>CM051464.1:16868262-18135823 GCA_028015225.1 Carex myosuroides | reverse complement strand
CCATTTCTACAAACCAAATCTTACTCTAGTTCAGTTCAGGTTCACTACTTGCTACTTCGGTCTATTTTCCCGTCAGTATCAATCACTAGTACAAAAAACCCCTTCACCGACCCTCAACCACCGACTGTTTTAATATGTAACAGTCGGTGTAGAGACTGCTGGTAAAATCGTAAATAAGAAGAACCTCAACACTGACTGTTTTATTACAAAAAACCGTCAGTGAATCAACACCGACTGTTTTTTAAAAAAACAGTCGGTGTTGCTCATACCCTACACCGACTGTTTTTTTAAAAAAACAGTCTGTGCTGAGCAGTCACCAACATTGACTGTTTTTTAAAAAAACAGTCGGTGTTGCTCATACCCTACACCGACCGTTTTTTAAAAAAAACAGTCGGTGTTGAATGAAAATTTTCGGAACCGTCGGTGATTTTCCTTCCAAAAATTTTCGTTCCCGGGTTTATATCTTTCTATTCCTTCCGAAAATTTTTGTTCCCGGGTTTATCTCTTTCGATCAGCGGCGAAGAATTTCATTTCCCCCTTCTAAATTTCATTTCCCTAAATTTACCTCTTCTTTGCGATAAACCCTCCCGAAACCAAAATTTCAAATTGCTTGGTCTCTCTCCGCCTCCGCTTTGCTGTCTCTCTCCGCCTCCGCCTTACTGCCTCCTCTCTCTCCGCCTTACTGCCTCCTCTCTCTCCGCCTTAGCTGGAAATGGAAAGTATTGTTTGATCAGTCCCCAGTCCCCACTTTCCAGAGCAACAAACTTATAACTACAGTCGTCAACCAGAAACGGCGACCTGTCGCCGCCGCCGTCGCCAACACTAGCACTACTCCAGCTCGCCTTCTGTCTCCGTACCCAAACCCTAGGCCCTTTCCTAATGCTGTGATTAACCCATCTCATTCTCAGAAATGGCCTTTCCCCTCTCTCTCCTTTCTCTCCTCCTCTCGCTTTTTTCCGTACTCGCAGCATCACCATCCGGAGTGCTTTCCTCTTTTGTTTTGGTCTTTGTTTATTTATATGTTGGATCAAGTTCTTTCTGTTAGTTTGACAAGAGAGAATTTCATTAGTTGAAAGTGAAAGATGTCTTTTATCTCCTCTTTTTAGGTCAAAACGCGGACATGTAGCAAAGGCTTCCCAAGAATCAGATATTCAACCAACAACTTTGGCTGATAACAAATTGGCAGCTCGGGATCAAGGCATTGATGGTCTTGAGGTGCTGAAAAACAGGTTTCACAAATTCAAGGAGAGTGACTACCTGTAAGTGAACTTGTATGTAAATTGTTTTATATTTGGAAAATCAGGAATTTTACAACTTGATTTTACTAATTTGTGGCTGTTCTTTCTCCTATAGGGCAATTTCTGATTATTATAAAAAGCTTGCTCAGGGCCAAGATCCGAAGGTATATCACAGTGACTATTGGGTTTATGTTTGATTTTAAAATAACACTAAATTAGAATAAAAGACTTGTAAATAAACCTCAAATTAACATAAGAAAAAATGATTAATTTCACATATGCTGTTGCAAAATAGTGCAAAGTATACTTTGTACAGTTTTCAAGGGGAGTAATGATCAACCACAAAACATCACAAATTTCACTTCAGATCTCTACAAAACATGGACATATCCTGTATAAGATTAAGTAAAGCGGGTTAATTAGGAAACTTGTATGGTATTGGTTTATCTGGGCTTACCTGAATGATGAATTTAAAATAAACAAAAAAAAATCAATATGAGCTACTGTCTGACCTTAAATATCTTGTACCTATACAGACATGTTGGTACCATACAGGAACACTTGTATGGTATTCATGTCCACTATGGTGATTTTATTTACAGAAGAGAGAACCTGATTTTCCAATTTTGTTATGAAGTACATTATTTTAAATCGATAATTTGTCTTACAATACAATTTTTCTTGCAAATGCAGTACTTTATTGTTGCATGCTGTGACTCTAGGGTTTGCCCCACCAAGATTTTAGGAATCCAACCAGGTGAAGCTTTCACCGTACGCAATATTGCAAATCTTGTTCCTCATGAGGTACTCTAAATGTCAAATTAGTTCTTTGCTTACTTTTCACAACTCATTACAAGGTTGGGCAATTGCTGAAGATGATTTCTTATTTCTTCTATGCAAGAATGTTTGTTATTTAGTGATTGTTTAATGGTTTCCAAACCCTGATTATTGAGGCACTCAATGTTTTTAACTATATGAAGTTTGATAGGATCTTTTATTATCTTGAGGGGAAGTTATCTCAAATAATTAGACATTTTTAATTTCAGATACATAAAGTTGGTGAAGAAATATGGGTTGGAGATCTCTCAACCCGGACTTGAGTCCAATAAGGATTTTGCTTACCAAATTACGCAAAGAAGAAATGACACCGAAGTTCATATGTAAGATTAACAATGCACATGCATTTTAAGAATTGATAATTACACTATTTAGAAGTATTATATTCGGTTTTGAATATGCAGAAATTCTTGTGCTTCCTTTTCTTTTGTATGTAAACTATCTCTATAGCAACAATAGAGAGATTGAACAATTATTTGGCTAATGTTGTTTGGGAAAAGCAGTGTCATATTCCACCACTATTTTGCTATCTAAAAAAATGCACTTAGTAAGTGCACTAAAAGGTTACAAAACAAAAAATGAACAATTTGATCAGGTTACTATTGGATTAGTGTATAGTTCTATTATGATCTGGTTTTAATGCAGGTGTCAAAGCATCACCAATAAGGTATTAACTATTAAAACCGATATGCACTTCTTACAATTCTCGCAAGCTTTATTTGTTACTCATGCATAAGGAAAAACTTCACATCATGCCTTTAGTTGATCATTCTTTTAATTATTTATCTTTTGTATTTCACATTTGCAAATTTCCAATTCTGAATGAAAGCCGGCACATGAAAAAATTGGAGTAGTTGATGCCCAGTGGGTTTTTCACCATGCAGTTCCAACTCTGAGAAACCAGGTGCAAAATTGTTTAATCATCTTAATTGTAACTCTAAATCAATGGTATATTGCTTTGAATTAATTTTAATCTTTTTCAGTATTAACTGTGGTTAAACAGGGCAAGGGAAACAGTGAAAGAGCTGCTACAGCAAAAGGGGTATTAGTTATTAAACCTTTTTCCTATCAATTATTATATTATTTGTCTTAATTAATAGAACTTGTCAGCTGAACTAGAAATGCTTTTGATGAAGAAGAGAGCCCAAACAAATAGAAAATACAGGTGTTCCTTTTAATCAATAGATCACTGTTTTCCTATAATGTTAGAAACAGAGGAATAGGAAGATACATGTATCATCTTTCTTTGAAATTAATGACTAATGAAATATGTCTACCAGTAGAAGAAGTTAGAGAGCTTCACGTAAGATTAAATAATTCTATCAATAATCAATTAGCTAGGTGGAGATCCCCACTACTTGAGAGCTTCATGCTTAACAGGTCGGACTATATATTGCTAGTAACTTATTCAGTTGTGCATATGTGTTTGAGCATTTCCAGCCTGATATTAGCTCCTCTGATAAGCTGGTATCGTTTAATGCTGGTGGGAAGAGTCTAGACATTCGATGAAAGAAACTGAAGGAGAGAAGAGGTTAGATGAAAGAAAGTGAAGGAGAGAAGAGTCTAGACATTCCTCCTCTGTCCTGTTAGAGGGTAAATTAGTCAATCTGGTTTTCAATACAAGGTTATTAATTGATTAAATAAAGAAAAGGGTATATAAGAAAGGATTTTAAATTTTGATGGGGATATTGGATATTTTGATGTTTTGATGGGGATATTGAATATTTTGAAAATTTTGATGGGTACACCGGCAATTAACCCTTTTATATAATACTACCAACCATTCTAGCTAACAGAAAATATTAGTGGAACGTGTTAGGTGGGTCAAAGATAGTGGACAGGTGTCACCGTGAAAGTTCGGTACAAAAGAACTCACTTTTTTTGTTTATTTATTTATATATTATTACTGATTTGCACTAAACCCATACTTATTTAGGGAATTAAACTTTAATAATAAAATACTAAGTTTCCAATAAATATATCGTTGAATAAATTTCAAAACATTTTAAACTGAAATGAAACATATATAATCACTTATAATTGTACAAATTAAATTTAAAATAGTTCTTCATATTAATTTGCAAAAATTCAAAAATAATCTCTACATATTATAACGACATATTATAACTACTTTATAATTATTTCTTCAATTACATGTTTCACTTTTAAGTCAAATAAAATTTTCAAATCAAAAGTTGGCATGTTACAATAAGCAACAATCATATTTTCTGGTTAAAAATTGTAAAAATGGTTGGTCTTTTATGAATCTAGTTTGAAAGTTCTACGTAATTATGAACATGTGCATAAAATATAATTAATATAGGATTTCTGTTGTATTTAAAGACCAAACAACTTTTTTAAAAACTCAATTAACTCAATATTACAATGAGAAATATTTACTTTAAAAATCTAAAATCATTTATCGTAAATTAATTGTAGTTTAAAACATTTAGAGGGCAAGAATCAGTCTTTAGTCTACTAGTAAAGGCACATGTCCTCTGACTTAGAAGGTTATTAGTTCAAAACTCAGATGAGAAAAATCTTTTGTTGTAATAACATGGGTTTGAAAATAATTTGGGGTGGCTTAACCCTAACTCTCTTATTAAAAAAAATAATATTCAGAGGGCTTACAAGAAAAATGAAAAAAAAAATTCATACAGAAACTGTAGTCCAGCCTACTTCAAATGTATAATAGTACACATCCTAATTATAACCCTCCAATTTAGGAATAACCGCATAGATGCGTTTTATAGTATGCATGGATTCTTAAAAGGGGTGGGGAAGCATAGCTCTTCCCGGCTCCTCAAAAGTGATAACTGTAGGATTTGTGACGTAATTCCCACAGGTTCTTCAGGGGCAGAAACTAGAAAATAGAGATTGAGGGTTGAAGAATCAAATATAGTGTAATTTTATTTTATAAAGGGGGCTAAAAGATATTAATGCATATAAAAGTTATAAAATTTAATAGACCAAATTACAAATTTTCAAACTATAGGGGGTGCTTAGCACCCTTTCCCCACCACTATGTTCTGCCCCTGAGGTTCTTAATCTAATCCCTTACACAGTTTTCACTCACCATTATAGCAATACGATTAAAAGATAATACTGTAATGCGGGTCATAATTGCTCTATAATGAGTTCCAAAACATTGCTCTAGCATTCCGATTCCTAGGGGTGCACAAAAGGCTCATAATTCATAACTCATTTCGAATGAATCGGATTCAACTCACCATCTGACTCGAGTTGACTAATTTAGTTGACTCATGAGTCGAATCTGGGGGCAACTCAGCTCAATTCGGATTCAACGGTGGTATGTAATATATTACATAATTTTTATTTCAATTTCTTTACAAAACATAAATATTGGAAACATGTGAATTCTTCGTCTAAGATATTATATAGGAAACACATTTTACATTTAAAAATTGATAAAAAAACAACAATTGCCTATTGTTAAAATTGATAATTATGTTTTACATATTACACATAATAATAAACTTTTTTAATTTTTTATTGTCACGGCATGCAAATATATGAGTAACAATTTTTTTTTTCTCTTCACCTACGGAGTAAATTAGAAATATCATTGGGTAACACGAAAGCAAGCACGAATTAGCACCTTTGTTATCTCTGTACCTTTAAATTAGAAATATCATTGGGTAACACTAAAGTAAGCACTAATTAGCACCTTTGTGTAAAGTAAGCACTAATTGTCAGCTTTAACACAAATAAAAGAAACGGGCTCTGTCGCTTCTGATTGGACGCTGAAAACTACATTAATTCTCAGTTCAGGGATGGGCCATGGGCTATTTACAACTGCTCTATTAAGAAGAGTATGTTTTGGGTTTTGTGAGAAACCCACTTCCCAATCCAAAAAAGTTTCTCTCTTCTTCTATAAAATTTCATTGTTTATATTAAAGTAAATTGAGTTTGTCATGTGAGAACAAATGATTCTAATAAAAACAAATGATTCATGAAGAGAGGACCCTTGCGCTTTTATTTTATGTGATACGGTTACCTACTCTGCAATCCGTCCTTTTTATAATATACACATTTGTTTTTATTAGAATGTTTTATCTTCCAAACGGATGTTTTGGTTGAACTTATACATCATGAATAATTTGAAGCAACAAGTGTTCCACCAAAAAAGTGTTTCTCCCAAAATCCAATACATCATTTACTGACAGTGTGGCGGGTCACTGACGCTTCCACTTTGCCTTCACCAAATACCAATTAGTGAATTACCAACTACTTGTTTCGTATTCCAATCCTGCAGGAATTGTAACTCTATGAATGCCACATAGCATCTATCATTCTCCAATAATGCAAAAGACTTGAGGTTTTGAAGTCAAGCTGTAGATTCAATCTATTACTGCATTCAATCTCTATTCATCTCCTCTCTTTTGCAACTACATTCAATCTATCTTGCAATCTCTGTTTCCGACTCTCTGATCTCTTGCTGTAGGGTACGCTTCCAAATCTCTGTTTCTCATCTCAGCCCTCTTCTCGATCTCTTGCCATCGGGTGGGCACACGGTATCTCTTTCTAAAATCTCTAATTCTCATATCTCTTACTTATTATTAACCAACCAATCTCTGCTTTTGCTATCTTCATTCTCAATCGATCTGTTCTCTCAATCACCAATTTAGTACGTGTTTAAAAAAAAAAAAATACATTTTGCTACTTGTTATTTGTCATTCCCAAGCAACACCAGCAAGGAAATAACAAAAATCGGAAAAAAAACAACGGCTTTGAGGAAGCTGCCGCAGTAGAAGAAAGAAGAAACTTCAAGATGGCTCTATCAACTGCTGCCTGGACCATTGCTGAGTGGGCGGGGTCCGCTGTTGTCGGAGAACTTATCAGCATCGGTTTTTCGCGTGGCCATGAGCTGCCAGCCGATAGCAAAGCCGAGCTAAAGAGGCTACAGGCAGCTCTTCCCCAGATCATAGCTGTCATGGGCATTGTCGAAGCTCTGAAGATGAAGGACCCGAGTGCTCGCCAATGGGTCGAGCAGTTTAGGAAGGCTGTTGAAGCATCCGAAGACGTGCTTGATGAGTTCGAGTACAAAGAACTGGAGGATATGGTGATCCACTAGTGGAAAATATGGAATCAGGATCGGTTATATATGCATATTAGTATCGGAATACAACCGATCCTGATGAAGGCGATACTGATACTACAATAATTACTATCAGGATCGGTTGTTTGAAACAACCGATCCTGATAGTAACTATCCGGATCGGTTGTTTGAAACAACCGACCCTGATAGTAACTATCCGGATCGTTTGTTTGAAACAACCGACCCTGATAGTTACTATCAGGATCAGTTGTTTGAAAAAACCGATCCTGATAGTTACTATCAGGATCGTTTGTTTGAAAAAACCGATCCTGATACCTTTTCTTTTTTTTTTTAATGTTGGTTTTGAAAAAAAAGAAAAAGAATCAGGATCAGTTTTTTTGAAACAACCGATCCTGATGTTATATTGGATCTAAAAAAAATATTTTTTTTATTTGGCCAGCTTCCATATATATTTGCTGGCCAGCATAAATTTTTTTTTTTTTATTTACCATTGATTTATTGGAGCTCAAAACCAATTAAGAACACAAAATAAAATTCATGAAACACAAAAAGAAGTACAATAGTTGAAGAAATTTGGTGCAATAGCAAAATAAAATTCAGCCACATGTATGGCACTCCCTCTTTTATCGTCTCCACCAGTACAAACTTCAAAATCTGAACAAATATTTATATCATTAATTGCTTGCTTGTGCATCTTCGATACATGTATTATTTAAATTGAAAGACAAGGAAAACCTAGCTAGCATACCTCAAAGTGTACCTTTTCACCGCCGATGGAATAATCTCAAAAAGCCTTGCTCAAATGAAAAAAGATAAATAAATAAATTGAAAATACAAAAAAAAAATGTGTTTTAAAAGTAAAATAATGAGAAAATTAGATAAAGCTAATACCATGATAGTTGATCGGCCGGATGATTAAGTAACTTGAGCGAGATGTCCTCAAGACTGAAAAACAATATACAAACACCATTAATTAATTTTTGAAACAAAAAAAAAATTAAAAATTGACACAATTGAGCGGAGGTTCGAGAGGCTCGGCTTTGAGAGGGAGAGACAGAGACAGAGAGAGAGAGACACGGAGGAGAGGGAGAGACGGAGACAGAGAGAGGAGAGACACGGAGGTCTGAGGATTTGAGAGGGAGAGACGGAGACACAGAGAGAGAGAAAGACGCTAAGTTGAAAATGAGAGGCGCGAAATGAAAATAAAAACTAAGCAGGAGTTATCAGGATCGGTTATTTCGAAATAGCCGATCTTGATTGTTTTTAGAATCGGTTATTTCGAAATAACCGATCCTGATTGTTTTTAGGATCAGTTATTTATTGAACCGATCCTATTTGTATTGAGTCCTAAAATTTTTGTAAGTACAAAGGCGCGAAACAGAATTAAACCCTAGCGTCAAACCAGAGCCAACATTAAAAAAAAGGAATTAGAATCGGTTGTTTGTTAGAACCGATCCTGATACTATCAGGATCGGTTTTTACAAACAACTGATCCTAATATGTGTTCCATTAACCATAAAACCCGATCTGAAAAGTTTTTAGGATCAGTTTTCTTAAAAAAACCGATCCAGATAGATATTAGAATCGGTTGTTTCATATAGCCGATACTATTAGGCCGATCCTGATTCCAGTTTTTCCACTAGTGTGAACGACCGAGATGAGGCGGGTGGATCCGCTTCTAGTTCAAAGAAGAGAAAAGGATCTACTATCAATGATGCTACTTTGGAGAGGTTGAAGGAGGCTGTAACAATGTTGGATCAGGCTGCTAACGGTGTGGAGCATCTCTTTCAAGCTGCCACTGTGCAAGGTATTCATGATCTTTCTGAATCACGACAAGAAACCCGTAAAGTTTTAAGTCGCGAAACTACTTCCTTTTTAGTTGAAAGAGAGTTGTTTGGCCGGGAAGTTGAGAAGCACAAGATTATTGATTGGCTAAAGCGGCCAACTGATGTCCGCCTCTCTTCGTTTGGTATTGTCGGGGTGGGTGGACTAGGAAAAACCACCCTTGTACAATATGCATATCAAGAGATGCGCGGGTCGAATCATTTCGACAAAACAATATGGGTTTGTGTTTCTACTAACTTCAGTGTTGAAGATGTAACAAGAAAGATGCTTGGTGAACTAGGAGAAAATAATTCTTATAATAAACCATTAAATGCGCTTCAAGAGACCTTGATAGAAAATATACATTTAAAGAAAATTCTTCTCGTTTTAGATGATATATGGGATGATGAGAAAAGGAACCACTGGGACCAATTGATTGCTCCTTTGAGATTTGTACAAGAAGGTAGTAAAATATTATTTACTACTAGAATGAAATCAGTGGCAGACTTGCTTGCAAGTGTGATAAGTACAGAGCATGAATCTCTATCATTACAAGGCTTAAGAGAGCAAGAGTTGCGATTGCTCTTTCAGAGCTATGCATTTCGTGGTTTTAACCTTGACAATCATAGAGATTTGCAAGCAATTGGAGATCAAATACTAAAAATGCTCCGACGTAGTCCATTAGCAGCAAAGGTGATTGGAAGCTTGCTGAATTCACGTATGGACCACCAGTATTGGAGAAGAGTTTTGAATCACGGGTCTCTATTTAACTTAGAGCAAGCAAAGGATGTGGTGGAGGTTTTGAAATTGAGCTACTACCATTTACCCGCAAATTTGCAGGTTTGCTTTAGATTTTGTAGCATATTTCCTCAAGATCACAAGTTTGATAAAGATGAGTTGATCAAAATGTGGATATGTTCTGGATTCGTCCAGCAACAATCAAGTCAAGAAGAAAGGCCAGAAGATATTGGAGAAGATTACTTCAATCTTCTTTTAAGGAAGTCATTCTTTGAACATACGGAAAGGTAAAAGGAGATATGTTATGCATGATCTGGTGCATGAGTTGGCCCAAAACGTTTCCTATGGAGAATGTTGTAGAATAGAATCTAATGATAAATCAATTACCATACCTACCACTGTACGACATGTTTATGTACATGAACGGGAAATGGAAAAGGTCTCCCATCTTGAAAATTTACGCAGCTTGGTTGTAACCACTTATTCGTCTTCATTTGTTCTTCCAAATAATTTAATTAAGAAAAGTTTACATTTATTGAAAATACGTGGATCCATAAGGACCAGAAACAGTGAAATGCCCAAAGAGATAAGCTGTTTGGTACACCTTCGCTACCTGTCCGCAGAGGGACCTGGACCTTATTATGTCATTGATGAAATGTTCAAGTTCTTCCTCCTTGCTTCAGTTTACAAACTTTATCATTTGCACGTACTAGAAATTCCAGGAGATAATAAGGTTGAGATCTTTTCAGCAATGGAAACAACTGGAGTGACCAATCTACTTAGGTTGCGTTATATGATGCTTCCAAAGGAGATAATGCAAACCATTCATGGAGTTCACAAGTTGACATCTCTCCAAGAGTTAACATTTTTTGTTGGACAAGAGAGTGGTCAACGTATAAATGAACTGGGCACACTAAAGAACCTCCGACATCTATCTATTGAAAACATTGAGAATATTGGGGATCATACTGAAGCTAAGAGTGCCAACCTATTAGGGAAGAATAATCTCATGTCGCTCTCCCTGAGATGGACCTCAGAGAGCAATCCTATTCTCCCTGAGAAAATTATTGATTACCTCCAACCCCCTCCCCGTCTCATGGAATTAACAATTAACAATTATAATGGCCAAAGATCTCCTAATTGGATGGAGAATTCACCGCCTTTAAACCTATCATCCCTCAAATTACTTAATTGTCCTCTTTGGAAAAACCAATTATTTTCTGGGGAAATGCCATATTTGAAAATTCTTGATATACGTGATTGTCTAAATCTCTAATTGAATTCCGAATTAGTAATGTGGGCTTGACTTCTCTTCCAGGTTTGTACCAAAATTCCTGTAATAACACTCCTGCGCCATTGTCCCTAAAATCATCACTAAGAGTAATGAGGCTAGAAAAATGCCAAAACTTGAGATCTTTGAACGGATTCCTGCAGCAAGACAACATAGATTTTCAGTTTATCAAGGAGATAGTAGTCGGAAGTTGCAAGAATCTCGTACATCTACCAATGGGTGCATTTCGGAAATTTGTAGAGCTACAGAGATTAAAAATAAGTGATTGCCCAATGCTAACACTACAAAAAGTAGGCACTTATTGCGAGGGAACTCCGTCGTGAAAAGTATCGTTGCGAAAAGAAAAAGCACAGTTATGACGGTACTCCCTCGCAAAAAGTGCCTCGCGATAAGTGCCTACTTTTCGCAACGATACTTTTTGCGACGGAGTTCCCTCGCGATAAGTGCCTACTTTGTTGTTGTGTAATGGCAGTTGATAACCAGAGCACCCTTCTTTCTACTCTCACTGATCTTTATATAAATAATTGCGGTAAACTTGATGAGCCACTGCTGGAATCAGTATCAAGCCTTCCTACTCTCACTGATCTTCAGATTTGTAATTGTGAAAATATTTCTCGTATTCCCTCAGAAAATGCATTCAGATCACTCAATGTGCTACATATATCAGGATGCAAGAAGCTCGTTGAACATTCATCTAGGGAACAAGCACATGGTGTTGACCGAGGAAGTAGCTTGGTTTCTTTAAAAATCCAGAAACTTCGCATTGATAACCTCTCTCTCCTTCTTATCGAACCACTAAGAAGCCTAAGCTTTGTAAGCTCCCTACATGTTTTCGATTGTTCATGGATGGAGGCTTTGCTGGAGCAATGGATTCTGCAAAACAGCAGTACCCTCAAGTGGTTGAGTCTCCAGCGTGTGAGAAATCTCAATACATTGCCTGCTACAATGGGGAGACTCACTGTGCTTGGGGATCTGACAATCGACGGGGCTGATTTGCTGGAGGAGCTTCCGGAGTTACCTGCTTCTCTAAGGAACTTATTTATCTGGGGTGCAAGGTCTCTGAAGTCATTGCCTGCTACAATGGGGAGACTCACTGCCCTAGAAAGTCTAGAAATTACGGAAGCCGAATTGCTGGAGGAGTTTCCGGAGTTACCTGCATCTCTGAAATATAAGAGAATTGATGGCCGTGGTGGCCGATTGCTCTGACCCCCCACTCATGTTGAAAAAACAAAACCATCTAGAAATCAAGAAAGTTGATTTGCTGGAGGAGCATCCGGGGTTACGTGTTTCTCTAAAAAATAAGTCCATTTAAAACCCGTGGTGGCAGGTGGCTTCTTTGAAACACTCTGCTTTACCAACCCCGTATTAATAAGGTACTTTCTTTTCTAATTTATTGAATAAATTAAAGGCTCTTGCAATAGATTTGGTTTTTTTTTATCAGTAAGATATTCTTATTTGTGACTCATTCCTGCACAGACAAGTCCATTAAAGGCCGTGGTGGCAGGTGGCAGGTGGCTTCTCTGAAAGACTCTGCTTTCATTACAGAAATAAATCAGATACATGCGGCAGGATAATGCTTCATAACTTACCAACCCCGTATTAATAAGGTACTTTCTTTTCCAATTTTTTTGAATAAATTAAAGGCTCTTGCAATAGATTTGTCTTTTCTCTTTTTATCAGTAAGATATTCTTATTATCAGAGGAATGGAGAAGGACTAAGCCCGGTTGAAACTACTACAGTACCTTCCCAGCAGGTATATATCTGACCTTGTTTCTTTATTTAAATTTGAGGGATACTAACATATTTGAGGTATATAGCTGGTCCTAAGCCCGGATAAAAGGAGGGGGGTTAACAATAAAATATTTTAACGATATAGCAGTACCTGTTTGGTTTTCATACCACTAGTGTTTCTTTGCCTTCAATTGGTACTTGTTGTTTGGTTTACATACACTAATTATTTACCAAACTTGCATACTGGACCTCTTTGAGGGCTCTTAATTAATATTTTCCCTTCATGGAAATAGTCATTGAACTGCAGCTGGAAGTGCAAAATCAAAACAGAGGGGCTGCAGCGCAATTTAACCAAGTTCAAAGGAAAGAAGTCCAACATTTCCACAGAGGGGCTGCAGCGCAATTTTAATCCAGCTGAGGAGATGAATGAGGTTAGACTATCAAATGAAAAACAAATAAACAATATCAAACAGCAATCAAGCCTAATTGGATATGTATAGTTATGGCATGAGATTTCGGACATAATACTGGTTATGTGCAAATTCAATTGTTTACACAATAAACCGAACAAGTTGAGAACGAATTTGAAAATTGAATCTATATACACATTGAAAATCATTTGACAGTTTTGCACTTCCTTACAAGAGCAGAAAATTGAGAACGCTTGTGAAAGATATTTCTGGAATTTTAAGGGGTAAGCGTGCAAACTTTTCGTTGCTGATTGAATAGTTAACAACAATGACAATTTTATCCCTACAATAAAAAAAAAGACATGATTTTTGCTACATGGCAATCTATTGAATGAAAAAAAGCCATGTTTATAGATAGAATCTAGCATTCATTAAATACCTACAGAGGTACTGGATTTTCATTAACTTGTTTCATTTTCACATTAATATTCTGATTAGAGATTAGGGAAGCAATGGTGGGAATGCTAGGTGATTTTGTACTGGAATCATGATTCACTGGTACAGCCTTCTCTAGCAGAAGTTTATTTTGGTGGCAATGATTCGTGTAAACTGCATCCCTATGGCCTGTGTCTGTCGGAGTACAAGGACAACATGTGAGAAATCAGGCTCTTACATCAGGTTAAATTTGAACCCAATTTCAGTTCCAAATTTGGTGAGCCCAAGGCCTGATCAAAGGTTTGAATTAAATTGGCCGACAAGTTTAATTTTGGTTACAATAAGTAAACAAATTGGCCCAATTGCAGTTCCAAATTGTATATTAATATTTATAACACTGGCACTGACGTATGCTTCTAATGCCGTTGAGAAGCACGTCTTGTTGAGAAATAAATAAACAAAAATAATACAAGGCACAAGTTTAATTTGTCAAAATCTATTTGGTACACCTCTTTTTTACTCTATAATCAACATATACATAAATATCCGTTGCCTTCTTCCTAACTATTTACATTGCATACATAGATGACACGTGTAACTTTGCAGTTTACCATCATCTGCTCCAGCACCAAAGACAGGGCCACCCAAGCCAGCCGCATCCTTGATCTTATCCTCCAACTTGTTGACCGGCACCCCCGGCTCGTCCTTGTCAGACCATATGGCCATCTTCAATGGGTCTTCTGTGGCAAAACCCGGTGCAGTGTGGTAGGTAGTGGCTGTGAAAGACCCCTTGGGTTGTGCTCCTTGTGCACCTGACATTGAAATTTTTTTTTTTTAAACTGCAAAACTGATACTGTTGGAAAATAGAAATAGCAAGTACTAGAGTGAGATTTGGTTTGCAGAAATCGAACGAAAGAAATATAAATGGGGAAAAGATTTATTGAAGAAGCTTCTTGGGTTAGTCCCTAATATGAATTTGCTATTAGTCCCTAATATGAAGAAGATTTATATGAATTTACCATTGATATTTTAGATCCTTCTTGGGTTAGTCCCTAAAAGAAATTTGTTCCAGCAATTATAATAGATTATCACGTATGATATTTAATGATGGCTAAATTTGGAATAGTACATTCATTTAAACTTTGGTACTCATGTTCTTTAATATCTTCGTCAATATTGCTGTTTTTGTTACTGGTGGTCCCTACGGTTTCTTGCCATGTGCAATTTTTTAAATTCAAATTGTATTTATTGCAATTGACGAGATCTTTTTCTCATTTACAGATTCAGACTCAAGTAGTTCCTCAGGAAGTGGTTCAGATGCCAAAGCCTCAATGTAAGTAGACGTTATCGTGCTCAACTACTTACACACAATCATTAAAATAAGTACAACTAATCATCTGTAAAGTTTCGATAGCGGAATTAAAAAACATTAAAAGCAAATCAATGATCTTAGAAATCAAAGTCTCCACGTGTAAATCAATCAATTAGATTACATACCTTTATCCATTGTAAACTGTAGAACAATACTCTTGAAACGTTCTTCGCAAACCGTCAGAAGAACTACAAAGCGATTTCTCTCCTCTTTCTCTTTCTAAGCAATGACAACTTGTTCTTTATGAAATATCGATGAAGAGAGGATCAACCTTACTGTTAGAATATATTTCTTACTTATGCTTGTCATTAAAGCAATATTTATAGGGGAGATGCACCGGATGGACAGCACAGCACATGTGGATAATAATACCCGGTGTAAGATGCACCCTTTAATCAAATGCACCTTTTAATTAAAATCTATATGCATCAGTCAACGCATATGGTATACATCAACGCATCAGTCAGTATGCACCTTTTAATTAAGCCTTTATGCCATGCATCCTTAATTAAGCCTATACGCCAAAATCAAGACCTAATTAAATGGGCTGTTAACGGCATGGTTTAAATGGCCTGTTTTAATTTTGGACCACTTAATTATATTTTCCTTACATTCTCCCACTTGGTCCATTATAAAACTTTATGACATTACAACATTCATAAGGTGCACAATAATATTGTATGTCTTTATATTTCATAAATTCTAAAATCATAATATTTATATTTACGCAAAATTAATACGAGTCATGGCGGTTGCTAATAATATTTGTTACTAACTTCCTTCCATGTACTACAATATCAATTCTAACTTAATATAAACCATAATGGTATACTTGAGGATCCACGTTAATTGTCTAATTTATATAGACTAATTCCTATTAATAGAAAACAATAATATATATATATATATACTTAAATAAATAGGAATTGTATTTGAAACAATCAATCAATAATAATATCATAAATAATCATTCATCTATAATATAAGATTAATTACAACAATTATTTATCACAGATAACTATTCCCATTCTTTCGACATGTTCGTGAAATATCTTGGGTGGTAATCCTTTCGTCAAAGGATCAGCTATCATCATCTCTGTGCTTATATGCTGTATTGTTATTGTTTGTTTCTGTACTTCTTCTTTCACGGCAAAGTACTTAATCTCCATGTGCTTGGCACCTTTGGAGTACTTGTCGTTTTTGCTGAAGAAGACTGCTGCAGAATTATCGCAATAAATCTTCAGCGGCTTGGCAATGCTGTCGACAATTCCAAGTCCCAAAATAAAGTTCCGCAGCCATAGTCCTTGTACCATGGCTTCAAAGCACGCCACGAACTCGGCTTCCATAGTGGATGCAGCGATTACTGTCTGCTTTGCACTTTTCCATGAGATTGCTCCGCCGGCTAGAAGATACACATATCCGAATAAACTACCCACAATGGAAGCATAGTCTGAATCTGAATAACCGACTGTCTCTAAGTAGTTTGATCTCTTATACGTCAACATGTGATCTTTAGTACCTTGAAGATATCGTAAAACTTTCTTTGCTGCCTTCCAATGTTCTATTCCAGGATTGCTTTGATAACGTCCAAGCATTCCTACAGCAAAACTGATATCTGGTCTTGTACAAGTTTGTGCATACATTAAACTACCCACAATGGAAGCATAAGGAATATTATTCATTTCTTCTTTTTCCAATTCGTTTTTAGGACATTGATATAAACCAACTTTATCCCCTTTCTGAATCGGTACCTTACCAGCTGAACATTTCTCCATCCTAAATCTCTCGAGAATTTTATTAATATATGTTTTCTGAGACAAACCTAACAAACCTTGTGATCAATCACGAAATATTTCTATTCCTATCACATAGTTCGCCTCGCCCATATCTTTCATTTCAAAATTCTTCGAGAGAAAATTCTTGGTGCTTTTCATCATTCCAAGATCGTTAGTCGCAAGTAAAATGTCGTCAACATATAGAACTAGAAACATTATCTTACTCCCACTGACCTTCAAGTATATACAACGATCAACAACGTTTTCCTTAAAACCAAAAGAAGGAATCACATCATTGAACTTGAGATACCATTGTCGTGATGCTTGTTTCAGCCCATATATCGACCTTTTCAATTTGCAAACCATATCCTTTCCCCCAATTGAAAAACCCTCAGGCTGATCCATGTAGACTTCCTCTTCGAGTTCTCCGTTCAGAAAAGCAGTTTTGACGTCCATTTGGTGTAACTCAAGATCGTAATGAGCCACTAAAGCCATGATAATACGCAAAGAATCTTTCTTAGAGACGGGCGAAAATGTCTCTTTATAATCAATGCCGTCTTTCTGAGTGAAACCTTTGGCAACCAGTCTAGCTTTATATCGTTCGATTTTGCCTTTTGAGTCACGTTTGATCTTAAAGATCCATTTACATCCAACTCGTTTGGAATCGTGAGGCAATTTGACAAGATCCCAGACTTGATTGTGTTTCATTGATTTTAACTCGTCTTTCATGGCATCAATCCATTTATCGGATTCGTCACATTCAATAGCTTTCTTGTATGAAACCGGATCATCAATTGCAGAATCAATTTCAGATTCTTGTAGATAAACCAAATAATCGTCAGATATAGCCGATCTCCGTTCACGGGTAGACCTTCTTAATGGTATATCATTCGGTTCAACTACATCATCAACAACGATGTTATCAATCGAAATGTCCTCAGTAGCAATTGGTTGTTCTGGAACAGTCGGACGAACTATTTTCGAAACAACAGTTGGAACAACTACTTTCGAAACAACAGACAAAGGAACATTAACTTGTTCTGTAATTTCTTGAAGATCAGAATTACACTGATCAAAACTTCTTGCACTGACGTCAGCATTCTCGATGAAACGTGCATTTCCAGATTCAACAATTCTCGTACTATGATTCGGACAGTAAAATATGAACCCTTTGGATTTCTCTGGATATCCTATAAAGAATCCGCTAACAGTTCTGAAATCCAATTTCTTTTCGTGTGGGTTATACAAACGTACCTCCGCAGGGCAACCCCATACATGTATATGACGTAAACTAGGTTTCCTTCCCGTCCACAGTTCGAAAGGAGTCCTTTCTACTGCCTTACTAGGAACCCGGTTTAGTAAATACATGGCGGTCTTAAGTGCATACATCCACAAAGATTTAGGCACAGTTGAGTGACTGAGCATACTCCGAACCATGTCCATAAGTGTTCTGTTACGACGTTCAGCAACACCATTTTTTTGTGGTGTGCCAGGCATAGTGTATTGCGCACATATCCCACGCTTTTCTAAGAATTTAGCAAAGGGTCCAGGATTTTGTCCTGATTCGTCATATCTACCATAAAATTCCCCACCGCGATCAGATCGAATGATTTTCACTTGTTTTTCTAACTGTCTTTCAACCTCATTTATAAACACCTCAAGTGCATCAATAGATTGTGATTTCTCATTTAGAAGATAAACAAACCCATAACGTGAAAAATCATCGATGAAGGTGATGAAATACTTTTCTTTATTAAAGGAGGTAACGTCAAATGGTCCACAAATATCCGTGTGAATTATTTCTAGAAGTTGAGAGCTACGAGTGGCACCTTTCTTAGTATGTTTCGTCTGTTTTCCTTTTATACATTCGATACATATACCTAAGTCAGTAAAATCCAAGTTTGGAAGAACTTCAGACTTCACTAAACGTTGAATTCTTTCTTTGGATATATGACCCAATCTTTTATGCCACAAGTACGCCGACTTTTCATCATTCATATTTCTTTTCATTCCAATAGTATTGTTTACGGTAATCAGAGATTCTACATAAGAATTATCTAACTCTAATTTATACAATCCATCAATCAAATTGCCACAACCAATCATGCAATTATTTTTATATAAACTAAAGCATTTAGATCCAAATTTAAATACATAACCACAATCATCCAACTTAGATACAGATAATAAGTTGCGAGAAAACAAAGGTACATATAGTGTATCATACAAATCGACAATATTGCCAGAACATAATATAAGTCGGTATGTACCGACACCTTCCACTGGCAGCTTGTCTTTATTGCCCATAATTACATATCTTTCACTTTGTCGACTTTGGTTTGTGGTTTGGATCGTAAGAAATCCCTGTAAATTGTTTGAAATATGAGTTGTAGAGCCCGAGTCAATCCACCAAGTATTATTAGGAACATCAATAAAATTTGACTCAAAAGTAACAAAAGTATGAGTCATACCTTTCTTTTCGAACCAAACCTTCCTTTTCAGACAATCTTTCTGAAAATGACCCACTTTACGACAAAAGTGGCACTTTTGCTTGTTCCCTTCTTTCTTAAAGCTTGCATTAGAAGACACCTGAAAAGCTTTCCCCTTCTTCTTGTTCTTGGTCTTAGCTTTCCCTGGTTTAGCATTAGAACCCGACCCAGCTTCTAAATTTGAAAAATGAACAGTGTTAGGTTTCAATTCCTTAAGCCTTGCCTCTTCCTGAACAAGTTTACTAGTCAATTCATTTATGTTCCATTTCTTTTCTTGAGCATTATAATTAATTTGGAACGGACTATAAACATCATTCGGCAAGGAGTTCAAAATAAATTGAACTAGAAACCCTTCTTCAACTGTCATTCCCAAACCCTTAAGTTTTGCGGAGAGAGATGTCATTTCTACGATATGTGCATGCATAGTGCGACTACCATCATACTTCATGGTGGTAAGTTTTGCCATAAGCGCACCGGCAAGCGACTTATCGGCTGTCTGTGAGCGTGCCTTGACATTTGCTAGAAACTCTTGAGCGTTATCCGTGTCCGGAAGAGCAACCTTAATGTTTCCATCAACCGTCATTCGCAAAAACATAAGGCATAACCTGTTAGAACGTTCCCAGTCTGCCATAAAAGCCTTATCTTCCTCGCTGCTTTCATCAGTTATAGCATCGGGCTTATCGAGTAATAGTGCTATGTCCAAGTCCTGTGCACCTAAGTGAAATTGGACTTGTTCATTCCATTCAGCAAAGTTAAGACCATTAAAGACCGTCACAGATGACGCATGCGATTGCATCGATACAGGTACATTAACTGTAATTTTAATAGAGAAGATGAGAAGAATTATTAAAAATAAATTAGGGAAAGAGAAGATCATAAGGAAAAATTGAGAAGAAATAAAATTTTTGAAACTTGCATTGAATGAAAAGAAAATCAGAAAACATAATATATTATACTTTGATTTTTCCATCTTTAAATGATTTCAAAATTTCATAAACTTAAATCTTTAAATTAAAAATACATATAATATTTATATAACTTAACTCAAAGAGAAGATCAAAAGATAGGAGACGTAATGCAATAATTTATAACTTCAGATTTTCAATTTCAGATTTTGGAGCAATAACTTAATTAATATATATCCTAATTATCCTTTGGGATTTCTTAAGATATATTAAACATAATATTTTACTAGAAAATACTTTAATATGATAATTTTATTGTTTCAATACATGTTGTTGCCTTTGGGTAACCAACAATTGAAGAATAACGTAAATTATCAACTTAAGTTGTGTAAATTATGAGAATATAATCAACCTTTGGGCAATTCAAAAAAAATCTCATAATCTACTAATTAATTAAACCATTAATTTCTATGACAGATTTTAATATCATATAATCTTAATAAATGATCAATTAATTTTTTTTTTAATCTACGGTTTATAGAAAATAACATACTTTGATTTCTTTAGGGTAAGGACACTTTGGTGTCTAGGAATACCGTCATAATTCAAAGTTACCGCAAATTTCAATCACAAATCATTAAAAGAAAATAATAAATAATAATAATAATAAATTCATAAAACAAGTAATTTAATCGGGAGATTATGAATTCCAAAACCGAAAGCTCTGATACCACATGTAAGTAGACGTTATCGTGCTCAACTACTTACACACAATCATTAAAATAAGTACAACTAATCATCTGTAAAGTTTCGATAGCGGAATTAAAAAACATTAAAAGCAAATCAAAGATCTTAGAAATCAAAGTCTCCACGTGTAAATCAATCAATTAGATTACATACCTTTATCCATTGTAAACTGTAGAACAATACTCTTGAAACGTTCTTCGCAAACCGTCAGAAGAACTGCAAAGCGATTTCTCTCCTCTTTCTCTTTCTAAGCAATGACAACTTGTTCTTTATGAAATATCGATGAAGAGAGGATCAACTTTACTGTTAGAATATATTTCTTACTTATGCTTGTCATTAAAGCAATATTTATAGGGGAGATGCACCGGATGGACAGCACAGCACATGTGGATAATAATACCCGGTGTAAGATGCACCCTTTAATCAAATGCACCTTTTAATTAAAATCTATATGCACCAGTCAACGCATATGGTATACATCAACGCATCAGTCAGTATGCACCTTTTAATAGCACCTTTTAATTAAGCCTTTATGCCATGCATCCTTAATTAAGCCTATACGCCAAAATCAAGACCTAATTAAATGGGCTGTTAACGGCATGGTTTAAATGGCCTGTTTTAATTTTGGACCACTTAATTATATTTTCCTTACATTGGCAGCATCTGTCAGCAATCAGGTTTGGAGGTAAAGAGTGATATCTGAATATTACAGCATTGCACTGTTTCCAGATCCCCCACGTTACACATATAAACCTGGGCATCCATTCTTTTTGAGGTATATTACCCTTCTGCTTGACCATTTGCCATGATTGATAAATGGTATTAGACACCGTCTTACCAGGTTTGAAAACTTTCCTCGTCAAGATTCGGGCTACCTCCAGCCAAACTGATTTGGCATAAGGGCAAAGGAATAACACATGTAAAATTGATTCCATAATTTGTTGCTAACTTGTTGCTAATTAACTTGATTGTCTCATTCTAGTGGTTGTTATATTTGTACCTTTCTAAGGTAGAAAACTAGAATAGAGTAATTTTTCTCAAAAGCTTAATTTAATTCATGTTAGACTTTTTGTATGATCTGCGTGACCTAACTCCTATGGCTTTAAGTCGATGAAAAAGGAACTTGGTGATAAATATATTTATATCACAAATGAATTTGAAACCCTTTTTTTATTCTTGACTGAGCCTCACTCAAGAATTTGGAAATTTCTGTGAGTTGTAGTTAAATGAATTAATTGAGGACACTATTGAACTACTGGATCAATCTTGTTAATTGGTATAGGCACAGACCCTACACAGCTGAATCATTGTGCCCGAACATGTCCATACTGTAGTGACGCTTTAATCATTGTGCCTGACAATGCTAAGGTGCAAGTTTCGAGTTATTCTCAGATTTCTCTAACTTATTTTATTGTTGTTGTTTGCTTGTCAATTTCATTGCTTGTCGTTGCTGCTTGCTTGTTTGCTCGATTGCTAATTAGTTGTAATTAAGTTCTTGAATGTGCTTTTAAATTGCATAGCATGAATGTATGAGTTGTCATATGGAGCATGAACATATATTCTAGAATTGAATTGTGGCATAACTTGAAGTGTTTAGTGGAAAAATAAGATTGTAGTATGTGGTAGTGTTATCTTTTTAGATTAGAGCATCAAGATGCATGATCATATCTTTTTATAGAAAAAATCTAAAAATAAAGTAGGATGTTCAATTTAGAATTTGGTTGAAACATGACATGATTTTCATCAAGTGTTTTAGTTGCATTGCATATCTATAAATGATATAAGACATGAGTTGAAGTAAAACTTTTGCATGATATACTTGTGTGCATGACACATAGCATGATATGAACTATTTACTTGTTTTAAATGAAATGTGTTAAAGAACTACAAGTCTGAAACCGGACAATCATGTATGCGCCGTATTCGGGGTAAGGGTGCAATTTCGGTTATGTAGGTGTTGAACTTGTAGCGCATAACAGAAATTGAATAGGTGCCATTTTCGTGGTAGCGCATGACTCGGTTATGTAGACGCTAAACTTGTAGCGCATAACTTTAGTCATGTAGGCGCCCGTATTCGGGGTTAGCACATAATTTCAGGTTATGGCCATAACAGAAATTGTGCAGGTTCCATATTCATGGTAGCACATGATCGGAGTCTTGTATATACTTGGTTGAACCTCACATCTGAAACTTGACGGTCATGTAGGTGCTGAACTTATAGCGCATGACCGGGGTCATCTAGGCGCTGTACTTGTAGCGCATGACTAAGATATTGTTAATACTAATATTTTATTCTATCATGAAAAGTATTGAGTAAAGCATGATTATACGATAGTGTTGGACAACTATATTGGATTGAACTTTCAAGTTTATTGGACATGAGCATTGCCTATTATAATATTTCGTTATGCTTGATTGTTATAGCTATCAATTGTTTCTCTAGCTTGCTGATTTTCTTTCGCGGTATTTGAGCATTTCTTCAAGTGAACTTATATTTTTATTTCTTGACGGATTATAGTTGATAACTTAGATTCTTTGGTTCTTATATTATTATTATAGTCTATATTTTTTGTGCTCGGTGTTGTTTTAGTTTCAGTTGGTCGGGTCTGGAGATAACTCGACTGGAATTGAATACCGCACTAGGAGATTTCAATCTCTCACCGTTCCACTTTGTGGGTTCCAGGTACAAAACCCAAGAGATGAAAGTGAGATGTCAGAACGAATGATTGCGGTGGTTGCTTCAAACATAACTACTTTGTTTATATTTATCCTCTAACGAATCTGTTATGGTACTCCAATTGTACCTATATAAACTATAGCAGATTCATTTTGTGATGCTTTGAGACATGTAAAATAAATTAGACTTAAGAGATTTACTTCATTTATTGTGGTTCAATTATGTGTCATTGGTAATCTATTTATGTATATGTTGTAATTGAGAAATCGCCTTGCGCTGATAAGCGCGGCGGATTGTATGTCTTGTTGTCGGGACGTGACAGTACCCGATATGTATCGGGTGCGTATCATATCCGTATCCGTATCCGATACGTGTCCGATACGGGTATGGAGCAATATCTGAAGTGTCAGGTAACATAGATCTACAGATTACAGGACTCTTGGTAACTTGGAATTTAAAAAAAACAATAGATGGAAGGAAGCTTCATTTTGCCATAGAAGATCTAGATTTACCGACAAAGCCCACTAATCCACTACATTCAGAATTCGGATCCCTAAATAATCCAACTTTTTAGTTTTCATCCGGACCGTCCAATCTGCTCTAACACAAATATTAAAGACCCGTGCATTCCACTACGGGCCAGATTGACCTGACTTTCAGATCGAACGGTCCAGATCGAAACTAAAAAAATAAGGTTACTGAAGAGAGAGAGAGAGTGTGAAGAGATAAAATGGCGATCAAGGTGTATGATGAGATAAAAGGAGAAATATTTATTTTACAATGTATCAAATATTTTATAAAAAACCGGATATATGGAAAAAAAAATTCTATGCAATAGAAAGAACAAAATCATTAATTTGGTTTCTTACAGTGTATACAAATAAGATATGTAACTAAGGATTGAGACAATAGGTTTAGTTAATTTTTTTAACATATGCTCCAACTGATTATTATTTACTCTTTTTGTCCAATCCCCTCCATTTTTGTAACAATGGAGGTGTCCTGAAGTGACAACAGTATAGAAATTGCTACACATATTGCCCCTAAATTCACAAAATTTTGATATTCATTCATTTCTGCATTTGTCTTGGCAGAAATCACTTGAATCCTCATACAACTTCTGCTTGCACACATAATATTCATTTGGAAAACGTGGATGTCAATAAGTGTGTGTATATATATTCGTGTTAGGTTAAACATCCCTGTTAAATGAAGCATAACTCACAAAACGACTCATCCTATATATTTAATTATGAGACATGTTCATTAATTATGTTAGTAGAAACTATATATAATATATTTTAAAATATTAGAGTAAATATAAAAACAAACAAATAAAAAGTTCTTATCATTATATGAGTTGGTAAAATAAATATATTTTATATATTGATCGAAAGTAAAAGCATTGTTCTCCCTCTTTATTAAATTGTTTAGTGATCACAAGTGACTTTCCTTCAACATAAACATATGCTTAGTTTCTCAATTATTTTTTAAAATTATTGATAAAGATGTTGAGTATAAACCTTTCTATAAATATATTTATTTTCAATATGAAATTTAGAATGAAAAATCTACATAATAATTGATTTACTTTTTCAATTATTTTGTATATCTCCAATTATGTAGTAAAATACATACTATACTTTTTTTAATTGAATTTTTTAGGTTTGTGATTTTTTATAAGATTATATACACATTTATTTCTTTAAATGTTATGTTGATGTTATTACATTTATTTTTTGTTCATTGTATTTTAAAATAATAAATATGCTTTATATGTGGTATTTTGTTTATAAAATTGGTTAATTTTTGAACATAAATAGTTAAACAAAAATAAGAAAAACATCAACACAATTTTTACTCTTATACATTTTAAGATTTTGAAACCTAAAACACATGTCGGCAATATTTTATATTGAAAATAAGAACTACAAAATAAGAAAAGTTCACTTGATGATATTTTTATACTCTGTATAACAATATTTTCAGAATTTGTTGTTTGGGAATTTCTACTAGTGAGCGGGCCCTTTTTTTAACATGTAAATTTTTAAGAAATATTTGAAGGAAACAAAGATCATTAAAGTAATGCATTAACATAATTACCGAATTCAAAAGCATATATAAGCAAACAACAATGCATTATAAAAGTAGTAAGAAGTAAATTAATTTTTATTTTTGGAAATTACAAAGTTTTATACTAAAGGATCCAATATATATGTCATAAAAATATTTTGACTCATTAACGGCTTTAAAACTTAAGATTATAAATATTTTTAGGAAATTAATTAAATTGGATATGGTCGGACTTGTTGAGTTAGATGTTATAATGTTGCATACAGTTGCCTAAATTGGATATTAATTAACAGAGCAATTGCCTCATATCTGATCTCCCCATATATTTGAATGAACCACAAAATTTACACAAGTATAACTTTTAACTCATATATTTCAATTTTTTAAATTTTTCATGTGCTAGATGTGCTATATATATACACACACGTGTATGTATGGTCTTATGCCGTGTTTATTATTGATATCAAAATTTGTTTTCTTCTTGTCCAATTTTTAAATAAAATGTATTGAAATAATTCAGATTTTGAAGAAACCAAATATAAAGAGCCGCAATACGAAATTTTGTTGCGTTGACAAATAAAGGAAAAGAGGATCCAATTAGTTTTTCATCTATTAGGGCCGGGTTTTATTTTTCATCAGTCATTTTTAGAATAAAGACGAGCAATAAGTACTTCTATTCTTTTTCTATTTTTGAAATATTGTACCTTTACTTAGGCTAACGGTAATTTTATAGGCAACTGTTAAAATTTGTTAGTACAAAAGGCATGACAGAGCCTCTTTTAATTAGATTGAAAAATTCAAATGATAAATTAATTTCATAAATTACTCTCAAATTCTCAACATGTTGGTAAGATTGGATTCACTTTTATTTTTCATCATATTATTTGTTCAAGTATTTTGTTGAGTAATGATCATGTCTCTCGATTGTTATTTTCTATATAATATTCGTGCACTGATTCACCTCTCTTGTGTAAAATCTGCCCCGTGCATACTAGAATCCTTTATTTCCTTGGAGATTTACACAAAAACAGATTTCAAACACCTCTTTTTAAAACCCTTATTTCCGTGTATATATGGGCTGGGATTCATCAGATGGAGGTATATAACAAACTCTCTTAGCTGTAGAACGATCATCACAAATTCTTTTGGATCCGTTGTCGGCCCTCAATTTTTATTATAGGCCCAAGATGAAGCGTCAAGGCCCAGCCAGACAGAGTGCTTTGCAATTACAATTTTCCATTTCTACAAACCAAATCTTACTCTAGTTCAGTTCAGTTCAGGTTCACTACTTGCTACTTCGATTTATTTTCCCGTCAATATCAGTTTCCCAATAATAACCAAAAAAAAAAAAAATGAAAAGAAAAGAAAAATTAATGTCAGGCGCGCAAGGAGCACAACCGAAGGTATCTTTCACCGCCACCTCCTACCACACTGCGCCCGGTGATGCCACAGAAGATCCACCGAGGATGGCCATAAGGTCTGACAAGGATGAATCGGGGGTGCTGGTCAACAAGCTTGAGGATAAGGTCAAGGATGCGGCTGGCTTGGGTGGGCCCATCTTCGGCGCAGGAGCAGATGACGGTAAACCCGATCTCAGTGTTGCTGGTACCGGCTAGACTGCAAAGTAACACATGTCATCTATGTATATGTATGCGATGTAACTAATAAGTTAGGAAAATGGTAATGCATATATCATATATGTTGATTATAGAGTAAATAGGATGTGTACCAAATAAATTTCACAAATTCTCATTTTTTTTATTGTTTACTAATTATTTCTCAATTCAAGAACCGCTTAGAGAACATCAATTTATATACTTGTGATTTGGATTTTAGCACCACATATCGCATTCAATATCTCTGCTGCCACTATAATTTTTAACAATTACCAACATGCAAATAACGAACATGCCAATTAGCCAAGCTGTTTGTGAATTTACATGAAGTATGTATCAGCCATAGCGATGAAAATTGGAATCCGAAGTGGAATCAGTAAGTTAATCATAAAATAGAAACCGGATGAATCAGTAAAAATCGACCGAATCGAATTTGAAACATGGATTTTTTTTAAAAAAACTTGTTTTATGTTCAAAAGATAGGATAAAAGTTACAAAAAAAATTTTTGTGAAACAATTATGTTGGTACCATTTTGTCAAACGAATATTTTGTCTAATTTTACTATCAGCAATTCCTATTTTGGATATTCAGTCAAGTCTCAGTTTGGGCTAAAATTCTGCAAACCACCAACTCGGTATTCCCAAGTTTGCAACTAATACTGATACCAACCAGCCCCTGTCTGGTACAATAACCAGTATACTGCAACAAATGACAAGTAACAGACACCTAGTTCAAAAACAGTATGGCGCTCTTATAAATAAGGAACAAAAATTTCTTCAAAAGAAAATGAAGACTGAGAATAGATAAATCAAGTGAGAAGTAACCTGATGAAAAGCCCGATTTTTTCGCATGTTGTCCTTGTACTCCAACAGAGGCACATACAGACTCAGGCCGTAGGGATGCAGTTTACATGAATCATTGCCGCGAAAATAAACTTCTGCTAGAGAAGGCTGTACCAGTGAATCATGATTCGCGTACAAAATCACCTAGCATTCCCCCCATTGCTTCCCTAATCTCTAATCACAATATTAACCAGAAAATGAAACAAGTTAATGAAAATACAGTACCTAGGTAATGAATGCTAGATTCTATCTGTAATCATGGCTTTTTTCATTCAATAGATTGCCATGTAGCAAAAATCATGTCTTTTAATTTTTTTTTTTAGGGATAAAATTGTCAATGAGGGGTCATTGTAGCAACGAAAAGTTTGCATGCTTACCCCTTAAAATTCCGTAAATATCTTTCACAAGCGTTCTCAATTTTCTGCCTCTTGTAACTGCAAAACTGTCAAATGATTTTCAATGTGTATATAGATCCAATTTTCAACGTGTTCAGTTTTTTGTGTAAACAATTGAATTTGCACACTAATACCATTTTCACATGACCAGTATTATCTCCAAAATCTCATGCCATAACTATATATACACACACATCCAATTAGACTTGAATGTGGCTTGATCCTCAAGACGACCTACCCATTACTGTTAATTAGAGATATGACTGATATGACTAATAACACTAATTTTTTTTTTCCATTGTAGTCTAACCTCATTAATCTCCTGAGCTGGACTAAAAATTACGCACTGCAGCCCCTCTGTTTTGATTTTGCACTTCCAGCTACAGTTCGAGGACTCTTTCAAGTTTCAACCTGTCATCACCTGTATCCATGAAGGGAAATAAATTAATTAAGAGCCCTCAAAGAGGTCCAGTATGCAAGTTTGGTAAAGAATTAACCAGCCCCTGTCTGGTACCAACCAGGATACTGCAACAAATGACAGGTAACAGACACCTAGTTCAAAAACAGTATGGAGCTCTTATAAATAAGGAACAAAAATTGCTACAAAATAAAATAAAGATTGAGAATAGATAAATAAAGTGAGAAGTAACCTGATGAAAAGCCCGTTTTGTCGCATGTCGTCCTTGTACAAAATCTCATACAGACTCAGGCTGTAGGCTGTACCAATGAATCATGTTTCCAGTACAAAATCACCTAGCAATCCCACCACATGCATATCGCTTTTAATATCTCTGCTGCCACTATAATTTTAACGATTATCAACATGCAAATTAGCCAAGCCGCTTATCAGCCATTGCTATGAAAATTGGAATTGGAAGCAGAATCAGTAAGTTAATCATAAAATAGAAACCAGATGAATCAGTAAAAATCGACCGAATCAAATCTGAAACATGGATTTTATTCGAAAAAAAACTTATTTTTTGTTCAAAAGGTAGGGTAAAAGTTACAAAAAAATTATTTTGTGAAACAATTATGCTGGTACCATTTTGTCAAACAAATATTTTGTCTAATTATACTATCGACAATTCCTAATTTTGGATATTCAATCAAGTCTCAGTTTGGACTATAATTCTGCATACCACCAACCAGGTATTCCCAGGTTTCCAATTAATACTGATACCAACCAGCCCTTGTCTGGTACAATAACCAGGATACTGCAACAAATGACAGGTAACAGACACCTAGTTCAAAAGCAGTATGGAGTTCTTATAAATAAGGAACAAAAATTGCTTCAAAAGAAAATGAAGATTGAGAATAGATAAATCAAGTGAGAAGTACCCTCATGTCGTCCTTGTACTCTGACAGAGGAACATACAGACTAGTAGGGATGCGGTTTACACGAATCATTGCCACCAATCCACCTTCTTGGAGCTTCGGCCCGCTTCCTTGCTTCCTCGGCTGCTTTTGCCTCTTTGCCTTTTCTTTTTAAATGCCAAAAAATAAAAATAACAACAAAGAACAAAAGATCGCAAATAATAATCAGTAACAAAAATTATTGAAAGTTAAATGAACTGTTTGGCATAGAAGACAACAACCCACCTTCTCTTTATAGCCTTTCTAGCTCTTCTCTTTCTCACCTTAGCTTCTCAGGGTCCTTTTTTGCAACCTTCTAGATGCATTAGTCATTAATCAAAGTTTCAGAGCAATAGGCCACCACGGCCTTCAATTTTCTTTTCTTTCAGAGAAGCAGGTAATTCTGGGAGCTTCTCAAGCAAATCAGCTTTTGAAATTTTTAGAGTTTCGAGGGCAGTGAGTCTCGCCATTGTAGCAGGCAATGACTTCAGAGACCTTGCACCCGAGATATGTAACTCCCTTAGGGAAGTAGGTAAATCTGGAAGCTCCTCCAGCAAATCAACCTCACCGATTGTCAGATCTCCGAGCACAGTGAGTCTCCCCATTGTAGCAGGCAATGACTTCAGAGACCTTGCACCTGAGATACGTAACAACCTTAGGGAAGCAGGTAACTCCGGGAGCTTCTCAAGCAATTCGGCTTTCCAAATTTCTATCCTTTCTAGGGCAGTTAGTCTCGCCATTGTAGCAGGCAATGACTTCAGAGAGCTTGCACTTCCAATATATAACCACTTTAGAGAAGCAGGTAACTCCGGAAGCTCCTCCAGCAAATCAGCCCCAAAGATTGTCAGCCCTTCAAGCACAGTGAGCCTCACCATTGTAGCAGGCAATGTATTGAGATTTCTCACACCCCAGAGAGTCAACTTCTTGAAGGTACTGCTGTTTTGCAGAAACCATTGCTCCAGGAAAGCCTCCATCCATGAACAATGGAAAACATGTAGGCTGCTAACAAAGCTTAGGCTTCTTAGTGGTTCGATGAGAAGGAGAGAGAGGTCACCAATGTGAAGTTCCTTGATCCTTAAAGAAGCCAAGCTACTTCCTCGGTCGGCACCATGTGCTTGTTCCCTAGATGAATGTTTAACGAGCTTCTTGCATTCTGATATGTGTAGCACATTGAGAGATCTGAATGCATTTTCTGAGGAGGGAATACGAGAAATATTTGCACATTGATCAATCCGAAGATAAGTGAGAGTAGGAAGGCTTGATGCTGATTCCAGCAGTGGCTCATCAACTTTACCGCAGTTTGTTATTGAAAGGTATTTGAGTGCCATGGGAAGAAGGGTGCTCTGGTTATCAACTGCCATTAGCATTGGGCAATCACTTATTGTTAACTTCTGTAGCGATACAAATTTCCCAAATGCACCCATTGGTAGATGTACGAGATTCTCACAACCACTGACTTCTATCTCCTCGATAGACTGAAAATCTATGTTGTCTTGCTGCAGGAATCCGTTCAAAGATCTCAAGTTGGGGCAGTTTTCTAGCTCCACTACTCTTAGTGATGATTTTAGGGATAATGGCGCAAGAGTGTTATTACCAAAATTTTGGTACAAAGCTGGAAGAGAAGTCAAACCCACATTATTAATTCGAAATTCAATTAAAGAAAGTGGCATATTAGGAAACTTGTCCAGATTTTGACAATCATGTATATCAAGAATTTTCAAATATGGTATTTCCCCCGAAAATAATTGGTTTTTCCAAAGAGGACAATAAAGTAATTTGAGGGATGAGAGGTTTAAAGGCGGTGAATCCTCCATCCAATTAGGAGATCTTTGGCCATTATAATTTGTAATTGTCAATTTCATGAGACTGGGAGGGGGTTGGAGGTAATCAATGATTTGATCAGAGAGAATAGGATTGCTCTCTGAGGTCCAATTCAGGGAGAGCGACATGAGATTATTCTTCCCTAACAGGTTGGCACTCTTAGCTTCAGTATGATCCTCTATATTCTCAATGTTTTGAATAAACAAATGTCGGAGGTTCTTTAGTGTGCCCAGTTCATTTATACGTTGACCACTCTCTTGTCCAACAAAAAAGGTTAACTTTTGGAGAGACGTCAGCTTGTGGACTCCATGAATGGTTTGCATTATTTCCTGTGGAAGCTTCATATAACGCACCCTAAGTAGATTGGTCACTCTAGTTGTTTCCATTGCTGAATAGATCGCAACCTCATTATTTCTTGAAATTTCTAGTACTTGCAAATGATAAAGTTTGTAAACTGAAGCAAGGACATAAGGTACAAGTCCCTCTGCGTACAGGTAGCGAAGGTGTACCAAACAACTTATCTCTTTGGGCATTTCACTGTTTCCGATCCATCTGGATCCACATATTTTCAATAAACGTAAACTTTTCTTAATTAAATTATTTGGAAGAACAAATGAAGACGAATAAGGGGTTACAACCAAGCTGCGTAAATTTTCAAGATGGGAGACCTTTTCCATTTCATGTTCATGTACATAAACATGTCGTACAGTGGTAGGTACGGTAATTGATTTATCATTATATTCTATTCTACAACATTCTCCATAGGAAACATTTTGGGCCAACTCATGCACCAGATCATGCATAACATATCTCGTTTCACCATTCCATGATTCAACATATTCAAAGAATGACTTCCTTAAAAGAAGATTGAAGTAATCTTCTCCAATATCTTCTGGCCTTTCTTCTTGACTTGATTGTTGCCGGACGAATCCGGAACAAGTCCACATTTTGATCAACTCATCTTTATCAAACTCGTGATCATGAGGAAATATGCTACAAAATCTAAAGAATACCTGCAAATTTGCGGGTAAATGATAGTAGCTCAATTTCAAAACCTCCACCACATCCTTTGCTTGCTCTAAGTTAAATAGAGACCCGTGATTCAAAACTCTTCTCCAATACTGGTGGTCCATACGTGAATTCAGCAAGCTTCCGATCACCTTTGCTGCTAATGGACTACCTCGGAGCATTTTTAGCATTTGATCTCCAATTGCTTGCAAATCTCTATGATTGTCACGGTTAAAACCACGAAATGCATAGCTCTAAAAGAGCAATCGCAACTCTTGCTCTCCTAAGCCTTGTAATGATAGAGATTCATGTTCTGTACTTATCACACTTGCAAGCAAGTCTGCCACTGATTTCATTCTAGTAGTAAATATGATTTTACTACCTTTTTGTACAAACCTCAAAGGAGCAACCAGTTGCTCCCAGTTACTCCTTTTCTCATCATCCCATATATCATCTAAAACGAGAAGAATTTTCTTTAAATGTGTATTTTCTTTCAAGATCTCTTGAAGTGCATTTAATGGTTTATTATAACAATTATTTTCTCCTAGTTCACCAAGCATCTTTCTCGTTATATCTTCAACACTGAAATTAGTAGAAACACAAACCCAAATTGTTTTGTCGAAATGATTCGACCCGTGCATCTCTTGATATGCAAATTGTACAAGGGTGGTCTTTCCTAGTCCACCCACCCCGACAATACCAAACGAAGAGAGGCCGACATTAGTTGGCTGCTTTAGCCAATCAATTATCTTGTGCTTCTCAACTTCCCGGCCAAACAACTCTCTTTCAACTAAAAAGGAAGTAGTTACGCGACTTAAAACTTTACAAGTTTCTTGTCATGATTCAGAAAGATCATGAATACCTAGCACAGTGGCAGATTGAAGGAGATGCTCCACACCGTTGGCAGCCTGATCCAACATTGTTGCAGCCTCCTTCAACCTCTCCAATGTATCTGTATTGATAGTACATGGTTTTCTCTTCTTTAAACTAGAAGCGGATCCACCCGCCTCATCTCGGTCTTTCACCATATCCTCCAGTTTTTTGTACTCCAACTCTTCAAGCACGTCTTCGGATGCTTCAACAGCCTCCCTAAACTGCTCGACCCATTGGGCAGAATCCGGGTGCTTCATCTTGAGTGCTTCAGCAATGCCCATGACAGCTGTGATTTTGGGAAGAGCTGCCTGTAGCCTCTTTAGCTCGGCTTTACTGTCAGCTGGCAGCACATGGTCACGTAAGTACGAAAAACCCGTGCTGATAAGTTCCCCGACAACAGCGGACCCCGCCCACTCAGCAATGGTCCAGTCAGCGGTTGATAGAGCCATCTTGAAGTTTCTTCTTTCTTCTACTGCGGCAGCTTCCTCAAAGCCGCTGTTTTTTTTCTGTTTTTTTTTCGATTTTTGTTTTTTCCTTGCTAGTGTTGCTTGGGAATGACAAATAACAAGTAGCAAAATGTTTTTTTTTTTTTTTGAAACACGTACTAAATTGGTGATTGAGAGAACAGATCGATTGAGAATGAAGATAGCAAAAGGCAGAGATTGGTTGGTTAATAAAAAGCAAGAGATTGATTGATTAGAGATTTTGGAAAGAGATACCGCGTACCCGATGGCAAGAGATGGAGCAGAGGGCTGAGATGAGAAACAGAGATTTGGAAGCGTACCCTACAGCAAGAGATCAGAGAGTCGGAAACAGAGATTGCAAGATAGATTGAATGTAGTTGCAAAAGAGAGGAGAGGAGATGAATAGAGATTGAATGCAGTAATAGATTGAATCTAGTTGTGTAAAAGGTGAATAGAACGCATATATCTACAGCTTGACTTCAAAACCTCAACTCTTTTGGATTATTGTAGAATGAGAGATGCTATGTGGCATTCACAGAGTTACAATCCCTGCAGGATAGGAATACGAAACAAGTAGTTGGTAATTGACTAATTGGTATTTGGTAAAGGCAAAGTGGAAGCGTCAGTGACCCGCCACACTGTCAGTAAGCGCTGTATTGGATTTTGGGAGAAACGCTTTCCTTCAATTACTTTTGTCATGTGAGAATCACTTTTATTTTATGTGATATTGATAACCTACTCTGCAACCGTCCATGTGATTGCTCCACTTTTCACTCTAAAAAGCACTTAATTTCAAAAAACTGTCGGATGGATCCACTGCATTCCTTATATCATTGTTATATCATATAGACATTATTTTTAAAACAACACAGTAGATTAGTAGTTGCCTAGTTGGTACTTGCATCTTCAAATGTCAGTTTAAATTTCTTATTTGTTTAAACTAACAAATATTCACATATGCAAAAACCTCATATACAGTCATGTTGGACTGAAAACTTGCGATGAAAAGAATTACGGTTCAATTGCTTCTTATGAAAAGTAATTTTGATTTAATAGGTTTCGACTACTTTGTTTTTTTTTACATTAACTTTGTTCTCTTTTATAGTTTTCGTTGTTTTCAATATGTAAAATAATATTATTTTTTTATTATGTGAGAGACTATTTTGTTATTTTTATTATGTAAGTGACTACTTTTGTTGTTATTTATCTAATATGTATTTAGTTAATAAATTTGAATCTGACTATAATGAGTTTGAATTTGGTAAGTTATTTTTATTAAATTTCTAACATAAATTCTCAATCCAACCCTAAGAAGAGACAAAATTTTTGAATTGGGAAGTGGGTTTCTCACAATACCCAAAACATCCGTTAAAAGCTAATAATGAATTAAAAGCAAATTTTTATTATATTGAAACACAACGGAACACTACATGTGCCCAAAGCCCCAAACAATAATGCACCTACCTAGGGTATAAGAAATTTACACTCGGGGTCACGCTCAGTGATCCGCAAATGGGGACCATGAATAATTAATTATACATTATACAAAACAGAGGATCGGTAACTAGGGTGTAAACGGTCGGATATGGGTCAGACAGTGATCAAACCGTATTTTTAACCGTTATAATTTTTCAGAGATACGGATACGAATATGGATAGTCTCGGATATGGATAAGGATTGGATATTAAACGAATACGGATACGGATCGGATATCGGACGGATACAAATACTGATATGAATAATATAATTTGGATAATTAAAAATAAATTACTAATGTACATTCTAAAAAAGAATAACATTTAAATATAATTTTTTATTCATAAATTATATCTAATATTTTTCATAATAGGTTTGTTGGTTACAAAACATATATCGTATTACCAAAACAATAGTTATTAATTATGTTATAGTATTAAATTGTTCATCAGAATATATATGTATATGCAATTTAATAAATCATTGGTATGTATATGCAGTTTAATAAATTGGGAGCGACTTCTACAGTCCCCTCCATTATGTCCCCTAAACGTCCTCTGACTAACTGATGTATAAAGTACGATTGGAACCACTAACTACCTGGGGGGACCACTTATATTTAAAAAAAATTACAACTGGCGCGCGCATGTATGAATACTTATGCGCGCAAGTATTACCATATAATATATTAAGTATTCATACCTAAGACATCAAGTATTTAAAAAAAATGACCATTAACTTTCTTTTCTCTCTAATCACACACCTATCTTTTACACATTTTTAGAAGTGGATTTTTTTCTCCGTTTAATCTCGTCAATATTTCTGATGATCTGTGAGAATTTTGTGAATCTAAAATCACGAACATCTTCTACGTAATTTTCTCTTTTAAATGAGATCTATGATGAAGTACTTTCAAATTCTTCGTCGTTTAAGTATTCATACCTCAGCGTGCAAGTATTCATACCTTGTTAAGTATTCTTCTCTAAAATGCCAAGTATTCGTACTTACTCAGTAAATTGTGAATATTTATGTTGTAAAGTATTTATGAGAAACCCACAGACATGTTGTAGACATTAACTACCTGGGGGACCACTGCTGACCTGGGGGACCACAAACATCGCTTGAAAGCGACCACGATAAGGACCACACGTAGAAAATCAAGGACAAGCGGATGCGTAACGACCATCGCAAGTGTCAGCGTTGTAATTGTTGTAAACGTTCATTTCTAAAATATCAAGTATTCGTACTTACGCATTGAAGTGTGAATTTTTATGTTGTAAAATATTTCTGAAAAATCCCTAAATGTGCTCCATGCATTAACTACCTGGGGGGACCAACACGGCACAATCACCAGCACGGTAGTTTTAATAAAAAATATTAGTATTTTAAATTTTAAGTATTCATACTTACGCATTGAAGTGTGAATTGTTATATAGTAATGTAACTTAAATTAATTAATCTATATGGTACTTGAATGTATTGATAGGTACTGAAAAAAGTATTCATACTTATAATTGAAGTACGAATTATTTACATATGACACTTGTATTTCTAAAAACATATATATAACATATCAAGTATTCATACATAAGATATCAAGTATTTTAAAAAAAATATTAATATCTAAAATTTCAATTATTCATACTTACGCATTGAAGTGTGAATTGTTATGTTGTAAAGTAACTTAATTCAATTAATTTGTTTGGTGCTTGAACATATTGATAGATACTGAGAAAAATATTCATACTTATAACTGAAGTATGAATTGTTACTAATCACAATTGAAAAGTATTGGTATTTATGAACCCAATTCCTAATCATTTATAGAAGTGTTGATAACTACATCTCCAAGTATTAATATCTATGCAAAGAAATATTGTTATATAAGAAAACAATTCCACCTAGTATAATTATTTCACATTATATTAGTTTTGCAAATGTTCAAACATTCATACATATATTTATAAACAAGAATATATATACATAAGATGTAAAGTATCCATACTATCTAATAAATAATCATGAAAGCACTATACATTATTCAAATTAAGAAACAAAATTATTCATAACAAATAAATAACTAAATGCATTTTAATATAATAAAACTACTTAAGAAATATACTAAATTGTGGAGACACAAACAACTCTGAGTCTAAATTGTGGAGGCACAAAAGATCCCCATTGATTTTCTTCTCCTTCAAGTTCAGAGGTCTACATCTTACACAATATGTTGCATTTAACATTTTCACTTTCCGATTTCTCTAATCTTTCATAATTTGAATATTTGATCAAGTTCATAAATTGAAAATAACATAAAGCCAGAGAACTATATCAACATGTAAAAATAACAAATTTTACATGCTGTCACAAAGAGGTCCCTATCCAGGGATTGTTTTCTAAACAAATTTATTTTCTGTCACAGTTCAGTCCCTGAATCCTGTCAGACCCGGAATTTTACACCACAGACCCTGTTATTTACGAAAATTCACATAAGGTGTCAAAATACTGAAATTTTATAGAAGAGCCTGGAATGCTGCAGAATTACCCCAAAACAGTACAGAAAATTAAAAACTTACAAAACAGTCATGAACCTTACCAGAATCGATTTTTTTCGCTGGTACCAATTGGCAGCAAAATTTAGAATGCATAAAAATAGCAGAATTGATTTGGCAGAAAGAGAAAAATATTGGTATAATTAATGCAGTTTTCATTCGGTACCAAATTAATGTGAAAAAAGAAGAAAGGAAATCAATGTTTATTACCCTCAATTCATCAACAATTTTAGTGAACCTTAAGAGTTAAATTCCCAACACATACGGGGAAAGAACTTCAAGCAAATCAATCAATTTGAAGAGTAAAAACTGACTTTCAGGTTAGAGAAGAAAAACTTAAGAGTTAAATTCCTAACACACACGTGGATAGATAGAAGGAGAAAGAGAGAATGGGGAAGGAGTTGAGCTCTTCTCTCACCAGTGGCGAATAAGAGCCATCCTCTAACCTATGAGACCGATCATCAATAAGAGAGTGGGGAAGGAGAAGCCTCTCTCTGACCCCGCCGTGACCCCCGCCGCTGGAAGATCCCGACCCGGACCCCGACCGACCCCGACCCTGCTGGAAGACCCGCCTCTCTGAATCCGCTGTGACCGCCGCTGGAAGACCCCGCCGGTGGTGACAGAAACAACAGCGGCAGGCATCGATTTGTTCTCGTAAGTATTTGCCACTTGAAATTTTATTAATAAATTTATTAACAAGAAGAGTCAGCGGGACTCGTTTCTGGTTTAGGGAAACTTGAATCCCTTGTTGATCGAAGCTTTTGATTGATTAGTTTCCTTATGTGTGTTAGTGATGGTTTTTTATGCAATTTGATCATATTAATAAAATCAAATCACTACAGCATTCATATCCTTGTGCGACCGGCCAAATCGGTCGCAGAAGGTATTTTCGCCGGTCGCAGAAGGGTATATCGGTCGCTAATGACCGAAATCAATCGCAAATGACCCGGACGCAGTTGCTTCAGTACTCGGACGCAGTTGCTTCGTCGCTGATGACCATCCCGCTGGCGTCACCGGTCGCTAATGACCCCTTTAGCGATCGATTGGTTCTATCGCTGATGCTGCGTGCTGACGTGGCACAAGACCATCAGAGACCGATTGGCCGGTCGCTGATGGTCCAAAATCGGTAGCAGAAGATTTTTTTTTTTATATTTTTTTTGTTATTTTTCTTTTTCCCAATTGGTACGAAACGTATCAAGCAATGAAATATAATTCACAAGCAAATATACAATTCACTGTCGTCGTTTTCGATCGACAAATATATAATTCACAAATAATTCACATGCAAGCAATTGAACAATATAAAATACTGATACGACATCCAATATCAAATATCCAAGCAAATATCCAAGCAAATATCCAATATCCAATATCCAACATCCAATATCCAATATAAACAAGAAATATGTAAAATACTACATAAACATCCAATATCGAAGTACGATATAAAAATAAAATATCTAAAGTACGACATACAGATCAAAACATTCTAAAACTAGTCATCTCCTAAATCATCAATGCTGTCATTCTGCGCATCGGGACGGTGTGAGCTAGAACCTCCCTGTGAGAATATAACTAAAGTTCTTAGGGTTTACTATTTAGGGTTTACAATTTTTAAGAGTTTACTGTTCCGTCAATTGGTTTATCATACTTGGTGTTCTTATTGGATTGAAACATACTCCAAAATTGAATTTCGTACCTGATGAGGCGAAGAACGTCCCACGCTACGCCTCACCTCCTCCATGAATTGGTTGAGCTGTGGTTGAAGCACGCCCAACACCTGACTTGAAATCGCATTTATGTCTTCTTGCCTAAGAGGAGGCGGCGCCGAAGAATATGATTGTGCTTGTGATTGCGATTGCGAAGAAGTCTGCGACCCACCTGGGCAATACATCGATCTCGTCTTACCTGAAATATTAAATCGAAGATCATTAATTATTACATTATATAATTTAAATACAAATTTATAATTTTAAGTATGTGTATTTTACCTAGAGCACCGAAACCATAGTTATCGCCGTGAGCATTATTGTCTGTGTTGGCGTACCAAACGTCTGCGTCAAAAGCGGGCCAAAGGGCTCGATCAGCATACAATTTGGAACTGAAATTGGGTTCAAATTTAACCTTGTTGGGAATAAATTGAGATAACAGAATAAACAACTCAGAAATAATTTCTTATTACTCAACTTAGACAGCTCTAAACGCTGTTACATATGCAGTATATAAAGGACAGTACATAAGCTGCTATAATCAGCCCACTAACCCTATTACAGGAACTCAACTAAACCCACTAACCAAAGCTGCCATATTTAGCCCATGACAGCTATAACCTACCTATTACATGACAGCTATAACTGTCCCTGCACACGCCTAAAAACAGAAACTAAACTGCTAAAAATAGCTTCTGGTAAACTGCTGAAAATAACTTCTGCACATCCCTGCGTGCTTACAAACGGTTACACGCGCGGGCCGCATGATCCTATCTGCTGACTTGGATTATTTTCAACACTCCCCCTTAATCCAATGTCAGGCGGATTCTTCATGTCTCGACACCGGTTGATCTTCTCTTCCTTCTTGTCAGATAAGACTTCTTGTGATCCAGACGACTCAACCTGCTTTGCGGTAGCCTTTCTCTTATTTGACTTGATTGGGTCAGCTATTGGAAGAGGTTGTACTGCATCTCCACTTTGTGCTCCACTGCCAAATTCCTCTGGAAATTCAGCCTTGTGAACTTGCTTTTGCTTGACTGCATCGTCAGACTCTTGAGCTTGCTTGACTACTTTGTCAGAATCTTGAGGTTTCTCGTCAAAAACAGTTTGTTCAGAAACTTTGTTTTTCTCAGGTGCATTCTTGGCTGATGCTTCAACACCACTTTGTTCCATGACATCTTCTTTGACAAATGCTTCCCAATTCTTCAGAACCCTAGATTTTGCATCGAGGTCTGCTTCCATTTCCTTCAGCTTGTGTGTTCTTTTCTCCAAGTCCAATTCTCTGTGACTGAGATTTTCTTCTCTTCTAACAAATGCTCTTTCTTGAGACACAACCCTCGACTCCAGATCCTTCACTTTCTCACATAAAGCTTGTAATCTGTTGTGTATCCCTGGAGGTAAAACAGAATCAGTATAGCTGTCTGGTACAGCCATACGGGTCGGATCTGAATCCATGCGGGCCGTATCAGGGTCCACGCGGACCGTATCAGAATCCATGCGGGTCGCATCAGATTCTACATCTTCTGTGTCAGCTACTGGTATGTTGTTTTCTGCCATATACCAGCTCCAACTCGCCATTTCAGTTGATCTTCCTTCAACTGTCTGATTCTTCAAGTCTGATTCTTCACTGGTTTTGGCCATGAACAATCGTGCTTGGTTGCTCTCTTCTTCAACGAAACTGGCCTGTTCTTCATCTCTTTTCTTCTCGTAGCAATCGGCCTGCACATGACCGAGCTTGTGGCAGTAATGACACTCCACGCCTTCTTCTCTCTTCTTCTTGAAACAGTCAGCCTTCACATGGCCGAATCTGTGACAGTAATAACATTCTACATCTCTCTTTGGTTGATTAGAATGCGGTTGATTGTAACTTGGCTTGCCTCTGCCTTTGCCGCTACCTTGGCCTTGCTGTTGGCTTCTTGAAGAATCGCCCTTGGCATAAAACGCCTTGGTGTCATCTCTTTCTTCTGATCTGTTGAGCCGAGTTTCATGGACCTGCAATGATCCCATCAGCTCATCAAGCGTGTAGGTGGACATGTCTTTGGATTCTTCAATCGCTGCCACGACATGGTCGAATTTGGTTGTTAGGCTGCGCAACACCTTCATCACAACTGTGTTCTCTGACAGATTTTCTCCACAGCTTCAGATTTGGTTGACTATTGATGTAACTCGTGTAAGAAACACTTGGACAGACTCGCCTTGGTTCATGAACAGTGTTTCGAACTCTCGTCTCAAGCCCTGCAACTTGATAGCCACCACCTTGGAACTTCCCTGAAATGCGGTTTTCAAAGTCGTCCAGGCCTCATTTGCTGTTTCTGCTGCTGCAATCTTTGCAAACACCGATTCGTGTACGGCTTGCTGAATGAAGAAGAGCGCCTTTGCATCTCGCCTGGCTGTGTCGATTGGTGCCAAATCAGGAGTCGGAATTGCCTTGTCTGCTAGCTCCCACAAGCCATGAGATTTCAGCATAGTTCGCATCTTAATGCTCCAAAACTCATAGTTGTCACCCTTGAACATCGGTATTGTTGGATTGGACATGCTTACTGTCGTATGGTTGCTTGCTTCTGCCATGGTCGGATCTGCCTTGATCTCTCACCTTAGTCTGGATCTCTCACCTTCGGCTCTGATACCAATTTGTTGGGAATAAATTGAGATAACAGAATAAACAACTCAGAAATAATTTCTTATTACTCAACTTAGACAGCTCTAAACGCTGTTACATATGCAGTATATAAAGGACAGTACATAAGCTGCTATAATCAGCCCACTAACCCTATTACAGGAACTCAACTAAACCCACTAACCAAAGCTGCCATATTTAGCCCATGACAGCTATAACCTACCTATTACATGACAGCTATAACTGTCCCTGCACACGCCTAAAAACAGAAACTAAACTGCTAAAAATAGCTTCTGGTAAACTGCTGAAAATAACTTCTGCACATCCCTGCGTGCTTACAAACGGTTACACGCGCGGGCCGCATGATCCTATCTGCTGACTTGGATTATTTTCAACAAACCTGATGTAAAAGCCTGATTTCTCACATGTTGTCCTTGTACTCCAACAGACTCAGGCCGTAAGGTTGCGGTTTACCAGAATCAATGACACCAAAATAAACTTCTGCTAGAGAAGGCTGTACCAGTGAATCATTATTCCAGTACAAAATCACCTAGCATTCCCCCCATTGCTTCCCTAATCTCTAATCAGAATATTAATCTGAAAATGAAACAAGTTAATGAAAATCCAGTACCTCTGTAGGTACTTAATGAATGCTAGATTCTATCTATAAACATGGTTTTTTTTCATTCAATAGATTGCCATGTAGCAAAAATCATGTCTTTTTTTTATTTTAGGGATAAAATGTCATTGTTGTTAACTATTCAATCAGCAACGAAAAGTTTGCATGCTTACCCCTTAAAATTCCATAAATATCTTTCACAAGCGTTCTCAATTTTCTGCTCTTGTAAGGCAGTGCAAAACTGTCAAATGATTTTCAATGTGTATATAGATTCAATTTTCACATTCGTTCTCAACTTGTTCGGTTTTTTGTGTAAACAATTGAATTTAGGCAAACTAGTCCCAATAAAGTGGTACTTGAGAGAAATGAAGTTTGGACGCTTTGTGAATTTTGTGCATGTTCTTTTAAATAAGAACTTTCTCTTTTTATCAAAATAAACCTTCCTTTTGTTGTATAGTTTTAGTTATTTCAGTTCTTTTTGCAAATTTCGGTGTCTTTTTTGTTTTTAATTTGAGTTGCTATTCTTCTAATTAACACATTTCAAATATTTTATTGTTAACCCCCCCTCCTTTTATCCTGGATTAGGACCAGCTATATAGTTTAGACATAGGGAGAGTTAAAATTTGAAATATGTTAGTATCCCTCAAATTTAAATAAAGAAACAAGGTCAGATATATACCTTCCCAGTAGTTTCAACCGGGCTTAGGACCAGCTACTCGTGTCCTTCTCCATTCCTCTGGACATTAACATGTATGCAAAAGTCAAGTTGGCACTGTTATGTTGTGGGCCTTGTCTGTGCAGGAATGAGTCAATAAAGTTTTTGAAGTTTGAAACAAGAAGAGTAGTCACAAATAAGAATATCTTACTGAAAAAAAAAATATATCTATTGCAAGAGCCTTTCATTTATTCAATAAATTTGAAAAGAAAGTACCTTATTAATACGGGGTTGGTAAGTTATGAAGCATTATCGTGCCGCATGTATCTGATTTATTTCTGTTATGAAAACAGAGTGTTTCAGGGAAGCCACCTGCCACCACGACCTTTAATGGACTTATTTTTTAGAGAAACAGGTAACCCCGAGAGCTCCTCCAGCAAATCAACTTTCTTGATTTCTAGATGGTTTTGTTTTTTCAACATGAGTTGGGGATCTATTATAGAAGTAGAGTGTCCTTATGTTTCAGAGCAATCGGCCACCACGGCCTTCAATTTTCTTTTTTTTCAGAGAAGCAGGTAACTCCGGGAGCTCCTCGAGTAAATCAGCTTTTGAAATTTCTATCTGTTGTAGGGCAGTTAGTCTCGCCATTGTAGCCGGCAATGACTTCAGAGAGCTTGCACCATGGATATATAACGACCTTAGGGAAGCAGGTAAATCTGGAAGCTCCTCCAGCAAATCAGCCCCATAGATTGTCAGCACTTCAAGCACAGTGAGCCTCACCATTGTAGCAGGCAATGTATTGAGATTTGTCACACACCAGAGAGTCAACCTCTTGAGGGTACTGCTGTTTTGCAGAAACCATTTCTCCAGCAAAGCCTCCATCCATGAACAATCGGAAATATCTAGGTGGCTAACAAAGCTTAGGCTTCTTAGTGGTTCGATGAGAAGGAGAGAGAGGTTATCAATGCGAAGCTCCTTGATCTTTAAAGAAGCCAAGCTACTTCCTCGGTCAACACCATGTGCTTGTTCTCTAGATGAATGTTCAACGAGATTCTTGCAACCTGATATATGTAGTTCATTGAGAGATCCGAATGCATTTTCTGAGGAGGGAATACGAGAAATATTTGCACAATAAAAAATATGAAGATCCGTGAGAGTAGGAAGGCTTGATGCTGATTCCAGCAGAGGCTCATCAAGTTTGCTACAGTTTCCTATTGAAAGGTATTTGAGTGCCATGGGAAGGAGGGTGCTCTGGTTATCAACTGCCATTAGCATTGGGCAATCACTTATTGTCAATTCGTGTAGCGATACAAATTTCCCAAATGCACTCATTGGTAGATGTATGAGATTCTCACAACCTCTGACTACTATCTCCTCAATAGCTTCCAAATCTAGGTTGTCTTGCTGCAGAAATCCATGCAAGGATATTAAGTTGGGGCACCCTTCTATCGTCACTACTCTTAGTGACGATTTTCGGGATAATGGTGCAGGAGTATTATTACAAGAATTTTGGTACAAAGATGGAAGAGAAGTCAAGCCCACATTACTAATTCGGAGTTCAATTAGAGAAAGTGGCATATCAGGTAACTTGTCCAAATTTAGACAATCACGTATAACAAGAATTTTCAAATACGGTATATTCCAAAAAAATAATTGGTTTTTCCAAAGAGGACAATTAAGTAATTTGAGGGATGATAGGTCTGAAGGCGGTGAATCCTCCATCCAATTAGGAGATCTTTGGCCATTATAATTGTTAATTGTCAATTCCTTGAGACTTGGAGGGGGTTGGAGGCAATCAAAGATTTTCTCAGGGTGAATGGGATTGCTCTCTGAGGTCCATTTCAGGGAGAGCGACATGAGATTATTCTTCCCTAATAGGTTGGCACTCTTAGCTTCAGTATGATCCTCTATATTCTCAATGTTTTTAATAAACAAATGTCGGAGGTTCTTTAGTGTGCCCAGTTCATTTATACGTTGACCACTCTCTTGTCCAACAAAAAAGGTTAACTCTTGGAGAGACGTCAGCTTGTGGACTCCATGAATGGTTTGCATTATCTTCTTTGGAAGCCTCATATAACGCAGTCTAAGTAGATTGGTCACTCTAGTTGTTTCCATTGCTGAATAGATCACAACCTCATTATCTCCTGGAATTTCTAGTACTTGCAAATGATAAAGTTTGTAAACTGAAGCAAGGAGCAAAGATCCAGGTCCCTCTGCAGACAGGTAGCGAAGGTGTACCAAACAGCTTATCTCTTTGGGCATTTTACTGTTTCTGGTCCTTCTGGATCCACATATTTTCAATAAACGCAAACTTTTCTTAACTAAATTATTTGGAAGAACAAATGAATACGGATGAGTACTCTCATAATAAGTGGTTACAACCAAGCTGCGTAACTTTTCAAGATGGGAGACCTTTTCCATTTCACATTCATGTACATAAACATGTCGTACAGTGGTAGGTATGGTAATTGATTTATCATTAGGTTCTATCCTACAACATTCTCCATAGGAAACGTTTTGGGCCAACTCATGCACCAGATCATGCATAACATATCTCGTTTCACCTTTCCATGATTTAACATATTCAAAGAATGACTTCCTTAAAAGAAGATTGAAGTAATCTTCTCCAATATCTTCTGGCCTTTCTTCTTGACTTGATTGTTGCCGGACGAATCCAGAACAGATCCACATTTTGATCAACTCATCTTTATCAAACTGATGATCTTGAGGAAATATGCTACAAAATCTAAAGCATACCTGCAAATTTGCGGGTAAATGGTAGTAGCTCAATTTCAAAACATCCACTACATCCTTTGCTTGCTCTAAGTTAAATAGAGACCCGTGATTCAAAACTCTTCTCCAATACTGGTGGTCCATACGTGAATTCAGCAAGCTTCCGATCACCTTTGCTGCTAATGGACTACCACGGAGCATTTTTAGCATTTGATCTCCAATTGCTTGCAAATCTATATGATTGTCAAGGTTAAAACCACGAAATGCATAGCTCTGAAAGAGCAATCGCAACTCTTGCTCTCTTAAGCCTTGTAATGATAGAGATTCATGCTCTGTACTTATCACACTTGCAAGCAAGTCTGCCACTGATTTCATTCTAGTAGTAAATATGATTTTACTACCTTCTTGTACAAACCTCAAAGGAGCAACCAGCTGGTCCCAGTCGCTCCTTTTCTCATCATCCCATATATCATCTAAAACGAGAAGAATTTTCTTTAAATGTATATTTTCTTTCAAGGTCTCTTGAAGTGCATTTAATGGTTTATTACAACAATTATTTTCGCCTAGTTCACCAAGCATCTTTCTCGTTATATCTTCAACACTGAAGTTAGTAGAAACACAAACCCATATTGTTTTGTCGAAATGATTCGACCCGCGCATCTCTTGATATGCAAATTGTACAAGGGTGGTCTTTCCTAGTCCACCCACCCCGACAATACCGAACGAAGAGAGGCGGACATCAGTTGGCCGCTTTAGCCAATCAATTATCTTGTGCTTCTCAACTTCCCGGCCAAACAACTCTCTTTCAACTAAAAAGGATGTAGTTTCGCGACTTAAAACTTTACAGGTTTCTTGTCGTGATTCGGAAAGATCATGAATACCTAGCACAGTGGCAGCTTGAAGGAGACGCTCCACACCGTTTGCAGCCTGATCCAACATTGTTACAGCCTCCTTCAACCTCTCCAATGTATCATCATTGATAGTAGATGGTTTTATCTTCTTTGAACTAGAAGCGGATCCACCCGCCTCATCTCGGTCTTTCACCATATCCTCCAGTTTTTTGTACTCCAACTCATCAAGCATGTCTTCAGATGCTTCAACAGCCTCCCTAAACTGCTCGACCCATTGGGCAGCATCCGGGTGCTTCATCTTTAGTGCTTCCGCAATGCCCATGACAGATCTGATCTGGGGAAGAGCTGCCTGTAGCCTCTTTAGCTCGGCTTTGCTATCGGCTGGTAGCGCATGGTCATGTAAGTACGTAAAACCCGTGCTGATAAGTTTTCTGACAACAGCGGACCCCGCCCACTCAGCAATGGTCCAGGCAGCAGTTGAAAGAGCCATCTTCAAGTTTCTTCTTTCTTCTACTGCGGCAGCTTCCTCAAAGCCGCTGGGTTTTTTTTTTCGATTTTTGTTTTTTCCTTGCTAGTGTTGCTTGGGAATGATAAATAACAAGTAGCAAAATGTATTGTTTTGTTTTTTAAACACGTACTAAATTGGTGATTGAGAGAAAAGATCGATTGAGAATGAAGATAGCAAAAGGCAAAGATTGCCTGGTTAATAAGCAAGAGAGATGAGAAATAGAGATTTTGGAAAGAGATACCGTGTACCCGATGGCTAGAGATCGAGCAGACGGCTGAGATGAGAAAGTGAGATTCGGACGCGTAGCCTACGGCAAGAGATCAGAGAGAGTCGGAAACAGCGACTGCTAGAGAAGAGATGAATAGAGATTGAATACAGTAACAGAGATAGCTGGGGATTGAATTTAATTGTGTAACTAAAAGATGAATAGAACGCACTAGTCTAGTGCTTCACTTGAAATTGGAGAATGACAGATGCTATGTGGCATTAACAGAGTTAGGGATTAATCCCTGCAAAACAAGTAGTTGGGTAAAGGCAAAGTGGAAGCGTCAGTGACCCGCCACACTGTCAGTAAATTATGTATTGGATTTTGGGAGATACACTTTATTGGTGGAACACTTATTGCTTCAATTACTTTTGTCATGTGAGAAGCAATTTATACCATCATGATTCATGAAGAGAGGACCCTTGTTTTTATTAGAATGTTTTATCTTCCAAAAGGACGTTTTGGTTGAACTTATACATCACTTGCTGTCACAAACTAAAATTACTTTAATACAAACAATGAAATTTTATAGAAGAAGAGTGAATTTTTTTGGATTGGGAAGTGGGTTTCTCACAAAACCCAAAACATAGTGTTCTTAATAGAGCAGTTGTTAATAGCCCATGGCCCATCCCTCAATTGAGAATTAATTTAGTTTTCAGCGTCCAATCAGGAAGTGACAGAGCCCTTTCTTTTATTTGTGTTCACATCCGCATGGTTCTTTGTGTTAAAGCTGCCAATTAGTGCTTACTTTACATAAAGCTGCTAATTAGTGCTTACTTTAGTGTTACCCAATGATACTTCCAATTTAAAGGTACAGAGATAACAAAGGTGCTAATTAGTGCTTGCTTTCGTGTTACCCAATGATATTTCTAATTTACTCCGTAGGTGAACAGAAAAAAAAATTGTTACTCATATATTTACAGTCCGTGACAATAATAAACTAAAAAACTTTACTATTATGTGTAATATGTAAAACATAATTATCAATTTTAACAATAGGTGGTTGTTTCTTTTATCAATTTTTAGATGCAAAATGTGTTTCCTATATAATATCTTATACGAAGAATTCACATGTTTCCAATATTTATGTTTTGTAAAGAAATTGAAATAAAAATAATGTAATATTTTACATACCACAATTGAATCCAAATTGAGCTGAGTTGCCCTCCGATTTGACTCATGAGTAAACCGAATCTGTCAACTTGAGTCAAGATGATGAGTTGAATCCGAGTTAATTCTGAACGAGTCATGAATCATGAGCTTTTTGTGCATCCCTAGGAATTGGAATGCTAGAGCAATGTTTTGAACTCAAAAGATCGATTATGACCCGCACAATATTATCTTTTAAGAATCCATGCATATTATAAAACCCATCTATGCGGTTATTCATAAATTGGAGGGTTATAATTAGAATTTGTACTACTATACATTTGAAGTATGGATTTTTTTTTCATTTTTCTTGTAACTCCTCTGAATATATTTTTTTTAATAAGAGGGTTGAAGTCACGCCACTCAAAATTCTTTTCAAACTTATGTTATTATAACAAATGATTTTTCTCATCTGGGTTTCAAACTAATGACCTCCTACTTCAGAGGACATGTGCCTTTACCAGTAGACCAAAGTCTAGTTCTTGCCCTCTTAATATTTTAACTCATTAACGGCTTTAAAACTTAAGATTATAAATATTTTTAGAAAACGCGGACTCATGAAGCAGTGCTTTTTCATAAAGACTTGTCTATAAAAATTAAATTGGATATGGTCGGACTTGTTGAGTTAGATGTTATTTTTTTTTTAAAGGCCAAGGCCCATTTTCATTTTACTGAAAACCAAATAATTATAGCCAAGTGTCAAAGTAAATCAGTTGCAACATCCACGCAGCAACACATGCAAGAAGCAACCAGAGAATAACAAATCCAACTTTTAGTTACTGCTAATGACCAAAAGAAATCTTGATTAGCTAATACTAAGCCACAAAGTATTGGGCTGAGGGAATATTGTCCTATCGGCAAAAAGGTGCAAGGAGTCTTCTGCATGGTCAACTAAGGAAACCCATCAGAGGGAGCTGGAGGTTTGTACACCACCATCTCCAGGGGCATGTAATGCGCTAGTGGAATGGCATCTTCTAAGATAGGCATCCATTCTTCAGCAGCTTCTTTGAGTTTTTTCTTCATAGCCCCTGACCAGTATACAATTAATGATTTGATTGGTAAAATTAAGTTTCTAGAAGAAGATAGGGAACAACCAGTAAAGCATATTTCATTCCTGTGTTTCCAGAGAGACCAGCATACAGCGCTGATAACAATTAGGAATCCATTTTTGTGGACTGTATCAAGGGTATAAGCATATTCTATTAAATTTGGTAATGTAGCCCATGTATGCATCATAGTTTGGTTTTTCCCTAACCAAAACCAAATTTGTTGGGCATAAGAACAAGTAAGGAACAAATGATCAATTGTTTCAATACCATGACAGAAAAGGCAGTGGGTTATCACCTAACCATCCTCTTGTGAGGAGATTATCCTTTGTTAGAATTTTACCATGTTCAACCAACCACATAAATACTTTGATTTTAGGTAGAATTGGAAGATTCCATCACATCATAGCTTTGCTTGGTTGAATACCCCTAAAGTTAAGCAAATTATAAATGGAATGAGTAGAGAACTTCCCTGAGGGGTGCCATCTCCATTCTATAGAGTCATGTGGCATTGTGAAAGATGCGATGCTAAGAATATATAATAAATCTGTCCATTCTATTCTATCTAAGCCAAGTAAGGTAGTTCTAAATTTAACCATTTGTCCTTGTGAAAGAATCACACCAGAAAGTAAAATATTGGGGTTGAGATATTTTTTAAAAAGACTAAAATATTTTGATGCTAAAGGACAATCATGAAGCCAGATATCTGTCCAAAACCTAACCTGAGTGTGAATACCGGGTGTATATGAGACACTAATACTACCTAACTTTTCTAGAGAGAGAAGAGTTTTCCAAAAGTGTGAACTAGGCATGTGTGTCCCTACTACATATTTATGTAAAACTATAGTTTTTCAAGTACCTTGATAGCAATTATTTTTAAGTTTCGACCACCATTTGAGGAGGAGGGAGAGATTCATTTGTTTCAAGTCTAGGATTCCCAAACCCCTAAATTGTTTAGCTATACATGCTGCCTTCCAATCTAGAAGGGAATATTTTTTTTTTGGAGAGGATCCTTGCCAAAGGAATTTTCTTCTAATTTTATCTATCTGATGCAATACAGTAGTGGGGATTTTAAACACTGATAGGGTATACAAAGGAATGGAAGAAAGGACTGAGTTTAGAAGTGTAATTCGACCCCCTATAGATAACAAGTTACCTTTCCAATTTTTTAGTCTACTTTCTATTTTATCTATTAAGAATTGCCAATCTAGAACTTGAAGTTTCTTGAAGTGTAAAGGTAAACCTAGTTATTTAAAAGGGAAATTACCCCAGTTACATCTAAAAAGTTGAGGTAAGGCTGAGTTGTTATTCACATGAATGGGGTACATTTCAGTTTTATCATAATTCATTTTAATTCCTGATAATTCTTCAAAAGCCATCATGGCCCACCATGCTGCTTCTACATTATCTTCCTGAGCAGCTAGGAAGAGGATGGTATCATCAGCATAGTGTGGCAGTTTGTGATGGCAGTGTGGTCTATACATGAAGGTCCTAACCCTTTAATTACAGAATTTTGTCTTCCTCTACAAAAAATCTTACTCAAAGTATCTGCTGCTAGAATGTAGAGGAAGGGAGAAAGGGGGTCCCCTTGTCTCACTCCCCTTTGACAGTAAAAGTATTATGTTGATTCTCCATTAATGATCAAACAGGATTGTGAGCTATACAACCAACTAGTGATCCATTGAATCCATTTTAGACCAAAATTTCTACTTTCTAGAACTTCTAACAGATAATCCCAATGTATCTTATCATATGTTTTTTTCAAAATCAACTTTGACTAAAACACCAGGTTATTTCATAATATGACATAAGTGAAGGATTTCTTGACTAAGTATGACATTATCTAGAATAAATCTATTTTTGAGAAAGGCAGCTTGACTACTATCTATAATTCTAGGCATAATGGATTCTAACCTAAGTGTAAGAATTTTAGAGAGAATCTTAAAACTACAATTAACTAAACTAATAGGTCTAAATTTCTTAATAAGAGTTGCATCCTTTTCCTTAGGAATGAGACAGATACATGATTTATTAATCTTATGTAAATCTAAAGTGTTTTCAAAAAAATAATGAGTAGAAGCATGAGATCTGATTTAACTACTTCCTAGAAAAAATGAAAAAATTTAAATGTAAATCTATCAGGTCCAGGGGTACCATTTGGTTCAGAAGCAAAAACTGCTTTTTTGAGTTCATCTTCAGTAAATGGTCTTTCCAACTCCCATTGTTCTAGATCAGTTAATTTATCAACTGGATTCCAAAAATTAGGAGTTAGGAAGCCATATTTGTCTCCCTTGGTGCCTAGTAGGTCCTTATAGTAAGCTACTATATGATTTTTAATTACAGTTAAGTTGTTGGTACTTTGGTCATTGATTTCTAAGGTATTGATTCTATTTTTCTTGGCTCTATGAGAAACTATAGTATGAAAATATTTTGTGTTAGAATCCCCTTCCTCAAGCCAGTGCTGTTTGGACAGCAATTTCCAATGAGATTCCTCTTCTTGATAAAGTGATTCTAGGTTTTGTTTACATTCTAACCATGTTGCTTCTTCTTCAGTAGTGAAACCCCTTTCTTCTCTAATTAATTCAAGTTCGTGCAGTGTATTGAGTAATTGTTTTTTAACTCTCTTTTTTTACCATAAAATTTTTCTGTCCATCCTTTAATTCTTTTTCTGACATGTTTGAGTTTTTTGTTCCACTTTTGGCTATATCTGGCATGTGCAAAGGGAATTCTTGCCACCATTTAGCTAATAACTGAACAAAGTCAGGTTGTTCAGTCCAAGAAGGCTCAAATCTAAAGATATAAGGAGAGGGAGATGTGTTGGGGTTTGTCTAGATCAACAAAGGACAATGGTCAGAACCATGACAGCTTAAATCCCTGACTAAACTATGTGGGTATGTTTGATCCCAAGTAATGGAAGTAAAAATTATATCTAAAAGAGCAAAGGATCTACCATTAGACCATGTATATTTCCTATTACTTAGTTTGTGTTCTATTAAATGATGATCATTAACAAATTTATTAAACTTCCGACTAATAGTACTGTCAAAATTAGCTCCAGTTTTATCTGATTTTTTCCTAAGAGCATTAAAGTCCCCACAGACAAACCAAATGTCTTGTGTATGATCCCTAATCTGTCTTAACTCTTCCCAGAACATATTTTTAAGTTTATGTAGGATAGGGCCATATACTATAGTAATTTGCCAAACCTTACTATCTAATTTATGTTCTATGATAACATTTAAACAAAATCTATGCAAGGAGTGATTTAAGAGTTTGATCTTGTTACTATCACAACCAAATAGAATGCCTCCTGACCTTCCTATTGAAGGTAACCAGAGCCATTGATCAATTCTAGAAGAGATACTATCTAAACATCTAGTAGTGAAGGTTTCCTTTTTGGATTCTTGGATAGCTATCATATCTACTTTATTATCTATGATTAAGTCCTTTAATATTTGCCTAGTTCTACTAGAATTAAGCCCCCTACAATTCCAATTAAGGATATGAAAGTTTTGAGGCTTAGATAGCAAGGAATAAAACAAAAATTTATTCGACTCAAAACAAACGATCTAGTTATTGTAGGTGTAAGAAACAATCTTAATTAGCCTAATGAAGAAGGGAATAACATAATACCTTGGATTTGATCTCCAAATCAAATCAAGAAGGGTTGTCTTGCTTAGCAACTTCTTATTCCCTTTCTCTTTCAACGGTGGTTGTGCTTTAGCCCTTCAAATGACGAGCCTCCTTAGGTATCCACCGAAAGATTAAAGAAATACTTGTATCTCTAAGGCTAGTAAAAGATTAACAAGTAGAACCTTAATCCTAATTTAACCCTCTTCTTAATTTCTGAAAACTTCTTAGAGGATTTCTAGATCTCAACACATGAGAGAAAAATGGGAGAGAGTAAAAAAGAACAAATTTCGGCCAAGATATCTGTCACAGAAAAATCTGACCTTTCGGTACTAATACTCTTATATCTTTTTCTAGGTAACTCCAAATGACTTGAAATCTTCACCGTTGGATTCTAGACTCCAAGGGCTATAGATTACATAGGTCATACATCCAGAATGGTTAGTATTTACCCTTTCAAATTCCAGTTCAAAGTTACCTAAAAAATCTGTCCAGAAATTTCTTTCCTCTTTAATGAGATTGATTAGATTTAATGACATATTTAAATATCCCTTAAATCATGCCATCACTAATCAATTCTCTCCAGCATATATTTGGGCTTTGGACTTAAAAATATTAATATGATTAATATTTAATTAAGTCCACAATCTCATACATTAAAAGGCCAACATATAAATTAATATTCTATGTTAATTTATAGGAAGCGACTAATTGTCCCCAAGCTTCTTTCTCCAGTTTTTTCCCAAAAAAACTGTCATTTAACTTGCGCGAATACTGTACAACTCTATAACCAATACTGTAACTTCAACAACAAATCATGTATAATAAGTAGTTTAAAAATCTAACAATCCAAGTTAGTTGGAAGTGGTCCCCAAGTTAGTTGCAAACAATTAGCAACTTGCAAAAATACTGTACTTCTAGCTGTACTTGAAAAACTGACGGCTTCTAGAAGGTTTCAAAAATAAACCACTTCTCAAACTTGTAGTTATTTACAAATAACACCTAAAATTGTGCAAAATTAATTTTTTTGCATCAAAATTAAAAAAAAAATTTCGAAATTAAAATTAAATTTTTTTTTAATATTTTTTAATATTTTTTTTTACGTAATTTTTTTCTTCAATTATTAATATTTGTATATCGATCTATATCATGTAAAATAAGACTTACATACTGTAAAATTAGCATATGCAAACTATAAAACTAACATATGAGAACTACAAAGACATCAATACTGTAAAATTAGCAGATGTAACTTATAAAACTAACATATGTCAACAGCAAAACTTCAATAATGTAAAATGATATCCAAAAAACATATACAAACTATCAAATTTCACTAATCACAAAATTAACTGTTCAAAACCATAAACTATAACCAACAACTGTTCAAAACCACAACCAACAACTGTAAGATGTCACCACCCATAACTGTTACCACCCATAATTGTTACCACCCATAACTGTTCAAAACCACAATAATTGTTACCACCCATAACTGTTCACAAGCACAAACAAAACTTCAATAAACAAGCTTAATTGTTCACAACCATTAAAACAAAAATGACATCTGTCACTTCATAACCCTCTGGTGCATGTTTTCAGATGAGTGAGAAGTTTCATTGTTAGAACCACACGTTCTTTCGAGATATCATCCTGCAAAAAAAATAATAAGGAAGGTTAAAAATTAGAGTTATGAACCATTAGCAGATGCAAACTATCAAAGCAACATATGTGAACTACAAGACTTCAATACTGTAAAATTAGCAGTTGCAACCTATAAAATTTTAAATCTGTACAACACTGCATATATCCTTTAAGCTAAAATTGTTATATGTATCCTGCAAAATTGTTGATGTATCCAGTGAAATTTATCATGTAAAATTGAACATAAGCTGTAAACTAAAGTGAATACTGTAACCAAAGTGAATCTTAGTAAAAGCTGTCTAATACATAATTTGCATCTGCTAATTTGACAGTATTGAAGGCTTATTTTACATGATATAGATCCATATATAAATATTAATAATTGTTATATGTATCATGTAAAATTATTGTGTATCATGTAACATTGTTATATGTATCCTGTAAAATTGTTATATGTATCCTGTAAAATTGCACATATGCTGTAAACTAAAGTGAATACTATAACCCAAGTGAATCATAGTAAAACTGTCTAATACATAACCTTTACACCTGACTAATACTTCTTGTAATAAACTGCATCAATACTGTAAACTTACTAGATAAATACACTGTCTAATGTTGTTTATGAGTACAACTGTTAAACAGATCCTCTAACTATGATTAACCAAAGTGAATCATGTAAACTGTTGCACATATCCTGTAAAATTGTTATATGTATCCTATAAATTGCATCATGTTATAAACTTATATAACCATACTGTAAATTGTTACATGAATCTTGTGAAATCAATTTATCCTACTGTAAATTTTTACATATATCATACATAACTTAACCTATAAAACTATTGCATGAATCTTGTGAACTAATGCATATATCCTATAAAACTGTTAAAGTTAATAAAATTACCTGTGTGAAATTCATAGGGTTCTCAGTTATCAAATTGTAGACATAGCGCAACACAAAAATTGCACAATCCATTGAATGTTCTCCCTGCTGAGGGCACTTCTCATGAATAGTGCCAAGATCTTTCCAAGCTGGGTTAGTTGAAAGAAAAAAAGATATCAACAAATTTCAGACACACTTCAAGTCATAATCCTGTAAATTAAGTGCATAAAACCTGTAAATTAACTGAAACTTTTTAAATAAAACACTCACAAGTCCTCCAGGCAAGGAACTCTCTCAGCCATTTAATCGTGTGCTAGTGGTATTCCATATATGCACTTTCTCCACCAGATGAGGTGTAGTAATGCATCTTAACAGCAGGAACATCCACCGCAACAAGCACCCAATGCTTCTTCTTACATATTGGAACGAACAGCCATCGGATGGTGTCAAATTGAGGGCCAAACAGCTGCGGAATGGCCCTAAGTGCTGCTCTTTCATCATAATCGTGCATGAGAATCTGCACTACACAAAAAAAAACATTAAAATATTAGTGAATTATTTGAAAATTTGAAGTCTGAAAATTAAATTCATAATATACAAAAGTACATAATAACTTATGGATAAATATGGAAAAATGAAGAACCATGGTGTCCTCACGGGAGTCTCGTATTACATCAAATGAAGGACCACCTCAACGAGCTGCAAAATCAATCCATAATATGTAAAATAAATTTAACTGTTATAAGCTATAAAAATGTTAAGTAGATAATGTTAAATATTTTACATTTAATAACATCTGGAAAAGCTGCATAATTGTTGTATCCTATATAACTTATATATCCTATAAAACTATTGCATGAATCTTGTGAAATAACTCATATATCCTGTAAACTAATACTGCATGACTAATACATCATGTAATAAACTGCATGAATACTGTAAACTTAGTTAATAAATACTGGAATTTTGAATTAGTACAACTGTTAAACTGATCCTGTAAACTTATTAACCACAGTGAATACTATAAACTGTGACACATATCCTGTAAAATTGTTATATATATCCTATAAAACTATTGCATGAAACCTAAAAAACTATTGAATGAAACTTGTAAAATAACTGATACATCATATAAAACTTTTGCATGAAAAATAACTGATACATCATATACAATTATTACATGAAACCTGTAAAATAACTGATATATCCTATAAAACTATTGCATGAAACCTGAAAAACTATTATATGAAACCTATAAAATAACTGATACATCATATAAAACTATTGCATAAAACTTATAAAATAACTGACATATACTATAAAACTGTTAAGTAGATCATGTAATAGTTTAATTTAATGCATTTCAAATCCTAATCCTGTAAATCATTGGCAAAATTCTGTAAAACAATGTATAGAAGACTTTAAATCAGTAAAATTTACATGTCGAATAATGTAAATAAAAACAGACATTCAAATAATATGAGATATGTGAAAACAATTGCATATATCATGTAAACTATTGCATATATCCTGTAAAACTGTTAAACAGATACTGTAAAATAAAGAAAAGAAAAACAATGCATAGATCATATAAACTATTGAATATATCCTGTAAAAATGTTAAATAGATCCTGTAAAATACTCTACAGAACCTTTAAACCTGATTGATAGTTCATATAAAATACTGTATAGATCATGTAAATCTATTATATAAATCCTGAAAATTTAAATCAGAAAAATAAAAAGTTTACAAAACCAAACCAGATCGACAGCTGATCTGTTAGATCAGATCAGATCAGACTCTAAATATTACCAGATCGAATCCGCCAGAAGCAGCGGATCGGTAGCGATATAGCACTACTACCTTAATACTGTAAAACTAACAAATCGACACTGTAAACACTGACAAACACATCTTATATTTTGAAATCTGAACCAAGAGAATAAAGTGAGATTTCACTAGATGTTGCTATCAAGAGTATCAACAATAACACCGGTCTCTGCTGCATTGCACTGATGGGTAACGAAAGTAATATCTACCAGCGTGGTGAGCTCGAGATTTATCTAGTGAAACTCGGAAGCAACAATTTGAGACTGGAGGAGTAATTACAGCTGCGACCTGAGCAATCGGCCAGGAGTGCCTTAAACAGTTCGAGCACCAGCTGGATCACGCGGAGACAGAGGGAAATCTATCAGTTCCATTGAGTAGATCCTCGAATAACGCGGAGAGAAGCTTGCATCGGCTGGCAACCGATGCCTCGCTGCCACGTGGGAGGGCCTTGACCTGAATTGGGTACCTAAAGCACATTAAAATATTACATTAATATAATTATTTTCTTAATAAATTAAAAATAGAGGACACACTATATTTTGCATGGTATCTAAATGGCCAAAAATGGTAATTAGACAAACTGGTACTGATCTGGTAGGCAGCATTAGCAGACTAGCAAAAACCAATATAAAGCTGACATGCCCATAATTGTACGAATCTCTGACAAATAAGAGCTATATTTACCTTATCGGTACCTGTCGTCGATATAAAAACAAAGTTAAGAGGGATGTTGAAGCAAAAGGCTGCAATTTGAGCTAATTTTGTGTGGAGACCTTGACCCATCTCTACTCCACCATGTGTCACCAGTACTGTACCATAAGTATATACTTGCACAAGAGCACCAGCCTAGAGCAATTATATCAATCTTTATGTTATCAGTCTGGTACCAGTTCTCAACAATTTAGAATTGAAGTTTCATACAGAGTCGCAATTAAATTTTCAAATATATATCGACATGGTATCATGCCGGTAACACAACTAATGTACTTCGAAAAAATGAAGACATGGTATAATGTTCATGCTAAACCCCTGGTGTCTGATATTTAATTCGTATGTGAAATAAATAACTAAATAAATCAAATTATGATATTATTAAGAAATTTTCAAAAATCACCTTTGCAACTTCACATGCTAGAACCAATGAGGTGACAATTACTTCTCTCATGCATGTAGAATAAACATTAGTACTCGAAATTGGCACGTGAAAACAAAAATTGTTTTTTTTAATCAACCAAAATGCACTTGTTAGTAGTTCAATTTTGACAGGAAGGAACTAGTACTAGTTCACTTGAAATTCATTTAACAGGAAGGCACTGGTACCAGTTAATTACTTTCTTGAATAAACCCAAATGAACTTAATAGTGGTTCAATTTTGACAGGAAGCACCGGTACGTACCAGTTCAATTTTACAATTTTGCAAATAAAACCAATTTTCCGTAAGGACAGCAATGTGAATTAAGCAGTTTACCTATTATAAACATGTAAGAGATTCACCTAGTTGTTGTTTAAGTCATTACTCATACAAGTATAAAAATTCTCAAATTTCTGTAACATGTATAAACTGTAATATTTGAAGCGTAAAAAACTTTTGACTAATTGTGTATAAACAGGACTGACTTGCCGTGCCACTTCATGGTTAAAGCAGTTTTGTAAATGTTCAAACCGGGAGCACATTCCATCAGAGGCATTTCAGCAAACACCTAAGCTGCAACACCAATCGTCAATCTGCTTGATAAAAAGTAGTCCCAGAGATGCATCCCAGAGATAGCTTGATGATTGATTTCAGCAAACAAAGAGAAATCTCAGCTCGATTAAGTCTCAATTAATAATTTGAACCAAAAAGAAAAATAAATGAAAATTCTTACTTTCACAGCATCGTTCTCACAAAAATCCTTCTCAAGCACACGATCGAAAGCGATGCGACCTTCTCCAGAGGTCAGGGAGATGGGGCACGCCAGGAACAACACATGATCCGCCACCGCCGACGATGGAGGCAGTTCTACGGGCGCCTCGAGTACATCGTCGGGATGGAGATGGATCAAGGGATGATGCGGCTGATCGTCGGCGCGGGATAGGTGCTCTCTCTGCTAAAGTAAGGTAGTTTGGAGATGAGAGATAGGACATAGATCAGAGATCGGTGTTGCTGAGAGAGATTAGAGAGGTTGGGTTAAAACTGTTTTAAATAAGATAGTTTCGATCGGACCGTTAAAACAGTTAAAGTCTTTTCTGAAATGTTAATGACAATTAATTAGTGGTTCGGATCAGCGTGGGTAAAAAGCGGGGACGAGTCGCTGGGTATAAAAACATTTTCTCTAATTTATATGCATCTCTCATGTGTCAAAAACTCATTTAAAATATGTCACACATACTTTAAATATTACTAGAATTATTTTACAACATCTCTATGTCATAAAAATTGTTCATATATTAATAACATATAATTTGTACAATTAATTATAACTCCTTATAATTAACATAGCACATATATACATATCACATATGCTTTATTAATATATTTTCTTTTAATCTTTCATATGGTGTGACCCTATGGGATCCCATCATTATGGCAATGGAATTAAACATTTTAATTCCATAAGCCATGGTATATTGATTACCCAAATGATGTGGATGAAAAAGCACAATGCAAAATCACGATCCCTGTAACATTAAAAATGTTGTTGTGTCAATTCCTTGCCTCATGATATCCAAATAATCGTAAGGTCGGAATGTGTCATCCTTACCAATTATTCTTTCTTGATTTCCTTAAGTTTAATTATGATATGATTATCATATAATCATATTGCATGCACATAATATAAACTTTATCAAGGGGCCCAAAGATATCATCGCTTATATTAACATATAAGGGACAATGGTTTCTTGATACGTATCGTTCTTCCGCATAAGTTATATGCACTGCAGTAACTGCCTATATAACTCCTGGTTAAAGGGAGAGTTGGACAGTACCAACAATACATATCCCTTATGTAAGAAAAATAAATATCTCAACCAAAGAATTCTAGACACAATGAAATATCAATGACACAGAACACAATCCATATGATATTTCATTCTTAGGTCTGTCCAGTGCCATACATCTCCATGTATGCACATGTGTGATTAGATCGATAACTCCTTATCGTATAACCTGTAAAACATGGCCATCATCTAATCCACTAATATGAATACTCAAGGTACAAAATAAAAAAATCATTCACTAATAAACTTAAATATCATTCATATGATTTGGGTCTAGGACACCAACACTAACAGGATATTCATGGAGGACTTGAGGTATGCTCAGTAGTATCATCTACAGTAACTAAGTGGTCTATATTAAGACTAATGAGATGTTGGCTCTCTAGGAGCTCTAAGTAATTGTCTAATTACTTGTTCAAAATTATGTCTTTCCATATTTTTGATGTTGGTGATAATAATTCTACTATCATCTAGAGAATTTCCTAATCTAATTTGATATACTTGAAAAATATTAACTATTTGTTCGACAGTAAGCCTAGAATAAGGAAATTTTGTGATGATGGCCATACCTGAGGAGCTAGAGCCTGCTCAAGCTTTTCTCTTTCTGGCCTTGCTCATAAGAGAATCTGGGTCATTTTGGGTCTGTACCCTGGGACTCTTTCTAGGGCCACTGTCTGTTTTGGTTGGGCAAATTTTAGCAACTGCAGGAGTAGGTATTTGGCCTTCTGAATCTGAGAGACAGATAGCCTGGTCTTGAGAGGAACCAGGGCCATGTCTCAGTGTGGCATTAAGACTTCTCCTACTGCGGTGCGCGTTCACTGTACAACTTGAGCTGGGGGTGGTAGCTTTTTTCAGAGGGGCACTAGAAATCCCCACTTTCTTCTTAATGGGTATTGCCTTGAGTTTGGGAGTAGATTTAGTTTTTCGCCCCCAGGTATATTTTTTCTTTGGAATTGGCTTGGTTTGCATATACCTGACAGGATCCCAAACCCATTTTTTAGGTTTGGGGACTAGGGTTTCAGAAGCTTTGGGAGAGAAGAATTTGAGTCTATGGGCTTTGGCTAGGAGGTTCTTCATCACTATCAAAATCTAAGTCAGGGGTACGAGGGGAGTGCATCTTAGGTGAGTGGTGAGGTGAGTGTTGAGGAGAGAAATTTGGCCAGGTGAGAAGAAGTGGAATAGGCAGAGAAGGGAAACCAGGTAAGGTTGGTAAAGTAAGAGGGGTGTCAATCGTACCTGGTACTGGGTCTGATGCTGGAGATGTAACAGGATCAAGTGCTATAGCAGTCCCCTGAGAAACTGGCACACTTTCAGTACCTGGCAGCATTGAAACTGCCTCAGGTATAGCTGCTGGTACCCTCTCAGCTGTCACATTTGCTGGAACAAGAGTCACTGGTACAGGGACAGTCTCAACTGTCACTTTGCTGGGACCTGCCCCCTGGTGCTCTACATAGCTATCCGTACTCATTTGATAATGTTATTCCCAGAGTAGTCTATCTAATTCAAAATCAATCTCTATGTCATCTACCTCAATCTCTTCATCTATGTCTTCTACCTCTTCTATAGGACTGACTGATTTGCCCTTGGCATCTACATCACTAGAGTTCAGAACTGAGTGTGAATAGGACATTGGTTGAGTACCATTACCAGTACCTCCACTGGCATTAGGGTGGCCATTTCCTAGTTGAACAGTGGGAAGGGGGTTAAGTGGGGGAATCGGTTTTTGACCGAACTCAGTCCCATTAGGGTATGGCCGGCCTTCCTTTCTTCTAGCCCAAGCAAAGAGGCTCTCAGTCTTCTCATTTTCAATCTCAATTTCTAGGTCATAGAGAGAGCGTTTTCCAGCCGAATTTTTGTAAGGAACCAGGTGTTTTTTTGGAAGTAGCTTTCGATCACACACCTCTAACTTCAAATGAACAAATTGGACATCATGACCATTGTTTGTCGCTGGATCGATGTCAACAACGAAAGCACCAAAAGGATTAAAGATTTTTTCGTATTCTACAAAGTCATTAAACATGATCGGGAAGCCATAAATCCGAACCCAGATTTCCTCTAAAGACATACCTTCGCCAAATTCCCGCTCCCAAGCTACGATCGGGAATCGAACGGTTTCAAGTCAAAGGAAGCCCGTCAACGCCATTGTTGTCAGCCAGGCTGAGTTAGGAGCTTGGATTAGGTACTTGAATTCATCAAACACAGACACTAACCAGTTATACTGGCCGAATGTGAGTTTGAGCACCTCTTCCACTCGGGCTGGTCCCTTGGCCGCGAATATCATCTAGCACAAAACTCTGCATTAATTTCTCTTCAACCGCCTGAGAACGAGCAGTGGCAATAAGTTGCATGATCGGGATCTTGTACTCCATTTGAGAAGAGGAAGAAGAAGATCGGAGATTAGTCTGCGCGAGAGTCCCCTTTCTAATGGAAATTTCTGATCTAGGTTTTGAAAGGGGAAGCGGCTCCCGCTCACTCTTGCGGGTATGCTGTGAGGGTGGCACTCGAGGCTGAATGGATGGGAGGTTGCTACAAGATGATGCTCTGTGGCCGAACCTACTACACACAAAACACAACTGAGCGTTTCTACATACTCTAGCAGTATATCCTTTAATTGCTGCCACAGAGCAAACACCATGGATCAGCTACTGTAGATTTAGATCGAAGCTCATTTACTTTGCGTCGGATCAGCATCGAACGCGACTCAATTTGTTGCACAGGTTGTTGTTTTGGTTTCCAAATTGGCTTCTGTAATAAGGCTGTGCGATAGAGCCCAGAATCCATCATTACTGGGCTCGGTATTGGTACATCATGAAAATTGTTAGAAGCACCAAAGCGGGCTTGGCTCCTAACTATCTGAGAAAATCTAGAGCGGGAGAGATTCGCCATTTTTCAATTTCTTTTTTCTATTTTTTTGTTTGTTTTTTTCTGTTTTTTTTTCTGTTTTTCTAAGAGAAATCGCCTGAGAATCGCTTTCTTAATCGCCTCTGTAGTAGTGGGGTGTCGTTATTGCGCCTCTGTAGTCTCTTGAGTTAGATGTTATAATGTTGATCTATATTGAACATTTCCCACTATTAAAGGCGATTAAGAAAGGAAGAATAAAGGCATGACAGAGCCTAAATATGCGGAATAACGACATCCCACTACTACAGAGGTGATTAAGAAAGCGATTAAGAACATTATAACATTTCCCACAAGTAAAAATTCTAAAAAAGAATAAAGGCGAGTAACAAGTACCTCCATATTTTTTCTATTTTTAAATATTGTATCTTACTTAGCCTAAATTAGATATTTTTAGGCAACTATTAAATTTTTTTGTAATAAAGGCATGACAGAGCCTCTTGTAAATTAGATTGAAAAATTCAAATCATTAATAAATTTCGTAAATTATTCTCAAATTTTCAGTCCAACCAAACATACCTTGTGTAGAATGTGCCCCGTGCATAGTAGAACCCTTTATTTCCTTGGAGATTTACACACAAAAAAATTTCAAACACCTCTTCTTAAAAACCAAGGACGTGTATATATGGGCTGGGATTCATCAGATGGAGGTATATAACAAACTCTCTTAGCTGTAGAACGATCATCACAAATTCTTTTGGATCCGTTGTTAGCCCTCAATTTTTAAAATTGAAACAAAATGCAATTTTTATTATAGGCCCAAGATGAAGCGTCAAGGCCCAGCCAGACAGAGTGCTTTGCAATTACAATTACACGTTCCTTAAATCTTCCTGACACGTGGCAGTCAACTCTTCTAGTTAAAATATAAGATACTGGAGGACTAATGGCCAATTATAGTTAAATGCACAAGTATAGAAAAAATTTGGTTCATAATGGTACCAGAATCTAACAGTATCAAATACTGAACAAGATCAGAGAACAAACACTTACCACTGGTGAACCAAAACCCAAACCCGGCCCGCTGGTAAACACTTACTTGTGAAACCAATTAAGTGTTATTCCTGATGCAATTGAAGTAGTTAATTTGGCAGGTTCTAGTGACTCCATGATCCATCAATATGTTATTTTTGCTCATTAAATATGTGGTGCGATATAACACCAAAATGGCGTGCCATCCATAATTCGGTGCTATGGAATAGCTTATTACAGGTCAGACCATTATTTACTGGGAAACTCACATTGACCATTGAGAAAACTGGTCGTGCATGCCCGGCAGTGAATTTACTCATGATTTACAGGATGGTTAAATCACACTTCATCAACTAATTACTCATGATTTTGCAGTACAATTAATTGATAGGGCCATGATGAATGTTCTTTAATTATATGGATGGGATCAGTAACATGTGAACTTTATGCCTATTCAATATGAAGTTTTTATATAGTGCATAGATGTGATGAACATGTGTATTCCACAAGGGTCATCATACATGTGTGATATGTATTTACAATTAATTATCTCCACAAATAATAAATTATCAAGCTCGAAGGTTATCGTTTGACTAAGAACTTTTGATTCTAATTGCACACCTTTTTTTCCCTATTCTAATAGACCGAGTTCCGCTTTTTCATTCACGGTTTTCTTCCTAAAAGGTTGAATTAACTCCCAAAAAACAAATGAATTATAGAATGAGAAAACACATGATTTTTTTGTTTTCAAAATTCTAACGGTCGATCCGGACCGTTCAACATAATCATCATATGAATATGTACTTGCAGACCGAATTTTATATTTTTTAGAAACTTTTTACTATTTTTTAAGATGGATAGAAAATTACTTGATCTGAAAATTCTGGACCATCCAAAAATAGTGATTTTCTACCTATCTTAAAGAAATTTATAGTAAAAAATTCAAAAAAATATAAAATTTGGTTTACAAGTACATATTCATATGAAATCATGTTGAACGGTTCGGATTGACCATTAGTATTTTGAAAATGAAAATATTGATCCATATTACGGATCAAATCATGATATGCATAGTACCATAGACTCACTCAATTGTGATATTTTGTACAATAATTGAATGAACCACATAAAATAATTGTGGGAGTATTACTTTTAACTCATATGATTCAAATTCTTCAATTTTTGATGTATTGTATATTCACATATATAAATATGGTATTGTGCAGTGATTATTATGGAACTCAATTTTTTATTCTTCTTGTTCAAACTTCAAGACAGAATGTATTGAAATAATTCAAAGTTTGAAAAAAAAATCAAATTAAATACACTGAAGAATTTCTTTCATCACCACTAGGATTTACTATTTTTTATTTGTTTGACATTTGTGTTTTTCCAATTTTGTAATTTTTTATTTTTATATAATTGTACAAAAGCATCTTTTTCCAAATATCAAATTTGTTTGACATTTGTGTATGGGTATTGTACACACAAGTAAAAAATTTCTAGAATTTTTTTTAAAGGGTAGCGGACGTCATTTGAATTTCATCATATAAATTGAGTCAAAAGTTTCTAGAACAAAAACAAAAAAATTTAGAGGGTAGCGGACATCTGTTTCATCATAAAAGAAAACAAGATATCACCTGATTTAATTACAAAATGACAAAATATGAAAGGAGATGGTTGAAATCGCCAATATGCCTATTGAAAAATAATTTTATTCTCTTGAAAAAATTAGATTGAATGGCTCTTTAATCCATTATTAAACAAAAATAAATTGTAGAAAAATTCAATCAATAAATTATATGTATATCTAATTACATGTCTGTAATTATTTTTTCTTGTAATCCAAATTATTTTTAGTTTATTGGAAACACACACATATATATATATATATATATGTGTGTGTTTAAATGCTCATATATATAATTGATTTACAAAAATCCCATATATACCTTTTGAAATATAAACCTTGTGCCATGTCACCATGTGAAGCACGCATGGAACCATAAATAAAATAAATAAATAAACAAATTAACATTCTCCAAACTATCAAACGCGGTTTTGAAACGATAGAGAAGTTGGTTTGAATTCTTCAACGGCCTCTGATCAATGGATTGGATTGGTCATTTTTTATTATTATTTTTTTTGGAGATGGGAGTTTGAATTATGCAACCAAACACAAATACAAACACGGTTTTGTTGTAACATAATCGATGGTGTACATAGATATTTAAATTGAAATTGAGAGTGATTGAAGGGGATTGTGGTGACTGCGTGCATGTGCAATTCTATCCTATTCACTGTTAACCATAAACAATTATTCATCTATGTGAAGACTGAAGAGTACTTGGAGTTGGGTCCACAGTGAAATGAATTATTCGGGTTCGATTCAGCGGGGTAAAAAATTTGTGATTTAACTTTGACAAAAGTTTTTCATATTATGATTGTAATTTAGTTAATTTAAATAATCAAATATTTTTTACTTTTTATTTTTTACTAGTCAAGTGGCTAAGCATTGCGGTGGGAATTGACAATATTACATTAATTTTCTAAAACATTAATTTAACTAGTGCTAGATTTATGAAAATATTTCAATAAGAAGTTAAATATAAAATACATTAGTAACTTCTCCTGAATTATGTAACAGAGGCTAAGGACAATTCTTAATTATGAGAAAGAGGGTCCACATGAAAGAGGTATTTATTGAAAAATATATCTAATATTTTTATTCTCTTGAACAAAATTAGATTGAATGGCTCTTTAATCCATTATTAAACAAAAATAAATTGTAGAAAAATTGAATCAATAAATTATATGTATATCTAATTACATATATGTCTGTATTTTTTTTTCTTGTAATTCAAATTATTTATAGTTGATTGGAAAGATAAATATATATATCTATATATAGAGATGAGCTATGGTGAGACGTGGAGTAAAACAAGTTTGTACTCCACGCCATATTTTCATTTTGAAAATTCAAACAACAGATCCAAACCGCTCAACATGTTCTCTATATTGAAATGTACTTGGAGACTAAATTTTACATTTTTTGGAATTTTTTTACTATTTATTAAGCCATTTTGAAAATCGCTAATCCACTGTGAACAGTAAAAGACAGTAAAAATTTCTGGACCACCGGATCAGCGATTTTCAAAGTGGCTTAATAAATAGTAAAAAAATTCCAAAAAATGTAAAATTTGGTCTCCAAGCACATTTCAATATAGAGAACATGCTGAGCGGTTCGGATCGGTTGTTTAGATTTTCAAAATGAAATATAGTGCCATAGAGTAAAAACTTGGTTTTACTCCACGTCTTACCATAGCTCATCTATATATATATATATATATATATATATATATATATAGAGAGAGAGAGAGAGAGAGCTGGGCTATGGTGAGTTGTGAAGTAAGAGGTCATTTTTACTTCACGCTCATATTTTCATTTTGAAAATTCAAACAACCGATCCGAACCGCTCAACATGTTCTCTATATTGAAATGTGCTTGGAGACTAAATTTTACATTTTTAGGAACTTTTTTGGGGGCCTTAACTGAGCGGGCCCTTTTTTTAAGCATATGGGGGCCTTAACTGAGCGGGCCCTTTTTTTAACATGTAAATTTTTAAGAAATATTTGAAGGAAACAAAGATCATTAAAGCTAATGCATTAACATAATTACCGAATCAAAAGCATATATAAGCAAACAACAATGCATTATAAAAGTAGTAAGAAGTAAATTAATTTTTATTTACGGAAATTATAAAGTTTTATACTAAAGGATCCAATATATATGTCATAACAATATTTTGACTCATTAACGGCTTTAAAACTTAAGATTATAAATATTTTTAGAAAATTAATTAAATTGGATATGGTCGGACTTGTTGAGTTAGATGTTATAATGTTGCATACAGTTGCCTAAATTGAATATAAATTAACAGAGCAATTGCCTCATATATGATCTCCCCATATATTTGAATGAACCACAAAATTTACACAAGTATTACTTTTAACTCATATATTTCAATTTTTTCAATTTTTCATGTGCTAGATGTGCTATATATATACACACACGTGTATGTATGGTCTTATGCTGTGATTATTATTGATATCAAAATTTGTCGTTCTTCTTGTTCAATTTTTAAATAAAATGTATTGAAATAATTTAGATTTCGAAGGAAACCAAATATAAAGAGCCGCAATACGAAATTTTGTTGTGTTGACAAATAAAGGAAAAGAGGATCCAATTAGTTTTTCATCTGTTAGGGGTTTTATTTTCATCGGTCATTTTTAGAATAAAGACGAGCAATAAGTACTTCTATCCTTTTTCTATTTTTGAAATATTGTACCTTTACTAAGGCTAACGGTAATTTTATAGGCAACTGTTCAAATTTGTTTGTACAAAAGGCATGACAGAGCCTCTTGTAATTAGATTGAAAAATTAAAATGATAAATAAATTTCGTAAATTACTCTCAAATCCTCAACATGTTAGTAAGACTGATTTCACTTTTATTTTTCATCATATTATTTGTTCAAGTATTTTGTTACCTCTCTTGTGTAGGATGTGTCACGTGCATACTAGAACCCTTTATTTCCTTGGTTTTTAAGAAGAGGTGTAAATCTCCAAGGACGTGTATATATGGGCTGAGATTCATCAGATGGAGGTATATAACAAACTCTCTTACCTGTAGAACGATCATCACAAATTCTTTTGGATCCGTTGTCAGCCCTCAATTTTTAAAATTGAAACAAAATGCAATTTTTATTATAGGCCCAAGATGAAGCGTCAAGGCCCAGCCAGACAGAGTGCTTTGCAATTACAATTACACGCGTCCCTCCATCCTTAAATCTTCCTGACAGGTGGCAGTCAACTCTCCCAGTTACAATATAAGATACTGGAGGACTAATGGCCAATTATAGTTAAATGCACAAGTATAAAAAAAATTTGATTCATAATGGTACCAGAATCTAACAGTATCAAATAACTGAACAAGATCAGAGAACAAACACTTACCACTGGTGAACCAAAACCCAAACCCGGCCCGCTGGTAAACACTTGTGAAACCAATTAAGTGTTATTCCTGATGCAATTGAAGTAGTTAATTTGGCAGGTTCTAGTGACTCCATGATCCATCAATATGTTATTTTTGCTCATTAAATATGTGGTGCGATATAACACCAAAATGGCGTGCCATCCATAATTCGGTGCTATGGAATAGCTTATTACAGGTCAGACCATTATTTACTGGGAAACTCACATTGACCATTGAGAAAACTGGTCGTGCATGCCCGGCAGTGAATTTACTCATGATTTACAGGATGGTTAAATCACACTTCATCAACTAATTACTCATGATTTTGCAGTACAATTAATTGATAGGGCCATGATGAATGTTCTTTAATTATATGGATGGGATCAGTAACATGTGAACTTTATGCCTATTCAATATGAAGTTTTTATATAGTGCATAGATGTGATGAACATGTGTATTCCACAAGGGTCATCATACATGTGTGATATGTATTTACAATTAATTATCTCCACAAATAATAAATTATCAAGCTCGAAGGTTATCGTTTGACTAAGAACTTTTGATTCTAATTGCACACCTTTTTTTCCCTATTCTAATAGACCGAGTTCCGCTTTTTCATTCACGGTTTTCTTCCTAAAAGGTTGAATTAACTCCCAAAAAACAAATGAATTATAGAATGAGAAAACACATGATTTTTTTGTTTTCAAAATTCTAACGGTCGATCCGGACCGTTCAACATAATCATCATATGAATATGTACTTGCAGACCGAATTTTATATTTTTTAGAAACTTTTTACTATTTTTTAAGATGGATAGAAAATTACTTGATCTGAAAATTCTGGACCATCCAAAAATAGTGATTTTCTACCTATCTTAAAGAAATTTATAGTAAAAAATTCAAAAAAATATAAAATTTGGTTTACAAGTACATATTCATATGAAATCATGTTGAACGGTTCGGATTGACCATTAGTATTTTGAAAATGAAAATATTGATCCATATTACGGATCAAATCATGATATGCATAGTACCATAGACTCACTCAATTGTGATATTTTGTACAATAATTGAATGAACCACATAAAATAATTGTGGGAGTATTACTTTTAACTCATATGATTCAAATTCTTCAATTTTTGATGTATTGTATATTCACATATATAAATATGGTATTGTGCAGTGATTATTATGGAACTCAATTTTTTATTCTTCTTGTTCAAACTTCAAGACAGAATGTATTGAAATAATTCAAAGTTTGAAAAAAAAATCAAATTAAATACACTGAAGAATTTCTTTCATCACCACTAGGATTTACTATTTTTTATTTGTTTGACATTTGTGTTTTTCCAATTTTGTAATTTTTTATTTTTATATAATTGTACAAAAGCATCTTTTTCCAAATATCAAATTTGTTTGACATTTGTGTATAGGTATTGTACACACAAGTAAAAAATTTCTAGAATTTTTTTTAAAGGGTAGCGGACGTCATTTGAATTTCATCATATAAATTGAGTCAAAAGTTTCTAGAGCAAAAAAAAAAAAATTTAGAGGGTAGCGGACATCTGTTTCATCATAAAAGAAAACAAGATATCACCTGATTTAATTACAAAATTACAAAATATGAAAGAAGATGGTTGAAATCGCCAATATGCCTATTGAATAATACTTTTATTCTCTTGAAAAAATTAGATTGAATGGCTCTTTAATCCATTATTAAACAAAAATAAATTGTAGAAAAATTCAATCAATAAATTATATGTATATCTAATTACATGTCTGTAATTTTTTTTCTTGTAATTCAAATTATTTATAGTTGATTGGAAACATATATATCGCTTAAATGCTCATAAAAATTGATTTACAAAAATTCCATACCTTTTGAAATATAAAACTATAAACGACCAACAGATGACCTCTAAACTAACACCTTGTGCCATGTCACCATGTGAAGCATGCATGAAACCATAAATAAAAGAAGTAAAATAACAAATTAACATTCTCCAAACTATCAAACGCGGTTTGGAAGCGATAGAGAAGTTGGTTTGAATTATTCAACGGCCTCTGATCAATGGATTGGATTGGTCATTTTTTATTATTATTTTTTTTGGAGATGGGAGTTTGAATTATGCAACCAAACACAAATACAAACACACAAATACGGTTTTATATTGTTGTAACATATATATGTAATCGATGGTGATAGATATTTACATTGAAATTGAGAGTGATTGAAGGGGGATTGTGGTGACTACGTGCATGTGCAATTCTATACTATTCACTGTTTATCATAAACAATTATTCATCTATGTGGAGACTGGAGAGTACTGGGAGTTGGGTCCACACTGAAATGAATTATTCGGATTCGGTTCAGCGGGGTCAAAAATTTGTGATTTGAAAATAATTCGGGTATAATTCGAGAATGATTTTTATTCGTGAATAATTTGCTCGGCCGAATAATTTGTCGTTCGGTTCGAAAACACCTAAAAAACAATTTATTCGCGAATAAAACACAAATAAAACACGAATTATGTCTCTATGGTTGGGTCCCATGAATTTTTTTTTTAATTGACAATTTTGGCTACATTAGTTTTATACTTTTATATTGTAATTTTTGAGATGTTCTGTATCTGTTACAATTTTTTCTTTGGGTTCTTGTAAAATTCCTAGGTATTTTTTTTTTTCAAAAGCCAAAGTCTTATAGCAGAGTTTCAAGGATAATTTAATATATGTTTAAAAAAAGGTCATAAAAATACATTTTAGTTGCAAATGAATTTAGCAGACAGCTGATTAATGCCAATATAATTTTTTGTCAGATTGATTTTCTGTTGTATTTTACCTAATTATTTAAAGTATGTGTTCAAAATACAAGTATTTATTTAGGCAAAATTTCCCTTCTCTTTTTTTTTTCTTTTCATTTTTTGTATTAGTCATTTTCTAGTGAACAATTAGTGAACACCCTGCTCTCCTTTAATTAGGAGATGCAAAAGTAACGTTCTTTGCTCGAAAGAGGCTACGGTGCTATGCATAGCACCAATTATGTCCGTACTACGGCTATTAGTCATTTTTTTACTATTGTTTAGAAAATCTCTTGATCTAAACATTCTGGACCATCCAAAAACAGCCTATCTAAAAAAATAGTAAAAAAATTCAAAAAATGTAAAATTTGGTTTGCAAGTACATATTCATTTTATAATCATGTTGAATGGTTCGGATCGACCGTTAGGGTTTCGAAAAGTCAAATTTTGAGCCGTAGCACGGACCCAATCCGTGCTATGCATAGCACCGTAGCCTCACTCTATATATATATATATATATATATATATATATATATATTTTGTTAGCTAAATTTGTCAACGAAATTAGATAAGGAGTGGGATAATAATTTATGTCCTTTTATTTTTCTAAATTTATTTCTTATTTTCCTAGAAGTTTAATTTATTAAATAGAAAATGTTTGGGGGTAAGAACTTTTGGCTTCTGATTTCGCACTTTTTCCCCTAATCTGATTGTCTGATTTGGCCTTTTAATTCATGCTTTTCATTGTAAATGTTGAATTAAGTTTTTCTTTTCTTGCTAGTACTGTGAAGACAAAACAAATGTTGAATTAAGCATGTATATATATTATGGAATATGTATATATATTATGGAATGGAGAAAAATCATGATATAATGTGCACAAATTGTGCTATTTGCACGATATTTGAATGAACTACAGAAATTAATTAATTGTGGGAGTATTACTTTTAACTCGTATAATTCAAATTCTTCAATTTTTGATATGTTATATATATACATATGTATGTTTGGTCTTACGCTGTGATTATTATTGAGGGAAAATCAAAATTCATCTTAATTTCTTCTCATCTGTTCAAGCTTTAACAAAAAACGTAATGAAATAATTAAGATTTTGAAGAAAATCAAATTAGCAGAGTGCTTGTATTTGGAATTTGTTTTCTAGCAGATTTATATATAACGAGATGTAACCCGACATTTTGTTGGTAAGACTCACTTTTTTAATTCTTTCTTACTTAATGCAGCTTCTCTAATGTACTAACATGCATAATTACACACATTTAATTGTTTGTTTAATTTCGTTAACCTTTCTTCCTGCAAAATTTCTCCTCCACTGTATCATTCAATATGTAAAAGTTCATTTTTCAGTTCTATTATTTTCGAATTGATTCATTTCCTGCATATTAATCTTATTTTATATCAACGTTTGATTTCTGGATAACATGTATTTAAAATGGACAGACAAAAAAAATGACATTAAGAGCTGGAGTAAAGAACACGGAATTGACAAATGGAGGACGATATGTGAAGATGCAGAGTTCAGCACATCTTTTTAATCAATTTCTCTCAAAAAATAATTTTCTTCTTCTATCCTGTAGGAATAAAATAAATAAAGAACGTTTTCTTCCGTATGATGCATCTCATAATTAGAAGAGTTTCAAAAAAGGGTCTCCACTAAATGTCTACTGGGAATAAAATTTTAATGTACTTCTTTAATTTGAGTTAGATGAAATTTTATTAATTTAGTTGTGACAATCATCTTATCCTCTAAATATTTAATTGACAAAGACTTTTCATATTATGATTGTAATTTAGTTAATGTAAAATAATCAAATATTTTTTAGTTTTTATTTTTTATTAATCAAGTATCTACGTGTTGCAGTGGGAATTGACAATATTACATTAATTTCTTACAAGATTTAACTTGTACTAGATTTATGAAAATATTTCAATAAGAAGTTAAATATATAACACATTAGTAACTTCTCCTGAATTCTGTAACAGAGGCTAAGGACAATCTTTAATTATGAGAAAAAGGGTCCACATGAAAGATGTATTTATTGAAAAATATACCTAATAAAATATATTTAGAAATAATACTGTAAGAAAACACCACCGATTATTGTTGGTTCTCAATTTTTTTATTCACACTTTGTTTACAATTAAAATATAACGGCCCGTAAAATGAATGAAATTATATTTTTGTATATTACCATTAATTTGGTTCATTCATTTTTGTTACGTTGATTTCGTATCAAATTTAACTCGAAAAATAATATCGATGGTTCGAATTCATAGTATGCACTTGGGATTTTGAAATATTAATTAAATAGCCAACAAAGTCACGATAAATGGTCAAAAAGTTATGATACTAACCATAATGCGCTACACAATTGTAATACAACCATCAAGTGGTCCCCACTCACAGATAAACTTTTTTCTTTTTTTTGGCTCAAGTTAGATGGACGTGTTCCATGACAAGATCTTGCGCCGTATTAAGCAATCCATTATGTTTTTTTTTTACTAGTCAAGTGCCCGTGCGTTGCAACGGGAAACAAAAATTTTAGTTATCAAATATTTATTCACGTAATAACTATGCTAGTTAAGTGTAAAGGAGAATAAAAATGAAATGACAAAACAATGTACAAGTAAAAGAGAATACATAAAAGTAAAGGAGAACTCATTTTTATTCTCTTCTTCTCGTCAGCAATTCTAATTGAATTCCAATCACAAATAATATAAAATACATAAAAGTTATTCTAATTCTAATTGACAATTCATCAATACAAGTCAAAATATTATAATAAAAAAACATTATTCTCATATATCCATAACAATTACAATAAAAAAAAGACACATAATAATTTAAAAAAAAACAACATTTAAAAATCTCAACACGAAACATCATCCAAAACATACTAAACCTGCATAATCCTTTCTCTAAGCAATAGTAATGGAAAATTTGTTTCATATTGTACATTATTTGTTCGTATGTTGGTGATCACTGATCTTGAAGCATATTTTGTCAGAGTCTAGAGTGCAGAATTTACTATAAAAATAGAGCTTCCAAACAGTGTATGATTTTTTTTTTCGTATGAAACCGTTTTTACCAAAAGTTCTCATGAGAGTATCTCCTGCCGAAGAGGGCCGAAGGCCCAATAACAATAACATAGTTCAATACAAAATCCATCATTGCACAAAATCTAATAGGCCGATAATCCAAATCTGATTCGCCTGAACATACACCTCGATTCATTAAATCCGACATATAACGTAATTGTATGTTTTCATCCAACAAAAAAAAGCTCAAAAAGAATCTCTATGAAGTCGATTAAAAGTGGCAATAGCATCCTCAAATTTATACAAATTATTAACATGACAAAAAACCAGACATGTAATTTCAAATCCTAAATACTTAAACAATTAAAATAGATTGTAGGCGTACCAATATCAGAGAATGAAACTACAAACACTAATGCTGTCTGATTATTTCTCAACTCTCTTCAAGAAGAGATCACATCACATCACTCTTCTGATCTCAATTAAATTGGAAAAAAAAAACCATCCAAAAAATTGTTATTCACTCCATCAAATAACCGTAGGCACTAGTGGAAAAACGCACATCAGGGTCGGTTAAAAACGCACATCAGGAACGGACTACAGGGCGACACTGACCCAGCAGTTACAGATAGTTGGACTAATCAGTGTCGGCTCAATAACCGATACTAATACTCCTCAATCAGTGTCGGCTCCAAGCCGTTACTAATTGTTGACAATCAAGAACGGTTCTTTATAAACAGGCGATACAAAATGTACTAATCAGTAACGGTTCTTTATTAATGGGCGATACAAATTGTACTAATCAGTAACGGTTATTATTAAAAGGCGATACAAATTGTACTAATCAGTAACGGTTCTTTATTAATAGGCGATACAAATTGTACTAATCAGTAACGGTTATTTATTAATAGGCGATACAAATTGTACTAATCAGTAACGGTTCTTTATTAATAGGCGATACAAATTGTACTAATCAGTAACTGTTATTATTAAAAGGTGATACAAATTCTACTAAATCAGTAGCAGTTCTTTATTAATAGGCGATACAAATTGTGCTAATCAGTAACGGTTATTATTAAAAGGTGATACAAATTGTACTAAATCAGTAACGGCTAAAGTAGACAGGCGATACAGATTGTGTGAAAGTAGACAGGCGATACAGATTGTGTGAATTTATTTAAAAAAAACATTTTTTATATTTTGGCCGGCTACCATATTTTTGCCGGCCTATATATACAAGGCATAAATTATAACAACAAAATTACTGGCCTATATTTTGGCCGGCTACCATATTTTCACATTAGACATAAATTAAAACGAGAAAGCATTAGACATAAAAATTATTACAAATCAACATACTAAATTATTACAAATCAACATACTAAATTATTACAAATCAACATACTAAATTATTACAAACCAGAAAATTGCAGTTTTCACATCCTAAATTAAAACATGTTGTTCACACCCTAAATTTTGAACCAAAAAAACATACTAAATTGATTTACTTTTTTCATCTAATACTTCCTTCAAGAAAAATTTACCCCACACTGTGCGAATGTTGTCGATGCTTGTTGCGTTATAACTAACGGGAAAATCCTGCATTTTTTAGAGCATATAAGAGCGATTAATTGCATATTTTTGAAGCAACTATGCATAACTTTGAAAAGACAATATGTATATATATATACCTTCAAGTTTGGAAAATATCGAGGAAACGATTTATTATGTCATGCACGAACAACATGACATAATATCCACATTTCCAACCATCGCGTTGTTGTGGGCACTATATTAAACAACAAGATATATAGTTTATTTGGATAGACAAATATATAGTTAGAAAGAATCATGGTATGGTCCATTTCCCAAAAGTAAAAGAAAGAATCTGTAAATTTTGTAATCTTGGTGAATAGTTTAATTATTATTTTTAATCTCTTGTGATACTTTTCTGAATTTTTAGAAGCTTGGACAAATTCGCCTAGATATCTGTCTTAGGCTACTTAATTGGCCATATGGCTTATATTGCATGGATCGACATGCATCAATTTTTTTTTTCTTTTTGAGAATTAGTAATTGAGTTTAAGTTGTTCTCTTTTTCAAATATGCATTAAGGAAAATATCTATTATACATCTTTTACTTGTGGTTAAACATAATGATTATTGGTGCTTACATCTATCTATCACTCTTAACCCCTAAATCATTGTTAAATTGTCTTAATCTACCTTGCTTGAATAGGACTATACAAAATTGGAACATCATATACTATATTATATCAAACAAAACAAGGTAACAGTGACGTCCAGCCTCAACCCCTTTTGCAATTTAAATACTCTCCTGATGCATTTGGATCCATTCGCTTTCAAATGCATACAAACTACTCCGGTACCGGTTTACATGCAAAATGAAATAAAGCCCTATGTATTAAGTAATACCTTGTACAACCTAAACAACCGAAAACAGTTGAAGCATACAAACTAGAAAACAAGCAATGAGTCTTTTGTAATCTATAAAACAAGCATAACAAAATATAACAAGCAAACTAGAATACTGAAAAGTATTGCAATTTAACAAAACAACCCCTGAAAACTTCTGAAATTGCAATAAGTCTTTTGTCATCACTAAAATATTTATCGGTTTCGTATTCAATAGAACTGATCCTTCTCATACATGATGTCTCTCCACAACAGTGGACGTGTAGTTCATTTTGCATGCAAAATAGAAATCAGTTCAAAGGAAACTACAATTTTACAAATAGAAGCTTGTAAACATTCACAATTGCAGATCAAATTTTGCATACAAAGAGAAATCAGCTCAAAAGAAACTAGAATTTTACAAGTAGAACCTAAGAGTTGGACTTGATGAAATTTTGGGAGACTTACCAAATAAGTTTGTACTGGATAATAGATTTTCGCCCCTCTTCTGATTTCCAAACAAGACAGACACCGAGATGTTTTGATAGAAGGAGAGGTATTAAGCTTGAGAGAGAGATGTGAGAGAGTAGCAGGTGAAGATGATAAGTTTGAGAGAGGAGGTGATACATAGCGGTGAAATTTGGGGGGGAAAGATGGTGCGAATGGGGGGAAACAAAAATGGAGTACTTCGTCAAATTTTGAGAAATTTGGCGAAAGGTTTGGGTGGCCGCCAGTTGGAAGGGTCTAGGGCGTCGTTCCAATTTAACGGTGGGAGATGTAATCCGAGAGCTTTGAGATTCGGGCCAGCGTTTGGGATATATGATTTATCAGTTTTGAGCATCGTGCAGAGTAAAAAACAGCGGTCCGGATTCATGCCCACGGTATTAGGATTGGCGCTAGTATGCATACAGGGAGACTTAGCACAATTTTCTTTCATTTTAAATGGACAGTGCGATTTCATCTTCATACAGCACAGACTTGTAGTTGGGAGCTTCTTTGGTTATACAAGACAGTGCTGCTCATAGCCAGAACTGCTGTGTTAAAGAAAACCACATATAAATTGGATCTGTGAACATTAAATGTGAAATAAATTTGATTTTCATGCTTGATAAATGAAATTACACAATAATGTCTAAAGTAGCATGTTTATGATTTACTAAAAAATTTGTATAAAAAAATAAAATAGCATAAGATAGTTTTTTCATGAATAACTCACATCCCTTAAGAATCAACATAGAACATCAACTCTTGCCATATAGACCAATGAAGACCCGCGAGTATGTATTGTCCGATAGTCGATCGGAACCGTTTAAATCGAAGAGTATCACATTTATTTCATTGTAGTGAATTTGAGTGAGATTTGATGTTCGTCCAGATATTCATCAAGCCGATAGAAAATATAATGATCGTATGGCCACAAACAAAATACGGTGGATCGAAGTTTTGCCATATCAAAACTTCTGTTTTTATTTCATTGTTACGTATAATGCTTACTCTTGATCATTTAAAAACTAATTTGAAATCATTTCATCGAAAATTGACCGTTGAATTTTGAAACGAAAATGAACGATCTGTATTAATTAGCTCAATTTCGAGAGGCATATATTAGTGAAATCATATGAAATCGACAAATACCATCCTCATATGTTCCCACTGTGTGTTTAAACATAGATTATATTTTTTCCTGAATTTAATCATAATATTTTCTGTAAAAAAAAGCCTAATTAGTTGGTTTGTTAATAATGGCCTTCTGATGACTGATGAAAGGTCATGATCCGAAAATGGAGATATCCATTACAGATATCTTTGCATTAGATCCAACTCAATGAGGTAACGCACCTAAACAACCGATACAAATACTACTAATCAGTAACGCCTGTTAAAAAAAACCGATACAAATACTACTAATCAGGAACGCACCTAAACAACCGATACAAATACTACTAATCAGTAACGCCTGTTAAAAAAAACCGATACAAATACTACTAATCAGGAACGCACCTAAACAACCGATACAAATACTACTAATCAGTAACGCCTGTTAAAAAAAACCGATACAAATACTACTAATCAGGAACGCACCTAAACAACCGATACAAATACTACTAATCAGTAACGCCTGTTAAAAAAAACCGATACAAATACTACTAATCAGGAACGCACCTAAACAACCGATACAAATACTACTAATCAGTAACGCCTGTTTAAAACAACCGATACAAATACTACTAATCAGGAACGCACCTAAAAAACCGATACAAATACTACTAATCAGTAACGCCTGTTAGAAACAACCGATACAAATACTACTAATCAGGAATGCACCTAAACAAGCGATACAAATACTACTAATCAGTAACGCCTGTTATAAACAACCGATACAAATACTACTAATCAAGGTCGGGTCCGTATTGTGCCCGTTACTGATCTATATCCGTATCGGTTAGGACATAAATCCGACACTGATGGGGCGACACTAATTGTACTTTTTCCACTAGTGAGGCTTACATCCATTTTGAGATACGCATGTTTGATTGCAAATATAAGAGATCCCCTAAAATTCAATTAAAAGTTACCCTAATCCTTAAACAGCGGCAGATATGTAAACCCCTTATAATCCCAGGATTTGTTGTCAGTGTATGAGCAGCACTCGCATTGTTAATTTCTTCCTGTAAGAGCAGAATTTCAAGAGCGTTGATCAAACTTTACCATTTCAAATCAACAACCCAATGATTAATTAGAGAGCAGAAATCGGTTCAAGTCACATTTAAGCAATCCATTATTGAACTTTATTTAATCACCAAATCAACCCCTCTAGCAATCAAAATAAGGTAAGAAAAGGAGAAAAGCGCATTTATACACTGGTCATACAATTTTGTAAAATTTCATGATAATAAGCTGCTGATTACATGAAACAACTAACCGTGCGCGCCTTCAAGCATTTTTAGAGCTTGCTGAACACCTTCCCAGATACATCTCTACTTGTGTTGAGCTTCTCTGCCTACATATTTAACATTCATTTGCAAATAAATTAAAGAAAGATGAAATAAAATAAAAACTACACTGCTGCTTATTTTTTAAGGAAAAAAAAAGACAATTTGTAATTTTATCATGTTGAACGGTTCAAATCGACTATTTGGAATTCGTAAACATAAGTAGTGATCCAAAAGTACAGACCAATGTGCGTTATGCATAGTACCATAGCCTCACTATAAAAGAAGTATCATAAAAAAACAAACTACGCGAACCCCGCATTTTTGGAGATACATTCCTGCATTTTGTGCCAGAAAAGAAGATAAAGATTGGATATTGTACATGAGATGATATTTAATGGGTGTGAGCATAATGCCGTGACCTATAAAGAAGCTATATGTCAGAGCACAAATTCTCTTGTAAAGATACTGTATTGCTTGCAGGCAAGTAAAACTTTGGGAAAGAAACCTTCTTAAAAAAGATGCGCTAATTGGGAAATCATTGTTTCTAAGGGATCAAGACACATCAACAAATTGGTTTTGAAAAACAAAAGTAATCGATCCAGTCTTTAAAACAGTAGAAGTGATCAAGCAGCATACCGATTTAAACCGACTCAAGTTTTCTAAATCGTGTTACTTGATTCAAATTCAAAAGAGCATCTAGTAATAAAAAATCGAGAAGACCAACCTAATTATCTCAGAGACGGTGGGTAGATCAGGTATGCATGCCGCTGGCTGTCTGCCTTGTTTGTCCGTACACGTCCTTATAGTCTAGACCAGGAGATGTGCCACTGGACATAGGAAGGGGTCCTGTAAGCTGATTATCAGCTAGATCAAGCCAATACAATTTGAGAGTAAACCAATTGTAGAAGGCATACTCCCACTGAAATTATTTGAATTAAGGGCCCTGCAATTTTATGATAATTGAAGTTATAAAAGACCAACATGTAAATATAAATTACTGTACCTGGAGTTTCGTATTCATTAATTAATAGAAAAACTGAATTAAAATTTCCAGTATTCAAGCTAAATCAATGGTCAATAATTCTTATAGAAAGGATATCATTCTAAGGATATCATTTGACCAAAAATATTGATGAATACCTTATAGAAATCTACAGCTATGTAATTAGCCCATCGATTAGATGAGTTATGACATGTGTTTAACATGTTTAGGAGAGGTGCTGAGTTTTTTTTACAAGCAGTGGCAAAATCGGGAATATCGGAGAAATAGTTGACTAAAACCAGTGATCTCGACAGTGTGCTCATGGGTGCTGATTCAGCACGGTTTCGGCATGAACCCACAGTCATGCCTACAGTTCCATCTGCATAAAACAAGACCAATTCTCAAAAATGTAATTACCAATTCTCAAAAATGTAATTACTGTGCTTAACCACGGATGATTATAACTGATTTTAATACCATATATAAATTCTGCTACATGCTGTAGGGTCAGGTAAGATTCCAGCTTTATGTTTTTGTTGATTCTTTAATGAAAGAGAAGGTTCTCTGTGCAGTGATTTGGGCTTGATATAGCGGAATTGCACATCAATTGCCAGTTGTAGTACTAATTCATAATATTACTCAGATCATATTAAAATCCAAATAATTGACTATATACTAATAATTGAAGAAATTTAGATGATGATTTTCAATTCATACAGAGTCAATAAGTATATTTGAAGCCTTGAAATCACGGTAAATAACCGGCTTCTCGGCATCATGGAGAAATGCAAGTCCCTTGGCTGTTTCTACCGCAATCTTCAGTCTTTGCGACAATGAAAAAGTTTCAATCAAACCTGTAATCCAAACCAAATTTAATTTAACATTCAGACATAATTAAACCCAAAATTAACAAAACTACAGAAAATAAATGAATTCAACTTACTATTGAATAGATGATTTTCTAAGCTGCCGCATGGCATGCATTCATAAACCAGCATCCTGTGCTGCTCCTCACAGCAATACCCAATTAATTTCACCAAATTGGGATGTCTATATTGGCCCAGGCATATAACTTCAGCCTTCAAAACAAAATAATAAGAAACCCCAATTAGTCACATATATTACATAGAAAAACAGAAGTAAATAAACCAAAATATTCATAAGGTTGAATGAATAACTGTATGTCAGGTTATGGTATCATGCAGGTCAAGTCCATACCGGTCAGGTACCAAGCTAGTGAATTATTGATGCCAGGTCAGGTACATGTACATTTTGCAACAAAGACATGAAAATTCTCACTCACCATCCATTCCCGATGACCTTGAGTTCCTTCTTGATCAAGGTACTTAACCGCCACGTGTTGTGTCTCTAAACCAGGTCGATATCCAACCGTTTCTTCATTAAGAGAGTGTACTTTTGAAGTAACACTTTATCTGCTTCTGTTTCTCCAGCCGGCACTGCAAGCTTTGAGCTTAAAGCTGTTTATCTTGGTTTCCTTCATAAATCTGAGAAATTAGTACAAACTTGCCTTCTTTGTTGCACAACCAACCATGAGTTGCTCTCACCGCGGCACCAAGAGACGCTGAATCTGAAAAGTAGGTGCAATATAAGTGGGCAGTTTGAGAAAAGTCGATAGAATTTGAGAAAAAAAGAAAGGTTCAAGACTATATTTATTACAGTATAAAAAAATTGTACTTAAACCAGGTTGGCGCTCTACCCCCCTTCTCATTCTAATAACTAATGTAAGCTTAGGTATGTTATTATTTTCGAAAGTAGTTAATATATAAGTATGCAGTTTGAGTATATATTAATTCCCATTGAAGGTCAGTAAGCACAGGCTGTTGCAAATTTATAATATGCCCAATGAACAGTGAAACATTCATCAAACCTCATCATTATTTTGCAATTGGCATGATACATATATTATGAGATTGCATACAAATTACTGGATTTCAATTTGAGAATTTAATTATGAAAAATTAACAGGATTGTCAAAATTAATCCATCATCAATGATCCCAACCCTCGGTTCAGAACAAAATATTAAAAAAACACGATGCTTATATATGATAACAATAATTAATTCATTTCACTTTCACTTTCATCTTTCTGAATGAATTATGCAAGTATCGGTTGTCAACCTACGTAAATCCAGGTCAACATCATTTTGTAATATACTAAAGACGTGGAAAAAATAACAAACATGTAACTTCTAATTTGCAAAACATTATTTCCTTGCAATGACAAAGGGGAGGGTTACTTTGCAATTTTCAAAAGTACTTCTATCGGTAAATACCTGGCCTTTGAACAGTATAGACAGAAGAACCAAAAATTTGTGCAACCGACTCGAGAATGCTAGCATTAGCAGACGCACCACCAGTGGCTATAATCCTGTTAGGAGGGCTGGGCATACCAAATCTCTCAGCATAACCTCTCATGGATAGCAATAGAAAGGTTGACAGAAATCAGCTAATCACATATGAATTAAAGGGTAAGCAAGATATTTCTGCTAGAGAGAAGTAAGAGCAGAGAGGGAAGTAAGAATGTCATTTTGAATTACCTCGGTAATTTTACCAGAGTATTAGTAAGGTGCAGACCGGAGAAGGTCGTCGAAAACAGGAAAAATTCATTTAGCATATGTTTAAATGTTACCAGCAATCAATTTTTCCAGAGGTGAGATCGGTAATTACAACACTACCAAAGGGATCAACTGAGGCAAATAAATTGTTTAGAAAGAAAGATTGCAAATATATGCATGTACCTTTGAGCTTTCTGTAAACTGTGCAGTTGCTGTCTCAAGGTTTCTGCCTCCCTTTGCAAGAACTACAAAAAGAAAACAGAAATTATGAATATCTCAAAATTAATTTCTTAGCTAATATATTGAGAATATTAACAACTAAGTTAAGCTAATGCATTCTGATAAAATTATTGAAGATATATGTACCTTTAATTGTGAATTCGGGTTCTGCAACGAATGGTGTTCTTCCTTTGACTTCACATAGCGATCAATTATTGCTTTCATGCTATAAAAGACATCAAGCAGAACATATTATTCTAGAAACTACGTACATGTCATGCTCAAGCCATATAAATTTAACATTGAAACAAGAATAGTTCTTGTTGCTAGTTTTGAAAAGGCTGTTTCATATATGTTGGCAGTTGGTCCATAGGCACTATGTCCTCACTAAATACAAAAAAAACATATTTCATACAGGCCCTATATAGTATGGTGCTATTCTTAGAAAATACAAAGCCAAGCAAAAATTAATTAAACCTTAATTGAACTAAAGAAGACAGTACCATGAAACATATTTCATACAAGGGCGAATTTTTTTTTTCCGGTTCTTTCTACCAAATCAAAATACCCATGTAATCCATCTAGAACCCTATATTATTTTAATATTATTTCTATAAATAAAAAATTCTGTGAAAGTATGGGTTATATGGATCAGATTTGTGCAGTTTTTTCAGGTGTGGTCAGATTTTTTCAGTGCAGCAATGGAAATTTGCAACATAAAGATGCAGAATATTATTTCAAGCATCAAAACTGTAAACCCATAATAATAAAATTTTAAAAGATTGCTTCTTACAAGAGATAATCCTCTAATTGCTCTTTCTGCTAGATAATCGCATGGCTTGAAAAATCCACCGTATAATTTGCACCAAGTTGTCAGAACAGAAAGATAATTAAAGCCTAAGAACAGATAACACCTGTCTAAATAAATTTGGATAACATGGACATGAATCATAAGATCAATGAAAAGATTTTGAGGAAATTACCTTTCGGCTAGATACCCTAATCGCCACATCTAACGATTTTATCCCAAGCCCTATTTTTTGTTTATGTTTCTCATATACCCTAAACTTGCTAACACCAATTAATTCTTCATTTCTATACATAAATATCATTATTAGTTCAATTCTTAAAGAACTACAAACCCCTTCTATTGAAAAAATGTGAAACACTAATTTCATTGACAAATAATAAGCACAGAAAAAAAGGGCAGTTGAAGGCGTATGAAACACTAATTTCATTTCATCCAAGCCCAGGTAGCGATGAACATAGCACCAAGCAGTTGAAGGCGTATTCATTTTTTTCTTTTAACAAAAAAATAGAAATTGAACTGACCGTTGAGCAGAGAGCAGCTGATGCAAATGGAGGGGAGGACTGCTGCCTGTTTTTTTTCATCATGGTGAAGTCAATCTCCTCCACTTCCGACTCCTCATCTACCTCGCCCGGTCGTCATCCCACGCTGCATGATGCGTCGCCGGTTGCATCGTTGCTCGGAAGGTTGCCGATTAGGGTTCCAATTTGGGGGATTCGAAGGGGCAAGAGGTTTCGCGTTGTGGGTTCAGCGAAAGAGAGAAGGAAGACAGGGAACCCTATTTCGATCCATTTGCACAACTCTCGTTTTCCCCTTTCTTCGCTGATATTTAGAAGAACTGATATTTTGTTCCTTCCATATCTCAAATGCCTTTCCTTCCATATCTCTAAATATCTCTGCTGCTGGACTCTTTCAAAAAAAAGAAAGAAAGGCGAGGGACGCGTGGGGAAGGGGGCATTATTATTGGACTTTGAGATTCGTGCCAAGTTAAAAAGAACGGTCCAGATCAAGTAATTGCAAAAGATTCCCTTTTACGGTACCCTCGTGATATGAATTCGGAGAAAACGCGTGGGGAAAAGAAAACGCGTGGAGCTTTAAGAGAGAAAAGGAGATTCAGTGATACAATTTCGGTGTGTCACTGTATGTAGCATGGATATAAATCACTAAATTTAGATTTCTACACGTTTGACAATATGAAACAGATGTATAAAATCAAACTATTTTAATTAAAGGCTGAGATTGAGATCTGTTTTGATGAGTGGCTGAGATCTTTTGAATGGATGGCTGAGATCCTCTCTGAACGAATAGATGCTTGGATACTAAAAAATCCAACGTGATATTAGTAGTCCTGATAATGGGGAAAAATTACAATATTTAATTATACACAAGAAGGTAGAGAAAGGAGAAAAGCAAATAATAATAATAATAATACATAACTACATGCATTTTTCGAGATATATGGAACTAATATGTAGCAAGTTATTGTTTACAATATTCAAACCTAATAAATTAGTTATAGAAAATATGAATAACCACACTAATTATCTAGGACTAATTGGTATTTTAGTGAAGCTAATTAATTTTTGAGACATGTTATTTAAAAAAACAGAGCATTTTTTTACACATAAGTTCAAAAAGTTTGTTTTCTTATGGAATATTAAAGGTAAAAATTGCAGTGTGGAATTTAATATTAGTCGTATGGCACATAATAATTGGTATTTGAATGTAGGTTTAAGCTAAAAATAAGAAATGTTGTACATATTTATTTTTTTATTTGTGTTTGTTATGAATCTTTTACTAAAAATGTTCCCCAATTCAGTTGAGAGAAACTAAATCTCATTATAGTAAAATCTTTGAAAACTGGAGGAAGAAGCAAATTTCAAGTTTAATCTAGTGTTATCTCCAAAGAAAAGGAATGGTGCACCAGTTTCTGCCTTTTTCATTGCAAATTGTAGCAATGAAAAACCCAGTTACAAATTATAAATAGTTTTCTTTTGCAGTATCATGTTTAATATCAGATACCTTGATAATATTAGACAACAGTTCAGCAAAGAAACAAGCACAGTAGAAGAGTAATGAAACTAAGTTGTACTAACAACAATTTCTTGGATCAGATAGGACCCAAAACTATTTCTGTCAACACTTGGAATGCCCCCAGCTGCTCCAGTGGGTTTGTACCGGGTCTGAAACCGGTTCCAATTCACTCTTGGCAATCCATTGGACTGGTCTCACCAACTGAACTCGCTATATGCTCTGGGGTTGCTCTCAGCATCTCGAGATCTCTCGTGAATAGATTTCCTTTGTCAATTTCTACAGTTCTCCATCTGATAATGAGAGAAGTTAATATATATAATCTTGTAATATTTCAAAGAGTGAGGTTATGGTACTATGTATAGCACAGATTGGTCCGTACTATAGATCAATATCACAATTTTCAAAGTGCAAACAATCTTATCAGAACCGTTCAACATGATCTCCATATGAAATTGCACTTGTAGATCAAATTTTACAATTTTTTTTAAAAAATTACTATTTGTTTAGATATGTAGAAAATCACTTTATAAAGATTCTAGACCATTCAAACGTAGTGATTTTCTACCTATCTAAAAGATAATAAAACAAATCTAAAAACAGTAAAAAATTTAGTACATTTTCATTAGGAGATCATGTTGAACATTTTTTAACTCAGAAAACAAAATATTGATCCGTAGTTGGGACCAATCAGTTGTATGCGTAGTACCATAGCCTCACTTTATTCCAAATATATGGTATAAAAAGAACTATGTGCATTTGCAAGTATGATATGAAATCTCTTATTAAGCACAGAGATGTCAAGAAAGAATCCAAAATATGAACCAAAGATTACAATTAGGAGCAATATTTGCCCAAAGAGAGCGTCAAATATGTCAAATATCTTGGTCCTAATTCATCAAAATTATCATATTTACTCTTCTATAATTTGTAAGTTATACTGAGATATAGAGGACTAATTTTGATATTTTTTATATGAAATTTCTAATTCTTGGAGGATATACACATGATATTTCATTTTGCAATGGACAAATTATAGTTCTCAATTGACAGAGCACATGCAAATTTTTGAAATTTTAAATAGACATACACATAAACCTGCTCATTTGATTAAAATAAAGGTCTCAAATTAAAATGAAAGATTACTTGTTGCAGGGCTTGACGGGCTGCCTCTCTCTCTTGGGCTCTCTTGCCCTTTGCCTCCTCGGCTTTGGTCCGCTTCCTTGCTACCTCAGCTGCTTTTGCCTCTGCTTGTTGCACATGATCCATAATCTTTAGATCAAGTTATTTTCTACTTATCTAAAAAATAGTAAAAAATTATAAAAAATGTAAAATTTGGCAATCAAGTACATCTTTATATGAAGATCATATAAAGCGGTTCAGATCATCTATTTGGACTTCGAAAATAGAGATATGGATCCATAGTACGGACCACTGTGCGCTATGCATCAACCCAGCTGGTACTTTAAAGCCCTACAAAGGTTGTCATCAACAATAGACAGGCAACAATTGAAAACCTGGTCAAGAGTCTTTTCATGAGCTTTCAAAATAGTTTCAGCAAAGTGGCCCCGCAAGAGTGCAAATCGGTATTGTTTGTGAGGTTCTGGTTTTTTGGCAGAATCACTGTCCCCTATATTATTTCATGCAGGATATGATAACACTTAGTATCCTCTCAGAATTATATCACATAGGAAGGCTGACTTCCATTTTTTTTTTCTTTCTTTTGAGGAAACTTACCATCCATTTGAGCATAGGATTGGCTAGGTTCAACGGGTCATCCGCATCTGATTGTTTCGACCCGTTAGATGATTCTGTATGCATAACAAGAATAAAATGGTTATTAGGTAAATAATTTTATCATCTCATCTCATTGCAATATGAAAGGCAAGACAAATTTAGACATGTTGAGAAGATGCAGTTATTACTGGTACAACAAAACAATTGGTCATTGGTATTTCCCTTGTTTTAATTGTTTTGGTTTCTTCACCAATGGTCACCAAAAAAGACAGTCCCGGAGCAATTTTATGTTACCAGTCTGTACTGGTAAGCTATAAAACAGTCAAAGTTACGTTACTTTTTTCACAATCCGAAGCAGGCCCAGAAGCTTTTTCCTTCAGATTGAAGTGTGAAAAAATGTCCATCAGATAATATACCAGTAAATTTTTTATCATCGAGTAGATGCTTAGTAGCCCTAACAAATACAACCACAATAAAAAAATGTACCTTGTTTTCATGCAGTGTTGAGGCTTTGGCATCTGTAAATGAGAAAAAGATCTCATCAATTGCAATAAATACAATTTGAATTTAAAAAATTGCACATGGCAAGAAACCGTAGGGACCACCAGTAAAAAAAACAGCAATATTGACCAAGATATTAAGAAACATGAGTACCAAAGTTTAAATGAATGTACTTTTCCAAATTTAGCCATCATTAAATATTATACGTGATAATCTATTATAATTTCTGGAACAAATTTCTTTTAGGGACTAACCCAAGAAGGATCTAAAATGTCAATAGCAAATTCATATAAATCTTCTTCGTATTAGGGACTAACCCAAGAAGCTTCTTCATATAAATTGTCCTGACACGTGTCAGTCAACTCTCCTACATGTCGGGTTGCCCCCAAATTCATCCGTTAGCTAGTAGCTTATTCATATAAATCTTTTACCATTTCTCTTTCTTTCGTTCGATTTCTGCAAACAAAATCTCACTCTAGTTCAGTTCAGGTTTCAGTACTTGCTATTTCTATTTTCCAACAGTATCAGTTTTGCAGTTAAAAAAAAAAAAAAGATCAATGTCAGGCGCACAAGGAGCACAACCCAAGGGGTCTTTCCCGGCCACTACCTACCACACTGCACCAGGTTCTGCCACAGAAGACCCACCGAAGATGGCCATACGGTCTGACAAGTTGGCCACCGAAGATGTCCACAGAAGACGGCCATACGGTCAACAAGTTGGGAGGATAAGATCTAGGATGCGGCTGGCTTCGGTGGGCCTGTCTTTGGTACTGGAGCAGATGATGGTAAACCCGATCTCGGTGTTGCCGGTACCGGCTAGACTGCAAAGTTACACGTGTCATCTATGTATGCAATGTAATCAGTTAGGAAGAAGGAAACGGATATTTATATATATGTTGATTATAGAGTAAAAATGAGGTGTACCAAATAGATTTTGACAAATTAAACTTGTGCCTTGTATTCTTTTTGTTTACTTAATTATTTCTCAACAAGACGTCCTTCTCAACGGCATTAGAAGCATACGCCAGTGCCAGTGTTATAAATATTAATATACAATTTGGAACTGCAATTGGGCCAATTAGTTGTTTACTTATTGTAACCAAAATTAAACTTGTGGGCCAATTTAATTCATACCTTTGATCAGGCCTTGGGCTCACCAAATTTCACCTCTTCGGTATACAATTTCTCACATGTTGTCCTTGTACTCCGACAGACTCAGGCCGTAAGGATGCTGTTTACACGAATCATTGCCACCAAAATAAACTTCTGCTAGAGAAGGCTCTACCAGTGAATCATGATTCCAGTACAAAATCACCTGGCATTCCCACCATTGCTTCCCGAATCTCTAATCAGAATATTAATCTGAAAATGAAACAAGTTAATGAAAATCCAGTACCTCTGTAGGTATTTAATGAATGCTGGATTCTATCTATAAACATGGCTTTTTTTCATTCAATAGATTGCCATGTAGCAAAAATCATGTCTTTTTTATTTATTTTAGGGATAAAATTGTCAATGTTGTTAACTATTCAATCAGCAACGAAAAGTTTGCATGCTTACCCCTTAAAATTCCATAAATATCTTTCGTTCTCAATTTCTGCTCTTATAAGACAGTGCATACTGTCAAATGATTTTCAATGTGTATATAGATTCAATTTTCACATTCGTTCTCAACTTGTTCAGTTTTTTGTGTAAACAATTGAATTTGCTCATAACCAGTATTATGTCCAAAATCTCATGCCATAACTATACATATCCAATTAGGCTTGATTGCTGCTTGATATTGTTTATTTTTTTTTCATTTGATAGTCTAACCTCATTCATCTCCTCAGCTGGATTAAATTGCGCTGCAGCCCCTCTGTTTTGATTTTGCACTTCCAGCTGCAGTTGGATGACTGTTTCAACCGGTCATCACCTGTATCCATGAAGGGAAAATATTAATTAAGAGCCCTCAAAGAGGTCCAGTATGCAGGTTTGGTAAATAATTAGTGTATGTAAACCAAACAACAGGTACCAATTAAAGGCAAAGAAACACAAGTGGTTTGAAAACCAAACAGTTACTGCTGGCCAGCAGCACTTAAAAAAATGATTAAAAAAAAAAGCAAAAGGAAAGAACAGCTGGACATCAGACACTTCAACAGGGAATTTAGGCAAACTAGTCCCAATAAAGTGGAACTTGTTAGAAATGAAGTCTGGACGCTTTGTGAATTTTGTGCATGTTCTTTTAAATAAGAACTTTCGCTTTTTATCAAAATAAACCATCCTTTTGTTGTATAGTTATAGTTATTTTCAGTTCTTTTTGCAAATTTCGGTGTCTTTTTTTTTTAAATTTGAGTTGCTATTTTTCAAATTAACACATTTCAAATTTTTTATTTTTAACCCTTCTCCTTTTATCCTGGCTTGAGACTAGCTATATTATTTAGACATAGGGAGAGTTAAAAATTTGAAATATGATAGTATCTCTCAAATTTAAATAAAGAAAGTAAAGTAAAACAGATAGAAACTGATAAAATGTTTGAAACAAGAAAAGTTTTTGAAGTTTTTGAAGTTTTTGAAGTTTTTGAAGTTTGAAACAAGAAGAGTCACAAATAAGAATATCTTACTGATAAAAAGAGAAAAGACAAATCCTTATTGATACGGGGTTTAATACGGGGTTGGTAAGTTACTTCTATTGCAAGATCCTTTAATTTATTCAAAAAAATTGGAAAAGAAAGTACCTTATTAATACGGGGTTGGTAAGTTATGAAGCATTATCCTGCCGCATGTATCTGATTTATTTCTGTTATGAAAGCAGAGTGTTTCAGAGAAGCCACCTGCCACCTGCCACCACGGCTTGTCTGTGCAGGAATGAGTCACAAATAAGAATATCTTACTGATAAAAAAAGAAACCAAATCTATTGCAAGAGCCTTTAATTTATTCAATAAATTTGAAAAGAAAGTACCTTATTAATACGGGGTCGGTAAAGCAGAGTGTTTCAAAGAAGCCACCTGCCACCATGGCTTTTAATGGACTTAATTTTTAGAAAAACACGTTACCCCGGATGCTCCTCCAACAAATCAACTTTCTTGATTTCTAGATGGTTTTGTTTTTTCAACATGAGTTGGGGGTCTATTATAAAAGTAGAGCAATCGGCCACCACGGCCTTCAATTCTCTTATTTTTCAGAGAAGTAGGTAACTCCGGGAGCTTCTCAAGCAATTCGGCATTCGAAATTGTTAGACTTTGTAGGGCAGTGAGTCTCCCCATTGTAGCAGGCAATGACTTCAGAGACCTTGCACCCGAGATTTCTAACGACATTAGGGAAGTAGGTAACTCCGGGAGCTCCTCCAGCAAAAAAGCCCTACGGATCTGTAACTCCCTTAGGGAAGCAGGTAAATCTGGAAGCTCCTCCAGCAAATCAGCCCCATGGATTCTCAGCAGTTGAAGCACAGTGAGTCTCACCATTGTAGCAGGCAATGACTTCAGAGACCTTGCACCCCAGATCTGTAACTCCCTTAGAGAAGCAGGTAAATCTGGAAGCTCCTCCAGCAAATCAGCCCCAGAGATTGTCAGCCTTTCAAGCACAGTGAGCCTCACCATTGTAGCAGGCAATGACTTCAGAGAGCTTGCACCATAGATATATAACTCCCTTAGAGAAGCAGGTAACTCCGGAAGCTCCTCCAGCAAATCAGCCCCACCGATTGTCAGCCTTTCAAGCACAGTGAGTCTCCCCATTGTAGCAGGCAATGACTTCAGAGACCTTGCATCCCCCATATGTAACTCCCTTAGAGAAGCAGGTAACTCCGGAAGCTCCTCCAGCAAATCAGCCCCACGGATTGTCAGCCTTTCAAGCATAGTGAGTCTCCCCATTGTAGCAGGCAATGACTTCAGAGACCTTGCACCCGAGATTTTTAACGACCTTAGGGAAGCAGGTAAATCTGGAAGCTCCTCCAGCAAATCAGCCCCATCGATTTCAAGAGTTTCTAGGGCAGTGAGTCTCGCCATTGTAGCAGGCAATGACTTCAGAGACCTTGCACCCGAGATTTCTAACGACATTAGGGAAGTAGGTAACTCCGGGAGCTCCTCCAGCAAAAAAGCCCTACGGATATGTAAGACCCTTAGCACAGTGAGTCTTCCCAGTGTAGCAGGCAATGACTTCAGTGACCTTGTACGATAGATCTGTAAGTCCATTAGAGAAGCAGGTAACTCTGGAAGCTCCTCCAGCAAATCAGCCTCATCGATTGTCAGCTTTTCAAGCACAGTGAGTCTCCCCATTGTAGCAGGCAATGTATTGAGATTTCTCACACGCTCGAGACTCAACAACTTGAGGGTACTGCTGTTTTGCAGAATCCATTGCTCCAGAAAAGCCTCCATCCATGAACAACGAGAAACTTCTAGGTTTCTAACAAAGCTTAGGCTTCTTAGTGGTTCGATGAGAAGGAGAGAGAGGTTATCAATGCGAAGCTCCTTGATCTTTAAAGAAGCCAAGCTACTTCCTCGGTCGGCACCATGTGCTTGTTCCCTAGATGAATGTTCAACGAGCTTCTTGCATCCTGATATACGTAGCACATTGAGAGATCCGAATGCATTTTCTGAGGAGGGAATACGAGAAATATTTGCACAATCAGAAATCCATAGAGAAGTGAGAGTAGGAAGGCTTGATGCTGATTCCAGCAGTGGCTCATCAACTTTACCGCAGTTATTTATTGAAAGGTATTTGAGTGCCATGGGAAGGAGGGTGCTCTGGTTATCAACTGCCATTAGCATTGGGCAATCACTTATTGTTAATTTCTGTAGCGATACAAATTTCCCAAATGCAGCCATTGGTAGATGTACGAGATTCTCACAACCTCTGACTACTATCTCCTCGATAGCTTGCAAATCTAGGTTGTCTTGCTGCAGAAATCCATGCAAGGATATTAAGTTCGGGCACCCTTCTATCACCACTACTCTTAGTGATGATTTTAGGGATAATGGCGCAAGAGTGTTATTACCAGAATTTTGGTTCAAAGCTGGAAGAGAGGTCAAGCCCACATTACCAATTCGGAATTCAATAAGAGAAAGTGGCACATCAGGTAACTTGTCCAGATTTGGACAATCACGTATATCAAGAATTTTCAAATATGGCATTTTCCATGAAAATAATTGGTTTTTCCAAAGAGGACAATTAAGAAATTTGAGGGATGATAGGTTTAAAGGCTGTGAATCCTCCATCCACTTAGGAGATCTTTGGCCATTATAATTGTTAATTGTCAATTCCATGAGACTGGGAGGGGGTTGGAGGAAATCAATGATTTTCTCAGGGAGAACAGGATTGCTCTCTGAGGTCCATTCCAGGGAGAGCGACATGAGATTATTCTTCCCTAATAGGTTGGCACTCTTAGCTTCAGTATGATCCCCAATATTCTCAATGTTTTCAATAGACAGATGTCGGAGGTTCTTTAGTGTGCCCAGTTCATTTATACGTTGACCACTCTCTTGTCCAACAAAAAAGGTTAACTCTTGGAGAGATGTCAGCTTGTGGACTCCATGAATGGTTTGCATTATCTCCTCTGGAAGACTCATATAACGCAACCTAAGTAGATTGGTTATTCCAGTTGTTTCCATTGCTGAATAGATCGCAACCCCATTATATCCTGGAATTTCTAGTACTTGCAAATGATAAAGTTTGTAAACTGAAGCAAGGAGCAAAGGTCCAGGTCCATTTGCAGACAGGTAGCGAAGGTGTACCAAACAGCTTATCTCTTTGGGCATTTCACTGTTTCTGGTCCTTATGGATCCACGTATTTTCAATAAACGTAAACTTTTCTTAATTAAATTATTTGGAAGAACAAATAATGAAGACGCATAATAAGTGGTTACAACCAAGCTGCGTAAATTTTCAAGATGGGAGACCTTTTCCATTTCACGTTCATGTACATAAACATGTCGTACAGTGGTAGGTATGGTAATTGATTTATCATTAGGTTCTATCCTACAACATTCTCCATGGGAAACGTTTTGGGCCAACTCATGCACCAGATCATGCATAACATATCTCTCACCTTCCCATGATTCAACATATTCAAAGAATGACTTCCTTAAAAGAAGATTGAAGTAATCTTCTCCAATATCTTCTGGCCTTTCTTCTTGACCTGGTTGTTGCCGGACGAATCCAGAACATATCCACATTTTGATCAAGTCATCTTTATCAAACAGATGATCTTGAGGAAATATGCTACAAAATCTAAAGCATACTTGCAAATTTGCGGGTAAATGGTAGTAGCTCAATTTCAAAACCTCCACCACATCCTTTGCTTGCTCCAAGTTAAATAGAGACCCGTGATTCAAAACTCTTCTCCAATACTGGTGGTCCATACGTGAATTCAGCAAGCTTCCGATCACCTTTGCTGCTAATGGACTACCTCGGAGCATTTTTAGCATTTGATCTCCAATTGCTTCCAAATCTCTATGATTGTCACGGTTAAAACCACGAAATGCATAGCTCTGAAAGAGCAATCGCAACTCTTGCTCTCCTAAGCCTTGTAATGATAGAGATTCATGCTCTGTACTTATCACACTTGCAAGCAAGTCTGCCACTGATTTCATTCTAGTAGTAAATAATATTTTACTACCTTCTTGTACAAACCTCAAAGGAGCAACCAGTTGCTCCCAGTCTCTCCTTTTCTCATCATCCCATATATCATCTAGAACGAGAAGAATTTTCTTTAAATTTATATTTTCTTTCAAGGTCTCTTGAAGTGCATTTAATGGTTTATTACAACAATTATTTTCACCTAGTTCACCAAGCATCTTTCTCGTTATATCTTCAACACTGAAGTTGGTAGAAACAAAAACCCAAATTGTTTTGTCGAAATGATTCGACCCGAGCATCTCTTGATATGCATATTGTACAAGGGTGGTCTTTCCTAGTCCACCCACCCCGACAATACCAAACGAAGAGAGGCGGACATCAGTTGGCCGCTTTAGCCAATCAATTATCTTGTGCTTCTCATCTTCCCGGCCAAACAACTCTCTTTCAACTAAAAAGGAAGTAGTTTCGCGACTTAAAACTTTACAGGTTTCTTGTCGTGATTCAGAAAGATCATGAATACCTAGCACAGTGGCGGCTTGGAGGAGATTCTCCACACCGTTTGCAGCCTGATCCAACATTGTTACAGCCTCTTTCAACCTCTCCAAAGTATCTGCATTGATAGTACATGGTTTTCTCTTTTTTGACCATATCCTCCAGCCAGATGCACCCGCCTCATCTCGGTCTTTCACCATATCCTCCAGTTTTTTGTACTCCAACTCATCAAGCACGTCTTCAGATGCTTCAACAGCCTCCCTAAACTGCTCGACCCATTGGGCAGCATCCGGGTGCTTCATCTTGAGTGCTTCAGCAATGCCCATGACGGCTGTGATCTGGGGAAGAGCAGCCTGTAGCCTCTTTAGCTCGGCTTTGCTGTCAGCTGGCAGCACATGGTCACGTAAGTACGAAAAACCCGTGCTGATAAGTTCCCCGACAACAGCGGACCCCGCCCACTCAGCAATGGTCCAGGCAGCGGTTGAAAGAGCCATCTTGAAGTTTCTTCTTTCTTCTACTGCGGCAGCTTCCTCAAAGCCGCTGGGTTTTTTTTTTCGATTTTTGTTATTTCCTTGCTGGTGTTGCTTGGGAATGACAAATAACAAGTAGCAAAATGTATTTTTTTTTTTTTTTTTCAAACACGTACTAAATTGGTGATTGAGAGAACAGATCGATTGAGAATGAAGATAGCAAAAGGCAGAGATTGGTTTGTTAATAAAAAGCAAGAGATATGAGAAATAGAGATTTTGGAAAGAGATACCGTGTACCCGATGGCAAGAGATGGAGCAGAGGGCTGAGATGTGAAACAGAGATTTGGAAGCGTACCCTACAGCAAGAGATCAGAGAGTCGGAAACAGAGATTGCAAGGTAGATTGAATGTAGTTGCAAAAGAGAGGAGAGGAGATGAATAGAGATTGAATGCAGTAATAGATTGAATCTAGTTGTGTAAAAGGTTAATAGAACGCATATATCTACAGCTTGACTTCAAAACCTCAAGTCTTTTGCATTATTGTAGAATGACAGATGCTATGTGGCATTCACAGAGTTACGAAACAAGTAGTTGGTAATTGGTATTTGGTAAAGGCAAAGTGGAAGCGTCAGTCACTCGCCACACTGTCAGTAAGGGCTGTATTGGATTTTCGGAGAAACACTTTATTGCTTCAATTACTTTTGTAAATTTTGGGTACAGAGATTCTAAAACAATTTTATATTGTCACTGACAATTTAAAGGGAGAATGTGGTACAGAAAAAAAATAGCATCTTTCAATTTTATATTCGAGATAACCTCTAATCATACAAAATTACTATAAAAACAATTAATTTGTAATTTTAGAATTCTAGTTACTATTTCAATACAATATATTGATCAAGACATATTTTGCATTGTTGATCATAGTCACGTAATGTATACATAAATAAATTATATTAAGAAAAAAGAATAAATAAATTTGCTTTTTATTATATTAAGAGCATCTGCATCCCTCAAACTATCAGAGTTTCTAATCTGATGTGGCAGTTTCTAAACCAGTTTCAGGGATGTAGACCAGTTTCTTATTCAGCAACTGTGCTCAAGAATTTCTTAATAAGAAATCGTTTATAAACTGTGAGTTGGCAAAATGATTGGCCGGTGTTCGCTTAATTTTTTTCTTTATTTTATTTTATTGCTGATGTGTCATTTTAGAAACTCTTAAATTAGTTTCAGGGATGTGAACTCTTAGAAACTCCATAGCCTATAATTTCTGAAAATTAGTTAGTAGTTACTTAGAAACTCTAAGAGTTTTAGGGATGTAGATGCTCTAAGGAAAATGAATAAATAAATTTGTTTGTCTTCGTACACAACTAGTGTTTTGCATTATTGTAGAATGACAGATGCTATGTGGCATTCACAGAGTTACAATCCGATAGGAATACGAAACAAGTAGTTGGTAATTCACTAATTGGTATTTGGTAAAGGCAAAGTGGAAGCGTCAGTGACCCGCCACAGTGTCAGTAAGTGCTGTATTGGATTTTCGGAGAAACACTTTATTGCTTTAATTACTTTTGTCATGTGAGAAGCACTTTATTTTATGTTATATTGATACCCTACTCTGCAATCCGTCCATGTGATTGCTCCACTTTTCACTCTAAAAAGCACTTAATTTCAAAAAACTGTCGGATGGATCCACTGCATCACTGGACCGTGTTCTATTTATGTTGCTTCCATTATATCATTGTTATATTATATAGACATTATTTTTAAGAGAAAATTGATTATTTGCCACTCCAAAACCTTCAAATCTTAAAAATACCATTCCGAAATTTGAAATTGTAAAAATGCCATTCCAAACTTCTTCAAATTGTAAAAATGCCACTCCAAATAATTAATGACTAAAATACCCTCTCTTCTTCTCCTCCTCTTCTTCTCCTGCCAGGGCACGAATCTCAAAGAACAAAAACATTTTGAATTCCTTTCTGCACGAAAACATTTTGTTTCTGCACGAATCTCAAAGCACAAAAACATTTTGTTTTTAAATTATTTGGAGTCGTCAGTTTTAATCTGGCACGAATCTCAAAGCTCAAAAACATTTTGAATTCCTTTATGCACGAAAACATTTTGTTTCTGCACGAATCTCAAAGCACAAAAACATTTTGTTTTTAAATTATTTGGAGTCGTCAGTTTTAATCTGGCACGAATCTCAAAGCACAAAAACATTTTGTTTTAATTTGGAGTCGTCAGTTTTTGTGCTTTGAGATTCGTGCCATGGCAGGAGAAGAAGAGGAGGAGAAGAAGGGAGGGTATTTTAGTCATTAATTATTTAGAGTGGCATTTTTACAATTTTAAATTTCGGAATGGCATTTTTAAGATTTGAAGGTTTTGGAGTGGCAAATAATCAATTTCCCCAATTTTTAAAAACAACATAGTAGATTAGTAGTTGGCAGTTGCATCTTCAAATGTCAGTTTAAATTTCTTATTTTTTTAAACTAACAAATATTCACATATACAGTCATGTTGGACTGAAAACTTGCAATGAAAAGAATTACGGTTCAATTGCTTCTTGTGAAAAGTAATTTGATTTAATAGGTTTGGACTACTTTGTTTTTTTAACATTAACTTTGTTCTCTTTTATTATTTTTGTTGTTTTCAATATGTAAAATAATATTTTTTTTTTTTTTTTTACTATGTGAGAGACTATTTTGTTATTTTTATTATGTAAGTGACTACTTTTGTTGTTATTTATCTAGTACCTATTTTATTAATAAATTCGAATCTGACTATAATGAGTTTATTTGGTAAGTTATTTGAATCAAATTTCTAACATAAATTCTCAATCCAACCCTAAGAAGAGACAAATTTTTTGAATTGGGAAGTGGGTTTCTCACAATACCCAAAACATCCATTAAAAACTAATAATGAATTAAAAGCAAATTTTTATTATATTGAAACTCAACGAAACACTACATGTGCCCAAAGCCCCAAACAATAATGCAACTACCTAAGCTATAAGAGCCTATCCATAACTTTACACTTGGGGTCACGCTCAGTGATCCACAAATAGGGACCATGAATAATTAATTGTACATTTATACAAAACAGAGGATCGGTAACTAGGGGTGTAAGCACTCGCATACGGATCGGATAGTGCTCAAACCGTATCCTTAACTGTTATAATTTTTTAGATACGGATAACATTTAAATATAATTTTTTGTTCATAAATTATATCTAATATTTTTCATAATAAGTTTGTTGGTTACAAAACATATATCATATTATCAAAACAATAGTTACTAATTATTTAGTGTTAAATTATTCACCATAATATATATGTATATGGAATTTAATAAATTATTGGTATGTATATATAGTTTAATAAATTAATTTAAGAACAGAGAATATCTTTTTTGTGGTTGAAGAATATAAATGGTCGGATACGATAGTTACGGATAGTTAAAAATCAAACCGTATCCTTATCCGTTATAAATTTTTAGATACGGATACGGATTAGATAATTTAAGTAATTTTTCGGATTTGAATCCGGATAAAATAAAATAATATCCGATCCGTTTACATACTATAGGTAACTCATCCGGTCCAAATCAGAATTCGGAGAGGATATCCAATATATCCGAAACACAGAAGCTACTCAAATCCCGGTTAATCCAGATGCTTTTTCAAAAGACACTATGCCTTCTCACTCATCCCAAAGGCCAATTTGACTATTCGAATTATTTGAAAACCGGACGGAACATCTTTTTGTTTTTTTTTAAACTGAGATCATTTATTAGTCCAAGAAATTATCTCTAATTTGAAAACATGGACTATCAGTTTTTATAAACATTATCCTCTGTCATTTTTGTATTTATTTATTAATTAATATTTGTATCTTAAAATTCATATAACTTGATTATTCGGTAATTATTCGTTTTGTATTCGTATCTGAATCCGTATTCGTGAATTATCCGTTCCGTATTCGTTTAAGACGGATTTGATTTTACATTTTGGCATCAATTTACTATCCGTATCCGTATTTGTATTCGCTCATTGAAAAACAAATATGAATTTGGTATTGGCATTATCCGCTAGCCCTAGCTAGTAACTCATCCAAACCAACGAGTTTAAGATTAGATCTTGTTTTACAAAAATCGAGATACAAAAAGGAAATTGCAATTTCCTTATTATTTACCCACAATAATTTTATTTTTTGAGAATTTCTCGAGTACATTGTTTTTTAACCATCAGATGAAATATGGGCATTATGGGAAAATAAAATATAATCACTTGTGTTATGTTTAGTAATAAATCAATTAAATTGTAATGATAAAATTAGATATCCAGCAATGTATAGTGGTGTCCATCTATAAAACATAATCACTAGAAAAATGTACCAAAAAAAGGTAAAAGCAAGACATTGATTAATGCCTCACATGTAAAAGCAAGATATCGATTGATTTGATACCAAATGAATGAAAATGGTAGGTTTATTATGAAAAAAAAGGAATGGGAAAGAAACGACGCCACCTGCATTTGCATTTGAATTAGTTTGAATTGAGTTATGTTGCTTTTCAGCAAATTTTCCTTTTGCAAATTTTTTATCAGAAAAGCCTCTAAATTATAGGAAACAAAAGTTATTGTAAAATTAAAAAAAGTATGACAAAGAAATAAAAAAATTACAACAACTAAGCTTTATCTAATTTACTCTTTCAAATTTTCTTGGGAGGCTCATTGGTTGCATAAAACAATCAAATAAGAAAGGAAGCTGATAACAGTACCCGCGCTACAGTACCTATACTGTACCCGCATAATAACTACCATAACTATATGGGGACCACAAAAACTCCAGCACAGAATTTTTTCTAAAGTATTAATACATATGCAATAAAGTATTTATACATATGCATGGAAGTATTTATACCTATGAGGTGAACAATTTTTACGTAAATAATTGTATCTCAACTAAATCTCCCAAACGTACCCACACTATAAATACCTATGTGGGACCACTCAATCTACATGGGAGACCATACACGTTGTTAGAGGTGGATTTTTTTTTCTCCGTTCAATGCCGTCCATATTTCTAACGATCTGTGAGGAATTTTGCGAATCTAAAACTACGAACATCTTCTACGTAATTTTCTCTTTCAAATGAGATCCATGATGACGTACTTTCGGGCTCATCGTCACACAAGTATTTACACCTCGACGTGCAAGTATTTATTCTTATACTTGCAAATATTTTTTAAATATTACACTAGATGACATCTAAAAGTATTAATATCAAGTACTGCAAGTATTTATACCTCTGCATTAAAGTATTTATACCTATGTAGTCAACTATTTTTGTTAGAGGAATGTTGACGCGGGGATGATTGGGTAAGGTTGACCGGTGATACAGGGTCCCCACTACTTCATTAGAGGAAGGTTGACGCGGGGACGATCGGGGGACTTGAAAATGAATGATCATAACAAGTTACGCATCAAAGTATTAATATCTTATTTTTCAAGTATTAATATCTTATCCTCCAAGTATTTATATTTACGAAGGTTGACGCGATTTATATTTATGAAGGTTGACGCAGTGACGAGTGCATGGACTGAAAAGGGACCATATAATTAGTGGGGATCATAGAGGAAGGGTGTTGCTGGAATTTTAAAATAATAATTAGTGGGGAACATATAATATCTTTTTAGAATAATAATTAGTGGGGACCATAGTACATTATTCCTCAAAATGCGGGTACTGTAACACGGGTACAGTGCGGATACTGTAGCGCAGGTACTGAAATAATTATTCAATAAGAAATACATTAAACATCAATAAAAACTAGACTTAACTATTTTTCTTTTTCCTTTTATTGTTTCCTTTTTTGGGGGTTGTTTTCCGTGCGGACTTTAAGAAGGGATGTTTAGAATTTGTTTTTGTGTTAATTTCCAAGGAGATAAAAGGGTTCTGGTCTGCCCAAGAGTGATGAAAAATAACTTCAATAGTTTACGCGAACAAATTCCAACAACATATTTGTCCAGAGAAATAAGATCATTACTCAACAAAATACTTGAACAAATAATACGATGAAAAATAAAAGTGAAACCAAAGTCTTACCAACAAAATATCGGGTTGTGTTGCGTCTCTTTATATTTGATTTCCTCCAAAGTTTTAATTATTTCAATACATTTTGTTTAAAAATTGAACAAATAGAAACACAATTTTTTATTTCGATAATTATCACACAATAAAACCATCCATACATATATGTATATATAGGACATTAAAAATTGAAGAATTTGAATTATTTTAGAATGGTACGAAACCTAGCTTTTTTACATTAACACTGCCTTTAATACATTTATAGAATTTAATGTGGGTCAAAGAATGGATTTTGGCTACCTCCAAATTTCTTCATTTTCCATTTAATTACCTCCAACAGTATATGCAAGTCTAACATTCATTTATAGAGATCTTGACATTCAATCAAATCAGATTGACTAATTAAAATGATAAGTAGCTATATAAAATTTTTTGTGGCACGCCTTGAAATTGAAGCTTTGTAGTGTCTACTCTATTGATCTTCGAATTCGTATCAATATTTCTGTTTGGATCTCGACCATCCAATCATAATCCGCACGACTATTAAAGTAGTTCCTTGTGTTCCACCTCGATCCGGATTGACTCGGATTCTGATCGGACGACTGTGATTCAAACAGAAATATTAAGGATCCCTAAATAATCCACTACACTTGGAATTTGGATCCCTAAATAATCCAATTTTTTAGTTTTCATCCAGACCGTCCGATCTGCTCTAACATGAATATTAACGACCCTGTGCATTCCATTACGGGCCGGATTGGCCCAACTTTCAGGTCGAATGGTCTGGATCAAAACTAAAAAAAATAAGGTTACTGAAGAGAGAGAGTGTGTGAAGATATAAAATGGCGATCAAGGTGTATGATGAGATAAAAGGAGAAATATTTTCTTTTACAATGTATCAAATATTTTATAAAGAATTCTATGCAATAGAAATAGAAAAACAAAATCATTAATTTGATTTCTTACAGTGTATACAAATAAGATATATAATGTAACTAAGGATTGAGATATATATGCATACAAAATTAGAATTGATATGGAGATATATCGTGTATGATTATTTTTAAACTAAGCATAAAAATATCCGAATTTAAAATGATACAATAGGTTTATGCTCCAACTGATTCTTATTTACTTTTTTTGTCCAATCCCCTCCATTTTTGTAGCAATGGAGGTGTCCTGAATTGACAACAGTATAGAAATTGCTATACATATTGCCCCTAAATTCACAAAAATTTGATATTCATTCATTTCTGCATTGCCTTGGCAGAAATCGCATGAATCCTGCTCAACAGTAAAGATATTGATCATACAACTTCTGCTTGCACACATAATATTCATTTGGAAAACGTGGATGTCAATAAGCGTGTTTTGTGTGTATATATATATATATATATATATATATATATATATATATATATATTCGTGCTAGGTTAAACATCCCTGTTATATGAAGCATAACTCACATAACGACTCATCCTATATATTTAATTATGAGACATTTTCATTAATTATGTTAGTAGAAACTATATATAATATATTTTAACATATTAGAGTAAATAAAAAAAAACAAATAAAAAGTTCTTAACATTATATGAGTTGGTAAAACACATATATTTTATATATTGATCAAAAGTAAAAGCATTGTTCTCCCTCATTATTAAATTGTTTAGTGATCACAAATGACTTCCCTTCAACATAAACATATGCTTAGTTTCTCAATTATTTTTTAAAATTATTAATAAAGATGATGAGAGCATCTCCATCGTCCCTAGTACTATCAGAGTTTCTAATTTAATGTGGCAGTTTCTAATCCAATTTCAGGGATGTGGGAGAGTTTTTTATTTAGAAACTATGCAGTAAAGTTTCTTATTAAGAAACTGTTTATAAACTCCATGCTGACCAAATGATTGGCTCGAATTATTTCTCCTTTTTAATTTGTTGCTGACGTGGCTTAATAGAAACTCTAAAATTAATTTCAGGAATGTGAGAGTTAGAAATTTTAGAGACCTTAATTTCTAAAAAGTAGTTATCAATTATTTAGAAACTCATTTGAGTTGCTGGAATGTAGATGTTCTGAGTACCTTTCTATAAATATATTTCATTTCAATATGAAATTTAGAATTTAAAATCTACATAATATTGTTTTACTTTTTCAATTATTTTGTATATCTCTAATTATGTAGTAAGATACATACTATACTTATTTTAATTGAATTTTTTAGGTTTGTGAGTTTTTATAAGATTATATACACATTTATTTGTTTGGAAATCTTTTTTAGATGTAAATTGTTAAGAAATATTTGAAAGAAACAAAGATCATTAAAGTAATACATTAACATAATTACTGAATTCAAAAGCATAAGCAAAGAACAATGCATTATAAAAATAGTAAGAAGTAAATTAATTTTTATTTTCGGAAATTACGGAGTTTTATACTAAAGGATCCAATATGTCATAAAAATATTTTGACTCATTAAAGGCTTTAAAACTTAAGATTATAAATACTTTATAAAGTGCGAACTCATGAAGCAGTGCTTACATAAAAAAAAAAAAGTACAACAAAGACTTGTCTATCAAAATTAAATTGGATAGGTCGGACTTGTCTATCAAAATTAAATTGGATATGGTCGGACTTGTCTATCAAAATTAAATTGGATATGGTCGGACTTGTCTATCAAAATTAAATTGCCTATATATATATATAGAGCTGGGTTATGGTGAGTTGTGAAGTAAGAGGTCATTTTTACTTCACGCTCGTATTTTCATTTTGAAAATTCAAATAACCGATCCGAACCGCTCAACATGTTCTCTATATTGAAATGTGCTTGGAGTCTAAATTTTACATTTTTTGGTATTTTTTTACTATTTTGAAGCCACTTTGAAAATCGCTGATCCGGTGGTCCAGAAAATTTTACTGATTTTGACTGTTCACAGTGGATCAGCGATTTCAAAGTGACTTAATAAATAGTAAAAAAATTCCAAAAAATGTAAAATTTAGTCTCCAAGCACATTTCAATATTTAGAAAAAGTTGAACGGTTCGGATCGGTTGTTTGGATTTTCAAAATGAAAATATGGCGTGAAGTAAAACAACATTTTACTTCACAACTACCATAGCCTATCTATCTATATATATATATATATATATATATATATATATATATATATATATATATATCTTTGTCCCTTTCACACCATTGTGAACAGAACAATTGCCTCATAAATTTGAATGAACCACAAAATTTACACAAGTATAACTTTTAACTCATATAATTCAAATTTTTCAATTTTTTGTGTGCTAGATGTGCTATATATATATACACACATGTGTATGTATGGTCTTATGCCATGATTATTATTGATATCAAAATTTGTTTTCTTCTTGTTCAATTTTTAAATAAAATGTATTGAAATAATTCAGATTTTGAAGGAAACCAAATATAAAGAACCGCAATACGAAATTTTGTTGTGTAGACAAATAAAGGAAAATAGGATCCGATTAGTCTTTGATCTGTTAGGGGTTTTATTTTTCATCGGTCATTTTTAGAATAAAGACGAGCAATAAGTACCTCTATCCTTTTTCTGTTTCTAAAATATTGTTCCTTTACTAAGGCTAACGGTAAGTTTATAGGCAACTGTTAAAATTTGTTTGTACAAAAGGCATGACAGAGCCTCTTGTAATTAGATTGAAAAATTCAAATGATAAATAAATTTCGTAAATTACTCTCAAATTCTCAACATGTTAGTAAGACTGATTTCACTTTTATTTTTCATCATATTATTTGTTCAAGTATTTTGTTACCTCTCTTGTGTAGGATGTGTGACGTGCATACTAGAACCCTTTATTTCCTTGGTTTTTAAGAAGAGGTATAAATCTCCAAGGACGTGTATATATGGGCTGGGATTCATCAGATGGAGGTATATAACAAACTCTCTTAGCTGTAGAACGATCATCACAAATTCTTTTCGATCCGTTGTCAGCCCTCAATTTTTAAAATTGAACAAAATGCAATTTTTATTATAGGCCCAAGATGAAGCGTCAAGGCCCACCCAGACAGAGTGCTTTGCAATTACAATTACACGCGTCCCTCTATCCTTAAATCTTCCTGACAGGTGTCAGTCGACTCTCCTAGTTAAAAATATAAGATACTGCAGGACTAGGCCAATTATAGTTAAATGCACAAGTATAAAAAAAAATTGGTTCATAATGGTACCAGAATCTAACAGTATCAAATAACTGAACAAGGCCAGAAAACAAACACTTACCACTGGTGAACCAAAACCCAAATCCGGCCCGCTGGTGAAACTAATTAAGTGTAATTCCTGATGCAATTGAAGTAGTTAATTTGGTAGGTTCTTGTGACTCCATGATTCATCAATCTGTTATTTTTGCTCATTAAATGTGGTGCGATAAAAAACCAAAATGGCATGCCATCCATGATTCGGTGCTATGGAATAGCTTATTACAGGTCAGACCATTATTTACTGGGAAAACTGGCCGTGCATGCCCAGCAGTGAATTTACTCATGATTTACAGGATGGTTAAATCACACTTCATCAACTAATTACTCATGATTTTCAGTACAATTAATTGATAGTGCCATGATGAATGTTCTTTATATGGATGGGATCAGTAACATGTGTGAACTTTATGCTTGTCCAATATCAAGTTTTTATATAGTGCATAGATGTGATGAACAGCTGTATTTCGCAAGGGTCAGCATACATGTGTGATATGTATTTACAATTAATTATCTCCACAAATAATATATTATCAAGCTCTAAGGTTATCGTTTGCACTTATTATTGACTAACACATAATGAAGAAATTAAATAAAAATTAATCAACTTGAAAGAAAGTGATCAAAATAATATTTCAATTTCCGTTGCAATGCACGGGCACTTGACTAGTTAAGGAAAAATAGAAAAACATTTTGCTTGTTTTCATACACAATTAATGTGTGAATGTAAAGTGAGCATAAACATGTATGTTCTTACATATTTTTTGTATGATATGTTCTTACATATTTTGTATGATATGTTCGGTTCAACCTCATATTAATTACATGACTCATTAGTTTAAAAGTATAGCAGAATTTTTGAAGAGATAACATACTTCTATTTGTTTATTTAAGTAGTCGTTATATTAATTAAGAAATATTGAAAACAAAAGTTTACCTTATATGTTTCAACTTTTATTATGAAATATTCAAATAACTCCATGTAGATAATTAAGAAGAAATAATCACATATAAGTTATTGGAGAAAACCTATATTGACATCATATTCTTTTATATTCGGAAGATTTACAATAACCTAATATTTTGCCAAATTTCATATACGTATTATTAGTTTTTTTTCTTAAAAAACTTTAATTTGTGATATATTTAACTTAAATAATTTCCAACCTCATTTAAATAACTTACTCTTCAAAGACCCACGTTCAGTATTATTAGTTATCAAATGATTATTTCCTCTTTAATATTTTTTTTAAACATTGCCTAAGTAGTAATTAATAAATGAAATTAATACCATCACCAACTGTTTTGTGAATTTGCTTTTTAATGCTAAATAAAAATTTAATTTCTATTATGTCAATTACATCAACATACAACACTGATCCTTATATAAATATTGTCCTTGTTTCAGATTTTAATGTAAGAGCATATTGTACAATATTATCCACAAATTTCAATTTGTAAATATAGACATTTATCTATTCAAAACCATGTAGTTTTTGTGTATGAGCATTTAACTATCAAAATGTCAACATTCTAAAAATATTAAATTGCAAAAGTAATATCCGAAAAAATGTGTGGCTCATTTTTTTTATTTGTGACAACATAAATTAAAAGTAAATAGATTTTATTATCGTTTGCAATATTTGTGACCTAATTATTTATTTTAGCAATATGTTCTTGTTTTTTATATAAAATTTTAGATGAAATATGTGTATTCTAATTATTTAGATGAAAATTCATACATTTAGAATATTTATGTTTTTTTAATATCCGAAATTTAAATAAAAAAATGATGTAATATATTATATATTATCTAAAATTTGGTTTATGACAAATTAAATTAAATTTACATCAAACATCGACGTCCCATTATGACGATTCAAAGCTCAAAACAAATCATCTTAATTCTAAATTATGCAAGTTGATACTAGAAAAAAAAAACTGGCAATGGATAAAATAGTGTGTTTATTGTTAAAGTCTACATTAAATATCAACATACTAAATACAAAAGCCAAAGCACGTCATCACATTCAAAATACGCAAAATACATCAATGTATAGGTTAACTACATATCACCAATCATTACAAAGTTATCACACAAAAATATAGCAATGAATAAAAATAAATTTGTTGCCAAAATTTACATCAATATCAACATCATAAATACGAAAACACAAAGCACATCTTCTTAATTTTCAATTTGCTCAAAAAGTTGTAACTAAAAAAAATAATAGTTGAATTAAGTGAATAAGTTGCGTGAAAGAGCTCAATGTATAGGTTAACTACGTACATATCACCAAAGTTATCACACAAAAATATAACAATGGATAAAAAAATAAATTTGTTGTCAAAATTTAAATCGAATATCTACATCATAAATTTAAAAACACAAAGGACATCTTCACAATTTTTAATTTGCGCAAAAAGTTCTAACAAAAAAGAAGAAGTTGAATTCAATGAATAAGTTATCCACGAAGAACCGGTAAAAAACATGAATTTATTGTCAAAATCTATAAAATAATGCACTCAGGAGTATCAATTAAAAATCATTCTGTAAATCGTATTTATGAATGTTAATGTAGAACCCCTTCGCTCCCTAAACATTCGTGATTGGTTTAAGTTATCCAAAGAGCGCCACGTGTCCTTTCCTTGAGGTGGCTGATGTGCCTCAGCGGGCCCACTGCGGCCATGCTCCAAACTGCTCAGTCTAAAAAAATCAATTTGCAACCTAAAAGACGAATTAAGATCGATCTAACCCAAATTTTGGATTCAGAAATCGACTTAGAAAAATGTACAATTCTATGTTGTTAAAATCGCATCATAAAATTCTACCAAATATGCATGTCAAGAGAAGAATCATAGAGAAATGAACTTGGCGAATGGGGGTTAGAGGCTGGTCTGAGTTGGTGAGTTGAATTTGAATAGAGTTGGAGGCAATTCGGATTGGACTCATGAGTAACTGAGTCAGTTAACTCGAGTCATGGTTAACTTAAATTGTAAGTGAGTTGAATCCGAACTGATTCCGAACGAATTACGAATCAAGAGCTTTTTGTGCATTCCTAGAAATCAGAATGCTAGAGCAATGTTTTGGAACTCATTATAGAGTGATTATGACCCCAATTACAATATTATCTTATACAGAGAATTTTTCTCATCCAATTTCAAACCACTAGCCTCTCGCATCAGAAATATGTGCCTTTGCCATTAGATCAAATGAGGATTCTTGCCCTCTAAATATTTTAAACTACAACTATTTTATGGTAAATTATTTTGTTTTTAAATGTAAATATCTCTCATTGTAAGATTGAGTTAATTTTGTTTTGAAAAAAACTGTCTCGTCTTTAAATAGAGCAGAAATCCTATATTAATTATATTTTTACGCACATGCTCATAATTACGTAGAACTTTCAAACTAGATTCATAAAAGATCAATCATTTTTAGAATTTTTAACCAGAAAAAAATGATTGTTGCTTATAGTCCAAATATTTAATTATATAATAGAAAAAATTTAAAATATTGATTTTATATTTTTTTTTGTATTGATCATATATGTGATGCAAAAAAAATAGTTTATTGACAAACTTTCTTTACCGCAAGATGCACATATAATATTATACTTGTAATACTTCTTTTTTGTATCCCATACAGTAAAGAATTGTTAAAAACTGTTTGTTACATGTTGTGTGGTATATATATAAAAATGTTTCATGTGTACATATCTTTCTGCCTTTTTTATATTTTTTTAAACTGATTCGGTTGCACGTATTTCTCGCAATTAAATGCAGATCAAAGAAAAATGATGTTTTTATGAACCTTTTTTTTTTTGGATGTTCTAAAATAGTAAAGAATACATGATTTTGACCTTTAATTTTATACATAATATGCGGCGTGTAAAAATATTTTTGTGTAATTTTTCAATTTTTTAACTTTGCATATTACATCACTAAAAGAAGTAATATTTATTGATTATAATGTGATGTGACCAAAAACAATCGATTGATCAAATTTTTTTTCAGCACATAACGCGCAAATAACGGACATGGTGAAGGAAGCATTCCAGGTGGTGCCAAAATTGATGGTGTGATGATCCAGGAGGGAGATCAGAGCTAGCAGGTCTACGGCTGTGCAAGAAGAGCAAACAAACCAAAGTTGTCTTTTAGGTTTTTATGAATCTTATGTGTTTTAAGTAGGCTGTGTTTTAACTATGCATAGCGCACATCAGTCTGTACTATGGATCCACATCTCTATTTTCAAACATCAAATAGTTGATTGGAACCGCTCAACATGATCTTCATATAAAAATGTAAATCGAGGTCAAATTTTACATTTTTAACATTTTTTTACTATTTTTTTAGATGGGTTAAAAATCACTACAATTGGACGGTCCACAATCTTTAGATCAAGTAATCTTCTACCTATCTAAAAACATAGTAAAACAATAGAATTTGGCAAATACATTTTTATATGAAGATCATATAAAGCGGTTCGGATCGTCTATTTGGACTTTGAAAATAAAGATATGGATCCATAGTACGGACTTCGAAAATAGAGATATGGATCCATAGTGATGTTGGAAACATTGGATGAATTGTGATACCCATATCATATTAAGCGGTTTCGGATCGTCTGTTTGGACTTCGAAAATAGCTAAATAATTTTATCATCTCATCTCATTGCAATATCAATGGAAAGACAAATTTAGACATGTTGAGAAGATACTAACTAAGATGTACAGTACAGTACTGAGTTATTACTGGTACAACAAAACAATTGGTCATTGGTATTTCCCTTGTTTGAATTGCTTGGTTTCTTTGCCAATGGTCACCAGAAAGGACAGTCCCGGAGCAATTTTATGTTACCAGTTTGTACTAGTAAGCTATAAAACAGTCAAAGTTACGTTACTTTTTTTCAAGATCCGAAGCAGGCCCAGAAACTTTTTCCTGCAGATTGAAGTGTGGAAAAATGTCCATCAGATAATATACCAGTAATTTTTTTTTCATCGAGTAGATGCTTAGTAGCCCTAACAAATACAATCACAATAAAAAAAATGTACCTTGTTTTCATGCAGTGTTGAGGCTTTGGCATCTGAACCACTTCCTGAGGAACTACCTGAGTCTGAATCTGTAAAAGAGAAAAAGATCTCGTCAATTGCAATAAATACAATTTGAATTTAAAAAATTGCACATGGCAAGAAACCGTAGGGACCACCAGTAAAAAAAACAGCAATATTGACCAAGATATTAAGGAACATGAGTACCAAAGTTTAAATGAATGTACTTTTCCAAATTTAGCCATCATTAAATATCATACGTGATAATCTATTATAATTTCTGGAACAAATTTCTTTTAGGGACTAACCCAAGAAGGATCTAAAATGTCAATAGCAAATTCATATAAATCTTCTTCGTATTAGGGACTAATAGCAAATGTCAATAGAAAATTCATATTAGGGACTAACCCAAGAAGCTTCTTCATATAAATTGTCCTGACACGTGTCAGTCAACTCTCCTACATGTCGGGTTGCCCCCAAATTCATCCCTTAGCTAGTAGCTTCTTCATATAAATCTTTTCCCCATTTCTCTTTCTTTCGTTCGATTTCTGCCATTCAAATCTCACTCTAGTTCAGTTCAGGTTTCAGTACTTGCTATTTCTATTTTCCATCAGTATCAGTTTTGCAGTTAAGAAAAAAAAAAGAATGTCAGGTGCACAAGGAGCACAACCCAAGAGGTCTTTCACGGCCACTACCTACCACACTGCACCGGGTTCTGCCAAGGAAGACCCACCGAAGATGGCCATACTGTCTGACAAGGACAAGCCGGGGGTGCCGGTCAACATGTTGGAGGATAATATCAAGGATGCGGCTGGCTTGGGTGGGCCTGTCTTTGGTGCTAGAGCAGATGATGGTAAACCCGTTCTCGGTGTTGCCGGTACTGGCTAGACTGCAAAGTTACACGTGTCATCTATGTATGCAATGCAATCAGTTAGGAAGAAGGCAACGGATATTTATGTATATGTTGATTATAGAGTAAAAAAGTGGTGTACCAAATAGATTTTTCCTTGTATTATTTTTGTTTACTTATTTCTTAACAGACGTACTTCTCAACGGCATTAGAAGCATACTCCTGTGCCAGTGTTATAAATATTAATATACAATTTGGAACTGCAATGGGGCCAATTTGTTTGCTTATTATAACCAAAATTAAACTTGTGGGCCAATTTAATTCAAACCTTCGATCAGGCCTTGGGCTCACCAAATTTAACCTCTTCAGTATACAATTTGGAACTGAAATTGGGTTCAAATTTAACCTGATGTAAAAGCCTGATTTCGCATATGTTATCCTTGTACTCCGACAGAGGCACATACAGATCTGACTCAGGCCGTAGGGATGCGGTTTACACGAATCATTGCCACCAAAATAAACTTCTGCTTGAGAAGGCTGTACCAGTGAATCATGATTCCAGTACAAAATCACCCAGCATTCCCACCATTGCTTCCCTAATCTCTAATCAGAATATTAATCTGAAAATGAAACAAGTTAATGAAAATCCAGTACCTTTGTAGGTAGTTAATGAATGCTAGATTCTAACTATAAACATGCTTTTTTTCATTCAATAGATTGACATGTAGCAAAAATCATGTCTTTTTTTTATTTTAGGGATAAAATTGTCATTGTTGTTAATTATTCAATCAGCAACGAAAAGTTTGCACGCTTACTGATCAGGATCAAAATAATGATGATTTACGTAGGGTTTTGGCTTAGGTTTTACATATTTTCTCACACTTATGTTTGATTTATTAGAGGAAAAGGCCACTGTCACCCTTCTTTATGTTTTATTGCAGAAAATAGGTTTTGGGACTATTTTACACCAAATGGAGATAGAATCGGGTCAATCGGATCAGCGACGCTTATCGACGAAGTCTCTGTTACGGTCCGTATTGCCTAATACGGACCAGGCCTAGCACAGACAAGAAGATAGCGCTGGAAGCATTAAACCCTAACCGTCAAGGTCTTAATACGGACCGTATCAACTGATACGGTCCGTAACTGAAGGCGCCTCTTGGGGAATAACTGCCGACAGCTGTTTCCAGATCAGTTTCTTAGCCCCTACTCAACCTCCAGACGTCCCTCCACTCCTATATAAGGCGGGCAGAAGGAATAGTTATCTTTGTAATTAGGTTTAGATTTGATTAAAGAAAGAAGAGAGGAGTGATTGTAACAATGCCGTTCCGCGGCTAAGTTCATTTTCTTAGGGCTAGGCAGTAAACCTTGTTACTCTTGATGTTTTGATATATATATTTCTGTTGATTATGATTTCTTGTTGTTAAATCAAAATGCTTTTGTGATTTATTATCGCTTCATCTAACTTCAATGATCTAGTTTGAGTCCGTTAGAGTATTGGCAGTACTTTAATGGCAAGAGAAACTATTTGTATGAATTAGCCTCGTTGAGATTTATTAGGTTTATGTGAAGAAAACCTTAGCGGGGAAACCATAAACCAGACCAACAAAATGCGTACCAAATTTCATCACTCGCGTAAGGAAAATCGCAGTGATCTGTGTAGTAATTTGGGGTTTTTAGAGATCAGTCATTTGCGTAAGGAAAATCGCAGTGTCCTATGTAGAATCTCGATGAAAGATCTGTCATTCTTGCGTAACATAAATCGCAGTGACCTATGTGGTGTCTTTCATAAAACATAAACAGGAAATCAGACGCAACATGAATATATTGTCAAGGTGGATTGAGTAGCAATGGTGTGCCGAAACCCTAGAAATTCTCATCTCTATCTTTATTTTAATTACTTTTAATTGCTTCCTAATTTACATTGATCACAACAACATCTCCCAATTTTCAGATTTCGTTTAGCCTTTCGAAAGATTGTGATTCGATCGCTCAAAGCACTGAACCAATAGTCCCTGTGGATCGACCTCGAATATACTACTCGATAGGATTGTGCGCTTGCAGTCCGAACCGATAGCATTTCCGAGTTTATAAATATTAAAAGAAACATTGCTCTCTTTTGAGTGATCACTTACCCCTTAAAATTCCATAAATATCTTTCACAAGCGTTCTCAATTTTCTGCTCTTGTAAGACTCAATTTTCACATTTGTTCTCAACTTGTTCAGTTTTTTGTGTAAACAATTGAATTTGCACATAACCAGTATTATGTCCAAAATCTCATGCCATACCTATACATATCCAAATAGGCTTGATTGCTCCTTGATATTGTTTATTTATTTTTTTCATTTGATAGTCTAACCTCATTGATCTCCTCAGCTGGATTAAAATTGCGCTGCGGCCCCTCTGTGGCAATGTTGGACTTCTTTCCTTTGAACTGGGTTAAATTGCGCTGCAGCCCCTCTGTTTTGATTTTGCACCTCCAGATGCAGTTCGATGACTGTTTCAACCGGTCATCACCTGTATCCATGAAGGGAAAATAATAATTAAGAGCCCTCAAAGAGGTCCAGTATGCAAGTTTGGTAAATAATTAGTGTATGTAAACCAAACAACAGGTACCAATTAAAGGCAAAGAAACACTAGTGGTATGAAAACCAAACAGGTACTGCTATATCGTTCAAATATTTTATTGTTAACCCTCCTCCTTTTATCCGGGCTTAGGACCAGCTATATCGTTTAGACATAGGGAGAGTTAAAATTTGAAATATGTTAGTATCCATCAAATTTAAATAAAGAAACAAGGTCAGATATATACCTGCTGGGAAGGTACTGTAGTAGTTTCAACCGTGCTTAGGACCAGCTACTCGTGTCCTTCTCCATTCCTCTGGCACTGTTATGTTGTGGGCCTTGTCTGTGCAGGAATGAGTCAATAAAGTTTTTGAAGTTTGAAACAAGAAGAATCACAAATAAGAATATCTTACTGATAAAAAAAAAACCAAATCTATTGCAAGAGCCTTTAATTTATTCAATAAATTTGAAAAGAAAGTACCTTATTAATACGGCTTTTAATGGACTTATTTTTTAGAGAAACACGTAACCCCGGATGTTCCTCCAGCAAATCAACTTTCTTGATTTCTAGATGGTTTTGTTTTTTCAACATGAGTTGGGGATCTGCTATAGAAGTAAAGTGTCCTTGTGTTTCAGAGCCATCGGCCACCACGGCCTTCAATGAACTTATATTTCAGAGAAGCAGGTAACTCCGGAAGCTCCTCCAGCAAATCAGCCCCACGGATTTCAAGACTTTTTAGGGCAGTGAGTCTCCCCATTGTAGCAGGCAATGACTTCAGAGACCTTCCACCCGAGATATCTAACGACCTTAGGGAAGCAGGTAAATCTGGAAGCTCCTCCAGCAAATCAACCCCATTGATTTCAAGCACTTCAAGCACAGTGAGCCTCACCATTGTAGCAGGCAATGACTTCAGAGAGCTTGCATCACCAATATATATATTCCTTAGAGAAGCAGGTAACTCCGGAAGCTCCTCCAGCAAATCAGCCCCAGAGATTTGCAGCACTTCAAGCAAAGTGAGCCTCACCATTGTAGCAGGCAATGTATTGAGATTTCTCACATCCCAGAGAGTCAACCTCTTGAGGGTACTGCTGTTTAGCAGAAACCATTGCTCCAGCAAAGCCTCCATCCATGAACAATCGGAAACATTTAGGGTGCTAACAAAGCTTAGGCTTCTTAGTGGTTCGATGAGAAGGAGAGAGAGGTTATCAATGTGAAGGTCCTTGATCTTTAAAGAAGCCAAGCTACTTCCTCGGTCGGCACCATGTGCTTGTTCCCTAGATGAATGTTCAACGAGCTTCTTGCATCCTGATATGTGTAGCACATTGAGAGATCTGAATGCATTTTCTGAGGAGGGAATACGAGAAATATTTGCACATTGATCAATCTGAAGATCAGTGAGAGTAGGAAGGTTTGATGTTGATTCCAGCAGTGGCTCATCAACTTCACCGCAGTTTTCTATTGAAAGGTATTTGAGTGCCATGGGAAGGAGGGTGCTCTGTTTATCAACTGCCATTAGCATTGGGCAATCACTTATTGTCAATTCGTGTAGTGATACAAATTTCCCAAATGCACCCATTGGTAGATGTACGAGATTCTCACAACCTATGACTACTATCTCCTCGATAGCTTGCAAATCTAGGTTGTCTTGCTGCAGAAATCCATGCAAGGATAATAACTTGGGGCACCTTTTTATCTCCACTACTCTTAGTGATGATTTTAGGGATAATGGTGTAGGAGTGTTATTACCAGAATTTTGGTACAAAGCTGGAAAAGAAGTCAAGCCCACATCACTAATTCGGAATTCAATAAGAGAAAGTGGCATATCAGGTAACTTGTCCAGATTTGGACAATCACATATATCAAGAATTTTCAAATATGGTATTTCCCCAGAAAATAATTGGTTTTTCCAAAGAGGACAATTAAGTAATTTGAGGGATGATAGGTTTAAAGGCGGTGAATCCTCCATCCAATTAGGAGATCTTTGACCATTATAATTGTTAATTGTCAATTCCCTGAGACTGGGAGGGGGTTGGAGGTAATCAATGATTTTCTCAGGGAGAATAGGATTGCTCTCTGAAGTCCATTTCAGGGAGAGCGACATGAGATTATTCTTCCCTAATAGGTTGGCACTCTTCGCTTCAGTATGATCCCCTATATTCTCAATGTTTTCAATAGAGAGATGTCGGAGGTTCTTTAGTGTGCCCAGTTCATTTATACGTTGACCACTCTCTTGTCCAACAAAAAAGGTTAACTCTTGGAGAGACGTCAGCTTGTGGACTCCATGAATGGTTTGCATTATCTCCTGTGGAAGCTTCATATAACGCAACCCAAGTAGATTGGTCACTCCAGTTGTTTCCAATGCTGAATAGATTGCAACCATATTATCTCCTGGAATTTCTAGTACTTGCAAATGATAAAGTTTGTAAACTGAAGCAAGGAGCAAGTACTTGAACGTTTCATCAATGACATAATAAGGTCCAGGTCCCTCTGCGGACAGGTAGCGAAGGTGTACCAAACAGCTTATCTCTTTGGGAATTTCACTGTATCTGGATCCACATATTTTCAATAAACGTAAACTTTTCTTAATTAAATTGTTCGGAAGAACAAATGAATACCGCTGAGTAGGCGGTATTCCATAATAAGGGGTTACAACCAAGCTGCGTAAATTTTCAAGATGGGAGACCGTTTCCATTTCACGTTCATGTACATAAACATGTCGTACAGTGCTAGGTATGGTAATTGATTTATCATTAAATTCTATTCTACAACATTCTCCATAGGAAACGTTTTGGGCCAACTCATGCACCAGATCATGCATAACATATCTCCTTTCACCTTCGCATGGTTCAACATATTCAAAGAATGACTTCCTTAAAAGAAGATTGAAGTAATCTTCTCCAATATCTTCTGGCCTTTCTTCTTGACTTGATTGTTGCCGGACAAATCCAGAACAGATCCACATTTTGATCAACTCATCTTTATCAAACTGATGATCTTGAGGAAATATGCTACAAAATCTAAAGCATACCTGCAAATTTGCGGGTAAATGGTAGTAGCTCAATTTCAAAACCTCCACCACATCCTTTGCTTGCTCTAAGTTAAATAGAGACCCGTGATTCAAAACTCTTCTCCAATACTGGTGGTCCATACGTGAATTCAGCAAGCTTCCGATCACCTTTGCTGCTAATGGATTAGCTCGGAGCATTTTTAGTATTTGATCTCCAATTGCTTGCAAATCTCTATGATTAACAAGGTTAAAACCACAAAATGCATAGCTCTGAAAGAGCAATCGCAACTCTTTCTCTTTTAAGCCTTGTAATGATAGAGATTCATGCTCTGTACTTATCACCCTTGCAAGCAAGTCTTCCACTGATTTCATTCTAGTAGTAAATATGATTTTACTACCTTCTTGTACAAACCTCAAAGGAGCGATCAGTTGGTCCCAGTCGCTCCTTTTCTCATCATCCCATATATCATCTAAAACGAGAAGAATTTTCTTTAAATGTGTATTTTCTTTCAAGTTCTCTTGAAGTGCATTTAATGGTTTATAATAACAATTATTTTCGCCTAGTTCACCAAGCATCTTTCTCGTTATATCTTCAACACTGAAGTTAGTAGAAACACAAACCCAAATTGTTTTGTCGAAATGATTCGACCCGCGCATCTCTTGATATGCAAATTGTACAAGGGTGGTCTTTCCTAGTCCACCCACCCCGACAATACCAAACGAAGAGAGGCGGACATCAGTTGGCCGCTTTAGCCAATCAATTATCTTGTGCTTCTCAACTTCCCGGCCAAATAACTCTCTTTCAACTAAAAAGGAAGTAGTTTCGCGACTTAAAACTTTACAGGTTTCTTGTCGTGATTCGGAAAGATCATGAATACCTAGCACAGTGGCAGCTTGAAGGAGATGCTCCACATCGTTAGCAGCCTGATCCAACATTGTTACAGCCTCCTTCAACCTCTCCAATGTATCATCATTGATAGTACATGGTTTTATCTTCTTTGAACTAGAAGTGGATCCACCCGCCTCATCTCGGCCTTTCACCATATCCTCCAGTTTTTTGTACTCCAACTCATCAAGCACGTCTTCGGATGCTCCAACAGCCTGCCTAAACTGCTCGACCCATTGGCGAGCACTCGGGTCCTTCATCTTCAGAGCTTCGGCAATGCCCATGACAGTTGTGATCTTGGGAAGAGCTGCCTGTAGTCTCTTTAGCTCGTCTTTGCTATCGGCTGGCAGCTCATGGCCACGCGAAAAACCGATGCTGATAAGTTCTCCGACAACAGCGGACCCTGCCCACTCAGCAATGGTCCAGGCAGCGGTTGATAGAGCCATCTTGAAGTTTCTTCTTTCTTCTACTGCGGCAGCTTCCTCAAAGCCGGTGGGTTTTTTTTTTCGATTTTTGTTTTTTCCTTGCTAGTGTTGCTTGGGAATGACAAATACCTAGTAACAAAATGTCTTTTTTTTATTTTTTGTAAACACGTACCAAATTGGTGATTGAGAGAACAGATTGAGAATATAGATAGCAAGAGGCAGAGATTGGTTGGTTAGTAAGCAAGAGAGATAAGAATTAGAGATTTTGGAAAGAGATAACGTGTAATAACCACTGGTCTAGAGCTTGACTTCAAAATCTCAAGTCTTCTGCATTATTGGAGAATGACAGATTCTATGTGGCATTCACAGAGTTACAATCCCTGCAGGATAGGAAACCAACGAGTTACAATCCACATGGGATCACTCAGTGATCCACGCATAGGGACCATGAATAATTGTACATTACACAAACAGAGGATGGGTAACTCATCCAAACCAACGAGTTTAAGATAAGAGTTTGTTTTACAAAAATCAAGATACAAAATGGAAATTGCAATTTCCTTATTATTTATCCACAATAATTTTATTTTTTGTTAATTGCTCCAGTACATTGTCTTTGAACCATCAGATAAAATATGGGCATGATGGGAAAAAAAATATAATCACTTGTGTTATGTTTAGTAATAAATCAATTAAATTGTAATAAGAGAATTAGATATTCAACAAGGTATAGTGGTGTCCATCTATAAAACATAGTCACTGCAAAAATATTGATTCATGCCTGACATGTTAAAGCAAGATATTGATTGATTTGATACAAAATGAATGAAATGGGAGGTTTTTTTATGAAAAAAAAGGAAAGGAGAGCAACTACGCCACATGCATTTGCATTTGAATTTGTTTGAATTGAGTTATGTTGCATTTTAGCAAAGTTTCCTTTTGCAAATTTCTTATCAGAAAAGCCTCCAAATTATAGGAAACAAAAGTTGTAAAATTAAAAAAAGTATGACAGAGAAATAAAAAAAATTACAACAACTAAGCTTTATCTGATTTACTGTTTCAAATTTTCTTGGGAGGCTCATTGGTTGCATAAAACAATCAAATAAGAAATACATCAAACATCAATAACCTAGACTTAACTATTTTTCTTTTTACTTTTATTGTTTCCTTTTTTTGGGGTTGTTTTCCATGCGGATTTTAAGAAGGGGTGTTTGGAATTTGTTTTTGTGTTAATCTCCAAGGAGTTAAATTAAAGGGTTCTGGTCTGCACAAGAGAGATGAAAAATAACTTCAATAGTATACGCGAACAAATTCCAAGAACATATTTGTCCAGAGGAATATGGTCATTACTCAACAAAATACTTGAACAAATAATATGATGAAAAATAACAGTGAAACCAAAGTCTTACCAACAAAATATCAGGTTGTGTTGCATCTCTTTATATTTGATTTCCTCCAAAGTTTTAGTTATTTCAATACATTTTGTTTAAAAATTGAACAAATACAAACACAATTTTTTATTTCGATAATTATCACACAATAAATCCATACATACATATGTGTATATATATAGCACATTAAAAATTAAAAAATTTGAATTATTTTAGAATGGCACGAAACCTAGTTTTTTTACATTAACACTGCCTTTAATACATTCATAGAATTTAATGTAGGTCAAAGAATGGATTTTGGCTACCTCCAAATTTCTTCATTTTCCATTTAATTACCTCCAACGGTATATGCAAGTCTAACATTCATTTATAGAGATCTTGACATTCAATCAAATCAGATTGACTAATTAAAATGATAAGTTGCTATATAAAATTTTATGTGGCGCGCCTTGAAATTGAAGCTTTGTAGTGTCTACTCTATTGATCTTCGAATTCGTATCAATATTTCTGTTTGGTTCTCGACCATCCAATCATAATCCGCACGACTATTAAAGTAGTTATGTGCATTCCACCTCGATCCAGATTGACTCGGATTCTGATCGGACAGTCGTGATTCAAACAAAAATATTAAGGATCCCTACATAATCCACTACAGTTAAAATTTGGATGCCTAAATAATCCAATTTTTTTGTTTTCATCCAGATCGTCCGATCTGCTCTAACATGAATATTAAGGACCTTGTGCATTCCATTACGGGCCGGATTGACTCGACTTTCAGATTGAACGGTCCGGATCAAAACTATAAAAAATAAGGTTACTGAAGAGAGAGAGAGTGTGTGAAGATATAAAATGGCGATCAAGGTGTATGATGAGATAAAAGGAGAATTTTTTTTTTTTACAATGTCTCAAATATTTTATAAAGAATTCTATGCAATAGAAAGAACAAAACCATTAATTTGATTTCTTACAGTGTATACAAATAAGATATATATGTAACTAAGGATTAAGGGACAGTGCTACGGTGCTGTGCGTATATAAGGGCCCTCCGTGCTACGGCTCACTTTTTGAGTTTTCAAAATCCTAACGGTCGATCTGAACCGTTCAACATGATCTCCATATCAATATGTATTTGCAAACCAAATTTATATTTTTTGGAATTTTTTTACAATTTATTAAGCCACTTTGAAAACACTAATTTGTACACAACAGTAAACTTTTCTGGACCATTGGATCAGCGATTTTCAAAGTGGCTTAATAAATAGTAAAAAAATTCTAAAAAATGTAAAATTTGGTTTACAAGTACATATTCATATGGAGATCATGTTGAACGGTTCGGATCGACCGTTAGGATTTTGAAAACTCAAAAATTGAGCCGTAGCACGGAGGGGCCCTTATATATGCGTAGCATATTAGCCAGATTCAAGGATTGAGATATGCATACATAATTAGAATTGATATGGAGATAAGTCGTGTATGATTATTTTTAAACTAAGCATAAAAATATCCGAATTTAAAATGATACAATAGGTTTATGCTCCAACTGATTCTTATTTACTTTTTTTGTCCAATCCCCTCCATTTTTGTAACAATGGAGGTGTCCTGAATTGACAACAGTATAGAAATTGCTATACATATTGCTCCTAAATTCACAAAAATTTGATATTCATTCATTTCTGCATTGTCAATAGTATAGATGTTGATCATACAACTTCTGCTTGCACACAAAATATTCATTTGGAAAACGTGGATGTCAATAAGCATGTGTGTGTGTATATATATTCGTGTTAGGTTAAACATCCCTGTTATATGAAGCATAACTCACATAACGACTCATCCTATATATTTAATTATGAGACATTTTCATTAATTATGTTAGTAGCAACTATATATATTATATTTTAACATATTAGAGTAAATAAAAAAAACAAATAAAAAGTTCTTAACATTATATGAGTTGGTAAAACACATATATTTTATATATTGATCAAAAGTAAAAGCATTGTTCTCCCTCTTTATTAAATTGTTTAGTGATCACAAGTGACTTCCCTTCAACATAAACATATGCTTAGTTTCTCAATTATTTTTTAAAATTATTAATAAAGATGATGAGAAAATCTACATCCCTACTACTATCAGAGTTTCTAATCTAATGTGGCAGTTTCTAATCCAGTTTCAGGGATGTGGGAGAGTTTCTTATTTAGAAACTATGCAGTAAAGTTTCTTATTAAGAAACTGTTTATAAACTCCATGCTGACTAAATGATTGGCTCGAATTATTTCTCCTTTTTAATTTGTTGCTAACGTGGCTTAATAGAAACTCTAAAATTAATTTTAGGAATGTGAGAGTTAGAAATTTTAGAGACCTTAATTTCTAAAAAGTAGTTATCAGTTATTTAGAAACTCATTTGAGTTGCTGGAATGTAGATGCTCTGAGTACCTTTCTATAAATATATTTCATTTCGATATGAAATTTAGAATTTAAAATCTACATAATATTGTTTTACTTTTTCAATTATTTTGTATATCTCTAATTATGTAGTAAGATACATACTATACTTATTTTAATTGATTTTTTTAGGTTTGTGATTTTTTATAAGATTATATACATATTTATTTGTATGGAAATCTTTTTTAGATGTAAATTGTTAAGAAATATTTGAAAGAAACAAAGATCATTAAAGTAATGCATTAACATAATTACTGAATTCAAAAGCATAAGCAAACAATGCATTATAAAAATAGTAAGAAGTAAATTAATTTTTATTTTCGGAAATTACGGAGTTTTATACTAAAGGATCCAATATGTCATAAAAATATTTTGACTCATTAACGGCTTTAAACTTAAGATTATAAATACTTTATAAAATGCGAACTCATGAAGCAGTGCTTACATAAAAAAAAAGAGTACAATACAGACTTCTCTATCAAAATTAAATTGGATATGGTCGGACTTGTCTATCAAAATTAAATTGGATATGGTCGGACTTGTCTATCAAAATTAAATTGGATAGGTCAGACTTGTCTATCAAAATTAAATTGCATATGGTCGGACTTGTCTATCAAAATTATATTGCCTATATATATATATATATATATATATATATATATATCTTTGTCCCTTTCACACCATTGTGAACAGAACAATTACCTCATAAATTTGAATGAACCACAAAATTTACACAAGTATAACTTTTAACTCATATAATTCAAATTTTTCAATGTTTTGTGTGCTAGATGTGCTATATATATATACACACGTGTATGTATGGTCTTATGCCGTGATTATTATTGATATCAAAATTTGTTTTCTTCTTGTTCAATTTTTAAATAAAATGTATTGAAATAATTCAGATTTTGAAGGAAACCAAATATAAAGAGCCGCAATACGAAATTTTGTTGTGTTGACAAATAAAGGAAAATAGGATCCGATTAGTCTTTGACCTGTTAGGGGTTTTATTTTTCATCGGTCATTTTTAGAATAAAGATGAGCAATAAGTACCTCTATCCTTTTTCTATTTCTAAAATATTGTACCTTTACTAAGGCTAACGGTAAGTTTATAGGCAACTGTTAAAATTTGTTTGTACAAAAGGCATGACAGAGCCTCTTGTAATTAGATTGAAAAACACAACAACAAAGTAGGCACTTATCGCGAGGGAAAAAGCGCATTTATGACTGTTCTCCGTCGCGAAAAGTACTGTCGCGAATAGAAAAAGCACAGTTATGACGGTACTCCGTTGCGAAAAGTCACTTTTTACCCTCACAAAAAGTCACTTATTCTTGTTGTGAAATTCAAATGATAAATAAATTTCGTAAATTACTCTCAAATCCTCAACATGTTAGTAAGACTGATTTCACTTTTATTTTTCATCATATTATTTGTTCAAGTATTTTGTTACCTCTCTTGTGTAGGATGTGTCACGTGCATACTAGAACCCTTTATTTCCTTGGTTTTTAAGAAGAGGTGTAAATCTCCAAGGACGTGTATATATGGGCTGAGATTCATCAGATGGAGGTATATAACAAACTCTCTTACCTGTAGAACGATCATCACAAATTCTTTTGGATCCGTTGTCAGCCCTCAATTTTTAAAATTGAAACAAAATGCAATTTTTATTATAGGCCCAAGATGAAGCGTCAAGGCCCAGCCAGACAGAGTGCTTTGCAATTACAATTACACGCGTCCCTCCATCCTTAAATCTTCCTGACAGGTGGCAGTCAACTCTCCCAGTTACAATATAAGATACTGGAGGACTAATGGCCAATTATAGTTAAATGCACAAGTATAAAAAAAATTTGATTCATAATGGTACCAGAATCTAACAGTATCAAATAACTGAACAAGATCAGAGAACAAACACTTACCACTGGTGAACCAAAACCCAAACCCGGCCCGCTGGTAAACACTTGTGAAACCAATTAAGTGTTATTCCTGATGCAATTGAAGTAGTTAATTTGGCAGGTTCTAGTGACTCCATGATCCATCAATATGTTATTTTTGCTCATTAAATATGTGGTGCGATATAACACCAAAATGGCGTGCCATCCATAATTCGGTGCTATGGAATAGCTTATTACAGGTCAGACCATTATTTACTGGGAAACTCACATTGACCATTGAGAAAACTGGTCGTGCATGCCCGGCAGTGAATTTACTCATGATTTACAGGATGGTTAAATCACACTTCATCAACTAATTACTCATGATTTTGCAGTACAATTAATTGATAGGGCCATGATGAATGTTCTTTATATGGATGGGATCAGTAACATGTGAACTTTATGCCTATTCAATATGAAGTTTTTATATAGTGCATAGATGTGATGAACAGGTGTATTCCACAAGGGTCAGCATACATGTGTGATATGTATTTACAATTAATTATCTCCACAAATAATAAATTATCAAGCTCGAAGGTTATCGTTTGACTAAGAACTTTTGATTCTAATTGCACACCTTTTTTTCCCTATTCTAATAGACCGAGTTCCGCTTTTTCATTCACGGTTTTCTTCCTAAAAGGTTGAATTAACTCCCAAAAAACAAATGAATTATAGAATGAGAAAACACATGATTTTTTTGTTTTCAAAATTCTAACGGTCGATCCGGACCGTTCAACATAATCATCATATGAATATGTACTTGCAGACCGAATTTTATATTTTTTAGAAACTTTTTACTATTTTTTAAGATGGATAGAAAATTACTTGATCTGAAAATTCTGGACCATCCAAAAATAGTGATTTTCTACCTATCTTAAAGAAATTTATAGTAAAAAATTCAAAAAAATATAAAATTTGGTTTACAAGTACATATTCATATGAAATCATGTTGAACGGTTCGGATTGACCATTAGTATTTTGAAAATGAAAATATTGATCCATATTACGGATCAAATCATGATATGCATAGTACCATAGACTCACTCAATTGTGATATTTTGTACAATAATTGAATGAACCACATAAAATAATTGTGGGAGTATTACTTTTAACTCATATGATTCAAATTCTTCAATTTTTGATGTATTGTATATTCACATATATAAATATGGTATTGTGCAGTGATTATTATGGAACTCAATTTTTTATTCTTCTTGTTCAAACTTCAAGACAGAATGTATTGAAATAATTCAAAGTTTGAAAAAAAAATCAAATTAAATACACTGAAGAATTTCTTTCATCACCACTAGGATTTACTATTTTTTATTTGTTTGACATTTGTGTTTTTCCAATTTTGTAATTTTTTATTTTTATATAATTGTACAAAAGCATCTTTTTCCAAATATCAAATTTGTTTGACATTTGTGTATGGGTATTGTACACACAAGTAAAAAATTTCTAGAATTTTTTTTAAAGGGTAGCGGACGTCATTTGAATTTCATCATATAAATTGAGTCAAAAGTTTCTAGAACAAAAACAAAAAAAATTTAGAGGGTAGCGGATATCTGTTTCATCATAAAAGAAAACAAGATATCACCTGATTTAATTACAAAATTACAAAATATGAAAGGAGATGGTTGAAATCGTCAATATGTCTATTGAATATTTTTATTCTCTTGAAAAAATTAGATTGAATGGCTCTTTAATCCATTATTAAACAAAAATAAATTGTAGAAAAATTCAATCAATAAATTATATGTATATCTAATTACATGTCTGTAATTTTTTTTTCTTGTAATTCAAATTATTTATAGTTGATTGGAAACATATATATCGCTTAAATGCTCATATAAATTGATTTACAAAAATCCCATACCTTTTGAAATATAAACGACCAACAGATAACCTCTAATCTAACACCTTGTGCCACGTCACCATGTGAAGCACGCATGGAACCATAAATAAAATAAATAAATTAACAAATTAACATTCTCCAAACTATCAAACGCGGTTTTGAAGCGATAGAGAAGTTGGTTTGAATTCTTCAACGACCTCTGATAAATGGATTGGATTGGTCATTTTTTATTATTATTTTTTCTGGAGACGGGAGTTCGTTTGAATTATGCAACCAAACACAAAAACACAAAAACACAAACACACAAACACGGTTTTATGTTGTTGTAACATATATATATAATCGATGGTGATAGATATTTAAATTGAAATTGAGAGTGATTGAAGGGGGATTGTGGTGACTACGTGCATGTGCAATTCTATTCTATCCTATTGATTGTTTACTATAAACAATTATTCATCTATGTAGAGAGTACTGGGAGTTGGGTCCATACTGACAAATAAATTATTCGGGTTCAGTTCAACGGGGTAAAAAATACAAGTATTTATTTAGGCAAAATTCCCATTCTCTTTTTTTTTTCTTTTCATTTTTTGTAAATTTATTTCTTATGTCCTTTTATTTTTCTAAATTTATTTCTTATTTTCCTAGAAGTTTAATTTATTAAATAGAAAATGTTTGGGGTAAGAACTTTTGGCTTCTGATTTCACACTTTTTCCCCCTAATCTGATTGTCTGATTTGGCCTTTTAATTCATGCTTTTCATTGTAAATGTTGAATTAAGTTTTTCTTTTCTTGCTAGTAACTGTGAAGACAAAACAAATGTTGAATTAAGCATGTATATGTATTATTGAATGGAGAAAAAGCATGATATATATAATGTGCACAAATTGTGCTATTTGCACGACATTTGAATGAAGTACAGAAATTAATTAATTGTGGGAGTATTACTTTTAACTCGTATAATTCAAATTTTTCAATTTTTGATATGTTATATAGAGAGTGGCTAAGATCAAAGTGGTATGACCAAGGCCTTTGGTGCTACCAAGTCGTTTTTGGATTTTCAAAGTCCAAACGGTCGATCTAAACAGTTAGATGTGATATCTATATTAAAATCTGCTTGGAGACCAAATTTTACATTTTTTGGAATTTTTTTACTATTTTTTAAGCCACTTTGAAAATTGCTGATCACATGGTCCAGAATTTGGTTGCACTGTTTTTACTGTTCACCCGGATCTGCCATTTTCAAAGTGGCTTAAAAAATAGTAAAAAAAAATTCCAAAAAATGTAAAATTTGGTCTCCAAGCAGATTTTAATATAGATTGAACATCTAACGGTTTGAATCAACTATTTGAACTTTAAAATTGCAAAAACTAATTGGTAGCACCAAGGCCTTGGTCATACCACTTTAACCTTAGCCACTCTCATGTTATATATACACATATGTAGGTATGGTCTTATGCTGTGATTATTATTGAGGGAAAATCAAAATTCATTTTTCTTCTCATCTATTCAAGTTTTAACAAAAAACGTAATGAAATAATTAAAATTTTGGAGAAAATCAAATTAGCCAAGTGCTTGTATTTAGAATTTGTTTTCTAGTAGATTTAAATATAAAGAGATGTAACCCGATATTTTGTTGGTAAAACTCACTTTTCTAATTCTTTCTTACTTAATGCAGCTTCTCTAATGTACTAACCTGCATAATTACACATTTAATTGTTTGTTTAATCTCTTTAACCTTTCTTCCTGCAAAATTTCTCTTCCACTGTATCGTTCAATATGTAAAAGTTCATTTTTCAGTTCTATTATCTTCGAATTGATTCATTTCCCGCATATTAATCTTATTTTATATCAACGTTTGATTTTTGGATAACATGTATTTAAAATGGACAAAAAAAAATGAGATTAAGAGCTGGAATAAAGAACACGGAATTGGCAAATGGAGGACGATATGTGAAGATGCAGAGTTCAGCACATCTTTTTCATCAATTTCTCTCAAAAAATGATTTTCTTCTTCTATCATGTAGGAATAAAATAAATAGAGAACGTTTTCTTCTGTATCATGCATCTCATAATTAGGAGAGTTTCAAAAAAGAGTCTCCACTAAATGTCTACTAGGAAGAAAATTTTAATGTGCTTCTTTAATTTGAGTTAGATGAAATTTTATAAAAGAGTCGGGATATAAATAAATGCTTTAATTGTTGCGAACTTCATTCTACTTTTCTTAATTTAGTTGTGACAATCATCTTATCCTCTAAATATTTAACTTTGACAAAGACTTTTCATATTATGATTGTAATTTAGTTAATGCAAAATAATCAAATATTTTTTAGTTTTTATTTTTTATTAATCAAGTATCTACGTGTTTCGGTGGGAATTGACAATATTACATTAATTTTACTACAAGATTAATTTAACTTGTGCTTGATTCATGAAAATATTTGAATAAGAAGTTAAATATAAAACACATTAGTAACTTCACCTGAATTCTGTAAACGAGGCTAAGGACAATCCTTAATTATGAGAAAGAGGGTCCACATGAAAGAGGTATTTATTGAAAAATATACCTAATAAAATATATTTAGAAATAATACTGTAAGAAAACACCACCGATTGTTGGTTCTCAATTTTTTTACACTTTGTTTACAAAATATAATGGTCCATAAAATGAATGAAATTATTTTGTATATTACCACTAATTTGGTGCATTCATTTTTGTTATGTTGATTTCATATCAAATTAACTCGAAAAATAATGTCGATGGTTTGAATTCATAGTGAACTTGGGATTTTGAAATATTAATTAAATAACCAACAAAGTCACGATAAATGGTCAAAAAGTTATGATACTAACCATAATGCGCTACACAATTGTAATACAACCATCAAGTGGGCCCCACTCACAGGTAAACTTTTTTCTTTTTTTTGGCTGAAGTTAGATGGACATGTTGCATGACAAGATCTTGCGCCGTATTATGTAATCCATTATGTTTTTTTTTTTTTATAATGGGGAAAAATTACAATATTAAATTTAATTACACACAAGAAGGTAGAGAAAGGAGAAGCAAATAATAATAATAATACATAACTACATGCATTTTTGGAGATATATGGAACTAATATGTAGCAAGTTATTGTTTACAATATTCAAACCTAATAAATTAGTTATAGAAAATATAAATAACCACACTAATTATCTAGGACTAATTGGTTTTTTTAGTGAAGCTAATTAATTTTTGGGATCGACTAACAGGCTCCCCCATTCTGTCCCCTAAACGTCCCCTTGATTAACTGATGTGTAAAGTACGATGGGGACCACTAACTACATTAACTACTTGAGGGACCGTTTATGATTGAAAAAATTAACAACTAGCGCGCGTATGTACGGATACTTATGCGTGCAAGTATTATCATATAATATATTAAGTATTCATACCTAAGACATCAAGTATTAAAAAAAAAAAACTAGACATCAACTTTCTTTTCTCTCTAATTACACACTCATCTTTTACAGTTTTTAGAAGTGGGTTTTTTTTCTCCGTTTAACCTCGTTAATATTTCTGACGATCTGTGAGGAATTTTGCGAATCTAAAACTACGGACATCTTCTACGTAATTTTCTCTTTCAAATGAGATCCATGATGAAGTACTTTCGGATTTTCCGTCATTCAAGTATTCATAACTCGTCATGTAAGTATTCATATCTCGTCGAGAATGTATTTCATACATTGTTGAACAAATATCATACCTAAGATACCAAATATTTCTAAAAAAATTGAACATATAAACTTTTTTTTATTTCTCTTATCACACACTCATCTTTTACACGTTTTTAGAGGTGGATTTTTTTTTCATCCAATCTCGCCTATATTTCTAATGATCTGTGAGAAATTTTGCGAATCTAAAACATCAAGTATTCATACCTAAGATATCAAGTATTCATATATAATAAATCAAGTATTCATACCTAAGATATCAAGTATTTAAAAAAAACTGGACACATCACTTACTCATCTTTTACACGTTTTTAGAGGTGGTTTTTTTTTTTCTCCGTTCAATCTAACCAATATTTCTGACGATCTATGAGGAATTTTGCAAATCTAAAATTACGAACGTCTTCTACACAATTTTCTCTTTCAAATGAGATCCATGATGACATACTTTCAAGTTGTCTGTCGCACAAGTATTCATACCTAATCGAGCCAGTATTCATATATAATCGAGCCAGTATTCATATATAATCGAGCAAGTATTCATAATAGTGGTCCAGCTAGTGGGTATTGACAGTTAGATGGGGACTACTAACTATTGGTTAAAGTCGTTAATTAATGATTAACACAGTTAGTTATCATCAGGGGGACATTTAGGGGACCAAACAATGGGGGACAATATAATTACTCTTAATTTTTAGACATAAATTTTTTTACACATAAATTCAAAAAGTTTGTTTTCTTATGGAATACTAAAGGTAAAAATTGCAGTGTGGAATTTAATATTAGTTGTATGACACATAATAATTGGTATTTGAATGTAGATTTAAGCTAAAAATATGAAAGGTTGTGCATATTTATCTTTTTATTGTGTTTGTTGTGAACCTTTTTCATTGCAAAATTGTAGCCCTTTTTCATTGCTAAATAAAAACTGACCAAATCATTGCAAAATATCAAGTATAAAGTCAAAATATTAAAAATCTAACGCAACCAGAAAAAACTTGTGTATAAACCCAGTTACAAATTATAAATAGTTTTCTTTTGCAGTATCATATTTAATATCAGATAGCTTGATAATATAGACAACAATTCAGCAAAGAAACAAGCACAGTAGAAGAGTAATGAAACTAAGTTATACAAACAACAATTTCTTGGATCAGATAGGACCCAAAACTATTTCTGTCAACACTTGGAATAGCCCCAGCTGCTCTAGCGGGTTTGCACCGGGTCTGAAACCCGTTCTGATTCCCTCTTGGCAATCCATTGGACTGGTCTCACCAACTGAACTGGCTATATGCTCTGGGGCTGCTCTCAGCATCTCGAGATCTCTCGTGAATAGATTTTCTTTGTCAATTTCTACGGTTCTCCATCTGATAATGAGAGAAGTTAATATATATAATCTTGTAATATTTCAAAAAGTGAGGTTATGGTACTATGCATAGCACATATTGGTTCGTACTATAGATCAATACCAGAATTTTCAAAGTGCAAACAATCTTATCTGAACTGTTCAACATGATCTCCATATGAAACTTTACTTGTAGATCAAATTTTACAATTTTTGTTAAAAAAAGTACTATTTGTTTATATAAGTAGAAAATCACTTGATATAAAGATTCTAGACCATTCAAAAGTAGTGATTTTCTACCTATCTAAAAAATAGTAAAAATAAAATCTAAAAAATGTAAAATTTAGTACATTTTCATTAGGAGATCATGTTGAATATTTTTGAACTCAGAAAACAAAATATTGATCCGTAGCTGGGACCAATCTGCGGTATGCGTAGTGCCATAGCTTCACTCTATTTCAAATATATGGTATAAAAAGGACTATGAGCATTTGCAAGTATGATATGAAATCTCTTATTAAGCACGGTGTCAAGAAAGAATCCAAAATATAAACCAAGGATTACAATTAGGAGCAATATTTGCCCAAAGAGAGCATCAAATATGTCAAATATCTTGGTCCTAATTCATCAAAATTGTCATATTTAGTCTTCTATAATTTGTAAGTTATACTGCAATATAGAGGACTAATTTTGACATTTTTTATATGAAATTTCTAATTCTTGGAGGATATACACATGATATTTCATTTTGCAATGGACAAATTATAATTCTCAATTGACAGAGCACATGCAAATTTTTTGAAATTTTAAATAGACATACACATAAACCTGCTAATTTGATTAAAATAAAGGTCTCAAATTAAAAGGAAAGATTACTTGTTGCAGGGCTTTGACGGGCTGCCTCTCTCTCTTGGGCTCTCCTGCGCTTTGCCTCCTCGGCTTCGGATCTGATCCAAGAAATGATAACACTTAATTAGTATCCTCTCAGATTTATATCACATAGGAAGGCTGACTTTCATTTGTTTTTCTTTCTTTTGAGGAAACTTACCATCCATTTGACCATCTGATTGTTAAGACCCGTTAGATGATTCTGGCATAACAAGAATAAAATGGTTATTGGGTAAATAATTTTATCATCTCATCTCATTGCAATATGAAAGGCAAGACAAATTTAGACATCTTGAGAAGAGACTAACTAAGATGCGCAGTACAGTACTGAGTTATTACTGGTACAACAAAACAATTGGTCATGGGTTTATCCCTTGTTTTAATTGTTTTGGTTTCTTCGCCAATGGTCACCAAAAAGGATAGTCCCGGAGCAATTTTAAGTTACCAGTCTATACTGGTAAGCTATAAAATAGTCAAAGTTACGTTACTTTTTTCACGATCCGAAGCAGGCTCAGAAGCTTTTTCCTGCAAATTCAAGTGTGAAAAAATGTCCAGTAATATACCAGTAAATTTTTTATCATCGAGTATATGCTTAGTAGCCCTAACAAATACAATCACAATAAATGTACCTTGTTTTCATGCAGTGTTGAGGGCTTGAGGCTTTGGCATCTGAACCACTTCATGAGGAACTACTTGAGTCTGAATCTGTAAAAGAGAAAAAGATCTCGTCAATTGCAATAAATACAATTTGAATTTAAAAAATTGCACTTGGCAAGAAACCGTAGGGACCACCAGTAAAAAAAATCAGCAATATTGACCAAGATATTAAGGAACATGAGTACCAAAGTTTAAATGAATGTACTTTTCCAAATTTAGCCATCATTAAATATCAAACGTGATAATCTATTATAATTTCTGGAACAAATTTCTTTCAGGGACTAACCCAAGGAGGATCTAAAATGTCAATAGCAAATTCATATATATCTTCTTCATATTAGGGACTAATAGCAAATGTCAATAGCAAATTCATATTAGGGACTAACCCAAGAAGCTTCTTCATATAAATCTACCTGACACGTGTCAGTCAACTCTCCTACGTGTTAGGTTGCCCCCAAATTCATCCCTTAGCTAGTAGCTTCTTCATATAAATCTTTTCCCCATTTCTCTTTCTTTCGATCGATTTCTACAAACCAAATCTCACTCTAGTTCAGTTCAGGTTTCAGTACTTGCTATTTCTATTTTCCAACAGTATCAGTTTTGCAGTTAATAAAAAAAAAAGATCAATGTCAGGTGCACAAGGAGCACAACCCAAGGGGTCTCTCACGGCCACTACCTACCTCACTGCACCGGGTTCTGCCACAGAAGACCCACCGAAGATGGCCATACGGTTTGACAAGGACGAGCCGGGGGTGCCGGTCAACAAGTTGGATGCGGCTGGCTTGGGTGGGCCTGTCTTTGGTGCTGGAGCAGATGATGGTAAACCCGATCTCGGTGTTGCCGGTACCGGCTAGACTGCAAAGTTACACGTGTCATCTATGTATGCAATGACTTCAGATAGGAAGAAGGCAACGGATATTTATGTATATGTTGATTATAGAGTAAAAAAGAGGTGTACCAAACAGATAGGAAGAAGGCAATGTATGCCTTGTATTATTTTTGTTTACTTATTTCTCAACGGCATTAGAAGCATATGCCAGTGCCAGTGTTATTAAATATTAATGTATATTGTAACCAAAATTAATCTTGTGGGCCAATTTAATTGAAACCTTTATTCAGGCCTTGGGCTCACCAAATTTAACCTCTTCAGTATACAATTTGGAACTGAAATTGGGTTCAAATTTAACCTGATGTAAAAGCCTGATTTCTCACATGTTGTCCTTGTACTCCGACAGACTCAGGCCATAAGGTTGTGGTTTACCACAATCAATGACACCAAAATAAACTTCTGCTAGAGAAGGCTGTACCAGTGAATCATGATTCCAGTACAAAAATCACCTAGCATTCCCCCAATTGCTTCCCTAATCTCTAATCAGAATATTAATCTGAAAAATGAAACAAGTTAATGAAAATCCAGTACCTCTGTAAGTACTTAATGAATGCTAGATTCTATCTATAAACATGGCTTTTTTTCATTCAATAGATTGCCATGTAGCAAAAATCATGTCTTTTTTTTTTATTTTAGGGATAAAATTACATTGTTGTTAACTATTCAATCAGCAACGAAAAGTTTGCATGCTTACCCCTTAAAATTCCATAAATATCTTTCACAAGCGTTCTCAATTTTCTGCTCTTGTAAGACAGTGCAAAACTGTCAAATGATTTTCAATGTGTATATAGATTCAATTTTCACATTCGTTCTCAACTTGTTCGGTTTTTTGTGTAAACAATTGAATTTGCTCATAACCAGTATTATGTCCAAAATCTCATGCCATAACTATACATATCCAATTAGGCTTGATTGCTGCTTGATATTGTTTATTTTTTTTTTTTTCATTTGATAGTCTAACCTCATTCATCTCCTCAGCTGGATTAAAATCGCGCTGCAGCCCCTCTGTGGCAATGTTGGACTTCTTTCCTTTGAACTTGGTTAAATTGCGCTGCAGCCCCTCTGCTTTGATTTTGCACTTCCAGCTGCAGTTTGATGACTGTTTCAACCGGTCATCACCTGTATCCATGAAGGGAAAATATTAATTAAGAGCCCTCAAAGAGGTCCAGTATGCAAGTTTGGTAAATAATTAGTGTATGTAAACCAAACAACAGGTACCAATTAAAGGCAAAGAAACACTAGTGGTATGAAAACCAAACTGGTACTGTAGTAGTTTCAACCGGGCTTAGGACCAGCTACTCGTGTCCTTCTCCATTCCTCTGATAATAAGAATATCTTACTGATAAAAAGAGAAAAGACAAATCTATTGCAAGATCCTTTAATTTATTCAAAAAAATTGGAAAAGAAAGTACCTTATTAATACGGGGTTGGTAAGTTATGAAGCATTATCCTGCCACGTATCTGATTTATGTCTGTTATGAAAGCAGAGTGTTTCAGAGAAGCCACCTGCCACCTGCCACCTGCCACCACGGCCTTTAATGGACTTGTCTGTGCAGGAATGAGTCACAAATAAGAATATCTTACTGATAAAGAAAAAACCAAATCTATTGCAAGAGCCTTTAATTTATTCAATAAATTTGAAAAGAAAGTACCTTATGAATACGGGGTTGGTAAAGCAGAGTGTTTCAAAGAAGCCACCTGCCACCACGGCTTTTAATAGACTTATTTTTTAGAGAAACACGTAACCCCGGATGCTCCTCCAGCAAGTAGAGCCTCCTTACGTTTCAGAGCAATCGGCGACCACGGCCTTCAATTCTCTTTTCTTTCAGAGAAGCAGGTAACTCCGGGAGCTCCTCCAGCAAATCAGCCCCATCGATTGTTAGACTTTCAAGCACAGTGAGTCTCCCCATTGTAGCAGGCAATGACTTCAGAGACCTTGCACTCCAGATACGTAACTCCCTTAGAGAAGCAGGTAACTCCGGAAGCTCCTCCAGCAAATTAGGCCCATCGATTTTTAGAATTTCTAGGGCAGTGAGTCTCCCCATTGTAGCAGGCAATGACTTCAGAGACCTTGCACCATTGATATATAACCCCCTTAGGGAAGCAGGTAACTCCGGAAGCTCCTCCAGCAAATCAGCCCCATCGATTGTTAGACTTTCAAGCACAGTGAGTCTCCCCATTGTAGCAGGCAATGACTTCAGAGACCTTGCACCATAGATATATAACGACCTTAGGGAAGCAGGTAACTCCAGAAGCTCCTCCAGCAAATCAGCCCCAAAGATTTTTAGACTTTCTAGGGCAGTGAGTCTCCCCATTGTAGCAGGCAATGACTTCAGAGACCTTGCACCCGAGATAGATAACTCCCCTAGAGAAGCAGGTAACTCCGGAAGCTCCTCCAGCAAATCAGCCCCACTGATTTTAAGACTTTCTAGGGCAGTGAGTCTCCCCATTGTAGCAGGCAATGACTTCAGAGAGCTTGCACCCGTGATATCTAACTCCCCTAGAGAAGCAGGTAACTCCGGAAGCTCCTCCAGCAAATCAGCCCCATAGATTGTTAGACTTTCTAGGGCAGTGAGTCTCCCCATTGTAGCAGGCAATGACTTCAGAGACCTTACACCATAGATAGATAACGACCTTAGAGAAGCAGGTAACTCCGGAAGCTCCTCCAGAAAATCAGCCCCAAAGATTGTTAGACCTTGTAGGGCAGTGAGTCTCCCCATTGTAGCAGGCAATGACTTCAGAGACCTTGCACCAGAGATATCTAACTCCCTTAGAGTAGGAAGGCTTGATGCTGATTCCAGCAGTGGCTGATCAACTTCACCACAGTTTCCCATGTGAAGTAGTTGGAGTTTTGTTGGTAGGAGGTAGCCCTGAAAATCCATCGCCACTAGCTTTGGGTTATTTGTTAAAATTGTGTATTTCAAGGACGTTAACTTCCCAAACCCATGAGTTGGTAGGTGTACCAATCTCTCACAGCCGTTGATGGTTAATTCCTCGATAGCTTGCAAATCTAGGTTGTCTTGCTGCAGAAATCCGTTCAAAGATATCAAGTTTGGGCAGTTTTCTATCTCCACTACTCTTAGTGATGATTTTAGGGATAATGGCGCTGGAGTGTTATTACCAGAATTTTGGTACAAAGCTGGAAGAGAAGTCAAGCCCACATTACTAATTCGGAATTCAATAAGAGAAAGTGGCATATCAGGTAACTTGTCCAGATTTGGACAACCACGTATATCAAGAATTTTCAAATATGGTATTTCCCCAGAAAATAATTGGTTTTTCCAAAGAGGACAATTAAGTAATTTCAGGGATGATAGGTTTAAAGGCGGTGAATCCTCCATCCAATTAGGAGATCTTTGACCATTATAATTGTTAATTGTCAATTCCATGAGATTGGGAGGGGGTTGGAGGTAATCAATGATTTCCTCAGGGAGAACAGGATTGCTCTCTGAGGTCCATTTCAGGGAGAGCGACATGAGATTATTCTTCCCTAATAGGTTGGCACTCTTAGCTTCAGTATAATCCCCAATATTCTCAATGTTTTCAATAGACAGATGTCGGAGGTTCTTTAGTGTGCCCAGTTCATTTATACGTTGACCACTCTCTTGTCCAACAAAAAAGGTTAACTCTTGGAGAGACGTCAGCTTGTGGACTCCATGAATGGTTTGCATTATCTCCTTTGGAAGCCTCATATAACGCAACCTAAGTAGATTGGTCACTCCAGTTGTTTCCATTGCTGAATAAATCGCAACCTCATTATCTCCTGGAATTTCTAGTACTTGCAAATGATAAAGTTTGTAAACTGAAGCAAGGAGCAAGTACTTGAACGTTTCATCAATGAAATAATAAGGTCCAGGTCCCTCTGCGGACAGGTAGCGAAGGTGTACCAAACAGCTTATCTCTTTGGGCATTTCACTGTTTCTGGATTGGAATCCACAGATTTTCAATAAACGTAAACTTTTCTTGATTAAATTGTTTGGAAGAACAAATGAATACGGATGAGTGCCCGCATAAGCAGTGGTTACAACCAAGCTGCGTAAATTTTCAAGATGGGAGACCTTTTCCATTTCACGTTCATGTACATAAACATGTCGTACAGTGGTAGGTATGGTAATTGATTTATCATTAGGTTCTATCCTACAACATTCTCCATGGGAAACGTTTTGGGCCAACTCATGCACCAGATCATGCATAACATATCTCCTTTCACCTTCCCATGGTTCAACATATTCAAAGAATGACTTCCTTAAAAGAAGATTGAAGTAATCTTCTCCAATATCTTCTGGCCTTTCTTCTTGACTTGATTGTTGCCGGACGAATCCAGAACAGATCCACATTTTGATCAACTCATCTTTATCAAACTCATGATCTGGAGGAAATATGCTACAAAATCTAAAGCATACCTGCAAATTTGCGGGTAAATGGTAGTAGCTCAATTTCAAAACCTCCACCACATCCTTTGCTTGCTCTAAGTTAAATAGAGACCCGTGATTCAAAACTCTTCTCCAATACTGGTGGTCCATACGTGAATTCAGCAAGCTTCCGATCACCTTTGCTGCTAATGGACTACCTCGGAGCATTTTTAGTATTTGATCTCCAATTGCTTGCAAATCTCTATGATTGTCAAGGTTAAAACCACGAAATGCATAGCTCTGAAAGAGCAATCGCAACTCTTGCTCTCCTAAGCCTTGTAATGATAGAGATTCATGCTTTGTACTTATCACACTTGCAAGCAAGTCTACCACTAATTTCATTCTAGTAGTAAATAATATTTTACTACCTACTTGTACAAACCTCAAAGGAGCGATCAGTTGGTCCCAGTCACTCATTTTCTCGTCATCCCATATATCATCTAAAATGAGAAGAATTCTCTTTAAATGTATATTTTCTCTCAAGGTCTCTTGAAGCGCATTTAATGATTTATTATAACAATTATTTTCGCCTAGTTCACCAAGCATCTTTCTCGTTATATCTTCAACACTGAAGTTAGTAGAAACACAAACCCAAATTAATTTGTCGAAATGATTCGACCCTCGCATCTCTTGATATGCAAATTGTACAAGGGTGGTCTTTCCTAGTCCACCCACCCCGACAATGCCAAACGAAGAGAGGCCGACATCAGTTGGCCGCTTTAGCCAATTAATTATCTTCTGCTTCTCAACTTCCCGGCCAAACAACTCTCTTTCAACTAAAAAGGAAGTAGTTTCGCGACTTAAAACTTTACAGGTTTCTTGTCGTGATTCAGAAAGATCACGAATACCTAGCGCAGTGGCAGCTTGAAGGAGACGCTCCACACGGTTAGCAACCTGATCCAACATTGTTAGAGCCTCCTTCAACCTCTCCAATGTATCATCATTGATAGTAGATCGTTTTCTCTTCTTTGAACTAGAAGCGGATCCACCCGCCTCATCTCGGTCGTTCACCATATCCTCCAGTTTTTTGTACTCCAACTCATCAAGCACGTCTTCAGATGCTTCAACAGCCTCCCTAAACTGCTCGACCCATTGGCCAGCATCCGGGTGCTTCATCTTGAGTGCTTCAGCAATGCCCATGACAGCTGTGATCTGGGGAAGAGCTGCCTGTAGCCTCTTTAGCTCGGCTTTACTGTCAGCTGGCAGCGCATGGTCACGTAAGTACGTAAAACCCATGCTGATTAGTTTTCCGACAACAGCGGAGCCCGCCCACTCCGCAATGGTCCAGGCAGCGGTTGAAAGAGCCATCTTGAAGTTTCTTCTTTCTTCTACTGCGGCAGCTTCCTCAAAGCCGGTGGGTTTTTTTTTCGATTTTTGTTTTTTCCTTGCTAGTGTTGCTTGGTAATGACAAATAACAAGTAGCAAAATGTATTGTACTTTTTTTTAAACACGTACTAAATTGGTGATTGAGAGAAAAGATCGATTGAGAATGAAGATAGCAAAAGGCAGAGATTGGTTGGTTAATAATAAGCAAGAGAGATGAGAAATAGAGATTTTGGAAAGAGATACCGTGTACCCGATGGCAAGAGATCGAGCAGAGGGCAGAGATGAGAAACCGTGATTTGGACGCGTACCCTACGGCAAGAGATCAGAGAGAGTCGGAAACAGAGATTGCAAAAGAGAGGAGATGAATAGCTGGGGATTGAATTTAGCTGTGTAACTACGCATACTAGTCTAGTGCTTGACTTCAAATTGGAGAATGACAGATGCTATGTGGCAAAACAAGTAGTTGGGTAAAGGCAAAGTGGAAGCGTCAGTGACCCGCCACACTGTCAGTAAATGATGTATTGGATTTTTGGAGAAACACTTTTTTGGTGGAACACTTTATAATATACACATTATTTTATGTCATGTGAGAAGCACTTTATACCTTGTCCTTTTATTTTATGTGATACGGTTACCTACTCTGCAATCCGTTCTTTTTATAATATACACATTTGTTTTTATTAAAATGTTTTATCTTCCAAAAGGACGTTTTAGTTGGAGTACAAAAAACTATAATATAAACAATGAAATTTTATTAGAATTTTTTGAAATAATATAAACAATGAAATTTTATAGAAGAAGAGAGAAATTTTTTGGATTGGGAAGTGGTTTTCTCGCAAAACCCAAAACATACTCTTCTTAATAGATCAGTTGTTAATAGCCCATGCCCTGAATTGAGAATACTTGTCCCATCCCTGAATTGAGAATTAATTTAGTTTTCAGTGTCCAATCAGGAAGCGACAGAGCCCTTTCTTTTATTTGTGTTAAAGCTGCCAATTAGTGCTTACTTTACACAAAGGTGCTAATTAGTGCTTACTTTAGTGTTACCCAATGATACTTCCAATTTAAAGGTACAGAGATAACAAAGGTGCTAATTAGTGCTTGCTTTAGTGTTACCCAATGATATTTCTAATTTACTCCGTAGGCGAAGAGAAAAAAAATTTGTTACTCATATATTTACAGTCGTGACAATAAAAAATTAAAAAACTTTATTATTATGTGTAATATGTAAAACATAATTATCAATTTTAACAATAGGTAGTTGTTGTTTTTTTAATCAATTTTTAAATGCAAAATGTGTTTCCTATATAATATCTTAGACGAAGAATTCACATGTTTCCAATATTTATGTTTTGTAAAGAAATTGAAATAAAAATTATGTAATATATTACATACCACCGTTGAATCCGAATTGAGCTGACTTGCCCCCAAGACTCGACTCATGAGTCAACTAAATTAGTCAACTCGAGTCAGATGGTGAGTTGAATCCGATTCATTCCAAATGAGTTACGAATTATGAGCCTTTTGTGCACCCCTAGGAATCGGAATGCTAGAGCAATGTTTTGGAACTCATTATAGAGCAATTATGACCCGCATTACAGTATTATCTTTTAATCGTATTGCTATAATGGTGAGTGAAAAATGTGTAAGAGATTAGATTAAGAACCTCAGGGCGGAACATAGTGGTGGGGAAAGGGTGCTAAGCACCCCCTATAGTTTGAAAATTTGTAATTTGGTCTATTAAATTTTATTACTTTTATATGCATTAATATCTTTTAGCCACCTTTATAAAATGAAATTACACTATATTTGATTCTTCAACCCTCAATCTCTATTTTCTAGTTTCAGCCCCTGAAGAACCTGTGGGAATCATATCACAAATTCGACGGTTATCACTTTTGAGCAGCCAGGAAGAGCTCTGCTTCCCCACCCCGTTTAAGAATCCATGCATACTATAAAACGCATCTATGCGGTTATTCCTAAATTGGAGGGTTATAATTAGGATGTGTACTATTATACATTTGAAGTAGGCTGGACTACAGTTTCTGTATGAATTTTTTTTTCATTTTTCTTGTAAGCCCTCTGAATATTATTTTTTTTAATAAGAGGGTTAGGGTCAAGCCACCCAAAATTATTTTCAACTCATGTTATTACAACAAAGGATTTTTCTCATCTGGATTTCGAACAAATAACCTTCTAATTCAGAGGACATGTGCCTTTACTAGTAGACTACAGACTGATTCTTGCCCTCTAAATATTTTAAACTATAAATAATTTACAATAAATGATTTAAAAATTTTAAATGTAAATATTTCTCATTGTAAGATTGAGTTAATTGAGTTTTAAATCCTATATTAGTTATATTTTACGCACATGCTCACAATTACGTAGAACTTTCAAACTAGATTCATAATTAAGAGACCAACCATTTTTACAATTTTTAACCAAAAAATATGATTGTTGCATATTGTAACATCCCAACTTTTGATTTGAAAATTTTATTTGACTTAAAAGTGAAACATGTAATTGAAGAAATAATTATAAAGTAGTTATAATATGTCGTTATAATATGTAGAGATTATTTTTGAATTTTTGCAAATTAATATGAAGAGCTATTTTAAATTCAATTTGTACAATTATAAGTGATTATATATGTTTCATTTCAGTTTAACATGTTTTGAAATTTATTCAACGATATATTTATTGGAAACTTAGTATTTTATTATTAAAGTTTAATTCCCTAAATAAGTATGGGTTTAGTGCAAATCAGTAATAATATATAAATAAATAAACAAAAAAGGTGAGTTCTTTTGTACCGAACTTTCATGGTGACACCTGTCCACTATCTTTCTTTGACCCACCTAACACGTTCCACTAATATTAATTGCCGGTGTAGCCATCAAAATTTTCAAAATATTCAATATCCCCATCAAAGCATCAAAATATCCAATATCCCATCAAAATTTAAAATCCTTTCTTATATACCCTTTTCTTTATTTAATCAATTAATAACCTTGTATTGAAAACCAGATTCACTAATTTACCCTCTAACAGGGCATTAAACGATACCAGCTGTTAAGCATGAAGCTAATATCAGGCTGGAAATGCTCAAAACAGATATGCACAACTGAATAAGTTACTAGCAATATATAGTCCGACCTGTTAAGCATGAAGCTCTCAAGTAGTGGGGATCTCCACCTAGCTAATTGATTATTGATAGAATTATTTAATCTTACGTGAAGCTCTCTAACTTCTTCTACTGGTAGACATATTTCATTAGTCATTAGTTTCAAAGAAAGATGATACCTGTATCTTCCTATTCCTCTGTTTCGAACATTATAGGAAAACAGTGATCTATTGATTAAAAGGAACACCTGTATTTTCTATTTGTTTGGGCTCCCTTCTTCATCAAACATATCGTCATAGAAATAAGATTAACTAACAGAAAAGAAGAAGAGCGGTTGTGGAAAAACGAAAAGAAAAGAATAAAAACAGACGAAAACATAGGAAAATTAAAGGATAGGAGTTGGCACCGGCAGTTCTTCACGGCCGTGAAACGATCTCCTTGAAAATTTCGTTGGTTACGATCTCCTTTTTGAGAAACTGCTTTGTTGACTGAATTTAATTCCATGACTTATTACTTTCCCGACCAGAAAATTTGTCTTAGGGTTGTCCTTCCTTTTGATGGAACAATGTTGAATTGTAGCAAATTGTAATCGACCAACAGATCAAATTAGACAATGTTGAATTGTAGCAAATTGTAATTGTAATTGTAGCAAATTGTAGCCAATTGCAAATTGTAATTGACCAACAGATCAAATTAGACAATGTTGAATTGTAGCAAATTGTAATTGTAACAATGTTGTCCTTCCTTTTGTGAGAGGCTGACAAGTGAATTGTATTTAAAGTAGATCAAATTACATCATTGTGATTTCTGAGATTATCACAGCATATCCCTTGTGCACATTTTCTTGACCATTTGCCATGATTGATAAATGGTATTAGACACCGTCTTACCAGGTTTGAAAATTTTCCTCGTCAAGATTCGGGCTACCTCCAGCCAAACTGATTTGGCATAAGGGCAAAGGAATAACACATGTAAAATTGATTCCATAATTTGTTGCAAACTTGTTGCTAACTTGATTTGTTGCTAATTAACTTGATTGTCTCATTCTAGTGGTTGTTATATTTGTACCTTTCTAAGGTAGAAAACTAGAAGAGAAAGTAATTTTGCACAAAAGCTTAATTTAATTCATGTTAGACTTTAATTTGTATGATCTGCGTGACCTAACTCCTATGTCTTTAAGTCGATGAAAAAGGAACTTGGTGATATATATATTTATATCAAAAATGAATTTGAAACCCTTCTTTTTGTTCTTGACTGAGCCTCACTCAAGAATTTGGAAATTTCTGTGAGTTGTAGTTAAATGAATTAATTGAGGACACTATTGAACTACTGGATCAATCTTTTTTTGAAAAACTTGGCAGCGGCTGCCAAGGTTGGTATATTACTAGAAAGACAGTTACAACACAATCATATCCCTGTACCAGCATACATCCGTACCAGTCAGGATAGGGCAACTAAGATAACAACATCAACATAATTTAAAGCAACAAAGTAGATGAAAAAAACCCAACAGCCTATACATGGGTCTAAGAATCCATTAGCAGTTATTCTTCCATAGCTGCGCCTCATGCCATATACGATCTGATAACCTCTGCGGCGGGATCCTTTCATCTGAAAAAATACGCGCATTTCGCTGTTTCCAAAGTAGCCAGCAGGCACACAACAACAGGACCGGACCATGCCTCTTCCAGGCTTCTCCTCTGCCTCTCATGTTTCGGTGTGAGAGTTGCCATGTGTTTTTAATATCAACCCCTCTCTGAATGAGATTAAAACCGACCCTGTTGCTGATAATAAACCAAACATGTACCGCGTAGGGACATAGGAAGAAAATGTGTAATGCAGATTCAGCCGGGCAGTTCTGACATAGTACACAGAAGGAATCGCAGTGCATGTTCCTTCGCAGCATGTTGTCTTGTGTCAGCAGCCTGTTTTTGAGCAATAGGAAACCAAAAATTTTAACCGTCGGAGGCACTCGGAGACCCCAAATGTATGCATCTTTGTCTCGAATCATTCCAGCACCCATCATGGTGCTGTACATCGATCTAGCATTGTATTCCCCAGTTGGAGACCATCTCCAGACTAATGTATCCCTCTCCTCCGAAACCCTGATGTCTTCCACCTTTTGGGAGAATTGTGGAGCAATTAGGTGAACTATCGGGATCGCATCCCGAAGTGAGATATAGGGGTATTGCGGTCTTTCCCCCAATTGGTGTATCGGTGCCATTCCATCCCACGAATCGAACCAGAAAGCAATATGCTGCCCACTGCCTATGTGCCACTGAGTCGACCAGTCAAACCACCATTTTAATTTCTGTAGCTGGTTCCAAAAGAAGGACCCTTTAGCTGTCCAGAAATTCGGTCCCTCTATGTAATGGCCAGTCCGAAGCAATTTATTAATGGTGATTGTCCATAGTGCTTGGGGTTCTACATACGGCATCCACCACCATCGCATTAACAAGGCAATGTTTTGATAGTGTAAGTTTATTACTCCCATACCGCCCCATTTTTTCGGTAGACTGACCTCTTCCCAGTTAAGCAAGGAGATGCCCTTCTTTTGCTCGTCATTCTTACCCCAAAGGAATTTGCGTCTAATCCTGTCTATCCTTGCAACCACCCACTTGAGAAGTAAAAAACAGCACATGAAGTATATGGGAATCGAAGAGAGTACCGATTTAACGAGCTGTAATCGACCTCCCCTTGAGATCAGTTTCCTTTTCCATCCTTCAAGACGCTTTTCCAACTTGTCAATGATTGGCACAAAAGTATCCCTGGTGGGTCGTTTTACCGATAGCGGCATCCCTAGGTAGGTGACCGGTAGATCTGTTTGGGGGCACCCTAGCACAGCCCGCAGTCGTTGCAAATTTTGCTGAGATTGGTTGAAGGGAACAAAGCAGCTCTTTCCATAATTTATGGCTAGACCCGAAATCTTTGAGAAAATTCTGAGCACTAGCTTCAAAACAATGGCTGATTCCAGATCCTGAGATGCATTTGCAATTAATGCCGTGTCATCGGCATATTGCAAGGCCAAGACCGACTCCGGAATCCTTGCTGAAATGGACTTGCTAAGTCTCGTATTGATCACCTGAACCATTTTCTGTAGCACATCGACTGCAATGATAAAAAGCATAGGCGAGAGAGGATCTCCCTGACGGAGCCCTCTCCTATGCTCAAAGAAATCGGACATGTGTCCATTCACCACTGCACGTGAAGTTGAAGTGAGTAAGATGGTGGAGATCCACTTTATCCAACGATCCGGGAAGCCCCGCGCCCGCATTACTTTCACCAGGAAGGACCAGTGAATGGAATCAAAGGCCTTCGTGAAATCGAGTTTCATGAAAACCGCCTCCGCTTTTGAATTAGCAATTTCAGATAGCATTTCTCTCGTGGAGATGAATGTCTCAGCAATGTGCCTGTTCTTGACGAACGTCGTTTGTTGAGGAGAGATTATGTTCAGCAATTTCGGTCTCAATCTGTTGGAAAGTACCTTGGAGAGTAACTTTGGAATGATGTTAATTATACTGATCGGCCGGAAATCTCCCACCTCCGTCGGGACATCCTTTTTTGGTATGAAAACAATGTTGGCTCTATTAATGCTCTTCATCTCCAACTGGTGGTGAAAGAACCGATTGAAACTCTCCAAGATCTCGGTCTTTAGCGAAGGCCAGAAAGTTTGGAGAAACTCACTTGGGAGACCATCAGGGCTGGATGCCTTGTTCTTTGCTAGCTGCTGGACTGCACAGTGAATTTCATGTTCAGAAAAAGGGGCTTGCAAATCCTGCAACTCTTCACTGTGAGGGTATAGCCGTGTTGGGTCAAATTCCAGCACAGTGCCGGCAGACCCCAATATATGCCGCATGTGTGCAGCAAAAGCATCAGTAATCTCCTCTCTCTTCACCAGGGTGCGGCCCTCATACTGAATAGAAGCGACTGCATTTCTCCTTGCACGGGCAGAAGCATAAGCATGAAAATAGCGAGAGTTTTTATCGCCATTTTTGAGCCATGTTATCCGAGACCTTTGCATCCATCGTATTTCCACAATTTGAGCCAGTTCATAAGCCCGAGCTCTGATTTTCAAACGGAAGTTGAACTCTCTTTTATTCAGAACTCTTTTTTCCTATATGGCATCAAAGAAAATGATCGCTTTTCTACAGTGTTCCAACTGTTCTTCAACTTTAGAGAATCGACCCAGATGCCAGTTTCTCAAAACTTTATGGACCGCCTCAATCTTCCTTGAGACCTGTTGTGAGATGTTTTCGGATAGTAGCCCGGGTGAGTCCCATACGGATCGCACAAGTTGTTGTGCCTCCCCATATGCTAGCCAGAAAATTTCAATCCGAGGTGGTGGTTTTGTAGAGGCTTGCTGGCAGCAGTTGAGGAGTAGTGGCACATGATCCGAAACTATCATTGCCAAAGCTCTCATCTTAATGGCCGGAAATGCCAAGGCCCAGTGAGGGGATAAAAAAATCCTGTCTAACCTTGAGAAGGTTGGCACCGGCCGTTTACTACTCCACGTGTAACATCGATTTTGTAAATCCACATCCGTCATATCAAGGTCACGAATCAGATCATTGAAGGCGCACATGAGGCTGTAATCTCTCAAATCAGCCGATCTATCAACGTACCATCGCACGAGGTTGAAATCGCCCAGCAAGGCCCAAGGACTATTAACCAATGGTTGAATATTCCGGAGCTCTTGGATGAAATCCAGCTTCTTCAGGTTGGAATTTTCTGACGGACCATAGACATTAGTCACTAGGAACTCCCATCCGGTTGACTCTTGAATGAGCAGCACAGAAACCGAATTTTTTGTTGCCCAACAGTTCTTGAGCTTGTAGTTTCTTTTCCATGCGGTTAGAAGACCCCCTGAGGAGTTCACAGCCAGGAGTAGGGCACAATTCTTCTCATAGAAGGAAGGCAGTACTCGGTTGATATATCCCAAATCAAACTTATTCCACTTTACTTCTTGTAAACAACAGACATCACAACGAGAATTTCTTATTACATTTCGAACCACATCCGCTTTGTTCACATCTCCTAAACCCCTTACATTCCAACTAAGAATTTGTAATTTCTTTGCATTCATAAAGAACTGGGAAAACAACAGTACAGCAGGATAACACCTAAGTTCACCAGTTCAGATCTCCACTTTGGAGTCCGATTCCTCTTCTGACTCGGTATCCATCTGCAATGGCGGCTGACGGCTACCGCTGGCCTCACCTCCGGGCCGTTGATCAATTCTCTCAGCATTGTCCTCATCTACTGACCGTAAGACCTCCTCAGTTGGGACCCCGACTAGTTGAGCGATATCAGTGCATAACGCATAGGGGACCCTAATATTATAAAAACCAGCAGGGTCGACTTCACAGGATGGTCGGTCCTGGGCCAGCGGCACTGTAGGGGGTCGTTGGTGTCGGCCTGTAGCCGGTCCACTATCCTGGGTCAGCGGAAATGCAGAGGGGGGCCGGCCTGCTACAGGACCACTGTTTGGGCCTGTTGTCACTAGGGCTGAGTTAGTTAATTGCTTTTTCACAGGCCCTGGAGAGTTTTGGGCCCTATTTTTCCTCTTAATTCTTACAGCCCGCCTAAGCTCCGCCAGAGATGTGAACGGGTCGGATGAACCTCTGCTCTCCACAGATCCGTTTGGGCTAGCATCATTCCCTAGGTGTTGCGCCTCCCCATCATTTCTTTGTTTGGTAAACCTCGCAGCAGTAGGCAGTTTGGGCTGCAGGAAGTTTCTCCCAGAGGTATTCTTGTGCCGCACTCTGCCCAAGGGGTTTTGAGTAGACCTGAGCCCTGTAGCAGTACTATGAGGCTGGGAATGTCCTTGCATTGCTTCTGTCAGGGAGACCTCCCCTCTAGGTAGCGTGCTCTGGGTTGGCCTTGGGAGTATGCGCACTTGGTTGGGGTTTACTGTGGCCGCATCTGCAGACCTTGTGGCGCGAGCAGTCAGTTTTCTCTCCTGTTGCCGACCCGCCTCGCCAGATACAGGTTGCACCCGTTCAGGCCGGATGCGTCTCAAAGGGACAGTACCAGGTTTTAGAGAAAGCGATCTGCATTTATGCTGATCCTGGGCTAGACGATCGGGTGTGGCATGATCTCTGTGTGATTCTTGTGTGGTCATTACTGCCTTGCCTTTTTCTTCAGCTGTGGCCTTCCTGTGTAAGCTATCGTGTGGTCGGTGTGTTGTATCGCCTTCAGCCCCGGTTTCCATGGCCAAATGACGGATTTCCTCAGGCAAGGTCGTCGGGTCTTTGCCTCGGCAGATTTCCCTGAGAGTCTTTAGAGAAATCTGGTGAAACTCAGTATCAGGAGTAAACTCCTGTTCTTCGTCCGAATCAGGAGGGGACGGGGACGCCGATGTTGGTGGGGATGGGCCGGTAAACAAACGAGGCACGGGGGGGATGTCAGCAGGTGAGTACAGTCGGGATCGCTTCCATTGGATGAGTGTTATTTGGGCGACATGGAGGAGACCGCCTGCTTGTATGGTAGCCGAGTGGGGGACATAGAGGAGGTCATCAACCCCTACTACCGCCCACCATGATGCCAGGTCTGAGGGATCTTGATGGGAGACAGATCCTAAGTAGACCCCGAACTTGCTGACCATATTGATGATTGATGGTTCATGCATTTGATGCGGTGGAATACCACTAAGAGCAATAAGAACTTTGTACTCAGGAATAGCAACCGAAGCACCATCATGAGGGGACCATGGCTGGAAGGTCAGACCCTCCTCCCAAGCTTCTGCCGGGGTGGCGTTAATGAACGTCTCCGATGCGACTCCTACCGGCAAGAGAATGAGGTAGCGAGGGCCGTAGAGACTGCTAACCTGGATTTCTGCTTTAGTGACCAGTCCCGATCGCGTAGCGTAATCTGCCACAATGTCAGCATCAAGGTGCCATTGGTAAGAATCTGCGTGTAAGACGACACCCCGGCGCTGGAGCTTCTCAACCTCCCGGAAATATTCTTCATCACGGTTTATGAAATAATGGACTGTTTTGGGTCGGCCCTCAGGCATCTCTGGAGAGGCATATGGGTATGAGTCCACGAGTAGCTCTTCAAAACCCGGCTCTTCTCGGGGAGCGGTGTTCAAACCGATGACAGTGGCTGGTTGGCTCAGGTTTGCTATCTGTCTAGCAGTTGTGTGGGTCGGGTGAACTGTCTGTTGCCGGCACCTTGTTCCAACGTGGCCATTACGCCAGCACCTTCCACATTTTTTAGGGTTGCGGCATGTGGCCATAGTGTGCCCTTGGCGGCAACACTTGAAGCACCTTCCCCGCCATTCTGGGAAGCGGGTCGAGGGGGGGAACCGAAGGCGAGACGGGCTATGAGGGGAGACATAGACAGTGCTGGCTGGGGGAGAAGGAGGGGAGGTTGGTGGGGTTGTGTTCGGGGAGGGGTTGGGGGTGGGGATGGGCGGTCTCTGCACCACCTGCGCATATGTGGGTTTATCAGTGTAAGGCTTGTAGGGGGGACTTTGGGGGTTGGGTCAGAGGTGGTCTTCCAGTTGTCTGGGAACCGGCGGCGTCGACGAACCTGTTGCCATTCACCGGTGGCTGGCTGGTTGGATGCCATTCTCCCTCTTTCTCTCTCTCTCTCTCTCCCACCTCCTCTTCTTACACTTGGCCAAAATTCTCTCTCTCTCTCTAATATGGTTCTGGAGAGCCAGGCCAGAGCTTGAAAGATTCTGTTACTGGATCAATCTTGTTAATTTGTATAGGCATAGACCCTACACAGCTGAATCATTGTGCCCGAACATGTCCATACTGTAGCGACGCTTTAATCATTGTGCCTGACAATGCTAAGGTGCAAGTTTCGAGTTATTCTCAGATTCCTCTAACTTATTTTCTTGTTGTTGTTTGCTTGTCAATTTCATTGTTTGTTGTTGCTGCTTGCTTGTTTGCTCGATTGCTAATTTGTAATTAAGTTCTTGAATGTGCTTTTGAATTGCATAGCATGAATGTATGAGTTGTCATATGGAGCATGAACATATATTCTAGATTTGAATTGTGACATAACTTGAAGTGTTTAGTGGAAAAATAAGATTGTAATATGTCCTAGTGTTATATTTTAGATTTAGGGCATCAAGATGCATGATCATATCTTTTTATAGCAAAAATCTAAAAATAAAGTAAGATGTTCAATTTAGAATTAATATGGTTGAAACATGACATGATTTTCATCAAGTGTTTTAGTTGCATTGCATATCTATAAATGATATAAGACATGAGTTGAAGTAAAACTTTTGCATGATATACTTGTGTGCATGATACATAGCATGATATGAACTATTTACTTGTTTTAAATGAAATGTGTTAAAGAACTACAAGTCTGAAACCGGACGATCATGTATGCGCCGTATTTGGGGTAAGCGTGCAATTTCGGTTATGTGGGTGCTAAACTTGTAGCGCATAACAGAAATTGCATGGGTGTCATTTTCGTGGTAGCGCATGACTCGGTTATGTAGACGCTGAACTTGTAGCACATAACTTTAGTCATGTAGGCGCCGTATTCGGGGTTAGCACATAATTTCAGGTTATGGCCATAACAGAAATTGTGTAGGCGCCATATTCGTGGTAGCGCATGATCAGAGTCTTGTATATACTAATTGGTTGAACCTCACATCTGAATCTTTACGATCATGTAGGTGCTCAACTTATAGCGCATGACCAGGGTCATCTAGGCGCTATACTTGTAGCGCATGACTGAGATATTGTTAATACTAATATGGTTACCTAATATAATGATATTTGTATTCTATCATGAATAGTATTGAGTAAAGCATGATTATACGATAGTGTTGCACAACTATATTGGATTGAACTTTCAAGTCTATTGCACATGAGCATTGCATATTATAATATTTCGTTATGCTTGATTGTTATAGCTATCAATTGTTTCTCTAGCTTGCTGATTTTCTTTCGCGGTATTTGAGCATTTCTTCAAGTGAACTTATATTTTTGTTTCTTGACTGATTATAGTTGGTAACTTAGATTCTTTAGTTCTTATATTATTATTGTAGTCTATATTTTTGGTGCTCGGTGTTGTTTTAGTTTCAGTTGGTCAGGTCCGGAGATAACTCGACTGGAACTGAATACCGCACTGGGAGATTTCAATCTCTCACCATTCCACTTTGTGGGTTCTAGGTACAAAGACCAAGAGACGAAGGTGAGATGTCAGAACGAATGATTGCAGTGGTTGCCACAAATATAAATACTTTGTTTATATTTCTCATCAAACGAATCTGTTGTGGTACTCCAATTGTCCGTATTTAAACTATAGTAGATTCATTTTGTCTTGCTTTGAGAGATGTAAAACAAATTAGACTTAAGAAATTTGCTTCATGTATTTTGGTTAATTATGTGTCAATGGTAATCTATTTATGTATATGTTGTAATTCAGAATATGATTGCCTTGAGCTGATAAGCGCGGCGGGTTGTCTGTCATGTTGTCAGGACGTGACAGTACCCGATACGTATCGGTTGCGTATCGTACCCGTATCCGTATCCAATACGTGTCCGATACGGGTACGGAGCAATATCTGAAGTATCGGGTAACATAGATCTACAGACTATAGAACTCTTGATAACTTGGAATTTAAAAAAACAATAGATGGAAGGAAGCTTCATTTTGCCACAGAAGATCTAGATCTACCGACAAAGCCCACTAATCCACTACATTTAGAATTCGGATCCCTAAATAATCCAACTTTTTAGTTTTCATCTGGACCGTCCTATTTGCTCTAACACGAATATGAAAGATCCGTGCATTCCACTACGGGCCAGATTGACCTCACTTTCTGATCGAACGGTCCGGATCGAAACTAAAAAAATAAGGTTACTGAAGAGAGAGAGAGAGAGTGTGAAGAGATAAAATGGCGATAAAGGTGTATGATGAGATAAAAGGAGAAATATTTATTTTACAATGTATCAAATATCAAATATTTTATAAAAAACCGGATATATGGAAAAAAAAATTCTATGCAATAGAAAGAACAAAATCATTAATTTGGTTTCTTACGGTGTATACAAATAATAAGATATGTAACTAAGGATTGAGACAATAGGTTTAGCTTATTTTTTTAACATATGCTCCAACTGATTATTATTTACTCTTTTTGTCCAAAACCCTCCATTTTGGTAACAGTGGAGGTGTCCTGAAGTGACAATAGTATAGAAATTGCTACACATATTGCCCCTAAATTAACAAAATTTTGATATTCATTCATTTTTGCATTGTCACTACAAGAAATTATGCATTTAATGGCGCTTGAGATCTCGGCGCGATAGGAACCGCCGGGTTAAGTATAGATCGGGTGGTGCGCAATTGAAATCGCCGGGATACCTATCCAGCGCGATAAACTTGCCGGGCGAAAAATCTCTCTCCTGCTCTAAAAATCCTCTTTCGATCAAATTCCTACAGTCGCGGCACATCTCTCCATTTTTAGCCCTCTTTCTCTCACTTTTTTTACTCCCGAACAAAAAATTTTCAGTGCGCTAAAAGTCCTCTTTCGATCAAATTCCTACAGTGCGCGTGTCACACCCCGACAGCAGGGCCGACAACCCGCCGCGCACAACAGCGCAAGGCGTTTCAATTATCATACACAATCTTATAAATATATACATACACTACCAATGACATAGACAAAAGCCACGATACCTGTAAAAACTTTGTGGCATGTCCCGCAGTCTTCTAGTTCAACATCTTGTTTTCGTATCTTACGCTTTGTACCTGGAACCCACCGAAGTGGAAAAATATTAGAGATTGAAAATCTCTAAGTGCGGTATTCAGTTCCAGTCGAGTTATTCTAAGACCCAACCAACTAAACCAAACCAAAAACGAGCGTAATTATAAATGAACAACATTGATCATCAAGCCGAAGAGATAATTCACAATCAATAGTAAACTGCTAACATGAATCAATGTAGACCAAAATTAGAACCTTACGAAGTAACCCAAAAATAAGTTTACCTATGACATTTCATTAACTAAGCTATGCTTATTATAACATAAAATTTCTATAAACTCCAAAGTGCAATGCTCACGCAAGTAGATTGATTATAAATTCTAACATGCATGAAATGCTAACATATCATATAGAATACTCAAATGCTCATGAATCTTATTTAGTGAACAAATGTTCTTGTAAAACAATTGTTTTAGCATTTCTATCTTGCGATCTAGATTCAACACTTATCTGACTACGGGTCATGCGCTACCACGAATACGGCGCCTACACAATTTCTGTTATGCGCATAACCTGAAATTGTGCGCTTACCACGAATACGGCGCCTACGTGCCTTCAGTTATGCGCTTCCACGAATCAACGGCGCCTACATAACTGAATCACGCGCTACCACGAATACGGTGCCTAGGCAATTTCTGTTATGCGCTTCCACGAATTAACGGCGCCTACATAACAGAAATTACGCGCTTACCACGAATACAGCGCCTACATGACCCCGGTCATGCGCTACCACGAAAAGACAGTGCCTACATGACCGGTCAAGTTTCCAAGTTCAATGTTCAATCAATATATTACCACGGTCATGCGCTACCACGAAAAGACAGCGCCTACATGACCAGTCAAGTTTCCAAGTTCAATGTTCAATCAATACATTACCACGGTCATGCGCTACCACGAAAAGACAGTGCCTACATGACCGGTCAAGTTTCTAAGTTCAATGTTCAATCAATACATTACCACGGTCATGCGCTACCACGAAAAGACAGCGCCTACATGACCGGTCAGTTTTCCAAGTTTCAATCAAGTACAAATATGACCACGGTCATGCGCTACCACGAAAAGACAGCGCCTACATGACCAATCAAATATCCAACTATAATATTGATTCAAATGCACACATGTTTATATGTTATGCTCAAGTATACCCATGGTTCACTTCAAGACTATGCTAATATACAAGTTCATGGTTCATATCGTGCTTTGTTTCATGTATGCAATTATATTATGCAAAGGTTAATCAGCTCATATCTTATGTCATGTAGTCTCTGGTACAACTAATGCCTTGTACCATGCATACAAGTTAATTTCATGCAAACAGAAATACGGTTCAGTTCATGATGCAAGCGTATGTCATGCAACTCGTTTATGCAATAAGAATACCAACTTCAAGACTTTAACTACAAGCAATTGGCAACCGAGCAACAACCAAGCTACACTAATCAAACAAATAATCTCGTCCAGTCAGGACATGCAAATTTCAATTTGAGAATCAGGACATGTAACTCCAAACCACTACCATATATTAACCTTAAGATTACCAACAATTTACTTCTCTTAGGCATTTCACCGAACAGTTGATGTGCAGCAACACACCAGACCCGTACCAGTAATTTACTTCTCTTAGGCATTTCACCGAACAGCTGGTGTGCAGCAATACACCAGACCCGTACCAGTGATGGTACAATAATCGCTCAATTAAATCACAATCATCAAGAAATCAACATGCGATCAAAAGCAAGCAAAGAAACCCACGAGCTTACAACAACAATTAAACAAGTTAGAAGGAGCTAGGAATAACTCGAAATCTGCACCTGTTAACGTTGGGCACGATCGGGCTAGAAGTCGCTCTCTGTTCCGAATCAAGCCTATCGATCGAGTTGCTCGAGGCTGCCCCAAGAACGCGATCAATCAATCAATCAACCCAACAACTATCCTTCTTCTCGGTCTTCCTCATTTCGCGGCCACGTCGAGCTACCGATGCCACTTCTTTCTCGCCTCTTTTCTCTTCTCTATTTTCTGGATTGGTCCCCTCTTTCTTTTCTTTTTTCTGATGTCTCCCAGATTGGAGAGCGATATAGTCAAGGGAACAAAAGGAAGAGAATGTGGGGATGCAGATGATGACACGTGTGAGATATTAAATTTATTTAGATGAGTGGTAAATTGTAGATTCAATGAATTAAAGGAGAGGAGACTGAAGGGTGTCTACATGTAATTATTTTAGGAGATTATAACTTGTCAATTATTCTGATTTAATTAATTGGTTACTTTGCACAAGGCCCCTCATTATTTTAGAAATAGAACTTGATATTTTAAATTCTAAGTTTTTCATCACCCAATGCTACAATTAATATTGAAATTATCACAACAACAAAGTAGGCACTTTTCGCGAGGGAAAAAGGGCAATGATGACGGTACTCCCTCGCGAAAAGTACCGTCGCAAATAGAAAAAGCACGTTTATGACGGTACTCCCTCGCGGAAAGTCACTTTTTATCCTCGCAAAAAGTCTTTAATTCTTGTTGTGTATTCTAATTAGAGTAAACCTATTGTAGTCAGTATATGACTTTACAAGCAAATAAATTTTATATAAATAATCAAATTATTTTACTCAACTTTATGGCTAGTACAACTATGATATATATGATATATTCAGAATTTCTCATTTAGCATTTCATATGTATTTGTAGTCTATTAATTACAAATTTTCAAAATACAGATTTATAAATATACTTTAAATTAACTCTATATTGCTATTTTTAAACACACTTCATTTAGTCAACTAAATTTTTCATATATTCTTAAAGGGTAATTATATCTTCCCCCATCTATCCATCCCCCATTTCATTCCCCAACTAACTAACTACCTTTTCTAACTATAATTCAAAATTCTAACTACCTAATGGCCCTACAAATTAATTATCCAATTTTCTCCATTTATTTCTTTCCTCTTTCTCCCTCCTTCTCCCACATCTCCCACCTCTCCCTCTCCACCTCCGCCTCCACCTCCGCCCGCCTCTCCCACCTCTCCCTCTGCGCCTCCGCCCACCTCTCCCACCTCTCCCTCTCGGCCTCCCTCTCCCACCTCCACCTCCACCTCCACCTCCGTCTCCCACCTCCCGCCTCCGCCTCCTCTCTCTCCCACCTCCGCCTCCGCCGGAGTAGATCCATCACTGTCGACCGCCGGGTCAGATCCGCATCCGCCGGGTCAGATCCGAGTTATTTGCAAAGAACAAAGCTTCATTAATGGTGAATTAGAACAGTGCGTACTAAGTACATATGGATGAATACTTAATGTTTTAGAGATGAATACTTCAACGTTTATGGATGAATACTTAATATCTTAGGCAGAAATACTTTAACTTATATGTATGAATACTTGATATCTTATGGATGAATATTATTCGGCTGCTCTTGTAAAGTTAATCGAGGTATACTTGATACATTAACTATTTACACTTACACGATGAGGATGAATACTTGCTTAATGCGGGATGAATACTTGCATGACGAGGGTGAATACTTGTGCAACGGACAACTCGAAAGTATGTCATCATGGATCTCATTTGAAAGAGAAAATTATTTAGAAAACATTCGTGGTTTTAGATTTGCAAAATTTCTCACAGATCGTCAGAAATATTGGTTAGATTGAACGGAGAAAAAAAAACCCATCTCTAAAAACGTGTAAAAGATGAGTGATTGATGAGGATGAATACTTGCTTAATGCGGGTGAATACTTGCATGACGAGGTGTGAATACTTTTGCAACGGACAACTCGAAAGTATGTCATCATGGATCTCATTTGAAAGAGAAAATTATTTAGAAGACATTAGTGGTTTTAGATTTGCAAAATTCCTCACAGATCGTCAGAAATATTGGTTAGATTGAACGGAGAAAAAAAAACTCATCTCTAAAAACGTGTAAACGATGAATGATTTATGTGTCCAAATATGCTTCTATTGCAAAGATGAATACATTTATATAGATGGATGAATGCTAGTTGTGTTACAGATGAATACTTTTTTTGCAAATTTCTAAAATGAGCTGAAGGTAGTTAGAAGTCCCCCACTTAATTAATGCGCTGACGGTTATGCGGTCCCCCACTTAATTAATGCTCTGACAGTTGTGCGGTCCCCCACACATGTTGTGTGTCCCCTACTTTCTTGTTGTAATATATCCAAATATGTTTCTATTGCAAATGTGAATACCTTCATATAGATGGATGAATACTAGTTGTGCTACATATGAATACTTCTGCAAATTCCTAAAATACACTGACAATTATAAATTCTAACTAACTAACTACCTTAATTAATGCAACTGACGGGGGATGAAACGGGGGATTGTTCACGGGGGAGAGCTAGGCGGACCCATTCTTAAATTGGGATGTTATATTTTTTTACTATTTTTTTAGATAGGTAGAATTTTGATGGTCCAGAATTTTCAGAAAACACTGATTTTTCTACCTATCTAAAAAAATAGTAAAAAAATTCAAAAAAATATAAAATTTAGTTTGCAAGTACATATTCATATGGATATCACATTGAACGGTTCGGATCGACCGTTAGGATTTTAAAAAGTACCATATTGAGCCGTAGTACACTAGCCATCCATGTTATGCATAGCACCATAGCCTCACTCTTACTTTTAACTCATATAATTCAAATTTTCCAATTTTTCATGTGCTAGATGTGCTGTATATACATGTACATGTGTATGTATGGTCTTATGCCGTGATTATTATTGATATCAAAATTTGTTTTTTTCTTGTTCAATTTTTAAATAAAAGGTATTGAAATAATTTAGATTTTGAAGGAATCCAAATATAAAGGGCCGCAATACGAAATTTTATGGTGTTGACAAATAAAGAAAAATAGGATCCGATTAGCCTTTGATCTGTTAGGTTTTTTATTTTAATCGGTCATTTTTAGAATAAAGGCGAGTAACAAGTACCTCCATATTTTTTCTATTTTTAAATATTGTATCTTACTTAGCATAAATTAGATATTTTTAGGCAACTATTAAATTTTTTTGTAAAAAAGGCATGACAGAGCCTCTTGTAAATTAGATTGAAAAATTCAAATTATAAATAAATTTCGTAAATTATTCTCAAATTTTCAATCCAACCAAACATACCTTGTGTAGAATGTGCCCCGTGCATAGTAGAACCCTTTATTTCCTTGGAGATTTACACAACAACAAATTTCAAACACCTCTTCTTAAAAACCAAGGACGTGTATATATGGGCTGGGATTCATCAGATGGAGGTATATAACAAACTCTCTTAGCTGTAGAACGATCATCACAAATTCTTTTGGATCCGTTGTTAGCCCTCAATTTTTAAAATTGAAACAAAATGCAATTTTTATTATAGGCCCAAGATGAAGCGTCAAGGCCCAGCCAGACAGTGCTTTGCAATTACAATTACACGCGTCCCTTCATCCTTAAATCTTCCTGACAGGTGGCAGTCAACTCTCCTAGTTAAAATATAAGATACTGGAGGACTAATGGCCAATTATAGTTAAATGTACAAGTATAGAAAAAAATTGGTTCATAATGGTACCAGAATCTAACAGTATCAAATAACTGAACAAGACCAGAGAACAAACACTTACCACTGGTGAACCAATACCCAAACCCGGCCTGCTGGTAAACACTTACTTGTGAAACCAATTAAGTGTTATTCTTGATCAATCTATTATTTTTGCTCATTAAATGTGGTGCGATATAAAACCAAAATGGCGTGCCATCCAGGATTCGGTGCTATAAAATAGCTTATTACAGGTCAGACCATTATTTACTGGGAAAACTGACCGTGCATGCCCGGCAGTAAATCTACTCGTTAAATCACACTTCATCAACTAATTACTCATGTTTTTCAGTACAATTAATTGATAGGGCCATGATGAATGTTCTTTATATGGATGGGATCAGTAACATGTGAACTTTATGCCTATCCAATATCAAGCTTTTATATAGTGCATAGATGTGATGAACAGATGTATTCCGCAAGGGTCAGCATACATGTGTGATATGTATTTACAATTAATTATCTCCACAAATAATATATATGCTGATTAATGTATTTACAATTAATTATCTCCACAAATAATATATTATCAAGCTCTAAGGTTATCGTTTGCTCTTATTATTGACTAACACATAATGAAGAAATTAAATAAAAATTATTCACATTGAAAGAAAGTGATCAAAATAATATTTCAATACCCGTTGCAATGCACGGGCACTTGACTAGTTAAGGAAAAAAAAAGAAAAACAATTTGCTTGTTTTCATACACAATTAATGTGTGAATGTAAAGTGAGCATAAACTTGTATGTTCTTACATATTTTTTGTATGATATGTTCGGTTGAACCTCATATTAATTACATGACTCATTAGTTTAAAAGTATAGCAGAATTTTTTAAGAGATAACATAATTCTATTTTTTTATTCAAGTAGTCGTTATATTAATTAAGAAATATTGAAACAAAAGTTTACCTAATATGTTTCACCTTTTATTATGAAATATTCAAATAACTCTACGTAGATAATTAAGAAGAAATAATCACATATAAGTTATTGGAGAAAACCTATATTGACATCATATTTTTTTATATTAGGAAAATTTACAATAACCTAATATTTTGCCAAATTTGATATATGTATTTTTAGTTTTTTTCTTAAAACACTTTAATTTGTGATATATTTAACTTAATTAATTTCCAGCCTCATTTAGATAACTTACTTTTCAAGGCCCACGTTCGGGATTACTAGTTTCAAATGGTTATTTTCTCTTTAATATTTGTTTTAAACATTGTCTAAGTAGTAATTGATAAATGAAATTAATACCATCACCAACTATTTTGTGAATTTGATTTTTAATGCTAAATACAAATTTAATTTCTATTATGTCAATTACATCAACATACAACACTGATTCTTATATAAATATTTCTAGACATTAATCTATTCAAAACCATATAGTTTTTTGTGTATGAGCATTTAACTATCAAAATATCAACATTCTAAAAAAATTAAATTGCAAAACTAATATCCAAAAAAATGTGTGGATCATTTTTTTATATGTTGTGACAACATAAATAAAAGTAAATAGATTTTATTATCGTTTGCAATATTTGTGACCTAATTAATAATTTTAGCAATACGTTCTTGTTTTTTATATAAAATTTTAGATGAAATATGTGTATTATAATTATTTTAGATGAAAATTCATACATTTAGAATATTTATGTTTTTTTAATATCCGAAATTTAAATAAAAAATGATGTAATATATTATATATTACCTAAAATTTGGTTTATAACAAATTAAATTAAATTTACATCAAACATCGACGTCCTATTATGATGATTCAAAGCTCAAAACAAATCATCTTAATTCTAAATTATGCAAGTTGATACTAGAAAAAAAAACCGGCAATGGATAAAATAGTGAGTTTATTGTTAAAGTCTACATTAAATATCAACATACTAAATACAAAAGCCAAAGCACGCCATCACATTCAAAATACGCAAAATTTGTTAACAAAATGAAGACTTGACATCAATGTATAGGTTAACTACATATCACCAGTCCTTACAAAGTTATCACACAAAAATATAGCAAAGGATAAAAAATATATTTGTTGCCAAAATTTACATCAAATATCAACATCATAAATACAAAAACACAAATCACATCTTCTTAATTTTTAATTTGCGCAAAAAGTTGTAACTAAAAAAAAGAATAGTTAAATTCAGTGAATAAGTTGCGTAAAAAAGCTCAATGTGTAGGTTAACTACGTACATTTCACCGATTCTTACAAAGTTATCACACAAAAATATAGCAATGGATAAAAAAATAAATTTGTTGTGAAAATTTACATCAAATATCTACATCATAAATACATAAACACAAAGGACATCTTCTTAATTTTTAATTTGCGCAAAAGTTCTAACTAAAAAAAAAAAGTTGAATTCAATGAATAAGTTATCCCACGAAGAACCGGAAAAAAAACATGAATTTATTGTCAAAATCTATAAAATAATGCACTCTGGAGTATCAATTAAAAATCATTCCACAAATCTAAATCTATAAAATAATGCACTTAGCAGGCCCGGCCCTGACCCAGGGTAGCCAGGGCGATGGCCCCGGGCCCCAAAATCCAACAGGGCCCCAAAAAGAAAAATTGTATATGTTAAAAATGACAAACAAATTTAATTAATAGGGTCAAAAATAAACTCCGTTTCTTCTCCGTGAAACGACAAACGAAGCAAGAAAAAAATTAATAAACCTAATCCCACCAGCTACCATTTCTTCTCTGTAAATCAACAAATGAGGGAAGAAATAAATTAAGAAACCTAGTTCTCCTCACGAGTCACGATCTCGTTCTGCGATAGCGAGTGCGAGGAGGAGAAAGAAGCAGCGTTTGGTTAGGACAAGACCGACGCAGCGATGCATCGACGTAGCCTCTGAATTGGACTGCCGGCGGCTTAGCACTACGTCTACCTCATTACCTAGGTTCTATCCTTCTATTACTTTGTTTTATTTTTAATTTAAAACAATGTTTCTTAAAAACATATATTTGGTAGCTAAAAAAGAAACAGAAAAAGTTAGGGAGAAGAAATACTAAAATCTCAAAGAGGTTCTATTCAAAAGCTTTGGTAGAAGATTAAACCACAAAATGAGTTTTTGGAAAACTAAGTTGAAAGTGAGGTGCACGAAGAACCAAGAAATATATCTGAAAACCAAAATGAGGTAAATCAAGAAACAACAAATATGTCTGAAAATGAAAATGACATAAATAAAGAAATAACAAATGTGCTTGAAAATGAGACTAGTGAAAATAATGAAGAAATTAATCATGTGTCTGAGTGCTTAGATTCTTCGTTATCTATGAATATATATGATCCTAGAGTGTGGGATGGTTTAGATTCAAAACTGAGAGATTTGCTTGTTGAGAATGGTTCTATTAGAGATTATAATATTAATTTTTCTAAAAATAAATATAATAGGGGGTTCTCCACATATTATGTTGATAAAAAATTGTACATAAAGGGTCCAAATTTTCGGCCCCGGGCCCCAAAATCTTCAGACGGGCCCTGGCACTAAGGAACCCCTTCGCTCCCTTAACAAAGAAACTTTCGTGATTGGTTTAAGTGATCCAAAGAGTGCCACGTGTCATTTCCTTGAGGTGGCTGATGTGCCTCAGCAGGCCCACTGCGGCCATGCTCCAAAATTTGCAACCTAAAAGACAAATTAAATCGATCAAACCCAAATTTGGATTCAGAAGTTGACATAGAAAATTGTACAATTCTATGTTGTTAAAATCGCATCATAAAATTCTACCAAATATGCATGTCAAGAGAAGAATCATAGAGAAATCCGAACTGTTAAAAACTGAGTTAGTGAGTTGAATTTGAATCGAGTTGGAGGCAATTCGGATTGGACTCATGAGTAACTGAGTCAGTTAACTCGAGTCAGAATTAACTTAAGTTGAAAGTGAATTGAATCCGAACTGATTCTGAACGAATTACGAATCAAGAGCTTTTTGTGCATTCCTAGAAATCGGAATGCTAGAGCAATGTTTTGGAACTCATTATAGAGCGATTATGACCCGAATTACAATATAATCTTTTAATACAGAGAATTTGTCTCATCCAAATTCGAACCAATAGCCTCTCGCATCAGAAATATGTGCCTTTGCCATTAGATCAAATGCGGATTCTTTCCCTCTAAATATTTCAAACGACAACTATTTTATAGTAAATTATTTTCAATTTTTAAATGTAAATATCTCTCATTGTAAGATTGAGTCAATTTGGTTTTGAAAAAAGCTGTCTCGTCTTTAAATAGAGCAGAAATCCTATATTAATTATATTTTACGCACATGCTCATAATTATGTAGAACTTTCAAACTAGATTCATAAATGATCAATCATTTTTACAATTTTTAACGAGGAAAAAATGGTTGTTGCTTATAGTCCAAATATTTAATTATATAATAGAAAAAATTTAAAATATTGATTGATAAACTTTCTTTAACGCAAAAATAGTTTATGAACCTTTTTTTTTGTTTGGATATTCTAAAATAGTAAAAAAAACATTTTTTTGACCTTTAATTTTATACATAATATGCGGCGGGTGAAAATATTTTTGTGTAATTTTTCAATTTTTTAACTTTGCATATTACATCATTAAAAGAAGTAATATTTATTGATTATAATGTGATGTGACAAAAAACAATCGATTCATCAAATTTTTTTCAGCACATAATGCGCAAATAACGGACATGGTGAAAGGAAGCATTCCAGGTGGCTGCCAAAATTGATGGTGTGATGATCCAGGAGGGAGATCAGAGCCAGCAGGTCGGCTCAGTCCAACAGTAGAGGTACTACGGCTGTGCAAGAAGAGCAAACAAACCGAAGTTGTCTTTTAGGTTTTTATGAATCTTATGTGTTTTAAGTATGCTTTTCTTTTTCTTTTTTTTTGAGTACTATGTGTTAAGGAAGAAGTTTGTTGATGTTAACAAAAATTGGAAATATTGGGACCCAACTGAGGTCCTCTGGGAGATTAGATTTTGTAATTGGAACTTAGTTGGGATTTGTCAAAGTCCAGTTAGTAGATTGTGCAAAGGGAATATATGTGATAGTAGGAGGAAGTAGGGTATGATGGAAGGGCTGAAGGAGGTGTACCATTTCTTATTTAATGAAATTTAAATTTCTTGAATTCTTGACTTGGAATGTGAGGGGATTAAATGAAAAAAAGAAAGAGAACTACAATTCGAAGAATGATTCTAGATGAAAAGCCATATATAGTGTGTTTGCAAGCAACAAAGTGGTCAGCCCTAAACACAAATATGGACGATACAATATTCATGGTTACAGGCGTATATGGGCCTGCTAACGTTCGGGATAAGCAAGCCTTCTATGCAGAACTCCGGAGAGCCAAACCAGTAAATGACTTGCCATGGCTGGTACTTGGAGACTTTAATGTTACGATGAACCCACAGGACAGGCCAGATAGCACTAATCACCTCCATCACATGATAAGATTCAAAGCAGTCACTGATCAGCTACAATTATTGGATCTAAGACTGCAAGGAAGAGCGTACACTTGGTCCAATGACAGAGAAAATCCGACCTTTGCCAGGTTGAACAGATTCCTGGTCTCCACCTCTTGGGCTTCCTCCTTCCGCAACGCAACTCAGATTGCACTTCCTAATATAGCTTCAGATCACTGTCCAATAGTGTGTCAAGCTCAGACCAAGTTTCCCAGCTCTAACATCTTCAGAATGGAGAATGCATGGTTAAGTTCTCAACAGTTCACACAATTGATACAAGATACATGGTCTCTCTCCCCCACAGCACAAACACCAATTGAGTTAGGCAATAAGCTGATACAGCTGAGGAAAGAAATCATAAAATGCAAGAAGCAATATACGCAGGAAAAAAAACAGCAGACTGATCTTTGCAAGCAATGTTTACACTGGTTGGCACAGCAGACAGAAATTAGATCTCTTACCAAGGTGGACAAATTATTAGAGGAAATGATATTGGAGAGACACTCCACTCTCTGTCATATTGAGGAGCAAAAATGGCATCAGAGAGCCAAGAAAAATTGGGTGAAACTAGGGGACAAGAACACGAGATATTTTCACCAGTTGGCAACAAAAAGAAAAAGAGCTAACCTCATAGATGTTGTACAAGAGGCAGGACAGCAACACTATAGGCATGACCAAAAAGATTCAATTCAATTAATTTCATTGTCAATAAATTGCTTTTACTCCAGCAATTATTATTCTTTTTTTTGTTCTGTGAAACCTTCATCAAAATTTGCATGTTTTTTCTTTATTTACTTTACTTTTTCTTACTTGTGCTTGTTTTGTTAATTGATCATTATTGATATTCATCATATTTACGTATTAATTGTTGGTATAATTTTTTATTAAGGACTTGGTTGGTTAATTAATTAATAGCATATATTTTGTTTCGTTATATTTGATGGATCTCTCAGGTAAGGAATAATGAATGTTCTTTTAGTTTCCTTGTCAAGACCACGCCTGAAATTATTATTATTTGAATAAATTTTAAAACTGTTCATATCATTATTTTCTTTAATTTTTATTTTAATAGATGTGAAATTTGACGCTTAGCAAATTAATTAGACTTGAATTGCTTGTGGTGGTGGTCACTCCTATATATTATCGACTCTTTATTTAAACAAATATAATTTATAGAGAATTATATTCCATAATCCAGACACTGCTGAGTGCTGCTTTTTTTTAATAAAATAATTAAAAAATTGACATAAAGATAGAAGGAATATCTATAAGATGAAAGAACAAAATGAAAATATCAAAATAACAAAATGAAAAAAGAAAAGAAATGTTTTGTAGAACCATGCATCTATATACATGAAAAATAAAAATTGTATATATAATTAATATAAATAAAACTATGATCGCCATCTACAAATACGGAACATAATATATCAGAAAGGAGTCACATTATTTTTTGCTAATTTGGTAAATTTAAGCATTCATTAATCGGGTTTAATTTGTAGATTTATTATTGAATAGTTCCACTGTGTCCCAAGTAATGGCCACAAAATATATTTGTATAATTGTGGGGCTCATCACCAAATTTATATTTGGAAAATTAGTCTAGCAATTTTGTAGCTTAATTAGTTTATTATAGAATAGTTCTTTAGACATTTAATAGAAAAGGAATTGAGGAACTCAACTATTATTATGCCTACATTTTTAATTTTGAAAGTACATATATATGTTCATCATGCTTAAGGTAAGGAATAAGGAATGTTCTTTTAATTTCCTTGTCAAGACCACGCCAGAAATTATTATTATTTGAATAAATTTTAAAACTGTCTATATCATTATTTTCTTCAATTTTCATTTTATTAGATGTGAAATTGACGCTTAGCTAATTAATTGGACTTGAATTGCTTGTGGTGGTGGTCACTCCTATATATTATTGACTCTTTATTTAAAAAAATATAATTTATAGAGAATTATATTCCAGAATCCAGACTCGGCTGAGTGCTGTTTTTTTTTAATAAAATAATTAAAAAATTGACATAAAGATAGAAGGAATATCTTTAAGATGAAAAAGGAAAAGAAAATGCAAAAAAAAAAAAAATCAAAATAACAAAATGAAAAAATGAAAAAATGAAAAAATGAAAAAATGAAAAAAGAAAAGAAATGTTTTGTAGAACCATGCATGCATCTATATACATGAAAAATAAAAATTGTATATATAATTAATATAAATAAAACTCGGATCGCCATCTACAAATACGGAACATAATATATCAGAAATGAGTCACTTTATTTTTTGCTAATTTGGTAAATTTAAGCATTTATTAATCGGGTTTAATTTGTAGATTTATTATTGAATAGTTCCATTGTGTCCCAAGTAATGGCCACAACATATATTTGTATAATTGTGGGGACTCATCGCCAAATTTATATTTGGAAAATTAGTCTAGCAATTTTGTAGCTTAATTAGTTTATTATAGAATAGTTCTTTAGACATTTAATAGAAAAGGAATTGTGGAACTCAACTATTATTATGCCTACATTTTTAATTTTGAAAGTACATATATATGTTCATCATACTTACACGTTGATGCATGTGTGTTTATTTAATTATTTGCTACTTCAACATTTGAAAATTGCTGATCCAATGGTCCAGAAGATTTTACTGTTGTGTACAAATTACTGTTTTTTCAAAGTGGCTTAATAAATAGTAAAACAATTCTAAAAAATGTAAAATTTGGTTTGCAAGTACATATTCATATGGAGATCATGTTGAACGGTTCGGATCGACCGTTAGGATTTTGAAAACTCAAAAAATGAGCCGTAGCACGGAGGCCTCTATGCTATGCATAGCACCGTAGCACTGTCCTATATATATATATATATATATATATTTTTTGACTAAATTTGTCAACGAAATTAGATATGGAGTGGGATAATAATTTATGTCCTTTTATTTTTCTAAATTTATTTCTTATTTTCCTAGAAGTTTAATTTATTAAATAGAAAATGTTTGGGGTAAGAACTTTTGGCTTCTGATTTCGCACTTTTTCCCCTAATCTGATTGTCTGATTTGGCCTTTTAATTCATGCTTTTCATTGTAAATGTTGAATTAAGTTTTTGTTTTCTTGCTAGTAACTGTGAAGACAAAACAAATGTTGAATTAAGCATGTATATATATTATGGAATATGTATATATAATTATATATTATGGAATGGAGAAAAAACATGATTCAACGTGCACAAATTGTGCTATTTGCACGATATTTGAATGAACTACAGAAATTAATTGTGGAACTATTACTTTTAACTCGTATAATTTAAATTCTTCAATTTTTGATGTGTTATATATACACATATGTAGGTATGGTCTTATACTGTGATTATTATGGAGGGAAAATCAAAATTCATCTTTCTTCTCATCTGTTCAAGTTTTAACAAAAAAATGTATTGAAATAATTAAGATTTTGGAGAACATCAAATTAGCCAAGTGCTTGTATTTAGAATTTGTTTTCTAGTAGATTTAAATATAAAGAGATGTAACCCGATATTTTGTTGGTAAAACTCACTTTTCTAATTCTTTCTTACATAATGCAGCTTCTCTACTGTACTAACCTGCATAATTACACATTTAATTGTTTGCTTAATTTCTTTAACATTTCTTCCTGCAAAATTTCTCCTCCACTGTATCGTTCAATATGTAAAAATTCATTTTTCAGTTCTATTATCTTCGAATTGATTCATTTCCCGCATATTAATCTTATTTTATATCAACGTTTGATTTCTGGATTACTAGAAAAAAAGTATTTAAAATGAATTGACAAAAAAGAATTGGCATTAAGAGCTGGACTAAAGAAATATGGAATTGGCAAATGAAGAAAGATACTTAAAAAGAGGTTTTCTTCTTGTATCCTATAGGAATAATCAATAGAGAACCTTTTTTTTTCTTTATAACGTTACATTTGCATTTCCTAATTAGGAGAGTTTCAGAAAGTGATCTCTACTAATTTTTCACTCGGAAGAAAATTTTAATGTACTTCTTTAATTTGAGTTGGGTGGAATTTTATAAAAGAGTTCAGAAAAGAGTCGAAATACAAATATAGGATTTAATTGATGCGAATTTATTCTACTTTTTTATTTTAATTTAGTTGTGACAATTATCCCATCCTCTAAATATTTAACTTTGACAAAGGCTTTTCATATTATGATTGTAATTTAGTTAATGTAAAATAACCAAATATTTTTTACTTTTTATTTTTTAATAGTCAAGTACCCACACATTACGGTGAGAATTAACAATATTACATTAATTTCCTACAAGATTTAATTAAATTGTGCTAGATTCATGAAAATATTTCAATAAGAAGTTAAATATAAAACACATTAGTAACTTCTCCTAAATTATGTAACAGAGGCTAAGGACAATCCTTAATTATGAGAAAGAGGGTCCACATGAAAGAGGTATTTATTGAAAAATATATCTAATAAAATGTATTTAAAGAATACTGTAAGAAAGCACCACCGATTGTTGTTGGTTCTCAATTTTTTTATTCACACTTTCGTATCAAATTAACTCGGAAAATAATGTCGATTGGTTTGAATTGATAGTATGAACTTGGGATTTTGAAATATTAAATAGCCAACAATGTCACGATAAATGGTCAAAAAGTTATGATACTAACTATAGTCACAAATGAATTATTCGGATTCAGTTCAGCGAGGTTAAAAATTCGTAATTTGGGAATAATTCGGGTATAATCCGAGAATGATTCAGAATTATCCGGATCAGAGATCTCAGTCCTATAAGAAGTAAAAAAAAAACCAAAAAAAAAAATATTCTGGGAAAAATTCGGGAAAAATTCAGAAAATTCAGAAAAAATTCGTAAAATTCGCGAATTATTCGGAAATAATTTGTTCAAAGTTTGATCAACCGAATAATTGAACGTTCGGTTCGTCATCACAAAAAAATGAACTATTCACGAATGTTGTGACTATGATACTAACAATAATGCGCTACACAATTGTAATAGCGCTTCTGCCGCGTGGGAACACAACCATCAAGTGGGCCCCACTCACAAGTAACTTTTTCCTCTTGTTGGCTCAAGTTAGATGGACATGTTCCATGACAAGATCTTGCGCCGTATTAAGCAATTCATTATTTATTTATAATGGGAACAAATTACAATATTTAATTATACACAAGAAGGTAGAGAAAGGAGAAAAACAAATAATAATAATAATAATATATAACTACATGCATTTTTTTAGATGGAACTAATATGTAGCAAGTTATTGTTTACAATATTCAAACCAAATAAATTAGTTATAGAAAATATGAATAACCACACTAATTATTTAGGACTAATTGGTTTTTTAGTGAAGCTAATTAATTTTTGAGATATGTTATTTAAAAAAATAGAGCATTTTTTTAGACATAAATTCAAAAAGTTGGTTTTCTTATGGAATACTGAAGGTAAGAATAGGTATTTCAATGTAGGTTTAAGCTAAAATATGAAATGTTGTACATATTTATTTTTTTATTTGTGTTTGTTATGAATCTTTTACTAAAAATGTTCCCCAATTCAGTTGAGAGAAACTAAATCCCATTATAGTAAAATCTTTGAAAACTGGAGTAAGAAGCAAATTTCAAGTAAAATCTAGTGTTACCTCCAAAGAAAAGGAATTATAACATAGTAGCCTTTTTCATTGGTAATAAAGGCTGACCATCATTGCAAAATATCAAGTATAAAGCCAAAATATTAAAAATCTAACACAACCAGAAAATACTTGTTGAAGTAAAACATAGAGAAGTAGAAATGAAATGGTATTGTATTGATTGTGTGCATTACAACTCGACCAGTGCTCTATATATAGAGTCTTGTCATATGGCACCAACAATCTCTTAACAACTCTAACAATATTTCTAACATTCTCTTAACAACTTCACTAATTACAACGGAATCATAACTAACTCTATTACTTGTGTATAAACCCAGTTACAAATTATAAATAGTTTTCTTTTGCAGTATATCATGTTTAATATCAGATACCTTGATAATATTAGACAACAATTCAGCAAAGAAACAAGCACAGTAGAAGAGTAATGAAACTAAGTTATACTAACAACAATTTCTTGGATCAGATAGGACCCAAAACTATTTCTGTCAACACTTGGAATACCCCCAGCTGCTCGAGCGGGTTTGTACCGGGTCTGAAACCCGTTCCAATTCCCTCTTGGCAATCCATTGGACTGGTCTCACCAACTAAACTGGCTATATATATATGCTTTGGGGCTGTTCTCAGCATCTCGAGATCTCTCGTGAATAGATTTCCTTTGTCAATTTCTACAGTTCTCCATCTGATAATGAGAGAAGTTAATATATATAATCTTGTAATATTTCAAAGTGTGAGGTTATGGTATCTGATATTAAAGTGCAAACAATCTATAGATTGGTCCGTACTACAGATTGGTCCGTACTATAGATCAATATCAGAATTTTCAAAGTGCAAACAATCTATCTGAACCATTCAACATGACCTCCATATGAAAATGTACTTGTAGATCAAATTTTACAATTTAAAAAAAAATTACTATTTGTTTAGATAGGTAGAAAATCACTTGATATAAAGTTTCTAGACCACTCAAACGTAGTAATTTTGTACCTATCTAAAAGATAGTAAAATATATCTAAAAAATGTAAAATTTAGTACAATTTTCATTAGGTGATCATGTTGAACATTTTTGAACTCTGAAAACAAAATATTGATCCATATGTGGGACCAATCTGCGGTATGCGTAGTACCATAGCCTCACTCTATTTCAAATATATGGTATAAAAAGGACTATGAGCATTTGCAAGTATGATATGAAATCTCTTATTAAGCACGGTGATGTCAAGAAAGAATCCAAAATATAAACCAAGGATTACAATTAGGAGCAATATTTGCGCAAAGAGAGCATCAAATATGTCAAATATCTTGGTCCTAATTCATCAAAATTATCATATTTAGTCTTCTATAATTTGTAAGTTATACTGCGATATAGAGGACTAATTTTGACATTTTTTATATGAAATTTCTAATTCTTGGAGGATATACACATGATATTTCATTTTGCAATGGACAAATTATAATTCTCAATTGACAGAGTACATGCAATTTTTTTGAAATTTTAAATAGACATACACATAAACCTGCTAATTTGATTAAAATAAAGGTCTCAAATTAAAAGGAAAGATTACTTGTTGCAGGGCTTGACGGGCTGCCTCTCTCTCTTGGGCTCTCCTGCGCTTTGCCTCCTCGGCTTCGGCCCGCTTCCTTGCTTCCTCAGCTGCTTTTGCCTCTGCTTGTAGCACATGATCCATAATCTTTAGATCAAGTTATTTTCTACCTATCTAAAAAAATAGTAAACAATTCTACAAAATGTAAAATTTGGCAATCAAGTACCTCTTTATATGAAGATCATATAAAGCAGTACGAATCATCTGTTTGGACTTCGAAAATAGAGATATGGATCATAGTACGGACCACTGTGTGCTATGCATCAACCCAGCTGGTAGTACTTTAAAGCCCTACAAAGGTTGTCATCAACAATAGACAGGCAACAATTGAAAACCTGGTCAAGAGTCTTTTCATGAGCTTTCAAAATAGTTTCAGTAAAGCGGCCCCGCAAGAGTGCAGCTCGGTATTGTTTGTGAGGTTATGGCTTTTTGGCAGAATTCCCCTATATTATTTCATGCAGGATATGATAACACTTAGTATCCTCTCAGATTTATATCACATAGGAAGGCTGACTATCATTTTTTTTTCTTTCTTTTGAGGAAACTTACCATCCATTTGAGCATAGGATTGGCTAGGTTTAACAAGTCATCCACATCTGATTGTTTCGACCCGTTAGATGATTCTGTATGCATAACAAGAATAAAATGGTTATTAGGTAAATAATTTTATCATCTCATCTCATTGCAATATGAAAGGCAAGACAAATCTAGACATGTTGAGAAGAGACTAACTAAGATGCACAGTACACCGAGGTATTACTGGTACAACAAAACAATTGGTCATGGGTACAACAAAACAATTGGTTTCTTCGCCAATGGTCACCAGAAAGGATAGTCCCGGAGCAATTTTATGTTACCAGTCTATACTGGTAAGCTATAAAACAGTCAAAGTTACGTTACTTTTTTCACGATCCGAAGCAGGCTCAGAAGCTTTTTCCTGCAGATTCAAGTGTGAAAAAATGTCTATCAGATAATATACCTGTAAATTTTTTATCATCGAGTATATGCTTAGTAGCCCTAACAAATACAATCACAATAAATGTACCTTGTTTTCATGCAGTGTTGAGGGCTTGAGGCTTTGGCATCTGAACCACTTCGTGAGGAACTACTTGAGTCTAAATCTGTAAAAGAGAAAAAGATCTCATCAATTGCAATAAATACAATTTGAATTTAAAAATTTGCACTTGGCAAGAAACCGTAGGGACCACCAGTAAAAAAAATCAGCAATATTGACCAAGATATTATACGTTATAATTTCTGGAACAAATTTCTTTTAGGGACTAACCCAAGAAGGATCTAAAATGTCAATAGCAAATTCATACAAATCTTCTTCATATTAGGGACTAATAGCAAATGTCAATAGCAAATTCATATTAGGGACTAACCCAAGAAGCTTCTTCATATAAATCTACCTGACACGTGTCAGTCAACTCTCCTACGTGTCAAGTTGCCCCCAAATTCATCCCTTAGCTAGTAGCTTCTTCACTCTAGTTCAGTTCAGGTTTCAGTACTTGCTAGTTCTATTTTCCAACAGTATCAGTTTTGCAGTTAATAAAAAAAAAGATCAATGTCAGGTGCACAAGGAGCACAACCCAAGGGGTCTTTCACGGCCACCACCTACCACACTGCACCGGGTTCTGCCACAGAAGACCCACCGAAGATGGCCATACGGTCTGACAAGGACGAGCCGGGGGTGCCGGTCAACAAGTTGGATGCGGCTGGCTTGGGTAGGCCTGTCTTTGGTGCTGCAGCAGATGATGGTAAACCCGATCTCGGTGTTGCCGGTACCGGCTGGACTGCAAAGTTACACGTGTCATCTATGTATGCAATGTAATCAGTTGATTATAGATTTTGACAAATCAAACTTGTGCCTTGTATTATTTGTCAACAAGACGTGCTTGTCAACGGCATTAGAAGCATACGTCAGTGCCAGTTGTTATAAATATTAATATACATTTTGGAACTGCAATTGGGCCAATTTGTTTACTTATTGTAACCAAAATTAAACTTGTGGACAAATTGGGCTCACCAAATTTAACCTCTTCAGTATACAATTTGGAACTGAAATTGGGTTCAAATTTAACCTGATGTAAAAGCCTGATTTCTCACATGTTGTCCTTGTACTTCGACAGAGGCACATACAGACTCAGGCCGTAGGGATGTGGTTTACACGAATAATTGCCACCAAAATAAACTTCTGCTAGAGAAGGCTGTACCAGTGAATCATGATTCCAGTACAAAATCACCTAGCATTCCCACCATTGCTTCCCTAATATTCTCTAATCAGAATATTAATCTGAAAATGAAACAAGTTAATGAAAATCCAGTACCTCTGTAGGTATTTAATGAATGCTGGATTCTATCTATAAACATGGCTTTTTTTCATTCAATAGATTGCCATGTCGCAAAAATCATGTCTTTTTTATTTATTTTAGGGATAAAATTGTCAATGTTGTTAACTATTCAATCAGCAACGAAAAGTTTGCATGCTTACACCTTAAAATTCCATAAATATCTTTCACAAGCATTCTCAATTTTCTGCTCTTATAAGACAGTGCAAAACTGTCAAATGATTTTCAATGTGTATATAGATTCAATTTTCACATTCGTTCTCAACTTGTTCGGTTTTTTGTGTAAACAATTGAATTTGCACATAACCAGTATTATGTCCAAAATCTCATGCCATAACTATACATATCCAATTAGGCTTGATTGCTGCTTGATATTGTTTATTTTTTTTTCATTTGATAGTCTAACCTCGTTCATCTCCTCAGCTGGATTAAAATTGCGCTGCAGCCCCTCTGTGGCAATGTTGGAGTTCTTTCCTTTGAACTTGGTTAAATTGCGCTGCAGCCCCTCTGTTTTGATTTTGCACTTCCAGCTGCAGTTCGATGACTGTTTCAACCGGTCATCACCTGTATCCATGAAGGGAAAATATTAATTAAGAGCCCTCAAAGAGGTCCAGTATGCAAGTTTGGTAAATAATTAGTGTATGTAAACCAAACAACAGGTACCAATTAAAGGCAAAGAAACACTAGTGGTATGAAAACCAAACAGGTACTGCAGGCCAGCAGCACTTAAAAAAATGATTAAAAAAAAAAGCAAAAGGAAAGAACAGCTAGAAATAATTTCAGCTAACAACATCAGACACTTCAACAGGGAATTTAGGCAAACTAGTCCCAATAAAGTGAAACTTGTTAGAAATGACGTTTGGACGCTTTGTGAATTTTGTGCATGTTCTTTAAATAAGAACTTTCGCTTTTTATCAAAATAAACCTTCCTTTTGTTGTATAGTTTTAGTTATTTCAGTTCTTTTTGCAAATTTCGGTGTCTTTTTTTTTTAATTTGAGTTGCTATTCTTCAAATTAACACATTTCAAATTTTTTATTTTTAACCCTCCTCCTTTTATCCGGGCTTGAGACTAGCTATATTATTTAGACATAGGGAGAGTTAAAAATTTGAAATATGACAGTATCTCTCAAATTTAAATAAAGAATGTAAAGTAAAACAGATAACAACTGATAAAAAATTTGAAACAAGAAAAGTTTTTGAAGTTTGAAACAAGAAGAGTCACAAATAAGAATATCTTACTGATAAAAAGAGAAAAGGCAAATCTATCGCAAGATCCTTTAATTTATTCAAAAAAAATTGGAAAAGAAAGTACCTTATTAATACGGGGTTGGTAAGTTATGAAGCATTATCCTGCCGCATGTATCTGATTTATTTCTGTTATGAAAGCAGAGTGTTTCAGAGAAGCCACCTGCCACCTGCCACCTGCCACCATGGCCTTTAATGGTCTGTGCTGGAAGGAGTCACAAATAAGAATATCTTACTAATAAAAAAAAAACCAAATCTATTGCAAGAGCCTTTAATTTATTCAATAAATTTGAAAAGAAAATACCTTATTAATACGGCGTTGGTAAAGCAGAGTGTTTCAAAGAAGCCACCTGCCACCACGGCTTTCAATGGACTTATTTTTTAGAGAAACACGTAACCCCGGATGCTCCTCCAGCAAATCAACTTTCTTGATTTTTAGATGGTTTTGTTTTTTCAACATGAGTTGGGGGTCTATTATAAAAGTAGAGCCTCCTTACATTTCAGAGCAATCGGCCACCACGGCCTTCAATGTACTTTTCTTTCAGAGAAGCAGGTAACTCCGGAATCTCCTCCAGCAAATCAGCCCCACGGATTTCAAGACTTTCTAGGGCAGTGAGTCTCGCCATTGTAGCAGGCAATGACTTCAGAGACCTTGCATCATGGATATATAACGAACTTAGAGAAGCAGGTAAATCTGGAAGCTCCTCAAGCAAATCAACCCCAGTGATATCAAGCACTTCAAGCACAGTGAGCCTCACCATTGTAGCAGGCAATGTATTGAGATTTCTCACACCCGAGAGAGTCAACCTCTTGAGGGTACTGCTGTTTTGCAGAAACCATTGATCCAGCAAAGCCTCCATCCATAAACAACGGGAAACATGTAGGTCGCTAACAAAGCTTAGGCTTTTGAGTGGTTCGATGAGAAGGAGAGAGAGGTTATCAATGTTATCAATGAAAAGTTTCTTGATCTTTAAAGAAGCCAAGCTACTTCCTCGGTCGGCACCATGTGCTTGTTCCCTAGATGAATGTTCAACGAGCTTCTTGCATCCTGATATATGTAGCATATTGAGAGATCCGAATGCATTTTCTGAGGAGGGAATACGAGAAATATTTGCACAATCATAAATCCATAGAGAAGTGAGAGTAGGAAGGCTTGACGCTGATTCCAGCAGTGGCTCATCAACTTTACCGCAGTTTTTTATTGAAAGGTATTTGAGTGCCATGGGAAGGAGGGTGCCCTGGTTATCAATTGCCATTAGCATTGGGCAATGAATTACTGTTAATTTCTGTAGCAATACAAATTTCCCAAATGCACCCATTGGTAGATGTACGAGATTCTCACAACCTCTGACTACTATCTCCTCGATAGCTTGTAAATCTAGGTTGTCTTGCTGCAGAAATCCATGCAAGGATATTAAGTTGGGGCACCCTTCTATCGTCACTACTCTTAGTGATGATTTTAGGGATAATGGCGCAAGAGTGTTATTACTAGAATTTTGGTACAAAGCTGGAAGAGAAGTCAAGCCCACATTACTAATTAGGAATTCAATAAGAGAAAGTGACACATCAGGTAACTTGTCCAGATTTGGACAATCACGTATATCAAGAATTTTCAAATATGGCATTTTCCATGAAAATAATTGGTTTTTCCAAAGAGGACAATTAAGTAATTTGAGGGATGATAGGTTTAAAGGCGGTGAATCCTCCATCCAATTAGGAGATCTTTGACCATTATAATTCTTAATTGTCAATTCCATGAGACTGGGAGGGGGTTGGAGGTAATCAATGATTTTCTCAGGGAAAACATGATTGCTCTTTGAGGTCCATTTCAGGAAGAGCGACATGAGATTATTCTTCCCTAATAGGTTGGCACTCTTAGCTTCAGTATGATCCTCTATATTCTCAATGTTTTCAATAATCAAATGTCGGAGGTTCTTTAGTGTGCCCAGTTCATTTATATGTTGACCACTCTCTTGTCCAACAAAAAAGGTTAACTCTTGGAGAGATGTCAGCTTGTGAACTCCATGAATGGTTTGCATTATCTCCTTTGGAAGCCTCATATAACGCAACCTAAGTAGATTGGTTATTCCAGTTGTTTCCATTGCTGAATAGATCGCAACCTCATTATATCCTAGAATTTCTAGTACTTGCAAATGATAAAGTTTGTAAACTGAAGCAAGGAGCAAAGATCCAGGTACCTCTGTAGACAGGTAGCGAAGGTGTACCAAACAGCTTATCTCTTTGGGCATTTCATTGTTTCCGGATCCACATATTTTCAATAAACGTAAACTTTTCTTAATTAAATTATTTGGAAGAACAAATGAATACGAATTACTGGTTACAACCAAGCTGCGTAAATTTTCAAGTTGGCAGACCTTTTCCATTTCACGTTCATGTACATAAACATGTCGTACCGTGGTAGGTATGGTAATTGATTTATCATTAGGTTCTATTCTACAACATTCTCCGTAGGAAACGTTTTGGGCCAATTCATGCACCAGATCATGCATAACATATCTCCCTTTACCTTTCCATAATTCAACATATTCAAAGAATGACTTCCTTAAAAGAAGATTGAAATAATCTTCTCCAATATCTTCTGGCCTTTCTTCTTGACTTGATTGTTGCCGGACAAATCCAGAACAGATCCACATTTTGATCAACTCATCTTTATCAAACAGATGATCTTGAGGAAATATGCTACAAAATCTAAAGCATACCTGCAAATTTGCGGGTAAATGGTAGTAGCTCAATTTCAAAACCTCCACCACATCCTTTGCTTGCTCCAAGTTAAATAGAGACCCGTGATTCAAAACTCTTCTCCAATACTGCTGGTCCATACGTGAATTCAGCAAGCTTCCAATCACCTTTGCTGCCAATGGACTACCTCGGAGCATTTTTAGTATTTGATCTCCAATTGCACGCAAATCTCTATAATTGTCAAGGCTAAAACCACGAAATGCATAGCTCTGAAAGAGCAATCGCAACTCTTGCTCTCCTAAGCCTTGTAATGATAGAGATTCATGCTCTGTACTTATCACACTTGCAAGCAAGTCTGCCACTGATTTCATTCTAGTAGTAAATAATATTTTACTACCTTCTTGTACAAACCTCAAAGGAGCGATCAGTTGGTCCCAGTCGCTCCTTTTCTCATCATCCCATATATCATCTAAAACGAGAAGAATTTTCTTTAAATGTATATTTTGTTTCAAGGTCTCTTGAAGCGCATTTAATGGTTTATTATAACAATTATTTTCTTCCAGTTCACCAAGCATCTTTCTCGTTATATCTTCAACACTGAAGTTGGTAGAAACACAAACCCAAATTGTTTTGTCAAAATGATTCGACCCGCGCATCTCTTGATATGCAAATTGTACAAGGGTGGTCTTTCCTAGTCCACCCACCCCGACAATACCAAACGAAGAGAGGCGGACATCAGTTGGCCGCTTTAGCCAATCAATTATCTTGTGCTTCTCATCTTCCCGGCCAAACAACTCTCTTTCAACTATAAAGGATGTAGTTTCGCGACTTAAAACTTTACAGGTTTGTTGTCGTGATTCAGAAAGATCACGAATACCTAGCACAGTGGCAGCTTGAAGGAGATTCTCCACACCTTTAGCAGCCTGATGCAACATTGCTACAGCCTCCTTCAACCTCTCCAAAGTATCATCATTGATAGTAGATCGTTTTCTCTTCTTTGAACTAGAAGCGGATCCACCCGCCTCATCTCGGTCTTTCACCATATCCTCCAGTTTTTTGTACTCCAACTCATCAAGCACGTCTTCGGATGCTTCAACAGCCTCCCTAAACTGCTCGACCCATTGGCGAGCACTCGGGTCCTTCATCTTCAGAGCTTCGACAATGCCCATGACAGTTGTGATCTGGGGAAGAGCTGCCTGTAGCCTCTTTAGCTCGGCTTTGCTATCGGCTGGCAGCTCATGGCCACGCGAAAAACCGATGCTGATAAGTTCTCCGACAACAGTGGACCCCGCCCACTCAGCAATGGTCCAGGCAGCAGTTGAAAGAGCCATCTTGAAGTTTCTTCTTTCTTCTACTGCGGCAGCTTCCTCAAAGCCGCTGGGTTTTTTTTTTCGATTTTTGTTATTTCCTTGCTGGTGTTGCTTGGGAACGACAAATAACAAGTAGCAAAATGTATTTTTTTTTTTTTTCAAACACGTACTAAATTGGTGATTGAGAGAACAGATCGATTGAGAATGAAGATAGCAAAAGGCAGAGATTGGTTGGTTAATAATAAGCAAGAGATACAAGAAATAGAGATTTTGGAAAGAGATACCGTGTACCCGATGGCAAGAGATCGAGCAGAGAGCTGAGATGAGAAACAGAGATTTGGAAGCGTACCCTACAGCAAGAGATCAGAGAGTCGGAAACAGAGATTGCAAGATAGATTGAATGTAGGTGCGAAAGAGAGGAGATGAATAGAGATTGAATGCAGTAATAGATTGAATCTAGTTGTGTAAAAGGTGAATAGAACGCATATATCTACAGCTTGACTTCAATACCTCAAGTCTTTTGCTTTATTGGAGAATGACAGAGTTACAATCCCGGCAGGTGAATAGAAAGCACTAGTCAGTGACCCGCCACACTGTCAGTAAATGCAGTATTGGATTTTCTGAGAAACACTTTGTTGGTGGAACACTTATTGCTTCAATTACTTTTGTCATGTGACTGTCAAAGCACTTTATTCATGTGAAGAGAGAGGACACTACTCTGCAATCCGTCCTTTTTCTAATATTCACATTTGTTTTTATTAGAATTTTTATTAGATTGAAACACAAGGAAACACAACATGTGCCCAAACAATAATGCACCTGCAAAGCTATAAGAGCCTATCAATGACTTTACACATGGGGTCATGAATAATTGTACATTACACAAAACAGAGGATCGCTAACTCATCCAAACCAACGAGTTTAAGATTAGAGTTTGTTTTACAAAAATCAAGATACAAAATGGAAATTGCAATTTCCTTATTATTTATCCACAATCATTTTATTTTTTGTTAATGGCTCCAGTACATTGCTTTTGAACAATAAGATAAAATATGGGCATGATGGGAAAATAATATAATCACTTGTGTTATGTTTAGTAATGAATCAATTAAATTGTAATGATAGAATTAGATATCGAGCGAGGTATAGTGGTGTCCATCTATAAAACATAAACACTAGAAAAAATATACCAAAGTAAGGTATAAGCAAGAAATTGATTGTCTGACATGTCAAAGGAAGATATTGATTGATTTGATACAAAATGAATGAAATGGGAGGTTTTTTATGAAAAAAAAAAGGAAAGGGATATCAACTACGCCACATGCATTTGCATTTGAATTTGTTTGAATTGAGTTATGTTGCATTTTTAGCAAAGCTTCCTTTTGCAAATTTCTTATCAGAAAAGCCTCTAAATTATAGGAAACAAAAGTTGTTGAAAAATAAAAAGAAAGTATGACAAAGAAATAAAAAATTACAACAACTAAGCTTTATCTGATTTACTGCTTCAAAATTTCTTGGGAGGCTCATTGGTTGCATAAAACCTGTACTTAACTATTTTTCTTTTTCCTTTTATTGTTTCTTTTTTTTTTGGGATTGTTTTCCGTGCGGATTTTAAGAAAGGGTGTTTGGAATTTGTTTTTATGTTAATCTCCAAGGAGATAAAAGGGTTCTGGTCTGCACAAGAGAGATGAAAAATAACTTCAATAGTATACGAACAAATGCCAAGAACATATTTGTCCAGATAAATAAGGTTATTACTCAACAAAATACATGAACAAAATATCGGGTTGCGTTGCATCTCTTTATATGTGATTTCTTCCAATGTCTGAATTATTTCAATACATTTTGTTTAAAAATTAAACAAATAGAAACACAATTTTTTATTTATTTCGATAATTATCACACAATAAAACCATACATACATTTATGTATGTGTATATATAGCACATTAAAAATTGAAGAATTTGAATTATTTTATGTTAATGTATGAGCACCGTAAAAGGTCCAAAGCCCAAATTCTTGTTATGGAATGATCTGGAGTCCTCAAATTCTTCTTGTGGATTGATCTAGAAGCCGCGAATCTTCTTAACCGTTGTTAAGTTTTTGTACTAGAAGCCTCTAGATATATTTGTCTCATGTATTTTCTAGAATAGTCTAAACTGACTTACAAAGTCACTAACAAGATCTAGTGTTAAAAATAATAGGAATAATTTAGAAGTTTCTTAGAACCGACATAATAGAGTATAAATAGATGAGTGAGGTCCGCATATAAGGTGAGAGAGTGTGAGTAAGAAATATATATCACTCTTGTACTTTCTCCATCAAATATAAGTTAAATTAGAGTATACTCCTCTCTTCTACTAACCAAGTTAGTATTCAACATTTTAGAATGGCACGAAACCTAGCTTTTTTACATTAACACTGCCTTTAATACATTCATAGAATTTAATACCTTGTAACAAAATGTTTTATTTTTATTTTTTGTAAACACGTACCAAATTGGTGATTGAGAGAACAGATTGAGAATATAGATAGCAAGAGGCAGAGATTGGTTGGTTAATAAGCAAGAGAGATAAGAATTAGAGATTTTGGAAAGAGATAACGTGTAATAACCACTGGTCTAGAGCTTGACTTCAAAATCTCAAGTCTTCTGCATTATTGGAGAATGACAGATTCTATGTGTCATTCACAGAGTTACAATCCCTGCAAGATAGGAAACCAACGAGTTACAATCCACATGGGGTCACACTCAGTGATCCATGCACAGGGACCATGAATAATTGTGCATTAAACAAAACAGAGGATGGGTAACTCATCCAAACCAACGAGTTTAAGATTAGAGCTTGTTTTACAAAAATCAAGATACAAAATGGATATTGCAATTTCCTTATTATTTATCCACAATAATTTTATTTTTTGTTAATTGCTCCAGTACATTGTTTTTGAACCATCAGATAAAATATAGGCATGATGGGAAAAGAAATATAATCACTTGTGTTATGTTTAGTAATAAATCAATTAATTTGTAATAAGAGAATTGGATATTCAACAAGGTATAGTGGTGTCCATCTATAAAACGAATTCACATCACCTCAGGTTACCTGACTCAAGCAAATTATGATCGGACGGTCCATTTAATATGACACGAATCTCAAAATCCCCCTACAGTCTCAATAGGCACCGGATTTGAGTTTGACCCATATAGAATTAATCTAGGCCGGCCGTTGTAATTTGCTTGAGTCAGGTATCTGGGAGGATATCGGTCTCTATAAAACATAGTCACTGCAAAAATATTGATTCATGCCTGACATGTTAAAGCAAGATATTGATTGATTTGATACAAAATGAATGAAATGGGAGGTTTTTTATGAAAAAAAAGGAAAGGAGAGCAACTACGCCACATGCATTTGCATTTGCATTTGAATTTGTTTGAATTGAGTTATGTTGCATTTTAGCAAAGTTTCCTTTTGCAAATTTCTTATCAGAAAAGCCTCTGATGTAAATTTTGCAATACAAGTAATAAATTCTAGTTTATACTCAATTCGGTTGCAAGTGTACAACATTGTCAAGTAGTACTTAGGGATCGTCTCCACAGGGACAAGTTGGAATATCTTTTCTAACCTAACAATTTAATTTAGTAAAAAAAATAAAAAGGTTTTTGTTTGTTCAAAAGGTTGATTTGGTTTTGATTAAACTGAATTAAACTAAAGTCTTAAAGCAAAATCTGATTTTTAACAAATATGAGAAATTAGGGTTTCTTAGGGTTCCTATCCACTAGTGTTATGACTAATTGGTTTATTAAATTTGTTCTTTTAATTATGAAGGCACAGTTGGAGGTTGTGGGTACAAAGTGATATTTCTATATTAATACCATATTCAAATTAGAATAAACGTCAACTCTCGGTACTTGGCTATACTAATCTAAAGTCATTAAGTTCTTACTGTCCCAGTTAATCTAGAAAATCGTCTTTCACCTCTCGGCACTTGGCACAATTTGTCTAAACTATTAGGCAAAGCCCGTATAAGACAAGCATCACCTCTCGGTACTTAGCCTATCAAATACCCTATTCTATATGGTCGGGACTTAATATTCAATTTCTCAATTACAAATACCAAATCCTAAGATTTCATACAATTTCGATTAAGTCTTCACAATCAATTAAAATAAAGAATAGATCATAACAAAGAACAAGAACATATGAAATAAAACCAACTAAATTATAACAAAAGTTTCAAGTACAGCCCTAATTAACCCTAGAAAAGCCTTTAGCCAGTCATGGCTGATACCTCGCATATTTAGTCTATTTTAGGCCTGTTTTAGTACCAGATTCGTGCCCTAATTCACCAGAATCATGTGCATTTCATCGATATATCTTTAGAATTTGGTACTGCTGAGTGTTTGTTTGTTTTCTGCAGGCTTGGAGCAAAACACACGAAGAAACGACGATTTGGGATGATCTGGTACGGCCCTTACCAAGTTTGGTACGGGTCTTACCGGACTTAGCCATTTTTCAGCTCATCACGCCTGGTACGGCCTGGCCGTACCAATTTGGTACGGGCCGTACCTAAAGGCGGCCTGACAGATTCAAATTTTGGCAGAGGCTATTTAAAGCGGGGAACTCTCCAATTTCGACATAGATTCCATTCCAGATCTAATTGAGAGCACAGTAAGAGAGAGAAAGAGAGCTAAGGAGCTAGGAGCAAGAAGGAAGGAAGAGGAAAGAGGCGAAACTCGACGGATCTAGCTTCCTCCTCTCGATCCCTTCGATCCATGGCTATCTCTATCCCTTTTATTGTATTTTTAGATCAGATCATGTGCTGTGAGTAGTTATTTTAGTTTCTAGGGTTTAGAGATGGATTCTTGATTTGTTTTGACTTTCTTTGACTTGTATCTTGTATGAACTCTTTTGATTGATTGATTGTGATTTCTTTGCTATCTTTTGCTTTGATTGCTGTGATTGTGTATGATGAAACTCTAGGTTTAGATCGAACCTATCAAGGTCATGTGATCATCTCAATCTCTCAACCAAATTAATTGTTTAGGGTAGACTTGTTCGAATTGAAGCCGAGAGGTTGAATTCTCCTCTAATCGACAGATTAGAGGGTGCCTTAGGTCTCCAATCAACCAGTTAGGGTAGATCTGTACCAACACACGAGAGTTGAGGTGTAGAAATCCCTAAAAGGCAATCAATTGCATTCCAACCTAGATCTTGATCCAACAAACGACAGTTGAGGCTTAGGAACCTTAGGTATGGTCAATTGAACCTTTCCAAAGAGTTTAGCACAAGGTACCAGCAAGGAAATGCATCAACTCGAACTGGTAAGCTCTGTTCTGGGAAGCCAGTACGGGTCTTACCAGAGTGGTACGGCCTTGCCTTACCAAGTTAAGTACGGCCTAGCCGTACCGACTTGGTACGGGCCGTACCACTAGAGGCAGATCATAGATGAAGTATGAAACCCTGGAAACGCCTTTTATCCATAATCAAAACACAATTTACATTTCTTCTAGCATTTTATTACATCTTTCTGAATTGTTTGAATTGTTTGAATTGACCTTTTTAGGAAATTAAATACCAAACCAAATCTTTCTCACTTCTAGTTTTTAATTGAGTTTGGTAGATTCTAACCAAGTAATTGCCCGTCCCTGTGGATCGATACCCGATTATACTACTCGATAGGGGTTGTGCACTTGCAACCCTTACTCGTGAAGTGTAAACGCGGTTTTAAAAGGTACGCCCTCAAGCGTACTGAAACTTGCGTTGCGCTTTCGCGCGAACAAGTTTTTGGCGCCGTTGCCGGGGACGGTAACCAATTGCCTAGTTAGATTTTACCTTGCTTAGGTAATCTAGATTTTATCTTGTATCTTTCTTGCTTTTTCTTATTCAAAATCACTAAAAAAAAAAAAAACTGGCTTTTGAACCCCCCCCTGCAGGCCAATACAGGTTGAAATATCATTTGAGAAGCAAGGGCCCACTGTTCGATCAAACTCCTCCAAACTCAGCCGAGACTGCTCAGCCACCCTCTGGTACGGCCCGTACCAATTCAGGCACGGCCAAGCCGCACCAATCTGGTCCGACCCGCACCGATTCAGGCACGGCCAGGCCGCACCAATCTGGTCCGACCCGTACCAAAGCACCTGAATGTACAACATGGATCGAATGTACAACATGGCACAGAACCAACAGTGGTCCGGCCGCGACAATGCCCGACCAAGAGGTGGCGGCAAGTTCGAGGTCGATCAATTCACTGCCATGAACACCAAGATGGAGGCCATGCAGAGGGCGATGGACAAGCTGAGTGTGAAGGCAGTCGAGCAACAACCGCATAGTTGTGTCATGTGTGGGGACTGGAGACACTCTTACGAGTATTGCCCACTGGCGGATTGGGATGAGGAACAGGAGCAAGATGGCTATTGCTACGACACAGCACCGTTTGATAACTCGAACAATTGCGTATTCCAACCCGATCCACCCAAGCCGTACATTGATCCCGCTGAGATCGAATTCATACACGAGCAAGGGAAGATAAGCCAGATGATGTGGGAACAGATGCAAAACATGTCCACACAAATGGCCGCTCAAAACAAGTTGTTGGAGCAATTGAGCCACATCATCATCTCACGCCAATCTCAACTTGGAAAGCTGCCAGCTCAGCCAGAATGCGAAGGACCAGCCCAGCCAACAAACCAGACCGCACTGCACACGGGCCGCATCAAGGACTCGCGCCCCGCTTCACCACCTGAAGAAGAGAACCCTAGCTTGACTCGACCGGCAGTCCTGACTCGACCGGCAGTCATTACTGAAGAACATGTGAACCCAGGGCGCATTGAGCCAAGTCGACCCGCATCTCCACCTGAAGAGCATGTGGATGCGACCCGCACGTCACCTGATGCGACCCGCATGCCGTGGTCTGAGGACCTGGAAACCGAAGGACGCGAGTCGGATTGGTCAGCACGCGATACCATTTCACTTGATGCGACCCGCACGACACCTGATGCGACCCGCGTCAAGACCCAGACAGAGCGGCTGACTCCTGAGCTCAAGCCTCCAGCAGCTCACCTCAGGTATGAGTTTCTAGACCCAGATAGATGTTGTCCTGTGATCATAAGTGCAGATCTTGAACCCGATCGGACTGCTACGCTCTTGGAGAAATTGGAAGCTCACAAAAGCGCGATCGGGTGCTTGATCAAGGACTTGAAAGAAATCTTGCGGATTCTTCTGATGCAAGAGTGTGATCGCATGGTCCGTGTACCTCAGAAGTGGGTGCTCCCACCAGTGCCACCTGATCCACCTCCCACCAACCAGTGAGACGCCCCCGCTTCATTCCTCGCTCACCATCTAGTAAGTTTCCATATTTTCTTCTATTTACTTTTGCCTTGTGTAGATTCAAGCATTGAGGACAATGCTTCATTCAAGCTTGGGGGGGTGGAATAGAAGAAAATTGTATCTGCATTTAGACATGTTTCTTTTTCAAAAATTTTGCATTTAGGTGATAAATTTGTGTGATTGCTAGGATTAGGGACTTGTTTGAAAACTTTTGTTTGTGAGTTGGATGACCTTGGGAAATTAGAACTAACCTCATAATTGACCAAACAAAACTGATTACGAACAAATGGTTTGAGATTTGTAAAATTGGAAACTTGAATGTCGAGATAACATTTAGAAACCGAATTGTGCCTTTCAAATGTGGAAATAGGGATTTCAAATAAAGAAAAGTTGGGATATCTGTTGGTGTGAATGAACACTAGTGGATGTGTGTATTCATGGTATGTGCGAAAAAAAAAAGAAAAAAAAAAAGAAGAAAAAAAAAGAAAAAAAGAAAGAAAGAAAAAAAAAAGATGAAAAGATGGAGAACATAAGAGTACTGGCAATAAGCCTTGAATGGGCGCCTTTGAGCTCGTCTCCCAATTAGAAATGAAAAAAATAAATTTTTTGCACATATCAACACACGAAGTCCGCAACTTTCTGACCTAAGCTTGATTCAAGCTTGGGGGTGCCAAAAAGGGAAAATCTCTACAAACGAAGGCATAGTTTAGTGAAAGAATGATAAATCGATAAATTCGAGTAATCAACTTTCCAAGATTTGAAACATTTAGAGTTTGAGGTTTTATTAATCAATTTGTGAGGTGAATCACAATTGACCAAGAGAAGTCCGAATCATAGCAAAAAGATTCTTGCGTTCTTTTATTGTAGCAATCATGTAAGTTTTCACATTTAGACTTGTATCCGCATTTAGATTTAGTTGTCCAGCACTTTTACCCGAGTTTGAAACTTTTTGCTTGAGGACAAGCAAAGGTTCAGCTTGGGGGAATTTGATACCTCGCATATTTAGTCTATTTTAGGCCTGTTTTAGTACCAGATTCGTGCCCTAATTCACCAGAATCATGTGCATTTCATCGATATATCTTTAAAATTTGGTACTGCTGAGTGTTTGTTTGTTTTCTGCAGGCTTGGAGCAAAACACACGAAGAAATGACGATTTGGGATGATCTGGTACGGCCCTTACCAAGTTTGGTACGGGTCTTACCGGACTTAGCCATTTTTCAGCTCATCACGCCTGGTACGGCCTGGCCGTACCAATTTGGTACGGGCCGTACCTAAAGGCGGCCTGATAGATTCAAATTTTGGCAGAGGCTATTTAAAGCGGGGAACTCTCCAATTTCGACAGGGATTCCATTCCAGATCTATTTGAGAGCACAGTAAGAGAGAGAAAGAGAGCTAAGGAGCTAGGAGCAAGAAGGAATGAAGAGGAAAGAGGCGAAACTCGACGGATCTAGCTTCCTCCTCTCGATCCCTTCGATCCATGGCTATCTCTATCCCTTTTATTGTATTTTTAGATCAGATCATGTGCTGTGAGTAGTTATTTTAGTTTCTAGGGTTTAGAGATGGATTCTTGATTTGTTTTGACTTTCTTTGACTTGTATCTTGTATGAACTCTTTTGATTGATTGATTGTGATTTCTTTGCTATCTTTTGCTTTGATTGCTGTGATTGTGTATGATGAACCTCTAGGTTTAGATCGAACCTATCAAGGTCATGTGATCATCTCAATCTCCCAACCAAATCAATTGTTTAGGGTAGACTTGTTCGAATTGAAGCCGAGAGGTTGAATTCTCCTCTAATCGACAGATTAGAGGGTGCCTTAGGTCTCCAATCAACCAGTTAGGGTAGATCTGTACCAACACACGAGAGTTGAGGTGTAGAAATCCCTAAAAGGCAATCAATTGCATTCCAACCTAGATCTTGATCCAACAAACGACAGTTGAGGCTTAGGAACCTTAGGTATGGTCAATTGAACCTTTCCAAAGAGTTTAGCACAAGGTACCAGCAAGGAAATGCATCAACTCGAACTGGTAAGCTCTGTTCTGGGAAGCCAGTACGGGTCTTACCAGAGTGGTACGGCCTTGCCTTACCAAGTTAAGTACGGCCTAGCCGTACTGACTTGGTACGGGCCGTACCACTAGAGGCAGATCATAGATGAAGTCTGAAACCCTGGAAACGCCTTTTATCCATAATCAAAACACAATTTACATTTCTTCTAGCATTTTATTACATTGTTTGAATTGCTTGAATTGACCTTTTTAGGAACTTAAATACCAAACCAAATCTTTCTCACTTCTAGTTTTTAATTGAGTTTGGTAGATTCTAACCAAGTAATTGCCCGTCCCTGTGGATCGATACCCGATTATACTTCTCGATAGGGGTTGTGCACTTGCAACCCTTACTCGTGAAGTGTAAACGCGGTTTTAAAAGGTACGCCCTCAAGCGTACTGAAACTCGCATATTTAGTCTATTTTAGGCCTGTTTTAGTACCAGATTCGTGCCCTAATTCACCAGAATCATGTGCATTTCATCGATATATCTTTAGAATTTGGTACTGCTGAGTGTTTGTTTGTTTTCTGCAGGCTTGGAGCAAAACACACGAAGAAACGACGATTTGGGATGATCTGGTACGGCCCTTACCAAGTTTGGTACGGGTCTTACCGGACTTAGCCATTTTTCAGCTCATCACGCCTGGTACGGCCTAGCCGTACCAATTTGGTACGGGCCGTACCTAAAGGCGGCATGACAGATTCAAATTTTGGCAGAGGCTATTTAAAGCGGGGAACTCTCCAATTTCGACAGGGATTCCATTCCAGATCTATTTGAGAGCACAGTAAGAGAGAGAAAGAGAGCTAAGGAGCTAGGAGCAAGAAGGAAGGAAGAGGAAAGAGGCGAAACTCGACGGATCTAGCTTCCTCCTCTCGATCCCTCCGATCCATGGCTATCTCTATCCCTTTTATTGTATTTTTAGATCAGATCATGTGCTGTGAGTAGTTATTTTAGTTTCTAGGGTTTAGAGATGGATTCTTGATTTGTTTTGACTTTCTTTGACTTGTATCTTGTATGAACTCTTTTGATTGATTGATTGTGATTTCTTTGCTATCTTTTGCTTTGATTGCTGTGATTGTGTATGATGAACCTCTAGGTTTAGATCGAACCTATCAAGGTCATGTGATCATCTCAATCTCTCAACCAAATCAATTGTTTAGGGTAGACTTGTTCGAATTGAAGCCGAGAGGTTGAATTCTCCTCTAATCGACAGATTAGAGGGTGCCTTAGGTCTCCAATCAACCAATTAGGGTAGATCTGTACCAACACACGAGAGTTGAGGTGTAGAAATCCCTAAAAGGCAATCAATTGCATTCCAACCTAGATCTTGATCCAACAAACGACAGTTGAGGCTTAGGAACCTTAGGTATGGTCAATTGAACCTTTCCAAAGAGTTTAGCACAAGGTACCAGCAAGGAAATGCATCAACTCGAACTGGTAAGCTCTGTTCTGGGAAGCCAGTACGGGTCTTACCAGAGTGGTACGGCCTTGCCTTACCAAGTTAAGTACGGCCTAGCCGTACCGACTTGGTACGGGCCGTACCACTAGAGGCAGATCATAGATGAAGTATGAAACCCTGGAAACGCCTTTTATTCATAATCAAAACACAATTTACATTTCTTCTAGCATTTTATTACATCTTTCTGAATTGTTTGAATTGTTTGAATTGACCTTTTTAGGAAATTAAATACCAAACCAAATCTTTCTCACTTCTAGTTTTTAATTGAGTTTGGTAGATTCTAACCAAGTAATTGCCCGTCCCTGTGGATCGATACCCGATTATACTACTCGATAGGGGTTGTGCACTTGCAACCCTTACTCGTGAAGTGTAAACGCGGTTTTAAAAGGTACGCCCTCAAGCGTACTGAAACTTGCGTTGCGCTTTCGCGCGAACAATGGCTAAAGCACAAATGAAATTAAAAGAGTTAAAAGAGTTCCAAAGGAAAGAAAATAATAAAACCGGTTGATCAATGATGTTCTTTTTCTCCCTTCCTCTCTCTTCCTTTCTTCTCCTTGTTAAAACCAGAAATTATGTCTAAAAAAAAACGTCCTTCATCTGTTTTACAAGTTTCCTTTTTATACCCCAGGCAAAACCTAAAAATAAATCACTAAAAAATAGCAAATTCGGGCTCAGAACCGACTTAGTGCGGGCCGCAATAACATCTCTTGCAGGCCGCAATGAATGGAGGCAGTTAATTTGTCGTGCAGAAAACTGTAGAAGTCATTACGGGCCGTAATGGGTATGGTTGCGGGCCGCAATGAATGTGCAGGAATGAGGCTCTGACTTGTTTTGTTTCGGGCCGCAATGGGCTTCATTTTGGGCCACAATAACATTGACAGTTGCTCCAATCTTCGTTCTGACTTGCTACAAATCACCCGTTTTGCTCCGTTAAGCTCCAAACACTTGATTACCTATAAAATAAACATAACTAGAGCAGTAACTTGAACTTTCGGACATTTCTAACCTAATCAAACCTAATCTCAACAAAACTTGGCTTAATTCACATAACAAACCCTAGGTTTCAATAGATATAATTTTGGCTTATCAAATTCCCCCAAGGCTAGTCCTTGCTTGTCCCAAGCAAGTCTAAACACTCACGGAAATTCCCGGGGCTGGCTACGTCTTTTAAACCAAGTTATCTAAACTATCCTAATAACAAGGGCTAAAATTAAAAATTGGTCAGTCAAGGCAAATTAGGGTTTAAACAACTTAATTCAAAGCATGAGTGTGGTAGAAGAATTATTCGGATTTCTTTCAATGATCTTCTTCACCTCACAAATGCAAGTTTCGGTTTTAATTAAGCAAATTTATACCTACATGACACCTCAGAGTTAGTGAATCTTGGATTATTCTCCCAATTCTACAAGTGATAACCAATTCCAGAAAATCCTTTGAAAAAGAAAAATTCAGTTAATGGTGTAGACTGTGCCTGATGCTTTGACTTCTTTTTTTTTTCTTTTTTGGTTACTTTGTTGCGGGCCTCAATGGAGATCTGCAATTTTTTGAAACATCTAAATTAACCTATCTAAATGCAAATTAATTTTAAAGTACGAAATTTAAATGTGCAAAAAGGTAAATTGCTTGGGTTGCCTCCCAAGAAGCGCTCGTTTAGCTTCTCGAGCTTGACCATTCTCCTCTTCTAGTTCGTTTGTGCATCGGTAAGGGAGATGCTTGTCCTCCCTTCAACCGGTTCTCCGTAATTGTACACCTTTAATTGCTGCCCATTTACTTTAAACGCTCCAATTCGCTCGCTCCAAATTTCTATCGCCCCATGTTCAAACACACGTTTCACCTGAAACGGGCCACTCCACTTGGACTTGAGTTTACCTGCAAAGAGCTTAAAACGTGAATTGAACAATGAAACATAATCACCAATTTTAAACTCCCTTCGAATTATGTGCTTGTCATGTCATTTCTTCGTTTTCTCCTTATAAATTTTGGCATTCTCATACGCGCTCAGACGGATCTCCTCAAGTTCATGCAAGTCGAGGATGCGCTTTTTGCCAGCTTGAAGCATGTCAAAGTTAATAGACTTGATAGCCCAAAACGCCTTATGCTCCAATTCGACCGGCAAATGACATGGCTTGCCATAGACAAGCTTGAAAGGAGTCATGCCAATTGGCGTTTTATAGGCCGTGCGGTATGCCCAGAGTGCGTCATCTAGTCTCAAACTCCAGTCTTTTCGGGTCAAGCCTATAGCGGTTTGGAGAATGTGCTTGATCTCACGGTTTGAAACTTCAACTTGAGCACTTGTTTGCGGATGGTACGGAGTTGCGACTTTGTGATTTATACCATACTTCTCCATTAGACTTGCAAAGGATCGGTTTATGAAGTGAGAACCTCCATCGCTAATTACCACTCTTGGAACACCAAACCTTGGAAAAATCACCTTTTGGAAAAGGCGCTTGACGGTTTTTGAGTCGGCTTCGGGGATCGGTATCGCTTCTACCCACTTGGAGACATAATCCACCGCTACAAGGACGTACTTTTTGTTGCATGAGCTCGGAAAGGGTCCCATAAAATCAATGCCCCATACATCGAATAATTCAACTTCTAGAATGCTTTGCTGAGGCATCTCATGTCTCTTCGTTATGCTTCCCATTCTTTGACACTTGTCGCAAGAGATAACAAACATCCTTGTATCCTTAAAAAGGGTTGGTGTTCGTAGCCAAATGGTAGAACAAAGTTTCACTACAGACGAATCTGTATTTCTTAAACCTTATAAACCTTCGACTCAGATCGCAAGTGCACAATCCTGTCGTGTAGTTTAGTCGGGTATCGATCCATAGGGACGACTCACTTTCTAAATTTCTACTCTACCCAGTTAGGTACTAGAAGTGTGAAAGTTGTGTGTTTGTCTATTCCTAAGTTTTGTAACGAATGTATGAACAAATGTATGAACAGAAATGAAATCAATTAAATGTTTGTGTTTTGTACTATTGTATAAAAGGGCGTTTCAAGGGTTTCAGATTTCATCTTCAACTTTGCTGCTCTGGACCTGCCACGCGACCCGCATACTCTCGTATGCGACTCTTGTGACGCGACCCGCATGCGACCCGAGTGGCCCTCAAGCACTCTGGACCTGTCACGCGACTCGCGTACTCTCGTACGCGACCCTTGTGATGCGACCCGCGTGCTCTCGCACGCGACCCGCATGGTCCCTTGAGCTGAGTCTGCACATGTTTGTTTCTGGCTGTTTAAGTCGTGTAAGGCTCGATTGACCGTACCTAGTGTCACTAAACCTCAACTCTCGTGTGTTGGCTTAACAGACCTGGTTTGGAAATGCAATTTCACCTTCTTAGGTTTAATCAAGCTGTTTGATCTAAACCTAAGTTCTCAGTTCTGTTTACTAAAGGTATCCGCAAGTGGAAATTTCACCTCTCGGCTACTATTGACCTCACCTTTCGGTTCTCAGACCTACCTCATATACTTAACCTAATTTGCAAGAAACATCAAGGCTTTATTACAAGAAGAAATACCAAAGGCATTCAACAGTAGACAATCAAGAATCAAGCAATTTAGATCAAGCAATCACAAATAATACAAGAATCAAAGAAACACGAAATAACATTGAGAATCAATTCATATGCATAATCAAACAAAGTTTAGGACTACAATCCAAACCCCTGAAACTACAAGACTACTCAGACATGAGTAAAATCAAAGTAAAAGAGAGAAAGAGAATGCAAATCATGGTGAGAGATGAAGGATCGAAGCTTCTGGCCGAATCTTCTTCTCCTGGCCGAATCCTCCCTGGCTCCAGATCACCTCCTCTCTCTGTCGCGCTCGATCAGATCCCTTTTTGTGTGGAATGTCAAGGGGTTCCCTTTCCTGCGCCATGCCTTCTGTATTTATAGACTCCTTAACGGGCTTCAATTGGGCCCTGGTGCATTTAATTCGACGCGACCCGCATCAGATGGGATGCGACTCGCGTCCGGTAGAGCTGATGTGCGCTATGAGGGTCGCGTCTGAGGTCGCGTCTGGGCTGTGATGCTACCCGCGTCATGTGGGACGCGACTCGCGTGGGGAATGTCAGAACTCTGCCTGTTTTCGCCTATTTCCTGCAAAATCAACTCCAAAATGCAGCAGTACCATATTCTATTGATTTTCAATGTAAACTATGCAATTTAGTGGTAAAAAACATAAGGTCTGGTCTGAAAATAGGTCGAAACAATAGATCAAATATAAAGATATCAGTTGGCCAAAAGAAACCGGCATGTAGGACTTTGGCAGCCGTTTTGTTGGTTGAAGCATGTCCTCCGTAAGGTGATGAATGACAATGGTAAAAAATCGATTGTACCTCATCTTGTGGAATACAACGTCTGTGAATCCCATCAACACCAAGCTTGAAAAGATATGGATCATCCCAAAAATAATGCTTGGCATCCGCATAGAATTTCTTTCGGGATTGGTATGTGAGGTTGGGTGGTAGAGCCCCGCATGCAAAAAAATTAGCAATATCAGCGAACCACGGGTATTCGACCTTACTCACTTGGTAGAGCTGCTCATCGGCAAAAGAGTCATCTATTGGCAAGTCTTTGCTTGAAGGTTCAGCCACAATGCGTGAAAGGTGACCGACTACTAGGTTTTCGGTGCCCTTCTTGTCCCTTATCTCAAGGTCAAACTCTTGGAGCAAGAGGATCCATCGGATGAGGCGCGGTTTTGCATCTTTCTTGGTAAGGAGGTAATGGACTGCCGCATGATCCGTGTAGACAATGACCTTAGAACCTGTAACAGCCTAGTTTTTGAATACTAGGAAATATTAATTGACATGAGGTAAAAATACATAATGATGAAATTATTATTACATTGGTATTGTAACATCTCAATTTTGAACATTTGAAAATTTTATTAGATACAAAGTAAAACATGCCATTGAATAAAACTTTTTACAAGGTCCTAATATGTTTAGGACTCACATTGAACTTCTAATAACTATAAATAACTATTTAGTCTTTAATTGATCATAAAAGCACGTAAGTAAATATATAGGTTTGTAGTTAAGTTTGAAATATCTTAATATTTCCTAAACAATTTATAATTAGAATCTTAATATTTAAATGAAAATGTTATTATCAAAGATATAAGAGGCTTATTGCAAAACTTACTAATTATTAGATAAGAATAAAAATTAGTGATTCGTTTTTATAAAATAACTTGCATGAAAAGGACACATGTAGCTACCTTAACAACTCACTTTTCTTACCTAACACCATTTATTATTATTCAATGAATTTTCTCTCCAAGCTTTGAAAAAAAATATTGATTTAGGAACTTTTTATTAAAAAGTATTTAGCCATTTAAAAGCCAAGTCTCATATTTAAAGTAATAGGGGGCTTAGCGCAAATCATCATTAATAAATAAGTAGAATTAATAGTAACAAGAATTCCTTTTTGTATCAAAGCGACACCTGTTAACCACATGGACATTTCATTTGGTAACACCTAATCCCAGAAATTTTTCCAAGCCGATTAATTGCTCTTCTAGGCCGCTCTTCAGAGATTCTATGTTTATTTTACCTTGGGGAATCCGCTCCTTAACATTTCAATTCCTCCTAATCTTTCTTTCTTGAAATTACTCTCACCGTGACACCTCTTTGACCACCTCTCATCCCCATCTATTCTCTAGAAAGTTAACCTAAAAAGTATAGATAACGGTCCATGGGGAAATAAATGTCGGAGTTTCCTTGCCGGTGTGTACTTAACTCGAGGCAAGCAACAGGCAAAGTGCCAGGCATGGTGAGTCGGAGTTGGTGCTCCTCTGCTGGTTGCGCCTAACCTAATGGAGACCGCGGGAACAAGCAAGATTTTTCAAGCATCGACATCACATGCATCACGGCAACGCTCTAACCACATCGTGCCCAGTGGCGAAGCCAGCGTTCTACAGGGGTAGGCAGTTGCCTACCCCTGGAAAAAAAAATTCCAGCAGATTTGGGTCTGATTAAGGACTTGTCTACCCCTGGAAAACGGTCTTGCCTATCCCTGGACCAGTTCTAACGATTTGTGGCGATTCTCTTCGGGCTGGGCAGATTCTATCATTTTTTTCATGGTCAGTCGATTGAATTTGGGAGGAATATAAGTGTGAAAATGGTGAGTCGAAGGAATTGGGGAGGAAGATAGTACGTCTCAGAAAAAAAAAGCTTTAAGCATTATAAATATTAAATGGACCTGGTGTATATATTGTGTAGTGTGTTGTTTTGAAAATATGAATTGATTCATAATGAATCATATCCGGCCGAATGTATAAATATTAATGTATATCCCAACATATCCCAATATCCTTCTTGTTCCTTTCTTTTATGGGATAATTTCATATTTGCACAATTGTCCTTCTACTTATCTTCATACTCATATAGTATTAATTTTGTAACAATAACAAGCCAAAACTTTTACCTTTTATGTAAATTGTATGTTATTCGAACCCGAACCTGTTAATTTATTCAAACCCGAATCCGATAATTTATTTAAACCCGAACCTGATTTTTGCCTACCCCTGACTCAAATCCTGGCTTCGCCACTGATCGTGCCCGACATTGCCAAGGTGCGGATTTCGAGTTATTCCTAGCCCCTTCTAACTTGTTTAATTGTTTTTGTAAGCTCGTGGGTTTCTTTGCATTCTTTTGATCGCATGTTGATTTCTTGATGATTGTGATTTAATTGAGCGATTATTGTACCATCACTGGTACGGGTCTGGTGTATTGCTGCACACCAGCTGTTCGGTGAAATGCCTAAGAGAAGTAAATTACTGGTACGGGTCTGGTGTGTTGCTGCACATCAGCTGTTCGGTGAAATGCCTAAGAGAAGTAAATTGTTGGAAATCTTAAGGTTAATATATGGTAGTGGTTTGGAGTTACATGGTGTACAACTATTTTATATAATTTAATTATGGAACAGACCACAACTTCTATATTCTCAAATTGATACATGCATGACACAAAAGATGACAGGAGCCTTGATATCAATATAAAATATCCACTTCACATGAACTGAACGGTCACTACTAGAATTCTGATTTTTTGCATGGGTAAAATTTGGCTTGTTGCATGGGCTTACCCTTGCAAGAACCCTAAAAAATGTCAGTTGCATGGGCTACCGTTGCAACAAGTACCCATGCAACAACCCCCGTTGCAACTACTCAATTTCCGACTTGTTGCATGGGTTATCCATGCAATAACTTATGGAATACTTATTGCAAGGGTATGCCCTTGCAATAAGTACCCATGCAACAAAGCTAATGCTGGAAGTAGTTGCAACGATATAGCATTGAGTAGTTGCAAGGATAAAGTGCGTGGGTCCCATGGAGTATTTGCAACGATAGAGGATCGAGTAGTTGCATGGGTAAAGTGTGTGGGTCCCATGGATTAGTTGCAACGATAGAGGAGTGAGTAGTTGCATGGGTAAATAACGTGGGTCCCACATGGTTAGTTGCATGGATAATTAACCTATTAGTTGCATGGGTAAAGAAGGTGGGCCCCACCAGGTTATTTGTAAGGATATTGTCTGCGCCCCATATTTGTATAGATTTTCCGGTGCAAAAAATTGTCGTTCCAGGAAAAAAAATTCAGGCCCAATTCTATAATTCACCCCGTACCAATTTGGTACCTATACCGATTTGGTACCAACCCAATGGCATTAATAATTTACATTTCAAATTAAACAAGCATTAATAACAACACATTGCAATAAGCATTAATCAATATAATGTTATGAAGCATACATTGTAGCAAAAACCAAAAAGTACTACAATCACATTAATATAATAAACTTGTACATATATCCAAAATAAATGATTTAACACTGGACTGAACAAATCTGAAGGCCAGTCCTGAAGTTCTCTGCATTAAGAGAATTTTCAATTGATGTTAAGAAATTAAGAACATAGAAAATTGAAAAGTAATTTGTTACAGTATCAGCCATGGGGATAAAGACTAAGATAATTTTGTGTACATGGCAATTACTTCAATTGGCATTACTTATACAGTAACCCAGCACTTATGGCAATTACTTAAAATACAGTGACCCAGCACTTATACTTCAATTGGCATTACCTTAAACCCTAAACCTATGTTGCTTACCAAGTCAAATTAGATTTTAATTTGCCTACCAAGTCAAATTAAAATACAGTGACCCAGTAACTAAAGAAGCATGTTATTGACTTTTAATATATAGATGACTACAAAAAGTTTTCAATCTAGTTTTCTTCCCTAAAAGTAATTTTATTTGTTATAAACCTTTAAGTTCATTAATTGTTCATGAGCAAGGCACACAAGTATCGTTACATCAATATCATTAAGAAAGCGAATCAAAATGAAAAATAAATCACTTCAGTCTTGAATCTTGTATTAGGTGCCGACTATAAATCTCAACTCAATTATAGACCCTATACATATTTATGTTCAAGGACATATAACAACTGTTACCCAAGGGCTGGCATGCAAAATATTCAAAATATTCACTACCCCCTGTTCAAAATATTCACTAAAAATATTTCCAAGGTTTTGTTTTAGCTTTACCTCAATAGTAGTAATAGAAGAAACCATCAGCATACAAACCAGTTTGAACAAGGCTCGCAATCCAAGCTATACAATTATCAAGAGTCAACATCATTAGGTATAATTTTTCCATATCATAACATCAGAAATTATATTAACATCAATTTTACTAAATCAGTTTCCAGTATATGACAGTACTACACTAGTACAGGTGTATATAAAGTGCACTTGCTTCCTTTCCCACTTTGAAAATAGGTATATTATTTGGATCCTATCATATTCCTACAAAATAGCATTGCTGAGGTGTATATAAAGTAGGTATATATAAGACTTTGTCCCCAAATATCACTAATTTCCCATTTTCCTTCAAGTACTGAAGTATCTATTTTCATCTTTAAAATTCCAACTAATACATTTTGGTGACAAGTAGCATTGCTGAGGTGCTATAACCTATGATTCACTTTTTTCAAGTCATACATAGTAATATATAAAATAATCAAATTTTACCACATAGAAGAATCCAGCCTCTTTGCAACCCACATCCAACTGTCTAACAACTTCCAGCACATCATCATTTGTTGCCAGTATTGGATCATCAATCTTAGTCACAAGTGGACTAATATCTAATAAAGGACAGAAGCGAAATCTTAAAAAACATGTATGAAATCAACGCGTCATGCTAAATAACACCAGTTCAAGGCCCGATTTCACAGTTCAATTCACAAGCATAAGTCTTATATATCCAACGGTCTCCATTTACCGGCAATTCAATTCAAGGCCTGATTGTTCAATTTCAAACAATACAGAGAAAGAGAAAAAACTTAGAAAAAGGTCAATTTACCGGATAGTTTCCAACTTCGGCTCGGCAGGCTTGACGGTACCAAGACGGTCTTGATCGATCTCCTCCGCCTTGCTTTCGACCAAACATACCGACCATACCTTCATCACCCAAATTTAAACCTGATTACAAATTCGGGTGATGAAGGGAGTTTCAGGTAGTTGTATAACCTGAAAATATAAATAAAAAACCTAATAAATAAGTGAATATGCATTAACAGTAAGAAAGAGAAATAAGAACAAGGGCAAGTAAACTTACGGCAACTGGACCCTCAATGCGCATCAAAGGCACCTTTGGGAACACAATAGATCCTTCTGGAATAGCAGATACCGCCATATCTGAGCAGTCTATTTCTTTTAAATACTCAAAAAATCCATCCTAAAATGGTAAAAATATAAATAGAAAAATAGATCAGACATGATTTATATATGCCATGTGAAATTTCAATCGATAATTGAACCTTGCATGTAGGCATAGAAGAGCACAAAAATGCAATCTCATCCTCAATTAATTTAAAATTAGCTATGAAGCGTATGCATTCTTCAAGGCCACCAAAAACAGTATACTCTCCGCAAAACGGGTTCTTTCGGAAGTATAGATCAAAACTGTATCATAAAACAAATATCAGACAGATAAATTTTAAACCAAATATAAGAGTATGCTGCAACCAAGAATCTCTTAAATTGTTATCATATGAACATTGATAGAGTCCAGCCCTTTTAGTTATGATTTGCATGTATGCACACACAATTAATGGTATTCTTAGATTGCCCAAAAAAAAAAGATAGTTGATTAACCAGATAACTTGACGAAGTGCGAAGTTATTAATTAAGAATTTTCAATAATACGCACTATCATATACTTCAATTTCTTTGCATTGTTTATCTTTTACATGAATAGGAGTGCCGAAAATATATATTTCCACATCTAACCCTATAAAACACCAAATTTGCATATATGCACCAGAGAATTGAATCCAGGATCATCCAAATTTAAGTAAAAACTATCGACCATACCTTCGTCGCCCAAATTTAAGTAGGATCATCATCTCTGAGTTCAGAATACAAATTTAAACGCAAAATTTGATAAAGATTGAACTTTTGCCATCTCTTGAGAAATGAATATAATATGTCCCCATACCAGAATTTAGGCATTAGGAAGAAACCTGATTATTCAGACATATATTATAGGAATGCCATATCTACAAATCTTCAAAGAGACAATGATCTCCACATTCAATTCAAAATTGGTTTCCAGTAACGAATAAGAAATGCATTAAATAATAAATTATCAAAAACAAAAAGAGAATCAAAGAGATTACGCCTTGGCCCTGGAACCCTAGCTCTGAACACTAGCACAGCGCTGGAACCCTAGCTCGGCGGAAGACTTCTAATCGACGGAGCTACACCTTGGCGCTGGAACTCTTGTTTTGTGGGGGGATCTGTCCTTCTACGCGCTAAAATGTTACTGGCGGACATGGTCGGTGAGGTGCTAGGGTTAGGGTTTGGGTTGGGGAAGAAAGATGGCACGAAAATTTTAGAGGGAAAAGTTTGGGAGAGAAAAAAGAGCTGGGGCGGCTGATCTTATGAGTGGGATTTTTTGACAAAAGGTTAGATTGTAGGGAGACAGGAGAGAAATCTTCCGAGTGAGATTTAAGGAAAAGTGAATTCATATTCTCTAAGGTAACATAATGCTTGTGTTTAGATTGGACCGGCTGATTATTATTAAGCACGAATATTAAAAGGAGCCTGTGCATCAGCTACTGCTAGATCTAAACAGAAATATTACGTTACAATGGAGTATAGGAACTCCCTACCCACAGCTATACAAATTAAATAAATCATGACCGTTCTTTACTTATCGGATGGCATGGAAGCTTAATATTTACTAATCACTCAAAATTTACAGCAATATATATAAAAAAAATTCAAAAAAAATATTTTTATTTCTTTTACATCTTATATGGCCAAATAATACATATACATATCATTTTTATAGATTTTCATCATAATATGTCCATTCAAATTTAGAAAATATTTTCGGACCGTCCGTTTTCACGCGAAAAATCAACGGTCGATCTGCAATGAAATCATTCCAAATTTGTTTTAAAATGATCGAGGTAGAACATTGAACGTAACCAACATAAAACTTTGAAAGTTTTATTATGTATGAGTTTCAATCCAACACGAAGTGTTTATGGCCATACGATGCTTCAATTTATCGATCAACTGGATGAATGGGTAAATAAAAACAAAATTTGATCAAACTCGGATGCAAGACAATAAATATAGTGCTCTTTAATTTAAACGGTTCCGATCGACCAACGGGTGACGTATTCCCGTACATCTTCATTAACTCGTGAAACAAGAGTTTATGTTTCATGTTTATGCATAGAAGATGTGTCGTATATGCAACATGCATGTAATGCTATGTAATTAATGTGTCAAAATCATTTAATTAAGTAATAAATATATTAGAACATTAATTATTGCATAAATTTCATTAATATAATTTTCATTACAAAATATTTTTACAATTAAAGTCGAATTTTGACGTTAATTGACTAAATTTCATTGAATAGTTTTGCAAATATTGACACATGTTGAGGGGGCAAATTAGGACAAAATTCAATAAAATTAATAATTATAAGTATGATTCGGTCATAAAAACCGTAAAAAAGTAGATATTTTTTTCATATTATCTGTTGTACTTCTAATTTGATTTTGGTTTTACAAATTTGATTTTATAAAAGGTCACCCAACTTAATCAAGTATCAATTTTTTAGAAAACAATCAAAACATTAATAATTTAGAAAACCTTCAAGTATAGATTTTTTTCATGTCCCATATGCATGAAAAATTTGCCAATGAATATAAATTCAGTACCACTTTCAAGCAATTTCAATGTCTTACTTACTCTCTTAATTAATTGCAAATCTATTTTAAAATCTATCTTATAAAATGATCAAGGGAGAAAACTAAACGCAACCAACATAAAAGTTCGAATGTTTTATTATGTATGAGCTTCGATTCAACATGAAGTGTACATAAAATTTAATTTTTTTTTTACTTTAAAAAATTGATTTTATTAAAAGTCACTCAACTTGATTAACTAATTTGCACTACAATACTAACCATAAGTCAACAGGATGTGACAAAATTAGCCCTAGCCGTTCCATATAATGCAACCAGTTCTCATAATAAGTACTGAAAGCATCTGGCTTCTCTTGATTTTGTTATTTTTGTAATATCCCAACAATTGTCGGTGTTGCCTGCAAGCATGTTGATATATGGGTTTAGTGTAGCCTGAAACTTCAAAGATTAATAAGTAACTAACAAGTAACTAATTTTTTTACTATGCTTTATGCCATATCTTGCTGACAGATTTGGGGACAATGGTTGGAGGCTTGTATTAGTACCTTTCCTCTTTTCATCTTTGTTAAAAATCTCTTACATGCACTTTTTGTGCAATTTCTGTCATTTATTATTTACAACTGTTGCTGACAAGATGGATCTGGTATAACTTTCTTTTGATGGTAGCAATTATTGTTAATTAATGATAGCTTAAATGTTTAAATTCAAATAGCAAACTTAAACATGCCCTAAATTATTAAACTCAATCTACTTATCTACATCATTTGTTGTTTGCTACACATGTTTGTAGATGATTATAAAATTCTGATGACTATTTTTTTTTCAATAATAATTAACCAAATTGATTGCAAATCCAGAAGTTCTTGATCAGTATTTTCTCATCAAGAAAAAGTGATTTTTATACACTTTTATATTTTGATAAATCTGGATTCCAGGGAATAATTATGTACAAGGCTTACTGGTAATTAGACTGTACTCTTTATGTTTTTATTCTCTTTTTTCAAAATTGTCAAAGAGACACATCACTGATACTAGTATTCCTGTACTAGAGTGTTGAGCACAGCTTGCACCTGATTTGTACTGGTACCAATTATTGAAATTTTCTCATAAAACTAAACTGGATCTACCAACATTCTTACCAACTCATAAATGAATATGCCTGCACATGCCTAGGGACTGGTATATGGAGATACATAGCTACTGTTTGTAACATAGATGTACCAGCACCATACCATATTGGTACATATCGTTAAGAATGTTATGCTCTAATTAGAACTTTTGTTATCTTCCATTTCATAATTGAGTGACGTTATTTTTGAAATAAGTATTAAGTTTTAAGTAATCTCATAAATAATTTGAAGTGAACGGAGTGTCAAGCAAAATAATCAGTTCTAATGGTCTGGTTCGGATCATTATCATTCTAGCTTGAATTTTCCCAAGAGAAAGGCTTATGATGCCCAACAGGTCCATGCAAATAACATCTCTGATTTTCTAGAAGGTATCATTTTTATCTTGCATTTGAATGCCTATTCTTGTACCAATATGCCTATTGTTTGTTATATTATGTGTACATGTACTAGTAATTGTTTTATGTAATCACGAGGGTCCCTGCTAAGTGCTTCATGTATGAACTGGTGGAAACTGTGTAGGCATATGTACAGTTATTAGTATGCCCACAAAAATTCAAACAGTATCTGACACAAAAATAAGGATATGGTGCACACTGTACAGTTCATTATATCTTGAAAATTTAACCCAAATTCATTTCAGTTCTGTTCTTTTAGTTGTCTCTTATGTTTTTTTGTTTTTTATTCTAATGCAAAACTCTCATCTTGCCTTGAAGGATGCACGCATTTTTTGTATGACCATAGATTAAAAAAAAGATAAATGTGTATGCCGATCCTCTTAAAAAAAATTGAAGATTAATAAAGATAACATGTTGACCCCTGAACCTCGGTGGGCTCCGCAGGTTCAGAGACAGTATTGGATATCAATGGGTGTAAATGTGGACAAATACGCATCGTGGGTGGGATTAGAGACAAGGCAATGGTTACTCGTATCTATTACTTATATCTATTACTTTAACTTCTTTCTTATATTTTATTTATCTTATTTGTTGGTTAAATGTTAAAAGTTATTTTAAACTGCAGAATTCACACGATCTTGTATGCAGTTCCCAAATATGTTACATCTGTAGATTATCTTTAAAAACCAATTTAGATTAAAAGTAAAAGATTATTGTGGTATATCACCAGACCATTATAGGTGTGGTTTTCAAATGGTATGACAAGCCGGTATCCAAAATTTGAAAGTCGGTATGGGCCAAGTTATCAATTATTTTTATTAAATTAAAAGACTCTTTAACAGTTAACACTGATTATCTCTGTCGTGGGGATTGTATGTGCTAATATGCCCGGTGAAGCATAATTAGAAACCTTGACTTAAACTATTGCATAATTTGCAAATACCACACAACATTTTTTTATTGAACTACCACACATTTTGGATATTTACGACACATGTTTGATCATTAAGGAAAACAAATGCCAAGTTAAGCAAGAAATTGAGCAAGTTGTAAAATAACATCACTATAGAGGAATGTGATGAAAGTTATGATACGGAGCAAAAGTATGACATGCAAGAAATTGAGAAAGGACTTATTGGTTATGGCCTAAATCTCAAAGATCAATCTGGTGAAGATGGTTGTTAATTGGTAATTTTTTGTGTAATGTGTTGCATGGTAATTTGGTGAAGACTTTTGTATCTTTATTATTACTTGTAAGGTTTATTCTTAAGACCAAAATTTTAAGATTCTACAATTTAAGGTTTTGAATTATTTATGTATCTCATTTACTTTTTAAGTAGGATATGAAATATATTAAGTAGGATGTGAACAAATTAATATAATGCTGTAATTTAGAAGAATTTATTCAATTTGAAGGAAAATATTAAATATATATACTGAAAAAGGCACTGTCCAGAAGTTCAATACTTGTTGCATGGGTAGTCCCATGCAACAAATAGTTCTCAAAAATCGTCAAAACTTGTTGCATGGGTAACCCATGCAACAAATATTTCTCAAATAATCCTCCAAACTTATTCTGGAGATTTGTTGCAAGGGTAAGCCCATGCAACAAATAGTTTTCAAATACTTGTTGCATGGGTTACCCATGCAACTGTTTAGTCTCAATTCGGGAGACTTGTTGCAAGGGTATGAGATGAGTTGTTGCATGGACATTCATTAAAATATACTTTCTATCTTTGCTGGCGGGTCACGGGTTATCAAATATTTGTTGCATGGGTAAATAAGAAGCAGTTGCATGGGTAACCATCAGACTTATTGCAAGGGTAACTGTTGCATGGGACACCCATGCAACAAGTTTGACTGTGTCAGAAATGCCAATATTTGTTGCATGGACACTACTTACCCTTGCAACAAAGATTTTTACCCATGCAACAAATCCAGATTCTAGTAGTGGGTAAAATTTATATAATAAATTGAGACGGTAATGAGTGAACTATGTGATAATCAGACCCATTGAATTGTGAATCAAAACGAGGTACATGATGACATACATTAGACAAGTAAATTTTGTAAGTGTAAATATGCCTTAGTGAAATGTCTTATTACATATTGAAATTTGCATGTCTGATTGCACGAGATTATTTGTTTGATTAGTGTAGCTTGGTTGTTGCTCGGTTGCCAATTGCTTGTAGTTAAAGTCTTGAAGTTGGTATTCTTATTGCATAAACGAGTTGCAGGACATACGCTTGCATCATGAACTGAACCATATTTCTGTTTGCATGAAATTAACTTGTATGCATGGTACAAGGCATTAGTTTGGAGTTGTTGCTTGCTTGTTTGTTTAGTTGCTAATTGGTTGTATTGTTGATGCTTGCTTTGTTGCTTGATTGGTAATTAGTTGTAGTTTAAGTTCTTGAATGTTCTTTTTTTTAAATGCATAGCATGAATGCATGAGTTGTCATAATGAGCATGCACATATATTCTAGAATTGAATTGTGACAAAACTTGAAGAGTTTAGTGGCAAAATAAGATTGTAGTATATGCTAGTGTTATATTTTAGAATAAAGCATCAAGATGCATGATCATATATTTTTATAGCAAAAATCTGAAAATGAAGTATGATGTTCAAATTTAGAATTTGGTTTTGAATATGACATGATTTGAACAAGAGTTTGAGTTGCATTGCATATGCATAGATGATATAGAACATGAGTTGAACTAAATTTTGCATGATATACTTGCATGCATGATACATAGTTTTATATGAACCATGCACTTGTTATACATGAACCTTGAATAGAAATGAGAATACATAGAACGCATTGATTTGCTTGTATATGGAATGTCTTGTATGTACTTTGATGGGAATTGAGGAATGAAATCCGAGGGTCATGTAGGCGCCATATTCGGGTAGCACATAGCGTCAGCTGTGTAGGCGCCATATTGGGGTAGCGCATAGCGAGAGCTGTGTAGGCGCCATATTCGGGTAGCGCATAGCATGAGCTGTGTAGGCGCCATATTCGGGTAGCGCATAGCATGAGCTGTGTAGGCGTCATATTCGGGTAGCGCATAGCAAGAGCTGTGTAGGCGCCATATTCGGGTAGCGCATAGCAAGAGCTGTGTAGGCGCCATATTCGGGTAGCGCATGAACGGATTTATGCTTGGTGAAAGAACTTGTAACGCATGGTAAACAAAGGAAAATATTTGAGAATTGATATACTTGAAAAATTGTGCATATTTGAGAATTGCTAAATTTGGAATAAAGCATGGTTAAACAATAGGGTTGCATAAGTAAATTGGATTGAAATCTTAAATTTATTGCACATCAGCATTGCATATTATAATATTTCGTTATGCTTGATTGTTACAGCTATTAATTGTTTCTCTAGCTTGCTGATTTTCTTTTGCGGTATTTGAGCATTTCTTAAAGTGAACTTATATTTTGTTTCTAGACTGATTATAGTTGGTAACTTAGATTATTTGGTTCTTATATTATTATTGTAGTCTATAGTTTTGGTGCTCGTTGCTGTTTTGGTTCCAGTTGGTCAGATCTGGGGATAACTCGACTGGAACTGAATACCGCACTGGGAGATTTTCAATCTCTCATCTTTCCACTTTGTGGGTTCCAGGTACAAAGCGTGAGACATGAAACGAGATATTGAACTAGAAGACTGCGGGACTTTGCAACGAAGAAAAGTAAGTTATGTCATTGGTAATGTATATGTAACTATGTGATTATGTAAAATGATAGAAATCGTCTTGCGCTGATTAGCGCGGCGGGTTGTCGGCCCCATTGTCGGGGTGTGACAGAACCCACCAAATAAGGGCGAAACTTGTTGATGGCGAAGACCACCGCAAGTAACTCCTTTTCAGTTGTGGTGTAGTTGACTTGGGCCTCATCTAGCACTTTGCTTGAGTAGTAGATTGCATACGGCTTCTTGTCGACTCGTTGCCCCAATACCGCTCCAACGGCATAATCACTTGCATCGCACATTATCTCAAATGGCTCATTCCAATTCGGGGGTTGCAAGATAGGCGCTAAAATCAAAGCTTCTTTCAACCTATTAAAAGCATCTAGACAATCCTCATTAAAATCAAAAGGGGCATCCTTAAGCAATAAATTGGTCAAATGTTTGACAATTTTAGAAAAATCATTAATGAACCCTTCGATAAAAACCGGCATGCCCTAAAATGCTTCTAACACCCTTCACATTAATTGGTGGAGGTAACTTTTCAATCACCTCTACTTTGGCACGATCAACCTCTAAACCTTTTTCAGAAACAACATGGCCTAAAACAACACCCTCTTGAACTATAAAATGACACTTTTCCCAATTCAAAACAAGACTAACCTCTTCACATCGTTGCAAGACTTTGGACAGGTTGGTCAAACAATCATTAAATGTTGTACCATAAACTGAAAAGTCATCCATAAAGACTTCCATGGATTTCTCAATCAGGTCTGAAAATATACCCATCATTGCCCTTTGAAAAGTGGCCGGTGCATTACATAACCCAAAGGGCATCCTACGATATGCAAAGGTACCATATGAACAAGTAAAAGTGGTATTTTCTTGGTCATCAGGATGTATTGGTATTTGAAAGAAACCACTATAACCATCTAAGTAACAAAAGAAAGAGTGCTTAGCTAGCCGTTCAAGCAATTGATCTATGAACGGGAGAGGAAAATGATCCTTGCGCGTGCTGGTATTGAGCTTTCGATAGTCAATGCACATGCGCCATCCCGTCATGAGTCTAAGTTATAACAAGTCATTTGCAATATCTTGATTATTTATTTTGTTTGAATAAAGGTTGGACGTCAAGCCACCCAACTATTTTTTATATTACCACTAATTTGGTTCATTCATTTTTGTTATGTTGATTTCGTATCAAATTAACTCGAAAAATAATGTCGATCGCTTGAATTCATAGTATGAACTTGCGATTTTGAAATATTAAATAACCAACAAAGTCACGATAAATGGTCAAAAAGTTATGATACTAACCGTAATGCGCTACACAATTGTAATATATACAACCATCAAGTAAGCCCTGCAACAGGTAAACTTTTTATTTTTTGGCTCAAGTTAGATGGACGTGTTCCATGACAAGATCTTGCGCCGTATTAAGCAATCCATTATGTTTTTGTTTTTTATAATGGGGAAAAATTACAATATTTAATTATACACAAGAAGACAAGAAGAAAGTAGAGAAAGGACAACAGCAAATAATAATAATAATACATAACTACATGCATTTTTTGAGATGGAAAACTAATATGTAGCAAGTTATTGTTTACAATATTCAAATCTAATAAATTAGTTATAGAAAATATGAATAACCACACTAATTATTTAGGACTAATTGGTTTTTTACTGAAGCTAATTAATTTTTGAGATATGTTATTTAAAAAAAAAATAGAGCATTTTTTTACACATAAATTCAAAAACTTTTTTTCTTATGGAATACTAAAGGTAAAAATTGCAGTGTGGAATTTAATATTAGTTGTATGACACCTAATAATTGGTATTTGAATGTAGGTTTAAACTAAAAATATGAAAGGTTGTACATATTTATCGTTTTGTTGTATTTGTTATGAACGTTTTTTATGCAAAATTGTAGCCTTTTTATATTTGATCATAAAAACTGATCAAATCATTGCAAAATATCAAGTATAAAGTCAAAATATTAAAAATCTAACGCAACCACAAAAAACTTGTGTACAAACCCAGTTACAAATTATAAATAGTTTTCTTTTGCAATATCATGGTTAATATCAGATACCTTGATAATATTAGACAACAATTCAGCAAAGAAACAAGCACAGTAGAAGAATAATGAAACTAAGTTGTACTAACAACAATTTCTTGGATCAGATAGGACCCAAAACTATTTCTGTCAACACTTGGAATACCCCCAGCTGCTCCAGCGAGTTTGTACCGGGTCTGAAACCCGTTCCAATTCCCTCTTGGCAATCCATTGGACTGGTCTCTCCAACTGAACTGGCTATATATATGCTGTGGGGCTGTTCTCAGCATCTCGAGATCTCTTGTGAATAGATTTCCTTTGTCAATTTCTACAGTACTCCATCTGATAATGAGAGAAGTTAATATATATAATCTTGTAATATTTCAAAGAGTGGGGTTATGGTACTATGTATAGCACAGATTGGTCCGTACTATAGATCAATATCAGAATTTTCAAAGTGCAAACAATCTATCTGAACCATTCAACGTGATCTCCATATGAAAATGTACTTGTAGATCAAATTTTACAATTTAAAAAAAAATTACTATTTGTTTAGATAGGTAGAAAATCACTTGATATAAAGTTTCTAGACCACTGAAACGTAGTGATTTTCTACCTATCTAAAAAATAGTAAAACAAATCTAAAAAATGTAAAATTTAGTACATTTTCATTAGAAGATTATGTTGAACATTTTTTAACTCAGAAAACAAAATATTGATCCGTAGTTGGAACCAATCTGCGGTATGCGTAGTACCATAGCCTCATTCTATTTCAAATATATGGTATAAAAAGGACTATGAGCATTTGCATGTATGATATGAAATATCTTATTTAGCACAGAGATGTCAAGAAAGAATCTAAAATATGAACCAAGGATTACAATTTGGAGCAATATTTGCCCAAAAAGAGCATCAAATATGTCAAATATCTTGGTCCTAATTCATCAAAATTATCATATTTACTCTTCTATAATTTGTAAGTTATACTGAGATATAGAGGAATAATTTTGATATTTTATATAAGAAATTTCTAATTCTTGGAGGATATACACATGATATTTCATTTTGCAAGGGACAATTATAATTCTCACTTGACAGAGCACATGCAATTTTTTTGAAATTTTGAATAGACATACACATAAACCTGCTAATTTGATTAAAATAAAGGTCTCAAATTAAAAGGAAAGATTACTTGTTGCAGGGCTTGATGGGCTGCCTCTCTCTCTTGGGCTCTCCAGCGCTTTGCCTCCTCGGCTTCGGCCCGCTTCCTTGCTTCCTCAGCTGCTTTTGCCTCTGCTTGCAGCCTTGCCTTTTATATTTAAATGCCAAAAAATAAAAATAATCAGTAACAAAAATTATTGAGAGTTAAATGAACTGCTTGGCATAGAAGATAACAACCCACCATCACTTTATAGCCTTTCTAGCTCTTCTCTTTCTCACCTTAGCTTCTCAGGGTCCTTTTTTGCAACCTTCTAGATGCATTAGTCATTAATCAAAATTAGTAACCAAATATAAACGATTCCATATATAAATTCTGACTCATTTAATTTTTTTTTTCCAGACTTATTTGGAGCATTGCGAAATTTTTGTTGCCTTGTCCTTTTCAACTTGAATATGGACCGGGCTATTTTTCTAGGAGGCTACGGTACTGTGCATAGTGCACATCGGTCCGTACTATGGATCCACATCTCCATTTTCAAACATCAAATAGTCGAATGGAACAGCTCAACATGATCTTCATATGAAAATGTACTTCGAGGCCAATCATATGAAGATCATATAAAGCGGTTTAGATTGTCTGTTTGGACTTCGAAAATAGAGATATAGTTCCATAGGAAGGCTGACTTTCATTTTTTTTTTCTTTCTTTTGAGGAAACTTACCATCCATTTGAGCATCCATGCCAGTAGGATTGGCTAGGTTTAATGGGTCATCCGCATCTGATTGTTTCGACCCGTTAGATGATTCTGGCATAACAAGAATAAAATGGTTATTAGGTAAATAATATTATCATCTCATCTCATTGCAATATGAAAGGCAAGACAAATTTAGACATGTTTAGAAGAGACTAAGTAAGATGCGCAGTACAGTACTGAGTTATTACTGGTACAACAAAACAATTGGTCATTGGTATTTCCCTTGTTTTAATTGTTTTGGTTTCTTCGCCAATGGTCACCAAAAAGGACAGTCCCGGAGCAATTTTATGTTACCAGTCTGTACTGGTAAGCTATAAAACAGTCAAAGTTACGTTACTTTTTCACGACCCGAAGCAGGCCTAGAAGCTTTTTCCTGCAGATTGAAGTGTGAAAAAATGTCCATCAGATAATATACCAGTAAAATAATTTTTATCATCGAGTAGATGCTTAGTAGCCCTAAGAAATACAATCACAATAAAAAAAATATACCTTCTTCATGCAGTGTGGAGGCTTTGGCATCTGAACCACTTCCTGAGGAACAACCTGAGTCTGAATCTGTAAAGAGAAAAAGATCTCGTCAATATCAATAAATACAATTTGAATTTAAAAAATTGCACATGGCAAGAAACCGTAGGACCACCAGTAAAAAAACAGCAATATTGACCAAGATATTAACGAACATGAGTACCAAAGTTTAAATGAATGTACTTTTCCAAATTTAGACATCGTTAAATATCATACGTGATAATCTATTATAATTTTTGGAACAAATTTCTTTTAGGGACTAACCCAAGAAGGATCTAAAATGTCAATAGCAAATTCATATAAATCTTCTTCGTATTAGGGACTAATAGCAAATGTCAATAGCAAATTCATATTAGGGACTAACCCAAGAAGCTTCTTCATATAAATCTACCTGACACGTGTCAGTCAACCTCATGCATCTCCTCAGCTGGATTAAAATTGCGCTGCAGCCCCTCTGTAGCAATTTTGGACTTCTTTCCTTCGAACTTGGTTAAATTGCGCTGCAGCCCCTCTGTTTTGATTTTGCACTTCCAGCTGCAGTTCGATGACTGTTTCAACCGGTCATCACCTGTATCCAATATGCAAGTTTGGTAAAGAATTAGTGAAGGATACCTATAATTGAAACCCAATCATCAGGTGAGAGAGTTGGCATCTAGCCCCATCAGGTGATGTAGATTAGTTCAAATCACATTATAACCTCATTGAAACCTCATCACATTATAATCAATAAAGATTGTTACAGATGCAGATTAGTTCAAATCAAGACAACATACTTTCTTATTCAACATAAATCTGCCTCAACAGGTACCAATTAAAGGCAAAGATACACTAGTGGTATGAAAACCAAAACAGGTACTGCTGGCCAGCACCACTTTAAAAATTGATCAAATAAAAAAAAGCAAAAGGAAAGAACAGCTAAAAATAATTTCAACTAACAACATCAGACACTTCAACTGGGAATTTAGGCAAACTAGTCCCAATAAAGTGGAACTTGTTAGAAATGAAGTTTGGACGCTTTGTGAATTTTGTGCATGTTCTTTTAAATAAGAACTTTCGCTTTTTATCTAAATAAACCTTTTTTTGTTGTATAGTTTTAGTGATTTCAGTTTTTTTTGCAAATTTTCGGTGTCTTTTTTTTTTAATTTGAGTTGTTATTCTTCTAATTAACACATTTCAAATTTTTTTATTGTTAACCCTCCTCCTTTTATCCGGGCTTAGGACCAGCTATATAGTTTCGACATAGGGAGAGTTAAAATATGAAATATGTTAGTATTCCTCAAATTTAAATAAAGAAACAAGGTCAGATATATACCTGCTGGGAAGGTACTGTAGTAGTTTCAACCGGGCTTGGGACCAGCTACTCGTGTCCTTCTCCATTCCTCTGATAATAAGAATATCTTACTGATAAAAAGAGAAAAGACAAATCTATTGCAAGATCCTTTAATTTATTCAAAAAAATTGGAAAAGAAAGTACCTTACTAATACGGGGTTGGTAAGTTATGAAGCATTATCCTGCCGCATGTATCTGATTTATTTCTGTTATGAAAGCAGAGTGTTTCAGAGAAGCCACCTGCCACCTGCCACCACGGCCTTTAATGGACTTATTTTTTTAGAGAAACACGTAACCCCGAATGCTCCTCCAGCAAATCAACTTTCTTGATTTCTAGAATGTCCTTACGTTTCAGAGATATCGGCCACCACGGCCTTCAATTTTCTTTTCTTTCAGAGAAGCAGGTAACTCCGGGAGCTCCTCAAGCAAATCAGCTTTTGTAATTTTTAGAGTTTCTAGGGCACTGAGTCTCGCCATTGTAGCAGGCAATGACTTCAGAGACCTTGCACCCCAGATATGCAACGACCTTAGAGAAGCAGGTAACTCCGGAAGCTCCTCCAGCAAATCAGCCCCACCGATTGTCAGCACTTCAAACACAGTGAGCCTCACCATTGTAGGAGGCAATGTATTGAGATTTCTCAGACCCGAGAGAGTCAACCTCTTGAGGGTACTGCTGTTTTGCAGAAACCATTGCTCCAGCAAAGCCTCCATCCATGAACAATGGGAAACATGTAGGTTGCTAACAAAGCTTAGGCTTCTTAGTGGTTCAATGAGAAGGAGAGAGAGGTCATCAATGTGAAGCTCCTTGATCTTTATAGAATCCAAGCTACTTCCTCGGTCGGCACCATGTGCCTGTTCCCTAGATGAATGTTCAACGAGCTTCTTGCATTCTGATATATGTAGCACATTGAGAGATCCGAATGCATTTTCTGAGGAGGGAATACGAGAAATATTTGCACAATTACTTATATCAAGATCAGTGAGAGTAGGAAGGCTTGATACTGATGCCAGCAGTGGCTCATCAACTTCACCACAGTTTCCCATGAAAAGTCGTTGGAGTTTTGTTGGTAGGAGGTAGCCTTGAAAATCCATCGCCACTAGCTTTGGGTTATTTGTTAAATTTAAGTATTCCAAAGACATTAACTTCCCAAACCCATGAGTTGGTAGGTGTACCAATCTCTCACAGCCGTTGATGGTTAATTCCTCAATAGCTTGCAAATCTAGGTTGTCTTGCTGAAGAAATCCATGCAAGGATATTAAGTTGGGGCACCTTTCTATCTCCACTACTCTTAGTGATGATTTCAGGGATAATGGTGCACGAGTGTTATTACCAGAATTTTGGTACAAAGCTGGAAGAGAATTCAAGCCCACATTACTAATTCGGAATTCAATTAGAGAAAGTGGCATATCAGGAAACCTGTCTATATTTAGACAATGACGTATATCAAGAATTTTCAAATATGGTATTTCCCCAGAATATAGTTGGTTTTTCCAAAGAGGACAATTAAGTAATTTGAGGGATGATAGGTTTAAAGGCGGTGAAGCCTCCATCCAATTAGGAGATCTTTGACCATTATAATTCTTAATTGTCAATTCCATGAGACTGTGAGGGGGTTGGAGGTAATCAATGATTTTCTCAGCGAGAATAGGATTGGTCTTTGAGGTCCATTTTAGGGAGAGCGACATGAGATTATTCTTCCCTAATAGGTTGGCACTCTTAGCTTCAGTATGATCTCCTATATTCTCTATTTTTTTAATAGACAAATGTCGGAGGTTCTTTAGTGTGCCTAGTTCATTTATACGTTGACCACTCTCTTGTCCAACAAAAAAGGTTAACTCTTGGAGAGATGTCAGCCTGTGGACTCCATGAATGGTTTGCATTATCTCCTTTGGAAGCCTCATATAACGCAACCTAAGTAGATTGGTCACTCCAGTTGCTTCAATTACTGAATAGATCACAGCCTCATTATATCGTGGAATTTCTAGTACTTGCAAATGACAAAGTTTGTAAACTGAAGCACGGAGCAAAGTTCCAGGTCCCTCTGCATACAGGTAGCGAAGGTGTACCAAACAACTTATCTCTTCGGGCATTTCACTAGATCCACATATTTTCAATAAACGTAAACTTTTCTTAATTAAATTATTTGGAAGAACAAATGGATACGAATAAGGGGTTACAACCAAGCTGCGTAAATTTTCAAGATGGGAGACCTTTTCCATTTCATGATCATGTACATAAACATGTCGTACAGTGCTAGGCATGGTAATTGATTTATCATTAGATTCTATTCTACAACATTCTCCATATGAAACGTTTTGGGCCAACTCATGCACCAGATCATGCATAACATATCTCTCACCTTCCCCTGATTCAACATATTCAAAGAATGACTTCCTTAAAAGAAGATTGAAGTAATCTTCTCCAATATCTTCTGGCCTTTCTTCTTGACTTGATTGTTGCCGGACGAATCCAGAACAGATCCACATTTTGATCAAGTCATCTTTATCAAACTGATGATCTTGAGGAAATATGCTACAAAATCTAAAGCATACCTGCAAATTTGCGGGTAAATGGTAGTAGCTCAATTTCAAAACCTCCACCACATCCTTTGCTTGCTCTAAGTTAAATAGAGACCCGTGATTCAAAACTCTTCTCCAATACTGGTGGTCCATACGTGAATTCAGCAAGCTTCCGATCACCTTTGCTGCTAATGGACTACCTCGGAGCATTTTTAGTATTTGATCTCCAATTGCTTGCAAATCTCTATGATTGTCAAGGTTAAAACCACGAAATGCATAGCTCTGAAAGAGCAATCGCAACTCTGGCTTTCCTAAGCCTTGTAATGATAGAGGTTCATGCTCTGTACTTATCACACTTGCAAGCAAGTCTGCCACTGATTTCATTCTAGTAGTAAATAATATTTTACTACCTTCTTGTACAAATCTCAAAGGAGCAATCAGTTGGTCCCAGTGGCTCCTTTTCTCATCATCCCATATATCATCTAAAACGAGAAGAATTTTTTTTAAATGTATATTTTCTTTCAAGGTCTCTTGAAGCGCATTTAATGGTTTATTATAATAATTATTGTCGCCTAGTTCACCAAGCATCTTTCTCGTTATATGTTCAACACTGAAGTTAGTAGAAACACAAACCCATATTGTTTTGTCGAAATGATTCGACCCGCGCATCTCTTGATATGCAAATTGTACAAGGGTGGTCTTTCCTAGTCCACCCACCCCGACAACACCAAACGAAGAGAGGCGAGCATCAGTTGGCCGCTTTAGCCAATCAATTATCTTGTGCTTCTCAACTTCCCTGCCAAACAACTCTCTTTCAACTAAAAAGGAAGTAGTTTCGCGACTTAAAACTTTACAGGTTTCTTGCCGTGATTCTGAAAGATCATGAATACCTAGCACAGTGGCAGCTTGAAGGAGACGCTCCACACCGTTAGCAGCCTCATCCAACATTGTTACGGCCTCCTTCAACCTCTCCAATGTATCATCATTGATAGTACATGGTTTTCTCTTCTTTGAACTAGAAGCGGATCCACCCGCCTCATCTCGGTCTTTCACCATATCCTCCAGTTTTTTGTACTCCAACTCATCAAGCATGTCTTCGGATGCTTCAACAGCCTCCCTAAACTGCTCGACCCATTGGCGAGCACTCGGGTCCTTCATCTTCAGAGCTTCGGCAATGCCCATGACAGTTGTGATCTGGGGAAGAGCAGCCTGTAGCCTCTTTAGCGCGGCTTTGCTATCGGCTGGCAGCTCATGGCCACGCGAAAAACCAATGCCGATAAGTTCTCCGACAACAGCTGACCCCACCCACTCAGCAATTTTCCAGGCAGCGTTTGAAAGAGCCATCTTGAAGTTTCTTCTTTCTTCTACTGCGGCAGCTTCCTCAAAGCCGGTTGGTTTTTTTTTCGATTTTTGTTTTTTCCTTGCTAGTGTTGCTTGGGAATGACAAATAACAAGTAGCAAAATGTATTGTTTTTTTTTTGAAACACGTACTAAATTGGTGATTGAGAGAACAGATCGATTGAGAATGAAGATAGCAAAAGGCAGAGATTGGTTGGTTAATAATAAGCAAGAGAGATGAGAAATAGAGATTTTGGAAAGAGATACCGTGTACCCGATGGCAAGAGATCGAGCAGAGGGTGGAGATGAGAAACCAAGATTTGGGTGTGTACCCTACGGCAAGAGATCAGAGAGAGTCGGAAACAGAGATTGAAAAAAAGAGGAGATTGAATCTAGTTGCAAAAGAGAGGAGAAGAACAGCTGGGGATTGAATTTAACTGTGTAACTACGCATACTAGCTAGTCTAGTGCTTGACTTCAAATTGGAGAATGACAGATGCTATGTGGCATTCACAGAGTTAGGGGTTAATCCCTGCAAATCAAGTAGTTGGGTAAAGGCAAAGTGGAATCGTCAGTGACCCGCCACACTGTCAGTAAATGATGTATTGGATTTTGGGAGAGACTTTTTTGGTGGAACACTTATTGCTTCAATTACTTTTGTCATGTGAGAAGCACTTTATGCCTTGTCCTTTTATTTTATGTGATACGATTACTACTCTGCAATCCGTCCTTTTTCTAATATATATACACATTTGTTTTTATTAGAATGTTTTTTCTTCCAAAAGGACGTTTTAGTTGGAGTACAAAAAACTTTAATATAAACAATGAAATTTTATTAGAATGTTTACTTTAATATAAACAATGAAATTTTATAGAAGAAGAGAGAAATTTTTTGGATTGGGAAGTGCGTTTCTCCCAAAACCCAAAACGTAGTGTTCTTAATTAATAGATGAGTTGTTAATAGCCCATGCCCATCCCTGAAGAATTCAGATCTTCCCCGGTACCGTAATAAGAAATCTTTTACAATCACTTGATCTGAACTGTTCTTTTTAACTTGGCACGAATCTGAAAGCCCGAATCCCAAAACGGTTGGGAGTTAATCAAACCGTAAAGTGAAGGGAATGTTTTACAGTAATGGAGAGGATACTTGTCCCATCCCTGAATTGGGAATTAATTTAGTTTTCAGTGTCCAATCAGGAAGCGACAGAGCCCTTTCTTTATTTGTGTTAAAGCTGCCAATTAGTGCTTACTTTACACAAAGCTGCTAATTAGTGCTTACTTTAGTGTTACCCAATGATACTTCCAATTTAAAGGTACAGAGATAACAAAGGTGCTAATTAGTGCTTGCTTTAGTGTTACCCAATGATATTTCTAATTTACTCCGTAGGCAAAGAGAAAAAAAAATTTGTTACTCATATATTTGCAGTCCGTGACAATAAAAAATTAAAAAACTTTATTATTTTCTGTAATATGTAAAACATAATTATCAATTTTAACAATAGGTAGTTGTTGTTTTTTTTATCAATTTTTAAATGCAAAATGTGTTTCCTATATAATATCTTAGACGAAGAATTCACATGTTTCCAATATTTATGTTTTGTAATAAATTGAAATAAAAATTACGTAATATATTACATACCACCGTTGAATCCGAATTGAGCTGAGTTGCCCCCAGATTCGACTCATGAGTCAACTAAATTAGTCAACTCGAGTCAGATGGTGAGTTGAATCCGATTGATTCCAAATGAGTTACGAATTATGAGCTTTTTGTGCACCCCTAAGAATCGAAATGCTAGAGCAATGTTTTGGAACTCATTATAGAGCAATTATGACCCGCATTACAGTATTATCTTTTAATCGTATTGCTATAATGGTGAGTGAAAAATGTGTAAGAGATTAGATTAAGAACCTCAGGGGCGGAACATAGTGGTGGGGAAAGGGTGCTAAGCACCCTCTATAGTTTGAAAATTTGTAATTTGGTCTATTAAATTTTGTAACTTTTATATGCATTAATATCTTTTAGCCCCCTTTATAAAATGAAATTACACTATATTTGATTCTTCAACCCTCAATCTCTATTTTCTAGTTTCTGCCCCTGAAGAACCTGTGGGAATCACGTCACAAATCCTACGGTTATCACTTTTGAGGAGCCGGGAAGAGCTATGCTTCCCCACCCCGTTTAAAAATCTATCCATACTATAAAACGCATCTATGCGGTTATTCCTAAATTGGAGGGTTATAATTAGGATGTGTACTATTATACACTTGAAGTAGGCTGGACTACAGTTTCTGTATGATTTTTTTTTTCATTTTTCTTGTAAGCCCTCTAGATATTATTTTTTTTAATAAGAGGGTTAGGGTCAAGCCACCCAAAATTATTTTCAAACCTATTACAACAAAGGATTTTTCTCATCTGGGTTTCGAACTAATAACCTTCTAAGTCAGAGGACATCTGCCTTTACTAGTAGATTAAAGAATGATTCTTGCCCTCTAAATATTTTAAACTACAAATAATTTACAATAAATGATTTTAAATTTTTAAATTTAAATATTTCTCATTGTAAGATTGAGTTAATTGAGTTTTTAAAAAAGCTGTCTGATCTTTAAATACAGCAGAAATCCTATATTAATTATATTTTACGCACATGCTCATAATTGCGTAGAACTTTCAAACTAAATTCATAAAAGACCAACCATTTTTACAATTTTTAACCAGAAAATATGATTGTTGCTGATGTCTCATTATTAGACCTATAAATCCGACCAATTTCTGTACCAAAATCTGTGTTTTAAACCACCAAATCGTGTCTTTTACATTGAATATCTATTGAATATCTATAGAATGTGGTACTGCTGCGTTTTCATTCTTACTTTGCAGAAAACGAGCGAAATCAGGGAAGATTGTGAAGTTCTAGAACCATACGCGCGGGCCGCGCCACATCCGAAGCGGGCCGCATCAAACCCTGATGCGACCACAAACACGATCTCCACTTACACACGCGAGGAACACAGACACGCGGACCACGTCCACTACACGCGGGTCGCGTGAGACTATTCCGGAAACAAAACAGAAAAGGAAACAGAGGCTCAATGAAGGAAAGGTCGGCTAGAAGGGCTATATCAGGGGATTCCTTGCTACCAGGGGAAGCATTATATTCTTTATTCTGCATTTTCAGAGAGTAGGAGACAGATTCTAGGGTTTGGGCTTGATGGCTAGCTTGGAGACGAAGTTGAGAAGCGAAAGACGAAAGTTCTTCACGGATCTTCTTTGTATTTCGGGTTTTGTCATGACTATTTCATCTATCATTTGTGTTATTTGCTTTTTGACTATGTGTGAGTAGTTTACTTAGTTTCTAGGGTTACGATGTAGTTTGATACTTTGTTTTGTATGCATGTTGTTTGAATTTGTGTTGAATGTTTGTGTTTAATTGTTTGAGTAGTATTTTAATTGTTTTGTTGAAGTTGATTGAATAATTCTTGATTGTCTACTGTTAGATGTCTATAGCATCTTTTCTAGTACTTTGGCCTTGATGTTTCTCTCAACCAAACTTAGTATTTGAGGTAGGTTTACGAGCCGTGAGGCGAGACCAAATACTTATTGAGAGGTGAACTTTTCCACTTATTGAGAGGTAGTGGTTACCTTCAGTAAACCGGACAATTAACTTAGATTAAAAACCTAAGAAGGTGAAATTGCATTTCCGATACCAGGTTTATTAAGCCAACAAACGAGAATTGAGGTTTAGGAACATTAGGTTTGGTCAATGAATCCTTACACTAAAGAACAACGCAAAAACAGACAACTGCTACATTTACTCGAGGTCCACGCGGGCCACGTATGAGAGTACGCGGGTCGCGTCTTCCATGCGGACCGCGTATGAAAGTACGCGGGTCGTGTGAATGGTACCGAGAGGCAAGGTTGATAATGAAATCAAAAACCCTGAAAACGCTTTTCTCTATCTGATAAAAAACCAAACTTTACTTTCTGTCATTTTAATTAATTCTGTCATTACTGAATTTAGGAAATTAAACAAAAATCAACATTTTCCAACTTCTAGTACCTAATTGATTTAAGTAGAGTCCAGATTTGATTTTGAACCGTCCTGTGGATCGATACCTTACTAAACTATACGATAGGATTGTGCACTTGCAGTCTAGTCGGAAGTTAATTCAAGGTTTAAAAGCTACAGCTTGCTGTAGTGAAACTTTGTGATACACTTTTGTGCGAACAGTTGCTTATTGTAACATCCCAACCTTTGATTTGAAAATTTTATTTGACTTAAAAGTGAAACATGTAATTGAAGAAATAATTATAAAGTAGTTATAATATGTAGAGATTATTTTTGAATTTTTGCAAATTAATATGAAGAGCTATTTTAAATTTAATTTGTACAATTATAAGTGATTATATATGTTTCATTTCAGTTTAAAATGTTTTGAAATTTATTCAACGATATATTTATTGGAAACTTAGTATTTTATTATTAAAGTTTAATTCCCTTTATAAGTATGGGTTTAGTGCAAATCAGTAATAATATATAAATAAATAAACAAAAAAGGTGAGTTCTTTTGTACCGAACTTTCATGGTGCACCTGTCCACTATCTTTGACCCACCTAACACGTTCCAGTAATATTTTCTATAGCTCAAATTTCTCTTAGGTAGAATGGTTGGAAGTATTATATAAAAGGGTTAATTGCCGGTGTACCCATCAAAATTTTCAAAAAATTCAATATCAAAACATCAAAATATCCAATATCTCCATCAAAATTTAAAATACTTTCTTATATACCCTTTTCTTTATTTAATCAATTAATAACCTTGTATTGAAAACCAGATTGACTAATTTACCCTCTAACAGGACAGAGGAGGAATGTCTAGACTCTTCTCTCCTTCACTTTCTTTCATCGAATGTCTAGACTCTTCCCTCCAGCATTAAACGATACCAGCTGATCAGAGGAGCTAATATCAGGCTGGAAATGCTCAAACACATATGCACAACTGAATAAGTTACTAGCAATATATAGTCCGACCTGTTAAGCATGAAGCTCTCAAGTAGTGGGGATCTCCACCTAGCTAATTGATTACTGATAGAATTATTTAATCTTACGTGAAGCTCTCTAACTTGTTCTACTGGTAGACATATTTCATTAGTCATTAATTTCAAAGAAAGATGATACCTGTATCTTCCTATTCCTCTGTTTCGAACATTATAGGAAAACAGTGATCTATTGATTAAAAGGAACACCTGTATTTTCTATTTGTTTGGGCTCTCTTCTTCATCAAACATATCGTCATAGAAATAAGATTAACTAACAGAAAAGAAGAAGAGCGGTTGTGGAAAAAGGAAAATAAAAGAATAAAAACAGACGAAAACATAGGAAAATTAAAGGATAGGAGTTGGCACCGGCAGTTCTTCACGGCCGTGAAACGATCTCCTTGAAAATTTCGTTGGTTACGATCTCCTTTTTGAGAAACTGCTTTGTTGACTGAATTTAATTCCATGACTTGTTACTTTCCCGACCAGAAAATTTGCTTAGGGTTGTCCTTCCTTTTGATGGAACAATGTTGAATTGTAGCAAATTGTAATTGACCAACACATCAAAATTGTGAGTCATTCTTGAAGTCTAACCATTTTGCGTAACTTGAAATTGATGGTAAAGAATTTAAAAGTCTTGAATTTGAATTCAATATAGGTTTTTGGGCAAATTTGTTAAATATAAAAGATTACTACTATTAAGTCTTGGCATTGAGATAATCAAGTTTGGACAACTTAGAAAGTCGATCTGTAGTCCCAAACTTACACCTCAATTGATGTATTCCTAATATCTTTTTCTTGAAAGCTTGTCAGAGGCTGACAAGTGAAATGTATTTAAAGTAGATCAAATTACATCATTGTGATTTCTGAGCTTATCACAGCATATCAATTGTGCACATGCGCACAACCACTCTTCTATGTTTTCTAGCAGCTTGTGCCATGCAACAGGCATCTCTTAACCTCTCTTAACCCCGAATTCCAATACAATAAACATTATTATTACTATTCTATATAAAACAAACGAAGAGGCAACTTTTTAACACAACTTGAGCCATTGTTCCATCTCTTGGCAGCATCAGTCAGCAATTAGGTTTGGAGGTAAAGAGTGATCTCTGAATATTACAGCATTGCGCTGTTTCCAGATCCCCCACTTTCACATATAAACCTGGTCATCCATTCTTTTTGAGGCATATTACCCTTCCGCTTGACCATTTGCCATGGTTGATAAATGGTATTAGACACCGTCTTACCAGGTTTGAAAATTTTCCTCGTCAAGATTCGGGCTACCTCCAGCCAAACTGATTTGGCATAAGGGCAAAGGAATAACACATGTAAAATTGATTCCATAAATTGTTGCTAACTTGTTGCTAACTTGTTGCTAACTTGATTGTCTAATTCTAGTGGTTGTTATATTTGTACCTTTCTAAGGTAGAAAACTAGAAGAGAGTAATTTTGCTCAAAAGCTTAATTTAATTCATGTTAGACTTTTGTATGATCTGCGTGACCTAACTCCTATGGCTTCAAGTGAACTTATATTTTTGTTTCTTGACGGATTATAGTTGGTAACTTAGATTCTTTGGTTCTTATATTATTATTGTAGTCTATATTTTTTGTGCTTGGTGTTGTTTTAGTTTCAGTTGGTCGGGTCTGGAGATAACTCGACTGGAATTGAATACTGCACTGGGAGATTTCAATCTCTCACCGTTCCACTTTGTGGGTTCCAGGTACAAAACCCAAGAGACGAAAGTGAGATGTCAGAACGAATGATTGCGGTGGTTGCTTCAAACATAAGTACTTTGTTTATATTTCTCCTCAAACAAATCTGTTATGGTATTCCAATTGTACGTATATAAACTATAGCAGATTCATTTTGTCTTGCTTTGAGACATGTAAAATAAATTAGACTTAAGAAATTTACTTCATGTATTGTGGTTCAATTATGTGTCATTGGTAATCTATTTATGTATATGTTGTAATTCAGAATATGATCGCCTTGCGCTGATAAGCGCAGCGGATTGTATGTCTTGTTGTCGGGACGTGACAGTACCCGATATGTATCGGGTGCGTATCATATCCGTATCCGTATCCGATACGTGTCCGATACGGGTATGGAGCAATATCTGAAGTGTCGGGTAACATAGATCTACAGATTACAGGACTCTTGGTAACTTGGAATTTAAAAAAAACAATAGATGGAAGGAAGCTTCATTTTGCCACAGAAGATCTAGATCTACTGTAACGCCACGGAATTTAGGTAATAAGATTTTATAGCCAAATTTAAAATGTCATAAGCGCACTCTAAAATAAAACTTAGGAGACCTCGAAATTTCAGACAAGATAAATGTTGGTATTCTAATCACAGATCATTCATATTAATTCGGATTCGAATGAAATTTAATACCTGAAAAATATACCTAATGATCTACAATTTTCGTGTATAAGACTACCCTAAATTCAGGACGTAGAATTCTCCATAAAATTATAAAGTCAATAAACGTTGCTGTTCGGAGACTGCAGACCTTCGTCAACCATTTTTATCTTTTCTCCTCACTGGGAATCCCGATTAAGGTGAAACCAGTTGCGTTAGAACCGTAACAGAGAATTCTACAACTTCTATGTGGAAAATAATTTCATATTCCGAACCCATAATTCCAGTGTTGTCAATCTTTGAAGATGAAAATTAAAACAGCATAAACAGATCTCTGTTCTTAGTCCAAATTAACATATTCAATTTGATCATGGCCCATAAAAGCCTAGTTGAACCCTACCAGAAGTTGGAGGCAGACCCTAGCCTCACTTCTATATAAACCCCCCTCAAAACCCTAGCCGCCACAGCCCCATTTTTCCCCAATTCGGATCCAAACCCCTATTGGCCCCAAACCAGCCAGCCTACTTCTGCGGAGAATTGCCGCCCGTACGTCCGGATTCTGAAGAAGTGTTCAACATAGGAGTTGTAGTGCTCGTTAATATGAAACCGTGAGCGCTGGATTCATCTCGATCGGAGTCTCGACCGCCAAGAACGGTCAAAAACAGTGACTGCTGCCGCCAGCCACAAAACTCACAGCCGAACCCCACCACCCTTACCCTCTCTCCTTGGCTGCCGCCGGCCACAAGAGGGCCTAGCCGAAACCCCCCTAGCCGGCCACCCTTTCCCCCCCTCTCTTCTTCCCTTGGCCGAACCATCCAAAGCCCTCCCTCTCCCTTGCTCTACTGGCCGAACCCCAACCCTCTCTTCCTCCTTTCCCTTGATGGCCGAAAACACACCCAAAAACCCGAAACTCATTAAACCAAAAACCGAAGTTCATTAAATCGAAAACCGAATTCCAACAATCCAAATACAAACCCTATTATCTCATCAATTTGAATACAATAATTGTAAGTTAATCGATTTATTTATGGTCTAATTGGATATTAGAAGTAGTTAAGAATCAAATTGTAGGGTTAAATCATTTAATTTGATTTCATAGGGCTATTCAGGAAATGAATTGAGAGATAGGAATTGAGAAGTATATTGGAATTAAAGTGAATTGAATAATTGTGTATATCTTTTAAATGACAAAATCCTTAAATGCGATTAGGAACAAGAGCCTAATTAAGTGTATTTAATACTTAGGAACAAACCGTGAGACGCTAGGAGACGCTGAGTACACGCCAGATCCCAACCTACGCCCAAGCACAGTTACTGGGAATACAGGTGCGGGTTTCCTGGTCTTTTTACAAATAATAAGAAATGCATGGATTAAGGTAGGTAATCCTTTTTCCCAATCTGGTAGATGAACTGCATGTTGAGAATGTCGAATTCTCTTTTGTTTTGTGTAGAATTGCATGTTAGGAACTTTTTGGATGCATCGATTTGAACTGACAGGATAGTGTGAATGTGAACAAAGAAAGCTTTTAATGAACTGTTTTAAATTGGGGCCGTCCCTGTGTGGCGGTTCTGCATGTGTTTTCGAAAATCGGATCGTCCGTGTGTGGCGATCTGCCGGTTGGGTCCCCGCAACGACCCTTCCAGATTCGTCCTCGTGTGGCGACTCTTTGGGCTATCCTGCATGGGCATGGGTTCTCAGAGAGAAAGGCCGGATTATCCGTGTGTGGTGATCCGGAGTAAGAACAGAACAGAACAGAACAGAACAGCTCGTCCTCGTGTGGCGACTCCAACTAAGTTTTCATGTACGGGCATGGATTCCCAAAGGAGAAAGGCCGGATTGTCCATGTGTGGCGAACCCGGAGTGTGAGAATTTTAAAGAGAAACAGGAACAGAACTGAGAATGTTTTTGAAAGAATTGCATGTCCGAAATTGATAGGAAATTTGGGGGTTATTTCAAAAACCTTTACTTTTATGTTATTTGGGTATTTAATGCATTCATTTGTAAAAACACCGGGCTGGAACTAAATCCCGCACTGAGAGATAGTTCGATCTCTCACCCGTTTTGTTTCCACTTTTATGTGGGTTCCAGGAAATGAAGAAGGAGACATGGAGGAAGGCCGTGAGTGAGAAAATTTAGCGGAAACTATTAAGAGTAGCCACTATTTGTTTTTAATTTATATTTGTATGAATCATATATGATGCAGACATGGCGGTAACTGTTTGACTAGCCATGTCTGACATATTTTCCCCTTTGTGTGTTTATGAACCTTGTTTATTTTTAATATAGTGGCTTATTTGGTTGTGTTATTGATAATGTATGTGATGTGCTTAACGCCTGGCGCATAAATGCGCGGCGGGTTGTCCTGGGGTGTGACATCTACCGACAAAGCCCACTAATCCACTACATTCAGAATTCGGATCCCTAAATAATCCAACTTTTTAGTTTTCACCCGGACCGTCCAATCTGCTCTAACACGAATATTAAAGACCCGTGCATTCCACTACGGGCCGGATTGACCTGACTTTCTGATCGAACGGTCCGGATCGAAACTAAAAAAATAAGGTTACTGAAGTGAGAGAGAGAGTGTGTGAAGAGATAAAATGGCGATCAAGGTGTATGATGAGATAAAAGGAGAAATATTTATTTTACAATGTATCAAATATTTTATAAAAAACCGGATATATGGAAAAAAAAATTATATGCAATAGAAAGAACAAAATCATTAATTTGGTTTCTTACAGTGTATACAAATAAGATATATATATATATGTACGTAACTAAGGATTGAGACAATAGATTTAGTTAATTTTTTTAACATATGCTCCAACTGATTATTATTTACTCTTTTTGTCCAATCCCCTCCATTTTTGTAACAGTGGAGGTGTCCTGAAGTGACAACAGTATAGAAATTGCTACACATATTGCCCCTAAATTCACAAAATTTTGATATTCATTCATTTCTGCATTGTCTTGGCAGAATTCGCTTGAATCCTCATCAACAGTATAGATATTGATCATACAACTTCTGCTTGCACACATAATATTCATTTGGAAAACGTGGATGTCCATAAGTGTGTTAGTAGAAACTCACATAACGACTCATCCTATATATTTAATTATGAGACATTTTCATTAATTATGTTAGTAGAAACTATATATAATACATTTTAAAATATTAGAGTAAATAAAAAAAACAAACAAGTAAAAAGTTCTTATCATTATATGAGTTGGTAAAACAAATATATTTTATATATTGATCAAAAGTAAAAGCATTGTTCTCCCTCTTTATTAAATTTTTTAGTGATCACAAGTGACTTCCCTTCAACATAAACATATGCTTAGTTTCTCAATTATTTTTTAAAATTATTGATAAAGATGATAAGTATAAACCTTTCTATAAATATATTTATTTTCAATATTAAATTTAGAATGTAAAATCTACATAACAATTGATTTACTTTTTCAATTATTTTGTATATCTCTAATATGTAGTAAAATACATACTATACTTTTTTTAATTGGATTTTTTGGTTTGTGAGTTTTATAAGATTATATACAAATTTATTTATTTAAATGTTATGTTGATGTTAACTACATTTATTTTTTTGTTCATCGTATTTTAAAATAATAAATATGCTTTATATGTGGTATTTTGTTTATAAAATTGGTTAATTTTTGAACATAAATAGTTAAACAAAAATAAGAAAAACATCAATACAATTTTTACTCTTATACATTTTAAGATTTTAAAACCTAAAACACATGTCGGCAATATTTTATATTGAAAATAAGAACTGCAAAATAAGAAAAGTTCACTTGATGATATTTTTATACTCCGTATAACAATATTTTCAGAATTTGTTGTTTGGGAATTTCTACTGGTGAGCGAGCCTTTTTTTTAACATGTAAATTTTTAAGAAATATTTGAAGGAAACAAAGATCATTAAAGTAATCCATTAACATAATTACCGAATTCAAAAGCATATATAAGCAAACAACAATGCATTATAAAAGTAGTAAGAAGTAAATTAATTTTTATTTTCGGAAATTACAAAGTTTTATACTAAAGGATCCAATATATATGTCATAACAATATTTTGACTCATTAACGGCTTTAAAACTTAAGATTATAAATATTTTTAGAAAATTAATTAAATTGGATATGGTCGGACTTGTTGAGTTAGATGTTATAATGTTGCATGCAGTTGCCTAAATTGGATATGAATTAACAGAGCAATTGCCTCATATATGATCTCCCCATATATTTGAATGAACCACAAAATTTACACAAGTATAACTTTTAACTCATATATTTCAATCTTTTCAATTTTTCATGTGCTAGATGTGCTATATATATATACACACGTGTATGTATGGTCTTATGCCGTGTTTATTATTGATATCAAAATTTGTTTTCTTCTTGTTCAATTTTTAAATAAAATGTATTGAAATAATTCAGATTTGAAGGAAACCAAATATAAAGAGCCGCAATACGAAATTTTGTTGTGTTGACAAATAAAGCAAAAGAGGATCCAATTAGTTTTTCATCTGTTAGGGGTTTTATTTTCATCGGTCATTTTTAGAATAAAGACGAGCAATAAGTACTTCTATCCTTTTTCTATTTTTGAAATATTGTACCTTTACTTATGCTAATGGTAATTTTATAGGCAACTGTTAAAATTTGTTTGTACAAAAGACATGACAGAGCCTCTTGTAATTAGATTGAAAATTCAAATCATAAATAAATTTCATAAATTACTCTCAAATTCTCAATATGTTGGTAAGACTGGATTCACTTTTATTTTTCATCATATTATTTGTTCAAGTATTTTGTTGATCAATGATCATATCCTTTGACTGTTATTTTCTATATACATGTTATTAGCAGGTGCACTGATAATGGGACTGATTTTGTTACCTCTCGTGTAGAATGTGCTCCGTGCATACAAGAACCCTTTATTTCCTTTGAGATTTACACAAAAACAAATTTCAAACACCTCTTCTTAACCAAGGACGTGTATATATATATGGGCTGGGATTCAAAAGATGGAGGTATATAACAAACTCTCTTAGCTGTAGAACGATCATCACAAATTCTTTTGGATCCGTTGTCGGCCCTCAATTTTTAAAATTGAAACAAAATGCAATTTTTATTATAGGCCCAACATGAAGCGTCAGGGCCCAGCCAGACTGCTTTGCAATTACAATTACACGCGTCCCTCCATCCTTAAATCTTCTTGACAGGTGGCAATCAACTCTCCTCGTTAAAATATAAAATACTGGAGGACTAATGGCCAATTATAGTTAAATGCACAAGTATAGAAAAAAATTGGTTCATAATGGTACCAGAATCTAACAGTATCAAATAACTGAACAAGACCAGAGAACAAACACTTACCACTGGTGAACCAAAACCCAAACCCGGCCCGCTGATAAACACTTGTGAAACCAATTAAGTGTTATTCCTGATGCAATTGAAGTAGTTATTTTGGAAGGTTCTTGTGACTCTGTGATTCATCAATCTGTTATTTTTGCTCATTAAATGTGGTGCGATATAAAACCAAAATGGCGTGCCATTCAGGATTCAGTGCTATGGAATAGCTTATTACAGGTCAGACCATTATTTACTGGAAAACTCACATTGACCATTGAGAAAACTGGCTGTGCATGTTCCGGCAGTGAATTTACTCATGATTTACAGGATGGTTAAATCACACTTCATCAACTAATTACTCATGATTTTCAGTACAATTAAATGATAGTGCCATGATGAATGGTCTTTATATGGATGGGATCAGTTACATGTGAACTTTATGCCTGTCCAATATCAAGTTTTTATATAGTGCATAGATGTGATGAACAGATGTATTCCGCAAGGGTCATCATACATGTGTGATATGTATTTACAATTAATTATCTCCACAAATAATATATATGCTGACTAATGTATTTAAAATTAATTATCTCCACAAATAATATATTATCAAGCTCTAAGGTTATCGTTTGCTCTTATTATTGACTAACACATAATGAAGAAATTAAATAAAAATTAATCACATTGAAAGAAAGTGATCAAAATAATATTTCAATACCCGTTGCAACGCACGGGCACTTGACTAGTTAAGGAAAAAAAGAAAAACAATTTGCTTGTTTTCATACACAATTAATGTGTGAATGTAAAGTGAGCATAAAGATGTATGTTCTTACATATTTTTTGTATGATATGTTCGGTTGAACCTCATATTAATTACATGACTCATTAGTTTAAAAGTATAGCAGAATTTTTTAAAAGATAACATACTTCTATTTTTTTATTCAAGTAGTCGTTATATTAGTTAAGAAATATTGAAAACAAAAGTTTACCTTATATGTTTCACCTTTTATTATGAAATATTCAAATAATTAAGAAGAAATAATCACATATAAGTTATTGGAGAAAACCTATATTGAAATCATATTCTTTTATATTAGGAAAATTTACAATAACCTAATATTTTGCCAAATTTCATATATGTATTTTTAGTTTTTTTCTTAAAACACTTTAATTTGTGATATATATAACTTAAATAATTTCCAACCTCATTTAGATAACTTACTCTTCAAAGGCCCACGTTCAAAATTATTAGTTATCAAATGGTTATTTTCTCTTTAATATTTTTTTAAAACATTGCCTAAGTAGTAATTAATAAATGAAATTAATACCATCACGAACTGTTTTGTTAATTTTATTTTTAATGCTAAATACAAATTTAATTTCTATTATGTCAATTACATCAACATACAACACTGATCCTTATATAAATATTGTCCTTGTTTCACATTTTAATGTAAGAGCATATTGTACAATATTATCCACAAATTTCAATTTGTAAATATTTCTAGACATTAATCTATTGAAAATCATATAGTTTTTGTGTATGAGCATTTAACTATCAAAATATCAACATTCTAAAAAAAATTAAATTGCAAAACTAATATCCAAAAAAATGTGTGGCTCATTTCTTTTATATGTTGTGACAACATAAATTAAAAGTAAATAGATTTTATTATCGTTTGCAATATTTGTGACCTAATTCATTTTAGCAATACGTTCTTGTTTTTCATATAAAAGTTTAGATGAAATATGTGTATTGTAATTATTTTAGATGAAAATTCATACATTTAGAATATTTATGTTTTTTTAATATCCGAAATTTAAATAAAAAAATGATGTAATATATTATATATTACCTAAAATTTGGTTTATAACAAATTAAATTAAATTTACATCAAACATCAACGTCCTATTATGACGATTCAAAGCTCAAAACAAATCATCTTAATTCTAAATTATGCAAGTTGATACTAGAAAAAAAAACTGACAATGGATAAAATAGTGAGTTTATTGTTAAAGTCTACATTAAATATCAACATATACTAAATACAAAAGCCAAAGCACGTCATCACAATTTCAAAATACGCAAAATTTGTTAACAAAATGAAGACTTGACATCAATGTATAGGTTAACTACATATCACCAATCCTTACAAAATTATCACACAAAAATATAGCAATGGATAAAAAATAAATTTGTTGCCAAAATTTACATCAAATATCAACATCATAAATATGAAAACACAAAGCACATCTTCTTATTTTTTAATTTGCGCAAAAAGTTGTAACTAAAAAAAATAATAGTTGAATTCAATGAATAAGTTGCGTAAAAAAGCTCAATGTATAGGTTAACTACGTACATATCACCAATCCTTACAAAGTTGTCACACAAAAATATAGCAATGGATAAAAAAATAAATTTTTTGTCAAAATTTACATCAAATATCTACATCATAAATACAAAAACACAAAGGACATCTTCTTAATTTTTAATTTGCACAAAAAGTTCTAAAAAAAAATTGAATCCAATGAATAAGTTATCCCACGAAGAACAGGTTAAAAAACATGAATTTATTGTCAAAATCTATAAAATAATGCACTCAGGAGTATCAATTAAAAATCATTCCGTAAATCTAAATCGTATTTACGAATGTTAATGTTATCCGAAGAAAATAATGCTCTCAGGAGTAGAACCCCTTCACTCCCTTAACAAAGAAACATTCGTGATTGGTTTAAGTTATCCAAAGAGCGCCACGTGTCCTTTCCTTGAGGTGGTTGATGTGCCATAGTAGGCCCACTGCGGCCATGCTCCAAACTGCTCAGTCTAAAAAAATCAATTTGCAACCTAGCTAAAAGACGAATTAAGATCGATTAAACCCAAATTTGGATTCAAAAGTCGACTCAGAAAAATGTACAATTCTATGTTGTTAAAATTGCATCATAAAATTCTATCAAGAGAAGAATCATAGAGAAATGGACTTGGCGAATGGGGGTTAGAGGCTAGTCCGAGTTAGTGAGTTGAATTTGAATAGAGTTGGAGGCAACTCAGATTCGACTCATGAGTAACTGAGTCAGTTAACTCGAGTCAGAATTAACTTAAGTTGCAAGTGAGTTGAATCTGAACTGATTCCAAATGAATTACGGATCAAGAGCTTTTTGTGCACCCCTGGAAATCAGAATGCTAAAGCAATATTTTGGAACTCATTATAGAGCGATTATGACCTGAATTACAATATTATCTTTTAATACAGAGAATTTTTCTCATCCAATTTCGAACCATTAGCCTCTCGCATTAGAAATATGTGTCTTTGCCATTAGATCAAATGTAGATTCTTTCCCTCTAAATATTTCAAACTACAACTATTTTATGGTAAATTATTTTCTTTTTCAATGTAAATATCTCTCATTGTAAGATTGAGTTAATTTGGTTTTGAAAAAAGCTGTCTCGTTTTTAAATAGAGCAGAAATCCTATATTAATTATATTTTACGCACATGCTCATAATTATGTAGAACTTTCAAACTAGATTCATAAAAGATCAATCAAATTTACAATTTTTAACCAAAAAAAATGATTGTTGCTTATAGTCCAAATATTTAATTTTATAATAGAAAAAATTTAAAATATTGATCATATATATGATGCAAAAAAATAGTTTATTGATAAACTTTCTTTACCGCAAGATGCACAGATAATATTATACTTGTAATGCTTCTTTTTTGTATCCCATACAGTAAAGAATTGTTAAAAACTGTTTGTTACATGTTGTGGTATATATATAAAAATGTTTCATGTGTACATATCTTTCTGCCTTTTTTATATTTTTTATACTGATTCGGTTGCACGTATTTCTCGCAATTTAATGCAGATCAAAGAAAAACGATGTGTTTATGAACCTTTTTTTTTTTGTTTGGATATTCTAAAATAGTAAAAAAAAACATGACTTTGACCTTTAATTATATACATAATATGCGGCGGGTGAAAATATTTTTGTGTAATTTTTCAATTTTGTAACTTTCCATATCACATCATTAAAATAAGTAATATTTATTGATTATAATGTGATGTCACAAAAAACAATCGATTCATCAAATTTTTTTTTCAGCACATAATGGGCAAATAACGGACATGGTGAAGGAAGCATTTCAGGTGGCTCCCAAAATTGATGGTGTGATGATCCAGGAGGGAGATCAGAGCCAGCAGGTCGGCTCAGTCCAACAGTAGAGGTACTACGGCTGTGCAAGAAGAGCAAACAAACCAAAGTTGTCTTTTAGGTTTTTATGAATCTTATGTGTTTTAAGTATGCTTTTCTTTTTCTTCTTTTCCTTTTTTTGAGTGCTATGTGTTAAGGAAGAAGTTTGTTGATGTTGACAAAAATTGGAAATACTGGGACCCAACTGAGGTCCTCTGGGAGATTAGATTTTGTAATAGGAACTTAGTTGGGATTTGTCAAGGTCCAGTTAGTAGATTGTGCAAAAGGGAATATATATATGTGATAGTAGGAGGAAGTAGGGTATGATGGAAGGGCTGAAGGAGGTGTACCATTTCTTATTTCATGAAATTTAAATTTCTTGAATTCTTGACTTGGAAATGTGAGGGGATTAAATGAAAAAAAGAAAGAGAACTACAATTCGAAAAATAATTCCAGATGAAAATCCACATATAGTGTGTTTGCAAGAAACAAAGTGGTCAGCCCTAAACACAAATTTTGTTAAGCAAACAGTTGGTAGGGCCCTGGATCAGTATTTACTGGTACCAGCACAGGGCACAGCAAGGGGATACTACTGGCATGGAATTCATCATTTTTCACCAAGATAGGCCAACAATCTGATAAATATTGTCTTTAGGTAGACCTAGCCATCAATATGGACGATACAATATTCAGGGTTACAGGCGTATATGGGCCTGCTAACATTCCGGATAAGCAAGCCTTCTATGCAGAACTCCGGAGAGCCAAACCAGTAAATGATTTGCCATGGCTGGTACTTGGAGACTTTAATGTTACGATGAACCCACAGGACAGGCCAGATAACACTAATCACCTCCATCACATGATAAGATTCAAAGCAGTCACTGATCAACTACAATTATTGGATCTAAAACTGCAAGGAAGAGCTTACACTTGATCCAATGACAGAGAAAATCCGACCATTGCCAGGTTGGACAGATTCCTGGTCTCCACCTCTTGAGCTTCCTCCTTCCCCAACAAAACTCAGATTGCACTTCCTAATATAGCTTCAGATCACTGTCCGATAGTGTGTCAAGCTCAGACCAAGTTTCCCAGCTCTAACATCTTCAGAATGGAGAATGCATGGTTAAGTTCTCAACAGTTCACACAATTGATACAAGATACATGGTCTCTCTCCCCCACAGCACAAACACAAATTGAGTTAGGCAATAAGCTGATACAGCTGAGGAAAGAAATCATAAAATGCAAGAAGCAATATACGCAGGAAAAAAAACAGCAGACTGATCTTTGCAAGCAATGTTTACACTGGTTGGCACAGCAGACAGAAATTAGATCTCTTACCAGGGTGGAAAAATTATTAAAGGAAATGATATTGGAGAGACACTCCACTCTCTGTCATATGGAGGAGCAAAAATGGCATCAGAGAGCTAGCCAAGAAAAATTGGGTGAAACTAGGGGACAAGAACACGAGATATTTTCACCAATTGGCAACAAAAATAAAAAGAGCTAACCTCATTGATGTTGTACAAGAGGCAGGACAGCAGCACTGTAAGCATAACCAAAAACATTCAATTCAATTAATTTCATTTTCAATAAATTGCTTTTACTCCAGCAATTATTATTTTATTTTTTTCTGTGAAACCTTCATCAAAATTTGCATGTTTTTTCGTTATTTACTTTACTTTTTCTTACTTGTGCTTGTTTTGTTAATTGATCATTATTGATATTCATCATATTTACGTATTAATTGTTGGTATAAATTTTGATTAAGGACTTGGTTGGTTAATTAATTAATAGCATATATATATTTTGTTTCGTTATATTTGATGGATCTCTCAGGTAAGGAATAAGGAATGTTCTTTTAATTTCCTTGTCAAGACCACGCCTGAAATTATTATTATTTGAATAAATTTTAAAACTGTCCATATCATTATTTTCTTTAATTTTTTTTTATTAGATGTGAAATTTGACGCTTAGCTAATTAATTAGACTTGAATTGCTTGTGGTGGTGGTCACTCCTATATATTATCGACTCTTTATTTAAACAAATATAATTTAGGTAAAATCCCCTTCTTCTTCTTCTTTTTTTCTTTTCATTTTTTGTATGAATGACGTGATTAAGTATGCTAGCTATATGGACCCAGAAATAAAAGTTATATTATGCTATGGTTATAAATTAAACATCAGTTATGATTTTTTTTTAAATTAATGCTTCAAACCGTTATGTAGTTTTAATAATATAGAATGATTGTCACAACTAAGTTCGCAACAATACCTGTTTTTATATTCTTTTCTGAAACTCTTTTATAAAATTCCACCCAACTCAAATTAAAGAAGTACATTAAAATTTTCTTCCTTGTGAGATGCAAAAGTAAGTAACGTCCTTTTCTCGATTTTTGTTTTTTTTGGCAAAATTTGTCAACGAAAATAGATTAGGAGTGGGATAATAATTTATGTCCTTTTATTTTTCTAAATTTATTTGTTATTTTCCTAGAAGTTTAATTTATTAAATAGAAAATAGTCTAATTCGTCGACACTTGCTCGTCTTAGTCTTTAAATATTTTCATGATGTGTGTGTGGATAATGTGCAGTAGAGATGTAGCTATAATATTAAATAAAGCAACGAAATAAGATTGCTAGTTAATAAAATAACAATTGGCAGATTTCATGCACATCATGAGCAAATAAAAAAAGCTACCAAACTCCTACGCAGACCTAACTGAAGGACTAATTGACCGATTTTTTTATTAATAAAAAATAAATAAATAAAATATCGCGAAAGGGGATCAATTTGGTGAAATTTTGATATCTAGATAAACCGGGATTGATTATCCCGTTCCACGGGACGGGACAATTTATCCCGTCCCACTAATTCAAATTCATAACCCGCTAATTTCTTCTTAAGTTAATAGGTTAAGTAGAGAAAAAAATAAAAATCTGTGGGATGGGATAATCTATCCCGTCCCACAATTTTTTTTTTTTTTGTTTCTTCTCTTCTTAGTTAATAAGTTAACAGAGTGAAAAATGTGGAACGTCACCCGTTCCACAAAAAAAAATTCTTACTTAATTAGGTTAGCGGGGTTACAAATTTGGATTAGTGAGATGGGATAAATTGTCATGTCCCGTGAGACGGGATAAATGATCCCGTTTTACCTATATTTGAATTTCCAACAGAAACGACACCCTATCGCGATATTTTTTTATTTTTATTTTTGATTAATAAAAAAATCGGAACAGATTGAACCTCATACAACACTAGTACAAAAAACCCCTTCACCGACTGTTAAAAAACACTTATACCGACTGTTATTGAGGCGTCGGTGATGGCGGCGACAGTATAGATAAATCTTTACTGACGGGTGAATAACAGTCGGTGTAGGCACCCAACACCGACTGTTTTTTGGAAAAAACAGTCGGTGTAGGCGCCCAACACCGACTGTTTTTTGGAAAAAACAGTCGGTGTAGGCGCCCAACACCGACTGTTTTTTGGAAAAAACAGTCGGTGTAGGCGTCCAACACCGACTGTTTTTTTGAAAAAACCGTCGGTATAGGTGCCCAGCACCGAATTTTTTTTTTTTTTTTTATTTGCACCTGTAGACGTGACAACTGGCAAGCCAAAATTCGGTGACTTGTATTTTGCAAAGTAATCAAAGGATAGCCCAGTCAAATGACTCATTTAATGCTCTCATATTCTTCCACTCAAATTCATATATTAGTGCAAAATTACTATGACCAAATAGAACTTTTATACAACAACTTTGATTAGCTACTTTCAATTAAAAGCTACAAAAAAAATTATACATAAAAAATGAGAAATGATCCATGTTGTGGTACAACAACAGAAAACAAACCATTCATTTACTTTACTTTCTTCCCTCAATGAATAAATAAAGAACAAATATTTGAATTTCCTCCAATATCACTCTTTCCGCGTTGATCCATCCTGCAATTCATATTTATATATGCGTGTAAATCATGAGTTAGTCATGCTTGCTATATATTTCCCTTTTCACTGATGTCATATACCCAAAGTGTAAGTACCAAGTACACTCTCTCAAAGCATGACTATACTAAGACTACACAATTGGAGTACATTCACGTAAAATTGCTTCAGAAAATGTGCAAGTTGAACCCTGGAATTATCAATTACATAGCAACATTGGCACCTAATTTATAAGTATATAAGAAGACATCAAACTAGATCAAACTATAGATGAAACATTAATGCAATCCGATCTAGGTCAAAGATGTACATAGTTCTTTTACCTTGCAATCTGGGTCAATTCTTCCCTCCTTATGGGGCAACCTGAGCTCTGATGCGTCTTAAAAAGCACATAGCAGATCACCTTCGCCACCAGCTTGTCCTTTTCCTAAAATTTTCACACATTTTTCACACATTTTAGTAGCCCAACATAAACTATAATCACTCGGAGTGAGTTGAAGTGTTCATTCCTTCTTTGTATTGCACAGTACAAAATTAATTTGCTGAGTTGATATGAAACAGAACGGGGAGTCATTTTTTTTGCATAACCTAAGTTGAATGGTACAATTTTCTTCACAATTGCATACATGAGAAATATTGGATATCAGCAGCAAAGAAGCAATGCATGTGTGGTATTCATTGAAGCTCCAATTTAAAGCAATGAAAAAGAAAAACAAAGAAACTTATACCAAAGATAAAACCTATGTCATAGCCGGTACATATCTGGTCATTACCAGTGTGCAGGAATTAATGCATGACGCTATGAAGAGAATATTTAAGGTAGAGTGTAAACCTGTACAGAAATGTCTAATTGAGAATAATCTTCATTGCTTGCCATCCTAATTGAGAAATTAAGCATACTCTTGCAAAGCAAAATGTATACCCCAATCCAAACTACTACTATATATTCCTCCCCATTACTCTACACAAGTAGTGAGCAAAAGAAGGCTAACCTTAATTTTGAAACAAATAGGAAAAAAGAACCAAATTTGTATTTTTCATGCTCTAGAGAAGCATATGGAATTCTTTCTTGTTATAAGTTATTCCATATTTGATAGGGACATGCAATCATTCCTACATATTAAACAGGTGAAGAATGGTGATTAATCGAGATGACAAATCTCAAGGATAATTAAGTACCAGTAATCATCACACTATGCCGGGCTCCACAAGAAACAGCCCTTGCATGCTTATTCTCCAAGCACGATGCCTCAACCAGCTTTGGAACAGTCTGCACAACATAGGAACATCAATAATAACAAATAATCTGTTGGGATTTATTTAGAATTGCAAATTATGAAATCGAACCGTAAGAAACCAAAACTCAGTCATCCATTAGGACATGTACCTCAGCCTGGTCAGAACCAGTGCCGAGCTGGCCAAATTGATTACCACCGAAAGAATAGACATCTCCATCAACAGATGTGCATACAGTATGCCATAGACCAGCAGCAATGTCTCTCATTTTTACCCCTAGAATTGATTGCACACATGTCGGACTTAACAGGTCATCTGTGCTTCCTAGCCCGCACTGCAGCATAGGAACAATATAGAATTATTGCAAATATTCACAAAAAGAGCAGATAAGAGTCGTACATTCATAACGGTGCAAGAGGGAAGTACATGTTTATTGTTCATTTTGGCTGAATAACGAACCCAGTTAAGCACAACACAAGGGAAGTTGGATATAAACCGTGGATAATTAAAGATCTCCATAACATTAAGGAACAAATATCACAACTTACTTGCCCATAGAGACCCCATCCAAAGGTAAGCAGTGCTCCTGAATCTGAACACAAGAAAAATTATTAGTATTCCTTTCTTTTTTTTGACGATTACAAATAGTACTACTAATTACTACAAAAGGAGGAAAATAAGGACAAACATATACCTGTGACTACAGCACTGTGCCGGCCGCCACATGCAATTGCCTTCACACAAGTTCCAGTAACTTTACTTAAAGCCCCCTCTGAACTTCTATTATTAGCTATCATACTTGATGCTCGGTCCTTGCCATAAAATGCCGTATCAATACAAGGTATTGGGTGAGGAGATGAGACAGTACGAATTCTAGAACCAAGGCCTAGCTGCCCTTCGCCTCCATAGCCCCAACCCCACACTTGTCCCAAATCTGATGCTTTGGGGAAGATACAACAGATATAAATCAGAATTAACAGATTTATTAAGATCGTGTTTTGTACCACACTGATTTCTTAGTATGCTTCTTCTTGTTGGGTTTCTAATTAGTAAACTTAGCTAGACAAAAACCAACTTTAAAAATAAAAATTCAACAAGAAGAACTAATTGTAGATTCTCCTTTGTATACCGATTAAATTTTATTTTGTAAGAGAAAAGTGTCATTCTGGTTCTTCTTGAATATTAATCAAAGCTAAACTATAGAGTGAGGATTGAGTCTCAAGTTACAAGATAAAATTCATTTCATGAAACCAATTTCATTAATTAACAAAAAAGTACTCGTTGTTAATGACAAATCAGAAATGAGCAGGTCTGAATGATTACCCTGGTAGAACGACAAACTTGTCCAAATCTAGAGTTATTGAGCAACAATTATGTCTCCGTACTTAGGAAAAGAACTTAATTTCCTAAATCCATCAACAACTGATACAAATTTTAAATAGTTTGGAGTGGGTTATTACCTTCCGAAAGAGAACCCTTGTGCTCGCAAGAAATGCTTCGAGATGAAGGAGATCGAAATAGTGACAAAGGAAGGAACGTCGGCTTGTAGAAGATCGGCGGCGAACCTATTCTAATTATGTGGCAACAGCGGAAGAGGAGCGGGAGAGACGAAAAGAGAGGTTGTGGCCGCGGGAAGTGCTCCAATTTAGGAGGACGGCGGGAAATGGAAAGAAAAGAGAAGAAAAGGGTGCTCGGCGGAGCCTGAACCCTGAACCCGGCTGAGCGGAAAAGGGTGCTCCAATTTGCGTCGAAGAGGAAACCCTGAACCCGGCTGAGCGGGTGCTCGGCGGAGCCGGAGGCAGCAAGGCGGGGTTTCTGGAGATCGCGAGGCTCATCGAAATAGATAAACCTAGCTCAAAATTTTGGGAGGTTTTTTCGGCAAAGAAGAGGGAAATGAAATATTTCGCGGCTCCACGAAAGTTATAAACCGAAACTAAATTTTGTTAGCTCAACACCGACTGTTTTTTATAAAAACAGTCGGTGTAGGTATCACCAATGCCGACTGTTTTTTAAAAAAAAAGTCGGTGTTGGTAATTGCTCAACACCGACTGTTTTTTATAAAAAACAGTCGGTGTAGATATGAGCAACACCGACTGTTTTTTAAAAAAACAGTTGGTGTAGGTGATTGCTTAACACCGACTGTTGTTTGTGAAAAACAGTCGGTGTAGGGTATGAGCAACACCGACTGTTTTTTAAAACACAGTCGGTGTTAGTTTACTGACGGTTTTTTGTAAGAGAATAGTCAGTGTTGAGATTGTTCTTATTTACGATTTTACCAGCAGTCTCTACACCGACTGTTACATATTAAAACAGTCGGTGATTGAGGGTCGGTGAAGGGGTTTTTTGTACTAGTGCAATTAAATTACTGTTAGATGACATGTCAGCAGATCTAACTGAAATATTAAAATCTCAGTAACATAAGGGGCTGCATGAACCCCAGAAAAAAAAGTTCATAAACCCAATTAAACCAAATCGGATAGTTTAGGACCAAAACCAGACTTTTCTCTTTTTCTTCTTCTTGACTCAAGTTAGATGGACGTGTTCCATGACAAGATCTTGCGCCGTATTAAGGAATTCATTATTTTTTTTTATAATGGGGAAAAATTACAATATTTAATTATACACAGAAGGTAGAGAAAGGAGAAAAGTTAATAATAATAATAATAATAATAATAATAATAATAATACATAACTACATGCATATTCGAGATGGAACTAATATGTAGCAATTTATTTTTTACAATAATCAAACCTAATAAATTAGTTATAGAAAATATGAATAACCACACTAATTATTTAGGACTAATTGGTTTTTTAGTGAAGCTAATTAATTTTTGAGACATGTTATTTAAAAAAACAGAGCATTTTTTTACACATAAATTCAAAAAGTTTGTTTTCTTACGGAATATTAAAGGTAAAAATTGCAGTGTGGAATTTAATATTAGTTGTATGACACATAATAATTGGTATTTGAATGTAGGTTTAAGCTAAAAATATGAAAGATTGTACATATTTATTTTTTTATTTGTGTTTGTTATGAATCTTTTACTAAAAATGTTGCCCAATTCAGTTGAGAGAAACTAAATTCCATTATAGTAAAAACTTTGAAAACTGGAGTAAGAAGCAAATTCCAAGTTTAATCTAGTGTTATCTCCAAAGAAAAGGAATGGTGCACCAGTTTCTGCCTTTTTCATTGCAAATTGTAGCAATGAAAAACCCAGTTACAAATTATAAATAGTTTTCTTTTGCAGTATCATGTTTAATATCAGATAGCTTGATAATATTAGACAACAATTCAGCAATGAAACAAGCACAGAAGAAGAGTAATGAAACTAAGTTATACTAACAACAATTTCCTGGATCAGATAGGACCCAAAACTATTTCTGTCAACACTTGGAATAGCCCCAGCTGCTCTAGCGGATTTTTACCGGGTCTGAAACCCATTCCGATTCCCTCTTGGCAATCCATTGGACTAGTCTCACACACTGAACTGGCTATATGCTCTAGGGCTGTTCTCAGCATCTCGAGATCTCTCGTGAGTAGATTTCCTTTGTCAATTTCTACAGTTCTCCATCTGATAATGAGAGAAGTTAATATATATAATCTTGTAATATTTCAAAGAGTGAGGCAACGGTACTATGCATAGCACAGATAAGTCCGTACTATATATCAATATCACAATTTTCAAAGTGGAAACAATCTATTTGAACCATTCAACATGATCTCCATATGAATATGTACTTGTAGATCAAATTTTACAAATTTTAAAAAAAAATTATTATTTGTTTAGATAGGTTGAAAATCACTTGATATAAAGATTCTAGACCATTCAAAAGTAGTGATTTTCTACCTATCTAAAAAATAGTAAAAAAAAATCTAAAAAATGTAAAATTTAGTACATTTTCATTAGGAGACCGTGTTGAATATTTTTGAACTCAGAAAAGAAAATATTGATCCGTAGCTGGGACCAATCTGTGGTATGCGTAGTACCATAGCCTCACTCTATTTCAAATATATGGTGTAAAAAGGACTATATGAGCATTTGCAAGTACAATATGAAATCTCTTATTAAGCGCAGAGGTGTCAAGAAAGAATCCAAAACATGAACCAAGGATTACAATTAGGAGCAATACTTGCCCAAAGAGAGCATCAAATATGTCAAATATTTTGGTCCTACTTCATCAAAATTATCATATTAACTCTTCTATAATTTGCAAGTTATACTGTGATATAGAGGACTAAGTTTGATATTTTTTATAAGAAATTTCTAATTCTTGGAGGATATACACATGATATTTCATTTTGCAATGGACAAATTATAATTCTCACTTGACAGAGCACATGCAATTTTTTTGAAATTTTAAATAGACATACACATAAACCTGCTCATTTGATTAAAATAAAGGTCTCAAATTAAAAGGAAAGATTACTTGTTGCAGGGCTTGACGGGCTTCCTCTCTCTCTTGGGCTCTCCTGCGATTTGCCTCCTCGGCTTCGGCCCGCTTCCTTGCTTCCTCAGCTGCTTTTGCCTCTACTTGTAGTACATGATCCACAATCTTTAGATCAAGTGACTCTCTACTATCTAAAAGAATAGTAAAAAATTCTAAAAAATGTAAAATTTGGCAATCAAGTACATCTTTATATGAAGATAATATAAAGCGGTTTGGATCGTCTGTTTGGACTTCGAAAATAAAGATATGGATCCATAGTACGGACCACTGTGAGCTATGCATCAACCTAGCTGGTAGTACTTTAAAGCCCTACAAAGGTTGTCATCAACAATAGAAAGGCAACAATTGAAAACCTGGTCAAGAGTCTTTTCATGAGCTTTCAAATAGTTTCAGCAAAGCGGCCCCGCAAGAATGCAGCTCGGTATTGTTTGTGAGGTTCTGGCTTTTTGGCAGAATCACTGTCCCCTATATTATTTCATGCAGGATATGATAACACATAGTATCCTCTCAGATTTATATCACATAGGAAGGCTGACTTTCATTTTTTTCTTTCTTTTGAGGAAACTTACCATCCATTTGAACATAGGATTGGCTAGGTTTAACGGGTCATCTGCATCGAATTGTTTCGACCCGTTAGATGATTCTGTATGCATAACAAGAATAAAATGGTTATTAGGTAAATAATTTTATCATCTCATCTCATTGCAATATAACAGGCAAGACAAATTTTGACATGTTGAGAAGAGACTAACTATGATGCACAGTACACTGAGTTATTACTGGTACAACAAAACAATTGGTCATTGGTATTTCCCTTGTTTTAATTGTTTTGGTTTCTTCGCCATGGTCACCAGAAAGGACAGTCCTGGAGCAATTTTATGTTACCAGTCTGTACTGGTAAGCTATAAAACAGTCAAAGTTACGTTACTTTTTTCACGATCCGAAGAAGGCTCAGAAGGTTTTTCCTGCATATTGAAGTGTGAAAAAATGTCCATCAGATAATATACCAGTAAATTTTTTATCATCTAGTAGATGCTTAGTAGCCCTAACAAATACAATCACAATAAAAAATGTACCTTGTTTTCATGCAGTGTTGAGGCTTTGGCATCTGAACCACTTCCTGAGGAACTACTTGAGTCTGAATCTGTAAATGAGAAAAATATCTCCTCAATTGCAATAAATACAATTTGAATTTAAAAAATTGCACATGGCAAGAAACCGTAGGGACCACCAGTAAAAAAAACAGCAATATTGACCAAGAAATTAAAGAACATGAGTACCAAAGTTTAAATGAATGTACTTTTCCAAATTTAGCCATCATTAAATACATACGTGATAATCTATTATAATTTCTGGAACAAATTTCTTTTAGGGACTAACCCAAGAAGGATCTAAAATGTCAATAGAAAATTCATATAAATCTTCTTCATATTAGGGACTAATAGCAAATGTCAATAGCAAATTCATATTAGGGACTAACCCAAGAAGCTTCTTCATATAAATCTACCTGACACGTGTCAGTCAACTCTCCTACGTGTCAGGTTGCCCCCAAACTCATCCCTTAGCTAGTAGCTTCTTCATATAAATCTTTTCCCCATTTCTCTTTCTTTCGTTCGATTTCTACAAACCAAATCTCACTCTAGTTCAGTTCAAGTTTCAGTACTTGCTATTTCTATTTTCCAACAATATCAGTTTTGCAGTTAATAAAAAAAAAATCAATGTGATCAGGTGCACAAGGAGCACAACCCAAGGGGTCTTTCACGGCCACTACCTACCTCACTGCACCGGGTTCTGCCACAGAAGACCCACCGAAGATGGGCATACGGTCTGACAAGGACGAGCCTGGGGTGCCGGTCAACAAGTTGGATGCGGTTGGGTTGGGTGGGCCTGTCTTTGGTGCTGGAGCAGATGATGGTAAACCCGATCTCGGTGTTGCCGGTACCGGCTAGACTGCAAAGTTACACGTGTCAGCTATATATGCAATGTAATCAGATAGGAAGAAGGCAACGGATATTTATGTATATGTTGATTATAGAGTAAAAAAGAGGTGTACCAAACAGATAGGAAGAAGGCAATGTATGCCTTGTATTATTTTTGTTTACTTATTTCTCAACGGCATTAGAAGCATACGCCAATGCCAGTGTTATTAAATATTAATATATATTGTAACCAAAATTAATCTTGTGGGCCAATTTAATTGAAACCTTTATTCAGGCCTTGGGCTCACCAAATTTAACCTCTTCAGTATACAATTTGGAACTGAACTTGGGTTCAAATTTAACCTGATGTAAAAGCCTGATTTCTCACATGTTGTCCTTGTACTCTGACAGACTCAGGCCGTAAGGATGTGGTTTACCATAATCAATGACACCAAAATAAACTTCTGCTAGAGAAGGCTGTACCAGTGAATCATGATTCCAGTACAAAATCACCTAGCATTCCCCCCATTGCTTCCCTAATCTCTAATCAGAATATTAATCTGAAAATGAAACAAGTTAATGAAAATCCAATACCTCTGTAGGTACTTAATGAATGCTAGATTCTATCTATAAAAAATGGCTTTTTTTCATTCAATAGATTGCCATGTAGCAAAAATCATGTCTTTTTTTTATTTTAGGGATAAAATTACATTGTTGTTAACTATTCAATCAGCAATGAAAAGTTTGCATGCTTACCCCTTAAAATTCCATAAATATCTTTCACAAGCATTCTCAATTTTCTGCTCTTGTAAGACAGTGCAAAACTGTCAAATGATTTTCAATGTGTATATAGATTCAATTTTCACATTCGTTCTCAACTTGTTCAGTTTTTTGTGTAAACAATTGAATTTGCACATAACGAGTATTATGTCCAAAATCTCATGCCATAACTATACATATCCAATTAGGCTTGATTGCTGCTTGATATTGTTTATTTTTTTTTTTCATTTGATAGTCTAACCTCATCCATCTCCTCAGCTGGATTAAAATTGCGCTGCAGCCCCTCTGTGGCAATGTTGGACTTCTTTCATTTGAACTTGGTAAAATTGCGCTGCAGCCCCTCTGTTTTGATTTTGCACTTCCAGTTGCAGTTCGATGACTGTTTCAACCGGTCATCACCTGTATCCATGAAGGGAAAATATTAATTAAGAGCCCTCAAAGCGGTCCAGTATGCAAGTTTGGTAAATAATTAGTGTATGTCAACCAAACAACAGGTATCAATTAAAGGCAAAGAAACACTAGTGGTATGAAAACCAAACAGGTACTGCTATATCGTTCAAATATTTTATTGTTAACCCTTCTCCTTTTATCCGGGCTTAGGACCAGCTATATAGTTTAGACATAGGGAGAGTTAAAAGTTGAAATATGTTAGTATCCCTCAAATTTAAATAAAGAAACAAGGTCAGATATATACCTGCTGGGAAGGTACTGTAGTAGTTTCAACCATGCTGTTTTGCAGTCGTGTCCTTCTCCATTCCTCTGACTCTGATAATAAGAAGAATATCTTACTGATAAAAAGAAAAAAGATAAATCTATTGCAAGATCCTTTAATTTATTCAAAAAAATTGGAAAAGAAAGTACCTTATTAATACGGGGTTGGTAAGTTATGAAGCATTATCCTGCCGCATGTATCTGATTTATTTCTGTTATGAAAGCAGAGTGTTTCAGAGAAGCCACCTGCCACCTGCCACCACGGCCTTTAATGGACTTGTCTGTGCAGGAATGAGTCACAAATAAGAATCTCTTACTGATAAAAAAAAAACCAAATCTATTGCAAGAGCCTTTAATTTATTCAATAAATTTGAAAAGAAAGTACCTTATTAATACGGGGTTGGTAAAGCAGAGTGTTTCAAAGAAGCCACCTGCCATCACGGCTTTTAATGGTCAGAGCAATCGGCCACCACGGCCTTCAATTGTCTTATATTTCAGAGAAGCAGGTAACTCCGGAAGCTCCTCCAGCAAATCAACCCCACGAATTGTTAGACTTTGTAGGGCAGTGAGTCTCCCCATTGTAGCAGGCAATGACTTCAGAGAGCTTGCACCCCAGATAGATAAGGTCCTTAGAGAAGCAGGTAACTCCGGAAGCTCCTCCAGCAAATCAGCCCCACCGATTGTTAGATTTTCAAGCACAGTGAGTCTCCCCATTGTAGCAGGCAATGTATTGAGATTTCTCACATCCTTGAGAGTCAACATCTTGAGGGTACTGCTGTTTTGCAGTAACCATTGCTCCAGAAAAGCCTCCATCCATGAACCATCGGAAACATCTAGGGAACTAACAAAGCTTAGGCTTCTTAGTGGTTCGATGAGAAGGAGAGAGAGGTTATCAATGTGAAGTTCCTCGATCTTTAAAGAAGCCAAGCTACTTCCTCGGTCGGCACTATGTGCTTGTTCCCTAGATGAATGTTCAACGAGCTTCTTGCATCCTGATATATGTAGCCTATTGAGAGATCTGAATGCATTTTCTGAGGAGGGAATACGAGAAATATTTGCACAATCAGTAATCCAAAGACCAGTGAGAGTAGGAAGGCTCGATGCTGATTCCAGCAGTGGCTCATCAACTTTACCGCAGTTTTGTAATGCAAGGTATTTGAGTGCCATGGGAAGGAGGGTGCTCTGGTTATCAACAGCCATTAGCATTGGGCAATACAATATTTCTAATTTGTGTAGCGATACAAATTTCCCAAATGCACCCATTGGTAGATGTACAAGATTGTTGCAACTTCTGATTATTATCCCCTCGACAGACTCAAAATCTATGTTGTCTTGCTGCAGGAATCCGTTCAAAGATCTCAGGTTGGGGCAGTTTTCTATCTTCACTACTCTTAGTGAGGATTTTAGGGATAATGGCGCAGGAGTGTTATTATCAGAATTTTGGTACAAAGCTGGAAGAGAAGTCAAGCCCACATAACTAATTCGGAATTCAACAAGAGAAAGTGGCACATCAGGTAACTTGTCCAGATTTGGACACTCATGTATAACAAGAATTTTCAAGTACGGTATATTCCAAAAAAATAATTGGTTTTTCCAAAGAGGGCAATTAAGTAATTTGAGGGATGATAGGTTTAAAGGCGGTGAATCCTCCATCCAATTAGGAGATCTTTGACCATCATAATTGTCAATTGTCAATTCCATGAGACTGGGAGGGGGTTGGAGGAAACCAATGATTTTCTCAGAGAGAACAGGATTAATCTTCCATAATTGGGTCCATTTCAGGGAGAGCGACATGAGATTATTCTTCCCTAATAGGTTGGCCCTTTTAGCTTCAGTATGATACCCAACATTCTCAATGTTTTCAATAGACAAATGTCGGAGGTTCTTTAGTGTGCCCAGTTCATTTATACGTTGACCACTCTCTTGTCCAACAAAAAAGATTAACTCTTGGAGAGACGTCAGCTTGTGGACTCCATGAATGGTTTGCATTATCTTCTTTGGAAGCCTCATATAACGCAACCTAAGTAGATTGGTTATTCCAGTTGTTTCAATTGCTGAATACTTCGCAAACCTATTATCTCCTGGAAGTTCTAGTACTTGCAAATGATAAAGTTTGTAAACTGAAGCAAGGAACAAGTACTTGAACGTTTCATCAGTTGTCACTGCAAATGATAAAGATTTTTGAGGTCCCTCCGCAGATAGGTAGCGAAGGTGTACCAAACAGCTTATCTTTTTAGGCATTTCATCGATTCCGGTCCATCTGGATCCACATATTTTCAACAAACGTAAACTTTTCTTAATTAAAATATTTGGAAGAACAAATGAATACGAATCAATGGTTACAACCAAGCTGCGTAAATTTTGAAGACGGAAGACCTTTCCAATTTCACGTTCATGTACATAAACATGTCGTACAGTGGTAGGTATGGTAATTGATTTATCATTAGGTTCTATTCTACAACATTCTCCATAGGAAACGTTTTGGGCCAACTCATGCACCAGATCATGCATAACATATCTCACACATATCCTTTCATGCATAACATATCTCACACATATCCTTCCCCTGATTCAACATATTCAAAGAATGACTTCCTTAAAAGAAGATTGAAGTAATCTTCTCCAATATCTTCTGGCCTTTCTTCTTGACTTGATTGTTGCCGGACGAATCCAGAACAGATCCACATTTTGATCAAGTCATCTTTATCAAACAGATGATCTTGAGGAAATATGCTACAAAATCTGAAGCATACCTGCAAATTTGCGGGTAAATGGTAGTAGCTCAATTTCAAAACCTCCACCACATCCTTTGCTTGCTCTAAGCTAAATAGAGACCCGTGATTCAAAACTCTTCTCCAATACTGGTGGTCCATACGTGAATTCAACAAGCTTCCGATCACCTTTGCTGCTAATGGATTACCTCGGAGCATTTTTAGTATTTGAACTCCAATTGCTTGCAAATCTCTATGATTGTCAAGGTTAAAACCACGAAATGCATAGCTCTGAAAGAGCAATCGCAACTCTTGCTCTTTTAAGCCTTGTAATGATAGAGATTCATGCTCTGCACTTATCACACTTGCAAGCAAGTCTGCCACTGATTTCATTCTAGTAGTAAATAATATTTTACTACCTTCTTGTACAAATCTCAAAGGAGCAATCAGTTGGTCCCAGTGGCTCCTTTTCTCATCATCCCATATATCATCTAAAACTAGAAGAATTTTCTTTAAATGTATATTTTCTTTCAAGGTCTCTTGAAGTGCATTTAATGGTTTATTACAACAATTATTTTCGCCTAGTTCACCAAGCATCTTTCTTGTTATATCTTCAACACTGAAGTTAGTAGAAACACAAACCCAAATTGTTTTGTCGAAATGATTAGACCCGCGCATCTCTTGATATGCAAATCGTACAAGGGTGGTCTTTCCTAGTCCACCCACCCCGACAATGCCAAACGAAGAGAGGCGGACATCAGTTGGCCGCTTTAGCCAATCAATTATCTTGTGCTTCTCATCTTCCCGGCCAAACAACTCTCTTTCAACTATAAAGGATGTAGTTTCGCGACTTAAAACTTTACAGGTTTGTTGTCGTGATTCAGAAAGATCACGAATACCTAGCACAGTGGCAGCTTGAAGGAGATTCTCCACACCTTTAGCAGCCTGATCCAACATTGCTACAGCCTCCTTCAACCTCTCCAAAGTATCATCATTGATAGTACATGGTTTTCTCTTCTTTGAACTAGAAGCGGATCCAGCCGCCTCATCTCGGTCTTTCACCATATCCTCCAGTTTTTTGTACTCCAACTCATCAAGCACGTCTTCAGATGCTTCAACAGCGTCCCTAAACTGCTCGACCCATTGGGCAGCATCCGGGTGCTTCATCTTGAGTGCTTCAGCAATGCCCATGACAGCTGTGATCTGGGGAAGAGCTTCCTGTAGCCTCTTTAGCTCGGCTTTGCTGTCGGCTGGCAGCGCATGGTCATGTAAGTACGTAAAACCCGTGCTGATAAGTTTTCCGACAACAGCGGACCCCGCCCACTCAACAATTTTCCAGGCAGCGGTTGAAAGAGCCATCTTGAAGTTTCTTCTTTCTTCTACTGCGGCAGCTTCCTCAAAGCCGCTGGTTTTTTTTTCGATTTTTTTTTTTTCCTTGCTAGTGTTGCTTGGGAATGACAAATAACAAGTAGCAAAATGTATTTTTTATTCTTTTTTAAACACGTACTAAATTGGTGATTGAGAGAACAGATCGATTGAGAATGAAAATAGCAAAAGGCAGAGATTGGTTGGTTAATAATAAACAAGAGAGATGAGAAATAGAGATTTTGGAAAGAGATACCGTGTACCCACCCGATGGCAAGAGATCGAGCAGAGGGCTGAGATGAGAAACAGAGATTTGGACGAGTACCCTACGGCAAGAGATCAGAGAGAGTCGGAAACAGAGATTGCAAGATAGATTGAATGCAGTTGCAAAAGAGAGGAGATGAATAGAGATTGAATTTAGTTGTGTAGAAGGTGAACAGAATGCACTAGTCTACACGTTGACTTCAAAATCTCAAATCTTCTGCCTATGTGGCACTCACAGAGTTACAATCCCTGTCAGAATAGGAATACAAAACAAGTAGTTGGTACTTGGTAAAGGCAAAGTGGAAGCGTCAGTGACCCGCCATACTGTCAGTAAATGCTGTAATGGATTTTCGGAGAAACACTTCATTGCTGTATTGAATTTTCGGAGAACGTGGTACGCCACTTTCTCTTAAATGCTGTATTGGATTTTGGGAGAAAGACTTTATTGCTTCAATTACTTTTGTCATGGGAGATCGAAGCACTTTATTTTATGTGATATTGATACCCTACTCTGCAATCCGTCCATGTGATTGCTCCACTTTTCACTCGAAAAAGCACTTAATTTCAAAAAACTGTCGGATGGATCCACTGCATCATTGGACCGTGTGCTATTTATGTTGCTTCCATTATATCATTGTAATCTAACGTGACAGTTTGATTAGATTAGTATTTAACGTTAGGTTTAGGGTTTAGGGTTTAGGGTTTAGGGTTTAGGGTTTAGGGTTTAGGGTTTAGGGTTTAGTTGGTACTTGCATCTCAGTTTAAATTTCTTATTTTTTTAAACTAACAAATATTCACATATGCAAAACCTCATATACAGTCATGTTGCAGCGAAAACTTACAAGGAAAAGAATTGCGGTTAAATTGTTTCTTTCGAAAAATAATTTTGATTTAATAGGTTTGGACTAATTTGTTTGTTTTTAAATTAATTTTGTTCCCTCTTATCGTTTTTGTTGTCTTCAATATGTAAAATAATATTATTTTGTTGTTTTTATTATGTAAGTGACTACTTTTAGTGTTATTTATCTAGTACACATTTAGTTAATAGATTTGAACCCGATTAGTTAATGAGTTTGAATTCAATAATTAATCAGTACAAAACCAACAAGTTTAAGATTAGAGTTTCGTTTACAAAATTCAAGATACAAAAAAGAAATTGCAATTTCCTTATTATGTATCCACAATAATTTTATTTTTTGATAATTTTGAACCATCAGATGAAATATGGGCATTATGGGAAAATAAAATATAATCACTCGTGTTATGTTTAAGTAATAAATCGATTAAATTGTAATAAGAGAATTAGATATCTAGCAAGGTATAGTGGTGTCTATCTATAAAACATAATCACTAGAAAAATGTACCAAAAAAAGGTAAAAGCAAGAAATTGATTAATGCCTGACATGTAAAAGCAATATATTGATTTATTTGATACCAAATAATTTGAATGAAATGGGAGGTTTTTTATGAAAGAAAAAAAAAGTAATGGGACAGCAACTACCCCACAAGTATTTACATTTTAATTTGTTTGAATTAAGTTATGTTGCATTTATAGTAAAGTTTCCTTTTGCAAATTTCTTATAGATAAACTTCTAAATTATAGGAAACAAATTTTGTTGTAAAATATAAAAAAGTATGACAAAGAAACAAAAATTTACGAGAACTAAGCTTTATCTGATTTACTGTTTCAAAATTTCTTGGGAGGCTCATTAATTAGCCGTATAAAACAATCAAATAAGAAATACATCAAAAATCAATAAAACCTGTGTAACATCCCAATTTTCATATATTTGGAAATTTTATTTGATATAAAGTGAAACACGTAATTGAAATCTTTTTATAGTATTCGTCGTGACTTGTTAAAATTCACTACTAGAATTTCCGCTTTTTGCAACGGTAGCAATTGTTATTTCCAACGGGAGGAAGGGTCGATGGAAATGAAATTGCGTTTTCTAACACCATTAACAATTTCCAACGGTAGCCTCATGGAAATAGTAGCGGTTGGAAATCCCTACTGTCTCCGCATGGAAATGTTTCCTATCAGCCGTTGGAAATTATTTTGCATGACCCATGACCCGACAGACAGACCAAATATTATATTTTATTGAGGGTTCATGGAAATACCTCTCCCCATGCTGTTGGAAATAAGTTGGAAGTAGGGAGATATATTATTTCCATGGGCTACCGTTGGAAATGTTTTGTTTAATTTGTTTATATTATTTTATAGTGAGGTTCATGGAAATACTCAACCACTCTGCCGTTGGAAATGTTGTATTTCTTCAGTTTATATTATTTTATAGATAGACTTATTATTTCCATGAGGTTACCGTTAGAAAAGTTAAGTTCCTGGAGACAGAAACGTTTATGTTTATTTGAGATATCCCTTTAAATGGTGCATTAAAAAAAATCACAGCAACAAGCAATATTTAATTGAGATAAACTGAATTTTAGAATGAAAACATAAATTTGGTTTTTAGAATAAGCCAATGTATTTAATTGAGATACAAAACATTGTGTCAAATAAAAACAATATATAAGAGTTCCCTTTGAATGTCTCTTTTGTCCTCCTTCAATATATGTTTTTAAACATATTAGTGTTACTAAATTAGAAAAATTAGCGTAAAAATCAAAGTAAGAAATAAAACTTTATTGGAAGCAAACATAGAAGCCTAAAATATCCACCACTGATTTGTCCTTTTCTGGCTTAGTATGGACTAGTTTGCCCTTTTCTGGCATGCAGATTTGTCCTTTTTATTACAATTAATTGGCTACACTATATTGGTTGTTCTTTATATGGAAATAACCATTGATGTACATGCTTTTGAGTGGACAAGTATAAAATTTTTATTATAACTAGAACTGTGATGAACAGGCATGATTTCGGTGACAGTTATACATGAAACAGTGCAGTTTTGACAGTCCATCTTTAGAAAATTATTGTGAGCAAATGGCTACACTAAATTAATATTTCTTTATATGGAAATGATGATGAACTTGTGTTGTTTATACCTCTAAACTAAACAGTGCAGTAACCATTTAGACCTCTAAACAGTGCAGTAACCATGTGCCAGTAACCATTTAGACCTCTAACAGTGCAGTAACCATTTATACCTCTAAACAGTACACTAAACAGTGCAGTAACCATTTATACCGCTAAACTATGTGCATCCCACACGTCAGTGAGCTGTTGGCTACTAAACACCTCAAAGTAAACACCTATTACAAACCCAAAAAGAGAACAAAGTTAGAAAAGCTAGTTAATATTCTTCATCGGAATTGCTTTACCAATTAAAATGGAAAACCTAACATCGGAATTGCTTTACCAATTAAAATGGAAAACCTAACATCGGAATTGCTTTACCAATTAATATTCTTCATCGGAATCATAGTAGGATAACCAATCTTCTTCATCACCTTGCTCCATGTGATACTCTTGCTCCCGGTCATGCTCTTGCTCACCTTCATCTACGTGGTTTTCGTCTCTCGCCATTGATTGCGGTGCAGCTGATGTTGTGGGCGGGAGCACTGTTCTTTCGTCCACTAGCTCGAAATCGTTTTCTCCAAGGACCATACCATCCCAATCAAAGTCTGGTCCATCTGAGACCGATATTGGATTATCTGGCCTTTCATCTTGGTAAAATTCTAAGTTTGAATCGTCACCCTCGGCATGAAACCTCGACTTCTGGCTTGTTTTAAATGCCACCCACCATTGGCGTCTTTCGGGCTTTTGCGATGCATATGGTAGGTAGCACACTTGGGTTGCTTGCGCTGCTAATACAAACGGCTCGTAAGTTGCCAGGCGAGAAGTATGGTTAACCTCAACAAGACCATGTTCGTGGTCCACCTTTACACCATTTATTATGTCGAACCAATCACACCTAAAGAGAACTACGGTGTGGGCATCATATTCTAGTGCAATGACCTCTTGGAGAACTCCATAGTAGTCAATTTGTGGGGCATTTGCATCCCACTCGCCTTTGATGCAAACACCGAAACTTTGAGTTGTCTTGTCTTCCCCACATGATTTTGTGTGAAATCGATACCCGTTGACTTCGTATCCTTCATAGAAGTACGCTTGTTTGCTAGGCTTGACTCCTGCCATTCGTATGTAGTAATCGTCTTCATCACGAGAATTTATCACCTTTTTCCGCAACCACTGTGCAAAACCATCTTGACGAACTTTTGGCAAATCTTGGGTGCTTGTGGCTACTCCAGAGTTGAGCATGCATGTATCAAACTCTCTGCATATTAGAATATGTCCAAATATTAGATTTTCCATAGGTTTTAGAATAGGTACTTTTGGAAACATCAAAAGAAAATTCATAATATTGTACCCCAAGTACTTCTCACAGATCTCTGGACAGTTGAGGATAACATAGGTGTGTGCAGCATTAAAATCCGTGTCATCGAGAGTCCTCCGTCTTTGCCTGCCAATGAACCGGCCCGGAGTATCGAATATCGAAAGTGGCGCCGCCGAACGGTTACTTGTTCCAACTTCTTGGCCAATGTTAGATTTTTCTGCAAAATAGTGTGTCGAAGTAGTACCAATTTGTTTGGCAATTGTAGCCTCCACGATCGAACCCTCAACACGCGCCTTGTTTGTGACTCTCATACGTTGTTATTTGTTACGTCTATAATTGCAACAATAGTTTAGTGTTAGTTGTTACAAATATTTTCATGGTTCACAAATAGAAGCAATATGCAACTCACCTTTCACATGGTTACATCCATCGGGACCCTACTGGCCCACCCATTCTAGCCTCATATGCTACATGCACTGCAAGATGCTCCATTGAATCAAAGAAACCGGGTGGAAATATTTTTTCTGCCTTGCACATTGTAACGATAATATCATTTTCTAAGGTTGCCACCCTCACTGGATCAAGCTCTTTGGCACAAATCTCTCTGAAGAAGGCCGAAATCTCACATAAAACATCCCATACGGAATTCGGGACAAAGTCTCGAAAGGCGACGGGGAGGAGACGCTCCATGAACACATGTAAATCATGACTTTTGAGCCTAATGAGCGTTCCAGTGACTAAGTTAACACACCTTGACCAATTGGATGCGTAGCCATCGGGAAACCTTACTATATCCTTGAGCCATTTTAAAACAATCTTCTTATCATCTGGAGAGAGTGCGAATGGCGCCTTTGGTTTTTTCATCTTTCCCGAGTTATTGTCGGCTGGAGTTAGGTGCTGGCTAGGACGATCGCATAATAGAGCTAGATCTTTTCTAGCTTTTTCATTATCCTTGGTTCTGCCGCCTATGCTTAAAAGCGTGTATAGCAAATTTTCCGTGAAATTCTTCTCCAAATGCATCATATCCAAATTGTGTTGCAACAGATTGTCTTTCCAATATGGTAAACTCCAAAAAATACTCTTCTTTTGCCAATGGTGAGTCTGACCATAACCCGAAATCTGATTTAATGCTCCTTCTTTACCCCATTTAATCTCCCCAATTAAACTCACTATATTTTCAAGCTCCTCTCCCGTCAATCGTCGCGGTGGCGGATCATTCTCGACTCTACCTTTTTTAAAATTATTTCTATCTCGACGGAATGCGTGATCCGGAGGCAAGAAGCACCTATGACAATCGAACCAACATGCTTTTCCACCATTCTCGAGTTGAAAAGCCTTTGTCTTATCCATGCAATAAAAACAAGCCAACTTTCCTTTTGTACCCCACCCACAAAGCATCTCATAAGCCGGGTAATCACTCACTGTCCAACAAAGTTGTGCACACATCTTGAAATTCTCTCTTTTGTACCCATCCCATGTCATTTCGCCATGTAACCACAATTTTTTCAATTCATCGATTAAAGGTTTGAGAAGAATGTCAATGTCCCGACCCAGATGCTTCGGTCCCGGGATGACAAGCGCGAGGAACATGCTTTCTTCTTTCATTATCATCCCAGGTGGTAAATTATACAGAAAAACAAATACCGGCCAACACGAATATGGAGCTGCACTCGAGTTGAATGGCATAAACCCATCCGTTGTTAGCCCCAACACGACATTTCTCAACTCTCCTGCGAAATCAGGATGTTTACGAGCGAAATGTTTCCAAGCCTCACCATCCGCCGGGTGTACCATCATCGGTGCTTTGTGACGCACACCTTCCTTGTGCCATCTCATATTCTTCGCAGATGATTTGGTCATGTACATCCTTTGCAATCGAGGTGTGATAGGTAGATAACGGAGTACCTTTTGTGGAACGGGTTTTGCATTCTTATTGGGTCCAATTGGCTTATACCTTGGCTCACCACATACATCACATTGTGTTTTCTTCTTGTTCGCTCCTTTGTAATATAGCATACAAAAGTTAGGGCATACATCTATCTTCTCATGGTCCATGCCCAATTCCGAAACCAATCTCTTCGCTTGGTAGAAATTTTCTGGCATTTCGTCACCACAAGGAAGCGTGCTTTTCATGAGACCAAGCATATCATCAAAACATCTTTGGCTCAATTGGTGTTTGGACTTCAAAGCTATGGCACGTGTCACAGCCGACAAAACGGTGTGTGTCTCGCATTTCATTTCACCTGTTGAGTTAATTTTCCAAAGCGGTGTTTGCGATGCTTCCATCATGTCGAACCATTTTTTTGCTGCTCCGGTTGGTGTCTCCTCATTCCAATCAAATCCTTGAGGAGCGGAATCCCTCACCATGTCACCCATTCGGTCTGTGGCAAAGTTCAAGGTTGGTGGACTGTGTGGTTGAGAGCTAGCTGAATTTGAGTGTGACTCACCGTGTTTGTGCCAAACATGATATGAGTTGCAAAAGCCGAAACGATAAAGATGTAGTTCAACAGTCCCCACATCTTTGTTGTAGAGGTTGTCACATGATGTACACGGACACGGGATACACTTCATTCCCTGTCGATTGAGACGCACAATAGAGGGTTTGGACAATGCTATTGCAATAAATTCAGCGACACCCTTAAACGAATTCGGGTTCAAGATTTCCACCAGCTTTTTTTCTGCCATTGTACATCCACTCCCGATCAGTTGCCATTTGATGAGCTATCTATACAGATTAGACTTAAGTTAATTACACAATGGAGCAATCACAAATACACAAAGGAGCAAGCACAATTCCAAGAGTTAATGTTAACTGAACAAGACAGTCCCCAATTTATAGTAGGTGGCAGTCCCCAAATGAAAAATAGAAATTACTATCTAAAAACAAATTTGGGTATAATTGTACTATCTAAAAACTTTCCCTCCAGGTGAATTAGTCAAAAATGACAAAAACCAAGGCAATTTACTCTAGACTGTTCTCAAATTATGTGACAACCTTATCAAAATATACTCAGTTTTTCATTGCTGGAACTATACAAGTCAAATAAGTAAATAAAAATAGGTGAATGCAAAATTGAAAAATATAATATGTTAACCTTACAGGAAATCAATCAATGAGAACCACGCCCTAGCTCACCGAACCCCACAACAGTTCCGAGGGGTCCAAGAGGAAACGAGATGAGTTGGATTGGGAAGAAATGAGTTAACTTGGGATCCAACGAGATGAGCTCCAAGAGAAAGATGAGTCGAAGAGACAGTGGCCGAGACTCTTGGCGATGGTTTTACCAATTCAAAAATAACTATGAGGTATTACTGGATGGCCGAGACTGAAAGAAAGTTATACTGGATGGCCGAGACCGAAAGAAAGTAATACTGTGTTCGGCGGCCCTAGTCGGTTAATAACTATGACGTATTTCCAACGTTATACCAATGGAAATAGTGGCATTATACATTTGAATTGATTCATATTTTTTGTTGCGTACCCATTGCACGCATAATCTTTAATTCATACAGTCAACATAACCCAGAGTAAACAAAATAACCCAGAGATTTAAAAAGAAAGTGCCAACACTTAATTGAGCCAATTGTCAAGTTCAGAAGAGCAAATAATTCACAGCAACACACATCCTAAGTTAAGCATACCATAACTTCAGAATTCTACACATCCTAAGTTAGACATATTTGAAATGCAATTCAACACAAGGTACACACATCCTAAGTAAATTAATTTATTACAATAGTAAGTTTAACAGTGGATCACAGAGCCTGAGCCTTAAGAGCCCTGCATTTCCCCTCCAGAGGTGGCCCTTGATGGTTCGTTCTTATCTCCCCCTCCCGAATTGCCCTCTGCTGGGTTGGGGTGGCCTCCACTCCCGTTATGACCCCCATCAGCATTGGCCTCCGACGACGGCTCCTACAAAACAATTGTAAAATATTAATTTATGTACTTGCCGTATTAGTATTTAGTGGTAAACTACCATATATTAAATTATAAAATAGCTTACCGGTGGAGGCCTCAGTCCACCTGCTCTGAAGAGTGCATCAAAACACGCTCTTGTGTACTCATGGTGTTTATGAAGAGCATCCATTTCAGCTCTGTGTCACCTATCCTGGGCAGCGATCTCATTAGCAAACTGGGTTCGTTCAGCTGCTAGTAACTGTGCCACTTCTACATTTGAGAAACTCCTATTCGCATCTGCGACAGAGGTGGCAGTGCTCCTGGTTAGACCCGATGGGCTCGCCTCAACTGTCTCGAGTACTCGGGTTGACTTGCAGGTTCTTCCCCGGAAGCCAAACCCGAATAACCTGCCTCTGGCGTCCTCTCCTTTCACAGCTTTCTCCTAGATTTGCTCCTCTTCCATCTGTTCCCCGTATTTCCCCTTAAGGGCATCAAATCTTTCCTGCAGTGGTTAGGAAAAAAATACGAAGACATAATTTATTTGATAATTGTTTATACAATAATATAGTTTAGAAATCACACAAGGAAGGCATGTAGATGCGACTAATGTAGTTTAGATGTTGTTGCGAAAAATATTGTATAACAATTCATTAATGGAGATAATTTTATACTTGTGTATATGATCCCATTTTTTGTTTTTTGTTTTTAGCATTGAACCCTCTATCCAATTACAACACTCTGCCTATTTTTCTAAGGGTCAATTTTCTATTTACCCTTCAAGACTTGTTCAGATTTCTATGTACCCTGAACCCTCTTCATTATATCTAATATATCCCTCAAGTCTGTCTATCCTTTTTCTATTTATCCACAATTAAGTATTTTCAGACTCTCTTTTTTTCCCATTTCTCTTGTCTGTGTATCCATAAAGGCAAATGGAATATATTGAAGTAGTGAGGGATGAATAAGAAAATTAGCAAGAGTTGGAGTGTACACAGAAAATTAACCATTTTTCTAAAGATTAAAACACAACAAAGAAAGGGGATTACCGCTGCCTCTTTTGCTCTCCGTGTCAAGTACACCTTTCCCTCCGGTGTATTGCGCATGTGAGTTTTATCAAAGACATCCTTCAATCCAACAGAGTCGCCCTTCTCCCTAATCTGATGTTTTAAAAAATAGGATTTGTCAGTTATGTTGAAAAAAATTCAAATTAGGGATGAATCTAATTAGTTCAGTAGTTTTTCAATACCAATGCTTGCTTGTGCCGAAACATACTCTTCGAACCAGTCACATGATGGACCTCATCCTCTTTGCTTGTTCTGTTACTACGGTTGGTGGCCGATTGTTGGTCCCAGTTTTTTGTGGACCATACATCACACAGCCCCTTCCAAGCTTCTATGTTCTTGCACCACTTAGGAGTAAATTCTTTCCATTTCTCCTTCTCAGTTCCATATATCTTCGTTAGTTGTTGCCTTGTTTCATTCAGTTCACGCATGTATGCTTCCGCCACTATCTTCTCGAAGACATCAAGACAACGGCCGATGTCTTCCTTAGGCCCCCATGAGTACCTCTGCAGGAACTGTTGGAGGATAACCAGCCGAATCCGCGATGGAAACATGTTGTAGGACCTATGCGGTCCCGGCAGGTTCTCCAAAGTTAGAACCCGTATCGTGGTTATCACCTTGGTGCAATATGGAGAGGACGTGAACTCCGCGTCCCCGACCACCATCAGGTATGCTCTGTCAGCTGGTTGCACCGGGGCACGAGACTTCACAAGTCCCCGACCACACCTTACATCATATTTCCCCTTGTTTCTCTTCCGCTTCTTCTTTTCCGCCGACTCTTGAGCTGCCGACTCGTCAAGCTCTCTCCCGCAGGCCTGAAAAGCTTCAGGACAGCTACGGAGGGTCCGACAGTTCCGGCACCTAATGCTGCCATCATCAGTATACACCCCTTCAGTATGTGCGCGAGGGGAGCTGTCTCCTGATTGGGGCTGTGATGCTGTCTCGGACCGAGACGGTGGCCAGTCAGTATGTGAGCTGTCTCCTGACTGGGGCTGTGATGATGTCTCAGACCGAGGCTGTGATGCTGTCTCTCCCGCAGCAGCCGTCTCGGCATCAGTCGGTGAATGGGCAGCAGCTGTCTCGGCATCAGTCGCGGACTGGTCAGCAGCTGTCTCAGCCCGAGTCGATGAATGGGCAGTAGGTTGGGCAGCATCATCAGCCGGTGAAGCATCAGCAGCTGTCTCGGCCCGAGTCCCGGTCTCGGCGGCAGCTGGCTCTGCCCGAGTCCGGTCTCGGCAGCAGCTGGCTCTGCCCGAGTCCGGCCTCGGCAGCAGCTGGCTCTGCCCGAGTCCGGTCTCAGCAGCAGCTGGCTCTGCCCGAGTCCCGGTCTCGGCAGCAGATGGCTCTGCCCGAGTCCCGGTCTCGGCAGCAGCTGACTCTGCATCAGTCCCGGTCTCGGCAGCAGCTATCTCGGCATCAGTAGGCTCTTCATCAGCGGTCTCGGCCCAAGTCGGTTGTGCATTAGCTGTCTCAAACCGACTCAGTTAGGCAGCAGCTGTCTCAAACCGACTCGGTTGTGCATTAGCGGACCTGGGCCAAACCACAGTCGGGGCGGTACCTCCATTTCATGAAATAGCGGCCAATCGGGACCCGGTTCATCATCAAGTGGATTTAGCCTCTTCGATCTCCTGACTTCACGGATTCTGATTGTGCTCAGCTTGTCAGTTTTTCTTTTTTTCCGGGACGGTGCACGAGGATCTAGTTGAGGCGGTGGCAGCTGGACTAGGTGCTCCTTGGTTTGAGCCGGTGACGTAAGGGGGTGGGACAGCTGCGGCAGCAATGACGCTGGCAGTGACAGTTGTTGATTGCGTCTTGTGGTTGCGGCAGCAGGTTATGGTATGCGGTTGCGGTTGCGGGTTGAGGTGATAGGGGTGGGGGCGGGGACAGGGGCTGTGACTGGGCAGCAGCTGTCAGACTTGGGCACAGATTTAGCCTCGGGGATTTTCGACGTTGAACTACAACAAACTGGGAGCAATCTTCCTCCATACTATTGGTTTATGCAATAATTAAAACATAGGCTTAATTTCTGAAATGCCGTTCAATACAGTGTCAATTTCTTAAAGAAAAGAAAAGAAAATTTCAAAGGGCTTCAAACAAAAAGGGTTGATTTGCAAAATTACAGAACTACTGACACAAGGGTTGATTTGCAAAATTTCCACCTACTGACAGTCTATTTTTTAGACCTTGTACTGACAGGCTTACTGAAACAAACAAAAGCAAACCAATATCACACTTCAATTATTTCTTATTTACCCTTTACAGTTAGTCAACACAAAGAGAAGAAGACAGCGGGTTATTTTTTATAGCTATCTACAGTTATCCAGATGTTGGTGTGATATTGGTTATTTTTTATAGCTATCTACATTTACACCAATATTTACATGAACCAGAACCAGATGTGAATTGATTGAGATTTTGTTAGCTATCTACAGCGGGTTATTTTTTGTTCCTCCCAACAGAACCAGATGTGAACTGCATGAGATTTTTTACTTTATTGGAGACTGAGATTTAACAATATGAGATTTTTTATTTTTTATAGCTATCTACAGAACCAGATGTGAACTGTACTGTGGATAGCTATCTACAGTTATTTCCTATTTACCCTTTACTGTCGATTATAGCCCTCCTTTATTTTATTTTGTTCAATTAAAACAAATGAAAGGCCTGTGAGATAGACAGTGGTGATGTTATCTTAAAATACGCACGGAGCAAAAAGAGTTTTTTCAAATTGCATTTGCTAATCAGAGTGTCTACATATGAAATAAATGAAAAGTACTGAGGGAGACATTTGAAAAAAGAGTTTGAAAAAATCACAGTGTCTACATTTGAAAAAAGAGTTTTTTCAAAGTGCATTTGCTAATCAAAGTGCATTTGCTATTGATCACTTCTATCTATTGAGATAAAAAAATCACTTCTACTGACAGCAATGTGATTTTTATAAATTACTTCTATTTCACCTTTCTACTGACAACAATGTGATTTTTTTCCCTCCTACATGGTCCCAAATCAGGTTGATGCCCTTTACAAATCATTTCCTTAGGCCCCCATTAGTACCATAAATCACTTCTATTGAGATAAAAAAATCACTTCTACTGACAGCAATGTGATTTTCTTTTTTGTTTTTTTAGATGAGATCGCCATTGTCTTAAACCCTCACTTCTAAACCCTCACTTCTAAACCCTCACTTCTAAACTTTTGTGAAATTAAATTGATTTCAGTTTAAACTCTTACGTGTGTCTGACGGCTGCTCGGGTTCCATCGCCGCCTTTCTCCGATGTGTACGGTTCTCCCTTCGATCGAGGCAGCGCAGGTATTAGGAAGAGGGCTGAGAGGCGTTTGTGTAGGGTGGTTGAGTAAAAGGAGAGGGCTGGAGAGAGACAATCGCGGGCTAAGACGGCTGAGAGGCGTTTGTGTAGGGTGGTTGAGTAAAAGGAGAGGGCTGAGAGGAAGACGATCGGGTTTCTCCTTCGCAATGGGGTTTTCACACGAAATCCCGCTTTGTTTCGGGTTGGGGTGGGGCGTTTGGTTTTCAGAAAAAATTTGCCAAGTCCTAGAGAGATTCAAAATCTCTCTAAGTCACAGGGGAATTCACATCCAGTGCAGTACCGTAATAGGGAATCTTTTACAATTACTTGATCTGAAACCGTAAATAGCTAATTGTAATAGGTAATCTTTTACAGTACCGTCGAGGATATGGATCCGACCCAGGGAGCATTTACGCTCTCTACACCTACCCAACTTAGATATCACTTGAGGTACCATAATATTTATTCTTAGATCACGACCGTATGATCTACATTGCACGATTGTTAAAGAATCCGCGATGAATTAGGGTGCGCCGGATCGGAGAATGAATTTTAATTTACCTCATCGAAATGGTTAAGGCAGCCCAAAACTCTATAATGGAGACATCCATTTTCGGAGTATGACCCTTCATCACCCATCAGACGGCTAGTATAAGCAGACCAACTAATAAGGGTTTTTTGTACAGCAAATGATATGATTAAAATCATCAATAAATAATTTCTATATTTAAACATACCCTTGGAATATATCTTTTCATTTATAGTTGATATCATATCATTTCATTAATATTTGCCCCTTAAAATTGAGCAAATAATTATGGACCGTTCATTTTCGTATCAAAATTCAACGATTGATCTTTAACGAAATGATTTCAAATTAGTTTTTAAATGATCAAGAGAAAACATTGTACGTAAAAATAAAATAAAAACAGAATTTTCAATGTGGCGAACCTTCGATCCAACGCAAACTAATTGGGGCCATACGATGTGTGTATTTTCCGTCGGCTTGATGGAAAGGTAAACGAACATCAAATCTCATCCAACTTCACTGCAATGAGATGAATGCGATACTCTTCGATTTGAACGGTTTCGATCGACTGTCGGACAAACATACAATTGCGGGTCTTCATTAACTCGTACTACAAGAGTTAATGTTCTATGTTGATACTTGATGGATGTGTGTTATTCATGCAATAAGTATGTTATGCTACATTCAATTTTTTATACAATTTTTTTAGTAATTCATAAACATGCTACTTCAGACATTATTGTGTAAATTTCATTTATCAAGTGTGCAATCAAATTTATTTATAAATTAAATGTTCACAGATCCAATTTATATGTGATTTATTTAACACATCAGCTCTGACTACGAGCAGCGCAATATTAAATAATCACAGGACCTTCCAACACATAAGATAAACCGCATGAAGATGAAACCGCTCTGTCCATTTAATTTGAAATAAAATTGTTCTAAGGAAACCCATTATCTCTGGATGCATACATGCGTCCATCTTGATACCGCTATGTGAATCTGGACCGTTCTTTTAACTTAGTACGAATAAAAAAAGCATCAATTCGGCAATCTCAAACGCTAGCCCGAATCTCGAAGATAACAGATTATATCTCAATGGTGATGTGAAGGAAGCCCTAGACCCTTCCATTTTTCGGCTTTCCCTCCCAACACTATGAAAGAGAATCACTTGATGGCCGATTTCATTTCCGTTTCCCCCCCCAATCACATCATGTTTCCGCCCAAATTTCACCGGGAGATATTTAGGCGGCTACCCAAATTTCCCTCTAACTTCGACCCTCAATTTCACACTCCTCACACATCCTCTCATCTAATCCGTAAATCCCTCACAACACACCGCCTCTCCTCTAATCCCTTTATTTGGTCTGAGCACCTCGCTACCTCTCCTTCTGGTGGCACATCTCGGTGCATGTCTTGTCTGGAAATCTGAAGAGGGGCGAAAACATCTTCTCCAATATGAACTAGTTGGTAACCCCTGATATTACTTTAACTTAAATTGATTGAGACTGAGATGCTATGTGTTGTGTTTTTAGTTGAACTTAATACTTTAGTTACTTCTGTATTAGTGTTTGTTCCAGTCTTATAAAAAAAATTGAACTTAATACTTTAGTTACTTCTGGAACACGAATATTGAACTTGATACTTTAGTTACTTTTATTTTAGGGTTAATTTTTCACATGCCCTCAAAGAGTTCTCTAATTTCTTATTTACCCCTCAACACTTAGATATATCTAATTTATCCCTTAACTCTTTAAAGTTATTTCTCTTTTACCCATAGAGTTATTTCTCTCACAAGTTCCAGTCTTATTTACCTCTTCTTTTTCAAACAAAACTGCTCTCTTATGCTTATGATTTGAAATTTAAAAATTGCTTTTCCTTTTAGAACAATTTGATGAGCTTCTGTTTTAACTCGTTTCATATAGATTCAATAAACCTTAACAGATATAGACTCATAAATCATCACACTTGATTATATAAGGCCAATAGTATAGTTTTACCTTACAAATAGAAAAGGGTATTTTTGTCTTTATTATTTTAACTAGGGATTTAACTATGGTTAACTCCATAGTTACTATGTGATGGGTAAAAAAGAAAGAGTTTGTGGAGTTAAGGGATAAATTAGATAAATTAAAGTCTTTAGGGGTAAATAAAAAATTAGAAGAGTGTGAGGATATACAAGAAATTAACCCTTTATTTTAGGAGTTAGATACTGACACATTCTTTTAGTTATTTCGTTGCGACTATCTTTTTCAATTTCTATACTTTTTTGTTCTATTAATATTTTTGCAAACTGATGTATTTTTTCAATTTCTTTACATTTTCAATTTCTTTACTTTTTTGTTCTATTAACATTTTTGAATCATCTGAAATGTATTTTTATACACCAGATTTCTTGTGATATATTGTCCTTTGAAGTTGACAATTGAGCATTTCATAATATCATAAAGGAAATATATGATTGCTTACGATAGAATGAATAGTAGCGAATTATAAACAGAACAAATCAAGACAAAGTACACTTATTCTCCTTAGCCACCTATTTTATCAAGTACAAAAATTTCAATAATAGAAAGTTGGTTTTAGTTTTTTATCAGGAACTAAACATAACTTAAAGGTACACTTATGCATAGTACTATAGCTTCACTCTGTAATGGTACATCAAGCACCCTATACAATGCCAAGTCATTAGAGTATTTTTTTTTCCTGATAAACCTAGTAGATGCTGCCAATGTGTTTGAATTAATTTAAATATTCATTACATCATACACTGTAAGTTCAAAACTACAATTCTAATTAACTCTATAAATTACAAGAACAGCCCCTTTGTAATTTCAGCACTTCACTCATACTTTTCTGCTTAATGACATCTCCATTTAGCTCAATTTAGGGGCATTTTAGGTACTTATTTTATGGCTCTGACTCGGCCACAGTTTCTGTTTGGATTATGCTCTCAATCCTCACGAAATTTTGGAATTTTTGGAGCTCAGGAATGTTTGACCCTAAAAAGTTACTAGTTAGCAGTCAGTACAATGAGTAGCTACTTTGGGGGCAATCAAACATGTTTATAAAATATCAAAAGGGCACACAACAACCTATTAAATTCTTGGTGATAACCTACATGTGAAACCTTGAATTTTGGTGTGCATAATAGTCAGCAGTTAATTCTTCAAGAATTAAACACTACATGTATAACATTCTGGGTGCAAAACCATGGCAGCACCTAACAAATCCCAGTCCCGAAACACTTTGGGTGCAAATTGGGTACACATAACCCAAACCTTACAGCCTGGGCCCGCTGGTCAGAGAAACAAGATAAATTCGCTGGTTCAACGATCTAGATACGCTCGGTGCATTAGAATTAGGTACATGAACCAAATCAGCAGTGGACAGGCTCATCGTGCGCCACATCTATCCAAACCCGAGAGAAATTTGAAGCTGGCGCTATCAACCCAAGTGACCCCTTCGTTCCTCGTGCACTTGGAACACGGTGAACCGATATATGCCCTAAGCACGGCCCACGATACTCCCAGCGCATCCAAGAAGAGGTTTAAAAGAAATGAGCGCAGTACTAACTCTCTCAGTAAGACTGGCGAGTGGGCCCCGCAATGTCAGTCTTCCCTTTCTCGTCTCTCCTCCCGTTTAATGGTGAACGATTTAAAGAAAAGAAGGAAAATTGCGCAACAAGAGAGACAATCACCTTGACCCTTCTTAAAATTCGGTCTATGCTCAGTGAAACAATGGCATGAAGCTGGTTAATTTAATCCCTTGCTGAGCTACTCGCGGGAATTAGGGAAGAAGAAAGGAGGTTGGATCTGGAGGTCGAGAGAGCACTGCATAAGGGATGAAATTGATGCTAAACACTCACTTCTCACCTCATTGCGAAACTCTACAACGATTCAATTGTGAGAAAAGGAATTCGGATCAAAGGGAAGAAGGAACCCGAAAGGAAACGGGTCTAACCTAAATTGAAACAGGCTAAAGGTGGCTGTGACCTTTTAAAGCTCTGAGCTGTATTATCAGGGTCGCAGGGACTCATTACAATCTTCAGCTCAATGCACATTTATGAAAAATGCTTGAAATGGAAGTTGACACCTAACGGGTTATGAAAGAAGATGTACACCCAATCAGAAAATGGAAATTGACAAAGGAGGGGATACGATGGTACACAAGGCATGCTAAGGCTTACATTGTGCCTTCTTGGTGCTGCCTTTTGAGTGGCTATGACGCACTATACATGTTATAGACCATGATAAGCCGGTTTGACCTATAGAGCATCGTATTGCACTGACCTCTGTACCTCTGCGCTAAATTGGCTCTATGCACAGCTAGCCTGACATTCAAGCAAGCTGCCAAAGGAGAAAGATCCATTCTCCCATGCATGAGGAAAATCACTCATCAATACATGAAAATCTCGGCCATTGAATGCATTAGATCAAAAGGCTGATATCCATTCATGATTTAGATCGCCAACATGGCTAATGATGATTGGTTTGAGCTCCTGCATACTTGGTTTAACACCTCATGATCAAATCTGAAGCATTAAAAATAAATTGAAAAAAAGAGAGGGCAAGGATGAAGCCAACATGGCCCTATGCCTAAACCAAAAACCCTAGCTTGAGGCTATATAAGAGCACCAAATCAGAAGAAAGAGGGATCGAAATTTTCAGTATCCAGAAAATATTAAGCAAGCACCATTAGAGAGAAAGAAAAGAGACCAAAGAAAGAAAAAGGCAAAACTTCTATTCTAGCCGAAATCCCTCAAAAATTAGGTAGAGCTTGATCTTTTTGCAATGTAGAAGCTTAGTGAAGCTTGGTTTTCATGTATGATAGTGGATTAATAAAATGAGTTCTTGTTTCATTATTTCTTCTTTTGTTATGCATTTTTCGGATTTCTTCTTTCTTTTTATTATTTCTCTTTTTCACTTGATGAAAGTTGATTGCTTCAACTCATAGAAATGAGTTTGAAAGTTTGAAGCTTTTCAAATAAAATAACTTCTTTTGCATGATAATCAAATATCATGTTGAAAGATTCAAAAAAAAAGAAATATATACATGACTACCATAGTTAAAAAAAAATTATATATACATATAATATATAAAATATATTCATATATGCATCTATGTATGATCATTCCTACTTGAACTTCTTTTCTTTCCTTTTGTTCTCCTATTTTCTCTCTTAAAGCAAAAATACATATATATATAAGAAACATTTTTATTCTTCCTTTCCTTTCTTTGCTTTCTTCTTTTGATTACCCTTTTAGATCCTTGAATAAAGTGATATATTGGTGAAGATATGTGTAGTTGAACCGGCTGGCATCCTTGCATATCCAATCTTTTATTCATTTTAATTAAAGGATCTTAGTCAAAGGGATAAAGTGACAAATAAAAAAATTAATGCACAAGGATTGTAGAGTTGAGGTCAGCTGGCTTCCTTTGCATTTCCTCAACCATAAAGGACCTATTTGCAAAAGAAATTCAAGGCACCATGTCATAGGGTTAAAGGATTTGCCAAATGACAATACCTTGAAGGACTTATGTGCAAAAAGTGAAAGGAGGAGGGTTAAAATGTATATAGGCAGCAACCATGCCATTTATGTTCTTAACCCCATGATGCCTTAATGATTTGTCCATTCAAAATGAAGAAAATACATAACAAATATGAATTTCCAAAATTCAGGGACTTCCTTGCATAAACACAATTTCTGGCAAAGTATTGACACTTGAAAATGATAATTAAGTTTTCTTCATGTTGGAGCTTTGTTCTTGCTTCTTTGTTGCTAATACAAGTTGACAATTAGCAACCTTTCTTGCTTGATTAAGTTCTCTTTATATTTCCAATGCCCTCTAAATAAGTTCTGGTACCATGCTAATTGAATGCATAATATCTAAGTACCAATTGGTATAGAGAAGTACCCAAAAAACTGGAAAGTGACCTCCTCTGGTAAATCAGTCAATACAGACCTGCACAGGGGCCAAAATGCAAAATGAACATCACAGTTGAATAAAGGACTCCAAAGCACATAAAATTGACACAAGCTGCATATTTTTCTGATTTTATTTCAATTTATTATGAATTTTTGAAATTCAGCTTTGAAGAAAACAGAAAAATCAGTATTCTGGAAAAATAGGGACCTGCTGGTAAATTGAGCACAAAAAATATTTTAAGGGTCAAATAAAGAAAATGAATACCATGGTTGGGTAGAAAATTTAAAAATACACAGAATGGACACAAATTTTGTACCATTTGGATCTTATTTCTATTCTCTATGAATATTTAAAGTCCAACTTTCCAAATAAGAAAAATCCAGTATTTAAAAATAAAGATTTCCCTTTATTACCCTTCAGCTGAAACAAATGCCTTAAAAATAGAAATAAAAGGTATAAAATTCTCAAACTTCATACATTTATCCCTGAGATGTCATATTACAAGAACAACACAAAAAATCATATATGTTATTGATGAAATTCAAGAGAAATAGAAGGGAATTTCATGCCTCTCACTCAAACCCGAACCCAATATCAAGCTTATATCCAAATTCAACACCAAGCCCAAAATTGAATCCATTTCAAGCTTGATACCTCTCTAATATCTTCTAAAGCATGCCCAAACTACAACACTTCAACCCCAGATACACTCCTCAAGTCATAATACTGTGTGTCAATACCAACCCGATACCAAACCAAGAACTCAAAGCTGGAAAAGCACTCAAATCCCTATGAAATACGAAATTGAATGTACCGAAAGCTTCCTTAAGTTCAAATGATGTTGGATGAGCAAACAATCAACGAAAGAAGCAGAGAAATCGACAGAATCGAGTGTGAGTCTCAACCGGTACCGGAATACCAAAACCAACCCCATTCTAACATCTCCAGTGGTCGATGACCGCCGACAGCACGTCCAATAGATTCACGAGCACCAGGCGATCCCAAAGGCACTTCCCTTTAGCCTCGCCGTGGCCGGAGACGTCGCCGGAGCAACCACCAGTTTAAACCCTAAATCGGGTACCGAACTTGAGCTATATCCAGCTTGCACGACATTTAAAGCAACCAAAGTGGCTGGATCTTGGCGCCAAAGCATAAATTCAAAACGAATATCCGAATCTCTGCGCAAAAAGAAGAGTTGAAGGCCAGGATCGAAATTTAATAAGCAAAGAAACTGCTGCCAGAGGGACCCACATGTCAGCCTAAGTCAAAAAAACACCGAGCGAATCTCAAAGCTCTTGCACACATCTCAAAGCCCGATAACCCAAAATATAAAGCCTGTTGTCCAAGTCTGATGGTCTGTGCATATCTTAAAGCCCATAAAACACATCTCAAAGGTCCGAAGTGTAAATCTCAAAGCCCAACTCTTGATCCCACGGCCCAGAAATATTAAAAGAAGAACTTTTACAAAGAGGCCCCTCTGACAAAATCATTTTCACAGCGCAGTCCTCGGATGTTTGCAGACAAGCCCCTGGCTACCTAAAATCTCTTCAAATGGGTCCCTAGAAGCCCAATTTCCACTTCAGACCTTGATAAAAGCCCAAACCACAAATCTCAGTCCTCCCAGCTTTATAAATAGGCCCTTGGAAAACTTTAAACTTCACAAATAAGCCTTTCCCAGCCCTTATTGGCCATAACTTTTTCATTTCAAATCCAAATCAACTCAAACCAATTCCAAACGAACCCAAATCAAATCCTTCATGTTTCTAAAATAAAATCAAGCACAATTAGACATCACACAACATGTTAAATGACCAAAATACCCCTTTCTCCACTTTTCTTCATGTACAAATCATTCCCTTCTAAATAAAATATAAATAAAGCACAAATAGATTTTCTCAAATATAAAGAGGTTTTCTAAAATAAATAAAAAGGCATAATAAATGTATTTAGTAGTATTCATTGCATCTTATGTACACATGTTAATTAAATACCTAAAACCATGATAATCAAAGGAATATATAAGGACCAAGTACATGAGTTCTCCCCTCTTAGCCCCTTTATTCAATTCACAAACAAATAGGCTCCAAATCCTGGAATGAACGAGGTGTTCAGTATGGCTTGGAAGGGTCATCTGATGTAATTAACAGCGGGGGCATGCGCCCGCTGGGAGTTAAACGCCCCCACAATCATTAAACTCTCTCGATGGACTGATTATGAATCATAGGTCCGTCGAGGGTGAACCAGAAGGAATAGCAGAAAGAAAGAAAACGAATGTTTCAAGTTCGATGTTCTTTAAACCAATCGAGAGCATTGAACCATGAGACATTTAAACACATATGCACACACCTTCCACACGAACAGCTGTGCAACTTTCTGCGCCCTACAAGGAGCTAATTTTAATATGCAGTTTAGTAAAGGGGTAGTTTGGTGTTTTGTGCTGAAATTTGACGGTGTTTGTACTTATCAAGGTGAACTTTGATACGTCCTATCTCGGAAGATGAGGCCGTATGGTGATTCTAGGCTAAGCAGCGATCGTCCTGTCAATGGATGACAGGCCGAGGTGTGATTTGAGTTAGGAACTCGGGATGTGGATCGAGTTATGAACTCGGGATGTTTTTGAGAGATTCTGACTCTAACCTGTGTAGTCTCTCTCTATGTGAAAATTGCGTCCCCTGTTTCATGGGGCTTACAGCCTTATATAGTCCAGCCATAACGGCTATCTCGGGCCATTATGGGGGACGTGGGCAGTTATATCGACCGTTACTAGGTCGTGGGCATTAAGCTAGCCGTTGTCACGGCTATCCCGTATGTCGGTTGGCATTTAGCCTATATCCGGGCCTCTATATTCGGGCCATATACTTTTGAGGCCGCCGAGTTGGGCCTCGATTTTAATGATTTTATGGGCTTTTTCATATGACGAGGGTTGGCCTTGTACAGGTCCGAATCCCAGTCTTTCATGGCCCAGTTAATTAAAAGGGCCTGTGGAACATGGTCCTATCATTAGCCCCCGAAGTCGGAATGCATCAGCAAGATGCTTTCGATTTGAAGGGAATGACTCTGAAAACTTGGTTTGTAACTATTAATATTTATGTATTAGACATGTGAAGGTAACCCACATGTCGGACATACATCTCGGTATATCTCTAAAGTGTTATATGCAGAACATGTTATTTATCCGACAGCTAGCATATTACAATCAGCTAGTAGCCGAGTTAATATGTTAACTCGGTTTGTTTTTTTTTTTTTTTTTTTTTTAAATAACAAGTAATTTGTTAACCGAGTTAGAATTTGACGAGGACAAATATATCCGAGTTAGTCAAGAATGAGAGAAGCGAATCGTAAAAATTGGGTAAATAATTGATTATATTTTAAGAACAATACAAGTCGAACTGTAAGATAACATCGAAATCATACATCGCCTTGATTTACTAAAACATCTAAGTAATACGCCGCCTCGATCTAGTAAAAACATCGAAATCATACACCGCCTAACTATACTAAACATGAGATATGATATGGTATGGCGCCTGGAAGTATATTTCTACTTCGGCACCATATCTGTCATGTCGCGCCTTCCAGGCACCGTGATGGCCATGTTCAGCTGACAGACGGGTGTGATGTCGCTTCTCCAAGTTGAAAATCACACTTACACCATATCATTGTCGGTGTCCTCAAAGAGGTTATCCGATATGAGCTCGGGTTCAGTGGCGGTGTACAGCGTTGGACCTCCGGCATAGCGTGATAAACATCCAGCACACTTCCAAAAGCGGCGACGAGGGTCTGACCGACCTCGGATGTTGTAATGGGTGAAGCAACTCCACTCATGGCACCCCCGACATTTCACCATCTCTTGCTTGTCTTCTTTTTTACGGCAGATACGGCACCTACGCAATTTGGGCTCGAGATTGAATTTATAAATGTCTTTCTCGTCTTCCCTGGTAAACGAGGGTGCGCTAGCAAGGATGAGGTCAAGAAGGTCACCGATTTGGAGGTCCTCATTCGCGAGCATCCAATCCAAATCCTTCTCGGGAAAGTGTTGGAGGAGGGTCCATCTTTCAGGCCGAGATAAGGGCCTTATTGTATCCCGAGAAAACCGGGAACCAGGGGAAGGTATGCGTCGTTGACGTCGCGATGATTGATCATCGCAATTCTGACCGTGATCGAGGGGTGTTTTGTTTTTGGAAACAACTCTCTTGAAAGGCATGTCGGAGATGTTTAAGGAAAAGGAAAAAAGACAGGAGGAATGTGCGTTTGACGTATGAGCGGCTGGTTATTTATAGGCGTTATGAGCGAAGGTTGCCATAAATACCGCAGGCCGTACTGTCAAAATAGGCAACTGCCAGCTACTATCCATAAATGTCATTGGGCAGTGTGCCCTTTGAATGACGGGCTTTCAGCGTTCCCGAGGTGGTCAAATTGACACATAATAGTGCAATAAGTAATAATGGGAAATAAAAATATATATTAATCGAAACATCCCGAGATAAGAACCTCGGGGACGTTTACAAAACATACATTATAGAAATAAAAGGTTACTCTTTAAGTAGAACCAAAAGACGGGTTATTCCCGTTATCTCCTATACATATCTAGGGTTATGCATGGCGGGAGCGTTTAGCTCGGCGGTCGTGAGCGAGACATCCTTGGCAGATGAATGTTGTGAAACGTGGATTATCATGGTTCCGAGGTGATCTGCGAGCTATACATCCGGGATGGAAAGCTTCCTCGCAGCTATCACAGTGGAGCATGCGTTGATAATTCCCTCGGGTTGTGCACACAGCACAGCGATCCCAAGCTAGAGGGTCGTTGTCTACCTGCTCGGAGTTTCGTGGAGGTAGTCTGGCATGCACTTCGGGTTTGATATGTTGGGGAGAAGTGGGAGGTAGTGGCGCGTTTTCATTCTCTATTTTAATCTCATTCACTGGTTTGGACTCTGTCATTGTGTTAGAGTTCGAGGGAGAAATAATAATTGTAATCGAGGGATGTTCCGTTAGCAGAAAAACGGAATAAGTATATATAGTAGCTCGGCATTGATTACAGGACGCCTCGTCTTCCGTTACCATCCGTCAGCCATCAAATCCGTCAGATTATGGCGCAATCTTTGTGCGACACCTGGCGAATATTAACTCGGTAAGAGCCCGATACGCAGAAATCGAGGCATCGTCATGATGAAGGGAGGTAACGCGATGCGTCGTGGCGTCTTTTCGAAAGTCATACAAGTATTGGCGGGAAAACGGGATCGATATATATATATACCTCTCCCCACTTCGCTCATTCCGTATCCCTTATTGCGAGTAAAATCAATCTCGGGTTAAAGAGCGAAATAGTCATTGCGAAGTTGTTGCGGAATCAGAGCGAGTGTAGAGCGTCGAAAAGGTCTCGGGAGAGTTACCGACTAAAGATTTCATCGCCGAGAAATCTCAACTGAAGGTAAGTTTCTATCAAATCGGGATTCAATCTTATTTAAGTGCGTGTAATCGGAATAACCAAGGACAATAGCAATGTAATTGACCACAAAAAATGAAAATGTTGGCAACGTAGTACTGACTTAATCTCGGCAAATAATATCTCGGTAAATATAATACCTTAGATATACAAAATAGCAGTTAGCTAAGCCAATCCCTGTTTCTTCGTTAATCTAGAGATGGCTGAAGAACATGATGGATCTCGGGATTCGTCTCTTGCTACGTTGGGGGATCAGTCCCCGCTGTCGCAACATGATAATAGTGATACGGTTCCCGCTAATCTCCCTCCTTCAGAAGAAAGCGAGGGTGAACAATATAGTGAAGGGGCCGAAGAAAACGAAGAGAATTCATCTCGGGGTGAATTAATTACGGCTGTCGCTGGGTCATCCCGTGAGCCGTTGAAAACGCGAGGAAGAAAACAGAAACCAAGACAAGACGCCTCTCCCCGAGATGATCAAGATGATCATCAGGAGTTTTTAGTATCTGCCGGAATCCCACCAAAACCTATTGTCCAGAGCCAAGCTTTTGTAGAGTCGTTTTACGAGGAACTTGTGCCTGAGGAATATAGGGCGGACTATCCTCGGAAAAATTTGGCTCTAATTTTCCCTGGCCCGGATAATCGGGCACATGATTCAAACCTCGGCATGTGCTTGTATTGGAAAATGCCGAAATGTGGGTTTAAGGTGAGGGTGTCCAAATTTGTACGCGAGATATTAAGACATCTTGATGTGGCCCCTGCACAGCTGACCGCACCGGCATGGTGCTATATCATGTCTTTTAAATACATATTTGACTACATGCCCGAATTAAAGGATGATTTTCCGAGTGTTGCTTTGTTTTTTCACTATTTCTCTCCTATGTATAATAGTGAAAGTCATCTCGCCATTCGGAAGCGGGGCCGGGTCGCTCTTTTTGCCAAACAGTCAAAAGTGGATGACTGGAATAGCGGGTGGGTATATCTTTCAAACCCCGATGATTTGGCATGCTTCCACAACATTCGTAAAGATTTTCGGTATCTGAAAAAGATAAATTTGATCCCGGATTCCCCCCCTCCTTTGTCGTCACGAGAAAAGGCAATTGTCAAAATTATTGACAAGTGTTTTGCAAGTTAGTATTTTTTGAAAAATACTGTTATCACATTTCGTTGTATTTTGTCGATTTATCTCGTAAGGTTGGTGGTCACTTATTAACCCGAGTGTGCTTATTTTGTAGGTCGCGGTTTTATGGCATTACCCTGGAAAGCGGTTAGCCCGATTCCTCTTTTTGCCAATCCTGAAGACGGCTTTGTGAGGAAGTCGATAACCAATCCTTCTAAGACAAGCTCGACAAAAGGTCGCAATTTGAAATCCGCGTCTACCTCGGAAGCACCGCCTAAGTTGGCTGTCAGGAAGGTACCAAGTGCCAAGAGCACGAAAGGTAGCACTTCCGGCTTGTCCAACCCCAGGGAATCTCAAAAGAGAAAGAAGACTACCTCCGAACCCTCCCCGCGTTTGACCGAGCAAGAGAAAGGGAAAAGCGTGGCAGAAGAGCCTGAGACAAAGAGGCAAAAAACTAAGTCCAAGACTGCGTTGGAGATTCCCGAAGTTGCTAAACAGGGATCGCTGCAGGCCGAAGTTTCCCCAAAGAGATCTTCTCAAACCGAGGTTGAAGCTGCTGAAGCGGAGTTAGAAAGAATTATTGAAACAGCAGCAAGTGACGTGTGGAATCCCGCGGAGGAACACAAGGCTTTTCTGAAAACGCAACTTACTGAAAGAGGACGACATACCGGGTTCGTGTGGGGAACCGGGATTTCAGAGGGGTTCCCAGATAGTTTTTTAGGCTATCTTCCTGGGCATTCGAGGATGCAGGAAGAGGAAGATGATCCCGAGGTTCGGGCTAAATATGCTCGGGAAACATTTAGGCTCACGACTACGAGGCCTCAACAAATGTGGGTTGAGGAGAATCCCGAGCAAGTCGTGGGCCAAGTCCTAAGATCGATACACGATGCCGGGGTCTACTTTGGGTACCTCAAGGATTCCTTGGACAATGAGAAGCGTGGCGCTCTCACTATCGCGTCTGATCAAGATGCGTTAAACAGGGCCGTTATGGAAAGGAACCACTTTATGAAATTGGCGCAATTAAAGGCCAAAGAACATAAGGTAGCCGCTAGCGAGGTTGCTGTAGCCACGGCTAAATACGAGATGGCGCGACGCCTAGGTTTAACAGCTGATACCGAGCGAAAAAATGCCTTGGAGAAGACAAAACGCCAGAAACTTAGAGTGGCTAAGTATAAAGGTAAAGTCGCACATCTTAAAGCCGAGATTAAGGCCAAGGATAAAGAATTGAAGGATGCTAAGGCAGATAATACTCGCATGCAGAAGGAAAAATTGAGCAAATTCCTCGGCAGCAAGGCTTTTGCACAGGCGGTTCCTTATGCAATGTTGGACGTGATGACACATACTGTGTACACTTATCTTGCGAAGATGGGAAAGTTTTACCCATTTCGCCCAGAGCATGTCGGGTTTGCGCCCGTTGCTCCCGATAAAATTGCAGTCAGAGACCTTGCGGGATACAATTGGGATGAAGAGAGAGATATTATGTTGAATCCAGACGGCACTCTGTTCAAGCCGGAACTTCAACTAGAAAATCATCCCCCTTTAGGAATTGTTCACCCTTGGCCTCAAAGTGAGTGGCCCCCCCATATCGACTTGAAAAACAATGAGGCTGAAGGGGACGATGATGGAATGCCATCCGAGTCCTCATCCGAGGATGAGGAAGAAAACGAGGATGAGGAAAATGAGGTAGAGGATCCCGAAGTTAGTGTCGAGACGGACCCCGTTGCTTCACAAGAGAATCCCACTGCTTCGCAAGGTGATAGAAGGGATCCGGCGGATGCTTCCAACATACCATGCGATGATGGAGCTAATGTTTCTGAGTCCGATAAAGTCCCAACCTCAGTAAGCAATACTTCCATTATTTATATATCGAGATATTACCTGCGTGCTTCATCTTACTTCCTTTGGTTATTTTTACAGGAGTAATGGCAGGCGATGGATGCGACTTCAGTCTTTTTGTGCGGGAGTATTATTTGTACCCCCGGGATGTGGGGGTTTGAACAATGTTGGCTGTATTATTTTATTTATACCCCCGAGATGTGGGGGTTTAACAGAAACATGTTGTAATCGTATTTCTATGTCCTCGGGATGTGAGGAATAACAATATTTTGTGTACCATGTCTAAACTTTGCTTGTTTCATTCACTATCTTTTTCCGAGATTCTTTTCGTTTCTGAAATATATCTCGGAGTATTTTTTGAATGATGTTTAAACTTGTTTCGTTGCATTCATTTTGTCATTTCCCGAGATTATTTTCGTTTATGAAATATATCTCGGTATATTATTCGAATATCTTTGTAAATGAGCCAAATATTAAGGGTATCCTTCCCCCCCTTTTTTTATTGTTGACTAATGGTCAACATCTGGGGAAATGGAAGTCGGGAGAAACGTATGCGTTACCCCGAAGGGTTTTCGATAAATGTTTCCGACATTAGAATCACTGATCATCAGTCGTCGTCCCTTTGGACTATATTAAGGTGTCCGTATGTGTTGGGAATATTAACCGAAACACTCGTTGCCATAAAAGGTTTTCGTTCATATACTCTCGGACCCAAGACAATCATTCATAATGTCATATATATTGATAAAAGTTGTGGAACCAAACAACAAATCATAAAACATAAAAAGAAAGGCTTATCTCGCCTTAACTATATAAACGTAAATGACATACATTACATGTAGAATTTACGGAGATGACAAATATTCCATGGACGCGTGAGTATGAAACCACTCGGGTCTTCTAACTCGTAAGCACCTTTTCCTCGTGGGCGGATGACTTTAAAAGGTCCCTCCCATTGAGGAGCCAACTTACTAACATGCTTGCCCGTTGCTTCTACTTTCTTGAGTACTAGATCACCTGGTTGGAACTCCCGAGGTACCACGTGCTTATCAAATGCACGTTTAACCCTGCGCTGATATTTCGTAGTGCGAATGCGAGCCTTTTCCCGACCTTCCGTGATAAGGTCGAGTTCAGCGGCACGAGTATCATGATTCTCATCAATGGAATATGTCAAAGTGCGAAGAGATGGTTCCATCATTTCAATCGGGGTGACTGCTTCCATCCCGAACACCAGAGAATAAGGTGTTTGCTGTGTGGCTTCCCGAGGTGTTGTGCGGTAAGCCCACAGGATGCCATCGAGAAGGTCGGGCCAATTCTTTTTGTTGGCCGCCACCTTTTTCTTGAGTCCATCTAGGATAGTACGGTTGGTGACTTCTGCCAATCCATTGCTGGCAGGGTGGCTGACCGAGGTGAAATTGTACTGAATACCCAAGTTGGAGAGGAACGACATGGTACTGGCTGCATTGAACTGCGTTCCATTGTCCGAGATGAGCGCATGTGGTATTCCAAAACGGCAAATGATATTCCTCCAGATGAACTTTTGTGCTGCTGCGGCAGTGATATTGGCTAATGCTTCCGCTTCCACCCATTTGGTGAAGTATTCCACGGCTACGATAATCCAACGACGCTGTCGGACAGCTGTTGGAAATGGCCCAACTATATCTATCCCCCATAAGTCGAAAGGCCAAGCTCCCGAGATGGATATCTGGTCGTATGCCGGGATGTTGCTCAACCTGCTGTGGTGTTGGCAGCGCTCACATTTTCTAACCAAATCTGTCGCATCGTGCTGCATAGTCGGCCAATAAAAGCCGGCTCTAAGAATTCGTTTGGCTAAAGTCTTGGCTCCTTGATGACTTCCACAAATGCCTTCATGTACATCGGAAAGCATTCGTAGAGCTATTTTCTTGTCAACGCACTTGAGCCAAGGTCGCACGTACCCCCGTTTGTATAGGTGGTTGTTGAATATGGAGTACATCGGTGCGATTCTCTTCAATCGTCGGGCTTCTAACTGATCTGTGGGGAGGACCCCCGTGTTAAGGAAGTTCCACATCGGGGTATACCAGGACTCCCCGGGTTCACCGATGGCAAGTACATCAATGGTCTCAAGGTTGATGCTGGATTCCGGAATGTCCATGACAATCACTGGGCGATCTTTGTCCAGGTTACCCGCGGCACCGAGTTTGGAAAGAGCATCGGCTTGGCAGTTCTTGTTCTGTGAGACATGCTGAATATCGACTTCGTCAAAATGACCTTTGAGTAGATGGAACTGTTGTCGGTATTTGCGCAACTTCTCATCCATAACTCGGCATTCATCATTGATTTGCTTGACCGCTAACTCAGAATCACTGCGAAGATGCACCTCGCGGGCTCCCAACTCTTTGGCTAGTTTGAGGCCTGCTATCATGGCCTCATATTCCGCGGTGTTGTTTGTTACTGGGAACTGGAAGTGAAGAGCATAATTCAGGGTTTCCCCGTGCGGACCAGTAAGGGACACTCCGGCTCCTGCCCCTTGTAAAGAAGAGGCGCCATCGACATGGATTGTCCAACGTCCCTCAGACTCGGGAGGAACTCCAGAGTACTCAGCGATGAAATCAGCGAAGATCTGGGACTTTAGTGCATTCTGGGGGTGAAAGGAGACATCAAATTCAGATAATTCAAGCGCCCAAGCTAACAATCGGCCGGATGAGTCGAAGTTTGCAAATGCCTTCTTGAGGGGGATCCCGGTATAAACCTTGATGGAATGGGATTGAAAGTAAGGCCTCAACTTCCTTGCAGCTATGACCAGTGCATATGCTGCCTTCTCAATTTGAGAATACCTAGTTTCAGCATCCCGGAGTACATGCGAGACGAAATAAATGGGCTTCTGATCTCGCCCCTCTTCTCGAACCAGGGCGGCACTAACTGCATGACCCGTTGTTGCCAAATACAACACGAGAATATCGCCCGCTGTAGGCCTGCTGAGACATGGTGGATTGGCAAGATATGCTTTAATCTTGTCGAAAGCCGTGGAACATTCCTCTGTCCACTCAAACTTGGCGGACTTGCGCATGGCCTTGAAGAAGGGGAAACAGACATCCCCGGATCTGGCGATGAATCTGTTGAGGGCAGCCAACTTTCCCGTGAGGGATTGTAGTTCTTTGAGGTTGCGAGGTGGTTGCATGTCGAGGATGGCTTGCGACTTCGAAGGATGAATCTCTATACCTCGCATAGAAACCATAAAACCGAGAAATTTGCCACCAGTTAGTCCGAAGAAACTCTTCTTCGGGTTAAGTTTCATTTTGGCCGAGTTTAATGTCGCGAATGTCTCGTGAAGATCTCGGACATGGTCGAGGTCAGACATGCTTTTGACAAGTAGATCATCTACATATGCCTCTACATTCCGTCCAATCTGTTCATGAAACACAGTATTGACCATGCGCTGGAAGGTGGCTCCGGCATTACGTAACCCGAAGGGCATTACCCGGTAGCAATATAGCCCTGAGTTGGTAGTGAAGGCGGTCTTTTCCTCGTCATCTTGGTTCATCCGGATTTGGTTGTACCCGGAGAATGCATCCATAAAACTGAGATAGGCATGTCCCGAGGTGGAATCGACCAGTTGATCGATTTTTGGCAAAGGAAAGGGGTCCATGGGGCATGCCTTGTTAAGATCTGTGTAATCGATACACATGCGCCAGTCGCCGTTGGACTTTTTGACAAGCACGGGATTGGCTGTCCATTCGGGACACTCGACGTTTCGGATGAAACCAGCATCCAGTAGTTTCTGTACTTCGCGCTTCACAGCCTGTTGCCGTTCTTCCCCCATATTGCGTTTCCGCTGTCTAACCGGCTTGGAGCCCGGCTTGATATGAAGTCGGTGCTCTGCTATTGATCTCGGGATCCCAGGCATGTCGGCGACTGTCCAGGCAAAAACAGACTGGTTTTCTCGGAGAAACTTGACCAGTTCTTCTTTCGCTTGCCCCTGGACTGCCTTCCCGATGTTGAGCATCTTTCCTTCACCTAAATCGACTTGTTCGACTTCATCTGCCGGTTCAAGGGGAGTTTTCGTCTCAGTTTTGTCAACTGGATCCAGCGCTAAATTCGTGTTGGGTGGTAGATAATCGGTGCTTGAGCGCAACCGCTGTTGGTTGGTCTTTGCATCCGATTGCTCAACTTGGTGAACGGATCCTCCTTGATCATGGATGGAAGTCATGTAGCATTCCCGGGCTACCTGCTGTTGTCCACTTTCTTCTCCTATCCCATTGTCCGTATGAAACTTAATTTTCAAGTGGGAAGGGGAAATGATAGCACCGATCTTGTTCAGAGTTCCTCTCCCTAGAATCGCATTGTATGCTGAGGGAGCATTAACAATAAGGAAGTCCACCATGACTTCCACTGTCCGAGGGTGGGTGCCGAATGTCACCTTGAGGGGCGTCATTCCCCGAGGTCGGAGGGCATCTCCTGTGAAGCCGATCAGAGGTGAGATGTGTTGTTGGAGAGCGCGGGTGTCGAGGCCCATTTGTGTGAAGGCCGGCAAATACAGGATGTCTGCGGAGCTTCCCGTATCGACCAATACCCTTTTGACCCGATGTATGTTAATCTTGAGATTCAACACTATGGGGTCGTCATGTGGACTCGAGATATCATCCAAGTCCTTCTCGGAGAAAGATATTGCTTCCTCTGGTCGTGGCCGTTTCTTGTCACCAGCAGTTTCAACCTGCAAAACCGTAGGGTAGGGTTTTCGGTTATCCCGAGGTGCGATTTTTCGGACGGCACCTCGGTGACCACCACTAATCACGTTAATAACCGGGCTGTTCTGCCTCTCTTGGCGTCTGTTCTCGGGGCCATCTCGAGTTTGAGGACCACCTTGTCCAACCCGAGGCCCGGTATAATCTTCTCTGTAAGGGATAGGTTTCTTGAAAATCTTACCCTTACCGTTGTATTTCCTGGAATACTTTCTGAAGAAATCGGGGTTGATAAACTCAATCAACTTACCCTCCCGTGCTAATCTTTCCAAGATGTCCTTGAGCTGAAGGCAATCTGCGGTGGAGTGCCCATTGAACCCGTGGTACGCACACTCATGAGAGGTATCTTGTACCGCAAAGATATCTTTTGGCAATGGGGGTGGGAGCTCGAACATTTCTTCAATGATATTGTACATCTCATGTCGCTTCTTGGTGAGAGGTGCATACTTCACGAAGTGCTGTCGGTATCCCTCAGTGCCAGGTTTGTGCTCTTGCTCGTTTGGTTGGTTTGATTGGGTTCGTTGAGGTTCTCTTCGGGTGCGAAACCTGTCTTGAGCTGGTTGTCGGTTGGTTTGACGTCGGGGAGATCGAGATCTAGGCCTCGTGGGGCTCCCATTGTCATCTTCAGCGCGGATGTAGCCTTCCGCAAAGGCGACGAATTCCCGTAAAGTGGTCATCTTTTTCATGTGGGCTTCGTAACGTAAGGTTCCTGGGCCCCCTTTACGGAGTCCTTTCTTGATGGCAGCCAGAGCGAATTCTTCATTCAGGTTTTGAATTCGCCGGGATGCCTGTATAAAACGGTTGACAAACGCACCTGTTCTTTCGCGTTGTCCCTGGACGATATCCAGGAGCATTTCGCACGTGGCTGGTGGTGGTTTGATGATCGTGTACCTTTCCAAGAATAGTTTTGGAAAATCTTCGAACTTGTTGATGGACCTCCGAGGTAACGTCATGTACCAGTCCCATGCTTCTCCAGTCAAACAGGTGGTGAAGACTCGGCACATGATGGCATCTGTGGCTCCGAGAAGGCGGAGTCGCTCAAGGAACCCGTACACAAAGTTGTGCGGATCCTGTGTATCTCCGCTACCCCGGAAGTTAGGAAGAGTTGTCGGATACTTGAAATCCGACATTGATTGGCGGTAAATATCTCTGGATAAGGGGCCATCCTCAATTCCCATAGGGCGAGAATAGGAGCCTGCCTTTCGGGACTCAAGATCAGCTAGTTTGGTCGCAAGTCTGGCTTGGATCAATTCTTCGACCTGAGCCATATTGATACCTCGAGTAGGGGTAGGTGATCGCCGCTTCCTTCTTCGGTCATCACGGCGTGTTTTATCCCGACCTCAGGGCGGAGTCTGGTTACGTTCTCTGTGGGAGCGAGACTGTTCTCTGCGAGAGGCTCTCGGCCCTCCGCCTCGATTAGCTGATCCTTGCTCGTTGTTACGGTGGATCTCAGGTCCTTCGGGATTTGGTCCTTCGGGATGAGGTCCAGTCTCATCGTGACCTTCTGGACGTCTCCCTATGTTAATTCCTTCCCCTGTGGGTAGGGCATTCTGATCCCTGCGCTCGGATTGGACTTGTTCTGGTACCGAGGAGGTATCTGTCTGTCTACCAGTTCGGCATGTGTCAAGTAGAGGGCCCAGGTTTCTCGGGGGAACATCTGCCGCTCGGCTGTGGGCACGATTGGCCGATAATGGTCTAGGTATCAGTATATTGGGAGACACTATTGGATTAGCAGGTCGGGCAGGTATTTGCTGAGAATAGGGGAGAGGACCCACCGCCGGGTACATTCCCAGGGTATCTCCCGGCCCCCATTGCCCGGGAGGTGCAACATATGGTATCGTACCATACTGGGGACCGACTGGGGTATAAGGTGTGTATGGGGTTGCACCATATTGGTACAATGGTGTTTGGTAATACGGTATGTACGGTATTTGATAGGTACCCGCTATTGGATTGTAATAAGTACCGTTTACCTGATCGTGATAGGCACCATTTGCCTGATTATGGAAAGTACCGGTCATCTGATGATACCTGGTGGGGAATGCTGTGGTGGTGTTCCCTTCAGTGAGCGTAGGTCGAACCACGTCGGGACGAGGTTGAGCAGGTTGAGGTCCGTGAGGTCGCATCATCGAGCTGCTAGGCCTCACCCCTAGAGGTTGACTTTGCGAAGGGTTCCCTGTTGGTGGTGTCACCCCGGGAGGGGGTGTGATCGTTACTCCTGGAAGTACCGTTACCCCTGGAGGGAGCAGGGTCGATGCGGTTGATTGAGCCATCTAATTCGTTGAGTGAGCTGGGCGTGGCCCCACGGTGGTTGATACGTCCTATCTCGGAAGATGAGGCCGTATGGTGATTCTAGGCTAAGCAGCGATCGTCCTGTCAATGGATGACAGGCCGAGGTGTGATTTGAGTTAGGAACTCGGGATGTGGATCGAGTTATGAACTCGGGATGTTTTTGAGAGATTCTGACTCTAACCTGTGTAGTCTCTCTCTATGTGAAAATTGCGTCCCCTGTTTCATGGGGCTTACAGCCTTATATAGTCCAGCCATAACGGCTATCTCGGGCCATTATGGGGGACGTGGGCAGTTATATCGACCGTTACTAGGTCGTGGGCATTAAGCTAGCCGTTGTCACGGCTATCCCGTATGTCGGTTGGCATTTAGCCTATATCCGGGCCTCTATATTCGGGCCATATACTTTTGAGGCCGCCGAGTTGGGCCTCGGTTTTAATGATTTTATGGGCTTTTTCATATGACGAGGGTTGGCCTTGTACAGGTCCGAATCCCAGTCTTTCATGGCCCAGTTAATTAAAAGGGCCTGTGGAACATGGTCCTATCAAACTTCAAGAATATTCTATATGCAATTGAACTTTCTCTTGGTTGGGTTGAAGCTTTGTACAACAATTGACTGTTAATTGAGACCATTCACAATAGGGTTTTCATTTTATTCATTGTATCTCGTTTTAAAAAAAAATTAATTTTAATCATTCTATTTAGTTCTTAGGTTTCCAATTTGGGGGATTCGAAGGGGCAAGAGGTTTCGAGTTGTGGGTTCAGCAAAAGAGAGAAGGGAGACGGGGAACCCCATTTCGATCCATTTGCACAACTCTCGTTTTTTTACTTTACTATGGTTTCGAGTTGTGGTTAGTTGGTTACATGGTGAGTCCTTTGGTTCCCTTAATTTTTTCCTTTACTATGGTTTTCTTTTGTCCCTGTGAACTTTAGTGCTCTGAAGCTGGTTCCATATCGTACGTAACATATATTTTTTTTGTTATTGGCACAACAGAAATGGCTCCAAGAAAGTCTGGTCTTACAAGAGCAACACATAAAAAACACTCCAAGAGAAAGTGTACTTCACAGCGGGTTCTTGAGGTTGGCGAGGGTTCAAATGCTGACCCTGAAAGAGAAATTGCACAACCAGAACCGCCAAATAAAAAGGGACGAGGTGCCGGAAAGATCAGAAAATCAACTGATGTAGTGGAGGACAGACCGATAATCTGGCTGGTTGGGGATTGTGAGTTCACATGCAATCAACAGTTGGGCGATTGCAAACCAAAAGAAATAACAGCAGCAATCACTAGGTATAAAATCTAACTTGAGTACTTGAAATTACACAACCAGAACTCGATATATTGTTTTTAGGGATTTAATGTTTCTAATTGTTGCTTTTTTATTTATTTTGTTTTGTCACGAAATTGGTATAACTACAGTTGTCTGGTAAGTTAAAAACAACATATTCTGATGCACTCAAGGTGCTCGGAGAAATGACGAAATCAGAATCTGATGTGAAACAAAAATATGAGTGCCATCAAGTCATGTCAGGTTCAACTTGTAGTGTTATGGTCACAAATCAGGTTGATGCCCATCACAAATCATGTCATGTAGAAAATACTTTGACTCAATTTCTCGCACAATTTATTGCACTAGTCAAAATGTCATGATTTTATCACAATTAGGTTGAATGTACAGCTAGCAATAAAATATGGGTACACTAGAAGGAAGATGTTGTATGTACATCTAGCAACTAGGTTAAACTGAAGAGATCATGTTTAATATCTCTAAGGTGTTGAATGTACAGCTAGCAACTAGGTTACACTGAAGATATCATGTTTAATATTTCTACATCTTAGGGTTACACTATTTAATGTTGTAAGTCAAATGGTTGATTCTTCCCTTTTCTATCACTAGGCTAGCCCTAAATCTCATGCCTGGACCGTTGAGAAGCTTCTGGTCATTTGATGACGCCACGAAGAAAAATATTGAGTTCTTGTTTTTGGTACCATATATTTCTTTATCAGTTCACATCAAGAAGCAAATTGCAGGAACTAGCAAACCAATAGACTTACTTTTATCAGTAATAGACTTACTTTTATCAGTAAAAACAAGAAGCAAATGACATGAACTAGCAAACCAATAGCACACTACAGTTCACATCTGGTTACTGATAGCTATCCACAGTAGATAAAGTTACTTTTAATAGACTGACTTTTTTTTGTTTTTAAGAAAAAATTCAGATACCGTGAAGAGGAAGATCCAGACCATTGCAAAGATGTTATGGAGGCCATAGCAACAAAAAGGTACAGCCAGGAGCTACACAAGGCCAGGGACCTCTGCAGGAAAAAATTTGGCAGAGACATAGAAGCGTGGAAAAACCACATTCCCCATTGGTGCCTTGACGACCCCAACTGGCACGGTTTGTGCGATATTTTTTTCACAGAGGATTGGCAAGATTTGAGTAAGAAAAACATTGTAAACCGCACACAGTCGGGACTTTTGGTTGCCCATCACGGTGGATCAGCCAGCTCACACCAGCATTTTGGCAAACTGGTCAGCTTCATCAAATATAATGTTCCCAAATTAACAATATCTGTAATTTACGGATTCATCTAACCTTTATGAATATTTGTTTATTCCTTTTCATGTGGAGACAAAATTACAAAATGGAAAAGAGCCATCGATGGGGGAACTTTACCTCCATACTCATAGTCGTCGAGAAGATGGGAAATCACCTGTGGTCATCCAAATACAGTCTACCACAACGGATGGATCTGAAACTAATGAAAACACCGATGGTAATGGGCTTCGGGATCCAAGTACCGGGGAGCCTAGAACACAGGTCCCAGATTATGATATCAACTCCTTGCATTTTACCAACTCGAATGCGAAAGCAGTTTATGTAAGTAGTATTATTTTAATATGCATTTATTGTTACCATAGTGCATAACAAGGTCACAATAAATATAATTTCGCAAATATGTTGTGAGCTTATGTGGCCTATATTTGTTGTTGGTTGACACCATGGGTAGGGGTGTTCAAATGGTTCGGTTTATTTGGTTTTAAGAAAAAGCACAAATAGGACATAATATAGGGACCCAAGTGTAAATTTATCATTTGATGTTCTGACAAGGTCCCATATAGCTACTGAGAATGAATTTTGATAAAAAAACAAGTGCTGATATTTACGTCTCCTCTTTCCATATGTGTAACAACTAAGATGAACTAACTGTTCTTAATGGCTTTCTAATATGAATTTTATGATTTCCAATATGTTGCAACTCATAGGAAAAAGTGAAGGACATGGCGGCTGATCAGGCCAATGCTGACATGGATGAGAGCACCATGTTTCTGACAGCTGTTGGTGGATCAAGACACGATAGGGTGCGGGGATTTGGAAGCATGCTTCACGGCAAGGTGCCAACAGCAACCACCCGAGCCAGGCAGAAACACACAACTTCTTCTGTCTCTGGTTTGACAAACAATGACGGGCCGAGAATCCAAACCCGCGAAGAACTGGTAATGCTCTTAGCTGACCGTGATCGTCGTCTTGATGAGGAAAGGGCTGTGAGGGAGAGAAAACTGGCAACTTATGACTTATACTTCAGTCAATTATTCACTATGTATGGGGCGCAAATGCCTACTCAGGTAATTAAGACCAATTTGGTAGTTAATTTAGGCTTATAATTTTTTTTTATGTTGACAGATTTTGATATGACACGGCTGTTTGCACCTTTTTGGTAGTTGTCTTTGCTGTTGAGATATAGCAGTATACTACCATTACCTCATGTGCATTTTTTATATTTTAGGATGGAGTAAACGGTTCTGGAACTCAGCAAGGTGTCGTTCCTGTAATTCCTTCTCTTCAGGTCACAATTTTAATTTTACAAAACATAACGATGTATATTTTATTCATCTTCCATTTTGTGATCTACGGATTATAACAATGCTCGCATATACAATGTTTAGGGTCAAGGGCTCACCAATCAACCATCTCATGGAGGAGCTTCACTTATGCAAATGCCCATTCCCCAGGTAATGAGTTATATAATGTTGCTTTCAGATTTAACTTATGAAAACCCGCTAAATGTGGGTTCATGTAGCTATTGGCTTTAAGTATGAGAAATAAAGCTTAGTTGACTAGCTAAGGGGTAGTCAATATACAATCTGTGATCCTATAAGTTACTCAAATCTGACAATTTAAGATAGGTACAAAACACAAGAATGTACAATTTCAAAAACCAAATTCTTATTTGTTCTTTAGGAACTCCATAACCCAATCCAGTGGCTGTCGGTGCAATTCTTTAAAAAAAAGCAAAACGTTTCTGTGATTCGAAGGAACTTTATTAATAATATCATCATAAATATCATCATACCTACCTACAATAGGATTAGATTGCTTGAACGCTTCAGTATGTTTAGTTCAATTCTCATTATTCTGTGTTTCTAGCTTTCCTCTTTTTCATTTTCCTTGAATTAAGAGGAGTAGACCTAAAAGTCTTTTCATTGTTGATTCTCATTTTAGCAACTAATGATGAGACCTTGATTTAATTCACCTGATGACATGTATTTGAGTGAAAATAATTTGATTGTTCAATTTATATGATATTTGACTATTCCTGATCTGTATTTGATTCAGGAGACATTTTCTTTGTTCTAACTGTCCCCAATTTTAATAGCTGATACCATAGTATTGCCCAAATTCAAATCTGGATAGATTCACCATTTTTATCAAGTGATTCTTTGTATTGAGAAATTATCGTATTTTACTTTCCTGTTTCAGTCCGTCCTTCAATGCATACTGATCTCTCTCCTATGTTCTAAGCACTCAAAAGATCTCTCTAGCAATGATACTTTTACTCATTTTATTTTAAAAAAAAATTTATATTTATATTCAATTTAATAACAGATAACAACGGTTCAATTTTTACATGTGCGCTTTCATTTCATACAGTTGTGGGTATTGTGGGTACAGTCTCAATTTGAGTTCTTCAAGCTGAAACACAGAAAACATGGATTCTAAATATGGGAAATCCATAATCAAAGTAGTGGTAATCTGACAAGTGTTTCTGACAAGTATTTCGGACCATGTGCAATTGAACTAAAGCGCATTTACCTTTTTCGGCTAAAATAATTTCATTACCTAATTAGAGAAGTTATCTGTTTGTTTTATTGTTTCAGTTTTAGCAATCTGTTATGCTAGTCTCATGCATGCCCCTGTGATCACTGGTAATGTACTTGTAACCATCGTGTGGTACACATAGGGTGTTCTTACAATTGTCTTGTAAGCGATAGGGTGTTCTTATAATTGTGCTTATTTTTGCACATCTTCATCAATGTTTGACACTTCTTTGTTAGATAGTTTATATCTTCTTTGTTTGACACTTCTCTGTTTCTATGTGGTATACATAGGGTCTTGCTTTTCCTATGCAACCAAACCAGGGAGGTAGTTTCCAAGAACTACTAAATCAAACTCAAGCTGGAAATGATGACAATACAAGGGGTGAGGATGATATGAGCCAATGGTTCGGGCAGTCCACCTTCAACGTGAACCAGCATTAGCTTCTAATGTGCAAAAGTGCACATTTTTTGGTTAATTTACAAGTTATATATTGTGAATTTTTGTTAACTCATAGTGGGTATATTTTGTGTATATATAGTGTCAATGATGCAAATATATAGTATTGTTGTAGTAATGGCAGTTTGCTAATTTAGGGAGAAAGTGCATGATGATTATACTATGTTCATGCTTTAAAGTTATTAAATGTTATCAATCTATTTATGAATGTTTTTTCTGTCTATTATTGATGTTTTTATGTTTATCTGGTTTAATGTTTAATGAGGAATGTATGGGAGTACCGAATTGGTACAGGGAGGATTGTAGGATGGGGAATGTATGGGAGTACCTAATTGGTAAGGGAGGATTGTAGGATGAGGGCATACAGATACTTTTCCTTCCAGGTTTGTATTTCCATGGGTATTTCTTGGAGAATTAAAATTAATGTTCCCATGCAAATAATCTGGTGGGCCCACAAACAACAACAGAATTTAAAATAATGTACCCTTGGAAATACTGGGGTGGGTCCCCCGTACGCTGCCCTTGGAAATAAACATGTGGACCCCACTATAATTTGCCTTGGAAATACTGGGGTGGGTCCCATGTACACTGCCCTTGGAAATAAACATGTGGGCCCCACGTTCCCTTGCCTTGGAAATACTTGGGTGGGTCCCACGTACTCTGCCCTTGGAAATGCTCTGGAGGGTCCCACAGACGCTGCCCTTGGAAATAAATAGGTGGGCCCCGCGTTAGCTGCCCTTGGAAATACTCCAGACAGTGTCCGAGTGTGCAAGTATTTCCATGCGCTCTTTTTCCAACTGTAAGCGCATGGAAATACTCAGGAATGAGTATTTCCAACGGCGCCGATGGAAATAAGTGCTATTTCCATCGGTAGCGCATGGAAATGACGATTTCAGGGCTTATTCCATCGGTACGCCCATGGAAAAGGCGATTTCCTGCCGTTGCAAAAAGCGGAAATTCTAGTAGTGATTTATTTTAAATTTTTATGAATTGAGATGAACAACTATTTCAAAGTTACTTGATTGTATAATCATTTAGTGATCAGATGGATTTTCTATTAGCCTTGACATATTTTTAAAATTTACTTAGCAACCTGTTTATTAGAATTTACACTACAGCAAAATGGAGCTTCAGCGACCGTTGGTGACGCCGGTCGCTGATGCTCAATTTCTCTCCAAAAATAAAGATTTCCACTCAAATTCCGGCGACCAACTGTATCAGAGACCGGTATCAGCGACCGGCGAAAACACCGGTCGCTGAAAGTTTTTTTTTTTTTTTATCGCTGAAAAAAACGCGGCTGCTGAAAAATAAAACGCGCGCCACTCCTCCGCCAAAATCAAAACGCTCTCCGCCTCGATCGATCAAAACCCTTCCCCAAAATCAAACCCTTTCCGCCCGACTCCCCTGCGCCGCCCGAAGACCCTCCGCCCGACCCCCCGCTGGAACCCCGACCCCGATCAGCTCTCTACTCCGCGTCTCACGGGGCCAGAATGGAGCCCCTAGCACGAGCCCTCAGACCCCGACGGAGAAAAAGAAAGCAAGAGAGAGACGAGAGAAAGAGAAGAGAGTAAAAGAGGGAGGAAATGGAAGGGAGAATGAGGCGAACGTTGGATAGTGGTCTGGTATATACAATTTTATTTGATGTTTATTTGTAATGTCTTAGATATTTTGTGAGTTGTGAACAATAGGCAATACTATTCTGTGGTAATGTAGCTGTTATATGTAAAAATATCAAAGATTGACACCAGTGTTTTGGTACTAGCCTTTTATATTCGATCAATGGAAATCGATGAGGAATAACCTCACTTTCATCTAAAAGAATGTTTATTCGCAATGTAAATGAGGATAGCATTGCTTTAACTGATTGTGGTTACGTTACTCTGCAAGTATCAGTTCCTGCTGGATCTTGTTGCTCCCAAACCTTGTATTGCATTTCTGCCTTCCAATATAAATCTTTGCAAATAGGCATCTGACAAGGTTATGATATGGTATAAGCCATCTTTTTTTTTTATTTATTGAAGTGAGGTGAAAAACCTGACAGATATCTATTGAAATCAAAGCATTAAAAGGGATTAGATACCAGACATAGCATCTTTGCTAGAACAGGACATGTACCAGCATTCATCATTGTCCTGTACCAGCATTCATCATTTCAAGTAATCTCTCTGAACTACTACTGATATTGAAATTTTGAAACTTGATTGTTGTAGGAGGACGCAGAAGCACAGGCACCTCTTTCTGGCAGTAAGTTCTATATTTGGATTCTATAACACTATCAGAAATCACTTTTAACTAAAGAGATTTAAAAATCTCTACCCTTTTTTTTTCTTTTCTTTACTTATTTTCTCACTCCCTTATCTATCTAAATGCATTGCAGGTGCTCCCATTGCAGTGACAAACTCACCCAAAAAAATCAGCTGGAAGTTAAAGTAAGAGTTTTTTTTTTTTTTTTAAATATCATGTATAGTAGTTTTTTTTTTCTCGGCACCACCAAAATGAATTAGCTCAATTACAGTAATGTTAATTGTTTTTTTCTTTTTTTTTCAAATCTTGTGTATCATATTTAACTATTTATGCTACCAGTGCGGATTTAACTGTAGTTCAAGCCAATAAACCAAACTAAATATCAAAGAACCCCAAAAGAACTCTGACCTGTGCCCTTGCTCAGTACCAGTAGAGATCCAATTATTGATTTTGAATGTTTATTAATTGTTAATTCTGTCATTCTTTCAGGGCATTTGTGATATGTGCTCTGACGATTCTGACGAGTTCTCAGGCTATACTTATATATTGGTCGAAGCAATCGACAACTAGTCCAAAAGATCCTACACAGGATGAGAAACTTGCAAAGTACAAGTATAGTGTCATTTACAAGTACAGTGACATTTAGAGACAAAAATATACAGAATTCTGTTTTTTAAGAAGATTATTGAATTTTTTTACTATTGTTTTAGATAGATCTAAAATTCTGTTTTTTAGAAGATTATTGACCATGTTACTTACTGGTACTTGTACTGTACCAGTGACCTTCTGTCTTTGTTGAATTGAACTAATCTTAACAATCTTTTTTTTATTGAAATTGTCTTTTAAATACACAGTGACGGGTTTGAATGCTCACGGTGATAATTGTACTATGCACAACAGATGTTACATCGGAGAAGGCGCTTACTTTTCATTGTACCTAAGGAGACCAAAAGGTATAATTTCATCAAATTTTAAATGAGGATTGCGGTATTGTTTAGACTAATACTAGTATGATAATGATATTTGGATGATTGACAAGTCTGCTAAGTAATATGAAAATCATATCAAAAGAGCAATGGATTTGAAAAATAAATATTCTAAACTATTGTTTGTTGGATGATTGACTAAATAGTATCCAAATATGAACTTAATGTTAATTAGAACTCAAGAAACTGTAAAGATTATGTTTGACTTAATTTATATTTCTTTCATACCGGGAACTTATGATGTCATGGATCTGTCACTACTACAGAAAAATAGATTACACACGGACATTAATGGAAGAGCTACACGGATTTCCTGCTGTGTTTAAAGCCAGGGTGTATGAATAGGTCAGGAACTACACACGGATATTTGACCGTGTGTGATTATTATGATTTCTACACAGATATTCCCTAATTAACCGTGTACAAAGACCTAGCGAGCTACACGGATATCAACTAAATAACCGTGTACGATTCTTCTTTCTACACGGCTTTGTATTAAAAGTCCGTGTAGCTCTCTTAGCTATTATACACGGACTTTTGGTAAATATCCGTGTACAAATAGTTTTAGATTTTTTGTATTACGCCTCCAGCAAGGCTATCATACACGGATTTTTAACAAAAAAACCGTGTATGATTAGTATTGCACACGGACAACTGTTAAATAGCCGTGTATAAATACCTTTTTTTTTTGTATATTTTGTTTTTGGGCTAGCCTCCAGCTTTGCTAGCCAATTTTTTTCAACAGAAATACAAATATTCATTCGAAACAGATTAATTAGCAAGAAATTCATATACTAAATTTATACAAAATTCATATAGCAATAAATTCATTCGAAACATATTTTTATTACAAATTAATCTATGCAAATCCATATCGAGGATTACAAAATTCCATGGCAAACCACCTTGCCCACATGCACCGCACATCGTCGATCTGAGCCCAAGTGTAATGATCTTGCTTTGTCACATTCTACAAAATTATAATTTGATAATAGTTAGTATTTCAGAAAAGATAGATATCAATTGCTTATTATATAGGAAATTCATATTAAGTACATACCGCTTTTGGGAATTCGAATTGTATTCTTTCGACAAAGTCAAACATGAATATCATCGTGTAATAAGCGCATTCCCAACCCTCCTTCTGTTGCGGGCTCTGAAATTTACATTTAGCGGCATTTGTTAGAATGACAATAATTTTTTTAACAAGATATGAAATTTCTAACTCATAAAGTGTGCTCACCAACATGTACTTCCAATTCAACTTGCTTTTCTTGCCCGGGCCCGTGCTATCTGATCCTCCCTCTTTAATATATTTCACAAAAGCCCTTACAAAAGTAAGTGAATGTAATTAGCAATTTTATAATTTGATATGATTGAAAGAAATGCAAACCTATAGAATTATTATTGCTTACTTATTCACAAAAGGCAAGATAACTTTGCACTTGGCAGCCGTGGTCCTTCCTTTTGGCTTACAAGAATCAATAATTATGCCCACACTGAAGTACGGCACAATGAGAATCGTGCACCAATGTTTGCTGTTGGATCGAGGAGAAGAATTATAGTACTTTAGCATATAAAAGTCACACGAGTATTTGCTATGATTGATGGTGTGATTTCATTTTTTTATGTTTAACTTTTAATTCCTTTATACAATTCTTTAATTAAAATATAAACAACAAATAATTTAAGATTAGAACTAACCCCTCGTGGTATGGCATGAGAATGAATTTCTTCTCCTCCGCCTTAGCACGATGCATCGCAGAACACATGTACTCGATAGCCATATCCGGTTAATATGTCGCTGCCGTAGAACTCACTTTCTCGGGGTCCAGAAACATGCACAAGTTCTTCTGCTCAACCATCTCATCACAGTTTCGGACTAGCTTCCTGAAAACTCATCATATTGTAATTAGAATATATATTTGAGTTCTATACAATAATGAAAATATTTTAATATCACTAACATGAGGAAAATGGTGATGTGTGAAACATCGAGCCATTTGTCGGATGACGAGTGGTGGAAGAGGTCCTTGAAGTCTCTGAACGACAGCAGGAGCTCCCTGCCTTCGTGTAGAAACATCCCAGGTGGGACAGGGATGACGATAGCCTCCATGCCGTCGGGCGCCGTCATCAAGTAGTCGTGGAGAAGGCGCAAATCATTGGGCAAACGGCTGTATTCTTCTTCTGTGACCATAGGACGGGGCGGTGATTGTGGCGCGTCAGGCGCGACGTCGCAAGCCACCTCCTGACGTACCGGTGAGAGAGCCGTACCGGTAACATCATCTCCTCGTGTCTGTATCAAGTTATAGATGTATTATTCTAGTATTTCAAAAAGAATGAGTTGAATGTAACAAAATAAATGAATTTTTTTATGGATTACCTGATCCAAAACAATCTGACTCTTGGGCCATTGGACAAATGACATCCGTGCGTCATCAAGCACAACCGCGTCGTCGGTAGGGACAGGAAGGGGTACGCGCTGCCATCCATCCACGACTAACTCAACCTGCACGCATGCATGGTCGGGTCTTAGCTGAGTATTGTGTACACTTTTGGCGAGTGGATGTACAACGCCCTTAGCAACGATCATAGAAACACTGCCATTCCGCAGGACGAGGTCGCATGCTCTGGGGTCCTGCAAATTTATAGGAAAGTTGTTTATTCTAGTGATGCGATATTGTCCAACAAGGTTGCAAACAGGTTTTAAATACCTTTAGATTATGAAGAAGTATTGATTACCTTGAGATTATCCAAATCGTCTAAGGCGCCCCACGTGCCGGATGCTTGACTACTTCGCCGAATTCCCGGCGAAATGGGAGGTGGTTGCTCGGATGGCTGCGTAGTTGCTGATCTAATTTGTGTCAACATTGCTTCCATCTCAGCAAACCTTGCGTCGTACTCTTTGCTCACCTCCGCGCGTATCTGAGCAACTATCTCGTCTTTGTTTACCTTGGCACGAGATTTTCTTCGAGGTTTCTCTCCCTCCACTCGGAACACCTCCACTCGGAACACTATCTCGTCTTTGTTTACCTTGGCATCGTGCTCTTATCACTCTGGGATTTAGTATAAAATGTATATCCGTTAATCTCGTATCCTTGGAATGTTCTAACAACAATTTGGGGTCCTTCGCCAAGCAGTTTAACAATTTCAGGTACGGGGTGTGACTGCACTCTTTCTTTCATCCATCCTAAATGTCTCTTTCATATACGCATCCCACACCGGGACGCCATCACGCCACAATTTTTGGAGGTCCTCGATTAATGGTGCGAGATACACATCTATGTCATTTCCGGGTTGTCTGGGTCCTTGGATTAGTAATGACATCATTATATATCTGCGTTTCATGCACAACCAAGGAGGAAGATTGTAGATGCATAAAAGAACAGGCCAAGTACTGTGCCGACTGCTCATACTTCCAAACGGACTCATTCCATCTGAGCTCACCACAATCCTAAGGTTCCTCGTTTCAGAACCAAATTCTTTGAAATGTCTGTCAATGTTTCTCCATTGAGGAGAATCAGCCGGGTGCCTTAGTTTACCGTCATTTTTGCGCTCTTCTTCGTGCCAGCGCAATAATTTTGCATCTTTGGGATTCGCAAACAACCGTTTGAATCTCGGTATTATCGGCAAATACCACAACACCTTAGCCGGAGGTCGGCCACTTGTGTCCTCGTTACAATCATCAGTGTCCTGGTCCTTACGACGTTTATATCGTGAAACACCGCATTTAGGACAGACATGCATGGCCTCGTACTCGTTACGATACAATACACAGTCATTCGGACATGCATGTATTCTTTCGATCTTCAACCCCATTGGACATATCAACTTCTTTGCCTGATATGTTGTACCGGGTAACTCGTTGTTATCTGGGAGCATTTCTCCTAAAAGCTGTAATAAGGACGTGAAACTCTTATCGCTCCAACCATTGTCTGCTTTTAAGTTTAATAATTTCAACACAGCTGACAGTTTTGTAAATTTGGTACACCCGGGATACAACGGCTTCTTGGATTCATTAGACAAATTTTGAAATTTATCATAATTTTTATCACTAATTTCATCTTCCACATCACGTAACATATCCTCCAAATTTTCAGTAAACTCGTGTTCTACATTTTCATCAAAATTCCTCTCCATCTCATCATCATCATTTTCGGGTTCGACGTTAATATCAGAATATTCGGCACTCTCATAATCCTCGTTCCAATCAAGTTCAAAATTATCAGAAATTCCAACATTCTCATCATTCAATTCACGATTACAATCTTTATTGGCACTACTACTTTCTCCAAATTTCTCACCATGCATGAACCAACATGTATATCTCTTCTTAAATCCCCGACAAATCAAATGAGCTCTAATTTCTTCGATGTCCAAAAATCTTAATAAATTTTTACAATCTTTACAAGGACATAAAATGTCTTCTTCTTTTTTCTTCACTCTATAACTCTCAGCAAATTTTATAAACTCATCAACGCGAACCAAATATTCTTCACTGTCACGTCGCATTTCATACATCCAGCTTCGATCCATCTGTAAATTAAATTAAAAAAATGATTTGATCAATTAATCATGCATGGTCAACATTCTCCTTCGTGTACAAAATTTTGGGCTTACAAAGGGCCGGTTTACAATCCTAACCCACTCTTTGAATATTATGTCTCATATGTGAACACATATTAGCGAGATTTAATTAGTATTTGAGAAAAATTCGGCAGCATTTCCCCTTAACTCCCCAAGTATGCGTACGAACCACATACTCGTAGGAGCAATAAGGGAAAATACTGTCGAACTTTCCTCAAATACTAATTAAATCCCGCTAATATGTGTTCACATCCTAAATGAGACATAATATTCAAAGAGCAGTCCCAAAACGGGGACTATCCAAAATTAATCCCTATTGGATTAATTTTGAACGGGCATGGACCTAAAAGCATCTAAAGGTCGGTTATTGGACCACAATACACTAATTAATTACATCTAAAATTAAGAATTCAAGCATGCATGAAATGACTTAATTAAATAAGCCTAAATAACAGAAAATTAGAGGAAGAAAATGATTTAAATACATATTACTAACCTTAGAAAGATGGAGAGGAGAAAATACAAACTTAATTCAAAGATCTCAGATCTCAGCTGCTGGCCTCGATCAATTCGCAGAAATAAAAAGCTCAGTTCGAGATGTATTAACTAAAAGACTTGATCAAAACGGAGCTCTGGAAGGGAAGAGATAAAAACCCTACACTATTATACACGGCTATTTAGTTATAAATCCGTGTAGCTCTCCAACTATTTCTACACGGCTATTTAGTTATAAATCCGTGTACAATTATAAGAATTATACACGGCTATATTATCAAAAAGCCGTGTGTAATGTTCCTACACGGATATTTAGTTATAAACCGTGTAGCTCTCTCAATTATTTGCACACCCACTTCTTTACACACGGATTTGTGGTTTCTAATAAACCGTGTAGCTCTCTCTAATAATTCTACACTGATTATTAACTAATTATCCGTGTAGAAATCGTGCAGATCTTTTGGACTCATATTTGGTACACTATTTTTAATATAATTGCCAAATCCGTGTACAATGTGTAGTGTACAAAGCCAGTTTTTGTAGTAGTGTGTATTTATAATGCATTGGTTTTTAATTGTATGATTTTTTTACTAAGGAACTTAATTTTTTGTTATATTTCCACAGGGAATGAGGATGATGACTGCAATCAGATATAGGTTTGTGTAGTTTAGATGTTATTTAGTACTTACATTTGATGTTTGGTACTGTACAATAACTCATGTAGTTTGAAAAACATGTTTAGATGTTATTTGAGATATGTTTGGCATATATGTTTGATTTTTGGTATGTTTGTTTTTTTTTTTTGATGGTTGGTGGCAAAATTTGCCACCAACAGATATATTGATATTAAGAAAATGTTTTAGTTACAAGGTTATTCCCACCAAGTGGTGGCGGATCCCCCTTAATGATAAGACTCAAACTTTTTAGCTATTCGATACTGCCACTAGTAGTGCGCAGTATTGTCCCGCACAGCTATGCCACCATGTTCCTCTCTTATTACCTATCCTGAGACTAAAATAAAACGTCCGTTGTTGTGTCATTAATCAGGAGATAACTCGGTTTTCGCTCTGCGGCAAACACTCTTCTGTTCCTTTCTCTCCAGAGTGCCCAGAAACCGGCCGCCCAAACTCGGTTTCGGTGTATGCGCTCGTGCTTCGATGCTCCCTGTTGGGACATGTCCCAACTGCGTCTGAAATTTGTATCCGACCCATGAGGGAGATTATAGTGTAGTCTCATCCCCCTCCAAAAGCTCCTTGCATATGGACAGGACCACATAATGTGCCGTGTCGTCTCGATTGCCGTTGAGCTGCACAATTTGCATCCGGGTTGTACCGTACATCCCCGATTGAGCAGTACCTCCTGCGAGAGAATCTTGTTGTCCAGCATTAGCCAGAGAAATATTTTAACTTTCATTGGGGCCTTAATTTTCCAGAGAGACGCATGGTTGGAGGAGATGATACCCCTGTGATGTAAGATTCTGTATGCGGAGGAGCAAGTGAAAAGTCCGCTCTCGGTCCATTTCCAGGCCAGCCCGTGCGTGCGGTCCACTGAACAGGCATATAAGGGGAGTAGCGCTGATAGTGAGCGGAGAAAGAAGGATTTCTCCGTTATGTTATGTCCATCCCATGTGGAGATTCCATAGAGTTTTCCCAGTGTGGATGCCCAAAGACCCGTCGGACTTTTTTCCAGCTCCCAAAGCCATTTCGTTAGCAGCGCATCATTTTGGCTTGCCAGATCTATAATACCCAGCCCTCCATTCTCCTTTAAGGAACACACCTTCTCCCAGTTTACTAAGCAGTTTATTCCTTTACAGGCTTTGTTTCCTTTCCAAAGGAAATTCCGTCGCAACTTGTCCAAGTGTTTGATCACACCTGCCGGTGACTTTATTGCCTGCATAAAATGTAATGGCATGGCTGAAAGCACTGCTTTGACGAGAGTAATCCTGCCTCCGTATGATAGGAAGTTCGCGGTCCATGCCTGAAGTTTGTTCTGTACAGTAGACAGCATAGGCTGGAAATGGATTTTCCTGGGGCTTCTCGTGGTTAGGGGTAGGCCCAGGTATATGATAGGTAGTTGAGCCGGTGTTGCAGAAAGGATCCGTCGAATGGTCGGTATGTGACGTGCCGGGATTGCAATTGGTACGAATAGTGATTTGGTAGGGTTGAGTTTGAGGCCAGAAAGTTCGGTGTAGTTTTTGAGTATTTGGGCAATGATTCGGAGTGTTGTGGGGTGTGCCTCACTGATAATCAATGTGTCATCTGCGTATTGGATGATTTGTGTTGGTAGGTAAGCATGTGGGGGCAGGAAGCTTTCCGCATTCCGGATGAATCTAGTCAGGGAATCCGAGACCAGAATGAAAAGGAGAGGCGAAAGAGGATCGCCTTGGCGCAGGCCTCTCTTGTGCCGGAAATACCTGGTTTGTACCCCGTTGACCTTGATTGTCGAAGATGACGAACGTAAGATTGCCAGTACGGCTGAAATCCATGTCGGGGGGAAGCCCCGTTCTATCAGCAGATTAATTAGGAAAACCCAGCTTACTGTATCGAAGGCCTTCTCAAAATCGACTTTGTACAGTATGGATGGGAGTTTCATTTTGGAGGAGAATCCAACAAATTCTCTTGCCGCCAGAAATGATTCCATGAGTGAGCGGCCCTTGACGAATGCGGTCTGATTGGGCAAGATTAGCGTTTGCATGTGTGGTTGCAATCTGTTTGCTAAGATTTTAGGGATAATTTTGGCTATGGTGTTGATGACACTGATGGGTCTATAGTCCGTAATCCGTTGAGGGTTTATCTTTTTTGGTAGCAGGGTAATCGCCGCTTGTTCAAAACTTTCATTGAGGTGGCATGGGCATCGAAACAGTGGTTGACGAGGTCGGTTATATCGGATTTGACTGTTTGCCAGAAAAGTTGGTAAAATTCAATCGGAAGGCCGTCTGGGCCGCTAGCCTTTCCCTTAGGCATATCATTTATTGCTGCGCGAATTTCCTCTTCAGTGATTGGGTCGTCCAGGCTTCGGAGGTCCTGAGTTGGTTGCGGATCCAGTTTTCCGGTTAAGTCGAAAGGACGGGATTGTGGTGCTGGGGTACCCATTATTCCTTTGAAATGGTTTCTAATAATGTGTGGTAGATTCAGAGGTTGGGTAGCGGGGTGAGTTGTGGGAGGTCTGAGGTCCTCTTGGGGGAGGGAGATGATAGAATTCATATTTTTCCTTCCGTTGGCGACGGCATGGAAGAACTTTGTGTTTTTGTCTCCCAGTTTAAGCCACGTGCAGCCTGAGCGGTGCTTCCATTTGGCCTCCTTATCGGCAGCTAGTCTGAAGATGTGTTCCCGCAACCGGATTCGCAATCGGAATTCTGGTGAACTGAGAGGGCGTTTCTCCTCTACCCTGTCCAATTGTTGCAGGACCCACTTGGATCGTGATAAGAAGGATTCTGTTTTCTTGAATTTTTCCTGAGACCATCGACGTAGCACTTTCTGAAGCATCGTGATTTTCTTCTGAATCCTAATGACAGGATTTCGATCTGTCACTGAGTTCCAGGCCGTGTTGATCACCTCCCGGATGTCCCCGTATTTTAGCCAAAATAACTCCAATTTGAACTGTCTCTTGGGAGGGTTGCAATGCGGTCTTAAGGAAAGTAGGAGAGGAGTATGATCTGAGGCCGAAGCTGGTAGGTCAGTGAGTGTGTAGGAAGTTCCCATGTCATTCCAGTGATGCAAAAGCAGAACTCGATCGAGTTTGGAAAAAGTTGGGTTTAGTCTTTTATTAGACCAGGTGAAGAGTCTGCCTTGTAGCGGGGCTTCTGTTAGTCCTGTCTCGTGGATGAAATTATTGAAATCCCTCATAGTTCCCAAATTCCTTATGTCTCCAGTGGTGTCATCTATTGTGCGAATCAAGTTGAAATCGCCCAAAAGGAGCCACGGTAAACTGTTGGTAGCTCGAATCGAACGTAGTTCCACCAAAAACATACGTTTGTGGTTATCCTCTTGTGGACCATAAACTGCTGTGCACATAAAAGTTAGCTCATCTCTTTTAATTATCACTGTAATTGAGTAATTTAAAATAAAGGAGTCGATTCGGGTGTATGTCTTACTCCACGCGAGCAAGATACCCCCTCTCGACCCTTCCGCGTTTAAAGCAATAAATTGTTTGATTTTTGAAGGACAGACACGCCGTACTTCAAAAATTGAACAGTCACTCCACTTGGTTTCTTGGAAGCAAAACAAATTGCAGTTACTATCGGTTGTGACATCTTTAATAACCGCGCATTTGTTTATATCTCCAAGTCCCCGCACATTCCAATTTAAAATTGAGATAGGAAATTTAAACTGATTCATTAATATATGGTATTACACAAAAACTGCTTTAGCACCAAGCATAATCTCCAAAATAAAACAAGACAACCAGCAACTACCTAGCTTAAGTCTAAGAGGCAGCCCCTCCCTGATCCCCTTCATCAGAGAGTGCATCTTCCTCGCTATCAAATTCTAATTCTCCCAGAATTGATTCACCCGCTTCATTATTCAGATTCACATCCGAGTCTTGATGATCCGCATTCAGTCCCGCTGGGGTGAGGTGTTCTTGTTCATCAAGTATGCCACAATAAGCTCCTATCTGATCTGCCTCCGATTGATTGAGGGGGTTTGCGTCAAGAGTTTCGTCTTGCAGGGCTCGGAGGATTTGTGCACTGCGAGATGGGTCATGTGTAGAGGGCCCTGCTTTAGGTTCTTTCTTTTTTTTCTTGTCTGGGGCATATGATTTTGGAGTTGCGCGTTTGCTGATCCGGGCACTTCTGCGCAGCGGCGGCGCAGGTGATGGTTGAGTGAGAGGCAGCTCTGGAGTTGGCAGTGGCTCTGTGTGGATTAGGTCTGTAGCCGGCAGTGGCTCAGTATGCCGGAGGTCTGAAACCAGAAGCGGTTCTGTCATCAACTCCGTTTCTGCCTGAGTTGCCAGAGAAGAAGATGGCAGTTGTGTTATGATAGCGGGGTCTTGCAGTGGTGGGTCCCTCTCTGCCGTGACAAGCCGCTTCTGGACCGGGGCCGGATCCATTACTAGTGGAGAAGGAGAGTCGAACTCCTGAGGTGGCGGAGTCGGATTAGGCTGCAGGTGAGCCTGTGCCGGGTCTGCTAAAGAGCTGAGGTAAGCTTCCTCTTCTTCTTTACGGGCTTCTTTTTCAGCTCTCAACATATTTTCATAATCCCGTAGTTCAGCGTCCATATCGGAGCTATCCCATGTTTGACTTGAAAGCGAGTCGAGATCATCCAGGTCGTTTGGATTAACCAGCCGAGATGGGAGAGGCCGCATGGGTTGTGCTATCTCCTCTGCCCAAATTGCCGCATCGATTTCTTCTTCATTTTCTTCCAGGTTGTCATCCTGGGCTTCAGCGTAGTCTGCCCATTGCTCCTCGGTGTTATCATGTTCCATTGGTTCGGAGTCTTCAAATGGTTCAGAGTCTTGTATTGGTTCAGATTCATTTTCCTGTGTTGGTTCTGATTGTTGTGGTTCCTGGTTGAGGATTGGTGCCGGAGTAAAATCACTATCGTTTGCCAAGTTGTAGATGCCGGGTTCTAGAGGTTGGGTTTCAGATGAGGCATTGGATTCGGTGATGCGAATCGGGTTATTGGGTGCTCCTAGATCCTGGTTCGGTTGCCGGATGAGGGATGATGCAGATTCAGTCTTGGTCAGTGGGTTTCGCTGAGGTGGAAGGGGAGGGGAGGCCTGCGTAGCTATTTGGGGGTTGGGGTTAGAGGTTGGAATTGGGTTCGGGTTAGAGGTTGGAATTGGGTTCGGATTAGAGGTGAGATTTGTGTTCAGGTTGTAAGTGGGATTTGTGTTCAGGTTGTAGGTGGGATTTGGGTTCGGGTTAGAGATGAAGGAGGCCTGCGTTGCCAATTGGGGGGTTTGTGTAGTTTGGGGGTTTGAGTCAGGCCTTGGTGAAGGCCGAAAGAGAAAAGCCTCAAGTTGGGTCTGGCCCGTTATGTGAAGGGGTAGATCAGGCTGGTGTGAAACAGAGAAAGCTGGATTTTGAATTTGAAAGTGGGTTGTAACGTTACCTGTCTTATCTAAGGAAAGTACATGTGCAGGAGAGTAATCAGAAGCTTGCTTTTCTGATCACTCAAAAGAGAGCAATGTTTCTTTTAATATTTATAAACTCGTAAATGCTATCGGTTCGGACTGCAAGCGCACAATCCTTATCGAGTAGTATATGCGAGGTCGATCCACAGGGAATATTGGTTCAGTGTCTTGAGCGATCGAATCACAACCTTTCGAAAGGCTAGACGAAATCTGAAATTTGAGAGATGTTTGTTGATCAATGTAAATTAGGAAACAATTAAAAGTAATTAAAATAAAGATAGAGATGAGAATTCCTAGGGTTTCGGCACACCGTTGCCACTCAATCCGTCTTGACAATATATTCCTGTTGCGTCTGATTTCCTGTTGTTGTTTTATGAAAGATAACTACATAGGTCACTGCGATTTATGTTACGCCAGAATGACAGATCTTTCATCGAGACTCTACTCAGGACAATGCGATTTATCTTACGCAACTATCGGGTCTCTTATCTCCCAAATTACTACACAGATCACTGCGATTTACCTTACGCAAATGATGGAATTTGGTCATGCGTTTTGTTGTTCTGGTTTATGGCTTCCCCGCGAAGGTTTCCTTCACATAAACCTAATAGATCTCAACGAGGCTAACTCATCCAAATAGTTCTTTCGAGTTATTAAAGTACTGTCACTACCCTAACAAACTCAAACTAGATCATTGAAATTAGGTGAAGAGATAGTAAATCACAAAAGCATATTCGATACAACAACAAGAAATCATAATCAACAGAAATATATATATCAAAACATCAAGAGTAACAAGGTTTACTGCCTAGCCCTAAGAAAAGGAACTTAGCCGCGGAACGGCATGGTTACAATCACTCCTCTCTTCTCTCTTTAATCAAATCTAACCCTAATTACAAAGATATCTATTCCCTCTGTCCAGGGGCCTTTTATAGGAGTGTAGGGACGTCTGGAGTTGATTGGAAGCCAAGGAATTGATCTGGAAACAGCTGTCGGCAGTTATTTCCCAAGAGTCGCCTTCGGTTACGGACCGTATCAAGGTGATACGGTCCGTAATGGGACCTTGGCAGTTATGGTTGTAACTTCCTGCGCTATCTTCTGAGCCTGTGCTATGCCTGGTCCGTATTAACCAATACGGGCCGTAACAGGGTCTTAGTCGATAAGCGTTGCTGATCCGATTGACCCGATTCTAGCTCCATTTGATGTAGAATAGTCCCAAAACCTGTTTTCTGCAATAAAACTTAAAGAAGGGTGGCAGTAGCCTTTTTCTCTAAATAATTAAACATAAGTGTGAGAAAATATGTAAAACCTAAGCCAAAACCCTACGTAAATCATCATCATTTTGACTCTGATCATTTTCTTTAATATGTATAGCTGGTATAGCTGTACTTGCCTAGACGTCCTCTCTGAGTAAAGCAACATTTCTCCAGTTTTCTTTTTACTGGGGGTGTCTCCTAGTGGGTTATCGGGTTGAGCAATTCTCTTTTGCTTTTTATCAATGGGACCCGATCCACTAGCCAGGTGTGTGGCTGGGGAAGTGAGCATTTCTTCCTGAAAGCAGGGGCTTGCACGAAGGTATGCTTCCAGCTTACGTCTTTCAGGACCCGGCGGGAGACTGTTCCAAACTGCCAGTAGTGTGTTGAGCTCTATGGTAATGTTGCCCCCTGCCGGGGGGTTCGCGGAGGATGCTTGATGTGCTTTCATGTTGGCTTGGTGGATTTGCTCGAAATGCTGCGCAGTTGGTGTTGGGTCTGGGGGGAGAGTAAGTGGGATCGGCTCTTCAAGCCAAGAGTGAACCATGACTTCAATATTACGGGAGAAGCCCCGGATCCACATGACGATGCCACGGGGGATGCGACTTAAATCTGGGACTGCGACTACTACCATCATCCGTTCGAGTGATTGGACACGAGCCATTGGGGTGTGATCCAATACTATGCCGAATGAGCTAACGGTGGCAAGAAGATGCTCAATGCACCATGCTTGAGGTGACATTCGCCTCAATTCGATCCAAACCTTATATTTCAATTGCGACGGGTAGCCGTTAATTACGACATTCCATGGATACGTCACATAACCCAACTCCTGGAGTGGTTCAGAAAATTGTTTAAGGAATAAGTTGCGATCCACTCCCACTGGGAGCATGAGAAGGTATTGTGCGTCCACCATGTGAGTTATAGCGTATGGATATTCTGACTGACATGTAGACATTAGCACCGACTGAATAATGTGTGTAGTATGAGTTGGTCGTAGCCGGGCATCTATCACAATAGCTCGGTGTAATTCAGCGGTGTTTTGCTTCATCTGCTGGGTCTCGGGGATGTAGACGACTGCAAGGTGAGGCCTGTTATTCGGTAGAGCGCCTTCTCCCATGTTACCTCTCGGTTGTAGCGGGTCGAAGCGGTTGGTCAGAGTAGGGTGCGTGCATTGTTTGGCCTCGTGGCCTTTCTGCCAGCAGATAGCGCAAATTCTCTCTGTTTTTGTGCATTTGCTCTGGTCGTGACCTTTCTCGAGACAATTGTAGCATCGCCCTCTCCATGCCAGTTTGGAGGGGCCAGGCGGCAGCGGGAGAGGGTTGGGAGTGATCGTGGCGTGTGCATGGGGAGAGTTTGTTGACTGGAGCGGGTTGGGGAGCCAAGGATTGTGTTGGAGAAAGTGTGGCCATGGTGGTGACTGAAAACGATGAGAGGCCGAGGCTGGGTTGATGAAGAGATGGGGGTTGGTTGCATGTGAGTAGTTTGGTGGGGGTTGGTTGTTGTGGTGGGGGTTACGAGTCTGTGAAGGAGCTGAGATTAATAGGGGAAGGGGGGTTGGATTTGGTTTCGCCATTAATGAGGTTGGTGAATGGGGTGGTTGAGTGTAGTTAATGTCATAGAAATTGAGCTGGTTGAAATTTGTAGGGGAGTAAGGAATGCAGTCATTAATGGCATTAAAGTGCGATTTGATGGTGTGTGGGAAGAGGGCGGCCACCGTACTGGAAAAATTAATTTCCTTGACATGTCTCTGGTGGCCATTAAAGGCAGAGGTAGGAGGTCTATGTGGGAGGGGGTACTTACCTTGTGGTGGATGGGTAGTATGGCTAGTGAGGGAATGGTTGAAGTAACGCCTTGGGAACCTATAGTTCTTCCTCGTGCTTCGATCAGCCAGCTGTATCTGGCGGAGGTATTGATGTCGTCGCTTAGAGATGATTTGCTGCCAGCCATCCGCCTGAGAGAAAGATTTCCATTTCGCCATTGAGATCGCCTTCTTAACGGGTCTCTAGATTAGGATCCGCCTCCTCGTCTTTGACTTCTTGGTATGTTTGTTATGTTATTTGGTACTTGTATGTCTGATATATGTTGTGTTTGATATTTGGTATGTTGTATGTTAGTACGTGTCGTATCAATTATTAAATGGTGCAAATTTAAATAATAAAAAAAATTTTAAAAACCTGACAGAAAACTTTCTGCTGACGTCAGAAAAAAATAACAGCGACCAAAAAAATTTGGTCGCAGAAACTTATCAGCGACCGGGTGACGTATTATCAGCGACCGGTGATGTCATCAGAAGAGTATCAGCGACAATGCTTACAGCGACCGGAGTATCAGCGACCAAATTTGACTTTCAGCGACTGGAATGAGTATCAGCGACCGGCGACAATACTATCAGCGACCAAAAATTTGGTCGCTGATGCCCCTTTTTGCTGTAGTGTTAGATTTATTTAACAGTTAATTAGAAAGTTAGTATGTTATAAATTAATTTTAATACTTAATAAAATGGGGATCTGTTCACTATAATCAACTAATTATTAAGTAATAAGAATAACTAAAAGAATTTTCTTTTATGATTAAAATTTGTATGTGAGGGACACCTGTTAATTAGCCATCTTGTTAGCCATTTCACCTAACTCTATTAATTTACATATGCCACTGAAATTTTTCTTTCCAAAGATTCAGGATTAAATATGAAAGAAATAGATTGTTGAATTTATTTAATTCTAAGCTGAAATTTTTCTTTCCAAAGCTTAAGGATTAAATATGAAAAACAAAAAATTGTTGAACTTATTTAATTCTAAGCTGAAATTTTTCTTTCCAAAGCTTGAGGATTAAATATGAAAAGAAATAGATTGTTGAACTTATTTAATTCTAAAATCAAATATGCATTAACTTTATAAAATTGGAATAATGGAGAGAGACTATATGTATTAGCTTATTTTATGTTATATTGTTTTTTTACTGTTTATCCTATATATTATTAGTTCATTTGAATACAAATTTATTAAAAAAAAAAAGATAACCCTAATCATATAAAATATAACATAAAAAACAATACACTAATCAAGGAACATCGTCAAACATTACAGTCACATTACGATCAATATGAAAAAATATATATAAACATGTCAAAAAAATATAACACAACAGTTAATATGTTATGAAATCTAAATTTCATATTGATTTTTAATTTGTAGTTTTTTATCGCAGATTTTTTATTATATTGTTTACTGCAAATAAATAAAAATAAAACAAAATATCCCTACCACTGGTTTTTCCAGCGGTAGTCTTCCGAAGACAACGGTTGTTTTTTCCAATGCTAATCTAAGAAGGTAATTTTACAAAATGTGAGAGCATATTTGTAAATTTTTTTCTTGAGAATATAATATGTATACAAATTTCGGCTTGTCGGCCCACAAGTTTTAAAATTGAACCAAAATACATTTTTTTATTTTAGACCAAAATACATCACCGGATAAGTACTTGCTACTATTTTTCCATCAGTATCAATTTTGCAATAAAAAAGAAATATTAATGTCAGGCGCGCAAGGAGCACAACCAAAGGGGTCTTTCACCGCACCACCTACCACACTGTGCCCGGTGATGCCACAAGATCCACCGAGGATGGCTATAAGGTCTGACAAGGACGAGCCGGGGTGCCGGTCAACAAGTTGGAGGATAAGGTCAAGGAGCCGGTGTTGCCGGTACCGGCTAGACTGCAAATTTCATCTATGTATGCAATGGAATCAGTTAGGAAGAAGGCAAGGGATATATATTATATATGTTGATTATAGAGTAAAAAAGAGGTGTATTAAATAACTTTTGGCAAATCAAACTTTGTCCTTTGTTTTTTCTTTTTGTTTACTAATAATTTCTCAATTCAAGAGCCGCTAAAAAGATGACCGACTGGTTTATTAGAGTACATGAATTTATGAACTTTTGAATTTAATTAGCGAAGAGGAAAAGAGCGTGATAATGGTACATGTGATGTGCACGACTTTAATAAAGGAAGGCACCTGGACAATACATATATGCACTTCAAGAAAAATATTAGATATGAAAACATCTTTTAAGAAAAATGTTTTAATTGGCCCAAGCCTTTTTTTTTTCTTTTGCTTTCATCCTTTTCCGAATCCTCTTTCTTTATATTATTTTTAATTAAACCGACTCTCTTTGTTGTAGATCCCCCACTTTGTGTACCCAATGGTGTCTCCATCCTCCTTTAAATTTTGTCCCTTGAGCTCTCTTTTGAATTTCGACTTGCTTCTATCACCAACTTTTATCGTTTGATTTATAGAATTTTGTTATAAATTTTATTAATTATCAATTTTTAATCAATTTAGGCGTCAATTCTAAATTTTTGTATGTATCAACTTTTAGTTATCTATACATAAACATATAAATAAAATATTGACAATTATCAATACTTAATTTGTAGTGTATCAACTATGTATTTAAAGATAAACAACTTGATATTATTACAGTATTAATATTAGTTCCGGTACAATAAAGACAAAATATACAAAAAAATAAAATTAAAAGTGGGTCAATCTATAAAAGGTTCTAATCATTTTGCTTGGTCCAAGTCAATGTTTTTAGCTACCATAACTATCATTTCATTTTATTTTACTCCGAAGCAACATTAACATGAAATTTCTCATGTTACATATTAAGAAATGATTGGTCCGCATAAAGACAAAATAATTTTATCTTGGACTTGTTATGTATATTATGAGACATAAAAATTTAACATGAACAATTGTATATTTTTTACGAAGATCGTGATATTATACAACGCGTATCATATGTATTGTTTGGATAATTATAATGCGTTATGATATGACATTTTCCCCAAAACAATTGTTTGATAATTGTATATTTTTTACGAAGGGTCGTATTTGTTGCATGGAGCAATTAATTGTGGAGATGATATTATAACTCCAAATAAATATGACATATATGATATGACATATGTGAGTGAAAGGAATAATTAATTTGTATAATTATTTGTGTACATGTGATGTACAAATAATATACTAATTAATTAATTGGGTGGATTAATTAATTAATTAGGTCAATTATGTCTAGAAACATTGTTAGAACCTATTATAATTGAGAAAAGGTTATGATACCCAGAGATTCGTTCCCGCTTTTTACCCGGTGCTGATCTGATCTGCTTTGAACTATAATTAACAGTAATTAACTGTTATTAACTATTTTTAACAGACCGTCTTATTTAAAACTTTCTTCTGATCCATCTCCCAGTTCTCTCTCTCCTCTCAAATTTCCCGATCTCTATCCCTGCCATTAATCCATCTCTTCTCTGAATCCTTTTCTCAAATTTCTCGCGAGATCCGATCTGACCTCTGACGGCCTCCCCTCCGACAAAATCTATGGCCGCGCTAACCTCGTCGCAGCTAGATAAGAACAGCAACAACAATCCGAATCGCTTGCGCCTTACAATTTCATCGGAGATCCCAAATCTGTGGCGCCGCCTCTCTTCCACTTTGATCCCTCTCTCTCACTCTCTCTCAAGCCTTACAATTTTATCAGAGATCGAACGGTGAAAGACGATTTCATCGCCAGTGAAGCGAGAGGATGCTGCCGCTGCCACTACCTTTCTCCCCTCCGTTGCCGCTTCCGATCACAACCTGAATCGGGATAAGGACCCGTACTGAGCCATCTCGCCTATATCCTGAGCCTACCGTCTCCACTTCTCTTATCAGATTTTGATCGCGTTCCTTTCATTTACCTTCTTCGTGCTTCTTTCGATTCCTTATATATGGAAATATAAATTTTCGTTGAATCTATCTTTTTGGTTTAAATTTGTATTGAAATGAGCGAAATTTCAACTATCCAATAGCCAAAGGTGTACTACCGATTTGTCAATAATCCTCTTGCTCTGTATTATGACATAATTTTCAAAAATAAGTATCACTAATTTGATCTTTAACATTAATTGACAGTAATTAATTGTGGTGGATAGTAATGTATATTACATACCAGGATTAGCATGAGCTCATGATTTTCTCAATTTCAATCCAATAAAGTTGCATATGTCAGGGTTAGTAATTTAAGCATGCACAATGACAATCCAATTTCAATCTCAGGTTTGTTCCTTTTCTCTCTGTGTGTATTTAATATTAACCATTCTTTAGTGTAGTGAAGATTATGTCTTACTATACCAGCTGGTTCAACTAGCACTGTACCTAGGAGACGGTGAAGAAAGTGAAGCCAGCACGTTCAACGAATCAAGCAAAAAGTGCAGGAATTGGGGTTTCAGAAGCACTGTGTGATACTGTGTTATAATTGTACTGGTAAGATGAATCAGAGGAGTCCGTCCAGGGGATCTATTAGAACTATTAGAACTATAATCAGTTCTCCATTGTAAGATTGAATTAGGAATTTCATGTCTGATTAACCAAAGCTTTTTTTCAAGTTTCATATGCTTGTGCTAATATCATCCTACAAGCTTTTTTTTTTGTCAGGGTTCATGCCTAATCAAAAGAGTATGATGTATATTTTTTTCTATTCTTATGTTTTGTTAAAATTTGATCTGGTCTATGTTATAAGGGGGGGGGGGAGAATTACCATAGCTGTGAAGCTATACTTCGGGTTTCCAAGATGGCCGAGACAGTTTTGGTACATTGCTGGTACGGCTACTGTTTTCCAAGATGCCGCTATGTGTATTTTTTGTATGCTTATAGGGAATTTATGTTTGAAGGTTCTTAGATTTTCTATATACATATGCAGTAATCCAAAAGCTTGGAGTGGTACCCTTTTGTTGTGCTGTGTGTATTGATGCTACTGATTTCTGGGGTTTATATTTCTATTTGTTCTTCTTTCTGAGATGAATACTTTATTTGGGTAATGACCATTAATGTACTTCTTGTGCATGATGACAATTCAGTTGTTTGTTTTTTGTTTCATTCTCAGAGGTTCATTGAACACATACAGGTACTTTCTCTCATTCTGTGTGTGTGTGTTGCTGCTACTGATTTCTAGTATTCCTGATATGAATATGTAGATAAATTTGAATTACAGAGGAGAGTTGGAGACGTCAGTGATTTATAGTCAAGCTCACCTTGCTAAATACTACAACAACAAGGCTTTTAATAGCCTTTGGATAGTAAATCTATATATTCTCATGCTTTTTTTGAGATGTAATTTCTCAAATTTTTGCTATGTTACTTTACCTTACTAGTTTTACTTTTACCATTGTATTGTCCTGCTAAATCATATAAACCGTGTTCGCTATATACATTAGAATGTAGGATATATAAGTTACTTTTACCATTGTATTGTCCTGCTATGTTACTTTTACCATTGTATTGTCCTGCTAAATCATATAAACCGTGTTCACAATATTCATGCAATATTTTTATAGAATATATAAGTTATGTAGGATATATATAACAATTTACAGTATGGATGCAATTTATAACATGATGCAATTTATAGGATACATATGACAATTTTACAGGATATGTGCAACAGTTTACAGTATTCACTTTGGTTAATTATAGTTACATGATCTGTTTAACAGTTGTACTGATAAACTGCATTAGACAGTGTATAACAGTTAATAAAATTCTAGTATTTATCTAGTAAGTTTACAATATTGTTGCAGTTTATTACAGGATGTATTAGTCAGGTGTAAATGTTATGTATTAGACATTTTTTACTATGATTCACTTTGGTTAGAATATTCACTTTAGTTTACAAGATATATGCAGTGTTGTACTGATTTAAAATTTTATAGGTTGCAACTGCTAATTTTACCGATCTCTTCGTGGCGATCTTGTGGCGAGAGCGATAGCCTTCAGGCGTACGACGGAACCTCACCGAGAGCGACGTATCACGGCGATGGAATCTTCAGGCAAACGACGGAGTCTTCAGGCGACGGAAGTACAATTTGAGTGAGTTCTTTGCTGATCTATTTAAGTTTCCTTCCTTCTATTGAAATCAAAATTACACCGATCGTTTTGTTAATTTCATTTTTTTTATTTGAATTGAATTCCCGATCTCGTTTCTTTTGTTGAAATCAAAATTACACTGATCGTTGTCTTAATATCGTTTTTTTCAGTTGTTTGATTCATTCTATATTTTGTTTCACAGTATTCGATTTCACGTTCGAATTCACAACACAATTTTAGGTGTTATTTGTAAATAACTACAAGTTTGAGAAGTGGCTTGTTTTTGAAACCTTCTAGAAGCCGTCAGTTTTTCAAGTACAGCCGGAAGTACAGTGTTTTGCAAGTTGCTAACTGTTTGCAACTAACTTGGGGACCACTTCCAACTAACTTGGATTGTCAGACTTTTAAACTTCTTATTATACATGATCTGTTGTTGAAGTTACAGTATTGGTTGCAGAGTTTTACAGTATTCGCGCAAGTCAAATGACAGTTTTTTTGGAGAAAAACTGGAGATTGAAGCTTGGGGACAATTAGTCGGATCCTTAAATTAATTTATCAACACTTTCCCACAAATAATGCAGTCGTATATGATTGCAGATCGTGTGTAGTAGTGATAGATATCCATCTCCCTATATATTTGTTTTATTATTTTAATGGAGCTTAACCTGGTGCTTCTGCGCACTACAGCAATCATACCCATCAGCGACCGGCCAAATCGGTCGCAGAAGGGAATTTTGCCGGTCGCTGATGACCGAAATCGGTCACAGATGACCCGGACGCAGATGCTTCGTCGCTGATGACCACCCCGCTGACGTCACCGGTCGCTGAAGGGTCAGGCGCCTGTCGCTGATGACCCCTTTAGCGACCGATTTGTTCTGTCGCTGATGCTTCGTGCTGACGTGGCGCAAGATCATCAGAGACCGATTGGCCGGTCGCTGATGGTAAAAAATCAGTAGCAGAAGGTTTTTTTTTATTTTTTTGATGTTTTATTTCTGTTTTTTTTTTTTCCCAATTGGTACGACATCCAATATCAAATATCCAAGCACTGAAAACATAATTCACAAGCAAATATACAATTCACCGTCGTCGTTTTCGATCGACAAATATATAATTCACAAACAATTCACATGCAAACAATTGAACAATATAAAATACTGATACGACATCCAATATCAAATATCCAAGCAAATATCCAAAGAATAAATATTTTAACACATAAATAATCATTTAACACAAATATTTTAACACACAAATATCCAAGCAAATATTTTAACACATAAATATTTTAACACACAAATATCCAAGCAAATATTCAAATAATCATTGTACTTCTGAGCCAGCTGACCTGTAAATACGAAGAATAAATATTTTAACACATAAATAAATATTTTAACATGAAGAATAAACTGACCTGTCAGAAACATTAGATATATCTTTCTATTTTAGTATGCATGGTATATTTTAGCCAGCTAACCTGTCAGAAACATTAGATATTTCTCCAAGTATTTAGTTCAACAGATAATAAACTTTTCAATACCATGAATGAGTCTGAGCTTAGAAGTTACCTTATTGAAAGATTTAGTGCTTCTAAATATTGCATTATCAAATTTGTCCTGAAAGCATCATCATAGATAATTTCTGGGTTTGCAGGGTCCACCGCCTCAGCATATCCTGGATCATCAAATGAGAACAAAATTATCACATTCTGGATCAATTTAATATGCAAATTACTCCATTCAAGAGGTTACCGATCAGAGGGTAAAACTAAAAAGTACCGTATGGTGGGACAAAACTTAGGGCAGCACATAAACTATAGTTATTTTGAACCAAAAGCTTATTATGAAACTATGAAAAACAAAAGAAAACAAACATAGTAACAGTAGGCATATTTTTGCAACATTTTTGGATTGAGAGGTGACAAGTGCCTCCCCCTAAAAGAACAAAAGTTGATGAAATCTAGGAGAGTACCATTTTCATGAATCATAACTGGAGGATTCCCATAGTATACTTTGATGTGATCCAACAATTTTATGAGAGCCCACGGTGTTGTCTGTTCTCCTCCAGTAACTTTACGCAATGGACCCTGTTCATTTTGAAGTAATTAATAGGCAAAAACTTAAGAAATTTACATGTGCTGCAATAGGGACAAAGCCCATGCGTCCGTTCATACAATTTTTTTTGTAACGAGAACTTATACCAGATACAGATATCAATTAACAAGCACTCGAAATGGCAAGTACACTCTTGAAGTCAAACACTATGAAAATGAAAAAAATATTACTAATAGAATGTTTAGATTGACATACCTTCTCTAGTCTTTCAAAAGTATAATCTACATAAATGAGAGTATTACTGTATTAGTATCAATCCATTATACGAACAAATTTCACAAAGTCTAAATACTACATGACAACTGTTGAAAGATCACTTACCTGGAATGCTTTGTTCAAAATAATACGTGTTGTACAACCACTTACCTGGAAATTTTTACTGCTGCGTCAAGCATGTACGTAGTCACGAACAAGGTTCTCAAGCTGGCTCGTATTTTCCCTAAACAACAGAAGCAGAACATGAAGTCATAAATCCTTTGTTCCAGAAACAAAAATTTAATAGGAACTAGACTAATTAGTGTTTAATTAGTTGCATCAATTCTATCAAGAAAGGAAATGCATCTACATGATAAGAAATCAATTATTAGATCTTCTATGCCAAGCAGTTCTTAAGCTAGTTCATCAAGCATTTGGTTCTATTATTGCAAGGAGCTTAAATGAGGCTGGTACTGGTGTACCAGTGGTACCACAAACAGGGCAGGACAAGAAAGGCACAAACAGTGGTACCACAACCGCACAACCCAATGTCACCGTCTCACCGAGAAAATCAACAACTCGTGTGAGACGATCAATTTTTTCCCAAATCGAAACATATTCTCACCAAAAATCAAATAAAGGGTGTGCTTTAATTACCCGAAAGGAGGAATCGCAAAGGCAAGAGAACGGTCGGCACCAAAAATCAACTCGTATTTCCTCGCCTCACGGCCGTCTAAGTCAAATCAGCAAGCAAATAGAGAAAACAGTTCAATAATCACAATCCGATTTAGGACAAGCAAGCAAAGAGCGCAAGAGAGAGAAAATAGAACCGATTCAGTGAGGGCGGGGTCGGGGTCTTCCAGCGAGTCGGGATCAAAGAGAGGCGGGTCGGGGTCAGAGAGCGGGGTCGGGGTCAGAGAGAGGCGGGTCAGAGAGCTGTGTCGGGGTCGAGGATCAGCGTCGGGGTCTTCCAGCGGGAGTTCAGGCGCCGCTGCTTCGGGCGGCGCGGTTTCCCGCTCGTTTTTTTTTTGGGCTAATTAACCTAAATCGCGGGAGAGGAGAGGAGACAGAGAGAAAAGGATATTATCCCGCGGGATTTTTACTTGAGACCCTTCAGCGACCGCCCGAAGGTAATACCGCCGGTCTCTGAAGGTAATACCGCCGGTCGCTGAAGGGGTCGTCGCCGAAAACGACTTATTTCTTTTTTTTATTGTCTGAGAGGGGGTCTTCAGCGACTGGCGACTAAACCGGTCGCTGATGCCGGTCGCTGAAGACCAGTTTTGTTGTAGTGGCGGTAATCTTTTCTCTTAAGTCTTTTGTTGTGTCGGTGAATCCGACAATGCACATCCAAAAGAGAGAATTTTTTACCTATAGAAAATATTAAAAAGGGAGAGAAATAGAAGGAGTATCAATCTAAAAATTTGGATCGCTACAACTTTTACAATAAAAAAGTTGATTTTTCCTTCTTAATTTCTCTATTAAAATATAAAAAGTTTGAATCGCAAGAATTAGTTTCTTTTTCCTTTTTAATTTCTCCATTAAAATATAAAAAGTTTTTAGAAAAATAAAAGGATTCAATCTATTTTGTTAAAAAAAATTTATATTTTAATAGAAAAAATAAAAAAATAAAAAGAACAACTAGTTTAAATCAGTAGGAATTCTACCGGTCCAAACTAATTCAAACTTTAAATCGGTAGAATTTCTACCGATCTTTCTACTCAAGAAAATTTGTTGGTATTTTTCTGTTTTTCTCGCTTCCTTTTTAATATTTTCTGTAGAACAATTAAAGTTTCATAACAAGTTGAATTGATCGGAACATTTTTTTTTTGTAAAAAGAATTTGAACTCCTTAAATAAATTAATAATACTATTAAAAAACGCTACAATTTTGCAACCATCTCCTTTTTTTGTCATGGTCCTAGGTAATCATAATTAATTGTAAGATAGAAAATAGAAATTTAAGATGATAAGGAAAAAAAAAATTACTTGTAATTACCTGGCACGCGAGTACGCTAAACAAGGTTTGTATATGATACTCTAATTTTGGTTGGGGAACAGAATATTTTGGTCCCAAGTCATTTGGACAACATCACCCTCCAAAGGAACAAAGCTTTGACCTCCACTTAATAAAAAGAACAGGAAACTTCAGTAGCTCCTTCAGTCGTTCATTAAGAAATTAAATTGAAAATAAATCTTTTAATAAAAAACAAGAAACTCAAACACCATCAGATGAGACAAAAAGGAACTTGCTTGGTTGGCCAATGCCATGCAGATATTCAAGTGGTATTATTCATTGAACAATAAAAACCAAAAAGCAAATTGATGATGGCCAAGTAATCAAACTTCTTTTATAATCATTTCAATGCATTCGATAGCACAAATGCACCGGTCCATATACAACTGTAAATCATATATTTCACGATACATCATGGATTCCTCAGCGAATACTTTCAAAGCAGGAGTGGCGAAGTGATGAAGTTTAGTCATCTTATTACCTCTTGCCGCTCCACGCAGTCAAAATGGGATTTCAGAAAGGAAATTCCAAAAGAACCGCCTTGTTTTTCATTTATTGGTTGTGAGTGCATCAATTCACTCAGCACGTCCAGTTCATACCTCAAATACTCCAGCTCGTACATGATCAGAGAACTCTCTGAGTCAAATCCAGCCTCCAACATTGGTATCCATATGCCGCCCTCATCCTTCAATATTTTCACATTATGGACAAGCATATCCCGAACACTTTTCAGATCCTCCTTATTGGCAACACCTGTTGCTTGTTTGATCATCCAACCAATAAGAATATGGGTCTCTACCTTTGTTACCGCTAACGGTGGTTGCTCTTCTCCTGCTATCAACATTGACATGCGGCGTACAGTAACAGTGGCAGAATTGTCATCATACAGTGTATTCTTCATCAAAGCAGCTTCTGCATAAGTATTACAATTAGATTGATGAGAGTCATCAAAATAGTGATAGGTTGCACACAACTACACACATATACATAATTTGTTTGGAAATAATGTTCAATTTCCACAAAATCTTACTAAGCTCACCCTAACCAAATCTGGTTTGACGGAAGACCCCATGCCCAGTCTATGAAAACTATGGGCCCTGAAATATCTGAGCTTACAAGATGGAGCATATAGCGGGGAGAAAATGGTTTGCTCCTCATATGGATTTCCACAGTTGTAGTTCTTACAACTTTCCAAACATATTGACATAATAGATCGGAACAATTGAAGTTTTCAAACATCATATAATGACACGTTGAAATTGATCGGAACAATTTTTTTTTTTAAATAATTCAAACTCCTTAAATAAATAAATAAAACTGTACAAAACCCTACAATTTTACAATGCCCGTCCGTTGTACCGACATTTTTATTAATATCCAAAGTTTAATACAAATTATTAATTATGTCCAGAATCGGACCAATTATCGAAAAATACCCAAGCCGGCCAGAAAATGGCCGGCTTAGTCCCTCCCCTAAGCCGGCCATTTTCTGGCCGGCTTGGTACCTTTTTTTTATTTATTTATTTTTAAAGAGAGACACTATGAAGATCAAAATATTGAAATTTAACACTGAAAATTTGAAATTTTTTGTTTAATTATTTGTTATATTACTTCTTTTGATATAATTAGCATATTTATACTAAAATACGCTATATTAATTGAAATTATATTGAATAACACTATATTATGTTAAATTACGCTAAATTACATTACATTACATTACAATACGCTATATTAATTGAAATACGCTATATTATTTTTTATGTTGTGCTACTATTTTAATGTTGTAATATTTTATGTTTAGCATTATCATGATAATTTATTTTGATCTGTAAAATATAAAAATAGTACCATAAAAGCACACATACACAAGAACCGAAATATAGGATAATCCAAATATACCAAACATAAATAGTATATGAAATAAAATAGTACAAAACTAGTAAAAATACAACTAAAACGGAGAGGGGGAATATCGATGAGGCGGTACTCCGGCGTTCGCCCGGCGCCAGCGCGGCCAGACTCCGTCTCTCTCGGGCTCATCTGGGCCATCGGCAGACCTGAGTATCTGCTCGGCAGTATCCCATCTGGCATCGCCCGTGGAGACTGTCGGTACTAGCGGAGGTGTAGCGAAGATAGATGCGGCAAACCCAGTCCCAAAGGCAGGCTAAGTATGAGACCCGCTACCACTAGCCTCTCCATCATGCGGCATCTCTGTGCCATATCGGGGCCATGCCGGTGCCGACATGAAACTCTCATCGAATACACCGAAGTCCTGGAGACTGCACGAGAGGGACTCGTACTCAGAAGTATCGGTCTCCGCAAGTGGTGGCTGTGGTGGCATCTCTGCTGGACCCTGCAATCATACACATAAATTATTAAATTTGATCTGAATGAAGAAATTTATTAAAACCTGACAGATACTGAAGTATGACATACATGAGGCTGCACCGGACGTCCATCCTCGTCGTACCATGCCGTCCACCCAATGCCGGACAATACCCAATTATGGTAGTCCCACTCTGGATGCGAATCGGGGGAAGATGACATATCATCTAGCAGAACCAGGCTCGGGTCGGGCTCGGTCGAAATTATCTCATGCCAGTTGATGTTCTCTCCGGCGTCTCGCAGCATACCGATGATCTTTCCACCGTGCCCGGCATCCTCAACCACATTCGCATTCTTCTTGAGGGTGCGGTACCCAAGCCGTCTCCAGTTCTTCTTTCCCAGAATGGCAATCCCATGCCCGCACTACTTGATCGCGGCCAGAAGCTGAAAAAAATTTGGCATGTCACATCAAACCTTGATGAACTACTAAGTTAGACCAAAACTATGTGGTTTTAGGTGCTTTACCTGGCGAGCCCATGCACGGCCGTTGGGATGGTAACCATCATCGGTTTTGATCCTGTCGCGGAGATGGGCACCGTAATCACCCTGCAGATAGACACTCGCCATGCAGACCTGCGTGTACCATACATCGTACCTCAACTGGGGATCTCCCTGGGTCTGAATGATCCCATCTGGCTCATGATAGAAATGGGTTTGCTGAGGATCCTGGGCTGTCCTGTAGTATGGATCGAAATGGGTGCTTCAGTCCTTATCCAGTCGCCCTCGGTGGTGTACGCTGTAAGAAAGACGTTAGTTGCAATACAAAGCTATCAAGTAATTTGATGTATTTGACAATAAATACAATAGACTACGACTTACCTGTGCAGGGCTCTGTGCGTGGACGCGACAACCGTGGGTCTGCAGGAATCAACACCGATCGACCAAACTGGCGGAGCACCTGATCTGGGTAGTGGTGCTCCACTGTCCAGAAGTGTATGAGTGGCCCTCGATAGAACCACATCGCCCGCTCCTGCTCGTCACACACATTCCCCGGCAAGAGGTACTCTGCGTACAACTCATCGTACGGCGTCCACTCAACAAGAGCTTCAGGCAAACTCTGAAGCTCTGACCGGACAGGCCTGATCCCAACGGTAGCACCGTGGGTCCGATCCAAGTAGTGGTGGAAACCGTACCACTTCTTGGCGTATGCCGGGCATCTAAACAAATAAGACTCTCCCCAATGCGGCGCCTCATTGGGGATAGGACGGCCCACCAGTAGCCGTGACCATGACCAGTGCTGAAGCAGGAGTACCGGCCCGTACATCTGCTTCGCCCCAGGCTGCATTTTCAAGAACATTACACGTCAGTGTATTTTGATGGATTGATTGATTAAATAATTTACACTAAAATAAGAGTTGGTAACTTACCTCACTACTACGACACAGGTGGGAGTATAGATATGCCAGGACAGCCCCACCCCAGTTGTAGGTCGACGGCCGCTCAAGGTTCATCAGCAACGGGAGATACATCATCGGCATCTGGTCACCGCTGGAATCAGGAAACATGACAGAACCAAAAAGGTCCATCACGTAGCCCCGTGTATATCTGCAATACAAAACATATAAAAATTCTAATATAATCATCGTATTATAAATTGATTAGTACAAACAAGTTATAAATTTTACCTCTGAATCTCCAGCTCGGTGGAATCTGCCGAGAGACCCGCGATGAAGTGCTACCGTAACCTCGTCATCTGCAAATGGAACTTCGACCACCCATGTTCCCCAATGACATAGGAAGGCTCAGCTCCCAACAACTCCTCGACATAACCTGCGAATCTGGTGCTGTCAGAGACGCCGCCGACGGGTGTGCCACGGATAGGCAAACCCCAGAGAGCACTCACATCTTGGAGAGTCACCGTCATCTCTCCGAACGACATGTGAAACGTGTGCGTCTCGGGACGCTATCGCTCCACCAGTTCAGCGATGAGAGATGCATTGATGATGCTTTTGTCGGTCCGCACGATGTCCACAACCTGGTAGAGACCCAGGTTGACGAGGTATGGCTCCATCACATCGTAGTACCTCATGTGCACGCACCGTAACTTCACATCTAGAAGATCCGTGTCCTGCGTTGAAAAAGGTAATCCGCATGGTGATAACATAATAAAATTTAAACCCAATAAAATTTAAAGAAAATCTATGAAAAAGAACGTACCTCACGAGAAGCCAGTGAGACTCGGTGCTCGCTGTGGGGAATCCACAGAAGAGGACTGATGTGCTCCGTGCTGCTGGTACTGATCGGCTCGTCCACTACTGGAAGCGGGGTAGGCCATGCTCTAGGCATCCTGATGTCTAAAATAACATAATTTCGGTGAAATTACGCTTAATGAGCCTAATTATGATAAAAAAGGCCAAAATACCCTAAATATTGGTCATCTGTGCTAATTACACTAAATTACGCTTAATTAGCCTAATTATGGTAAAAAGGCCAAAATACCCTAAATATTGGTCAACTGTGCTAATTACACTAAATTACGCTTAATTAGCCTAATTATGGTAAAAAGGCCAAAATACCCTAAATATTGGTCAACTGTGCTAATTACACTAAATTACGCTTAATTAGCCTAATTATGGTAAAAAAGGCCAAAATACCCTAAATATTGGTCAACTGTGCTAATTACGCTTAATTAGCCTAATTATGGTAAAAAAGGCCAAAATACCCTAAATATTGGTCAACTATGCTAATTACACTAAATTACGCTTAATTAGCCTAGTTTTGGTAAAAAATGCCAAAATACCCTAAATATTGGTCATCTGTGCTAATTACACTAAATTACGCTTAATCAGTCTAATTATGGTCAAAGTGACCAAAATACCCTAAATATTGATCAACTGTGCTAATTACACTAAATTAGCACAGTTGGCCTAATTATGGTAAAAAACGGGCCAAAGTACCCTAAATATTGGTCATCTGTGCTAATTTCGGTAAAATTACGCTTAATCAGCATAATTATGGTCAAAATAACCAAAATACACTAAATATTGGTCATCTGTGCTAATTACACTAAATTACGCTTAATTAGCCTAATTATGGTAAAAAACGCCAAAATACCCTAAATATTGGTCAACTGTGCTAATTAATCTAAATTACACTTAATTAGCCTAATTATGGTAAAAAAGGCCAAAATACTCTAAATATTGGTTATCTGTGCTAATTTCGGTGAAATTACGCTTAATGAGCCTAATTATGATAAAAAAAGGCCAAAATACCCTAAATATTGGTCATCTGTGCTAATTTCGGTAAAATTACGCTTAATCAGCCTAATTATGGTCAAAATGACCAAAATACACTAAATATTGGTCAACTTAGGTAATTACACTAAATTACAAAAATATAATCTAAATTCTAACACCTAAACCCTAAATCCTAAACCCTAAAATAAATAAATTACAAATTAAATTAGATAAAAAAAAATTATCTCAAATAAGAGCTCAAATCCGGTTGTGAGATGAGAGAGTTGTGAGAAGGAGAGAGAAAATGGGGGTATATATAGGGTGAAATGCGGGTAAAAAAAAAAAAAAAAAAAAAGGTACCAAGCCGGCCAGAAAATGGCCGGCTTAGGGGAGGGACTAAACCGGCTATTTTCTGGCCGGCTTGGGTATTTTTCGATAATTGGTCCGATTCTGGGCATAATTAATAATTTGTATTAAACTTTGGATATTAATAAAAATGTCGGTCCGTTGTAGGGGTACGCATAATTGTAATAGGCCGCATTTGTTTATTATAAATTATAATTTTTGTATTAATTTAATTAAAAGTTTATTAGCCCACATTACCCATTTTTACTCTAGCTCGGACGGTTTAGTGAATTTCCAACAATTTAATGTCGTATCTTTACTTTTTTTTCTGGCAGAGCCCACAAGAGCCCTTGATCAGAACGGCCCAAGTCTAAGTCCGGACTTCGGGCTCGTGAGGTGATTTCAAGAGCCCGAAGCCCCAAACAGAAACCCGGCATTGCATTCAAAATTCTCAGAAAATTTAACAGATTTTCCAATGAATCCAACCAATTATTCAGCTTATAAAACAAATTTCACACGAAAGGTAGATAACTGAGCACTGCCTCCAACGCCGGCAAGGATACAAGCAAGAACATATGACGGAAAGATGAGTAAGTAATAAATTGTGTAAAAGTAAAGAATAAAGATCAACATTTCATTCAAGAACATGACGTCCCCCTTGATTTACATTATTAACAACTAATTGCAATTAAGAGAATTGATTATTATTCCCCTTTATCTTTCTTCTGTCTTGACAGGGCCCCCAATATAATAATTCTGACTATTGATTATTAAACCTTAGGGCAAGCGTTTGTGAATTTACATAAAGTATGTATCAGCCATAGCTATGAAAATTGAAATCGGAGGTGGAATCAGTAAGTTGATCATAAAATAGAAACCGGATGAATCAGTAAAAATCGACTGAATCCAATCTGAAACATGAATTACTAAAAAGGACCAAATTGAATCTGAAACATGGATATTTTCAAAAAAAAAACTTGTTTTATGTTCAGTAGGTAGGAAAAAAGTTACAAAAAAATATTTTGTCAAACAATTATGCTGGTACCATTTTGTCTAATATTACTATCGGCAGTTCCTAATTTTGGATATTCAGTCAAGTCTCATTTTGGGCTAAAATTCTGCACACGACCAATCAGGTATTCCAAAGTTTCCAACTAATACTGATACCAACCAGCCCCTGTCTGGTACAATAACCAGGATACTGCAACAAATGACAGGTAACACACACCTAGTTCAAAAACAGTATGGAGCGCTTATACATAAGGAACAAAAATTGCTTCATAAGAAAATGAAGATTGAGAATAGATAAATCAAGTGAGAAGTACCCTGATGAAAAGCCCGATTTGTCGCATGTTGTCCGTGTACTCCGGCAAAGGCACATACAGACTCGGGCTGTTGGGTTTGAAGTTTACACAAATCATTGCCACCAAAATAAACTTCTACTAGAGAAGGCTGTACCAGTGAATCATGATTCCAGTAAAAAATCACCTGGCATTCCCACCATTGCTTCCCTAATCTCTAATCAGAATATTAATCAGAAAATGAAACAGGTTAATGAAAATCGAGTACCTCTGTAGATAATTAATGAATGCTAGATTTTATCTAAAATCATGGCTATTTTCATTCAATAGATTGTCATGTAGCCAAAATCATGTTTTTTTTTTTCCATTTTGGGGTTAAAATTATCAATGAGGATTGGGTCATTAACTATTCAATCAACAACGAAAATTTTGCATGCCTACCCTTAAAATTCCATAAATATCTTTCACAAGCGTTCTCAATTTTCTGCCTCTTCTAAGACAGCACAAAACTGTCAAATAATTTTCAATGTGTATATAGATTCAATTTTCACATTTGTTCTCAACGTGTTCGGTTTTGTGTACAATTGAATTTGCACACTAATACCATTTTCACATAACCAGTATTATGTCCAAAATATCATGCCATAACTATATATATACACAACATCTTACAACAATTTGATTTTGCAATTTTAAAAGTCCAAACAGTCGATTCAAACCGTTAAACATGATCTCTATATTAAAATGTTCTTGGAGATAAAATTTTATATTTTTTGGAATTTTTTAATATTTATTAAGTATTTTACAAAACTGCTATTTTTCAGTGGTCCAGAATTGTCTAAAAACAACACTTTTGTAAAATACTTAATAAATAGTAAAATAATTCAAAAAAATGTAAACTTTTATCACCAAGATATTTTAATATAGAGGTCATGTTGAAAGGTTTGGATCGACTGTTTTGACTTTGAAAATCACAAAACCAAATTGTTATAAGATGTTGTAACTTACAAAATGTTATAATTGCTTAACTTTTTCAGTTATTTTTTATATCTCTGATTATGCAGTAAGATATAGACTATACTTTTTTTAATTGGATTTTCTAGGTTTGTGAATTTTATAAGATTATATACACATTTATTTATTTAAATTTTATGTTGATGTTAACTACATTTATTTTTTTTGTTCATTGTATTTTAAAAAAATAAATATGCTTTATATGTGATATTTTGTTTATAAAATTGGTTAATTCTTGAACAGAAAATAAATATGCTTTGCAATTACAATTTTCCATTTCTACAAACCAAATTTTCCTGTCAGTATCAGTTTTCCAATAATAACCAAAAAAAAAGAAAAAAAGAAAAGAAAAGAAAAATTAATGTCAGGCATGCAAGGAGCACAACCGAAGAGGTCTTTCAACCCCACCACCTACCAACCACACTACACCGAGTGCTGCCACAGAAGATCCACCAAGGGTGGCCATAAGGTCTGACAAGGATGAACCGGGGGTGCTGGTCAATAAATTGGAGGATAATATCAAGAATGCGGCCGGCTTGGGTGGGCCCGTCTTTGGTGCCGGAGCAGATGACGGTAAACCCAATCTCGGTGTTGCTGGTACCGGCTAGACTGCAAAGTTACACGTGTCATCTATGTATATGTATGCGATGTAACTAATAAGTTAGGAAAATGGCAAGCCATGTATCATATATGTTGATTATAGAGTAAAAAAGATGTGTGCCAAATAAATTTTATATATTCTCATTTTTTTTGTTTTGTTTACTAATTATTTCTCAATTCAAGAGCCGCTTAGAGAACATCAATTTATATACTTGTGATTTGGATTTTAGCACTACATATCGCCTTCAATATCTCTGCTGCCACTATAATTTTTAAAAATTATCAACATGCAAATTAGCCAAGCCGTTTAGTTTTTTAAACCTTAGGGCAAGTGTTTGTGAATTTACATGAAGTATGCATCAGTCATAGCTATGAAAATTGAAATCCGAAGTGGAATCAGTAAGTTGATCATAAAATAGAAACCGGATGAATCTGTAAAAATCAGTCCAATCGATCTGAAACATGGATTTTATTTGAGAAAAACTTGTTTTATGTTCAAAAGGTAGGAAAAAAGTTACAAAAAAATATTTTGTCAACCAATTATGCTGGTACCATTTTGTCAAACAAATATTTTGTCTAATTTTACTATCGATAATTCCTAATTCTGGATATTCAGTCAAGTCTCAGTTTGGGCTAAAATTCTGCAAACCACCAACCAGGTATTCCCAAGTTTTCAACTAATACTGATACCAACCAGCCCTTGTCTGGTACAATAACCAGGATACTGCAACAAATGACAGGTAACAGACACCTAGTTCAAAAGCAGTATGGAGTTCTTATAAATAAGGAACAAAAATTGCTTCAAAAGAAAATGAAGATGCAGAATAGATAAATCAAGTGAGAAGTACCCTCATGTTGTCCTTGTACTCTGACAGAGGCACATACAGACTATGAGACTAGTAGGGATGCGGTTTACACGAATCATTGCCACCAACCCACCTTCTTGGAGCTTCAGCCCGCTTCCTTGCTTCCTCAGCTGCTTTTGCCTCTGCTTGGAGCCTTGCCTTTTCTGTTTAAATGCCAAACAATAAAAAAATAATAAACAACAAAAGGCCGCAATTAATAATCAGTAACAAAAAATATTGAAAGTTAAATGAACTGTTTGGCATAGAAGACAACAACCCACCTTCTCTTTATAGCCTTTCTAGCTCTTCTCTTTCTCACCTTAGCTTCTCAGGGTCCTTTTTTGCAACCTTCTAGATGCATTAGTCATTAATCAAAGTTAGTAACCAAATATAAACGATTCCATAAATTCTGACTCATTTAATTTATTTTTCCAGACTTATTTGGAGCATTGTAAAATTTATGTTGCCTTGTCCTTTTCAACTGAATATGGACCAGGCTATTTTTCTAGGAGGCTATGGTACTATGCATAGCTCCAATGGGTCCGTACTATGGATCCACATCTCCATTTTCAAACATCAAATAGTCGATTGGAACAGCTCAATATGATCTTCATATGAAAATGTACTTCGAGGCCAATCATATGAAGATCATATAAAGCTGTTCAGATTGTCTGTTTGGACATCGAAAATAGAGATATGGTTCCATAGTACGGACCACTGTGAGCTATGCATCAACCCAGCTGGTAGTACTTTAAAGCCCTACAAAGTATGTCATCAACCAATAGAAAGGCAACAATTGAAAACCTGGTCAAGAGTATTTTCACGAACTTTCAAAATAGTATCAGAAAAGCGGCCCCGCAAGAGTGCAGCTCGGTATTGCTTGTCAGGTTCTGGCTTTTTTGGCAGAATCACTGTCCCCTATATTATTTCATGCAGGATATGATAACACTTAGTATCCTCTCAGATTTATATCACATAGGAAGGCAGACATTCAATTTTTTTTTCTATCTTTTGAGGAAACTTACCATCCATTTGAGCATCCATGTTAGTAGGATTGGCTAGGTTTAATGGGTCATCTGCATCTGATTGTTTCGACCCGTTAGATGATTCTGGCATAACAAGAATAAAATGGTTATTAGGTAAATAATATTATCATCTTATTTCATTGCAATATGAAAGGCAAGACAAATTTGGACATGTTGAGAAGAGACTAACTAAGATGCACAGTACAGTATTGAGTTATTACTGGTACAACAAAACAATTGGTCATTGGTATTTTCCTTGTTTTAATTGTTTTGGTTTCTTTGCCAATGGTCACCAGAAAGGACAATCACGGAGCAATTTTATGTTACCTGTCTGTACTGGTAAGCTATAAAACAGTCAAAGTTACGTTATTTTTCACGACCCGAAGCAGGCAGAGAAGCTTTTTCCTGCAGATTGAAGCGTGAAAAAATGTCCATCAGATAATATACCAGTAAAATAATTTTTATCATTGAGTAGATGCTTAGTAACCCTAACAAATACAATCACAATAAAAAAAATGCACCTTGTTTTCATGCAGTGTTGAGGCTTTGGCATTGAACCAATTCCTGAGGAACTACCTGAGTCTGAATCTGTAAAAGAGAAAAAGATCTCGTCAATTGCAATAAATACAATTTGAATTTAAAAAATTGCACATGGCAAGAAACCCCACCAGTAAAAAAAACAGCAATATTGACCAAGATATTAAGGAACATGGGTACCAAAGTTTAAATGAATGTACTTTTCCAAATTTAGCCATCATTAAATATCATACGTGATAAGCTATTATAAATTCTGGAACAAATTTCTTTTAGGGACTAACCCAAGAAGGATCTAAAATGTCAATAGCAAATTCATATAAATCTTCTTCATATTAGGGACTAATAGCAAATGTCAATAGCAAATGTCAAAGAAGCTTCTTCATATAAATCTACCTGACACGTGTCAGTCAACTCTCCTACGTGTCAGGTTGCCCCCAAATTCATCCCTTAGCTAGTAGCTCCTTCATATAAATCTTTTCCCCATATCTCTTTCTTTCGTTCGATTTCTGCAAACCAAATCTCACTCTAGTTCAGTTCAGGTTTCAGTACTTGCTATTTCTATTTTCCATCAGTATCAGTTTTGCAGTTAAGAAAAAAAAAAAAGCAATGTCAGGTGCACAAAAGGAGCACAACCCAAGGGGTATTTCACAGTCACTACCTACCACACTGCACCGGGTTCTGCCACAGAAGACCCACTGCAGATGGCCATACGGTCTGACAAAGACGAGCCTGGGGTGCCGGTCAACAAGTTGGAGGATAAGGTCAAAGATGCGGCTGGCTTGGGTGGGCCTGTCTTTGGTGCTGGAGCAGATGATGGTAAACCCGATCTCGGTGTTGCTGGTACCGGCTAGACTGCAAAGTTACACGTGTCATCTATGTATGCAATGTAATCAGTTAGGAAGAAGGCAACGGATATTTATATATATGTTGATTATAGAGTAAAAAGTGGTGTACCAAATAGATTTTTCTTGTATTATTTTTGTTATAAATATTAATATACAATTTCGAACTGCAATGGGGCCAATTTGTTTACTTATTATAACCAAAATAAAACTTGTGGGCCAATTTAATTCAAACCTTCGATCAGGCCTTGGGCTCACCAAATTTAACCTCTTCAGTATACAATTTGGAACTGCAATTGGGTTCAAATTTACCTGATGTAAAAGCCTGATTTGTCGCATGTTGTCCTTGTACTCCGACAGAGGCACATCCAGACTCAGGCCGTATGGATGCAGTTTACACGAATCATTGCCACCAAAATAAACTTCTGCTAGAGAAGGCTGTACAAAATCACCTAGCATTCCCACCATTGCTTCCCTAATCTCTAATCAGAATATTAATCTGAAAATGAAACAAGTTAATGAAAATCCTGCACCTCTGTAGGTAGTTAATGAATGCTAGATTCTATCTATAATCATGGCTTTTTTCATTCAATAGATTGCCATGTAGCAAAAATCATGTCTTTTTTTTATCTTAGGGATAAATTATCATTGTTGTTAACTATTCAATCAGCAACGAAAAATTTGCATGCTTACCCCTTAAAATTCCATAAATATCTTTCACAAGCGTTATCAATTTTCTGCTCTTGTAAGACAGTGCAAAACTGTCTTCTCAACTTGTTCGGTTTTTTGTGTAAACAATTGAATTTGCACATAACCAGTATTATGTCCAAAATCTCATGCCATAATGATACATATCCAATTAGGCTTGATTGCTGCTTGATATTGTTTATTTTTTTTTTCATTTGATAGTCTAACCTCATTCATCTCCTCAGCTGGATTAAAATTGCACTGCAGCCCCTCTGTGGCAATTTTGGACTTCTTTCCTTTGAACTTAATTAAATTGTGATGTAGCCCCTCTGCTTTGATTTTGCACTTCCAGCTGCAGTTCGATGACTGTTTCAACCGGTCATCACCAGTATCCATGAAGGGAAAATATTAATTAAGAGCCCTCAAAGAGGTCCAGTATGCAGGTTTGGTAAATAATTAGTGTATGTAAACCAAACAACAGGTACCAATTAAAGGCAAAGAAACACTAGTGGTATGAAAACCAAATAGGTACTGCTATATCGTTCAAATATTTTATTGTTAACCCTCCTCCTTTTATCCGGGCTTAGGACCAGCTATATCGTTTAGACATAGGGAGAGTTAAAATTTGAAATATGTTAGTATCCCTCAAATTTAAATAAAGAAACAAGGTGAGATATATACCTCCTGGGAAGGTACTGTAGTAGTTTCAACCGGGCTTAGGACCAGCTACTCGTGTCCTTCTCCATTCCTCTGATAATAAGAATATCTTACTGATAAAAGGAGAAAAGACAAATCTATTGCAAGATCCTTTAATTTATTCAAAAAAATTGGAAAAGAAAGTACCTTATTAATACGGGGTTGGGAAGTTATGAAACATTATCCTGCCGCATGTATCTGATTTATTTCGGTTATGAAAGCAGAGTGTTTCAGAGAAGCCACCTGCCACCTGCCACCTGCCACCACGGCCTTTAATGGACTTACTTTTTAGAGAAACAGGTAACCCCGGAGCCCCTCCAGCAAATCAACTTTCTTGATTTTCAGATGGCTTTGTTTTTTCAACATGAGTTGGGGATCTATTATAAAAGTAGAGTGTCCTTATGTTTCAGAGCAATCGGCCACCACGGCCTTCAATTCTCTTTTCTTTCAGACAAGCAGGTAATTCTGGGAGCTTCTCAAGCAAATCAGCTTTTGAAATTTTTAGACTTTCTAGGGCAGTGAGTCTCGCCATTGTAGCAGGCAATGACTTCAGAGACCTTGCACCATAGATATATAACGACCTTAGTGAAGCAGGTAACTCCAGAAGCTCCTCCAGCAAATCAGCCCCATCGATTGTCAGCATTTCAAGCACAGTGAGTCTCCCCATTGTAGCAGGCAATGTATTGAGATTTCTCACATCCCAGAGAGTCAACCTCTTGAGGGTACTGCTGTTTTGCAGAAACCATTGCTCCAGCAAAGCCTCCATCCATGAACAATCGGAAACACGTAGGGAGCTAACAAAGCTTAGGCTTCTTAGTGGTTCGATGAGAAGGAGAGAGAGGTTATCAATACGAAGCTCCTTGATCTTTAAAGAAGCCAAGCTACTTCCTCGGTCGGCACCATGTGCTTGTTCCCTAGATGAATGTTCAACGAGCTTCTTGCATCTTGATATATGTAGCACATTGAGAGATCTGAATGCATTTTCTGAGGGTATACGAGAAATATTTTCACAACGAGAAATCCAAAGATCAGTGAGAGTAGGAAGGCTCGATGCTGCTTCCAGCAGTGGCTCATCAACTTTGCCGCAGTCTGTTATTGAAAGGTATTTGAGTGCCATTGGAAGGAGGGTGCTCTGGTTATCAAATGCCATTAGCATTGGGCAATCCCTTATTGTTAATTTCTCTAGCGATACAAATTTCCCAAATGCATCCATTGGTAGATGTACAAGATTCTCGCAACGTTCGACTGCTATCTCCTCGATAGCTTGCAAATCTAGGTTGTCTTGCTGCAGAAATCCATGCAAGGATATTAAGTTGGGGCACCATTCTATCTCCACTACTCTTAGTGATGATTTTAGGGATAATGGTGGAGTGTTATTACCAGAATTTTTATACAAAGCTGGAAGAGAAGTCAAACCCACATTACTAATTCGGAATTCAATTAGAGAAAGTGGCATATCAGGTAACCTGAACATATTTGGACAATGACGTAAATCAAGAATTTTCAAATATGGTATTTCCCCAGAAAATAATTGGTTTTTCCAAAGAGGACAATTAAGTAATTTGAGGGATGATAGGTTTAAAGGCGGTGAATCCTCCATCCAATTAGGAGATCTTTGGCCTTTATAATTCTTAATTGTCAATTCCATGAGACTGGGAGGGGGTTGGAGGTAATCAATGATTTTCTCAGGGTGAATCGGATTGCTCTCAAAGGTCCATTCCAGGGAGAGCGACATGAGATTATTCTTCCCTAATAGGTTGGCACTCTTAGCTTCAGTATGATCCTCTATATTCTCAATGTTTTCAATAGACAGATGTCGGAGGTTCTTTAGTGTGCCCAGTTCATTTATACGTTGACCACTCTCTTGTCCAACAAAAAAGATTAACTCTTGGAGAGACGTCAGCTTGTGTACTCCATGAATGGTTTGCATTATCTTCTTTGGAAGCCTCATATAACGCAACCTAAGTAGATTGGTCACTCCAGTTGTTTCCATTGCTGAATAGATCGCATCCTCACTATATTCTGGAATTTCTAGTACATGCAAATGATAAAGTTTGTAAACTGAAGCAAGGAGCAAAGATCCAGGTACCTCTGTAGACAGGTAGCGAAGGTGTACCAAACAGCTTATCTCTTTGGGCATTTCACTCTTAAAGTATCCACGTATTTTCAATAAACGTAAACTTTTCTTAATTAAATTATTCGGAAGAACAAATGAATACGAATAAGTGGTTACAACCAAGCTGTGTAAATTTTCAAGATGAAAGACCTTTTCCATTTCCCGTTCATCTACATAAACATGTCGTACAGTGCTAGGTATGGTAATTGATTTATCATTAGGTTCTATTCTACAACATTCTCCATAGGAAACGTTTTGTGCCAACTCATGCAACAGATCATGCATAACATATCTCTTTTCACATTCCCATGGTTCAACATATGTCTTTTCACCTTCCCATGGTTCAACATATTCAAAGAATGACTTCCTTAAAAGAAGATTGAAGTAATCTTCTCCAATATCTTCTGGACTTTGTTCTTGACTTGATTGTTGCTGGACAAATCCAGAACAGATCCACATTTTGATCAAGTCATCTTTATCAAACTGATGATCTTGAGGAAATATGCTACAAAATCTAAAGCATACCTGCAAATTTGCGGGTAAATGGTAGTAGCTCAATTTCAAAACCTCCACCACATCCTTTGCTTGCTCTAAGTTAAATAGAGACCCGAGATTCAAAACTCTTCTCCAATACTGGTGGTCCATATGTGAATTCAGCAAGCTTCCAATCACCTTTGCTGCTAATGGACTACCTCGGAGCATTTTTAGTATTTGATCTCCAATTACTTGCAAATCTCTATGATTGTCAAGGTTAAAACCACGAAATGCATAGCTTTGAAAGAGCAATCGCAACTCTTGCTCTCCTAAACCTTGTAATGATAGAGATTCATGCTCTGTACTTATCACACTTGCAAGCAAGTCTGCCACTGATTTCATTCTAGTAGTAAATATGATTTTACTACCTTCTTGTACAAACCTCAAAGGAGCAACCAGTTGCTCCCAGTTACTCCTTTTCTCATCATCCCATATATCATCTAAAACGAGAAGAATTTTCTTTAAATGTATATTTTCTTTCAAGATCTCTTGAAGTGCATTTAATGGTTTATTACAACAATTATTTTCGCCTAGTTCACCAAGCATCTTTCTCGTTATATCTTCAACACTGAAGTTAGTAGAAACACAAACCCAAATTGTTTTGTCGAAATGATTCGACCCGCGCATCTCTTGATATGCATATTGTACAAGGGTGGTCTTTCCTAGTCCACCTACCCCGACAATACCAAACGAAGAGAGGCGGACATCAGTTGGCCGCTTTAGCCAATCAATTATCTTTTGCTTCTCAACTTCCCGGCCAAACAACTTTCTTTCAACTAAAAAAGAAGTAGTTTCGCGACTTAAAACTCGACCTGCTTGTTGTCGTGATTCAGAAAGATCATAAATACCTAGTGCAGTGGCAGCTTGAAGGAGATTCTCCACACCTTTAGCAGCCTGATCCAACATTGCTACAGCCTCCTTCAACCTCTCCAAAGTATCATCATTGATAGTAGATCGTTTTCTCTTCTTTGAACTAGAAGCGGATCCACCCGCCTCATCTCGTTCTTTCACCATATCCTCCAGTTTTTTGTACTCCAACTCATCAAGCACGTCTTCAGATGCTTCAACAGCCTCCCTAAACTGCTCGACCCATTGGGCAGAATCCGGGTGCTTCATCTTGAGTGCTTCAGCAATGCCCATGACAGCTGTGATCTGGGGAAGAGCTGCCTGTAGCCTCTTTAGCTCGGCTTTACTGTCAGCTGGCAGCGCATGGTCACGTAAGTACGTAAAACCCGTGCTGATAAGTTTTCCGACAACAGCAGACCCCGCCCACTCAGCAATTTTCCAGGCAGCGGTTGAAAGAGCCATCTTGAGTTTCTTCTTTCTTCTACTGCGGCAGCTTCCTCAAAGCCGCTGATTTTTTTCTCTTTTTTTCGATTTTTGTTTCTTTTGCTGCGGCAACTTGGGAATGACAAATAACAAGTAGCAAAATGTGTTTTTTTTTTTTAAACACGTACTAAATTGGTGATTGAGAGAACAGATCGATTGAGAATGAAGATAGCAAAAGGCAGAGATTGGTTGGTTAATAATAAGCAAGAGATATGAGAAATAGAGATTTTGGAAAGAGATACCGTGTACCCGATGGCAAGAGATGGAGCAGAGGGGTGAGATGAGAAACAGAGATTTGGAAGCGTACCCTACAGCAAGAGATCAGAGAGTCGGAAACAGAGATTGCAAGATAGATTGAATGTAGTTGCAAAAGAGAGGAGATGAATAGAGATTGAATGCAGTAATAGATTGAATCTAGTTGTGTAAAAGGTGAATAGAACGCATGTATCTACAGCTTGACTTGAAAACCTCAAGTCTTTTGCATTATTGTAGAATGACAGATGCTATGTGGCTTTCACAGAGTTACAATCCCGGCAGGTGAATAGAACACACTAGTCAGTGACCCGCCACACTGTCAGTAAATGCAGTATTGGATTTTCTGAGAAACAATTTGTTGGTGGAACACTTACTGCTTCAATTACTTTTGCCCAGTGACTGTCAGAAGCACTTTATTCCACAATAAAGAGAGAGAGGACCCTACTCTGCAATCCGTCCTTTTTTCTAATATTCACATTTGTTTTTATTAGAATTTTTATTAGATTGAAACACAAGGAAACACTACATGTGCCCAAACAATAATGCACCTGCAAAGCTATAAGAGCCTATCAATGACTTCACACAAAAATTGTACATTACACAAAACAGAGGATCGGTAACTCATCCAAACCAACGAGTTTAAGATTAGAGTTTGTTTTACAAAAATCAAGATACAAAATGGAAATTGCAATTTCCTTATTATTTATCCACAAGAATTTTATTTTTTGTTAATTGCTCCAGTACATTGCTTTTGAACCATCAGATAAAATATGGCATGATGGAAAAAAAAATATAATCACTTGCGTTATGTTTAGTAATACATCAATTAAATTGTAATGATAGAATTAGATATCCAGCAAGGTATAGTGGTGTCCATCTATAAAACATAAACACTAGAAAAAATATACCAAAGTAAGGTATAAGCAAGATATTGATTGATTGATTGATTTGATACCAAATGAAATGGGAGGTTTTTTATGAAAAAAAAAAAAAGAGAGGAATGGGACAGCGACTACGCCACATGCATTTGCATTTTTAGCAAAGTTTTCTTTTGCAAATTTCTTATCAGAAAAACCTCTAAATTATAGGAAACAAAAGTTGTAAAATATAAAAAAGTATGACAAAGAAACAAAAATTTAAAACAACTAGGCTTTATCTGATTTACTGTTTCAAAATTTCTTAGAAGGCTCATTAGCTCTATAAAACAATCAAATAGGTAATACATCAAACATCAATAAAACCTAGGGGTGTAAACGGAGCAGATTCAGAGCGGATAATGCTCATACTAAATCTGTATCCACCTTTCAATGAGGGAATACGAATACGGTTGTGGATAATGCTGATACTAAATCCATATCCACCTTTCAATGAGCGGATACGAATACGGATGTGGATAGTAAACATATGTCAAAATTCAAAACCAAATCCGCGTTAAACAGATATGAGTGGATAATTCATAAATACAGATTCAAATACATATACGAAATCAATAATTGCGATAATTGAGTTATATAAATAATTCACTCAAATAATCCACTTATATAATATAATACAAGTATTATAATCAAAACATAGTTTTTTTTTAACTAATACCACAAAAAAACAAAAAAAAAAAGTTGTTCGGTTTTATGTTTACTCAATAGTCCCACAACATATAAGAGAATCTCTCCTAAGCCACGTGATGAGCTTGAGTGTTTGCTCGTTGAGAAAAGTGTTGCCCTTTTGAGAAAATCAAAAGCCACTGGGAAAAGTAAGAGGCGCCAACGGATTCAAATATAGATTAAATCTTGATACCGCTCGGGCTTCTGCTTCCGGATAGTTAGCACAGTGACAAACAAAAAATTCGGAACAAACTCGGTTCGTTGGAGTCAAAAATTCGTAATTTGGTTATAATTCGGATATAAATTGAAAATGATTCAATACAACAAAAAAGTAAAATAAAAAAATTCGTGAATATACTATAGCTTAGTGAATGATTTTCATGTATCTGATACAAATGTCTCCAGTGTTTGTTTATGGTGGAAAAACCTGTAGAGGCATGACTTAAGCCAACAACAAAAAAAAAACAAATAAACAAACCTTTTCATCTAACCTGGAGTGGTCCCAGGCTCCCAGCGCACATGGACAGCTGAAAAAGCAATTATTAGTGGCAATTTTTGTAATATTTGTTAAACAAAAAGGTAGTTTATCAAAAGGAAAAAAGTCCAGAGGTTTGAATAAAACGCAAGACATATCTCAGGCGACGAATTTTTTGAAAAAACCGCGATTTATACGGCGAATTTGTAAAATTTGGGAATAATTCGCGAATAAATCGTTAATTTCACAAATTACCATTTTATACGCTGTTTGATTCGCAGGATACTCAGATCCGAATTATTCACGAATCTTGTTACTGTGATAGTTAGCGGATATCCGCTCGTTTCATAATAAAAAAAATATTCGAATTCGTATCTAGAGTTGGTTTTGAAGATTTTGGGGTCAGAAGTGGGAGAACAATTTGGAGATTTTGGGATCTGAAGTGGGAGAAAAATTTAAATCCTTTATATATATATATATATATAATTTTTTTTATTAATATGTCAATAGATCATATCTATTTATAGAAAAGTTTGAGCTTATTATATATACAAAATTTGAGTCCGAATATTTTATTTATTTTAATATATACAAATTAAATATTTTTTTAATATATACAAACTAATTTTTTTTGGGCCTCCTTGGATCTCGAGGCCTGGGGCCATCGTCCTAGGTACCCTGCACCAGGGCCGGGCCTGTTGTTTCCGGTTGAGTTATGGATCCGTATCCGTTTACACCCCATAAAAGCCTGTACATAACTTTTTTTTCTTTTTTCTTTTATTATTTTTTTCCTCTTATTGTTTTATTTTTTGGTTGCGGGGGGTGGGGGCGGGGGAGGGGGGGGGGGGGTTTGGGTACAAGTAGACAACTAAGAAGAGAAGAACTAGGATTCACCATGTTCTTTTGTGAAGTTAACTATAAAATTTATTAGATTGGCTTTAAATGACGAATTTGAACTTAATTTTAAAATCAATATACCTTACGAGTGATGCGCCTACATGTAAAATTTTAAATTTTTGAATTAATTTAGTATAGAGTCAAGTGGTAAAAAATATATTCAAAATTAGAAGATTTATAAATTAATTTTAATGCATTCATTTTATTGCATGTAAGTTATATGCTATACATCACAATTGTATGTATCCAACAACGCTGTGTCAAATTGAGTAAATTTAGCAGGTAGCTTATTCATGCAAAATAATCTTTTCCCCACTCTTTCTTTCTTTCGTTTGATTTCTGCAAACCAAATCTCACTCTAGTTCAGTTAAGGTTCAGTACTTGCTATTTCTATTTTTCCATCGGTACCAGTTTTCCAATAAAATATATAAAAAAAAAAGATTAACGTCAGGTGCACAAGGAGCACAATCAAAGGGGTCTTTCACTGCCACCACCTACGTACCACACTGCGCCTGGTGCTGCCACAGAAGATCCATCGAGGATGGCCATAAGGTCTGACAAGGACGAGCCAGGGGTGCCGGTCAATAAGTTGGAGGATAAGATCAAGGATGCGGCCGGCTTGGGTGGGCCTGTCTTTGGTGCCGGTTTCACTGTCCATTTGGTGCTTGCCTGTATGGCTGTACAGGGTTTTCTTTTGTACCAGTGATCTAACTTGTGTGCCATCATATGTCCCAGCTGTACCATGGGGTCCTTTTCAGTTGGTACCAGCAGTACCTGGCTTTCCCCTGTCTTTCCTACCAGCGCCACTGGTACTGTTACCATTGCTGTCCTTCGTACCAGTGGTACCTAGTCTCCCCCCTGCTGTCTTTTGTACAAGCGGTACCGGGTCTACCTCCTGCTGTCTTTCGTACCAGTGGCGCTGGTTAAACATGATACGTTCGGTTAAACATTTATTTTGTATGATATGTTCGGTTAAACATGAGATTAATTATATGATCTATTCTCTTAAAGATGCAAAATACTCTTTAATTTCTTTCCAACTAGTCGTTATATATATTAAGAAATATTAACAAATGTTAACTAGCAGTTCCTTTTACATTCTGATTCTGAAAAATATTCAACATATATAACTTTAGAAAGGTAATTAAATATAAGTTATTAGAGAAAACTAACGATACCTTTACATTTTGAAAAACTAAAACAAAATTTATTTTATTATTGTTTGTAATATTTGTAACATATAACATATTATTGTTTATAATATTTTACCAAAGAGGCGATGTAGGGTTTAGGGTTTTTCCCGTTTCTCTTTCTATTTCGCATAGGGTTTGGGGGAGAGTGGGTTGGCAGCGACACAGAGAGGGATGGAGTTATGGTATGAGCAATTTAGGATAAAGATTTTAACAGAGACTTCTTTGCTTCGTAAAGCGCAAAAACCATATGTAGTTCAGTTTTGATTCTATAGTATGTGCGCTGCATGAAGTGAAAACTACTCTGTTAAAATATTTATCCGAATTTAGACCGGTGGACTTAATTTTTAGGTAAGTTTTGAGTTTTTTCTTTTGTATAAATTTTGTAGAAAAATAAGAAAAAAATATATATTTTAATCTAGTGACTATACAATATTGAATATATTTAAAACTTAATTTATTATTTTTTTATGAAAATTTAACATTAATAGATTTATCTTCATCTTTATCTAAAAAATAAAATGCTACAATAAAAAATGTTGAATGGATTTTACACAGGATGACATAAAATTAGCTCATGACGGACTGAACCAACATTTGATTAAAAAAAAATAGAGCTAAGGTAAGGCAAGGCATTAGTGTTTGAAATTTTAATGGTCCAAAATCAACTATAATTGGTATAATACTAGATAATACTTTAATTGTATGAAATTTAATATTTTGATCCAAAACATATCTATAAACATACATTTTTATTTTCAACCTTATTTAAATTAATTTTTATTTTTACAATAGTGGACAAAAAAGGAAGAATTTTATGTAATCTCAAAATTTTCAAAATTACTTTTATTAAAATATATATCTGATGTAAAACAACTAATTAACAAATCGAGAACAATATGCTCTTCTAAATTTGAAAAACCTAATTCTTGCTATTTTTTTGAACTAAAATAATTTGTAACTAAAGTTAACTACGTCCATTAATTAAAGATGAAATCTTGTCTTTATCTTTTTCTCAACAAAATTAGTTATGCTCTCACAACAAATCTACAAATTGCAATTATCAATTTTTAACAAAATCACAACAATACAACCACCATATATCCAATATTTGTTGGATATATAAACTCATATTATTCATTCCAAAATTTCAAACCTAAGACATTCTAGCATAATTCAATTCGAAAATTTTGAATATACAATATGGAGTTTCAACCATCTCTCAAGCTGGCTTTTCTGTCAATGTTATTGTTATATTTTGTGGCAAATAATGGTATGGTATCAGCTTTAAGCTTGTGTGGAATGAACAACGATGACATCACTGCTTGTTTGCCATCTGTGAGAGGCTTCATTCCGCCACGACCAACACCTAACTGTTGCAGAGCCGTAAGAAAGGCCAATCTACAATGCTTTTGTTCTTACAAACACTCTGTTTTGATTCGTCATTTGGGAGTTAATGTCGATCAAGTCAGAAAATTGCCAGCTAAATGCAGCATTGTTCGGCACCTGAACTGTTAAAATCTTAAGATATAATGATCTATTGATTTTGTATTGATGATGCATTGATGATGCATGTTGTTGATTTACATGCATATAAAGTGTAATATTTAATTTGTATGATTGTTAAATAAAGATGATGATGCATGCTGTTGATTTACATGCATATAAAGTGGGAAATATAATTTGTATAATTGTCAAATAAAGATGTTGTGTCAAAGTTGTGTTTCGTTCGTATACATGTGCAGATCTTTGTTGATGCAGAAATAAAAATGTTACAAATATTTTATTAGATAATATGAAAAATTAACTGATTTTTTTTATATGTATTAGTCCTTGTATTTAAAGGGCTTACAAGTAAAATTTAAAAATTAGCGGATGGCCATTTCATTTTCAAAAAGAAAAGCTATCACTTTTATCCCTTTTCAGCGTTCTCCTTTTCAATTTGAAACAGACCTTATTTTAATTAATATGAACAAAAATATTTTGATGATTTTTTATTTACATACATGTAACAATTTCAATAGATCTAAGAACAATTTCAAATTATGGAATATCAACTTTATTATTAATAGAATAAAACAATTTTAAAGAATTGAATTATTAGTTTGAATCTTACAAATTACAGTATATATGGTGAATTGGTGAACTTATCCTATACAAAGAACTACAGAAGAGAAAAAAATGCAACAAAACTTTTGTCTACTCCAGATTTATAAACTTAAATCTATTTTTTTGAATAAGAAATCACTAATCTCATCTAAGAAGAAATTATATCTATCTTTTTTGGAAGTTGAGCACTTTGATGGAAACACCGAAGAGGACAGCGAACAGAGCTGCAAATCCAACTACCATAACTGCAACCACCGGTAGAAAATCGTGATGGAATCCAAAATAACTCTTCAAAAACTCTCTCACTGTTTCATTTGATCCATGAAGCGGGTCATCTATGTCTCCGAATTGTGATGTGACCAACCCGTATAGTGTCCATGAGACAGGGCAGGCCCAATAGTACCAACTCCACCATACTGGCATGCTCTGCAAATGAAAGGGCAATTTGGTCATTTTTTTAACAATGAAAATGTTGAGATTTTTAGTGAGCAGATAGTACAATTTATCAAAAGAACTTACGGGTCGGGCGATGATAAATCCGGAGAAGACATTCCAAATGCCGTAAAATGCCGCAGAAACGATGGCAGCGATGTTGTAATTAGGAGTCAAGCCGACACAAAGCATCCCGTAATATGTGAAGTAAAGAAGCGTGAAGTACATATAGAATAGATACCAGAAGAATTTAGCTGCTGTCCACTGAAAGTTCATCATAGAGTACACAATTACTCCGTAAAGTACCGATTGTACCAGCACATATGGCAGCTCGATTGTCACCTGAATATGTTGCACAAAGAACAGTTAGTTTTATTTTTTGTTTTTGTTGTCCTATTTAACTTGTTATATTTTGTTATAATAAAGAAAGAAAGAAGATACCTACCTGTCCAAATGCATAGGGAAGAGCAGAGTACATTCCGGCAGCTCTTTCCCGATAAAACACAGATCGCTCAATGGCCACAACTGGTTGGACTGACATAGAATAAGAGATACCCATAAATAGCACAGCAGCATACATTGATCCCATTGCATTGAACAAGTCCTGTTGAGTGTTCCTTTTGCCTCCGAGGCGCCAAAATATTGTGCCAAACATGAGAGCGATAAGTATAGAGAAGAAGAAACGAATGACAGTATAAGGAGGATTTCTCCAATAAGACAAATGTTGTTTCCAGAGACACGCCTTGCATTGTGTCACGAAAGATTGCGAGTATTGGGTTGGAAAATGGAGGTCGCTTGTCCCGGGAGGTGGCTTGCTTAATTCCTTTATGATTTCCTTGTTACTCCTGTATATTTAGTTAGTTATATCAGTTAATTATTTATAAAATATGAGTAATTTGTTATAAGGTAATTATTTATGAATATAACTTACTTGTAGAGTTCAGAATTCCGATAAGTCTCTGCAAAATCGATCCCCAAAACTTCCTCTTGTGCAATTGTCGACACTTCCAACATCCATGTAGCGGGATTGTATCCATCCTTTATCTTACTAACTCCAGGAATTGACTAAAAAGATAAAAACAAAACAATTAATTTCTCTTTTCTGATTTTAGACCAATAAAATTATGAAAATGACCTTATATAATTTTTTATTCAGATTAGCCTACCTCGAAGTAACTGATTAAGTCTTTGGATTGGTGACCTAATGGGCCGACATAAATCTCTTCACCACCTCTCTTCATCAGGAACAACTGCATTTAGATAGAAAAGAGCAAATAAGATAAGAATCTCCTGCAATGAATGTCAATTAAAGCGCACACAAAAATAATAAGCAAATAATTGATGTTTCTCACCTCATCGAAAGCCTCAAAGATATCAATGCTCGGCTGGTGAATGGTACAAACAACAGTTCGTCCCGTATTAACAGTATTTCTAACGGCTCTCATAACAATTGCAGCAGCTCTAGCATCAAGACCAGAAGTCGGTTCATCCATGAAAATAATTGATGGATTAGCAACTAGCTCAACAGCTATGGTTAGCCTTTTCCTCTGCTCTGTTGACAGACCGTTTACACCCGGTAACCCAACTAGTGAATTTCTAAGCGGTTTTAGTTCCACTAACTCCATCACCTCCTCAATGAACATCTATACATTTTTTAAACAAAAGTATTTAGAACATAAACCAACAAGTTATATGGAAGTTGAATATAGTTTTATAAAAAATGTGTACCTTTTTAGTGTTAGAATCAACATCATGAGGTAGTCTAAGCCATGCAGAGTAAACAAGAGACTCATAAACGGTCAAATTTGGTGAATGTATATCATTCTGTTCACAGTATCCTGAAACTCTTGCGAAAGTCTCCTGTTTCTTCGGGTAACCTGAGATGGAGATTTCTCCCTCGATGTACCCACCGGTTTTTCTACCAGCTAAAACATCCATTAGTGTGGTCTTGCCCGCTCCGCTAACACCCATTAAGGCAGTCAGAACACCTGGCCTGAAGGATCCGCTAACTCCTTTTAGTAGCAGTAGTCTATCTTGTTCTACTCCTTGTGTTTTCATTTCCTTTAATCAATAAAACCAAAAAAGAATTATGAGAACAGGTCAAAAAAATTGCTTGAGTTTGTCTCAAGTACACTATATATCAAGGTAAAACATTTACCGCTGGCATATCGACAGAGTATTTCATATTGTCGAAGGCAACAGAGAGTGGTGCAAAAGGAAGAACCATTCCTTTCTGGTTCTGATTCAAGTCCGAATTCGATGCAGATATAATCTCAGACATTTCTCCTGCTCTTGGTCCATCAAGTACCTCTCCAGTTACATTTGTGTGCTTCTCCTTCAATTCCTCTTCTGATAGACTTTGCTGAGCCTTCCCAGCCGCTGTATAATTTTACGAAAAATAGTTGGTTTAGCACCATTTGACAAAAATGGAGGGTTGAAACTGTAAATCAACAACATTAACAAATGCTAGCACTTACGTTTGAGATAGCTCAAGGCCACAGTGAAGAAGAAATTGAATATGATAACGAATCCAATCAAAGCACCTACACCGATCCAATACCATTTTGCCTCAGTCGGCAAGCCACGGTTTTTCAACACTTGAATTCCAAGATATTCTGTGGCTCCTTCAGCATACTAAAAAAAAGAAAAAGAAAAAACAAAGTTATAAGACATTTGATAAACAAGTTGAAATTGTACGAAACAAGCAAAAGGAAATGTTAGCTTACATGTTTCCATTTGTGTCCCAAGAATTCATTGATACTCAAAGCATTCATCGCGTACATAAGGGGTGAGATCCAGTAGCCCCAAATCCACCAAGCCCTTATTTTATCTACATCCATTTTCAATTTTAAGCAGTTAGACATAAATGAACCATCTCTTGAAAACTAATTATATGAGAAAAGATAAGAAATATACCATGAGAAAGGATAAAGCCACTCAAAACCAGTGTAACCACCAAAGCAAATGAAGCCAAAGTATTAGCTACAACAGTGTCCCGGCCTAGTGATGCCATGAACCTAAACATGCCAGATGCCATCTGATTCACCAACATTAGTAGCAAATACTGCTTGAAGAACCTTCCCACATTAGGATCAAACCCAATGACGTAGTAGTTCAAGAAGATGGTAACAGAGACCTCAACAAAAGAGATAGGTATCTTCAAAATCCAAGACGGGATCGTGTAAGCCCAAGCCGGGAAAAAGAGATAGTCACGTTGTTTGAAAAACACAGGCAGTTTTATGCATGTCAATGCCATCTCAGAGAAGCCGTTAAACATGTGTGTAGACATGGCGAAGAACAGTGCACCCAAGTAAACAGTGCCATCATTTGTAGTGTTATGATGCATACGTGTGCGAAAAAACAGAGTCATTGCTATTAAAGTTGTCACCATTAACTGAAATACTCTGAAAATGTACACAAACGAGTTGCGTTTCATGAGGAGAAATTCCCTCGAGGTCAATGCCTTTAGTAGTTCCATCTTGCTTATGCCGTATTTAGAAGTGGTTAGTGCGGCAGGGTGGCTACTTGACTTGTCAAACGGTACAGCTAACTCTGCTCTGAGCCTCTCACCAACATGGAATGACTTGAAAGCCTCTGCAAATTCACGTACTGGTACGTATTGGTATGGCCTGTGTCCCTGCCAGTACTGCTGCTGGTCTTTTCGAGATGTCACCTAAACCATCAAAGGTTACATATAATAAGTTTTTTTTTTTAATGTCATGACTTTAAAGCAAGTAAATTTTGAGAATTCTTTTTTCAGTTTACCTCTTGTAGGAAATCGGCAACACCTTTCCTTTGTGGGCACTTAAACCCCATGGATTCAAAAAATTCAAGGATATGCTGATGGGGCCCGTGGTACACGACATGGCCATCGGATAGGAGGATGATGTCATCAAACAGGTCAAACGTCTCGGGTGCTGGTTGTAGTAGTGAAATTACGGTTGTTTGCCCCAAAATGCTAGTGATTTGCTTCAAAGACCTTACTATTTGAAATGTGGTTGAGCTGTCCAACCCAGTTGAGATTTCATCCATGAATAACGCTGTTGTGGGTCCCACAATCATCTCACCTGTCGTGACACGCTTTCTTTGTCCTCCAGAAATACCTCTAAGCATCTCATCTCCTACAGTGGTATCGGCGCATATATCTAAACCCAAAATCTGCAAAATTCAAGAAAAAATTAAGTAAAAAAACATAGAGAAAGAGGTGCTTTCGTAAATTATATTAAGATGATGGATGTGATTTGTACCTTGAGCACATAGTCAGTAATGATGCTCGTTTCTTGGCCTCCGGTTGATACTGCCTGGAATTTAAAAAAAAATTAATGAAATTGAGCTTTTTGTTTTTTTTTTAAAGTGGTAACCAATTGAGCAATTAATACCTTCATATACACATCAACATCAGCATCAGGCTTGATATTTGAAGCTTTCTCTCTCCTAGAAAGCTCAGATAACATATCTACACACATTTTCAAGTACATACTAATTAGAATTCATTATACAATATATTGACAAAAAATAAAAAATTAGATCTAGCTTTCTGATAAATTTTAATACCGTATCTGGTACCGACACCCTGGACCCGGGCTGAGAAGGCTAGGGTTTCTCGTACTGTCATCTCAGCTATGTGCAAATCATGTTGACTTATATATGCTGCTGTTCTCTGTGCCACAAACTCATTCATGCCATGTCCATTGAATGTAACCTTACCAGTAACCTTTAGTTCAGAGTCTAGTTTTCCAGCCAAGGCCAGAAGCAGTGATGTTTTTCCTGAGCCGGGTGGTCCGAGTAACAATGTCATCCTGGAATTTTTAAAATTTATAATTTATTAAGTAACCAACAAATCAACAAAAAGAATTTATATATGCAATAAAGCCCCTCTGTGGGTGGGAATATTATAGTATAGTACCTCTTAGGCTTGATAATTCCACTGACATCATGAAGAATATTATGAGGCATTTTCTTGCTCGGCAGTAAGTGAAGAGCATTCAACATAGACTACAATTAAAAAACAAAAGATTGCAAGGCCATTAGATCCACTGTATTTGTTACAACATGAATAATTAGTAAAAAGTTGGTGGACCAAAGTAGAAAATTACCTCGAGAGAATTAATGGTAGCATTGATAAATGTTGGCAATCCCCTGCTTCCGACATGGGCTAATGCTTCAATATTCAAATTCTCATAACGAACCTCAATTGTTGGAAAATCGAGCCCGACACTGAAAAAACAAATAATATGATAAATTTAAAAATGAAAAGAACATTTTGCTCTAAGGAACATTTTGTCGAACAGTTTGTGAGCGGCACACTTACCGGTCGATCCTCTGTTTCAGCTTGAGCAAGAAGCGTTCATTATCCTCCTCGGCAACACGCACGAGCCGTTGAATGAGTTGGTGCTTCTCAGTGATTCCAAGACTGTCTATGTTGATCTCTTTACCGACACCCCCATCGAGAAACAACCCTTTCTTCATGCGGTTGTAAGTGGGAAGCTTCTCCAATGCAGCCCACTTGAGCGACTCCTCGTCGTCTTCTTCTCGAGTTGACGCATTGGAGAAGACATCGGAGGTCCCCCGGCCGAACATTGATGCACTTCCAGCTCGTTGAAAGATTGAAGAGCTGTTCTGGCGTAGGCTTGGCAGCCTAAACGAACTGCTCGAATCCATTTGTTCCTTATAATTCGTTCCCTTGTAATTATCTTGCTAGCTAGGGTTTGTTTGATTTGTTTGATTCCCTCTGTGTGTGTTTTGTTTTGTGTTTGAAATTGAAATAAGGGAAAGAAGGGAAAGAAGAGATTGAATGAATCCTAGGAAATGGGGGAGGCATTTTATATGTAGAGAGGCTGAGGATGAGGCGGGAAAGGAGACCAAGTGAAGAAGGAGAGGGGAACACACGTGATGCGCTGCAATTGTAAGTTTAGAGACCGAAGACTAGCAGCGGTACCAATCCTCTAAAGTAACACAAATGTTTATTTTAGATCCCGTCCGTTGGATCAGAATTCGAGCCAATCTATTATTATCGAACGGTTCGGATTTAAATTTAAAATTTGAGTTACTGTAGTGGAACTGAATTCAGACAGGAAGAGAATCGAGATGGATGGTTGGTTGGTTGCCTTCTAGAGAGGAGAATGTATACACACGGTCAATTTTGGTTACTTGGGGATTTTCTGAGGCATTGTTATATGGAAGACCATGTGTTTAATTGTATCCCTCTTAGGTTTAGCGATGGGCGTAACAGTGACACAGAAGATGATGATACAGAAAATCAACAAAGACTGAATTAATTTTATTTGATTCTTTGATTCTAGAATGTGTTTATTTTTATTTGGGTCTTCTCTTTCCTTTTCATATTCCCTCCTTTAGACTCCAGACTTAGTCCCTCCGCAAATGAAATAATAATAGTATTCTATCCTTAATTAATTTTGTTAGCCTTCTTAACTGTTTTTTTTTTAAAATTAATAAAAAGATAGTTAGAGATATTGACTATGACTATGAGAGGAGGGTTTGACGAGAGAAGAAGTAATAAAGTCACGTGCCTATATACAAAAGAAATTAAGGCTTCTTCCATCTCCTTTCCTTTCCTTTCCTTGCTCTTATTTCAACATCTTTTATTTGCTTTGGTGGGTGGGGGTGGGGTCCCCAATTTCCCATTTTTGTTTCATTTTGGAAAGAATAATATTATTTTTTTGCATGTGCAACTAGATGAATGGTGACAAGTAAATTTACTGCCGGTGTGGAACTATATATTATTATTTTTTAATTTATCTTAATTTTTTATTTTGGGATTTATCGAATTTTACATACAATATATTATATATTATGAAGTATTATTATTCAAATTTATAAAGTATTTTACTTATCATTAAATTTTGAGGATGTTAATTATTATTTATAATATAATATATGACAACAAATTATTTCTGAATTATTTTTGGTAAACATATTATATTGATATTAATTACCGTTGCGTTGATAATCATAGAGGTACGTCATACGGAATTCATAGTAATAGGGAATCTTTTACAATTACTTGATCTGGACCGTTCTTTTTAACTTGGCACGAATCTCAAAGCCCAATAATACTGCCCCCTCAGTCAGCCCGACTCCTAAACCGGCTGAGAGTTAATCTCAACCGTAAATAACTAATTGTAAAAGGGAATCTTTTACGGTACCGTCAAGGATATGGGTCCGACTCCGCTATTTTTTTTAGAGAAAAACAGCAACCTCCTTTTCCGATCCGAACCATTCAAAAATTTGCATTCACGTATCTCGATAAAACAACTTTTTCATACACAAATCTTAACGAATTTGAATGGTTCGGATCGAAAAAGGAGGTTGCTGCTTTTCTCTAAGAAAAGCAGCGGAGTCGGATCCCAAGGATATGGACTCACGTCATACGTGAGGCTCCTAATAAAAATTAGTAATTAAATGCAAACCTTCTAGAGCACTATTGACTTAATTTAAAAGTGAGCAGAAGGTGGATTTGCAAAAGTGTCCCATGCTTTTTGTGTGCTTAATTTCCTTGTATAATGCATGCTTATTTTATTTCTCTTTCCCGTTTACATTGTAAAGTATGAGTTCAGTTAGATATTTTGACAATTATAGTCAACAAGGTAGATGAGTTTGTCATGCATATATATATATATATAGATGAGTTTTTTTAAAATCAGTGATTTAAAAAAAAAACTCTAAAAAAATAGTAAAATTTGATCTCCAAGCACAATTTAATATGGAGATTAACTTGAACGGTTTGGATCGACATTTTGTGAAAATTGAAGATATAAACGTGAAGTAAAATACTCGTTTTACTTCGCGAAGTACTATAGCCCAACTCTCTCTCTCTCTCTCTCTATATATATATATATATATATATATATATATATATATATATATAAAAGAGATAAACAAACCAAAATATAGAAATACAAAAGATGTAACCTTTTGAAAAAAAAAATCCAAAATTATTGCTTGTAATAACTTTATAATCCATACCTTAACAATTTGAATATACAAAATTATCACAATGGTTTAAAATTAGAATTGTATGTTTCTAGAATATCGTTTTTAAAATGACGTATGTGAATAAAAAAAACGAGAAGAAAAGGTCATTTTGGCACATGCACTTTGAATTGGTCTATTTAATAAATGAAATGGATAATAATATATAAGTTAGTAATGGTACCCCACAGGAGGCAACTTTGACCTAATTACCTGACAAATTAAGCATCTACCATTTATCACCTACCTTTTGATTCATTCAACTTTGACCTCTCTACACCTAATTAATGTGCTCTCTTTTTTAATTCCACCAGTTCTTAGGTTGAATTGAAATTATCATTTTCCATACCATTATGGATTATTGCTTAGGATTATTTAAAAGCGGGTTTGATCAACCAATTTAATTTGCTCATGAAGACAAATTTGCCTATTGTTTCGTCAGATTCTTCAAAGCTAGAGAGGTAAGCACAATCCGGTTTATATGATGCAAAGCTGCCATGTTTTTTTTTTTTGTTTTTTTGTCCAGATGTTATCAAGGAGAAAGGAGTAGGTCCGATGCCCATCGGACCTACTTTTAGGTTCAATGATCATGATGACCGTCTGATCTAATTTAAGATTTGTGCGCACGAAAATTGAAACAGATAAGCACGATTTTAAGCATTCTGCACAAATCTTAAAGCAAATAGACGGTGATTAAACCCATCAAACCAGAGTAGGTCCGATGCCCATCGGACCTACTTTCAAGTGGTTATCCAGAGTCATAAATTTGCAATAAAAAAGAGTGAGGCTACGGTACTATGTATAGCGCATATTAGTCTGTACTATGAATTCAAAATCTCTAGCTGTCTATTTGTAAAGGGTGTGGTATAAAAATGTCAAGAACATGACGAACCAAAACCAAATAAATTTATACGCTGTCCATTTGTAGTCACACAATATGTACACTGTAATTCCGTACATCACGGATTGAATGAAATTGTACGGGATTTCGATTCCAATCTAGCTAGAACAATAATTAGATCTTATTATATATTCATGATATGTATATATTAATTTGCTGTAAGGTAGATTGGTAAATTTATTATGTATGTAAAAAGGATTTATCAAACCAAGCAAGGAAATTACAAATCCAAGTGCATATATAGAGTAGAGGCCAGAGAGTACATCCCAGCTGCTCTCTCTCTCTATAAAAGACGGCACGTTCAAAATCCACAACTGGTTGAATCGACGAGGAATTTTTCACTCCAAGGAACACGCAAGAAGCATACATCGAACCATACTGACAAAACTCACGAGAAATTCGCATTTTATTCACGTATTATTCGTTTTTTTGGACGTTACCGAACCGAACTCCGAATAAAACACAGAAAAACGTATAATACGTTTTATTTGTGAATAAAACGTGTATAAAACGCGAGTTAACGAATTATTCGCGATAAAAACGCGAAAAAAAATTTCCAAATTTTTTTTTTAACGGTTTTTTGGGGTTTTTTTTTTTTTTTTTGCTTCCTTGTTGTACCGAATCATTCCCGAATTTTATCTGAATTATACCCGAATCACGAATTTTTGACCTCGCCGAACCGAACCCGAACTTTTGATTTGTCACTATGCATCGAACCCATGGCATTAAATAGATCCTGGACCCTTCCCCTGTAAAAGCATTGATTTTGTTATGCAATTGCAAAAATTAATTTGATATTTCGACAGACACGTTACGTACCATTTTTGAACCCTTCCTCCAGAACACAGTCCCAAAGAACGAATTAATTAAGGCGATGATGAAAGTGAAAACAAATCTGATAATGTTATATGATGGATTTCTCCAGTATGACAAGTTCTGTTTCTATATACACATGCCACGCATTGTTAATTGCAGGAACGGTTGCGAATACTGGGATGGGAATTAAGTGGAGGTCCATTGAGCCTGGAGGAGGTGCGCTCAATTTCTTTATTACAGCCAAGTTCTTCCTGTAATATTACTGCATATAGAGTTGGGCTACAGTACTTCGCGAAGTAAAGCAAGTGTTTTACTTCCGTCTATATTTTCATTTTCAAAGTTCAAATATTGATCTGAACCATTCAAGTTGTTCTCCATATTTTATTGTGCTTGGAAATCAAATTTTACAATTTTTAGAAACTTTTTACTATTTTTTTGGAATTTTTTAAAATCACTGTGTTTCAGAAAATCGTGAACCATAAAAAATCAATGATTTTAAAAATTCTAAAAAAATAGTAAACAATTTTTAAAAATTGTAAAATTTGGTCTCCAAGCACAATAAAATATGCAGAACAACTTGAACGGTTTGGATCGACGTTTTGAACTTTGAAATTGAAGATATAGATGTGAAGTAAAATACTCGCTTTACTTCGTGAAGTACCGTAGCCCAACTCACCATATATATTATTTTTGTTTCATTTTGTTACAAAAATGAGGTTTCCTTCATATGTATAATATCATATAAATAAATAAAAATAACTTGGTTAAATTCTCACTAGTATAGTTCTGATTTTTGGTATACATCGTTGCAATCCAGATGAAGCAACTCCTCCTGTGATTTTGAAGTCACTTCCATCATCCATGTTGCCGGATTATAACCATCCCTTATTTTCTTTATTCCTCCAATTGCCTTTTGTTTTTGTAAAAAACAAAAAAAAGTAGAGAATATGTTAAATAGTACAAAAAAGAAAAGAAAAATATTAAGTGCCTCATCAAAAGATTCAAAAATGTCAATGCTAGGTTGATGGATTGTACAAACAACAGTTCACCCTGTGTTAACAGTATTTTTGACAGTTCTCATAACAATAGCAGCAGCTCTTGCATCAAGATCAGAAGTCGGTTCATCCATGAAAATAATCGATGGATTAGCAACTAGTATAAAATTATAAAAATGATAAGATTATCATTTAACTAAACTATATATATTTGAAAATAGAAGAAACAAAATAAACAGGTACACTAGCTGTGAGAGGCCCAGAAATAAATTGACAGCTGCAACGGTTTTTTTTCCTCTATGAGAGAACCTTTCCTTTGTTATTATTTAAGAAATGAGAAAAAAAGAGTTTCAGAAATATCTACACATTTTGGTTACTCTTCAAGTAAAAAGAGAGTTCAGAAAACACATTTGTTATTCTTTGAGAAATATGCACATTTGATAAGAAGGAATTTGTGGGTGGAATCTGGAGACACTTAGCTAGTTCTCCGGTGCTCTTTTTAGATTCTCGATTTTTTTTTTTAAATAGAATTCATGTAAACCAAATGAACGGAACAAGCCTTCGGGGCTGGGAATTTAGAAATCTAGCCTCCACCGATCCCTAGGATCGGTGGAGCAGAAAAAACGCAACCTACACCGGTCCCTAGGACCGGTGCAGCATGTTTTGCACTGGCCACAGTCTCCTACACGGCTCCACCGATCTCCAGGATCGGTGTAGGTTGGGTTTTTTTGGCTATACCGGTCCCTAGGATCGGTGGAGGCTAGATTTCGAAAAACCCAAATCCAGAGGCTTGTTCCGTTGATTTAGTTTAGAGTAATTCTATTTAAAAAAAAAAACCTATATTCTCTGTATCTTTCAATCTTTTTAAATTCTCCATTTGAGGAACAGGTAACTGACATACATATTAGGGTTGGACTTGGTTCATGTGCACTGTGAGACTGACATCGCAGTGGGTTTGACTTACGATCTATGCGCCAGGCTTGCCCATCTCCCATTTCCACTAACATTTCGACTGGGTCGCTGATAAGTGGGTCCCATCCTGTCGGATCTTTTTAAACATGCCCAAATTGCACCCAGGAGATCTGTAGCTGTTTTTTGCTAGGTGTGTACCCATTCTGTGCACCCATATTTGTACCAAGAACTTAGAAAAATTTGTACAAAGTCAACCCTTTTGAGATTTTGGGAGTTCTTTATATCAAAATTGATGATTTCTTATGTAGAATTGAATCATGAATTTTATTTCATGAAAATCATTGCTCCTTTTTTTAATGATTTTCAAGAAATTAGAATTTTAAGGCATTTCTCTCACCAATTTTCTAAAGAAGTAATATGGTAAACTCCTTACATAAATTCTCAATTATTTCGAGTTCAACAAATGAATTCCCACTTAAATAATTTATTATTTACAACGTAATACTTCTAGAACGATAGAGATTTTAATTTTAGTTTTACCAAGTACAAACTATTATATTGTTATCAAGGATCTGTGGCTGGGGCCTGGGGTTGACTTGAATCAAAGACACATCATATATACATGCATGTTCTTTAATTAGCTGTCAAATTTAATACACAAATGCATAAATACGTACTACTATTTCAATTTAAGTTAAAAATAAAATGCTATATATATATATATATATATATATATTTGTTATTCAATATATAGAGGTTGGCTAATATCAAACGTTTGTTCCTAGGCCATGGAACAAACGTTTCGGTTTTTATATTTTTGAAGTCCAAACAGTCGATCCGAATCGTTCAATATTCAATCTATAATAAAATGTGCTTGGAGACCAAGTTTTATATTTTTTGGAATTTTTTTAATATTTATTAAGCCAGTTTTAAAATTGCTATTTTCAATGATCCAAAAAAATTTCACTGTTTATTAAAATCAGCGATTTTAAAACTGGCTTAATAAATAGTAAAAAAAATTAAAAAAATGTAAATTTTGGTCTCCAAGCACATTTTAATATAGAGATCACATCTAACAGTTCAGATCAACCGTTTGAAATTTGAAAATCAGAAAACCAATTAGTTGCACCACGGCTCCGGAACAAATATTTTAATATTAGCCAACCTCTCAATATATATATATTACTAATCTCAAGTAATATATAGTTATATGCTCCAATTCTCCTTCCAGAACATTAATAGCGTGATGCATGAATCACTTATGACAAGAGTACCCGCTCCTATAGTTTATGACGAAATTAATTCTCACAACAATAATTAATTAATTAATTAATTAATATTTAATGCGAGGTGAAGCAACTGACACATCAAGCAAGTGTAACCAACTCTTACTTATAACCTCTTCATAGAATTCTTTCTAAATTAAATTTCTTAATTTGCTTTCAAGGAAAAATTAATTGAAAATAATCCGAATATTAAAGTTGCAAATAATTAATTAAACACATGCATCAACGTTAAGTATGATGAACAAATATATCTACTTTCAAAATTAGCAAAAAATAAAGTGACTATATATAGTAGGGAAAAATTTAAAATATTATACAATTTTTATTTTTCATGTATATATAGATGCATGGTTCTACAAAACATTTCTTTCTTTTTTTTCATTTTGTTATTTTGCTGATATATATAATATGTACACCAAGAAGAATAAAAAAGTTGAAACCACCATGTCATAATCTTATAGATATTCCTTCTATCTTTCTGTCAATTTTTTAATTATTTTATTAAAAAAAAACAGCACTCAGCAGAGTCTGGATTCTGGAATAATAATTCTCTATAAATTATATTTGTTTAAATAAAGAGTCGATAATATATAGGAGTGACCACCACCACAAGCAATTCAAGTCTAATTAATTAGCTAAGCGGAAAATTTCACATCTAAAAAAATAAAAATTAAAGAAAATAATGATATGGATAGTTTTAAAATTTATTCAAATAATAATAATTTCTGGCGTGGTCTTGACAAGGAAATTAAAAGAACATTCCTTATTCTTTACCTGAGAGATCCATCAAATATAACGCAACAAAATATATGCTATTAATTAATTAACCAACCAAGTCCTTAATCAAAAAATTTACCAATAATTAAGACGTAAATATGATGAATATAAAAAATAGTCAATCAACAAAACAAGCACAAGTAAGAAAAAGTAAAGTAAATAAAGAAAAAACATGCAAATTTTGATGAAGGTTTCACAGAAAAAAAAAAAAATTGCTGGAGTAAAAGCAATTTATTGAAAATGAAATTAATTGAATTGAATGACTCGCTATACTATTTGACACAAAAGAAACCTCAATGAACAATCTGTTTCATGTAAAAATGAGGTGGCTTCAATAATTAGTTAGTCAATATTATTTTTGTTTGATAGTAATATTTTTATTTTTATTTTTAATGGGATAGAATTCTTTCATTTATATATTAATTTTTAGTGTTTTAGCCTACATAGCAGAGTTGTTAGCAAAAGTAGACCCATGTCAAATATAATTTTGAAATCCTCATAACAGCTAAGTTTCTGGAATCATGCTTCTTAGGGAGAATGAATGCATGATGCATCAAAGGGTATTTTATAATTTATATATATAATTAATTATAACAGTTCTCGAATTGAGAAGCTTAGCACGCAATCTGAAATTAGAACAGTTCTAGAACATCTTCCTCTGTACTTACAGGGATTTAATAGAAACAACTCTACAATAAATTAATATAAGGGAGTCAAATCAGCTGAAATCCAAAATATATGAATAGTGTTTCTGGAATTCCTGAAATTCCGAATCCAGCCGTTCAACTTTTTCTGTGCACGCATCACGAAACAACTAGTTTTTCTATGCACGTATCTCAAAACAGTTCAACGGTTGGATTGTGGATTTCAGAAATTCTAGAAACACTGTTCATGTATTGGGATTTCAGCAGATTTGGATCCGAAAGCACATGCTGATTTCAAATTGCAGCTGCAAAATTGACGCTTTATATATAGAATATCATAGAAATAATTAAGTCAATGGTTTGAGAAGGTTCCATTAAAATTTCATTATTGGTACCTAGTCCTCCTCTCAAACAATGAGGCGTACCTAGTTTTTCTAGAATAAAGAGATACCACCCAATTAGTTTAAAAATATAAATGCTGGATTATATGTTTGACATCTTTTGCAACTAACGGCTAGTAAGGAATGAATATTCAAACATAACTATGTTGTTAGATGCAAAAAATTAAAAATGTGTGTACTAATTTTTTTTTTTTTTGAAATACAACTATATCACATTTACTATATGAACCATCATCTACAAAATCAAGCAACCTCATTTACATATGTGCCATAATTGACATGATAATAACAAGCATTACTAGTGCATTAATTCACACAAGTTAAATGAACTGTGGTAAAATAAAATAAAATAACATGGAGCTGTCTCATCTCCTCTGCCAATTGATTCTCTGGAGCGCGTACACAAAGAGCAGCGCAAAGGAGACGGTGAAGGCGACAACTGTGTCTGAATCCATAGTAGCTCCTGAGAAATTGTTTCACTGTCATGCCGTTGTCAAGCACGTCCTCTACATCTCCATACTGTTGTGCGAGCAAATAAAACCATCTCCACCAAAGAGGGGAATTCTCTGCCGAAAATTATAATTTATTAACAATAAATTGCAACGTTCCTGATCACAGAGAGCTGGAATCGAACAAGAATCGAACAAGGAACGAAGAACTAAACTCAATTTTATTAGCAATCAAAGAAATTGGGTACAACGGCAGAACCCAAAACTTTCAATAGAAACAATACAAATGACTTGATAATTCTCCCCCTAACTCTATACTCTTATTGGCCTTATATAGGCGATGGTAGAGAGACAGAAATAACAGAAATTGGTTTACTAATTCCTTCTAACTACTTATTGTTACGACCTTGTTTCTAACAGCACCGCTCTTCATCTAATCGTCTCCAATGCTCTCCAGTTCGCACTCAGTAACCTTCTTTCCTGAACTGACATTGCGGGTCCCAGTTCTCATGGAGTTAGACTCCTTAACCATCTTGGGCAGCTCATTAAGTGAGGACCCCACCTCCAGCTCTTCATCATTTAAAGTGAACCCTGACCGTGCCTTCCCCTTCTGCCCAGTACCTTCGCCATCTTCTTCCTTCACACTGGCTGAGTCCAGCTTGACCCGTTTCACCTCTGATCGTGACCCGGATCGTTGCATTCCCTCCTCCTTGAGAGATAGCTCGTCCTCGAGCTTGAATTTCCTAACCTCTTGCCATATTTCTACATCCCTCGATTCATATGTGCCATCAATTTCATTTGAAAATGTGTTAAACCCCAAATATGACCCCTCGTCGTCCACTGGACACCACTCCTCTCCTTCTAATTGAAATAGACGCACAAATAACCTGTTTGGGTCACCCTCCTCCTTCTTACTAGCCTCAGGCACCTGCTCACAAATCTTCACTTCTGCTGCCTTTTTCCCAATCACTAATTGAACTGGCTTGCCATTGTGTCTTAAATCCATAACTCCCTTTTTCAAATCTATATGCACAGGGCTAACTTGAGCTAGCCAATCTATGCCCAATACCATATCGTATCCACGTACCTCTAATAGTCTCAAATTTGCTTCTAACTCTTGCTCTTGGAGCTCGAATTTCTGATTCTCACACATAGATTTAGTGTGAAGTTCTTCACTGCCTGCAGTTCTCACTCTGAGAAGGTTAGATGGTAGGACCTGGAGCTGCAATCTGTGAGCAATTGAGGGGTTGAGGAATGAATGGGTACTTCCAGAGTCGATTAAGGCGGTAATGGGCATGAGGTTGATACTTCCCTTAATTCTCACTGTTTTGCTAGAGGAATCACTAGGAATACACACTGCTACAGTGGCTTCTTCCTCCTCAAATTCAACTTGCTCATAATCTTCTTGATCAGTGAGTAAGTGGATCATTTGTTTGTTACACCTATGGCCTGGAAAGAACTTCTCATTGCATTTAAAACACAACCCCTTAACTCGCTTTTCTTCCATTGAGAGTGTGCCTTGAGGATTGATGAGATATTTGGTACTGTGGGATGTTGACTCTCTCAAATTCCTTCTTTGTTCTTGATTGTTACCCATATCATAACCAATTTGAGCTCGATTTGGGAACACTCCTCTTGAGTTGGTGCTGAACGACAGCTCAATCTGCCTAGCAATCTGAAATGCATCATCAAGTGTGAGAGGGTTGAACAAACCGATAGTATTCTGGATCTCATCTCTCAACCCGCCTATGAAGCTTTCTTTATAGAAAATCTCACTGATAATTCCGACTTGGCTAATTAAGCGCGCCTTTGCTCTTGAGAAATTCTTGATGTACTCATCTACTCCTTCTTGCTGATGAATCTTCTTGAATTCAGCTACTGGATTTGCATTGACCTTGGCAAAGTACTTCAACACCTCTTCTACAAGGATCGGCCATGGTGGAGTTGGTTTGGCAACCTTGTAGCTTCTGTACCACTCCCTCGCATCACCTGAGAAGTGCATCGTCGCCATTCGCACCTTATAGATCTCAGCGGTCTGATAAACATCAAAGAAGAAGTCGCATTCTTCAATCCAGTCGTGTGGATTCTCGCCCGAGAAGACTGGAAAGTCGATACGAGGAGGATTAAGCCTTGGATTCGCTGGATGCTCGTGCTGTCTGTAATCGCGACCTCGCATTGGTTCTTCCTCAGCTTCTCCAGTTGGCTGAGTTGCAAATTTTTCTCTGAACAATCGCGTGAGCTCTCCAAGCTGCTGATTGACTTGAGCGAATTGCTGCACATTGTGAGCTTCCTGTTGAGCAAGCCGGTTGCTCACTTCACGCCATGAAGACTCTGATTTGGTGAAGCGATCGCTCAATGTCGCCAATTCGAGAGACAGATCTTCTGCATTTGAGGAACTTCGAGTCTTTCCTGCCATTGCCGATCTTTGTGACTTCTTGGAATGATGCTTTCCCAGATTTAATTCGAACCTGGCTCTGATACCACTTGCAACGTTCCTGATCACAGAGAGCTGGAATCGAACAAGAATCGAACAAGGAACGAAGAACTAAACTCAATTTTATTAGCAATCAAAGAAATTGGGTACAACGGCAGAACCCAAAACTTTCAATAGAAACAATACAAATGACTTGATAATTCTCCCCCTAACTCTATACTCTTATTGGCCTTATATAGGCGATGGTAGAGAGACAGAAATAACAGAAATTGGTTTACTAATTCCTTCTAACTACTTATTGTTACGACCTTGTTTCTAACAGCACCGCTCTTCATCTAATCGTCTCCAATGCTCTCCAGTTCGCACTCAGTAACCTTCTTTCCTGAACTGACATTGCGGGTCCCAGTTCTCATGGAGTTAGACTCCTTAACCATCTTGGGCAGCTCATTAAGTGAGGACCCCACCTCCAGCTCTTCATCATTTAAAGTGAACCCTGACCGTGCCTTCCCCTTCTGCCCAGTACCTTCGCCATCTTCTTCCTTCACACTGGCTGAGTCCAGCTTGACCCGTTTCACCTCTGATCGTGACCCGGATCGTTGCATAAATTAAGAACATTAATTATACTCTTACAAAGTTACAATGAAAGATATTTCATTTTCTATGCATTTATTTATTTTCTAAAATTATTACTCTACCAAAAGACAAATTGATTAGCAAGTTCAAACTTTACAGGTCTTGGGATGAGAAATCCAGAGAAAATGTTCCACAAAATGTTATATATAATTGGTAATAAAAAAAGGAATAGGGGTAAACCAATATTTACTCTTAGTTTCTTACTTGCCACTTTTGTTCTCTGATTTTAATCCTGGTTAGTGGGATTCAACTCTAATATTTAGTATTTTTGTTCAGAAATTGTTTCAAAGACTATTTCTTGAAATTTAATTTAGCAAATTAGCGATTGGAAAATTGGAGGTCAAATTGTAGTTAATTTATTTAGCAAATGCGAAATTGCAGTTTATTTTTGTAGATCCCTCCTTTAATTAGGGGCATATTTGTGTTTTAGGGAAGCAAATAATAGTTAGTTCAGACTAGCACAATCAGATGAGTTCAATCGATTCTTAGCTGAATATTTACACAATTGAAGGTAGAGAACCCTCTAGCCAAATTTTATAGTCACCACTTTCTGAATTTTAAACTTTTTATAGCAAATTTCAATGTATATATATGTTCATATTTTGAATGTATTGTCAATTTACTAATCATTTATCTTACTACTATTAGTTGATAACGATCTCTTTAATTAAAAACCATGTCTGGAACTCTGAGCATTAGATCCATATATGATGCTGGTACCAGCGTACCAGTGTTGATTCTCCTGTGTGCTGTTCATAGGGTTGAAGAGCGAGGGCAAAATAGTCATATTAGATAAAATATAAGTTAAAAGAAAAGATTACATCAAAACTTTCCTTCCATCTGTGTGGATTTCTGGAGCAAGAAAATGTATTTAAATTCCCTCCTTCCTTTCCTTGTCCTCCTCTTCCCTCGCGTTAATTCTCTCCCCCTCTTATACAATTTCTGGAGCACACCTTTAGGTACTCTTATGTGCTTAATACATGAGGCAAGAGCTAACTTCTCAGGAGCAGGAGGAGAATTAGCAATACTACTAGAAGAAGAACAACAACAAGATGAAGAGGAGGAAGAAGGGGAAGTAGGTGATGAGGCAAGTGTCAGAAATCAATACCAGCAAACACACAGAAAGAGAGAAGAAGAAGTTGTGGTGCAAAAACTGCCGCACCTTTTCTTGATTTTCCTTAGCTTTTATTCATAACTTAAAGCAAAACATAGAAGTAAATAATCTAATACATCTCTATCCAAAAATAGAAAAGAGTTTCCTGTTTCCATCCGCTGAATAAGAGAATATAATAAAAATACAAATAACAAAAGATATTATTAGAATCTCTAAAATAAGCAAACTAATATTGAGAATATTGCATCATTATTCAGCCTCAAAACTGATCTTCTGCTCCACTCTGTTTGCGTGCTGGTTGTGTGCCGCTTGACACAACAGCTTACACCTGACATTCTCCCCCTTAAGCTGTTGTGTCTCCTTGACAGTCTGCACCCCGATTCTTTCTCTTAGCTCCAGAAATTTCATTCTTCCCAATGGCTTGGTTAATATGTCAGCAACCTGATCATTGGTCCCGATGTGTTCGACCTCCACTCTCCCTTCTTCTACACACTCTCTTATAAAGTGAAAGCGAGTGTCAATATGCTTGCTACGATCATGAAAAACTGGGTTCTTGCACAGCGATATTGCAGACTTGTTGTCGACTTTAAGCTTGATCTTTTGAGATTGTTTACCAGATAAATCAGTACGCAATGTTTCCAACCAGACCCCTTGACAAGCTGCTGATGCAGCTGCTATATATTCAGCTTCACACGAAGATAGAGCCACCACTCTTTGCTTGTTTGATGACCAACTAACAGGATTGCTTCCAAGGAAGTAAACCACACCTGTAGTACTTTTTCTGTCATCTAAATCTCCGGCCAAATCACTATCAGAGAAGCCCACAAGGTTGCGATCTTCATCTGGCATTTTTCTGTAACAACAGCCCATGCCAGTTGTCCCTTTCACATACCTTAGAATGTGCTTCACTGCTGCCATGTGCTCAGTCGTGGGAGATTCCATAAACCGACTCACAATCCCTACAGAATATGCTAGATCGGGTCTGGTATGTAGCAGATATCGAAGACTCCCCACAATGCTCCTGTACCGGGTCTGATCAACTGGTGAAGAACCACTATCTTTTCTGAGTTTGAGTCGAGCTTCCATAGGTACCTGTGCTGGATTACATTCTTCCATACCACACTCCTTCAGAACCTTCTGAGCAAAACTCTGCTGACACAAAGTAATCATATTAGACACTTGTTTTACCTCTATGCCAAGATAGTATGTCAATAGACCCAAATCACTCATTCTGAATCTTTTCATCATCTCCCCCTTAAACTTTGCTATCTCTTCTTCACATGTTCCTGTAATGAGCAAATCATCTACATAAACTCCCACCAAAATACTTCCTTCTCCTTGCTTCCTTATGTAAACTGCATGTTCGGATCGTGTTCTCTCAAAATTCATGGATCTCAAAGTACTATCTAGTTTGAAATTCCAGGCCCTTGGTGCCTGTTTCAAACCGTATAGCGCCTTGTGAAGTTTTAACACCTTGTGCTCTTGACCTTTTATCTCAAAACCGGGTGGTTGTGAAACATAAACCTCTTCTCTTAATTCTCCATTCAAAAAGGCAGATTTTACATCCATATGATGCAATAACCACCCCTCTTGTACAGCCAACACCATAATCATTCGCACCGTCTCCATTCTAGCTACAGGGGCAAAAACTTCTTCAAAATCGATCCCATGCTGTTGGACATACCCCTTTGCCACGAGACGAGCTTTGTGTTTTGCAATTCTTCCTTCTGAATCTTTCTTCAATTTAAACACCCACTTGAGTCCTATAATTTTCTGCCCCTCGTCAGGTTCTACAAGACTCCAAGTTTTGTTCTCTTCGATGGACTGAATCTCCTCTGCCATAGCATGATTCCAGTTCTTATCCTTGGTTGCTTCATCAAAATTTCTCGGTTCCTCTATCCCAATCAAACACACAACAGAACAATTCAATTGAACAGGTTCAGTTTCACTATAAATCTCTTCCAAGCTTCGTAGCCTTACCGGAGTTCCGTGGGAACTCACCTGATCTTCATGATCATCGACACCCATTGAATTTTGTGTAAGTGTGTGCTGACTCGGGTTACCAGATCTCACATCTTCACCATCATTTTGAGATTCATCATCCGACTCATGCTCCTCAAATTCTACTGAAAAACCATCAGCTTTCTGAATTTCAGACCTTCCCCTTTCGATGTCCCAGTCCCACACTTTATCTTCCTCAAATACAACATCCCGTGTCACATGCACTTTTCTAGTGACAGGGTTGTATACTCTATATGCTTTGGATCCCTTTTCATAGCCGAGAAACACCATGAGAGAGCTTCTATCATCAAGTTTTGATAAGTGTGGACTTGTTGACTTCACGTGTACCAGACATCCAAAAACACGAAAATGACTTACCTTAGGCTTCCTCTTATACCATGCCTCATAGGGAGTCATTCCTGTCAGACTTTTCGTGGTTGCTCGGTTTAAAATATACACAGCCGTAGTCACTGCCTCTCCCCAGAATTCAGCAGGAATTCTCATGCTCTTCATCATGCTTCGAGCCATACCAAGAACGGTCTGATTTCTCCTTTCAACCACACCGTTTTGTTGTGGAGAATATGGTGCGGTTAAGAACCTTTTTATGCCTGTTTTCTTGCAATATTCAACAAAAACATCTGAGTTGAATTCACCTCCCCTATCTGTTCTAAGCGCCTTCACCTTTTCCTTCCTCTCTACCTCAATTTCTTCCTTAACTTCTTTGAAAGCAGCAAAAGCTTTATCTTTGGTTTTCATGAGAATAATCCACATGTATCTACTAAAATCATCCACTAATAATAGAAAGAATCTATTACCGGCTGGTGTGGGAGGAGTAATGGGTCCACACAAGTCCCCATGAAGCAATTCCAGTGGTTCTCTTGCTCTGAATTCTGCTTGTTGAGGAAATGAGAGCCGACGCTGTTTGCCAACTAAACAGCCTCTACATACTTCGACTGCACATTCAATCTTTGGCAATCCTTCTACCAGATTTTTCTGACACATCTGTTTTAAAGACTGAAAGTTCAAGTGCCCATATCTTGCATGCCACTTTCGTGTATCATCTTCAACACTTGCTCTTAGGCACACGGACTTCACTAGGTCGAGCTTCAGAATGTACAGTCTGTTCTTGGATCTCTGCACACGGATGATCAGCCTCCCATATTTATCAAGCACCATTAGATTGCCATCTTCAAGTTGCACTCTGCAGCCATTTTCTTCTAATTGCCCCAGGCTGATTATGTTGCTGGTTAATTTTGGGATATAATAAACATCGGTTAAAGCTCTTTGTTCTCCTGTGCGCCCTTTAATCATCACAGTGCCACGCCCTCCTATAGACACTGCTGACCCATCTCCAAGTTTCACAGTTCCTTTGATTGTTGTATCAAGATTTGTGAGATGTTCTAAACACCCCGTCATGTGATTACTTGCTCCCGAATCCAAGTACCACATGTTCTCCTCTGCTTTCACCTTTGCCCCTAAACACAATGCCTCAGACCCCCCAACGATTGTTTCAACGTTTATGATTTCATTCATGAGAAGTGCTGGCTCCTCTTCCTCTTTCTCCACCAAATTTACTCTTTCCTTCTTAGGTTTACGACATTCTGATGCAAAATGCCCGTAAATTGAACAATTAAAGCACTTAATTTTTGACTTATCAAATTTCTTATACCCCTTCTTCTCATATTCCCCTTTAGATCCTCCTTCTTTGCTCTCAGAACCTTCCTCTTTCTTCTTTTCTTTCAGAGAAAGTGCCTCCCACTGAGTCCGTGTGAGCATCAACTGTTCACCCTCTTCTTTATACGATTGTCTGCCCTTTAGACTTTCCTCAAACACTCTCAGTCTTCCAACTGCTTCAGCCACCGACATCTCAGACAAATCACCCCACTGCTCAATTGTTCCAATGATAGGTAGAAATTTGTCTGGTACGGCACTAAACAACTTTTCAACTACAACATGTTCACTCAAAACCATCCCAAGAGATCTGATTTCTCCTGCTACACTAATCAAACCTTGCGAGAATTCTACTATACTCACAGAGTCTGACATGATCATTCGATCAAACTGCCTTTTCAGCACCTGTGCCCTTGCTTTTCTGACACGATCTTCTCCTACACTCATCTGCTGTATGGTTCCCCAAGCCTCCTTTGCTGTCTCCTTTTCAGCAATTCCCATCACCACGGCATCAGGCACCGCCTGGGAGATAGCAGCTAGAGCGCCCTGATCCTTTTCTTTCTCGACAGGTCCGGTACTCTCAACTGCTTCCCATAACCCCAATGCTCGTAGAATTATCTTCATCTTTACTGCCCACAAGTTGTAGTTTGTGTCATTCAGCATAGGATACTGAATCGGCACTCCAACTCTCGTAATTGTGCTAGGTGGTTTTGACTCTCCGTTCTTCGCCATGGTTCAGAACCTCGCTCTGATACCAAATGTCAGAAATCAATACCAGCAAACACACAGAAAGAGAGAAGAAGAAGTTGTGGTGCAAAAACTGCCGCACCTTTTCTTGATTTTCCTTAGCTTTTATTCATAACTTAAAGCAAAACATAGAAGTAAATAATCTAATACATCTCTATCCAAAAATAGAAAAGAGTTTCCTGTTTCCATCCGCTGAATAAGAGAATATAATAAAAATACAAATAACAAAAGATATTATTAGAATCTCTAAAATAAGCAAACTAATATTGAGAATATTGCATCATTATTCAGCCTCAAAACTGATCTTCTGCTCCACTCTGTTTGCGTGCTGGTTGTGTGCCGCTTGACACAACAGCTTACACCTGACAGCAAGGAAGGTGTCGATGGATGGCGATGAGCCTTATATCGGGATTGAAGAATTCCCAAATCTTGTTGATTGAATCTGATTATGACTACTTTATAGATTTAGACACTACTCAATTGTAACATAGGGTTGGTACAGTACCACTGTTTGTACATTTTCTAGTAGATTTTCTACTTGAGTTTTAGGAAAATTACAATACAACATTAAAAAAAATGATTTGGAGTATTGACGATTGGCCCATCAGTATTTCAGTACTCTCTGAAGAGAATCGAATGAAAATTGGGAGATCGAGAGACCCCTTTGGTTGTGCTCCTTGTGCACCTGACATTAATCTTTTCTGTTTTTTTTAACTGCCAAACTGATACTGATGGAAACATAGAAATAGAGAGTACTGAAACCTGAACTGAACTAGAGCGATATTTGGTCTGTAGAAATCGACCGAAATGAAAGAAAGAGAATGGGGAAGAAGCTACTTGGAAGGACACGTAAGGGGGTTGACTGCCACGTGTCCGGCAAGATTTCAAGATTTAAGGATGGTGGGACGGGTGTGTGTAATTGCAATTGCAACTGGGCTTCACGCTTCTACTTGGGCCTAAAATATAAAATGCATTAAAACTTGTGGGCCGACAAGGGGTCCAAAAAAATTTGTGATGATCGTTCATGAACCATAATGTTTTGTTTTTTGAGGCTCTACTTGGTCCGTTACAGGAAGAGATAAGAGAAATGGGAGAAACCCTAAATCGATCCTCTTGCTTTTCCCTGTCGCTGCCGATTCTTCACAGGTATGAGATAAGAAATTTGCAATCATTTGAGAAATTAGATGTTTAGATTTATATTGAAATTACAAATTTTATTGTACAACAGAGAAAGTGTTTGAATAATTGTTTTTGTGAAGGTGAAAGAGAAAGATGATGAAAACCAAGAGATGTGGTATTGATAGGATTAGTAGCTTGCCTGATGAGATTCTCACATATATCCTATCATTTCTTAGTACAAGAAACGCCGTGCAGACATGCATCTTGTCCAAAAGATGGACAAACACATGGGCATCTGTGCCGGTTCTGGAATTTGACATTGATGAGTTAATGCCAAAGACTTTCGATGGTAAAATGGCTGTAAAATTTGTGACCAAATTCGAGTTACTTGTGAAAAATGTGCTGGAGAAACGAGACAAATCCTGTGTGATTAACAAACTTGGACTTTGGTTGGATTGTTGTGGGGATTACTTGCCTTGCACTCAAGTTCTTGCTGATTGTATTAGTGATGCGATGAAGTTGGGGCCTCGAGAGTGCTCAATCAAATTGCGTTCATGGGCATGTTGGAATTTAAAATACGATCTGATTTTCACTTGTGCATCACTAATAGATCTACAGCTGTGCGTTTTTGGAACTGGTCTAGCTATAGAACCCAACTCAATAAACCTTCCTTGCCTCAAAACCCTAAACCTCACTGGCCGTGCTAGTGATGATTTTTTCAAAAAGCTTATGTTAGGGTGTCCAGTGCTCGAAGAATTAGTAATATATATGGGGATCATTGAGATATGTTCCAACACTTTGAAGAAGTTGGTTATTCGTGATTGGTATGAAGAAAATAGATTACAGATTTCCACACCTAATCTCCTATACTTCGAAATTCGTATAATGGATATGGGGGAAATTCTTTTGCTAAATATGCCATCGCTTGTTGACGCGTTTATCTCTATTCCTGTTTGGTATTACAAGGATGATTATATTACTGGGGTCCCTAAGTTTATTGCCAGCTTTCCAAATCTTGAAATCTTAAAGTTAGAAGTTGATGATTGGATCGACGAACAGGTACACTCTCTTTGCAATATATTGGAGACAAAAAATCTGTGATGTTTTGTACTTTTACATATACATTTTGTTGGCATTTTTTAAGGTTCCTTGAAAATAATACTTGTGTACATGATATTTGTTTGTAGTTCTCGGAGTAAAACATACCATGCCTATAATAAGCATCCAAAGTTTCAATGTATAATTAGCTTTGTGATTTACCTTTTTTCTTTTTTCTATTGAACATAGTTTTAATTTTACTTTGTGAAAATAGGCACAGAAGAAGGAATCCTCTAATTACCCAGTCTTCAACAGCTTAAGGCGTGTGGAACTTGTGAGTTGTGGTGTCAATGTCTTTAATCTTGCACCATTTTTCCTCCATCGCTCACCTAAACTACAAGAGCTCACCTTGCAAAACATCTGTGTAATCTCTCTCTCTCTCTCTCTGTTTTGCTACTGGTTATTTTTTCCATGCCTCAGTTGAGGAGGCGGACAAAAACATAATCAATTAATGAGATAGTCTAAAAATCCAAATTGATATACTAGAAATGGTCTTTGATTAGGAAGGTAACAATATGGTAAAGGCCGTTTAAAACCAGGTGTTGTTCAAATTACCCCCTCAAGTAAGCCATTGATATATGATCAATGAATTGTATGCAACTTGTTTTGTTACTATAAAAGTCAGGGGCTGTTGGTCCGGAGAGACCGATTGATGCATTAGAACAGTGGGCATGGGCAACTGCTCCGGAGGGACCGAGTGATGCATTAGTCCAGCGGGAGTTCCTTAAGACCGTTAGAATTGTAAGATTTAAAAATGATAATGGATTTGTTGATCAGCTGATCAATATGTTGTCTGCCCATGTTAAGATCATTGGTGAAATTATGCGGGTTTGATTCCCGCTCCCCCCTCCCCTCTTTTGTTAGATTATTATGTAAGTTGTTGTGGTTTCTGTGATGCAACTTTGTTGTATTAATGCCACTGAGCTTCTATAATTTTATCGTTTAGTTATGTCTCTTTGATATTTTTAAGTTGATATGATTATGTACGAGGTTTGCTAATGCAACATCCTTGTAATCTGAGAGCTGTATTTAAGCCAGTTTTGCTGTTTGGTCTTCAAATGATTCAATTAAATAGCTCTAAGAGAGATACTGGTAGCGTTGCAGGAAAAGAACAGATCAGGACCAGATCAGATAGGGTGAATTAAATTTGCTCTCTAGAAATGGTTTCTGGACCTCAGCGTATATTTCCTTATTGGTCATTTCAAATGTTGATCGTTTCAGGTTTAAGTAAATCTAGTTAGCATGTTTGACTTGCAAGATTTATAAGCTAATTTCAGATGATTGGAATTCTGTTAGTGTAAATGAATCAGATATTCGAGTACCTGCAAATGAAATTACCATATATGGACTAGTATTCAAATAAGAAACAAATAAGGATATTAATATATTGTGATAATTAAACTAAATCTGAAGTGATATGTTATTTTGTTTTATGATGTTATATTGTGATAATTAAACTAAATCTGAAAAAAACGGGAAAAGAACATATCAGGAGCAGGTCAGATAGGTTCAATTAAATTTGCTCTTTAGAAATGGTTTCTGGACCTTGGCGTATATTTCTTTATTGGTTATTTCAAATGTTGATCATTTCAGGTTATAAGCTGATTTTAGATGATTGGAATTCTGTTACAGTGGAACTATAGGTATTTGAGTACCATAGTTTGAATAAGAAACAAACAAGGCAGAACAATGCAGATTAATTTCCTCTAGTCTGAAATCCGAAGTGATATATATGTTATTTTTTATGATGATGTTATATTAATTGTGATAATTAAAGTAATTTGCTATAAAAAGCTTATGCTTCCAACCTTAAAAAAAATATTTGCTATAAAAATGGAAGATAATATTAATATATTGCATTTCTATTTAAGTTTTGATATTATAACTATAAATGTTTTAAAAATATATGAATTTGGAGTAATTTCATATGAAACATATATGTCATCTAAAAGAAAAATACAAAAAAAATGTATTACTAAAATAAATATTCTCCATTCTTATATTATGCATGTAGTTGACCTGATCCGCCAACGACTGAGATTGAAAGATGAATTTCCGAATTGAATATTAGCCCTTCAATCACATAATATGTCTTCTCTGGATTAAATACATCTATTTTATGTGTAGAAATCTAAATTTAGTTAAAAACATACTCGCCACATAAACTGCTATATGGTTTGTCACAATTAAAATTGAATGAATTCCTAGTGATTCGTTTCCTTATTTCTCATTACAGCTATCTCTGATTCCAGCAATTAAATTATTTTCTTATTTCTAAGTTTCTTCCATTTCATTTCTCCTCTTCCTCTATATTTTTTGACAATGAAAATGGAAACAATCATATCTTTCTAAATTTTGTTTAGGGCCGTGAATAGATGAAGATCAGATCTTGTGCTGATGGAAACAATCATATATTTCTGATCTGGAGAGAAAATGAAGAATATCTTGAACTTTCGTATAAAGAAATAATCTGTAGAGAAATTTCCATTGTTAAAATAATTTTCATCATGAATATATATGTAGAGAAAATCCTTATTGAATCATTTAATCATATCTTTCCCAATTTTATTTTTTACAGAGTATTTCTCCTCTAAATCGTTTAATGACCTGTCTTGCTTGTGGAGAAAATTTGATATTAAATCGCAACGATGTTTTAAGAATTTTTTTATGTTATATTTGATCTGTTTTTTTTTCATTTGTTGTTGTTTCTTTTATTGTTATTTATTATTTGGATCTCCGTTTTTTTCATTTGTGTCTTTTATTTTCATTTAAATATATAGTATTATTAATTTTGTGTGAATGTCAAACAAAAAAGTCTCTCCATATTATATTTAATCTTATAATATGTCCCCGTTGCAACGCACGGGCACGATGCTAGTTATGTATTACAAATATTACAAACTATAATAAAATAAATTTTGTTTTAGTGTTTGTTGTCACCACATGTTAGAGCGATCTTTACTTCTCAATATCAGTCTTTCTAAATGCGTATGACTCCAAAATGAAGTAGATATTAAAAGAAAAATCTATCAACAAACATATTTGAACCATGCTTAAAATTGAAGTGATTTTTTTGAAATATACTGAAAATTAGAATATGTTAGATTTTTTTTATTCTTTTTTTTCCGATTAACATATTTCTCATAAGTATTCAGCCATATAATTTGTAAATTTCCTTCCATTTTCATAGAATAATATAAATTAAATCTCACTGTGTCATTACAATGTAGAATATAAATATATCATCAGTTTTCTCCAATAACTTATATGTAATTATCTATCCAAAGTTATATATGTTGAATATTTTTCATAATCAAAATGTAAATGAAACTAGATAATATTAACAAAAGTTATATATGTTGAATATTTTTCAGAATCAAAATGTAAAAGAAACTGCTAGTTAACATTTGTTAATATTTCTTAATAAATACAACGACTAGTTGGAAAGAAATTAAAGAGTATTTTGCATATTTAATAGCTCTACTATATATAATTAATCTGAGGTTCAACCGAACATTTCATACAAAAAACATGTAAGAACATGCATGTTTAGCCTACTTTACATTCACAAACTAATTGTGTATGAAGACTAGCAAATTTATTTATTATTTTTCCTAAATATAGTTTATTTATGTATACATTATGAGACTGACGTGTCCGGTGCCTATTCAATTAAAATTTTCACAAAATTTGTATATTTAAGATATCTCATATTTTGTATAACTGATGTGTCCGGTGCCTATTCAGGAATAGCGTCGGGGCTAGTATTATTTTAGCTTTGAGATTCGTGCATAATGTATTGAACGGTTAAAATTTTCCAAAAAGTCATGCAAAATATGAGATATCTCAGAGGATGCGAATTTAGACCGTATGGCCATCTTCGGTCTAGAATTTTTGACAATTTTATTTTCTTTTAAAATTCTGAAAACTCTATAATTATGTTTTAGACAAAAATGTTAATTCAAATTGGGACGAAATCCTAAGAGATATCTTTCTCCAATTTTGCAACTTTTATTCTTCATTTTAATCAGAGTTCATATAAATTCAAATTAAATGATGATGTACACAAGTAGAAATAAAATAATAAGTAATCGATCTATTTTGTATTGGATTTAAGATGAAGATATGGAATCACTTAACAATTATTTATTTGACAATTTATATAATCTTTAAATTAAATTTTATATTTGTTACTTGATATTTGATACTTGATATGAGTTTCTTTAAATTAAATTTATATAATCTTTTTTTCTTTGGGTTGCTCAAAATTTCAAAATTAGTTGATCCAATCTGACTTGTACATTAAACTACAGTTTCTATTTCTACATTTTAAATCTCATTATGAGACGCTGCTACAAGAAAAATTGCAATTGTCCGCTAAATTACTTATTATGAGTTTCTAACTTCTATCATAAATTTTAAATAATTTTCACATTTTAATGTTTTTCTCAAAAATATAATGATTATGAGCATAAATCACAGCAAAGCGCGGAGTCTGACTCTATTAGTGTTAATTATGTCTTCTATATATATTCTTGAAATTATGCTAACAGAAAGCCAATATATCCGAAATTATCAATTAAAAGAAATTCCATGGGATCCAATCCCCAGTCCTCTAAAAAAAAAATACCGTCTCGATACAAAAACAATCTCAAAATTCAAGTAACAAATATATATCACAATTGAATTAACAAATATTTAACTAATTAAACGGTTAACTTCATCTCATATATGTTTCAAGTATATTGTTTAAGGAACAGATATATGTTTAAGTATATTGTTAATGCTAAACAATTCATATCATAGATTATTAACAATAACTAATGATGAGATATATATTTAGAAACATTTAAGTACACGAGTAATAAAAATAAATGAAAGAAGAAGCATATCAAGACTAAGAGTCAATCAGAACTACCATTTTATCTAGTGGCAAAGACACATAATCTTTATGTCAGAGGTCATGATTTTGGAATCCAGATAGGAAAAAATATTTTTTGTTGTAAAAACATAGGTGTTAAATAGTTAGGTGGCTTGACCTCCAACTTTACTCAAAATGACTAAGCTCCAACTTTACTCAAATGGACTAAGCTGATCAATCTGATCAAGAATGAGTGTCAGGGCTGCCCCAATGATATAGTAACAAGGAAGAGAGATTCAGAGGCAAGGCCAAAATTCAAAGTTTTTGTTGACGAAAACAAGTCACTAAAGAAGAACAAACAGGAAACACACATTTGAATAATAGTACATAATTGAAATAAAAATATATCAAAACATAAAGCATGAGGAGAGGAGCACCTCAGAGGTGTTACGTGGGGATCCACATCCTTGGTTATTAAGAATGGGTGTTTGAAATATGTTTTTGTGTAAATCTCCACAGAAATATAGAGTTCTACTATGCACGGGACACATCCTACACAAGAGAGGTAATAAAATCATTCTCATTACCAGTGCACCTGTTAATAACAAGTATATAGAAAATAACATACGAAGGACATGTATATTACTCAACAAAATACTTGAACAAATAATATGATAAAAAATAAAAGTGAAACCAGTCTTACCAGAGTTATGCCTTTTGTACAAAGAAATTTTAACTGTTGTCTATAAAAATTAACGTTAGCCTAAGTAAAAGTACAATATTTAAAAATAGAAAAGGATGAAGTTACTTACTGCTCTCCTTTATTCTAAAAATTACCGATAAAATATAAATATGAACATACCATTCGCCGAGGTCATAATTCAAATACCAATATATGCCAAACCTTTGAAAGAAATCTTGCCCAACAAGAGAAATTAAAACTGTGACTTTGAATGAGGAGGGTAGTGCAACTTTGTTGAACAAACTACCTCCAAATCTTAAGAACCTTAGTCGCTTTTCAATTCCTTATTGTGTAGGCAATACCAAATTTGAGAAGGCTATATGTGACCGAGGTGAGGAAGAAAGAAGTGAAGCATGTTCCACCAGAAAAGCTTCCCCACAAGTGGACTACGTGAAAGAGAACAAGGGGTCGAGCTGCAGACCTAAAAATGAGCACTTCTTGAGAGGCGACCCAAGCATTTATTTAGTTTTTGCTTTCAATTCTCAATTTTTGTTGTTGTTAGATCATTGATAAATTTTTAAGTATTGATAAACTCACTTTTTTCATTTCCTTAGAAAAACTTTGGAGATCAACTCACAAGGAGAAAAGTCCGAGAGATTGGCGGGATGCGACTACCATCTCGCGGGTCGCCATCACAAGCCACGGTACTGTTCATGGCGAGCCGCGACTATCGGTAAGACCTGAAAAAAATTGAAATTTTTTTCTAGAGGGTTGCAGCGCTGCATTGGCGGGTCACGACACTGTTCTGGCGGGTCTAGATATTATTCATGGCGGGCCACAAAACTCTCGGTCGGATCCCGAAAAAAAAATTAGTAGGCCATAGTACTGTTCACGGTGGTTCGTGAGAAAGAAAGAAAGAAAAAAGTAAAAATAATTAAAATAAAAAAATCAATAATATTCTTTTTTTCAGCACATTTTTTTCCTCCTTGACTTTCTTTTCTTTTATTTTTCCCTTTTTCTTTTTCTTTTCTTCTTTCCTTCTTTCTCTCTTTTCTTTCATTTCTTCTTTTCCTTTTTTCTTTATTTCCTTCCATTTTCTTCTTTCACTTTTTTTTCTTCTCCCTTCTTCTCTATTGATTGACGCTCTCTCAACTGACATCTCCATGCCTCTACGTCGGATTTTCAAAGGCTCAAAGACATCAACCACATGGAAACCATCGGCGAAAAGGAGGTAGTTACCCTCACCAATCCATCCGAGCAACGAAGTGACCGTGCCTCCTCCACTTCCATCTTGTAAGTTTCCATGTCTTCTTCTATATTTTTTTTTTTTGAGAATGAATACATTAAGGACAATGCTTTGTTTAAGCTTAGGAGGGAGAACTAAAAAGGAATTGTATTTGCATTTAAGTCATGTTTATTTCTCGCAAAATTTTAATTTTTGTATTGCATTTAGAGACAAATGAGTCATGTGTCCCCTGCCGTGTCCATTTGTGTGTCGTGGTCACCAACTGAAAAAAATAGCAGGACAAAGAACACAATACATAACAATATTATTTCTTTATTTTACAATTTTTTACAGTTTTTTCACTTTTTTTTTTTTTTTACATTTCATCTGATTTTTTCTTTGCTATACATACATTTAAATAATTGATCTATGATCTATCTATCTGTTAAGAGATTTAACTTTCTTGAAACTATTTTAATCCGTCTAATCTAGGGTTGACTGCCACGTGTAATTGCAATTGCGATGATTTGCACAGCACTCTGTCTGGGCTTCACGCTTCTACTTGGGCCTAAAATATAAAATGCCTTAAAACTTGTGGGCCGACAAATGGTCTCAAAAAATTTGTAATGATCGTTCATAAACCCTAGGCGAAATAGAAAGAGAATCACCTAGGCAGCCACTGCCAGGTTTATCAAAAAAAAAGAAATAGAAAGAGAAACTGTAAAAACCCTAATAAACCCTACAGCCGATTCTCCCGCTGACCTCCTCTCTGCTCTATCCGCTTGTAGCTTATTCTTCACAGGTATGGCAGTTTTAAACTTTATTTTATTGTTTACTGATTTTAGTGATTCCTGTCGAAATTAAAAATTTCCAATCATATGAGAATTTCGATGTTTAGATTTATATTGAAATTACAAATTTTATTGTACAACAGAGTTGTGCCAGGAAGGTGTTTGAATAATTGTTTTTGTGAAGGAGAAAGAAAGATGATGAAAACCAAGAGATGCGGTATCGATGGACAAACACATGGACATCTGTGCCGGTTCTGGAATTTGACATTAAAGATTTGGAGTTAATGTCAAATATTGTTGCAGGTAAAATGGCTGTAAAATTTGTGACCAAATTGAAGTTACTTGTGAAAAGTGTTGGAGAAACGAGACACATCTTGTGTAATTAATAGATTTCGACTTCGGTTGGATTATTGTGGGTATTACTTGCCTTACACTCAAGTTGTTGCCGATTGTATTAGTGATGCAATGAAGTTGGGGCCTCGAGAGTGCTCAATCAAACTGCGTTTGTCTGCAAATTTGAATTTGAATACCGATCTGATTTTCACTTGTGCTTCACTAATAGATCTACAGCTATGCGTTTCTATAAATGGTGTTCCTCATGTAGCTATAGAACCCAACTCAATAAACCTTCCTTGTCTCAAAATCCTTGACCTCACTGGCAGGGTTAGTGATGATTTTTCAAAAAGCTTTTGTTAGGGTGTCCAGTTCTTGAAGAATTAGTACTATCAAGTTCCATGGGGTTCATTGAGATATGTTCCAACACTTTGAAGAAGTTGGTTATTCATAATTTGAACGAAGAAAAAAAATTACATATATCCACACCTAATCTCATGTACTTTGAATTTGATATCATGGACATATATCCTATAATAGATATAGGGGAAATTCTTTTGCTAAATATGCCATCGCTTGTTGATGCGTTCATCTCTATTCCTAATTGGTATGATGATGATTATGATGAGTATGATTATTAGTGGGGTCCCCAAGCTTATTGCCAGCTTTTCAAATCTTGAATGCTTAAAGCTACAATTTGAGTGCACTGACGAAAAGGTACACTCTTTTGAAACATATTGGAGATAAAAAATCTGCGATGTTTCTACTTTTGCATATTAATTTTGTTGGCATTTCTTAAGGTACTTTGGAAACAAACAAAACCTTTATTTGGTCATGTTATATGTTGGTCATGTTAAATGCCTATACTTCAGTGTACATGATATTTGTTTGTAATTCTTGGAGTAAACACATCCCATCGCTATAATAAGCTTCCAAAGTTCTCATTTATAATTAGCTTTGTCATTTTCCTTTTTCTTTTTTTCTTTTGAACATAGTTTTAATTTTACTTTGTGAAAATAGGCTCTGATGAAGGAATTATCTAGTTGCCCAGTCTTTAGCAGCTTAAAGTGTCTGAAACTTGTGTGTTCGGGTTTTTATGTCTTTGATCTTGCACCATTTTTCCTCCATCGCTCACCTAAACTACAAGAGCTCACCTTGCAAAACATCTGTGTAATCTCTCTCTCTCTCTCTCTATCTCTCTCTGTGTTTTGCTACTGGTTATTTTTTCCATGCCTCAGTTGAGGAGGCGGACAAAAACATAATCAATTAATGACATAGTCTAAAAATCCAAATTGATATACTAGAAATGGTCTTTGATTAGGAAGTTAGCAATATGGTAAAGGCCATTTAAAACCAGGTGCTCTTCAAATTACCCCCTCAAGTAGGCCGTCGATATATGATCAATGAATTTTATGTAACTTGTTTTGTTACTATAAAAGTCATGGCCTACTGATCCAGAGAGACCGAATGATGCATTAGTCGAGGCATGGGCTACTGCTCTGGAGGGACCGAGTGATGCATTAGTCCAGCGGGAGTTCCTTAAGACCGTTAGAATTGTAAGATTTAAAAATGATAATGGATTTGTTGATCAGCTGATCAATATGTTGTCTGCCCATGTTAAGATCATTGGTGAAATTATGCGGGTTTGATTCCCGCTCCCCCCTCCCCTCTTTTGTTAGATTATTATGTAAATTGTTGTGGTTTCTGTGATGCAACTTTTGTTGTGTTAATGCCACTGAGCTTCTATAATTTAATCGTTTTGTTATTTCTCTTTGATTATTTTATGTTGATGTGATTATGTACGAGGTTTGCTAATGTAACATCCTTGTAATCTGAGAGTTGTATTTAAGCAAGTTTTGTTGTTTGGTCTTTAAAATGATTCAATCAACTAGCTCTAAGAGAGATATTGGTAGCTAGCGTTGCATTTGCTCTTTATAAAAGGTTTCGGGACCTTGGCGTATATTTCTTTATGGGTCATTTCAGATGTTGTTCGTTTCAGGTTTAACTAAAGTCTAGTTAGCATGTTTGATTTGCAAGATTTATAAGCTGGTTTTAGATTATTTGAATTCTGTTGCAGTGCAACTATAGACTAGTATTCAAATAAGTGAACTTCATGTAGTCCGAAATCCGTAGTGATGTGTTATTTTTTTATGATGATGTTATATTGTGATAATTAAAATGAATTTGTTATAAAAATTGGAGATGATATTAATATTACATTATTTTTATTTCAGTTTTGATATATTTTTTGAGTAAAATAGGGATCCAAGTCCCTATTATTTTACTTTGATATATAACTATAAATATTGTACAAATATGAATCTAAAGTAATTTCATACGAAACATATATGTCATTTAAAAGAAAATGCAAGAAATATAAGTGTGTATTACTAAAATTAATAATATGTTATAAACATATATTACTAAAATAAAGTTGATGTCAAAAGAAAATCTAGCAATACACGTATCTGACCTATATTTAAAATTTGAGTATTTTTTAATTATACTGAAAAGGAGGATATGTCAGCTTTATTTATAAAAAACAAGGTTATAAATAGCGATTATCACGTCATCGCGGAAAGGCTAAATAAAAAGCTATTCCGAATAGCGTTGCTATAGCGAAAGCTATCCTACATGTTTCAAAATTATGTTTTATATTTCTACTTATTATCAACATTATCTAAAGTCTCATATAGCGATAAGTAACGCAAAATTGATTAAAGAAATAGAATATTCATATTGAACCAGCACAAAGTCCAAATTGCTATTCAAAATATCTCTAATAATATCATAAACTATCTATCTTTTTCCATTCATAATAATCTAAGCATCATGTAAACTATATATATTTTTCTATTAAAAAAAACCTAAGCACATGGCATAAATTATCTATCTTTTCTATTTAAAAGAAAAAACAATCTGGACCTTAAAAAAATTGATCATTAAAAAAAAAATTCAGTTTTGACCTTTAAATAAAAGTCTATGTAGCATAGTGTGCACTATAGCGCATAGCGTGTAGTGGAAATAGCGGACTGCTATTACCGCTATAGCGGTCGTAGCTGAAATAGCGCACTTTTATCCCATAACTTAGCGTCAAAAGTCCAAAAACGCTATAACGCCGCTATTGTGTCGCTATAGCGCGCTATTTAGAACACTGATAAAAGAATAACAAAAGAAATCCTCCGACGAGGATATTTCTGTGAAGTATTATTAGCCATAATGTGTAAATTACCTTTAATTTTGATGGAAAAATATAAATTAAATCCCTTCCATTGCAATGAAAGAATATAAAGGCATCGTCAGTTTTCTCCAATAACTTATATGTTTATATAATTGTTGAATATTTTTCCACGGTCAAAATGTAAAAGGAACTAGACAGTATTAAAAAAAAAGTTATATATGTTGAATATTTTTCAAATTCTGCTAGTTAACATCTGTTAATATTTCTTAATTTATACAACGACTAATTGGAAAGAAATTAAAGAGTATTCTGCATCTTTAAGAGCTCTACTATACCATCAAACCAATATGTCATGTAATTAATATGAGACTCAACCGAACATATCATACAAAAAACATGCAAAAACATACATTTCTAGACTCACTTTATATTGACACACTAATTGTGTACGAAGACTAGCAATATTTTATTATTTTTCCTTAGTGTAATTTATTTATGTATACATTATGTGACTATGATCAAGATTGGAAAATATGTCTTGATCAATTTATTGTATTGAAATAGTAACTACAATTCTAAAATTAAAAACTACTTGTTTTTATAGTAATTTTGTATAATTAGAGGTGATCTCATCATATAAAATTGAAAGATGCTATTTTTTTTTCTGTACCACATGCTCCATTCAAATTGTCTGCAACAATATAAAATTGTTTTAGAATCTCTGTACCCAAAATTTACAAGTATATTATTATTTGTGCATCATGTTCTGAAAAAAATTTGATGAATAGATTGTTTTTTGTCACATCACCTTATAATCAATAAAGATTACTTCTCTTAATGATGCAATATGCAAAGTTAAAAAATGGAAAAATTACATTAAAATATTTTCATCGGACGCATATTATGTATAAAATTAATGGTCAAAATCATGTTTTTTTTTACTTTTGTAGAATATCCAAACAAAAAAAAGGTTCATAAACACATCATTGTTTTTCTTTACTATATGATCTGTTAAATTGCGAGAAATACGTGCAACCGAATCGGTTTAACAAAATAAAAAAGGCAGAAAGATATATACATGAAACATTTTTATATATACCACACAACAAGTAACAAACAGTTCTTATCAATTCTTTACTATCTGGGGATACAAAAAAGAAATATAACAAGTATATTATTATCTGTGCATCTTGCGGTAAAGAAAGTTTGTCAATAAACTTTTTTGTTTTTGCATCATATATATGATCAATACAAAAAAAATATTAAATCAATATTTTAAATTTTTTTCTATTATATAATTAAATATTTGGACTATAAGCAACAATCATTTTTCAGGTTAAAAATTGTAAAAATGATTGATCTTTTATGAATCTAGTTTGAAAGTTCTACATAATTATGAACATGTGCGTAAAATATAATTAATATAGGATTTATGCTGTATTTAAAGACGAGATAGCTTTTTTAAAAACTAGATTAACTCAATCTTACAATGAGAAATATTTACATTTAAAAATTTAAAATCATTTACTGTAAAATCACTCGCCATTATGGCAGTACGATTAAAAGATAATATTGTAATGCGGGTAGGGGTGAAAATGGAGCGGATTCGGAGCGGATAATGTTGATACTCTATTCGTATTCGTTTTTCAATGAGCAGATACGAATACGAATATGGATAGAAAACGGATGTCAAAATTCGAAACCAAATTTGCCTTAAATAAATACGGATACAGTATGGATAATCTATGATTACGGATTCAAATACGGATACAAAATGAATAATTGTCGCATAATTGAGTCATATTAATATCTATTCACTGTCCCACGTATATAATATAATAGTAGTATTACAATCAAAACATAATTTTTTAATAATGAAAAAAAGAAAAAAAAGGCAAAAAAACTAAAATAAAAGATGAAGAGTTATTTTATTGTGACATGGCATGTACTCTTATGGTTAAATCATGAATAGTGAACAACTCTGATGATCAAGATTAATGGAAAGGGATGGTTTATCCCGTCTAGCTACAGTGTCAGATGGGATAAACCATTCCGTTTTTTTCTATATTCGATTTTTCAGCAAAACGATCTCCTTTTGTGATATTTTTTTTATATTTATTTTCGATTAATAAAAAATCGACTAGATAGCTTCAAGCCCAAAATATTTTACTATGGTAACTTTACAATTACATTCGAAATTAGTACTTAGCTCAATACCAGTAACTGTTGAATTTGAGAAATTGAGTATATATGAGGAGTTTTGAGGGAAAATATTTTAACTGTTGAATACATTTTTTTTTACCGTTGGTACTGTCCTATTTATAATATTTAATTGGTTCAACGGTACCACACCTATTTGTATTCTTATTTCTATTAAATGACAAGAGGACAATTTTATTCTTCATCAATCTTAGCCATTCGATCAATGATGACAACTGAGATCGATCTTACAATTCTCTTTTATTTTCAACAGTAACATCATACCATTCACACCAAATTAATTGGTACTATATGCGTGTCCCGAAATTTTTATTAATACCATCTCCAAAAAAAAATCACAAATTTTGAAGAATTTCAAATCTACTAGGGCCGCAACAACAAATGGTCGCTCTATTCTTCGGGGGCCTCCATTTGTCATTGCGGCCCCGCAAAAACTGAAAAAACGCAAATTCTCATCCATTCGGTTGAGTTTTAATATATTTTTTAATATTTTTCAAAAATATAAATAACAATTAATAATTTGAATATGTAAGAAACAACATCAAATAAAATAGATGAAACATCTTATAATTTAGATGTACTAGAAGTACTCTGAAATATTTTTCTTCAGACATAATTTTTTTCAGATGTAAAAAAATTAAACTATTTCTTGATGTGTTACTGGAAAAAAAATAAAAATGTTTTAAATCTGAATTATTGATCCCAAATCAAAAGTCACTTCTAGTAAATAAAAAAATTATTGTGATTGTTGTAGTATATTAAATTGTAAGATACTCTATCTATTTTTCAAAAAAAATTAATTTGACCTTTGTAATAATTTCTATAAGTGATTTTGAACCGGGATCATTAATTCAGGTACAAAGTAGTTTTATTTTTTTTCAGTAACACACTAAGAAATAGTTGATTTTTTTTACAATCGGGGAAAATCATATCTGAAAAAAGTTTCAGAATCCTTCTAATACATCTAAATTTCAAGATGTTTTATCTATTTTATTAATATTCTTTCTGATATATTTAAATTATTAATTTTTCTTTGAATAATTATATGAATCCCCACACTACTGTCCTCCTCTATCCCCGCAGCTACATTAAAGGAATGGTGTATCATGATCCCCACTAATTATATGGTCTCCTTTTTCAGTCTTCACACTTGTCCTGCGTGAACATTCATAGGTATAAATGCTTGGAAGATAATAAATTAATACTTGCAAACTAAGATATTAATACTTGCATTCGTAATTTGATATGACTATATCGGGGGCCACTCAAACTACATGGGGAGGAGTATCATACACATTTTTAGAGGTGGGCTTTTTTTTTTTCTTTTTCAATCTCATCCACATTTCTGACGATCTATGAGAAATTTTACAAATCTAAAACCACGAACGTATGCTATGCAATCAAATGAGATTTGGTTTGTAGAAATTGAACGAAAGAAAGAAAGAGAAGGGAAAAAAATTATATATATGAAGAAGCTACTAGGAAGGACACGTAAGAGTTGACTACCACGTGTCCGGCAAGATTTAAGGATGGTGGGACGCGTGTCATTGCAATTGCAATGATTTGCATAACACTTTGTTTGGGCCACGCTTCTGCTTGGGCCTAAATATAAAATGCATTAAAACTTGTGGGCCGAGAAATGGTCTCAAAAAATTTGTGATGATCGTTCATGAACCATAATGTTTTTTGAGGCTGTAGTAGGTCCGTTATAGGAAAAACTCTAAACCCTAAATTGCCTCTTTCGCACTCATAACCTCACGACCCTCTTGCTTCCCTCTATCGCTGCCGATTCTTCACAGGTATGAGAAAAGAAATTTCCAATGATATGAGAAATTAGATGTTTTCATTTATACTGAAATTACAAATTTTATTGTACAGCAGAGTTGTGCCAGGAAGGTGTTTGAATAATTGTTTTTGTGAAGGTGAAAGATGATGAATACCAAGAGATGCAGTATTGATAGGATCAGTAGCTTGCCTGATGAGATTCTCAGATATATCCTATCATGTCGGAAACGCCGTGCAGACATGCATCTTGTCCAAAAGATGGACAAACACATGGGCATCTGTGCCGGTTCTGGAATTTGACATTGATGAGTTAATGCCAAAGACTTTCGATGGTAAAATGCATGCAAAATTTGTGACCAAATTCGAGTTACTTGTGAAAAATGCGCTGGAGAAAAGAGACAAATCCTGTGTGATTAACAGATTTCGACTTTGGTTGGATTGTTGTGGGGTTTACTTGCCTTGCACTCAAGTTCTTGCCGATTGTATTACTGATGCGATGAAGTTGGGGCCTCGAGAGTGCTCAATCAAATTGCTTTCTTGGGCATGTTGGAATTTAAAATACGATCTGATTTTCACTTGTGTATCACTAATAGATCTACAGCTTTGCGTTTTTAGAACTGTTCTAGCTATAGAACCCAACTCAATAAACCTTCCTTGCCTCAAAACCCTGAACCTCACTGGCCGTGCTAGCGATGATTTTTTCAAAAAGCTTTTGTTAGGGTGTCCAGTGCTCGAAGAATTAGTAATATCATGTTCTATGGGGATCATTGAGATATGTTCCAACACATTAAAGAAGTTGATTATTCATAACTGGTATGAAGAAAATAGATTACAGATTTCCACGCCTAATCTCCTATACTTCGAAATTCGTATCATGGATATAATGGATATGGGGGAAATTATTTTGCTAAATATGCCATCGCTTGTTGATGCGTTTATCTCTATTCCAGTTTGGAATTATAAGGATGATTATATTACTGGGGTCCCTAAGTTTATTGCCAGCTTTCCAAATCTTGAAATCTTAAAGTTAGAAGTTGATGATTGGATCGACGAACAGGTACACTCTCTTTGCAATATATTGGAGAAAAAATCTGTGATGTTTTGTACTTTTACATATACATTTTGTTGGCATTTTTTAAGGTTCCTTGAAAATAATACTTCAGTGTACATGATATTTGTTTGTAGTTCTTGGAGTAAACACATCCCATGGCTATAATAAGCATCCAAAGTTCCAATGTATAATTAGCTTTGTGATTTACCTTTTTTTCTTTTTCTATTGAACATAGTTTTAATTTTACTTTGTGAAAATAGGCACTAAAGAAGGAATTCTCTAATTGCCCAGTCTTTAACAGCTTAAAGCGTGTGGTACTTGTGAGTTTGGGTTTCAATGTCTTTAATCTTGCACCATTTTTCCTCCATCGCTCACCTAAACTACAAGAGCTCACCTTGCAAAACATCCGTGTAATCTCTCTCTCTCTCTGTATTGCTACTGGTTATTTTTTCCATGCCTCCGTTGAGGAGGCGGGCAAAAACATAATCAATTAATGAGATAGTCTAAGAATCCAAATTGATATACTAGAAATGGTATTTGATTAGGAAGTTAACAATATGGTAAAGGCCGTTTGAAACCAGGTGTTGTTCAAATTACCCCCTCAAGTAAGCCGTCGATATATGATCAATGAATTGTATGTAACTTGTTTTGTTACTATAAAAGACAGGGTTTATTGCTCCGGAGAGACCGATTGATGCATTAGTCCAGAGGGCATGGGCAACTGCTCCGGATGGACCGCGTGATGCATTAGTCCAGCGGGAGTTCCTTAAGACCGTTAGAATTGTAAGATTTAAAAATGATAATGGATTTGTTGATCAGCTGATCAATATGTTGTCTGCCCATGTTAAGATCATTGGTGAAATTATGCGGGTTTGATTCCCGCTCCCCCTCCCCTCTTTTGTTAGATTATTATGCAGATTAATTGTGATAATTATGCAGATTAATTTCCTCTAGTCTGAAATCCGAAGTGATATATACGTTATTTCTTACGATGATGTTATATTAATTGTGATAATTAAAGTAATTTGCTATAAAAAGCTTATGCTTCCAACCTTCAAAAAAAAAATTGCTATAAAAATGGAAGATGATATTGATATATTACATTTCTATTTAAGTTTTGATGTTATCACTGTAAATATTTTAAAAATATATGAATTTAAAGTAATTTCATATGAAACATATATGTCATCTAAAAGAAAAATGCAAAAAATGTATTACTAAAATTAATAATCTCCATTCTTATATTATGCATGTAGTTGTCCTGATTCGCCAAGGGCTGAGATTGAAAGATGAATTTCCGAATTGAATATGAGCCCTTCAATAACATAATATGTCTTATTTTGATTAAATACATTTATTTTATTGGAGAAGTCTAAATTTAGTTAAAAACATACTCGCCATATAGACTGCTACATGGTTTGTCACAATTAAAATTGAATGAATCCCTAGCGATTCGTTTCCTTATTTCTCCTTACAGCTATCTCTCGTTACTGCAATTGCATTATTTTCTTATTTCTCCATTTCATTTCTCCTCTTCCTCTATATTTTCGACAATGAAAATGGAAACAATCATATCTTTCCGAATTTTGTTTAGGATTGTGAATAGATGAAGAGCAGATCTTGTGTTGATGAAAACAATCATATATTTCTGATCTGGAGAGAAAATGAAGAATATCTAGAACTTTCGTATAGAGAAATAATCTGTAGAGAAATTTCCATTGTTAAAATAGTTTCCATCATGAATATATATGTAGAGAAAATCCTTATTTGAATAATTTAATCATATCTTTTCCAATTTTATTTTATTACAGATCATTTTTCCTCTAAATCGTTTAATGACATGTCTTGCTTGTGGAGAAAATTAGATATTAAATCGCAATGATACTTCAAGATTTTTTTCATGTTATATTTGATCCATTTTTTTTCATTTGTTGTTGTTTCTTTTATTGTTATTTATTATTTGGATCTCTGTTTTTTCCCTTTGTGTCTTTTATTTTCATTTAAATATAATTTGTTCTTAATTTTGTGTGAATGTCAAACAAAAAGGTCTCTTCATATTCTATTCAATCTTATAATATGTCCCTGTTGCAACGCACGAGCACGATCCTTGTTATGTATTACAAATATTACAAACTATAATAAAATAAATTTTGTTTTAATGTTTGTTGTCACCACATGTTAGAGCAATTTTTATTTCGTAATATCAGTCTTTCTAAATACGTATAACTCCAAAATAAAGTAGATATTAAAAAAAAATCTATCAATAAACATATTTGAAACATGCTTTAAAATTGAAGTGATTTTTTTTAAATATACTGAAAATGAGGATATGTTAGATTTTTTTTTATTAATTTTTTTTTCTGATTAACATATTTCTCATAAGTATTCTGAGCCATATAATTGGTAAATGCCCTTTCATTTTGATAGAAGAATATAAATTTAATCTCACTGTGTCATTACAATGTAAGAATATAAAATATCATCAGTTTTTTCCAATAACTTGTATGTAATTATCTATCCAAAGTTATATATGTTGAATGTTTTTCAGAATCAAAATGGAAATGAAACTAAATAATATTAACAAAAGTTATATATGTTGAATATTTTTCAGAATCAAAATGTAAAAGAAACTGCTAGTTAACATTTGTTAATATTTCTTAATAAATACAACGACTAGTAGGAAAGAAATTAAAGAGTATTTTGAATATTTAATAGCTCTACTATATATAATTAATCTGAGGTTCAACCGAACATTTCATACAAAAAACATGTAAGAACATGCATGTTTAGCCTACTTTACATTCACAAACTAATTGTGTATGAAGACTAGCAAATTTATTTATTATTTTTCCTAAATATAGTTTATTTATGTATACATTATGTGACTGACGTGTCCGGTGCCTATTCAATTAAAATTTTCACAAAATTTGTATATTTAAGATATCTCATATTTTGTATGACTGACGTGTCCAGTGCCTATTCAGGAATAGCGCAGGGGCCAATATTATTTTAGCTTTGAGATTCGTGCATAACGTATTGAACGGTTAAAATTTTCCAAAAAGTCATGCAAAATATGAGATATCTCAGAGGACGCGAATTCAGACCATATGGCCATCTTCGGTCTAGAATTTTTGACAATTTTATTTTCTTTTAAAATTCTGAAAACTCTATAATTATGTTTTAGACAAAAATGTTAATTCAAATTGGGACGAAATCCTAAGAGATATCTTTCTCCAATTTTGCAACTTTTATTCTTCATTTTAATCAGAGTTCATATATATTCAAATTAAATGATGATGTACACTAGTAGAAATAAAATAATAAGTAATCGATCTATTTTGTATTAGATTTAAGATGAAGATATGGAATCACTTCACAATTATTTATTTGACAATTTATATAATCTTTAAATTAAATTTTATATTTGTTACTTGATATTTGATACTTGATATGAGTTTCTTTAAATTAAATTTATATAATCTTTTTTTCTTTGGGTTGCTAAAAATTTCAAAATTAGTTGATCCAATCTGACTTGTACATTAAACTTCAGTTTCTATTTCTACATTTTAAATCTCATTATGAGACGCTGCTACAATAAAAATTGAAGAATAATTATTTTGGTACCCGCAGTTGAGTACCCGCATTGTACCCGCAGTTGATTTCTTTCCCAATTAACTTCCATAACGGTATAACTAACTTTGTCAATCATTAAACTACCTTGAAAAACGTGTAAAAGATGAATCCAGTTTTTTCTTTAAATACATGATATCTTAAGTATAAATACTTGATGAAGCTGATATGAATATTTGATATCTTAGGTATGAATACTTTCTATTTTGTATGAATACTTTTCATATTTGAATATTTGATATTTTGAAAAACGTGTAAAAGTATGTCATCATGGATCTCATTTGAAAGAGAAAATTGTGTAGAACACGTTCGTGGTTTTAAATTTGTAAAATTCCTCATAGATCGTCCCAAAAATTGGTTAGATTGAACGGAGAAAAAAAAACCACCTTGAAAAACGTGTAAAAGATGAGTAGGTATTGTGTCCAGTTTTTTTTAAATACTTGATATCTTAGGTATGAATACTTGATGAATTATATATGAATACTTGATAATTTAGGTATAAATATTTTCCATTTTGTATGTGAATTAATTTAAACCATGAATGTAGCACTGGTGGTGTGATCCACGTGACTTTTTGGTTGTGGTCCCCAATGCAGTCTGACAGTTATAAAAAGGTGCGGGTACGGTATAAATACTTTTTGGTTTTGGTTGTGGTCCCAATTCAGATATCATATATGTAGTTCATTGTATAGATATAAATACTTGTTTTGTATAGGTATAAATACTTCACAATGTTACTATTAATACTTGTAAAACAAAATTACAGTTTTATAAATACTCAACGGTTGCGGTTCTCAAAAACAGTTATGATAGTTTATGTGCGGGTACAGTGCGGGTACTCAACTGCGGGTACTCATATCAGCTTCCAAAATTGAACGCGTCTGCTAAATTACTTATTATGAGTTTCTCACTTCTATCATAAATTTTAAATAATTTTCACAATTTGATGTTTTTCTCAAAAATATAATGATTATGAGCATAAATCACAGCAAAGCGCGGAGTCTGACTCTATTAGTGTTAATTATGTCTTCTATATATATTCTTGAAATTATGCCAACAGAAAGCCAATATATCCGAAATTATCAATTAAAAGAAATTCCATGGGATCCAATCCCCAGTCCTCTAAAAAAAAAATACCGTCTCGATACAAAAACAATCTCAAAATTCAAGTAACAAATATATATCACAATTGAATTAGCAAATATATATTTAACTAACTAAATGGTTAACTTCATCTCATATATGTTTAAGTATATTGTTTAAGTAACAAATATATGTTTAAGTATATTGTTGATGCTAAACAATTCATCTCATAGATTATTATAACAACAACTAATGATGAGATATATATTTAGAAACATTTAAGTACACGAGTAATAAAAATAAATGAAAGAAGAAGCATATCAAGACTAAGAGTCAATCAGAACTAGTATTTTATCTGGTGGCAAAGACACATAATCACCATGTGAGAGGTCATGAGTTAGAAACCTAGATGGAAAAAATATTTTTTATTGTAAAAACATAGGTATTAAATAGTTGGGTGGTTTGACCTCCAACTTTACTCTTAAAAGTGGTAAGCCTCAATCTGAAGAATGAGTGTCAGGGCTACCACACTGATAGAATAGTAACAAGGAAGAGAGATTGAGAGGGGGGCCAAAATTCAAAGTTCTTGTAAGTTTCCATGTCTTCTTCTATATTTCTTTTCTTGTGAGAATGAATGTATTAAGGACAATGCTTTGTTTAAACTTAGGAGGGAGAATCCAAAAATAATTGTATTTGCATTTAAGTCATGTTTATTTCTCGCAAAATTTTAATTTTCGTATTGCATTTAGAGACAAATGAGTCGTGTGTCCCTTGTCGTGTCCATTTGTGTGTCGTGGTCACGTACTGAAAAAAAAGAGCACGACAAATAACACAATACATAACATATATTATTTCTTTATTTTACAATTTTTTACAGTTTTTTCACATTTTTTTTTTACATTTCATCTGATTTTTTCAATGCTATACATACATTTAAATAATTGATCTATGATCTATCTATCTGTTTAGAGATTAAATTTTCTTAAAACTATTCTAATCCGTCTAATCTAGGGTTGACTGCCACGTGTAATTGCAATTGCGATGATTTGCACAACACTCTGTCTGGGCTTCACGCATCTGATTGGGCCTAAAATATAAAATGCCTTAAAACTTGTGGGCCAACAAATGGTCTAAAAAAATTGTAATGATTTGGTCCGTTACAGGTACATGTGATGAATCCCTCTCTCCCGATCGACCCCAAGGCGAAATAGAAAGAGAAACTGTAAAAACCCTAATAAACCCTACAGCCGATCCCCACCTCTGTCTCTCATCCAATTCTCCCGCTGACCTCCTCTCTGCTCTATCCTCTTGTAGCTTATTCTTCACAGGTATGGCAGTTTTAAACTCTATTTTATTGTTTACTGATTTCAGTGATTCCTATTGAAATTAAAATTTTGCAAACATATGAGAAATTCGATGTTTAGATTTATATTGAAATTACAAATTTTATTGTACAACAGAGTTGTGTCAGGAAGGTGTTTGAATAATTGTTTTTGTGAAGGAGAAAGATGATGAAAACCAAGAGATGCGGTATTGATAGGATCAGTAGCTTGCCTGATGAGATTGTCACGTATATCCTATCATTTCTTAGTACAAGAAAGGCCGTGCAAACATGCATCTTGTCCAAAAGATGGACAAACACATGGGCATCTGTGCCGGTTCTGGAATTTGACATTAAAGATTTTGAGTTAATGTCAAATATTGTTGTAGGTAAAATGGCTGTAAAATTTGTGACCAAATTCAAGTTACTTGTGAAAAGTGTGTTGGAGAAACGAGACACATATTGTGTAATTAATAGATTTCGACTTCAGTTGTATTATTGTGGGTATTACTTGCCTTACACTCAAGTTGTTGCTATAGAACCCAACTCAATAAACCTTCCTTGCCTCAAAACCCTTGACCTCACTGGCAAGGTTAGTGATGATTTTTTCAAAAAGCTTTTGTTTGGGTGTCCAGTTCTTGAAGAATTAGTACTATCAAGTTCTATGGGGTTCATTGAGATATGTTCCAACACTTTGAAGAAGTTGGTTATTCGTGATTGTTATAATGGAAATAGATTACAGATTTCCACGCCTAATCTCATGTATTTTGAAATTCATTTCATTGATATATATCCTATACTGGATATAGGGGAAGTTCTTTTGATAAATATGCCATCGCTTGTTGATGCGTTCATCTCTATTCCTGGTATGATGATGATTATGATGAGTATGATTATATTAGTGGGGTCCCCAAGCTTATTGCCAGCTTTTCAAATCTCGAATGCTTAAAGCTACAATTTGAGTGCACTGACGAAAAGGTATATTCTTTTGCAACATATTGGAGATAAAAAATCTGCGATGTTTCTACTTTTGCATATTAATTTTGTTGGCATTTCATAAGGTACTTTGGAAACAAACAAAACCTTTATTTGGTCATGTTATATGCATATACTTTCAGTTTACGTGATATTTGTTTGTTGTTCTTGGAGTAAAGACATCCCATGGCTATAATAAGCATCAAAAGTTCTCATTTATAATTAGCTTTGTGATTTTCCTTTCTTTTGAACATAGTTTTAATTTTACTTTGTGAAAATAGGCACTGAAGAAGGAATTATCTAATTGCCCAGTCTTCAACAACTTAAAGTGTCTGAAACTTGTGAGTTTGGGTTTCTATGTCTTTGATCTGGCACCATTTTTCCTTCATCGCTCACCTAAACTACAAGAGCTCACCTTGCAAAACTTCTATGTAATCTCTCTCTCTCTCTCTCTCTCTCTCTCTATTGCTACTGGTTATCTTTTCCATGCCTCAATTGAGGAGGCAGACAAAAACATAGTCAATTAATGAGATAGTCTAAAAATCCAAATTTATTGAACAAAGAAAATGGCAAGCTTTGAGTATTTACAGAGTCAATAGATATACTACAAATGAAATTTATGCAACTTGTTGTGTTACTATAGATTACACGGGCTGCAACATGGGCTGCAACTCCGGAGGGACTAAGTGATGCATTAGTCCAGCGGGAGATCCTTAAGACCGTTAGAATTGTAGGATTTAAAAATGATAATGGATTTGTTGATCAGCTGATCAATAAGTTGTATGTTCATGTTAAGATCATTGGTGAAATTGTTCGGGTTTGAGTTACAGTGCAACTATAGGTAGTATTTGAGTACCGGCCACCTGCAAATGAAATTACCATATATAGACTAGTTTTCAAATAAGAAACAAATAAGGCCGAACAATGCAGATTAATTTCATTTAGTCCGAAATCCGAAGTGATATGTTATTTTTTATGATGATTTCATATTGTGATAATTAAACTGAATTTCCTGTAAAAATGGGACATGATATTAATATATTACATTATTTTGTAATTCAGTTTTGATTTTTTTTAGTAAAAATAGGGATCTAAGTCCCTATTATTTCAGTTATGATATTATATACAAATATGACTATAAAGTAATTTCATACGAAACATTGAAAAAATTGCAAGAAAAAATTGCAAGCTACTAGGAAGGACTTGTAGGAGAGTTGACTGCCACGTGTAATTGCAATTGGAATGATTTGCACAGCACTCTGCCACGTGTAGTTACAAATAAAAACAGGTTATTATTTGTAGATAGCTTCAACCCCAAATTTTTTTACTATGGTAACTTTACAATTACATTCAAAATTAGTACTAAGCTAACCTCATACGATTCGCACCAAATTGCTACTATATGCTTGTCCATATGCCTTCTTAAGCATGATACAATGTAAATATCTCAACTAAATCTTAAATAAACAATATTTATTTACTATGTTCCTAAACAATGTAAAAAACCATACACAACATCTAAACAAGCATTTATTACTAATTTTACATCAGTAGCATCAAGTTGAGATATAAGTAAACAAAAAGAATACAAGGCGCAAGTTTAATTTGTCAAAATCTATTTATTGGTACCCCTCTTTTTACTCTATAATCAACATATATATATATGCCTTGCCTTCTTTCTATCTAAATTAAATTGCGTACATAGATGACACGTGTAACTCTGCAATCTAACCGGTACCGGCAACGCCGAGATCGGGTTTACCATCATCTGCTCCGGCACCAAAGACGGGCCCACCCAAGCCAGCCGCATCCTTGACCTTATCCTCCAACTTATTGACCGGCACCCCCGGCTCGTCCTTGTCAGACCTTATGGCCATCTTCAGTCGATCTTCTGTGGCGGCACCGGGCGCAGTGTGGTAGGTGGTGGCGGTGAAAGACCCCTTGGGTTGTGCTCCTTGAGCACCTGACATTAATCTCTTTTTTTATTGTAAAACTGATATTGATTTGAATAATACAACTAGAGACGTGAGATTTGGTTTGTAGAAATCGAACGAAAGAAAAGAAAGAGAATGGGGAAAAAATGTATATACATGAAGAAGCTACTAGGTAGGACACGTAGGAGAGTTGACTGGCACGTGTCCGGAAGAATTTAAGGATGGTGGGACGCGTGTAATTGAATTGCAATGATTTGCACTGCACTTTGTCTGGGCTTCACGCTTCTACTTGGGCCTAAATATAAAATGCATTAAAACTTGTGGGCCGAGAAATGGTCTCAAAAAATTAGTGAGGATCGTTCATGAACCATAATGTTTTTTGAGGATCGTTCAAAAAACTTGTGGGCCGAGAAATGGTCTCAAAAAACTTACAGGAAAAACTCTAAACCCTAAACCGCCTCTTTCGCACTCATAACCTCACGACCCTCTTGCTTCCCTCTATCGCTGCCGATTCTTCACAGGTATGAGACAAGAAATTTCCAATGATATGAGAAATTAGATGTTTTCATTTATACTGGAATTACAAATTTTATTGTACAACAGAGTTGTGCCAGGAAGGTGTTTGAATAATTGTTTTTGTGAAGGTGAAAGAGAAAGATGATGAAAACCAAGAGATGCGGTGTTGATAGGATCAGTAGCTTACCTGATGAGATTCTCACATATATCCTATCATTTCTTAGTACAAGAAACGCTGTGCAGACATGCATCTTGTCCAAAAGATGGACAAACACATGGGCATCTGTGCCGGTTCTGGAATTTGACAATCAAGAGTTTGAGTCAATGCATCTTGTTGAGGTTAAAATGGCTGTATTTGTGACCGAATTCGAATTACTTGTGAAAAATGTGTTGGAGAAACGAGACAAATCCTGTGTGATTAACAGATTTCAACTTTGGTTCGATTGTTGTGGGGTTTACTTGCCTTGCACTCAAGTTCTTGCTGATTGTATTAGTGATGCGATGAAGTTGGGGCCTCGAGAGTGCTCAATCAAATTGCTTTCTTGGGCATGTTGGAATTTAAAATACGATCTGATTTTCACTTGTGCATCACTAATAAATCTACAGCTGTGTGTTTTTAGAACTGTTGTAGTTATAGAACCCAACTCAATAAACCTTCCTTGCCTCAAAACCCTAAACCTCACTGGCCGTGCTAGTGATGATTTTTTCAAAAAGCTTATGTTAGGATGTCCAGTGCTCGAAGAATTAGTAATATCATGTTCTATGGGGATCATTGAGATATGTTCCAACACACTGAAGAAGTTGGTTATTCATAACTGGTATGAAGAAAATAGATTACAGATTTCCACGCCTAATCTCCTATACTTCGAAATTCGTATCATGGATATAATGGATATGGGGGGAATTCTTTTGCTAAATATGCCATCGCTTGTTTATGCGTTTATCTCTATTCCTGTTTGGTATTATAAGGATGATTATATTACTGGGGTCCCTAAGTTTATTGCCAGCTTTCCAAATCTTGAAATCTTGAAGTTAGAATTGGATTAGATCGACGAAAAGGTACACTCTCTTTGCAATATATTGGAGACAAAAAAATCTCTGATGTTTTGTACTTTTGCATATACATTTTGTTGGCGTTTTTTAAGGTTCCTTGAAAATAATACTTCAGAGTACATGATATTTGTTTGTAGTTCTTGGAGTAAACACATACCAGGGCTATAATAAGCATCCAAAGTTATCATGTATAATTAGCTTTGTGAGTTACCATTTTTGCTTTTTCTATTGAACATAATTTTAATTTTACTTTGTGAAAATAGGCACTAAAGAAGGAATTCTCTAATTGCCCAGTCTTCAACAGCTTAAAGAGTGTGGAACTTGTGAGTTTGGATTTCAATGTCTTTAATCTTGCACCATTTTTCCTCCATCGCTCACCTAAACTACAAGAGCTCACCTTGCAAAACATCTGTGTAATCTCTCTCTCTCTCTCTCTCTCTCTCTCTCTGTTTTGCTACTGGTTATTTTTTCCATGCCTCAGTTGAGGAGGCGGACAAAAACATAATCAATTAATGAGATAGTCTAAAAATCCAAATTGATATACTAGAAATGGTCTTTGATTAGGAAGTTAACAATATGGTAAAGGCCGTTTGAAACCAGGTGTTGTTCAAATTACCCCTTCAAGTAAGCCGTCGATATATGATCCAATGAATTGCATGTAACTTGTTTTGTTACTATAAAAGACAGGGGATATTGCTCAAGAGAGACCGAGTGATGCATTAGTCCAGCGGGCATGGGCTACTGCTCCGGAGGGACCGAGTGATGCATTAGTCCAGCGGGAGTTCCTTAAGACCGTTAGAATTGTAAGATTTAAAAATGATAATGGATTTGTTGATCAGCTGATCAATATGTTGTGTGCCCATGTTAAGATCATTGGTGAAATTATGCGAGTTTGATTACCGCTCCCCCTCCCTCTTTTGTTAGATTATTATGTAAGTTGTTGTGGTTTCTGTGATGCAACTTTGTTGTATTAATGCCACTGAGCTTCTATAATTTTATCATTTAGTTATGTCTCTTTGATATTTTTAAGTTGATATGATTATGTACGAGGTTTGCTAATGCAACATCCTTGTAATCTGAGAGCTGTATTTAAGCTAGTTTTGCTGTTTGGTCTTCAATTGATTCAATTAAATAGCTCTAAGAGAGATACTGGTAGCGTTGCAGGAAAAGAACAGATCAGGACCAGATCAGATAAGGTCAATTAAGTTTGCTTTATAGAAATGGTTTCTGGACCTCGGCGTATATTTCCTGTTGGTCATTTCAAATGTTGATCGTTTCAGGTTTAAGTAAATCTAGTTAGCATGTTTTACTTGCAAGATTCATAAGCTGATTTTAGATGATTGGAATTCTGTTAGTGTAACTATAGGTATTTGAGTACCAGCCACCTGCAAATGAAATTACCATATATGGACTAGTATTCAAATAAGAAGCAAACAAGGCAGAACAATGCTTTTAATTTCCTCTAGTCTGAAATCCGAAGTGATGTTTATGTTATTTATGCTATAAAAAGCTTATGCTTCCAACCTTCCAAATTAATATTTGCTATACGATTATATCATCTTCCATTTTTATAGCAATTTTTTTTGGGAGGTTGGAAGCATAAGCTTTTTATAGCAAATTACTTTAATTATCACAATTAATATAACATCATCGTAAAAAATAACATGTATATCACTTCGGATTTCAGACTAGAGGAAATTAATCTTCATTGTTCTGCCTTGTTTGTTTCTTATTTGAATACTAGTCCATATATGGTAATTTCATTTGCAGGTACTCGAATACCTATAGTTACACTAACAGAATTCCAATCATCTGAAATTAGCTTATAAATCTTGCAAGTCAAACATGCTAACTAGATTTACTTTAACCTGAACCGATCAACATTTGAAATGACCAACAGGAAATATACGCCTAGGTCCATAAAAATTGCTATAAAGTAATTTGCAAGTAATAATATATATGTATATCATAATTTAAGTTTAGATATTATAACTAAAATTTTTTTTACAAATATGTGAAGAGGAGGGATCTACTTATGACATTTGTAAGTTACGACATCTTAACACAATTTATTTTTGTGATTTTCAAAATTCAAACAGTCGATTCAAACCGTTCAACATTATGTCTACATTATCCAGAATTGTCTAAAAACAAAAATATATTAAAATACTTAATAAATAGTAAAAAAATTCAAAAAAATGTAAAATTTGTTCTCTAAGCACATTTTAATATAGAGATCATGTTGAACGGTTTGGATCGACTGTTCAGACTTTTAAAATTATAAAATCGAATTGTTGTAAGATGTTGCAACTTACAAATGTTAATCTAAAAGTAATTTCATACGAAACATATATGTTATCTAAAATAACAATGCAAAAAATGTATTACTAAAATTAATAATTATGTGTTACAAATATTACAAACAATAATAAAATAATTTTTATTTTAGTGTTTGTTGTCACCACATGTTAGAGCGATCTTGACTTCGCAATATCAGTCTTTCTAAATACACACGTATATCACAAAATAAAATAGATATTAAAAAAATCTCTCAATACACATATTTGAACCATGCTTAAAATTTGAGTGATTTTTTTTAAATATAAGAATATGTCAGATTTTATTTTATTGAAAAAAAATCCTCCGATTAGCATATTTCTCATTCTCAGCCACATAATGTATAAATTACCTTCTATTTTGATAGAAGAATGTAAAGTAAATCCCCTTCCATTACAATGTAAGAATACAAAGGTATCATCAGTTTTCTCCAATAACTTATATGTAATTACCTTTTCAAAGTTGTATATGTTGAATATTTTTCAAAATGTAAATGAAACTAGAGATAATATTAACAAAGTTATTATATATGTTGAATATTTTTCAGAATTAAATGTAAAAGAAACTGCTAGTCAACGTTTGTTAATATTTCTTAATAAATATGACTAGTTGGAATTTGGAAAGAAATTAAAGAGCATTTTTGCATATTTAAGAGCTTTACTATATATAATTAATCTGAGGTTCAACCAAATATTTCATACAGAAAACATGTAAGAACATGCATGTTTAACCCACTTCACATTCACACACTAATTGTGTACGAAGACTAACAAATTTAATTATTCTTTTTCTTTAATATAATTTATTCACGTATGCATTATGTGACTATAATCAATTAAAAATTTTGCAAAATTTGCATATTTAAGATATCTCTTATTTTGCGTGACCGACGTGTCATGTGCCTATTCATGTATAGCGCAAGAGCTAATATTATTTTAGCTTTGAGATTCGTGCAGAATGTATTGAACGGTTACAATTTTTCAGAAAGTCACACAAAATATGAGATATCTCAGAGGATGCGAATCCAGACCGTATGACCATCCTCGGTGGATCTTCTATGGCAGCACCCGGAACAGTGTGGTAGGTGGTGGCAGTGAACATAGTGAACCCAAAAAAACCTTAAAAAAAAAAATTAAAAATTTTTTTAAAAAAAATTCACGTTTTTATCACGAATAATTAGTCAACTCGCGTTTTATTCGCAAATAAAACGTATTATACATTTTTCTGCGTTTTATTCGGATTTCGGTTAGGTAACGTCGAAAAAACAAATTATACGCGAATTATACGCAAATCTTGTCACTATGGCAGTGAAAGACCCCTTGGGTTGTGCTCCTTGCGCGCCTAAAATTATTCCTTTTTTTACTGAAAAATTGATACTGATGGAATAATAGATCTAACTGAACTAGAGTGAGATTTGGTTCTGACCTAAAATATAAAATGCCATTTTGTTTCAAGTTTAAAACTTGTGAGCCCACAACGAGTCCAACAAAAATTTGTGATGATAGTTTTGGGGCTCTAGAATTTTAGACAACAATATTTTCTTTTAAAATTCTGAAAACTCTATAATTATGTTTTTGACAAAAATGCTAATTCAAATTGGGAGGAAATCCTAAGAGATATCTTTCTCCATTTTTGCAACTTTTATTCTTCATTTTAATCAGAGTTCATCTTCAAATTAAATGATGATGTACACAAAGAGAAATAAAATAATATGTAGTCTATTTTGTATAAGATTTAAGATGAAGATATGGAATCACTTAAAGTTTGAAATTTTATATAACCTTTAAATTAAATTTTATATTTGTTATTTGACACTAGACATAATATATATGATATACATATATATTATTGTTTTATTTACCGAATATAAAGTTATTTGAAATTTTGTCAATCCGAAATTAATAATCCATAATGCACTATTTTCAATACTTGAGAATAAAATTATTGGCTTTTCAATACTTGAAAATAGTTATTATATTTTTGTATCATTTTCAAATTTCTCTGCCAACATTTCAAAACCTCTTCCAGGTCAAACTAATAATGAACATGCTTGTTAAAATTCACAGGTTGATATACAATGTGTATCTTATCTTTATTATTATTTAAATTAACTAATAGTGGCATGAGTTAACAGACAAAAATGAATAATATAATGTTACTTATCTTTATTATTATTGATGCACGTACATAATTAATTAATTGGTATAATACAAATAAACCATTAATAGGTACTTGAAAAAGAAAAAAAATGAACATGTACATCAAATATAATTCAAAATAAAAACCAATATAATAATTAACCAAATTAATTAGATCAGTCAAGTTAGGTCTCTGTTCGAAAATAAAGAAGATATCATATTTAATCATCATCGATCTAAGGGTCAAGATTTAATCAAGTGAATAAAAAAACATATGTTCCTTTTGTTAATTACTTGAAATAGATAGTAAATAAACAGTACACTTTCCACATATATATATACAGAGAGAGAGAGTGGCTAATATCGAAATGTTTGCACCAAGGCCCTCGTGCAACCAAGTCGTTTTCGGATTTTCAAAGTCCAAACGGTCGATCCGAGCCGTTAGATGTGATCTCTATATTAAAATATGCTTGGAGACCAAATTTTATATTTTTTGGAATTTTTTTACTATTTATTAAGCCACTTTGAAAATTGCTGATCACATGGTCCAGATTTTAGTTGCACTGTTTTTACTGTTCACCCGGATCAGCAATTTTCAAAGTGGCTTAATAAATAGTAAAAAAATTCCAAAAAATGTAAAATTTGGTCTCCAAGCAGATTTTAATATAGATTGAACATCTAATGGTTCGGATCGACCGTTTGGACTTTGAAAACCCGAAAACAACTTGGTTGCACGAGGGCATGGTGCAAACGTTTTGATATTAGCCACTCTCTATATATATATATATATATATATATGGAGATGGGCTATTGTGCTTTGCAAAGTAAACGCCCCGTTTACTTCGGCGCCATATTTTGCATTTTGAAAATCCAAACAACCCATCCGAACCGTTCAACATGTTCTAAATATTGAAATGTGCTTGGAGACCAAATTTTACATTTTTTTGAATTTTTTTACTATTTATTAAGCCACTTTGAAAGTGTCTGATCCAACGGTGAACAGTAAAAAACAGTAAAATTTTCTGGACCACCAGATCAGAAACTTTCAAAGTGGCTTAATAAATAGTAAAAAAATTCCAAAAAATGTAAAATTTGGTCTCCAAGCACATTTCAATATTTAGAACATGTTGAACGGTTCGGATGGGTTGTTTGGATTTTCAAAATGCAAAATATGGCACCGAAGTAAACGGGGCGTTTACTTTGCAAAGCACAATAGCCCATCTCTATATATATGTATGTATGTATGCATATGTATATGTATGTAATAGGCTGGTGCTGGTAATAATTAATGATAATAATAAAATGAAGAAAAATATAATTAATTAATTAAATTAAATTAAACCAGATGAACTTAGCAGTAGAATTAGCATAAAGAATGAGGGAAAGAAACATGTACACAAAAAGAAACATTGGACTATCATGGTGGAGTACTATCGTTCATTCTTTCTACAATGGACGGCTCAGATTACTTCTAATCACCATTCAAATTACATGTACACAAAATCTTCCAAATTCATATAATCACCATTCAAGTTTATTTTTTAATTATTAAATTTGACTATTAGTGGCATATCAAGGTTTTTTTAAATAAGAATTAATTGTATGCATGAAAAGGTTATTGTTGTATTTGTGTTATAAGTAAAGCAATGAAATCGTTATATTTATTTTTTTCTTTATTTTTCATCAAGTCAGAAATATGTTATCTTTTTAAGTTGATTTATTATTTTCTATATATTCTCGTTCTTATAAGTACAAGTAAAAGGGAAAATGCAAGCTTTGCTTTCGTATCTAACTTCCATTGACAGGTGGGCCTCGGCCGCCAGTACCCCTGTTAAGCGTCTCCAAGTTGCATCCAAGCTTTGGTTACACTAGTACAAAAAACCCCTTCACCGACTGTTAAAAAACTCCTATACCGACTGTTATTGAGGCGTCAGTGATGGCGCCGTCAGTATAGGTATATCTTTACTGACGGATAAATAACAGTCAATGTAGGTACCAACACCGACTGTTTTTTTTTTTTAAAAACAGTCGGTGTTGGGTACCTACACCGACTGTTTTCTTTAAAAAACAGTCGGTGTAGGTGACCAACACCGACTGTTTTATTGAGAAAACAGTCGGTATCGATTCTAAAAACAGTCGGTGTTGACATAAAAATTTAGCATAATTCTATTTGTATCGGGGCTAGCCTCCATATTTTTGCTAGCAATATATTACTATTCGGCATTCATTGATATTAAATAGAAAATCATGCAAATAATTTGAGCAACACAAACAAATGACAACACAATATAAATAACATAACTCATATTTCATTCACAAAAAAATACTATAACAAAATTTACATAACACATTAACAAAATATACATATGAACATAACAACATTGCATTTCTTATAAATAGTTTAGAAGTTGTCCAAAAAAAATGCACACCATTGTCGTGTTATTGCATGAAGTTGCGTCGGCGTATATTTTTCTGTCGATAAATCACACTGCATGAATACAAATTGAGAAGTTAATTTATCCAAGCTATATGAAAAATGAATCAAGTTCAATTGAAAGACAAACTATTATTTATTTACATCTTCTAACAACGAATAATGAGCCCACATATCCGGTTAAATAAAACATGTAACTTTAACAAAAAGTAGCATGTCATAAAAAAAAAGGTATGAAATATATTGCAAAAAATGAGGTTCTTCAACACTGAGCTTGTGTACTGGAAAGCTTATACTGTAAAAATTGAGGTCTTCAACACTGACAATATTGTCAGAGGATAGATTTCTTTGCCAGTATAGAGCAAAGCATATATGATATCAAACAAAAATGAATAAATGTATTTATACTGGAATCAAACTATGTTGTCAGCAATAACTTATATTAGCAAATAAAACTAAACTACATAACAACCTGACTTACTAGCAAATAAAGTAAAAAAATATTACAACCTTGACTGAACTTGAGTCAACTTGATTGTATTAATTACACCAAAAATCAATAGTAAGGACCAATAAAAATATTTACATTAAGATAATGAAAATGAAGGAATCATGGAAGATATATGGAATGGTTAGGATAAATAAGGATTCAGAGGAGTTTCAATTTTCGTTTTACCAATATCAGGTTCTTTTTTTATTTTTTGATTTCTTCTTGTTTTATGTTACTAGTTTTCAATATTCATTTACCAGTAACCGGTTTACTTTGGTTTTTGATCATTTTCCTTTCTTTTCGAAGCCTCAAGCCTCCTGAGTTCTTAATAAAATGTTTCATAACCGGATTTTAGTTTGAAACTTGAACTTGTGTAATTTTATCCTATCAATATATAAATAAGGACTAGATCCTTATTTTTACTAATAAAAAAAAAATCATTACAACATATGGTTACCATTCGAGTTTCAATTTACTCCCTTAGCATTTGCATATATGTCACTGATCACTATCATATCACCTTGACTTCGATTTTTTTTACCCAATTTAGATCTGACATCCATAGATAGATACAAGTTAATGAAAGGTAACTCTTAGTAAGTCGATCAAAAAAATATTTTGCTTAAAACAATACGTGTTAAACATCAATAAGAAGAATAAAGGAGATACCTGAGCTATGGAAGTAAAACACTCGAGTAAAGAAAAAAGATCCTTGTCAGCATTTGCATTAGAGAATTTATGTGTAACGTACCCCTCTCCTTAAAATTTTAAGAAAAAAGAAAAAGAGAACCAATTATTCAAATTTGACAACATATTAGTGGAAGCTAAGAAATATACCTGGTTTAACTCTGCACCAACTGCATCAGCAAGTGTGCCAATAGCATCATACAAGATACGAAGATTCTTTCTCTACATTAATAAAAACAACAACAAGGTACAAAACAGAAAATCAAAAAAAGAAGGAAACATGATACTGGTACCAGAAAGATGCTACTTCATCAAGTATACACTATTAGGCACAGTACTGAACTGCTAGCATCTTCACTACTACCCCTCATTTCCCAGCACCCACAAAGTAGAGAGAGAAAGAGAGAGATTACATGATGGAAGTTCAAGATGAGCTTCGTTAAATTGGGTGAATGCTGGAGAAAGCAAGCCACTAAATGACAACCATAACTCGTCCCCAATTCGTCTCCACTAGAATAGGTCTTGCAAAAAAAAACCTGAATTAGAATAGGTCTTGCAAAAAAAACCTCAAATTCTTCACGCTATTGACCTGAATTAGAATAGGTCTTGCAAAAAAAAACCTGAAATTCTTCACGCTATTGACCTGAATTAGAATAGGTCTTGCAAAAAAAACCTGCTATTGACCACTATTTGCAAAGATATAGCATAATTTATAGTTTAGAAAACAACAACAACAACCGAGCCTTGACTCCCAAACAAGCTAGAAATGAAACTTTAGAAAAAATAATTAAACAAAAAGAAGAATCAGGCGGGGCGGGGCGAGGCAACAAGGCGCTCCAAACTTGACTGACGAGAAGGACAGCAAGGCGGGGTTTTTGCTCAGGTGCTCGGGTGTGGGGCGAGGCAGCAAGGCTGGTGCTCGGCGGAGGCTGAGGCTGAGGCAGATCGCGATTTTGGGAGAGGGAAATGAATTTGGGAGATGAATTGGGAACGAAGAGGGAAATGAATTTGGGAGATCGAGGCTGACTCAAATTTTGGGGTTTATGGGAGATCGCGATCCCTAAAAGAAGAGGGAAATGAATTTTAGAAGTGAAAATGAAAAATTTCGCGGCAGATCGGGCCCTGTTCGGCTGCATTAGGGGAAAGGGAATGGGAACAGGAATGAAAAACTTTTGAACTGAATTTTACTGTTCACGTGGGAAAAAAAAATTCAGTCTGAGTGAATTTTTTTTTCCCACGTGAACAGTAATTTCATTACTGCAGCCGAACAGGCCCCGAAAGTGATAAACCGGGAACGTAAAAAATCACTGCCGGTTAAAAAAAACAGTCAGTAAATCACTGCTCAACACTGACTGTTTTTTAAAAAAAACAATCGGTGTAGGGTGACTACTCAACACCGACTGTTTTTTAAAAAAAACAGTCGGTGTAGGGTATGAGCAACACCAACTATTTTTAAAAAAAAAACAGTCAGTGTTGGTGACTGCTCAACACCGACTGTTTTTTTTTTAAAACAGTCGGTATAGGGTATGAGCAACACCGACTGTTTTTTTTTAAAACAGTCGGTGTTGGTTCACTGACGGTTTTTTGTAATGGAATAGTCAGTGTTGAGGTTCTTCTTATTTACGATTTTACTAGCAGTCTCTACATCGACTGTTACATATTAAAACAGTCGGTGGTTGAGGGTCGGTGAAGGAGTTTTTTGTACTAGTGTTAGGGCATTTTGCTACCCTTCTCTCAAAAATTCATACGAAATCAATCCCTTTGAGTTTTTAGGGTTTCTTTGTATCAAAATTCATGATTTTTCATATAGAATTTTATCATTAATTTTATTTCATGAAAACCACTGTTCATAAGAAAAGAGAATTACACTCTTCCTTCAATACTCTTTGGTTCTATAAATAACATTATTCAAAGATCAATATTAATTTTTATTTTTTTGTGATTTCTTCATAGAAGCTTACAAAATTATAATTGACTTTGTGCAGCTATATTAGCACACAAGACCTTGTCAGGAACCAAATATTTCAGGAAATTTGTGCACTTAACATTTCAATTAGTGGCCTTGATTTTGGGGCTCATTGGAAGTTGGGCTGCCTACAAATTTCAAAATGAAAGAGGAATCGACAACTTCTATAGCCTCCATTCTTGGCTGGGCCTCTTTTGCCTACAAGTATGTGTATTTTTTGCAGCAGTGTTAACGGTTGCGGTAGCTACATGTATGGAGTGGTAGGAGAAGGCATGGTGAAGGCTGCCATTACAATGGGTTTGAAGGAGATGGTGGCAGGGGACATATCGAGAAAGTTGGAGAAACACAACTTAATGTTGTTATTCACAGTCAGAGCGGCGGTGGGTATAGAAAGATAGATCCAGTTTTAATTAATTACTGATTAGTTGCAGTTTTTTAAATCTTAAACATAATAATTAGTTCGAATTTTTGGTATATTTAAGTTATATTGAATAAATATGTGAGTTATTAGAATTTATAATAGTAAATACGTAATTATATAATAAGAAAAAATATATATAAAATAATTTTTGAGTGATATTGAACTTTAATTTCCCTTTTTGTTATAAATGAATTGATGAATATCACAAAAACCGCGCGCATCAAAAACCCTACGCGGCTAGGCCTATGACATCAATGACTAACAAAGTTATTTTTTTCATTATTACAATAACAAAATTTTCCTTGGTGAATGACAAGACAAATAGAAGACATGTTTATCTACTCGTTAACCATGCATGTTTAAAAAAAAAAATTGAGTAAGATGAAGCAAAAAGATTGAGTAAAAAAAAAATGAGTAAAACAAAAAGATTGAGTAAGATGAAGTAAGATCTGATCGAATTACGGAAAAGTAAATTAATTTAGTTTTTCAAACGGGTTAACTTCGTCTCTATTATCATAGATGATATTTATTTTCCATTTTTTTAAAATTTATCTCTACTCATTAGTCGATAATTTAAAGAATAACGAATTAAGAAACAAGTTTCAATTAAATAAGAATAACTTAAGTCACCTTGTGATTTTTTTTTTGAGTAAAATTGGGGGTTGATTGGCCACCTAACTGTTTTTTATATTCACAAATAATTTTCCATTCAGGTTTCAAACATATGACCTTAATGAGGCTGCAAACGAACCGAATCGAATCGAACTTACTCCTAATTTGAGTTTGGTTTGAATTAATTTCGAACTAAGTTTGATTTAATTAATTTCGAACGAACTCAATTTCGAATCGAACTTTTTACGAACTCAATTTCGAACTTTTACGAACTTTGTTACGACTTACGAGTTATGACTTATAGCTGTGCCATAGTTTGAAATTACACCACTTCAATAAAAACTCAGGCATTCTGAATTCTAATTGCACAGTGCATCAAAGTTTATATCACAATTCATTACAAATACCGAAATTTATATCAAACACCAAAGTTTAGTACAATCAATTAAAGTTCAATACAATCACAGAAACCAAAGTTTTCCAATAGCCAACAGGAGCAACATCACCAAAGTTTTCAAATATCCAAAGTATTCAAAGTACAATTTAAATATCAATAGAAGTACAGAACAATCACCAAAGTCTTAAAATTATTACAAACCCAAATATTATCCTAAATAAAACATTAAATTCATTATCAGCGGAAATTAACGGTTCATGTTTGAGTTATTTCGAACTAAGTTTGGTTTGCGAACCTATTTCGAACGAACTATGTCCAGTTTGAGTTTGGTTTGAATTAATTTCGAACGAACACAATTTCGAATCGAACTTTTTACAAACTTTTTCAAATCAAACTCGAATCGAATTACGAACTACGAATTTTTTGTGCAGCCCTAGACCTTAATATAGAAAGCAGTATTTTGTCTCTAAATTAAAGACTGATTCTTATGAATTTAATCTTAAAATCTTAATTTTAAGTAGCAACCAAACAAGCATATAACTCTCTTCTTTGCTTAAATACCGGATAATTAATTATAACAGCCTAATTAATAACGGGTGTTATTTCAAAACCCGGAGCCTGATCCGACACAATCCGAAAAGCCCGGGAGCGGTCCAATATCAATCATGGCCGTCCATTTCAAAGATATAAATGTGAGGCCGACATGATTTCTTGAGAGGCATGCAGAAGTCCAGCACAGCTGACAGCACCATATATATATATATATATATATATATATATATATATATATATATATATATATATATATATATATATATCAAAAGTTATTTGCAATAACGCCAAAGATAGAAGCAGGTTTTAAAGTTCTGATTTTGACACCTCAATTTCCTATGATTTCAACTCCTTACCAACCCTACCATTTAAATTTCTTTTTTTTTTTACCAAATTTTGTTATAATAATAATTTAATTTTGCTGCAAAATTGGAGTTGTCTTGTGTTGAGAAATACCTAATATAAGCACAATTAAGCATATTTATAGCCAAATTTGTTTTGGCTGAAGAGTTATTTCAATAGTTAGGATTGACAAATTGTTTCTATTTTTTTCACAAAAAAGAAGAAAATTGTACAACTATTTTTTGTGTAAGATGATGCTTTACAAAAAGTGGGAAAAAAAGAAAATAAAATTCAACTCTAGATTTTATATTGGAATAATGAGGCCCTATTTATACCAACAATTTTTTTTCAACAACCGTAAATCTTACATTTTTCTACCCACATATTTAACACCACAAAATTAAAGGAAAAGAAAGATAAAGAAAAATTAAAAAAGAGGCAAAAGTAATCTAGCTAGTAATTAAACACTAGCATAAAACTCTCTTACGCTAATTAATTAATTATGCACAAGTAAAAACCCTAACAATACCACCGTGATTGAAGTGCCAAAAATCGTGCCGGTACGTGCCAAACTATGAGCCGATGATCTCGGGGGTGGGGGCGGATTCTTGTAGTAAAAGGGGAACCAAGGCAATATAGGGTTAGGCGGAGGCGGTGCCGGGTACATGTAATTAGAAGGCGGAGAGAAATAATTACTCGGAGGCGGAGGAGGGTAATAATTATTCATGGTCCCGGGATTCATACCTAGAGGCGGCGGAGGCGGATACAAGTTGGAAGTATCGGGAAATTGGGGAGGTGGCGGGTAGCTAATTGCAGCACCGGTCGGAGGTGGTAAACACGGGTAGGGACACACCGGGGATGAACTTTGTGTCATGTAACATGGCAACAATATGTTTATGAGGAGAAGAAACAGTGTTAATTTAGTGATTAAGTGATTTGAGAAGATTAGCATTTTGATTTAGAAATGGTGGAGAGAGAGAGAGAGGAGGGGGAGGGGGTGTAGTTGATAGATATATGGAGAGAGGTAGTGTTTAATTATGTGTTATTATATTAGTGTTTGGTGGAGTTAATTAGTATTAATTAGGAGATACATACAGACGTAATTAAGAGGATATTGCTTTAATTAAATGGGTCCATAAAATTGACTTGCATCATCATCACCCCTTTGATTGGGGATTCAATTAAGGAGATATATACAAACATTATTTACAAAAATGATGATGGATGGTATTATTAATATGGAGTTCGGCTACTATAACACTAGTGTCATTTCAAATTAAATAACACCACATCTTAAATCATTGGATCTGCTTTAATATTCATGTACAAGATAGCCTGAAATGACATTAGTGTCTTGCACGAATATTAAAGCAGATCCAATAGTTTAAGATTTGATGTTATTTAATTTGAAATGACACTAGTGGTATAATAGCCGGACTCATTATTATATTATTATTATCATCATCATCATAATTTTGTTGTGATTGTTATGATTGTTATTATTACAGAAATTTTGTTGTGATTATTATGATTGTATCTTTAGTAGTTATTCTTAATAAATTCCATTAATCTCTAATCTTACAATTTATTTGCGTCTAGTAATTTTGCAATTTTAAATTTTTACCACTATTTGGCAATGTGAGCATTATTTCATAGTAATACATTAAAGTTGTCAAATTCCCACAACCGAACCATTAAAATAATTTGAGGAATAATTAAATATGCTTTTATTCAGATTAATTTATATATAAAATATACGTAAGAGAATGAGTAATAAATATTAAATTTTAGAACTTGAACTTCATTTTGACACTGTTCACAGTAGTTATGATTATCAAATCCAAAATATTTTAGGCAAAATGCAATCTTAATAACATTATATACAAGAAAATTTATCCTCTGCATTAACTAAAAAAAGAATCTTTTGAGTTAAATGTATCTGAACCGTCCGATTTTTTTAAGATTCGTGCGGACTAGATCTACACTAATATTGAAGGGCCCCTAAATTATAAGCTGTGGCTGGATTGGCTCCGTTTAAAATTAGACGGCTGAAATTTGTTAACTCAAAAGATGCTATTTTTGAGTTAATGCAGACGATGCGGACTCCTCACGTCGTGCATCTTCAAACTACCAATTTTCTTAAAAATCTTTGGACCGCCTGATTTTGATCATACGATTAGAATCCTTTTGCCAGATTTGTTTAAAAAGTTAATTTCCTATTTTTTATTTTTATAATTTGTTGCGTGCAATCAAAATTTTTGTAAACTGTCATTTATAGGTGAATTAAATTTTACTTATATAGGATCATAAACCAAAGCTTAAATTTTATTTCCCTTTTAATTATTACTTATGGAATGAGAATAAAAAATAATATATCAACTTAAAAAATAACATATTTTTTATTTCATGTCAAATAAAGCAAAAAAACAAATATTTTTTCAGTCATAAAACTAGAAAATAAATCTACTGTGATTTAAAAAAAATTGCAGGGAGTCTGCTTTTTCAAATTCAATTGTCCATATATTTCGAAATTCGTGCATAAAAACTAATTGCTTTTAAAATTCGTATATTTCAAAAAATTAATAGTTAGATTTGAAAAGGTAATTTTCTTATAAAAATAATAACGTTTTCAGTCAAATTTGGAACATTTAGTACATTGTTTGAATCGTTGTTTGATTGAAGTAATCTGAGCCGTTCATTGTATTATAAACGATAGAGATCCAACAATTCGCTCCATCTGATTGGAGAGGAGCTGAACCTAAATAACTAGGAAAACGATAAGCCCGTGAGTGGGGAAAGACTGTGTGATCACCATCCTCGGCATTAACGCACCGTTTCCTTTTATCCTAAAACCATCCGATCAGAATTCCAGATCTAAATCGAACGGTTTAGATCTAAACGCAAAATTTGAGTTAACTCAGAGAATACTAATTCGAGTGGGTAGTGGAGAGCATTTACCCGTTGCTTTGCTTCTAGAGAAGGAAGTCAAGCGGTAAAAACCTAGAAAAGTACTGAGCAATGGAGGCGATCTCTTCTTCCAGCAAACCCTCTCGTAAATCTCTCTCTCTCTCTCTTTTTAAGCTGTTTTCTTCTCCAAATTAAGATTCAATTTAGCCCCAAAATTTGAACTAATGCCATTTTATTTATTATAATTTCATTTTAACAGAAATGTATTTATACAAAGGTAAGCTAATCGCCTATGCTACAACCCATGGCTTTGACAAACCAGACTACCATTTTCAAACCCAAGGTTTGCCACATGAACCGTGTTTCCGTGCAACTGTTCATGTGGCGGGTCAAACTTTCACTTCACCTGAAACCTTCAATCGCCGCAAAGATGCCGAGCATTTTATCTCCAAGTTGGCATTTGAGAGCCTTTCTAATCAGACTCAACCCAATGTGCCTTCCATCTCTTTTCTCCAGGTATCTTACCAGTATAATATTTGCACTTGTGGATTGCCATATCATTGCTAATAACTTGTATGTTGATTCCCTTTCCAATATATCATACCAGTATATCTCCAGGTATCTTACCAGTATATGATACCAGTATATATCGTTGTGCCTTCCATCTCTTTTCTCCAGGTACCTTAATTAATTACTTCTAGTAAATGTTCATTATATCATACCAGTATATACAATGAACCAGCTCTGAGGACTTCATTATATAATACCAGTATAGTATTTGCACTTGTGGATTGGCATATCATTGCTAATTGAATTATTACAGGGTTCCAAATTATGCAAAACCATACTCCATGAATATAGTGTGAGGAAAGGACAGTTGAATTTGCCTTCGTATAACACTAAAGTTCCCGAGAGCGGGCCCTCCACTGTGTTTGTCTCTGAAATCGAGCTTGATAACAAAACATTTGTGGGCCCGCTTTCAAAGAGTAAGAAAGAAGCTGAGCAAAATGCCGCACGTTTGGTCATCAATTCTCTCTTAGGTAATTATATGTCAATCTCTTTTAATTCAGACTCTTACTTTTCAAATTGATCACCTTTTATTACTTCTTTCACTATTTGATATTTCAGAGAACTCTGAAACAAGGTGCTTGATGTCAGAAGTAATAAAAAAATTCGCGCCAGCAACAGCTGAAAGTGACCCCAACTCAAACCCTATCCCTAATTGTAACGCTGTCCCTCAAGTTGACTCAGTTAAGGAACCTGTGGAAGTTACTGAAATGAATCCTCGTGTTTTCCCACAGTATCTCATTGCGGTAAATTTATCTCTTCTTACACCTTTTCATTTGCAAAAAAGAATAATATAGGATGATCTTTTTTTTTGTAATTTTTTAATTCCATAGAACACACCTATTGTATATGTTGAATGCAGAATAACACATTGAAGTCAATCCTGAAAGAATATGGAGATAAGAAAGGAAGTCAGGATGTGCCGGTGTATAAGATCTACACACATGAAAGTGTGCCCCCCCCAAAATTTGTTTCCTCTGTCTCTTTCGAAGGGAATACGTACTATGGACCACTATCGAAGAGTAAGAAAGAAGCCGAACAGGCTGCTGCCCGTGTTGCCATTGATTCTATATTAGGTACAAAAATTAATTTCTAAATAGGTGTAACATATCTCCAAACATATAGAGGATTTCCTCCAAAGTTTTGACCTAATATCTGATGACATAAATAATTTTTTTTTTTTCTTAAAATTTGCAGGAAACCCTGTATCAAAAAAATTAATGTTACAGGCAATGCAATCCAAAATTGAACTCCACCCCTCTTTGGATGTCAATTTGATCTCTAACCCTAGTGCCAACCCGAATCCTGATCAAGTAAATACCCCTTTGGATCAAGTGAGCACAAATCCAGAAGCCAAACAAGTGGAGCCTCTTCCATTGAACAATACTAGTGCGGGCCCTACCGGGTTAGTACTTGGCCAGAGCGAGGAAATAAAAGTGGAAAACCTGTCAGGTGTGGGACCCAGCAAGAGTTCACAAAAGCGTGCTAGGAAGAAGGAAAAGAAGCGGGAGGCTAAGAAGTTTAAAATGGAGTAATTATATTTATATATAGTGTTGGTAGAGTTGTAGGCTAATTTTAGTGTTTTGGCAAAACATTTGTATGCAAATGTTGCTTTAAATCTCTACATCTTACTTTGCTGGTGTCGGTGTTAAAACATTGTTTCTCTTGTGGATATGATAATAATTAAGGTTATGTGATAACTATGCTAAAATGGTTTAAATTAAATTACTTGTGCTTGTGTGGAGGTAAAAGGGATTAATTTGTGCATCTTCAGTAAATGCTCAGAATTCGTGCAAAAATGTATGACATACACTGATACTGGTACAATTACCAGAAGGTTATGAACCCAACACCCCACTGTAAAAAGAGAAGAGGAAACAAAAAAATGTATGATGAATTTTACATATGGTCCTAGGAATTTATTTTCTAATAAAATTTGGACTAATTTTACCCCACTTTAAATTTTTTTCTTCTATCCTTCTTTAGTATAAAGTCTTTTTTTTTTCTTTAAAATTTGTTGCAAATGCATTCTATTTTTTTTTTTTTTAAACCTGACAGCAGTTGCCAGGGGGACTCTCTATAAATACATATGATTCATATAAAGTTTGTGTTAACGTTTCAAACAATTTAGATGAGTATTTGAACAAATCTATCTTATAAATTAATCTTGGATCCATGGATGAACAGTTTCGGTAATTATATATGAAAACATAAAAACTGCATGTATGTTATATTTGTTGGTGCATTTTCATTTTGTCATAGAGGTCTCTTTCAGTGCTTTGAAGGTAACAAAACAAATTGAGGTCTTTTTGAATTAACAAAACAAAACTGCATGTATGTAACTACTTTTTTGGTTACTAATAATTTGTTGGTGCTTTGTTATTGTATGCACATATAAAGAAACACTTCTCATGATCATGTCTGTTCATTTGCTATCGAAGTCATTTTATTACAAATGTTGGACTTATAACTTATTCTCTACATTCTCTATATATCATGCGTGCTGTGTTTTAGGTGAAACATACACGTGTAGAGGAAAATCAATGAAAATAACAAGTCAACACAAACAAATTTCATTTCATACACACACTATCTCATGAAGCTAGCTAGTTCATGCAAAATAAACATTCACATATGCTGCCAATAAGAATCACTCATTTATTAGTTGTGAGTATAATTTGTTTAAATCACACAAAATTGATGATATGTATAGTATATATATATTAAGTTTGGAACTATAGATTTAGTTTTTTTACCGAAAATATCATGCAGTATATAATAATATTTATACAATATCACCAAAATATTAATAAAATGAGATGTTAGAGGGAAATCAATAATAACTAAATAATTTGATGAACTAATTATTTTACTTTTGAATTCTAACTCAAGAACTGTATAAAAATATATAGAATTCTACATACTAATAAAACTGTATTTTATTAACAATTCAATGCTTTCAATCCGTGGCCTAAATCCCAAAGATGTTCCACCAAGAGGGTTTTATTGGTCAGAAAAGCATGAATAGAAGAAGGGGGAGAACAAGTACACCCTACAAGATTATCCAACGATGCTCAATCTCATGCAAGATGAGGACGTGGAATGGACGACCCCGTATGACATGTCAATCCGTTAGATCTTGCCACCCGCTTGCATGGCTAGCCACAAATATTGGTTGAGTATAGCTCCCTTAATTGATTTCAACATTGTGGAGACGTACCATCCTGCCTCCCGCTCGTTCGACGCTACCTGACATCCATAAGGTAGATCGTCAGAAGAGTTCGGGTGAACCAATCCCTATAAAAACGAACCGTGCTTAATTTGCTGGAGCGGGCTGAATAAAAATAAAATAATCAATTGAGCTGGAAAGATGGGCCCAAACAAATTTAGAAGAGAAACGTTGAAGATCCAATTGGGCTGAGTCAAGTCACCAATTGGAAGTGCAAGAATTCAAAACCACCCTGTTGCAGAGTGAATCCTAGTGGCAACACTACACTACAGAAAGAACACTCAAGGGAGAGGTGTTTTTACATCTAGATGAAGTTCTGATATTCATGGCCAGAAATGAAGGCGCATTAATGTATATATCAAATATGATAATATCCAATACTTATTAGGATTAATCTACAATTTGACACTTTTGTTTATTTTATTTTAGTAAGATAGTAAATGAGATGATAGTGCTCCTCTTGGACTTGATATCATAGTGACAAATGAATTATTTGGATCAGTTCGGTGGGATTAAAAATTCGTATTCGGAAATAATTCGGATATAATTCGGGATTGATTCGGTCCCACAAGAAAGAAAAATAATAAAAAACCAAAAAAAACCAACCCAAATTTTTTCGCATTTTATTCATGAATAATTCGTAATCCGTGTTTTGTTCATGAATAATTTGGTCAGCCGAATAATTCGCTGCTCGGTTCAAAAACACTTAAAAAACTTTTATTCACTAATAAAACGCGAATTATGTCACTATGTTTGATACTCATAGTCAATTTTTTTCCATATTTTGTGTATCTATAGCATTTAAAAAATGTATGGAACTTTGGATTAATTAGTAATCGGTGGAATTAATAGCGGTCAATCCGAAACTATATTTAAAGATAAGGACTACATGTACGTTTAATTGTTCTTACCCTGAAATTTTTATTTTTACTATTTTTCCAAAAAAAAAAAAATCAAAACACCACTGTTTCGGGGTACTACTAATTCTAGTCTGGCTGCAGAACACCGGAGCAGCCTCAAACATTACAGCGCACTGGAGATTTAATTAACTATGCATTAATTTCCTGCAACCAAAGAGTTATATTAATGGCAAGCGATGTAACGCGTTCTCCTACGACCGAAGAGCCTCTCGAGGCGGCTATTGAGAGCAACCAGAGCGATTTGGTGCAGCTTCTTGGATTGAACAATGAACAACCTACCCCTCATACAAATGTATTTGTATACAGTGTTAGGCAAGTGTCTATCCCTGTTATACAGTGTTGTAAAAAAACAGCCTTAATGGCCGATTAAACGCCATTTTAATCGTTATCGGCTGCCAAACCGTTATGAATACACTAATTGGAGGTCTATTATCAGATTTTTCCGATTAATCGGCCAATTATTCTGTTTATTCCTGTTTAATCGTCCGTTTATTTCCATTTATTCCCTTTATTACCGTGTATTCTCGTTTATTCTCGTTTATTTCCGTGAATATTTATTTTCACATTGTTTTTTTTGTGACTGTGTGTGATACTGTATTGTAGTTTTATTTGTACTTGAATATACATTTAATATTTTTTATATATGGTTTTTCTTCTTACTTATTTTGAAATTGATTAATTCTTCTATTATTTATATAGCATATATTTTTCTTACTTACTGATATAATTTTTTTCAATTAGTACGACTTGTTCATATATGAAATTAAGTTGTTATCATAAACTAAATATAGTGATTTTATGTTGGAATGTTTCATTTCTTTTTAGTAGTATTTAAAAAAGCTTAATTTTTAAATTTATTTTTACATTAAATAAATGTGTTACTTACAAATGTAAAATGTGTATGTATTGTTAAGAAGAAATAAGTGTAGTGTTATGTTATAATAATAAAACTAAGTTAAATTAAATTTATTTGATAAGTTTGATGAGTTAAATAAATTATTTTTAATAAATTATGAATATATACACATAATTTAATGAAAACGATTAATTGACCGCTAGTTTTAATTAATCGGCTGCATACCGATTAATCACTTGACAGTACTCCGTTCATCCAATGAGCGCATACCTTTATTTACAACACTGATTATACATCAGCTTCGCCCCTGATGCATGCTTTTTGATATTGGTGGATGTGTAATTATTACTATCCTTTTTCTAATGCAAATAAGCATATATACCTCTTTTAAAAAGATATATATAATTAATTGATCCACGCATCCAATCTTTGACTACTGTACAAAGTAAAATAATAACAAAAAAAAAAATAAAAGGAATGTGATACACCATTACAGCCCCAATGGGGCAATAAACTATGCATTAATTTCCTAAGAGGAGGGTTCAAATGCCTTCATTTTTCATGCCTCCACCATGCCTCCACTTTTAAAAACTTTAAAGTCAAAATAAAACCATTGGATATGATCTACATCATTTTATCTATGTGCCCATAAAAAATTATCACATTTTGATTTTGTTTTTATGTGAATCAATAAGTTGAAAAATCAACGTCTAGAAATTATCCACATTAGTATGTTTTTTTACAAGATCTTGATGACAACCAAAACAAAATTGAAATGTCATAATTTTTTACACATGTATAGATAAAATGATTTAGATCATATCCAACGGTTTTATTTTGATTTTTAAGTTTTAAATTTTGAGTTACTAAAGTTTTTAAAAATGGAGGCATAGTGGAGGCATGAAAAATGGAGGCATTTGAACCCTCCTCATTTCCTAATTATATAAGACTGGAACCAGTCCCCTATACATTTCTTCCAAAATCTTTCATATTAATTTGACACTATATATAGCTAGATTAAGTTTCAAAAATATATAACAAGTTCTCTTGAGACCAAAGAACCCTAATTAAGCTCCAGAGTTATATTAATGGCTAACGATGTATCGAGTTCTCCTCCGACCAAAGAGCCCCTCGAGGCGGCTATTGAGGGTAACCGGAGCGATTTGGTGCAGCTTCTTGGATTGAACAATGAACAATCTACCCCTCATACAAATGTACTTGTTGGGGATGGGGCACTAATGGAGCTCTCTGAGTCTGAGTTTGATCACCTCACAAGCACAACAGGTAATATATATATATATATATATATATATATATATATATATATATATATATATATATATATATATATAGATGGGCTATTATACATTGCAATGCATAGGCACCCTTGTGCATTGGACCATAAATCACCGATTCAAAGTCCAAATGACCGATCCAAACCGTTCATCTTGTTCTCCATATTAATATGTGCTTGGAGACCAAATTTTATATTTTTTGGAATTTTTTTACTATTTATTAAGCCACTTTGAAAGTTTCTGATCTGGTGGTCCAGAAAATTTTACTGTTCACCATTGGATCAGAAACTTTCAAAGTGGCTTAATAAATAGTAAAAAAATTTCAAAAAATATAAAATTTGGTCTCCAAGCACATATTAATATGTAGAACAAGATGAACGGTTTGGATCGGTCATTTGGACTTTGAATCGGTGATTTATGGTCCAATGCACAAGGGTGCCTATGCATTGCAATGCACCATAGCCCATATATATATATATATATATATATATATATATATTTTGGAATTGAGTTTTGTCCAAAGAGTTTTATTGGATAATGTTTCATTTAAAGTGGGATTTTAATCGTCTGTATTGTATTAAGATTTGTGCGAAAAATAAATTAGCAAATTGATAAGTAATGATTTTTAATTCGCTTGAAATAAAATACAAATATGTTTTTCTTTAATAATTTTATTATACTGAAAATTATTTTATTTATCAAAAATTCTGAATTTATTTTTATATAACAATATATATTATAAATTGAATTTTACAATTAAAAATAAGTAATTTATGTTACTCTTTAATCCTTAACTAAGCTTATTAGTCGTTAACGTCTCCCCATGAAAAAAAAACAAATTGAGTTAGATTTAATGTTATTTTTCTCCTAATTTAATACTAGATGGAAAATAAAATCAAACTCATTCTAATTAAAAATGATTCCCGAATAAAACGTGAGGAATTTTTTTTTAAACTATAATTAGAAAAATACAATTTAGGAAACCATTTTGATTGTTTTTTTTTTATTTTCCAAAAATTATAAGTACCGAATAGGCTATTCGGTACTGGTCAAACGTAAATAAAATGTACCGAATAGCCTATTTAATACTAATAGTTTTTATAAAAAAAAAATCAATCAAGTTAAGTTATCTAAATTTACTTTTAATTATTATAGTTTTTTAAATAAAAATTCAAAGATTGAGAAGTTTATCCCAAGGGTATTGGTCCAATAACCAATGAACTCGTGTCCCATGCGATAATAAATGTACGAAAAAACCTGGTTCATTTCGTATCACTTGAGATAACGAATCAAACAATTTGGTGTTATGGGGTCCAAGGACTATACCTAAGGATAGTACGTACGGTATAGACCAAGTTTATCTACAGATATGATACAAGGGAGCTTGCAAGGAACAGCAAGCATGGACGATAACTAATAACCTTTTACATTTTTTTTAATTTAAAATTTAAAAATTTAATGACGTCAGATATTTTCTCACAACTTCATTCGTTGACGAAATTGCCCTTCTTTATTTTCCTTAACCAAGGAAATAACTTTATTAATTAGTGGGTTTAATATGTCATGTACCCTCCATATTTCATTTATACAAGACATATTATGGTTCAATCCAATAATGTTTTGATCAATCAGCGCTGAAAATCAAAGAAATAAAATGTGTTCTCAACGTGAAGTTGCGGACACTCAATTTTTGTCTGCAACTTCACATTGCGGATGTTTTAAAAATGGAATTATAACCAAATCGTAGTTATTTGATTTAACTTTTTTTTAAAAATAGTAAAATAAAAATTTCAAAGCTATGTCACTATGCATAATGCAGATTGGTCCGTACTATGGATCAATCTTCATTTTCAAAATTTAGATAGTTAATTTGAATTATTCAACATGATTTTCATATGAAAATATACATGCACAGTAAAGTCTACATTTTTTAGAAGTTTTTTATTATTTTTATATAGATAGAAAATTATTATTTTTAAATAGTCCAACATCTTTGATTAGTTGACTTTTTACCTATCTAAAATCATAGTAAAATTATTTTAAAAAAATGTAAAATTTGATCAACAAGTACATTTTCATGTAACAATTAAGTTCAACAGTTCTGATCAATTGTTTAAATTTTGAAAAATAACAAAGATATTGATTAATAGTAGGAGTGTTAAAACAATTAAACCGAAGTAAAATAACTAAACTAAACTTTTATTCGGTTTTCAAAAATAGAACCGAACCTAACCGAACTGAACAAATCAAAATAAATTTCAATTTGTTTGGTTCAAACTAAAGATAACCTATTGGTATTATTATTAACAAAAATACTATATTGTTATACATAACAATTGAAGTTCGGTTCGGTTTAGTTTAATGATATAATTAAAACACTAATAAAATTAGAGTCAAATCAATATAAACCGATCGGTTTTGAGAAATATAAACTGAAATAATTAAAAATCTCAACCGAACCAATCTATTTAAACCGAAATTTTCCAACTCGTTAAAAACCGAGCCGTTTGAACATATTGAAACTGAATGTGTATTGGTTGGAATTTTATATTAAGACCTTCTAGACGTTTAATATTAAAACTGAAGACTTTCTCAATAGAAAAAAGAAGAAGAAAATAAAGTGCCAGATTTTTTTGTATATTTTTTTATATTAAAAAAAAGAGGGATCTGCTATTAACAGCTTCTGTTTTGCTCCAGCACAGTATCGATCCAACCTCTCTCTCTTTCTCTCTCGCTTCCTCTAATGGCGATCCTACTAGGTGCATCAAGGCGGTTGGCAAGCCGATCCGGTCTGGTCCAGTCGGTTCTGATCCGGTCCATTTCAACCGGGTTCAGAGAAGAGCGCGATACTTTCGGCCCCATCCTGGTTCCCTCTGATAGGTTATGGGGAGCTCAAACGCAGAGATCGTTGCAAAATTTCGATATTGGTGGAGAGACTGAACGAATGCCGGAGCCCATTATTCGCGCATTTGGTGTCATCAAGAAATGTGCTGCTAAGGTTTCCATTCTCTTCTCAGACTTCATCTAGGGTTTTTTTTTCACCATTTATGGGTAATTCTCTTTAAACGAGCAAAAAAGTGGGTTAGTTTTGAATATTTTTAAAAGTTGTACTGGTACCAGTGTGTACCAGTTGTACTGGTACCAGTGTGTTGGTACTGGTACCAATGTCATCAAGAAATGTGCTGCTAAGGTTTCTATTCTCTTCTCAGTTCTCAGACTTCATCTAGGGTTTTAATTCTAAATTTATGGGTCAATTGTTTGCAGCTAACCACTTGATTATGTTGTAATTCTATTTGAACGAGCAAAAAAGTGGGTTAGTTTTAAATATTTTTAAAAGTTGTTCTGGTACCAGTGTGTACCAGTTGTACTGGTACCAGTGTATGCTGTAATAAGTCTTTGGTTTTCATAGTACTGGTACCAGTGTATGCTGTAATAACTCTTTGGTTTTCATAGAACTGGTACCAGTGTATGTTGTAATTCTATTATCTTCTCAGACTAATCTAGGGTTTTAGTTCTAAATTCTGATGTTCTAGAGGGACTGTTTCACATATTTGCAAATGCAATATATAGGTGAACATGGAATACGGGTTAGACCCAATAATAGCAAAGGCCATAATGCAAGCGGCTCAGGAGGTGGCAGATGGGCAATTAAACGATCATTTTCCACTTGTCATCTGGCAAACTGGCAGCGGGACCCAGAGCAACATGAATGCCAATGAGGTTTCTTCTTTGTTTCATGCTTCTACTTTTTTGTATTTAATTTTGGGGGAAATTACGTATTCCCCCCTCTAAAATTTATAGTATCATATTTACCCTTTTAAATTTCAAAAACTCACGAATTTACCCAATTTATTAGCTTTTCTATTAAAACTCACTTTAAATTTGTGAGGTATCCATTTTACCCTTTATTAAAGGAAATATAAGTGTGTAGCTGTGTAAGAGAAATGTTCCGTCTTCTAACTAGTCGGTTTCCGAGGACACGTTTGTTCTCTGTTTCATGCTCCTGCTTTTTTATATTTAATGTTGTTTGTGAGGAATTAGGCTATTTGACTGGTTTTCACTATTACTTTTGTGCAAAGTTTTTCAAATTTTGACTTATTTTTTATTGTTTTTATAAATAGGTGATAGCAAATCGAGCGGCCGAAATTCTAGGACATAAGCGTGGCAGAAAGTTTGTACACCCAAATGACCACGTCAACAGATCACAGTCTTCGAATGATACCTTTCCAACTGTGAGTTTTCAATTCCATCAAGATTCGTGCAAAGTTTTTTAAAAGAGATTAGCTTTGTCTTTTTACTTATATACTGATTTGTTATTTGGTTCTGGTTTTGTAAGGTGATGCACATAGCTGCTGCCACAGAGATTAACTCACGGTTAATTCCAAGTTTGAAAACGTTGCATGAGTCACTTCATTCAAAGGCAAACTCTAACTAAACTTTCATTAATTACTTCAGATTATATATTTTTGAGAAATGAACTAAATAATTTGTGACTTTATAGTCTGTTGAGTTCAAAGATATCATAAAGATCGGTCGAACACATACTCAAGATGCAACTCCTCTCACTCTAGGCCAAGAATTCAGCGGTTACACCACTCAGGTTATTTCCTTTTTTTTTTTTTTTTAACATTTTTTAGCTGTTGGCCTAATTTGAAATTTCTTTAGTTGACATTATTGTATGATTTTCTGAAGTGCTTTACTGATTGTTTAGGTGAAATATGGCATTGAGCGGGTCATTTGTACGTTACCTCGCATGTATCAGGTACAAGTCATTTTCTTCTGATTCATGGCAAAAAAAAAATATATAATACGAAATTATGGCATTTAAGTAATTTAACTTATCATGCTAAACAGCTTGCACAAGGTGGCACTGCTGTTGGTACTGGCTTGAACACCAAAAAGGGGTACTCATGCAAATCACGCCTTTTTATGATTTCTAAACATTTGTTGACCATCTTTTTTGATGAGTAAAATTATTGGAAATTAGCTGAACTTTTTTTTTTTTTTAAACTATTTCAGATTTGATGTGAAAATTGCTAATGCAGTGTCTGAAGAGACGAGCCTACCTTTTGTGACAGCAGAGAACAAGTTTGAAGCATTGGTTAGTGTTTGTATAGGTTTTGTACTGGTAGCATGACTAAATTATATTTGGTTATATATGCTAGTTTTTATTAGATTAACACCCCCCCATCCAATAGGCGGCACATGATGCATTTGTTGAGACGAGTGGCGCATTAAAGACAGTTTCGGCTTCTCTTATGAAGATTGCTAATGACATTCGCTTTTTGGGAAGGTACTACATTTTTACTGAGAAAGCATCTCATATACTAAGCTATGACATCTTCTAAAATTTCCCAAGAAAAGTTTATTAAATTGCAAAGATTTAAAAATCCTAATACATAAATCGTTAAAAATTATGTACTTGTTACACCGAACTAATGACCTATAGTAAATGCTATTCCTCAAAAGTTTATTAAATTTGAATGATCAATTTTTTAATAACCTGCTTGGTTTAGTTAACTTCTGCCCTTAAATTTTGTGGACCTTACTGACACAGTGGGCCCCGCTGTGGACTCGGAGAGCTTATCTTACCAGAAAATGAACCCGGAAGCAGCATCATGCCTGTACATTATCCTCATTTTTACCCCTTCAAATTTTACATGTTCTTAAATTAGGCACAATACCTCTCACCTGTAGGGGGACAAATATCCTCCCAGGTACCTGACTCAAGCAAATTGCAACGGCCGGCCCAGATTAATTCTATGTGGGCCAAACTCAATCCGGTGCCTATTGAGACTGTAGGGGGTCTGTTTTGAGATTCGTGCCATGTTAAATGGACTGTCCGATCGTAATTTGCTTGAGTCAGGTAACCTGAGGTGATGTGAATTCACCTGTAGGTATCATATTTTTTTTATATATATATATATATTTTTTTTTTTACAGGGAAAGGTCAATCCCACTCAAAGTGAGGCTCTCACCATGGTTTGTGCTCAGGTCAGTAATATACTCTTAGTATTACCAGTACCATTGAAACAATCTGAGTATTATATATATCCTCTTTTCTTGACCTTTACTCTTTGATTTCTTCAGGTGATGGGTAATGATGTAACCATCACAGTAAGTGGTTCAAATGGCCATTTTGAATTGAATGTGTTCAAGCCTGTGATCGCAAGTGCTCTTCTTCGAGTAAGATTTCCTCGCAATTTATAAAATTTGTTTAAAAAATTTCTGTAATTAATACTAAAAAAGATTTTGTGTTAGCTGTCTTATCTTATCACTTATATAGATTTTTTGTTATTTTCTGGACAGTCTGTGCGTTTATTGGCAGATGCATCGGCCTCTTTTGAGAAAAACTGTGTAAGGGGTATCCAAGCTAACCATGCCAGAATTTCTAAATTGTTACATGAGGTGAGTTGTGCCATATCACATTTTTTTTTATATATATTTTCTTGTTTTTAAGTGTTGAATAACAATTAATTTGCTCTATTTTTGTTTTATTATCTGTGTAGTCATTGATGCTTGTGACAGCTTTGAACCCTGTAAGTACTCAATCTATAAGCTCTTTTTTTTTTCTTTTATTGTTTTACTTAAAATCTTTGTTATTGCAATTTAACCTACCATAAGTTTTTGTGTATTTTAGAAAATTGGATATGATTATGCTGCAGCTGTAGCTAAGAAGGCACATAAAGAAGGAACCACTCTTAAGGTATGTTTCAAATTTTACATTTTTTTAGAATTTTTTAGCAATTTACTATTTAAAAAAATAGTTAAAAAAATATAAAAAATATAAAATTTAGTCTACAAGTACATTTACATATGGAGATCGTGTTGAACAGTTTAGATTGACTATTTGAACTTTAGAATCGAAAATATTGATCCGTAGTACGGACCAATCTGTGCTATGCATAGTTATTTGTTGAACTGTAAATGACCTAAGAGTTATTTGTGCTTTTGTTTGAAATAATTTTTCAGGAAGCTGCATTAAATTTGGGAGTATGTACCGAAGAAGAATTCCACCAATGTGTTGTGCCAGAGAAAATGATTGGCCCCACCGATTGATTAAACATTCTTTCTACGGGGACGTAAGATATTTTTCGGTGCCTAAATAAAGAGCCATTCTGAGAATTTTTTTGCTCCTGAAAATTCACAGGGAGCATTTTGTTTTGAGCTTTTCTTCTTTTGAATTGCTGTACTACGGCAAATATTTTGTTGGCATAAATAAAAGCCGAGTAAAAATTACTCTCCTTAGTAAATTTTGACCGATTTTGAGTTCAATTGATTACCATTTTGACTTCAAACCTGCAATCTTCGTATCATTTCTATTAATTTTGAGTTCAATTTTGTGTACCAAATACTGAGAATAACAAATTTTGACCAAAACATCATAGTAGGCGTGAGAAGGGATGGTATTAATAAGATAGAAAGAAAGGATAAGAAAACTGGCCATGTGGCCCTTGGTGAGGCAGGGGACTGACATGGTGTTTACCTATTTGAATTACCTATTAAATCTGTTTCAATTTTACTTTAATTATGATTAATAATTAATTATTTATTTTAAAATCTGAGTTATTACAATGACGATTAATAATTAATTTATATAAAAGCTCAAAAAGCACTTGTATTTTGGTCGTTAAAATAGTTGCTAGAATTCTTCAAGAGGTTCACAAAGAAAGGAATTGAAGTTTACAATTTTAATTATTCCTGCATGTGTGTCATTATTGTTCTTTCTTGAAGAAATTTTTTGTTGTTGCTTTTGCACAAGGTAAAATTTTTTATGTTACAGTTTAATATATATTGCTGCAAAAATGATCAAAATATTTATTTTCAATGAGCTTTGGCAAGATATTAGTAATTTTAGTAAGGTAAACATTACTATGTGTTTAAAATTATCAAGTAGTTTATATAAGTTTTAACTCCAAAATCTATCTAATTCACATAGTAATTTTCTCACTATTTTACTACATAATAATGACAACTCAATTTATTATCACAAAAATAATATACTGTGACAATATATTGTGAGGATCAAACTTTTATAACAAAAAATAATCAAACTTCTTTTGATAACTTTTTATGTTTACACTCTTAGAATTATTTTGTTGTCATGAACTTTTATATTTGGTCTAGCTAATTCTGAATCTATACTCATCACCATTTAAGTGATCTAAAATACTTCTACATATATGAATATAACTGTAAATTAGAGTAGTTTAGGTGATGATTAGAGTAATTTAGATGAATTCACAAGAAATCGTTTGAGAGTCATTGACTCATTGTAAATACGTTTTTTTATCAATGAAATCGTTAGTAACTAGAGATGTGTTGATAAGACAGTTTTAGTCGATAACAAAGAGAAAATACTTTTGAGTAATTGCTGGGTTCCGATTTGGTTTCGAACTCAAACCGAAACCGATTTAGATTGCATTTAATGTTTCATTTGCATAGAAATGTTTTGAATTATGACGATGCAATTTTTTGCCCATAAAATGTTTCATTGCATAGAAATATATCTAATGTTTTTTTATTTTTGAAATCAACTTTTATATGAGTTTATGTAAATAAATTGAAATGGAACTTTACTTGAGAGTACATGTATCCAAACAGAAACAATGTATCTATGTTTTAGCTTTTTTCACACTTGTAAATAACAACACTAATGATGTAGAGTATGAAAAAATTTCAATTAATTGGCTAAATAAACTTTTGAGACTTACGACGAACACAAGTGGTCATGGGGTTATGTATATTTAGTTCTTAATAATGTGTTATAAAGTTTGAGACTTACGATGAACTTTGAGACCTTAATCCAATTTTGCAGAATTTTGTTTATGCAGATTTAAAATTTGTAAGGGAGTTTAATAGATGCTATCCATTTTGTGCCATTGTTTAAGGTCAAATGCAAAACTCTATTTGTAAACTTGGATCTTGAACAGGAAACAACTAATTTGGCAATTGATTACTATTTGATTTTGATACAACTTTCTTTATGTAGTCTTCCGTGTAGCAACATAAAATTAATTACAAACCTATCCATTTCAACTGAAAGCATAGTCTCAACTATTTATTGATAGTTGGCCACATTGTTTTCTTTTCTTTTTCTCTTTTCCTGTTCGTTCCCACTATTTACTGGTAAGAGGTACAACCTGTACAAGAAATGAGTTATTAATTTACTGTTTTGTATAGGTGGTACCTCTTACCAGTAAATAGTGGAAATAGATATGCAACTGGACCTATCCATTTCATAATGGATGAAAAGATGCCTATATCTGTTGGATACTGCAATTGTTTTAGATCATTGTCTTCCTATAAACTGCACAAGTTATAGATTTCCTTTCATTACTTGTAAGGTCAAGATCGAAAATCCATTTATGTTTATTATGTGTATAAAAAATGATGGATAGGTCATAGTTGCATATTTGTATTCACTTGTTAACTCTAGTAGCTTTATATTTGCATTAGTGTTTTGCTGATAAGACAGTGGTAGTTTGTTTTACTTTGGTATTGTTTTGTTTGTAACTCCCAAGTTTCTATAATGAAACGGGCGAAAAGTCTTTTATTCAAAACAAAAATTACACTAATTTGAAGTTGCAATAACAATTTTCTCTCAAGAAAAGTTAATGATCTATTCTGTTGGCAAATAGCCCTTTTGGGTCGTGTTATTCAGTCATGTACCTGTACGATATAAATTGCTTTTTCTTTTTCTTTTTCTTTTTCTTTATCAAACATTTTGCAGAGAAAAGTAATATTCCGAGGGGTGCATGACCCCTAATTTATTCCCACTTCTGATAATCCCAATAAGCAACCTAAGCCAAACACACATCATCTTGGTATCTTTCTGAGGTTAATACATGAACTTGGCTTCATCACTCATGAGCCAAGCCTGGAAGAAAAGAACCTCTGCTCTTCAGGTACAAGTATCTGTCATCCCATTATGGTCGCATCAATCAAAGAACAAAAAAAAGCAAATAAGCCTATCAAAGGTACACCAACTACAGTGCCCCGGGGCCAGTACGCTCTCTTATTCTTTATCTTTTCCTTTTTGTCTAAATGCCAAGCCTGGAAGAAAAGAACCTGTGCACATCAATCAAAGAAAAAAAAACAAGCAAAGAAAGATGCCTATATATGCCTGAGATGGTTATATATGCCTCTTTAACCATCTATAACCATCTCAGGCAGTACGCTAGCTTATTCTTTCTCTCTTTCTTTTGGCCTAATTTAATCGAAGTTCTCCAAATATAACCATCTCAGGCAGTACGCTAGCTTAATCTTTCTCTCTTTCTTTTGGCCTAATTTAATCCAAGTTCTCCATATATAACCATCTCAGGCAGCTCTAGTAATTATCCGCAAGCACAAAGCTAATTCACTCATTCAATTTCAAACCCCCCCCCCCCCCCCCCCCCCCCCCCCCCCCATAAAAAAAAAAGGAGAAAGACACTCCCCACAATCAGAAATACATGGCAGAGGCAGCTGTGGGCTATGTGTTGGGCAAGCTTGCTGATGCCTTGCAGAAAAAAGCAAATGAATTGTACGCTGTGAGTGGCCAGATCAAGCGGATGCAGAAGGAGCTTCGCTTGATCCAAGCTTTGCTAAGAGATGCCGATTCCAAGTGTAACCAAAATCAATTGGTAAAAGAGTGGGTTAACCTGATCAGAGAAATGGCCCACAAAATAGAAGATGTGATTGATACCTTCCTCGTTGAGATTGAAGAATACCATCCAAAAAGTCCTCCCTGGTACCGTAACATTTGTATGTCGTTAAAAAGAAACTACAAAATTTGCAAGCTGAAGCTGAAGCTGAGTGGTGAGCTCGAAGAAATCACTCAGGAACTCAAAATGATTTACCAGCGTCGAACCGACTTGGGAATTACTGATGTTGGTGCTGCTAGTGAAGAAAATGCTGTGGTACCTTTTAGGCCGACAAATCCTTCTCACGTGGTTGATTCAGAAGTTGTTGGCCTTGAGGATGACAAGCGCAAAATTATCAACCTGCTCCTTGATAGAAGCATTTCAAGGCGAATGGTGCTCTCGATTGTGGGTCCTGGAGGCCTCGGGAAGACCACCTTGGCCCAAAAAGTTTACAAAAGGTGCATGTTCTCTCTTCTAAAATCATGTTTATGTATAAAAAGCGAAATATTTTTTGTGGAAAATGGCTAAATCCGATCTAACTAGTTGTTTAAGAAGTCAACTGTCCAAGTTTACCAAAGGAATGGGAAATTTTTTCATGATTTCTCCATTTCTATTCGCAATCAATTACCTTGCATGTAATTGTAATATCCAGAGCAACCTGCCACTTTTTTTTTTTAATGGTGAACAAAATCCGGAAGATTTGCATGTAATTGTAATACCTAGAGCAACCAGCCACTTTTTTTTTTTAATCGAGAAAATTAAGTTCTGAAAATTTGCAAATCATGCAAGTAAATTCAATGAAATTAATGTCATCCAATATATGATTCAGATTATTTATTCCATCAATCATGTAATCATGGAAAAGATCTCCAATAAAATTTTCTCTTTGTACTGCTTTTTTTTTTTTCTTTTCTTGATGTAACACATTCATTTTTGTAAACACAGTGCGGAATTGGAAGGGCGATTCGATTGTCGCACATGGATCTCCATTTCTCAAAAGTTCAATACAAATGTTATCTTCAGAAAAATTCTTTACTCAATCGAACCCACAATGAAAAATCAAAATCCACCCGTAACTGATGAGGATTTACTGGAGGAGCTTCAGAAATCCTTTAGCTGTAAGACGTACTTAATTATCCTTGATGATGTGTGGAGTGATCGTGATTGGGAGCAATTGAAAATAGCATTACCCGATCGGGACAATGCAAGCCGCGTGATAATTACTAGTAGATCACTTGATGTTGCTCTCGCGGCAGATTGCAATACAGAACCGTATCAACTCCGTTACCTAAATTCCGACGAGAGTCTAGCTCTCCTCTTCAGAAAGGCTTTCCAAAAACATATAGAACCTGAGAATTACCCTCCTGATCTCTTGGAAGTTGCCAAAAGACTAACAAAGAAATGTGGTGGGCTACCTTTGGCATTAGTTGTGCTAGGCGGTATCCTATCAAGGTCGACAGAGCGCAACTACACTGCCTGGAGTAGAAAAGAGGAGACCATGGATTGGCACGACGAAGATGGGATGAAGTGCTCGAACGTCCTAGCCATGAGTTATCAACACTTACCTTACGAACTCAAACCATGTTTTCTTTATTTTTCTTCTTTTCCAGAAGATTATAAGATCTCGGGAGAGCAAGTTACAAGAATGTGGATGGCTGAAGGATTCGTACCGAAAGGACCTGGAACAATAGAGGACAGAGCTGACAAATGCCTTGAAGAGCTCGTGCAAAGGTACATCCCTTTTTCAGTTCTATATTTTAAGGTACGTATCACGTATAAAAGAAGTCATGTTGTGTCTTTGGCATAGAAGGGAACAGAAAATTGGACGTATCGGTCCAATTTCTGGCCGAGTTACGCACTAGATGATTTTTTCATCAAATTATGGCCGAAACGATCTGATTCCAGTCAAATTTCGGCTGAAACGGCTTTTTTCGGCATGCTTCGGTACACCAAACCAAACGACTTGAGCAATACCACCACAATAACTCACATTTTGTTGTTAGATTCGAATAGCTATTATATTTAAGTTATTAGTTACTGTACCAAAGGGTTACGACTTTAATGGATACAGCTGGTCTAAAGATTTTTTTATTTGATTCAATTTCTTTGCTCTCAGTTTTCTGTTATTCAATTTCTTTGCAATGCATTTATCTTCTCTAGATTTTTTATTTTTAATTCTTATTTGCACACTTACAACTTTCTTAAGATTCACACACAAAATTCAGAAGCGGCATCTCAGAGTTTGCAAGTGATATTTCTACTTTTTTAATTATTTTATTTCATTTTTTTTGTATCTATTGAGTTCGATTTTAAATTACGAATAAACTAAATGGCCTTCACTGCACCATTAGTTTTAGTGTTGTTCCCAATATTACAGCTATTATCTTTTTTAAATACTAAGCCAAGTCCAATTGATATATGCATTGCATGAATCTGTTCAGCCACGTGAAGTCGTTAGTTTGAGGCAAAGTCATAGGCAGATATTTTGGGCCTAGAAAATATTAGGACCAATGTAAGGCTTTTGATTTGAGGCCCAATTTAGTATTCATATATTTTTTTTTATCAATTATTCTTACTTTTTTAGTACAAAACAATTTTTGATAAAAAAATCCGAGTTTCCGATCCGATTCAGCAGATTCCTACCGATTCATCCGATTCCGATTTTACGGTCAAGTGACCGATTCCAATTCCAATTCTGATTTTTTCCTTCTATAGTTTTTGGTCCAGCCCAGTCTCATCACATTCAGGCCGAATTTATTACTCCAAAATTCTTCTCTAAATTTAAATCGTATATTGGTAATTGAAGCCTAATATCACCCACCGTGATTAATGAGTTGTGAATTACTTTAAAAATCATATTTTTGTTGATATTCGTTTGAATCGTAAAATTAACATGAAAGTTAGAAAATAAAAAATATTAAAGTGAATTAAAACCCTACTATAAAAAACAAAAGTCATTACTTTTAGAAATTTTATTTTTACAATACAATCTCGAACAGAGCTTTTAGTGGGCACTTTATTGCTATTTTAATAATAGAACTGAAAACTTCAAAATTATAAAATTTATTTAAATTAAGCATAATTGTAACATTATTCTCATTGGCCGTATTAAAGTCTCATTTTCATTCGCTGCTTTATTACCTTGAGTGGATCATAAATTTCATCATCAAAGAGCTAAATGTTATATTTTAAAAAATAATTATTTTAATAATTAGATAGCAGAGAAAACTTCAGTTCAAAATTTTTGAGTTATCTACTATTTTTAACAACATAATAATATCGTAGAAAAAAAATAATTTGATTTGGTCCAGTCGATATAATTAAAAATCAATTACAATTTTTTATTTGAAATAAAAGCTAATATTGTATTTTTTTATTATTGCAAATTATACTTTTCTCAATGTATATCCTAATCCTACGAAACATATTAAAAAAAAATTATAATGCAACTTAATAGATCCACTCAAAACAAATTTATATGTAACAGCCGAGCTAGTAAGAATTTTTTAAAATATAATTTCAGCATTTCGAGTTACTTAAATATATTTTATATTTTTATCACCTCACCATGGGCTATCCAAGTGGGACCACCTTAGGAGATACCTACCTATATAGCTGAGCGTTCATTACTTTTCATTTTAATTTGACTTAAGAAATACCTACTTATACATAAACAAATATTTCCTTCTTTTTTTATGTCAAAATTATTGTAGGTCCTTGATTCAAGTTACTAAAAAATTTTGGAATGGCTACTGCAAATACTGCAATATGCACGATCTTCTGAGGGATCTGGCTATCACCAAAGCCAAAGAGGAGAACTTCTTCACTGTATTCACAAAAGAAGACGACAATGTTAACCAGCTAGCTGCTAGAAAACCGAGGCGTGCGGCACTGCAATTTTGCACTATCACAAAGGATGGTGTTTATTCAGAAAACACTCGTTCTTTACTCTGTTTTGGTGGTGGTTCAAACGTATATCCATCAGATAATTGTGGCTTTAGCAAACTAAATTATAGTGGCTTTAGACTACTTAGAGTGTTAACCTTCGAGTCGGTCGATATGACCAACTTCCCTCGGAGACAGTGGCCGAAGGGCTTGATACACTTGAGGTATTTGAGTTTAACAAACTGCAGAATTTCACAAGATATATTTAAGGAGTTTTCCTTTCATAATCTAGAAACCATTGAGTTAAAGGGAGTTAATCTAGATACTAACAACGGTACAATAGATTTCTGTGATGTCGTAATCCCAAATCTAAGACATGTATATGGTTGTTGGGATTTTTATTTGCCATTAAAATGGAATCAGCATACAAATCTACAAACAATTAAAGAAGTGCGGGTACAGAAAGAATCAATTGTTCAATTAGGATGTTGTATCAACTTGCGTACGTTAGAGATTATCATTGAGGATGATCTAGATAATGAAAGGGCTGTAACAGAGTGGCAAAACCTCAGGGATGTGCTGAGAAGGACAGAACAGTTGGTCGACCTCGGTATTGTATATATTGGTGATTTGCTACCATTTGGTGGTACAACAGACTTACCTTGTCATGGGAAGATACAAAAACTATATCTCAATGGAAGATGGGTAAGAGATATATGTATTCTAAATGTTGAGATGTTCCCAACAAATCTCACCAAATTGAAGCTTGTAGACTCCCAGCTTGAGGAAGATCCAATGCCCATATTGGGAAGGCTGAAGAGCCTCAGGATACTTTCTTTAGGAAGTCGCTCATATGTGGGAACTGAGCTGATCTGTTTAACCGGAGGGTTTCCTCACCTCGAAAAACTGAAGCTTGAAGATCTGGATAATCTAAGTCATTGGGACATCAAAGAGGGAGCTATGCCCATCCTTCGTCACCTCGAAATTCACAGTTGTCTTAAGTTGCACGCACTTCCCAAGCTACAAAAGGTGCCGACTCTTCAAGAGCTACTAGTAGTTGTGCCCTCGCGTGAACTACTCCAATCTATGGTAGAAAAAGATGTACATTATTTTAAGCATATCCCATCTCTGCGTATAACATGGTGAGATCTCATGCTTATTTTTGTTTGTAAGATTTCTTTACAGGTTTCCTCGTCTTGATTTGCTATTCATGTACTTTGCATGACTACGGGGCTTTATTTTCGATTGCCAGTACTTTTATATTCTTTTCGTTGTAATTGATCTACTATTAATTATTGCATGAATTATTGTGCGCAGGTGGAGGTTTTAGGAGGCGCACTGGGACAATCCCCTCTCTGCCTAGAGACACATGGTTAGATTTCGTGTCTCGTTGATTGTATGTTCCCTTTTTGAGTTTGTTGTTGATGGATTGCTCTACTTTACATACTTGCCATGGTTTGCTAGATTTAATTTTCTATTGTCTGTACATTTTTCAATTTTACCAATTGTAATTGTACTCTTAAATTTTGCACGGATTTGGATTGGGTTGGGTTGTTGTTTATTTTTTTTTTCCTGGTTGTGAATATTTGATTGTAACATTAGATACTCTCTGTTTCTTTAAAAGAAAAATTCAGAAGTTACAGCATTGATAATTTTTTTTTTACTAGTTAAAAGGTATTGCTCAATTCTCCTAATTATTACCCTTCACAAACATATATACGGCAGTTCTTTAGTGAACATGCTGTAATTCAAATATAAGACAAAGGATAGGGGTGTCAACGGGTACGGTAAGGATTAGATGAAGCATTTTTATACCCGTATGTGATACAAATTGTCCTTATCTATATCCTACCTTTACTCGCTACAAATTATTTTATCCGTATCCTACCTTTACCCGTTATGATTGTCAGATGATGAAACGGTAGTAGATAAATAACAGGTAATACTAATATAATAATTATTTTTATTATTTATTAAATAAAACATTAAAACATATACATTCATTTCACACATTGAAAAACAAATTCTGATCATTCTAAGCGCAAGTAAACTAATTAAATTACTCTTTTCAATGCTTATTAATATATATAAAACATATAATTTTTTTTATAATTACTCGATTGGGTAATGGGTACGAAATAGGCTTTACCTGTACCCTTACCCGTTTAGATAACGAAAAAAAATATTTACCCGTACCCGATAAGTTTACGAAAATAAAATCTTACCCATATCCATCTTAACGGGTACGGTAAGGGTCGGGTAAACGGATAAAAGGGTGTCATTGACACCCCTACAAAGGAAAATTGTTGTTATTTTTAATTTTATTTTTATTATTATTGAGATTAAGATTAAAAATAGGGATGATTAAAAACATTAATTTTTTAATCATGGTTTTATATGGGTTAAATCTATAGTTAATTCATAATTTTATATGGCCAAACATGTCAATCTAATGCAACCTGATACAGTGATACGTGAGATGGTGTAGCATGTACATGAGGCTTGGTTACTCAAAGAATTATTAAAACGGACACAGTTAAGCTTATAATTTAATAATATATGTACACAATTATTTAATTAATTTGAAATTTGAAATTATATTTTTAAGAAACATATATATCATATAGTATTGCATTACCAGCTTGTTGTATGTATATTAGATATTTTTTATATTCATTTTGGACTAATTTGAAGTGATTAATTGATTAAAACTGAAAGCTATATTTGAAACAAGAACTAATATATGTAAAAGTACTTTTAGATCACTTTGACACACTGTTTTATTGTTTTTGTAGGATAGTTAAATAACTTTCATATGAATCAAAATGAATCAGACCCTCTTTGGTTAGGAGAAAAAGTCTTAAGACTGTGTTTATTCAGAGGTCGATAGTTCGAGCCCCTCTGACGATTTCACATTCTCTGTGAAGATTTTCAAAAAAAAAAAGAGTACAAAATGTAATATGAATTATATCGATATCGCCTTTTATAAAGTTTAAGGACTACAATAAAAATAAACAAACTATATAGCATTAATAGTGGCTGCAATAAAATAAAAATTTTCACAAAAAAGGGATCATTATTTAATTAAAATTTATTGTAGCAATTTATTAACTTAATACAATAAACTGAGTTGCAACTATATCCAATTAAATGGCGATGAGCATATTAGGTCTCAATGTAGACAACTTGCATCAGCAAATGCAAAACTAGACCAAATATAAAAGTTTATGACAACAAAATAATTTTATAAATATAAATATATACAAATTTTTCAAGAAAAAAAAAATTGATCCTCTCCATCTTCTATATCCAAACCACAACCTCGTCGATTTTAACTGAAGGAGGTACGATATATGCTGTCATCTTCCTCATCTTCTATATACAAATTTCATACAGAAGTTTATTTTAAAAGATAAAATTAAACAGAAGTCCAATTGACTTATGTTCAATTTTTCTCTTTTTTTTTCAAATATTTGTGTATGAAATGTGCAACAGTTTGGTTAGCGCCAGCATTACCAACGAGGAAGATGACGACAAATATCTGTATCTTCTTCAGTTACTTAACAAGGTTGCGGTACAATTACCAGTAGCTCTGTCGAACAACACAGCTTATTGTGTAAGTTGCTTAAAATGAGAGGTTGCTTCAAAGTTCAAAAAGGAGAGAAAATAATGGTAGTATTTTGGATGAGGTCTATTTCAAAGGAAAAAGAGAACATGCTTGGTTTCCTTTCTCTTTTCCATTGCCTTTGGTGCCATTTATATATATATCACCTACTCAATTATTTCTAAGTGGCCTTTAATTTTTTTTTATTGGGAATATGAATTTATTTGAAGTTATTTCTCACAGTTGGCACTGCATTTGGAGAAGCGCTGCCCTTTTCGTTTTTTCAGAATTCAAAATCCTCATCAATTACTTCCCTGATCGGACGGTCAGATTCTCTTTTGATGAGTTCCAAGAATTTTGTTAATAAATGTGATCGTTGTTGATCTATTTACTTTCTATTGTTATTCAATTTGTATTAAATGTTTGTTGTCAATTCAGATAAATTAGGGGTGCAAAAGGAGCGAATACCAAACGAATAATGGTAAAATCAAATTCATATTTTTTTTCGGATACATAAACGGATCGGATATCAAACGGATACAGATACAGATACGAATCGGATCGAATATTTATTAAAATATTTTTTAAAGTTCGCAATATTTATCTAATTTCAATGGTGAATAACAATATTTTTTCATAATATATATTCAAAAATATATGATATATATCTATTATTTTGATACGGATAATTGAAACGTAAAATCATATCAGCATCCATATCCACACGTAAAATCATATCAGCATATCCATACCCTGAGTTTTGGATTCGGTACATGAATTTTGTACATGCACAAGGTGCATGGTAAAGAAATTGCCAATCATTGGCCGTTCACCCCCATTCTTCCAGAAGGTAATTTTATTATCTCGCAGTATATAAATATTATTTGCATGAGGGTTAGTATCCCGTATTTTGTTGAATTGAAGTTGAGTAGGTATTAGGGTTAGTTTGGGGATTAAGCATTAAAGTGTTACCAACATCATACTTTTTTATACTTTTTTTAGGTGAGTAATTATGTAACCCACATCATACTTTTTTTATACTAACTTTACTAGTAATATTTAAATCGGTACAGTGTGAAGTATCAACCTGTAATTTGTACTATTTTTTTTCTCAATTTTTATTAAAATTTTACTCTTTTTTTTTTAATGATAAATTGCTTTTTGTGAATTCTCATTTTGAGATAGAAAGTGCCAGCGTATCATATGTACTGTGCAATGATGAAAGAGGAGTTGGGAGATACGCTGAGTTCTCGCTCATTCAATGTTGTTTTTTGATGTGAGTGACCTTTTTTTCAAATATGCAATTAGGGCTATGGTACTTTGCAAACCGCGGATTGGCCCGTACTAGAGATTCATATATCTGTTTTCAAAGTTCAAATAGTTGATTTTGAACTGCTCAACATGTTCTTCATATGAAAATGTAGTTGAAGACCGGATTTTTTTTTGTTTTTTAGAATTTTCTTACTATTTTTTTAGATAGGTTGAAAATCACTACTTTTGAATGGTCCATAATTTTCAAAATAGGTGATTTCTACTTATTTTAAAAAATGGTAAAAAAGTTCTAAAAAAATGTAAAATTTGATCTCCAAGTACATTTTCATTATGAAAGTAATATTGAACGGTTCGGATCGACTGCTTGGACTTTGAAAACGAAAATATGGATCCATAGTACAGATCAATGCACACTTTTTAAAGTACCATATCCTTACACTCATAATTGAGATAATCTTATTTTTGTGTACAGTTTGTAGACCTTTATGAAAAACGGGTACAAATCAAAAAGGCGAGGGCCTGCCACTGCGTACTTTTTCCGAAGGACTCGCGGAATAAAAGAGTAAAGTTAGAGAAAATTGAGTTCATATTAGGAAAAAAGGAGGTGATTTTGCAACCGAATTTGGAATCAATAGTACTGCCAAAAACTCAAAATCCCGAATCAAAAACCAACTTTGCTGTTCCTATGCCTGAGAATATTTGTAATACCAATAATGGTATTGATCATAGTAGTGATGCTGAGAAAACTACAGATCCGGTAAGAGCAAATCCAGAATCTGAAACTATAGACCCGAGAGCTGACGAGTCTTTTCAAATAAGCCCAATTAGGCCTGCTAGCCCAATTCAAGGCAAATGCTCAAAGTCAGAAGTGGAATCGGGTCAAAATCTACCCGTTTTGAATCCACACCCGAACAGATCTAATAACCCGATGCCGATTTCACAACCGCCATACCAGATATTTCCTACAGGAGCCTTGGCACAATCTTTGGTTAGTGTTTTTGTGCATTTTGCACTTTCAACCTTGTTTTTTTCATATTTTAAGAGTCTATTTGTCACATGTGCTTGCTTGTGTGAATATATAGCTCGTAGCATACCCATAACTGTAAAATTACATGTATTCTTTAATAGATAAGGGTTAATTTAATAGAAAATCTCCCTTATGATTACAGTTAACAGAAGTTCTTCAGCCTATTACCCTCATTTTTTAGTTTACAACGGTGAATTTAAAAATTTACATCTAAATTATTTTTCCTTGGACAAATCTCCCTGATCCTTTTTCTGAAAACTATATTATGTTCTCATTAGATAAGTGATTAGAGTTAGAATTTTACATCTAGGGTTTAGGGTTGCTAGTTTAATGGATGTTCGTAATTTTCAAAATACCAGCAACCAATGGTTTCTTCTCCCCTTTATTTATTATTTATTTTGGTTAAAAACCCCTCATATAAATTGAATCCAGTTGAATTAACAAAAAAAATGATAGAATGGAGGCGTACAATCAGGGCAAGTGTGTCCATCTCAGATGTGGCAACACAACCAGCACCAACTACAACAGATGTACTATTGTTTACAGTTACAGCAACAGCAGTTACAGCAAAACCATTTGCAGTCGAATCATTCCTCGCCTAGCAACAACTCGTTGCAGGAGAAGCAACAGCAGTTGCAACAACAAATGATGTATTACCAGCAAATGTACCAGATGTATTTGGAGCAGTCGATGCAAGTTCAACAGCAACAGCAGCAGCCTTCGTACCAGTTTCAGCAACAACAGATGGCACTGGCCAATGCACCTCAGTCTCAGGTCTTTGGTTTTTATGTTGTTTATTTTTTTTTTGTTTAAATACATTTTTTTTGTGTACTATGCATAGCGCAGATTGGTCCGTACTACGGATCAATTTTTCCACTTGCAAAGTCCAAAACAGTCAATCTTAATCATTCAACATGATTTTCATATGAAAATGTACTTGCAGATCAAATTTTACATTTTTTTAGATTTATTTTACTATTTTCTAAATAGGTAGAAAATCACTTGATCTAAAAATTCTGGACCATTTAAAAGTAGTGATTTTCTATCTATCTAAATAAAATAGTAAACAAATTCTAAAAAATGTAAAATTTAGTCTCCAGGTACATTTTCATATGGTGATCATTTTAAATGGTTGAGATCGACTGTTTGAATTTTGAAAACGAAGATATTGATCCATAGTATGGATCAATGTGCGCTATGCATAGTACCATAGCCAATTTGCAAACAACCAGCAGTCTAACCAAGGAAAGGAGATACCTCAGGTTTTTGCATAATTTTTTTATAAATTGGTTTATAATTTAAATTATATTTATGGGCAACAGCACTTGAGTTAATTCAAATTTTGTATGAATTTTATGTTCTTTCAATTGTTTGCATGATAAAGAGCAGGTGGCATCTTCGCATCCGTCAACTCCTATCAAATAATCTTTGTTTTGACCTGGATATATGTGAGGCAATCAGTGGCTTCTTTTATTTTTATGCTTTTTTTTATGAATTATATTCTTGTTTTGGAGATGATTTAACAAATTGCAGTGTTATTTAAAAGTTGTGTCAATTTGCGCTTTCTAACACTGCAGTTTTGACTTTGTATAGCGCACAGGCTATAGAATCAAAACAGCATTGCATATGCTTAGTGCGCTGCATGAAGCCAAAACTGCTCTGTTACACTACAGCAGATCAGACTTTCTGCGACCGGTTGCAGATAGTAATCCCGGTCACTGAAACCCCGGTCGCTGTAAGCATTGTCGCAGATACTCTTCTGATGACGTCACCGGTCGCTGAATGACGTCATCCGGTCGCTGATACTTTTTTTGCGACCACTTTTTTTTGGTCGCTCTTATTTTTTCTGACGTCAGAAGAAGGTATCTGCGACCAAATAAACGGTCGCTGATTAAAACCGGTCGCAGAAAGTCTTCTGTCAGGTTTTTGGAATTTTTTTTATTATTTAAATTTGCACCATTTAATAATTGGTACGACACGTACCAACATACAACATAAATATACAAACAAATTTAAACATAAACATTATACAGCTATAGAAAATTTGGTACAAGTGCAAGAGCAAAGTATAATCAAAATGATCAGAACAAGTACCCAGCATGATACACACCAAGTAGTCAAATACAAATACAAATTTTCTTCAACTAGTTTCTCTTGAAACCCCTCAATTTCCTTCCTGGGACAAGTCTCCATTGCCTAAAAGATAAAATAATTGAATATGAAATCCTTTTGTCATGACATAAAGAAAAACAAATCAGAGTATTCAGATTTCTGAATTCTTGAAATTTATCTTACCCATTTATAAAACAAAGGTGGATCCTTCTGGTACAATGGATGCTCAATTGGCCAATCACATCTGAAATTCTCTTTAATACTTCACATCCCTGTATAGATGCCATTGTAAGTATTAAAAAATATACGAAAGAATAAAAAATCATATTTTGGTCATGTACCAAATAACATAATCTCAAATAGAGACTTGAGCATGTATACTAATTCCAAATCCTAACCTTTCGTATTGTAGATTTGCTAAGCTTTCCTAAAACCCAACCTGACCCATGATGACCCAAATCCGACAATCATTTGAAGTCAAACCGACCTAAACCTGATCTGGACCAGACCCGTCCAATTGCCACCTCAAATATTTATTGTGCCAGTGAAATTAAGAAAAAAAAAATCCTTCAAAATCATGCTAACATTGCAAACTGATATAAAATCAGCATTTGTCGCTCCAGTTTAGTCGCCTTGGGTTCACCACTAGTCGACCCCTTTCTCTTTTTTTTTCCCTGAACAAACCCCAAAATAAACATTGAATAAAAATAAAAATAAAATAAAGAAACAATAATAAAATCATCCAAGCATCTAATTTAACAAAGTGCTTGATGCTCAGGTTGACATAAACGATAGCTTGACAGCAAAATAATCATATCTGCTGTACCCAGTCACAGAATTATACATGATATTTATTGTGCCTATGTGTTGATTTCAGATTTAAATTCTATTTGTATAATTGTCAATAAGAATAATTATCAAGTGATTCCTCCTTTTTCTTATATAAACACAAAAAAGAAATACATTACAACAAAACTTCTTTAATAATTGTGACAATTAATGTCATAATTAAAAATAACACTAACCTGTCGTAACTGTGCATTAACCACAGAGAGAAAACCTTCATCAAGGTGGCCTTCTTGCTCTTTGGTTGATAAAAGCATATTTTCAACCACAACTTGCTCGACCTACTTAAGAAAATACCAAATGCTATAATTAAACTGATCAATTGTACAATTGTACTATAGTTTTACTCAATAAGACTTTCATACCAAGAACTTGCTGAGCTGTCAGACGCTTCTTTGGTTCAGGATTTGGCTTCCCTTGTACCAGGTCCTTTACATTGTCAGAGACCCTAGGCCAAGGTTCTCTTTTAAAATCAATTACTGATCTAATAATAGCTTGCGCCACTCCTTGTTCCGTTTGTACACCACAGAAAAATTAACATAAATTCATGAATCAACTCAAAGAGAAATAATTGGAGAAGGGGGTAATAGCAATTGTACCAAATTCATCGTGACCAAGCTCTCGGCCAAGTTGGTACCAGATTGAGCGTCGATCTGTATGATAATATGACAGGGAGAGAGTACCAGTTGAGTAGAGTGCTCGGTGCTCAGACTCAGAGAGAGAGACAGCGGGGGGAGGTTTTGGACTCGGTGCTCGGTAGAGAGAGAGAGAGAATGGACGAAATGGTGGCTCGGGAGAGAGAAAGGAATGGTGCGGAGAGGGTCTAGACTTGGGTCTGAGTCGAGAGAGCGAGAGAGAAAGGTTTTGGGTCGCTGGAGAGGACTAGCGAAGAGAGAGAGAGAGGAAGAGAGGAGAGGCAGTGCGAGGCGGGGTCTAGGTTTGGGTCGCGATCGGGAGGGAGAAGGAATTTTAGAGAGAACTCGCACAATATTTTTAGTGGTCTGGCGCGATATTTTTTTTGGAAAAATAGACTTTCTGCGACCGGCGTCAGCACCGGCCACATATACGGTCGCAGAAAAACCTGGTCGCATCAGATTTTAGTTACATTTTTTTGGAAAAAATAGACTTTCTGCGACCGGTGTCAGCACCCAGTACAGCAGAAAGGACTATCAGCGACCGGAATTCCGGTCGCTGATAGTATGGGCGCCGGTCGCTGATGATGGATACGGTCGCTGAAAGTCAAATTTGGTCGCTGAAATCCCGGTCGCTGTAAGCCTTGTCGCTGATACTGTTCTGATGACGTCACCGGTCGCTGATAATACGTCACCCGGTCGCTGATACCTTTTTGCGACCAATTTTTTTTGGTCGCTGTCGTTTTTTTCTGACGTCAGCAAAAACATTCTGCGACCAAATTTCACGGTCGCTGATACTTAAAAACCGGTCGCTGATAATCGAAACAATCGCAGATAATCAGAGAAATAATTACGGCAAATATCATAGTTACTAACTATGCTTTATTTCTTTTTGTTCTGCAACAACAACATTTGTTCTGCATCATATCGCACTTCAGTAACAAAACAAAGAAAACTAACAGCATCACAAAGAAAGCAAAGAATGCTTTACTATTTAAACACATGAATTCTTTACATGCACTACATGATAATAGTTATACAGACCCAATAATTAAAAATCAATATCAGATCCTCCCTTTGTATTAAGCACAAATGCCGGTATCACCTATTAATTCTTTACATGCAGCAACAAAATACCCTGTTATGACAATGGAGAACTTCTCTATTATTTCTCTCTGTGGACCAGGGCCTTCTTTCAAATCCAGAATAATCATCCATCCGATCTCTTTCTCGAATATTTTGAGAACCCCAAATACCCTGTTATGAGCAAGTTTTAAAACCATTTCGGTAACATAATGATATGTGAAGCTGTTAAAGATTGAAAAAGAGGTACTGGATTGAAATTTTTATTAGTATATACCCACATTAGACGCAAAAAAGACTGTTGCTATTATTTTCAGTACCTTTGTTATTCTTTGGAGTCGAGAAACAGCATCTTCATGCACTATAATTGTATCTGATACAACCTCAAGTATATCATCAACTAACAGAGAATAAGTGCTCACCTAACAAGGGAAAGAGCTCCAGATGTAAGCTAATGTAGAAAATCTATGCATCTTTTTATTTTTTATTAAATGAAAAAGAGACAATTTGCGAGGCTTACCAGACTTGAGGGAATGATAGAGAACCCAAAGGAATCAAGCTCAAGGAAGTCGACAGCACCAGAGTTTATGTTGAAAGTGTATCCACGCACCTTTTGCAATAACAAAATAAAAGAGCTATTAATTTTGCTGCCAAAAGTATATTAAAGCATATATTTAGCCATCATAGATTTTCTTCCAAGTTATTTATTTTGATCTAACATACCTTTTTCTGATCCATACAAATATCTACCTATATGACCAAAGAGATGTAATGTCATCACCAGTATTTCAGTATATTATAAGTTTATTTCTCTTCCTTTTGTTCAAATAATCATGCATGCATGGCTTTTGAGAATAAATGAAAGCAAACTAAGTAAAATAGTTACCTGAAATGACATAAAACAGCTCATCTGCGTCAATGTGGCTCGGCATGGCAAAGGTTCTCGGCCCTGTCTCTAGAATTGCGACACGGTACTACGGGGTCAAGCATTTAAGTAAAAATTGAAATTGATAATAACAAATAAACCACATATTGACATTATTATCAAAGTACCTTTCCTTTCCAAAGTGATAGGGGTGCCTTTCTTCTCTTTCTCTTCCTCTTCTTCTAGCCTCATCCTTTATACCCGGCTCTTCTCTGCATATTTGCGTGCATATCCTCATGCGCTTCTCCTTCGCCTCCCCTTCAAACACACTACAACTCGAGTGACAGTCACAAGCTCCTCTTTATTGGTACAACCCTTCCTAAGCTTCTATTTTACCCCAACCCAAGCATGAATCAAAATTGCATGTAATTAGCAAATTAAAGAAAGAAACTGAGATTTTATGCAAGGAATTACAAGTGCAATTTTAACCTCAAGACAGTTGCCACCAGACAAGTGCAAAAGAGGTCATACCAACTATTACAAAATATTAGCTGCATGTCTCAGACAAAGGATAATTAGTCAAAAAAATTACCAGAATTCTTTTATAGAAAGAAATATTTATTACTAAAAACTGAATTACAACACTGTGCATGCAAAATGTCAACATCTATAATCTTTTACCAGTAACCAGCACAAAGGAAAAACCAGAAACAGAAAATCAGAAAAAGGCACACCCACAGCCAGTACACAGAAAGGCAACCGCACAGCCCCAATGTCACCGTCTCACCGAGAAAATCAACAACTCGCGTGAGACAATTTAATCTTCCCCAAATCGCAACATCATCTCACAAAAATCAAAATAAAGGGTCTGCTTTAATTACCCGAAAGAAGGAATCGCAAAGAGGCAAGGTAGGCCGGTTCCGTGACTCGTCTCGCCTCACTGCCGTCTAAGTCGAATCAGCAAGCAACCACAGAGGAGGGCTCCGCTAGGTACAGGCAAACACAAGCACAGAAAATCGAAACCCTAGGGTTCGGTTATCGCAAGCACAGGCAAACAGAAAAGAGCGAGAGAGAGATAGATTTTGCTCAGCGCATGCGCGAAGGAAGTAGAGAGAGAGAGCGGAGAGAAAGAGAGTAGGGCGGAGAGACAAATGAAAGAGAGAAAGAGAAGGGGTTATTGGATCTGGCTCGCGTGAGACAAATGAAGGAAGCAGAGAGAGAGAAACCCTACCGTATCGCGTCGAGAGTGGCGCGCGATTTCAGCGCGCGATATCGGGTTTTTTTTTTTCACCACTTTCAGCGACCGGGAGAAACCGGCCGCTGATACGGTCGCTGAAAATATTGGTCGCCAAAACTATTTATTTTTTATTTTTTTTTGGAGAAAAAAATTTTCAGCGACCGGCGACTTCACTGGTCGCTGATTCCGGTCGCTGATACTATATTTTGCTGTAGTGACCGGCCGTTGATACCGGTCGCAGAAGGTCTTTTCTGCTATGGTGTTAAGATATTTACCCAGATTTGCACTGGGTTTGTATTATCCTTGCATCTGATTTTTAACTATTGGTGATTAAATAATAATAACACAAAACAAAACAATTAGCAGATATCGAATCTGAATGTGCCCAAAAAATTTTAACATTAAAATATCAGAAGTATCTTAGTGTTAAATTTTACATGATGGTTTATCATAACAAATTTTAAATTGCGTATACAAAATCAGTAATTTGAAATTACTTTTGTAGTAGGGATACTACTTCTCTCCCAATTAGTTTTATACACAATTGATTCCTTAATTGGGAGGTTGTGCAGTTAAAATTAGTAGAAATAAACCCCAAATAGTGTTGTAACCCCAAATATACTCGAGTACATGAAATAAAGAAAGCTCAATTGGAAATTTCTTATTTTCTATTGGAATTTTCAATTTTTATTTCTTGCTTTATCATTTCTATTGAATATATTTTATCTGATTTTTGCATCTCAAATTGCCAAAAAGTATAAAGCATTTATCTTTCATAATAAGTAGATTTTGTAAATAAAATAAAATAAAGGTCCTTTTTGCAAATTTTTTTAAATTTCTTACCTCCTAAATACCCTACATTTCTAATCTGAAGTAAATAGTGTTTTTACATTCATAAAAAGACTGAAAAAATATTTAGCAAAAATATAAAATCAGTTTCGTTCAATTTTTTTTCATTTTTCTATTTTATGGATGAACTGATTAATCATCTATCATAATGCTAATTAATCATAAGTCATTGAATAAACTTATTTACATGGCAAAAAATGTTGTAGACTTTGCACTCGATGTTGTTTGACAACACGGGTTTATGAACCCTACAACACGGCCTTCGAATTGGTTCTCTTGAACATCAATGATGATCACGTACTGTTAAATATTGTGGGTGTCTGGACAAACGATCTCCGACGAAGTTATCAATTTCGTAATGTGAACTATTTATTTTTTATTTTTTTGGTAATGGAGAATTTGTTTTACATTGATAAATTTGTTCAAAATTAACTTACAATAACTAATTTATGTCTTTTGATATTATTGGAAAATGTAATTAAAGAATAAGTAATATTTAGTTTTCTCCACTTTTTGGTTTAGTGAGAACTAAAGATTAGAATTGGGAGATAATAATTTTTTTTTCTTATCACATTTAGGTATCATATGATTGAAAATGTTGTCAAGTATATAGAAAATAAGCATGCCAAATTTATAAATGTCATGACACCTTAATCACAAAAAAAAATTTAATCACAAAAAAAGAAAGCTCATTCATTCAAAAGATGTGTTATTTTATCATATTAATCATATTTAGACATGTTATAAAGTGTCATATTTTGACAACGTGTTGTGTGTACTCCAAACAAATACCAATAGCTATCCCTTGTCCATAAGCTCTTACATATTTGTTGATAATGGTGAAATTTCCATAAGTAAAAGGCTATAAGCAGTGGCGAAATCAGATTTTCAAGTTAGAAGGTCAAACGTGAATGGAGTCAATCACATAAAATTTTCTTGCTGCAATGAGAGTCAATATTATAGTACCCATAATATTGACTTTAAATTATATATAAATAAGATACAAGTATAATAGTTTTAAAAATAAATGAAGATCAATTAATTCCGTTTGTTTCATGTGGAGGCACATGGCTATGAAATATTTCTCCTTTTACATAAAGTACACACGAATGCACGGTACTTAAATATTTTTGTATGGTCAATTATGCATGCAATTGTTCCAATAAACAATGAATTGGGCCAAAAAAATACTTATTATTGCTTTCATAAGAAGGCCTACCAACAACAAAACTTCAGTGTAGCATAATTTTTTTGGAGCCATTCATAGTGATTATATAATTTTAGTAAACTTGTGTTTCTATGATGTATGTTAGAGGTAGTTCGTGACTCACTCAATTAGCATGTAATTATTAAACACCTAGGATTTGTTACTCAATTAGCATGTAATTATTAAAATATTTATTACTATGAGCTTTCTAATTATACCTTCTCATAATAAAAACTTCTGTAAATTCCAATATTTATTTCTTTTTAAATGTCAGACGGATACAAATACGGATGTAAATAAAATTCGGATAATTAAAAATAAATTACTAATTTACAATAGAGTAAAAAATAACATCTAAATAATATCTAAAAAAAAATAAAGAGTCTTTAATCAGCTGCATTAGAATTTTGACTATTATTATGTATATGTAGTTTTATCAAGCAATTTAACAACAAAGAGTATCTTTGTTGTTGAACCGTGGTGCCTTTTGTTTGACTACAGTAAGACATCCTTTTGACTGTTATTACAATCTCCACGTGACAATCACGTGACAGCAACCAGCTTGTATTTTAGTTTTTAGGTTTCTTCGTTAGCGTTGTGTTTTAAGATTTGAGAATCTTTATTGGGCCTTGATTCTCAGTCAGTCCACCGGCCCACTGTCATAGAAGAGAAACGAATTCATATCACCTAAAATACATTATTTTTTTGGGTTTGAATCTGATCCGTTCATTACATATTAGCAAGAATATTAAATGATCCATGTGCACTAAAAGTTTGGACCGGATTGATCCGAGTTATGATCAGACGGTTTGTATTAAAACACAAACGGTGAGGTAATGCAGATGATCCAAACTCGAAGAGAATAGGTGCATCCCCACACAGATCCGCCACGGTTTTTGAATAATTTTTGAACTTGGAATTCGGATCATCCAATTAGAATCTGATTAAATTAAATTAATTTGAATATTCAATTAAAACAAACAATCTGAATTGAAACTCAAATTTTATGTTACTTCAGAAGATTTAAATTTACAGGTTGATGGTCCATGGAGGCTCTAGATTCCATCAATACAACATCAGAGATATCCAAAATTACAAAATATAAAAGTGAAAAAAATAAAACTAAAATAAAATTGGAAAATTGAAATTCTAAATGAAAATCCATGAGTTTTATCTTTAGTGGGGTTTGAGTTTTTCTATATTTTGAATTTAATTTGCAATATTTGAATGATGATATTTTTAATAAGTTTTTGTTAATGTTTTGAATTATGGAGCCAATATAATGTTTTGCTGCAATTTTTACTCATTTCTTTATTAATGTTACAAGGATTCTGATAACGAGCATGGGTACCGTTTAACTGGAGATGTCCATTTTGATGAGGCAGTGATGCTGGCAACTGCAATGAAGGCCTTTAGATCTAGATCAAGTGCCAGATTTGTTTACATGTAAATTTTGATTCTTTTTTGTTATTCTTCTTATGTTTTTCTTTTTCATCGGTTTATGTTGTTGTCTAGAAATTAGTCCTAGATATGGAGGCTTATTAATTTTCAGGTTCTTGTTCTCTGATCTTTTTGTACTACACAGAGGTTTAATAAGAAATATTGATGTTTTCATTTTTTTGTTAGGCTTGCATTAGCCTGTTTAATTCCTACTTTTTTTTTAAATGTGTTGTCATTATTCTGCATATATTTAATAAACATTAACATAATTTGTGTGGAAACTCTAGATGAGATCATTAACATTAGGTGTTACTATGTGTTCCTTCAGAAGAACAAGAGAATACTCCACTATATAAATATGCAGCATTAATGTAATTCACACATTACAATAATCTTCTTTAATTGAGTGCATATTAAACGTCTTCCAATTGAAATACTTAGACCCCCCCCCTAATTTGTTAATAGAAAGATAACATTCGTTATTACAACATATATAGTACAACACCGTAAATTACCACAACTGCTATCCAAATTTTACTGATAGTACATATTTAGTAGAGCCCTTCTTCTATTTGGATCCTTTTTTTTCTGTATCTATGGCCTAAGCACCTTTGTTCGTGCTGAGTTCAACTCCTTGGTAACATCTTTGATAGAAATGCGTTCTTTTGGAGACTCTTTGGAGCACATAAGCCCGCATTGAATCACTGAAACCAAACAACTAAAGACATTTTCAGGTGCATACAGATTGTGTTCTCCATCAGTTTCAGAGAATAATTTGGGGTCGACTATATCCATGACTTGGTCCGGGAAAGCCATCTCAACTTGCTTTTGAAGGATAAAACCATCTCTGATTCTTTCGTCGGTTGGACTTACTCCAGTGAACAACTCAAGCAGAAGAATGCCGTAGCTATAGACATCTCCTTCTATCGATGGCCGACCACCCATCCCATACTCTAGACAATGAAAAGTTAATAGTTACAGCCCAAAAGTTAGTACAGAAGCATACTGAACTGTGATTCTACCTATTAACATATGTATAATTGACCTAGTTTTTCAAACTTGGGCTCACATGATCGTGCATATATTTGTGTATTTTTTACAAATTGTATAGCCCAACACAGTAAATTAAAGAAGTATACATAGATAATAAAATTAAGTCTCAATCAGGTTAGTATAAATGGGGCAACATATTATTTTTTCCTTCAGCCTAGCTAGTGGGAAAAACTTGGCCAAACTTTTCCTTGAACCTTAACAAAGTCAATAATTTTCATTGCAGGGACATACTAAAAAAAGTACTTATTAAATAATAATCTCTGCTATATATACCTGGAGGAATGTAGCCAATAGAACCTTTGATTCCACCGGTGCTCGACATTGATTGAGAGGGCATGGTATCAGGTCCAATCAAAAACTTTGCTAATCCAAAATCACTCACATGTGCAGTCATATCATCATCCAAAAGTACATTACTAGGTTTGAGATCACAATGCACAATTGGTGCAGGTAAATGGTAATGGAGATAATCTACGGCTGCCGCCACATCAAATGCAATGTTCAACCTCTGGGTGAAGCTGAGGCTTCTTAATGACCCATCTGTACATGCATTTGGATGCAACCATGTGGCCAAGCTACCATTTGGCATGAACTCAAAAACCAAAACCTTGAAATCATTACCTTGGTAGTCTATGCTAGAGCACAAACTCAGCACTTTTATAAGGTTCCTGTGTCTCACATTTTTTAATGCCTCACATTCAGAGAAGAAACTTCTAGAAGCACTGTGTTTCTCAAGGTTTAGCACCTTCACCGCAACGGTTGTCACATTCTCGAAGCTCATAATGGCTTTGTAAACTTCTCCAAATGAACCTCTTCCAATTAGATTATTTGGGGAGAAATTTTCAGTAGCTCTAAGAAGGTCAGTGTATGAAACAGGCTCTAACCCATATTTCAAAGCTTTATCAGATTGTGGTTTGTTTCGAGGGTTGTTTCTAGTATAATAAATCACTAACAAGCAAATGATTGCAATTATGCAAATAAAAGAACCAACAACTGAACTTACGAGCACCATGTTTCGTCGAGAGTGATGTCTCCGTGTGGAAGGCTGTGAGATGCAATGTGACAAATGCATTTGAGGTACTCCACCACAAAGCTTTGGATTTCCTCTTACATCTAGACCACTGGCATTCTTGAAAATGCCTTCTTTTGGTAATTCCCCCTCAAAATTATTGAAAGAAATATTCAAATATTGCATGTTCATTGTACCCAGGAATTCAGGGACTTGACCAGAGAGCAAGTTGTTAGAGACATCAAGGTTTTGCAGCCCTTTTAGATTGCTCAATCTGGTTGGAATTGTTCCTTGGAACATATTGCTATCAAGATAAAGGGCTTGAAGTACCTGGCATCCATCAATTGTGCTAGGAATCTCTCCAGTCAACTTGTTATTCGAGAGACGAATTGATTGTAGGTTTTCCAAGTTACCAATTTCTGGTGACAAGATGCCAGTTAGATAATTGTGTGACAAGTCCAAACTAATGCAAAGCGAAGGAAGACGCATGATTTCTTTGGGAATTTCACCTACCAACTTATTATTTGAAATATTCAGTAGTTCTAATAATTTCATGCTACTTAACTCTGGTGGTATACTCCCTCCTAATGCATTATTTTGTAGATATAGCTGGGTCATTTGGGTGAGGTTGGCAAAAGTTGCTGGGATTTGACCTGAAATCATGTTATAATCCAGATACATTGCTCCCAGTTTGAAAAGATTACCAATTTCTACCGGAATGCTGCCACTAAGAAACATTCCGCTTAGGTCAAGGATGATTAAGTTATTGAGTTTTCGGAGCTCTGCCGGTATGCTTCCTAAAATTGGGTTACCAGATAGTGAGAGACCAACAAGACTAGTAGAAAGGTTTGTTATAGAACTAGGTAATGCTCCTTGTAGTTGGTTGTAGTCAAGTTGTAACCTTTGTAACATAGTACAATTGGTCAAAGCATCCATGAAACTCCAGTCACGTGGTCTCTTGGCTTCTAGTTGATTCGAATAAAACCCAACTATTTGAAGATTTTTTAAGGCACCAAAACTAGATGGTATCACGCCACTGAAGTAATTAGTATCTAATTCAACATCAATAAGAGCAGAACAATTGGATATGGATGGTGGGATCCGTCCTTTGAGTTGATTGTGATATAGGCGTAGATGTTTCAAGTTTGGTAAAGCATTGCACATATCGAAAGGGAGAGTTCCATCAAGCTGGTTATTACCAATGTCCATAGTGGACAATGCTGAGAGGTTGTAAAGGGAGTGTGGTATTTCACCCGAAATGTTGTTATGATAAATGTTAAAAGACTCGAGGTTTTGAAGCTTCCCGAGTTCATCAGGAATGAATCCACTTAACATATTTTCGGAAAGATCAATAACTGTTAAACTTTGAAGATTACCCAAGGTATGTGGGATAGAACCGTAGAATTTATTCTCGAAAAGACTAAGTTTTAGTAAGTTGGTAAGGTTTCCCAAGCCAGACGGGATGTGACCACTAAAGCTATTTTGGTAAAGATAGAGAAGTGATAGTTTGGTAATGTTACCCAAGGTGGAAGGAATTGATCCTGTGAGATTATTGACATGTAGTGCTAATCTTTGGAGGTGTGGGAGGAGGCCAAATTCCACCGGTATTCCTCCTGTGAGGAAGTTATTCCCCAGATCGATATTTTGAAGTTCTTTGCATTGCGCTAAGTTAGATGGGATGGTTCCATGGAGATTATTATCTCTCAAATAAATAACTTCCAGATTTGAACAGTTACTTAGAGTAGATGGAATGCTACCATCAAGAATATTAACACTCAAGTAGAGAAAACGTAGCCAACCCAAGTTTCCAATCTCTACTGGGATCCTTCCTCTCAGCTGGTTATCAGAGAGACTCATCCTTTGGAGAAACGTGAGGTTTGCTAGAGATGGAGATATATTACCTGACAATTGTTTGGAGTCAAGAACGAGAGCAGTCACTCTATCGGGATGGTGCCGGCCACACAAGATCCCTTGCCATTGACAGTGGTGCAGTGACTCGTTCCATGAGAGGACTCCAAATGGGTCGTCAAGTATTTGGGACTTGAAGGAGAGAAGTGCTGATCGATCAGTTTGACTAGTGGTTACTATGGCAGCGAGAGAAAAGGAGGATAAGATTAAGAGACTTGGGAGGAGGTGAATAGTGAGCACGCTATAACAAAGTTCCATGATTTGTGTAATATTGAAGGCAATGGGTTTCTCTCTGACAGAGTGCAGCTCTTCTTATAGTTAAAAGGAGATGTATGGTTAGCAAAAAGTTGACCAGAAGATATTCCCTCATGAGTCGTTCTAGTGCTGATATGTGACTGTTATTCCCTCATGGCCGTGAAGATATGGTTGGAACCGGAATTGTGGCTCATTTTACACACTGATGGGGTCTTTAAAATATATATGGCTCATTTTACATAAAAGGTCTAAATTCAGAATTATATGAAAGCTGGAGATGACTGGCTATTTAAATTATGAGAAGCAGGGATTAGGGAATCAACAAGCAAAACAATATCATTATGATCGACACAGTAATTAAAGGTATCTTAATTACGTAAAAAGTAAGATTTAATCAACAAAGAAGCTGGGGTTAGCGAATATTTTATGTATTGACGGTGACCAAATCTAGTACACGGAAAATGCTCCCAATATAATTCTGTATTTGAAAAGCCACCAATTATCTATCTCTCAATTTGTCACTAAGCGAAGAATGTTCCAACTAAATCTGGAAAGAAAGGGATTATGTCCGGAAGATTTTAAACAATGTATTATTCAATGTTTGTTTACATTCGAGAACCAGTCTTTAGTTCAGTAGTAACCACTAGAGCCAATGCCAGAAGTCACAGGTTCAGCCCTCTACTCGTTTTCCTTGATTTTGCAGGTGCATCCAGGACACGGTGATATTATGTGCAATACTTTGCAATTTGATGGATGAAATGATGAATTATTTGTTCAAGTTGTATTTTTTCAGGTTTAATTTATTAGTCACGTTTTATTGTTAAGAACAATATTTATTTGTGAACTTCTTTGTTTATTGTACAACATATTGCACCATATATATGTTTTTATATGAGTACTGTACGTGTTATGTTCAACCTGCTATTCTCTAACTCGAAAACTATTAATTTGTGTAAAGCAAAATATATTTTCATCTTCATTCATTCATCCTCAAAACCTTTATAAAAAACCAAACTAAAGTTAAAAAATAAAATTCTCTCATACTTAAGTGAGAAATTTGAGGTATGAGTTCATTATTTTAAATAAATATTTTTTTTATCAATGACAGTGCTATTAGCAAGAAATCAAAACACTTGCTCTGATTTGAGTATAAATAATTGGTTAATTCTACACATAAATACATCATTATATAAAAGTATACGTCTGTTTGACCCTAAAAAGTTGCTATTTAAGTTTAACGTGACATATAGCAATTTTTGAGGCGATTAAAATGCCAAGACATGCATAAACTCCCCAGATCAAAAATGGGAACAACATATTAAAATTCGTGGTAGTATTCTACATGCAAAACCATGAATCTTAATGCGTAAAGTGGTCGGAAACATTAAGGAATTAGTCTCCTACAAATAAACAATTGCTGGATAATGTATTGGGTGCAAATAATGGGGTATACTCAGCAAAACCGCCCCCAAACCACTCTGGGTACAAATTGAGAGATGTTTAACAGTTCCTGACATCGGGGACCCCACAAGTCAATGACTCAAGAGCATTTTCGCTGACTAGCCGAGATTAATGAACACGGTCTATGCAGACAAAGCTTATAGACCGACCAGTCAGCTATTCGGTGCATGATGAACCATGCCCAGCTGAGCCTCAAACCCGAAATTAAAATCGGCGCCCCAACATAAGTTGAACCCTTCATCCCATATGTGCTTGGTGTTTCATGCACCGCATAGGGCCCAACATACGGCCCATCAAACACCTGGCGTGGCCAGAGAAAACAACAGAAAAGAAGGGAAAATGTAAAAGGAACAAAGAGACTGACATTCGGGTCCCACCCTGTCAGCTCCTTCTCCTTCCTTTCTCTCACGGTTCCAACCAAAATTAAGCTAGAAATTCGAATTAACGAGAGGAGAATAGTGTAATCTCTTAATTCAGACTAGTAAGGCATCTTACCCTCTATTCCTCTTGGCTTTCTCTCAAACCCGAGCTCCTCTCCTCTTCTTTAATTCAAGCCCGAGTAGTGAGAAGGTGGCAAATCGGTTTGGCCAAGATAATTAAAATCAAGGATTGGGAACCTAAGAGAGTCCCTCTGTGTACAACACGATGCTGTTAAAGGCCTCAGTCTAATGAATGCGCATTTAAAATTGGGCCTGCACCCGAAACCAACATGGTGCAGTTCGGGCGTGGTGAGAAAATGACAAATTGGCTCTTGGAAAAAATTGATATGCCCTGGAACACGTTAAGGGGTGTATTACGATGCTAGGTGTTACATTCCTGATAGCCAAAGGACGAAGGATGAGAATAGACCATGTTAAGGTATGATAAACCGCCGGTATAGTGTAAATTAGCCTCTACAGCTGTTAATACACTGAATGGTCCCCAGGACACGTGCCATGTAGCCTATGGAAGATGACAAAGATGGAAATTCCTCTCCCAGGGTGCTGGAACACGTGAATTAAATGATACCATATCTGGCCGTTTAATCAAAGGATCAAAATTCGGGCATTGCATTGTAAACCGATTTAAAGACCAGGATGCATCCAACAAGAGATTGATAACATGTTATACCTCTATTGGACAACTTTTGCCACGTATACATGAATATGTGAGCTAATATGATCAAGACCCTTAAACAAACACTTGGTGTGCATGATGAATGACAACTCAGCAGAACCCTAAACCCTAGGCCCTCAGTTGCCTATAAGAAGGCACCTAGAGCTCAGGAACAAAAGAGAGCCAGAATCACATTACTACTACATAAAAAGAAGATCAAAAGATAGCAAGAAATAGAGAGAAAAAGAAAGAAATTGGTGTTCTTCTTCCCTTGTAAGAGTGAAAATCGAAAATTAGGTAATTAAATACCTATAAAATGTAAAGCCTTGATGGCTGAGTTCTTATAAATAAAGATTTCCTTGATGAAATAAATCTCTTTTATTTTGAATTTTATTGCTTTCTTTTTATTGGAGCTTCTTTCACTTTATATTCTCTCCTTTTTGTCTATTTATTTTATTTCATTCCTGAACTTTTGAAGATGCAAAATGAGAAAGTTTCATGATGTTCAAGCTTATTTACAAGCAAAACATGAAGCTTAATGATCATAAAAAAAATAATGTATGCATAAACAAGTAAAAAAAAATATATATATTTTCTTTCTTCCCTTTTTCTCTACTTTCTTTGTTTGCTGCCTTTTATAAACAAAATAAATATACCTATGTATTTTATTTCTTCTTTTGCACTTTTAGTATAAAATAAAGCAAAAAACCGAAAACATACAAATCTGATTTTTCTTGAACTTTCTTCTTGATTTTTCATGCTTATAATCTTTGTATAAAATAACCAAATAATGAGGATGCATGTGTTGAGCTGTATAGTTCCTATTGCATCTAATTTATTTGATTATTTTATTAGAAAAGATTGAAAGTAAAACAAAAAAAATGAGTTATAATGGTTGAGCTGTATAGTTCCTATTATAATCTCCTTGATATGGGGCCTATGGTGCACAAACAAGTTCTAGATGACCTCTTCATGCATAAATGCATGTCTTGTGTATAAAAGGCACAAAATAAAGAGATCAAATGGACATTTGTGCAAAATAGTGAAAGAATGAGGTTCAAATTGCAAATAGATGTCAACTATGTTGAAAATATCATTTGTACATTTGAATCAATGATCTCTTAATGATTTGTCCCTTTGTCAAGTGAGATTATACAAAAAATGTGATTTCAAACAAAACCAGGGGCTTCCCTGCATAAAACCAAATTTCAACAGATGTTTGATGTTTAAAATGGTAGTGCAATGAATTCTTGGAATTTTTGGATCTTTCTCCTTTTCCTCTTTCTCTTTGTTTGCACCAAATTGTAGCCTAAAAGCTACTCAAACTTGTTGAAACTCAAAACCTGTCATGGTAAAGGTTTCCCATAGCTCCTGGTACCAGCCAATGAGCAGTAACAGCACCAAAATCCAAAGCATGTACCACTGGTACAAGAAATGCACTCAAAAGTGCTAAAATGACCTCTGCTGGTAAATGGTACAATCTGGACTGATATAGGGACCAAAATGAAAAATAAACATCACCATCAGATAGAGGACTTCAAGACACATAAAATTGACTCAAGTTGCATATTTTTCTGATTTTATTTCGATTTGTTATGAATTTTTGAAGTTCAGCTTTGAAAAACAAAAAGTTCAGCATTCTGGAAGGAAAAAGGACCTGCTGGTAAATTGAGCACAAAAAATATTTTAAAGGCCAAATAAAAAAAATAAATACCACAGATGGATAGAAAATTTAAAGATACACAAAATGGACACAAATGTCAAATTATTTGGATCTTATTCCTATTTTTTATGAGCTCTCAAAGTTCAGCTTTTAAATGAAGAGAAAATCAGCAATTAAACTGGAAAATTACCTTCACTGCCCCTCAGCTGAAATAAATGACTTAAAAATGGAAATAAAACGCTAAAATTCATGAAACTCACCCTGTACATAATAAATATACCCCTTTATGAATTAATGATAAGAATTTGTATAATTCTCAACAAAAATCAGAATCTATGAATTAATTCAATTTGCTCAAAATCATGAAATTAATGTTTACCAATGCTTAAAAATGAGAAATTTAATCCAAACATTCTGCCATGTCACTAAAGCTCAAATCCACCTCTTAAATGCCTCAATTTCGAATTAAAGAGATTCTTTACTCAATTTGATGTTAAACCGGTGCCAAACCATAGAACAAGAGTCCAAATGTGATTAAAGTTCAACAAAATTTAAAATTGAGGCAATTGTTAGATTCTAAGCAGAGACACGATGATACTGGACCATGTGATTAAGAATGATTGCATCTTAATTCAAAAGAATCAAGATTAAATTGAAAATCGGATGTCACGGCTGAACTCAACCTCGGACCACCGTTTTCCGATGATCGGAGGCGGCCGACGACAGGTGCAATGTGATCTCTGGTCCCGGGCGATGCCAACCATGTTGTTGCCGTGCCCTGCCGTGACCGGAGTCGATCGGAAGCCGGCAACCCTAAACCTCGGGCAACCCTAGTTCATATCGGAGATAGCACGAATTTTGAAGCAAGCGTAAATCGTTTGATGAAGGCGCCGAAGTGAAATTCAAACAAGAATGCGGATCTTAAAGCAGGATTCCAATCAAACGTTCAATAGAATTCGGCTTTCCGGGGCCCATTTGGCAGTAACCCGAATTGAAACGGAAGAGCTATTAACCGAATCTCAAAGAGGCTCAAGGGCGCAGTACACATCTCAAAGCTTCGTGATTAAATCTCAAAGCCCAATATTCGTATCCAATGTTCAACACAAGTCTCAAAGTCCAATACCCCCATCTCAAAACCCAATGTGTGAATCTCAAAGCCCCAAACATAAATAAAATGATTAAAACAAAATCCCTTTACAAATAAACCCTCCTAATAAAATTTAATTGACAGCGCAGTCCTTGCAAAATTACAACAAGGTCCTTAACAACCAAAATTCTCACAAACAAGTCCCCAAAGGCCCAATTTTCATATAAAACCTTGTCTAAAACCCAAATCACAAATCCACACCTTCCCAGCTTTGTAAATAAGCTCCTGAGAAAATATAAATATTTACAAATAAGTCCTTTTTGACCATAACTTTTTCATCTTAAGTCCAAATTGACTCAAACCACTTCCAAATGAACCCAAATTGAGTTCTTCATTTTTCTAAATCAAAATTGATCATGTCCAAGCATCAGCCAAACCCTGAAATGACCAAAATACCCTTTCTTCAAATATGAATGATTTCTTAATGGAATGTAAATAATTAATAAAAATATAAACAAATATGTCATAAATCAAATATAAATAAATAATGTACATACACTACTCAAATATCCAAGTTCCTATTTTAAAAATGCAATAAACATTATTTTAATGTAAAAGTCATACACAAACATATATCCAAATGCATAGAAAACCTAAGCAAACCAAAGTCAAAACACGAGTTTCCCTTTTAGCCCCCTTTATTCAATTCACAACAAGTAGGCACAAATCCCGGAATGAACGAGGTATTCAGCATGGCTTGGAAGGGTCATCTGATGTAATTAACAGCGGGGGCTTGCGCCCGCTGGGAGTTAAACGTCCCCACAATCAATAAACTCTCTCGATAGACTGATTATGAACAGTAGGTCTGTCGAGGGTGAACCGAAGGAATTGTAGAAAGAAAGTAAATGTTTCAATTCTGATGTTCTTTAACCAATCGAGAGCATTGAACCGTGAGACATTTAACATACATGCACACACCTTCCATACCAGCTGTGCAACTTTCTGCGCCCTACAGGTTTTGGCACGCCCGGTGGGACGTTCTCCTCCTCACAGGTTCGGGATCCGATACGAAGATAAAAGGAACATACTCAAGTAGCCAATGACTTCAAAAACACTCAAGCAACAAGTCATTGGACCGCTCGAGTTATGTCATTTCCTTTTATATTCGATATCGACGCCTATGGATTGAATAATCGGGCTAACACTTACGTATAAGTTTATATACGAAAATTGACTAATGAAATTTTGAGTTTTGCTTGTTTGCAGGAATGGCTTACACCGCAATCAACGCACGCTCTTTTGCCCAAGTTGCCAGCCTCCCAGCTGGCGAAGAAGTCGTTTATTTTGGGACTTTCGCAGTCCCTGTTGATGAAGTCAGGGCATTTGATGTCCCTGCTCCTACTCCAATGAATGATCAACTGTCCCTCGGGTCTGTCACCGAGGAAGAAGTTGAAGATGATGAAGAACCATGCTACTTTCTCACTCCTAAAGGGATGGACGGCAAGACGTTCATTCCCCTTTCCAAGACTAGGCGCGCAAGAAGACGCGCGTCTAAGAAAATAACTGTAATCAACCAAATTCCCGTGACCCCTCTGTCGGTCACCAAGAAAAGAAATCTCCAAGCATACCAGGATGAGTTAGTGGCTCAACCAGCCCTCCCTGTCCACAACTCATTCTCCCCACTCAGGATAGTGAGGAGGAATTCTTCTACTGCACACATACGTGCAGCGGGGGAAGTCCCTCAAACCGTCTCGTTCATCCATGAACCGAAAAGGATGAACACCAACCGCAAAATGGTTGATGACACTGCCATGGCCATTCATAAGGCCCACAAGCAGCTTCGCATGTTGAAGCAGCATAGGAACCGATACTATGTACATCCTGTGCAAGAAACCTCTGCATCCCCTTCCGTCAAATCAAGATTGACGTTTCCAGCCCAAATGCTAGGGGCATCCAATGACGCCCAACCACCAATCAAGTCGAGACTGACATTCCCAGCCTCAAAACCTAAAGCACGCGACAGTGCCTTCTTTCCAAAACCAAAATCAATGTTCTCAGCCCCAAGGCTGGGGGCACATCATGGGGCCTCGTTGGAACCAAAACTCTGTCGAGAGATACGCTCAGGCACCTCTCGAAGCTCAAACAACGAGGGATCAAATCAAACCCCTCAAATTCTGAGGAGACCAGCCAGTGTTCATGATAGGCTGGGGGCACGAATAAATCCGCACCCCTCCAACACTGGAAGTTTAACAATAGTGGCGCCAAATGCCACTCATAAAAAGCGAAGGGTCACTAAAATACACCCTAAGCAAGAAGAAGAAGCGACGGTCTTCATGATAACCATTAATGAAGACCTCGAAGAGGAAGATGACCATAAACTCTCCAACCCCACCGTATGCATGGTGAGAAAGGGGGAAGATCCCATTGTCGAAAATCCGAGTGACGAGGGGGAAGAGTCTGACGCGGCATGCCTTCCTCCCATAAGTGCCAAACCCAAAACCGTAAGTGGCTCAGATATAGGTCATATGGATGGGCCAGCATTAGGTAACTTCCATACCGTCTTGGCAACTTCTCCCTGTGCTGGTGAAAGTCAAACCGGTGCCCAAACACAAGAACAAATGTTATCCGCCTTCAACCAAATGCAAGCCGAGATACAAAATCTTAGAGCTGAAGTACATCAAGCCTACGAAAGGGAGCAAAGGTTGATGGCTGAAATCCGAGGGAAAGCTCTCGCTGGCTCCGAACTCGAAAGAGGAGAAACATCAAATCGGTCCAGCCCCGCAAACGGGCCTGAAAGAATAGAAAGACCAAACCCTCAAGAAAGACATAGAGTACATTGGGAAGATGAAAGGCGAGAAACTTCCCCAACCTTTACTGCGGTTGATGTTCAAGAAATGATCAGCCGTCAGTTACGAGAAATGGGGATTGCCCCAAAACAAACAACACTACGAATAGGGAAGCCATACCCTCCTGAATTCGATATACCAAAATATCCCCCAACATACACCGTTCCCTTATTCTCCAAGTTCTCAGGAAATGGGACAGATGAGACGGGACCTGAACAACACGTTAGCCACTTCATGATTCAATGTGGTGACTCTTCAAGAGAAGAAGCATTCCTTTGTCGCCAATTCGCTAGAAGTCTTTCAGGACCGGCGTTTCAATGGTATTGTTCTTTAAAACCAGGAAGTATAAAATCCTGGGACCAAATGGCGCGTGCCTTCATAGATAGGTTTGCCACTGCGAGCAGCCCAATAAGACTGGCCGATTTAGCATGGGCCAAACAAGGGCCAAATGAAACTCTTCTGACGTACATCAACCGCTGGAGAAATATGAGCAATAAGTCGAGCCATTCCATACCCGAAAGGGAGGCAGTTGATTTGCTCATAAGAAGTACATCCGGCAAAATGAGAGAAATGTTAATCGTTGCCAACCCTAACAGTTATCAAGATCTGGTAGACACTGTATCCAGGTTGGGGCAAACGGATATAGAAGAGAAGTCACCAACTTCCTTCAAACCTAGAAGAGACTTTCCAAAGAAGAAGGAATCAAAGACGGTATACGCCGTCAAAACCAATAAAACCAACAAAACCAAAGACAGAGATTCTGACTCTTCTGACGAGGAGGCGAGACAAGTTGATAGCCAACCCACTCAGCCAGCTTCTCAAGATAACCAAAATAGTCGTTACTTCAAATCGTTAGAAGAACGAAAGAATAAGAAATACTCTTTCAAGAAGGAGAAAACGGCCAAGATATTTAAGCAAGCCTTGGAAGATGGTATGGAATTGCCTCCAAGCAAACGCCCTGATCAGGCAGATAAGATTGATCACCCTAAGTATTGCCCATATCATAGGGTGATAAGTCATAAAATAGAAGACTGTTGGGTCTTCAAAGACCTAATAGAAAGAAGAATACAAGAGGGTCGTATGCAGCTAGCGCCAAGTGCCGTGCAACAACCCGCACCTCACGAGCAATTTAATGTTATCTCTCATGATGAGATGGTCGAAGAAAAAAGGGTTGAAAGTCCCGCGAATGAAACATGGGAATTCCACCTCTCTAGGAAAACCAAAAAGTTGCTGAAACAACTCTTGAAAGAGTCTCAAGTCAAATGGGACAGCAACTTAAACCCCACGGTGCCAAGGCCCCCAAAACGGGTCATCCATCGCAAACCAAATACGAATGGCAGCCAGAAAGGCAAGAAATCGCCCAAACCAGCAGAGTTGCCTACACCTTCTGAAATCCAAAAGCACATACAAGCCTTAGAGGATCACGAGCAAGGTACTCCGCTACCGTTGACCCTCTCAGACTTCTTAACAGGAGATGTATTAGCCTTAATGTTGGGTCTCAAAGCTGAGAAAGGGGAAACAAGTAAAACCCCTCAAGAAGGAGAAAGAAATGATGATTATGAGATGCGTGATGTGTGTGTCTATAGAGGAAGTTCCTCGAGTGACTCGGATGATGGTGAAGTCACCTTCATCAGAAATAAGGGACCCGATTACCAAGCAATACTCCAATCGAATACATGCATTCCCGAACGTCAACTACCGCAAGAACACTCTTACAGAAGGAATACGATATTTTTATGTGGGGTATGCAACCTAATAGAAAGAAAACAGCCTATAACAGTATGTCCCCGATGTGGACCCAAACCTGAAAGGTTCCTAATTAGAAGAGCCGAACGGTTATATAAAGGAGACATTAGATACCTCCGGGATCGAGGAGCATTTGAAATAGATGAGAAGGGCGAGGCCTGCGTTGTGAAGCGCGTTATGTCAAACGCCACTTATATCTTAGGAAAAATCCCGTATTCGGATAACGAGAGGGTTGTCAATGACTTGGGCATAATTGAAAAATCACGCCTTAAGCATAAATACAAAATCAATCGGAATACCTCCGTAAGCTCAGATGATTCTACCCACGAGGTTTGCTACATGGTATCGCTGGAAGTAGAAGAAGAAGGGGAAGAATATGAGATTACCGCGAAGGAGGCTCCCAAAGAATTAGAAGAAGGTGGCCAGAACACGATAGACGAATTGACAGAAATCAATCTAGGAAGTAAGGAAACACCTAGACCCACATTCATAAGTGCCTCTTTGCCCGATGACATGAAAGGACGAGTAACGAAGCTCCTAAGGGAATATATTGATTGCTTTGCATGGAGTTACCATGAAATGCCGGGTTTGGACCCGCGGGTAGCCACCCATAAGTTGAAGATAGACCCTGAATTCAAACCAGTCAAACAAGCACCTCGTCGAATGAGAGTGGAACTGGAAGAACAAGTTGCGGCCGAAACCAAAAAGTTGATAGATGCAGGGTTTGTACGAGAAGAAGAAACCCCCGACTGGATAGCCAGCATTGTCCCTGTCAAAAAGAAGAATGGCCAAATTCGCATATGTGTGGACTTCCGGGACCTCAACAAAGCATGTCCCAAGGATGATTTCCCATTACCAGTAACAGAGATAATTGTAGATCATACTTCAGCATACGAAGTTTTCTCTTTCATGGATGGATACGCTGGTTACAACCAGATTAAGATGGACGAGGCCGACCAAAAGCATACGTCCTTCCGCACTCCCATAGGGGTGTACTGCTATAAAGTCATGCCCTTTGGTTTAAAGAATGCCGGCGCTACATATCAACGCGCAATGACCAAAATATTCGATGATCTTATACACAAGATTGTCGAATGTTATGTTGATGATTTAGTTGTTAAGGCCATGACCTATGAAGAGCATCTGAAGAACCTGCACATAGTCTTCGAAAGACTCAGGCAACATGCCCTAAAGCTTAATCCCTTGAAGTGTGCCTTCATGGTCTCATCCGGGAAATTCCTCGGGTTCGTAGTAAGGCACCGCGGGATCGAAATCGACCCAAGCAAAATCAAAGCCATAATGGAATTAAAACCCCCCCAAAATCTCAAACAGCTGCGATCTCTCCAGGGGCGACTAGCGTACATACGCCGCTTCATTGCAAATCTATCAGGCAAGATACAACAATTCACCCGACTCACAAAAAAGGATGTTCCGTTTAAATGGGACTCAGATTGTCAAGTCGCTTTTGAGCGAATAAAACAGTACCTTTTGCACCCGCCGGTACTGGCAGCACCTATACCAGGAAAGCCTCTTCTTCTGTATATTACGGCCCTGGAAGGATCATTGGGCGCATTAATGGCTCAGGAAAATGAAGAAGGTAAAGAAAATGCTTTATATTACCTAAGTCGCATGCTAGTGGGGGCTGAACACAATTATTCCCCGATTGAAAGGCATTGTCTAGCCCTGGTGTTCGCAATAAAGAAATTACGACACTACATGCTAGCGCACAAGGTCAAGCTGATATCACGAGTAGATCCCCTCAAATACTTAATGACTAGACCCATGCTCACAGGAAGATTGGCTAAGTGGGCCATCATCCTAACCGAATTTGACATAACATATGTGCCTCAAAAGGCCATAAAGGGGCAAGCATTGGCTGACTTTCTGGCAGAACATCCTATACCAGATGATTCACCATTGGCCTGTGATTTTCCTGACGAGGGGATCATGAACGTTGAAGGAGAAATACCCAGTTGGGAAATGTATTTCGACGGGGCATCATCTATAAGGCCCGTTCCTGGCAATCAGGTACCTAAGATTCGGGCTGGTATCGGCCTAGTATTCATAACTCCCGCAAAAGGAATAATACGCCATTCCTTTGCACTAACAGAACCATGCACAAACAACGAAGCAGAGTACGAAGCTTTGATCGCCGGACTCGAAATAGCGATAGAGACAAATATACAGAAACTAAAAATCTTTGGGGATTCTCAACTAATTATAAGCCAGGTCCTCGGAGAATACAAAGTGCTTAAACCAGAATTGATAAGGTATCATGAAAGGGTAATTGAACTTATGCGGGAAATCCCCGAGATCATTTACGAGAAAATAACGAGAGCTTCAAATGGTAAAGCAGATGCCTTGGCTCGCATTGCCAAAGAGTTGTGCGAACCCGAAGACAACGAGGTGCATATTTCCATAAAGAACAGACAGCCTCTGTCTCCATGTTTCTCAAAACAAGAACTAAAGAAAGAGAAGACGTTCGCCCAAAACAAAGGAGAAATGATAAAAGAGACCCAAACCGAAGTATCAGTAGTACAAGATGAAGAAGATTGGCGTCAACCATTCATCAACTACCTCAAAAGTGGGATACTACCTAATGAGAAGTCCAAGCAAGGGCAAATTAAGAAGCGAGCCCTCCGTTATGTGTTTAACAATGATACCCTGTACCGTAGATCATACGAAAACCTTTGGCTCCGTTGTATAACAAAAAGAGAGGCTCTCCAAGTAATGAAAGAGGTTCATTCTGGGATATGTGGAGCACACCAATCTGGGCCAAAAATGCGACTAAAAATCAAACACATAGGGTACTATTGGCCCTCAATGGTAGCCGATTGCGAAGAATATGCTAAGAGATGTCATCAATGTCAAATACACGGTGATTTCATTCATCGACCCCCAAACCCTTTACATCCCACGATTGCATCTTGGCCATTTGATGCATGGGGTACTGATATCGTGGGACCGATAGATCCACCGTCATCAGAAGGTCACCGCTTCATCCTAGCTGCTACCGACTACTTTTCCAAGTGGACAGAAGCGGTGGCCCTTAAAGAAGTGAAAGCTACTGATGTCGTTAAATTTTTCCGGAACCAGATACTCTATCGATATGGAATACCAAGAAGGATAATATCTGACAATGGAACGGCATTCAAGAATGTGAAAATTGACGCTCTCGTCAACCAACATGGCATAGATTGGAGGTATTCATCCGCTTACAACCCAAGAGCCAATGGGCTGGCTGAAGCTTTCAACAAAACCCTTATCAAAATCTTAAGGAAAACGGTGGGTAAAAATCATAGGAACTGGCATGAGAAATTACACGAGGCATTGTGGGCTTATCGTACCACTTATCGTACTCCTACCCAAGCCACCCCATATTCTTTGGTATTCGGGGCTGAAGCGGTGTTACCCCTCGAAGTAGAAATTCCATCCCTAAGGGTGGCATTGCAAACTGAAATGACTGTCAATGAAAGTACAAAACTCAGATTGGATGAGTTAGATGCCATGGATGAAAAAAGGTTGGTTGCTCATCAAAGCCTAGAGTTATACCAAGCCCAAATGACGAGGTCGTATGATAAATTGGTGCGAGTAAGGACGTTTCGAAAAGGAGATCTAGTCCTAATGCCAAAGCGACCAATACTAGGGCGTCATTCAGGTCCTAAATTCTCAGCCAATTGGGAAGGACCCTATGTAATTAAGCAAGTGTTTGAAGGAGGTGCCTATATATTGGTTGATCACCAGGGCAATGTTGTTACCACTCCTATCAATGGGCGACACCTCAAGAAATATTATGCATAAGCGAAAGCCTCTACGAATAAAAAAGGACCAAATCGCAACATGAATGAAATTATCTCGAGCGAAAAGTAAGGTCCCCCAACTACCCACAAAATCCATAAAGGCCTCTCGCCACAAAATGGGTTTTGTTAAGTTTGTACCCTTAAACAATTAACACTGGCAAAGTTTGTCCAGCCAGTTCTGAATATGGACAAACAAGTTTTATATTTTGTACTTTAAACAAAATATGGGCTTTGGTGTTGTGCCCATTTGAAACAACTATCACTGGTTTTGTCTTTCCTCCCAGTTCGAAAAAAGGAGAGACAAGGTTTCTTCATTGTCCTTTAAACAATGGAGTGCCTAATGATGATATCTCAAATAAAATCAAAAGGTTAAAGAAAGCGGTCTTTAAGACTATTTAAATTCTGAAGGCACAAACTCCCTTTTAAAACAAAGTTTTCAAAACGATGGTGTTCGCATTTCTCGCGATACCCTCGCCTAATGATTGATGCCGTATAGGCTATTCAGGAAGGCACGAGATGAGTGGGTAAGGTATCACCCCCAACAAATACACATGCGCACTAAATATCCCACTACAATAAAAAAGAGTGGAGAGATGTAAGGCCCACAAAGAAAGCCTCAAGCACAAAATGGGCTTTGTCAAGTTTGTGCCCTTCAAACAATTGTCACTGGTACGCTCGTCTAACCAGTCATCTAAAGTGACGAGCAGGCTTTATATATTTGTGCCGAACAAAATAAGGCTTTGATGTTGTGCCTGGGCTATGTGAGCACTAAAACAATTATCTTGGCCCAAAATAAGAAAAGAAGACGAGAACCCCAAAGGCAATAACCATAATCGGGTTCTCACCAAACCAACCTTTGCGAAAACCAGCCTTGAGCCAGATCAACACCCATAAATAGTGGACCTACGGATCAATGCCCTATAAGCCACGATCCAAACTGGAGCCTAATAACAAGTACCCCGGGCTCTAAGACGTATTGAAATCCCACCGAAGGCGAAACCCAAGACTCGATGCACCTTTAACAGCTGTCCCCCGAGCCATGATCAAACTAGAGCGAGAACAAGAACCCTTGGCTCTAAACACTGAAATCCTGCATAAGACCAAAGCCCACAATTTGGCACCCTTCTCTATAATAGTCCCACCGATAACAATTGGGGACTCCTCAAGCTGGAGTTAAAAGGATTAACCAGCCGTTCAACACAAGTCCCACGGGTGACAAGTGAATACCCTAAAGCCCAAGCATAATTTGGCATGCCCTTCAGATGCGTCCCACAGGCGACGTCTAAACCCAAGCCGTATAATAAATTCTCATGGCTTCAAAACCATCATGCAAAGACCGAAGAACCCTGTGTAAGCCCTATATAGGCCAGAGTCCATGATAGACTCTTATTTAAAACCATGTCCCACCAAGGCCCAGCACACAAATAGGCCTACGATCAGATTGCAACCATGAATGAAACTTGTAATAATACTTTACTCAAACCTGTGTCCCACGAACCTCAAACCCAAACAGCACATAGGCGGGTCGGTTATCGAGATACACAACAAGACCGTGAGGGACTGCACAACACTGCAAATGTTCCTTCACACAAGTCCCACAGGCGAGTCCTTGAACAATTTTCACAATCGGTGTGACGTATATACAGCATATGGGCTAGTCAATTACCGAGAAGTGAATCGAAATTATGGAATATCACAAACGAATCCCAAGAACAAACCCTCGAATAGTTCTCGCGTTTGGCACGACGCATACATAGCATATGGGCTAGTCAGTTGCCGAAAAGCGAAACAAGGCCGTGAAAGATCACAAGAGCATATAAGACCGATCCTCATCAAGCCTCACCACTCTCATTTACCCCTTTTACATTAAAGGTGCGACGAAAGTACAGCATATGGGCTGGTCAGTTATCAAGAAATAGAGCAAGGATATGAAAGATCTGAAGAGCCTATGAAGCCGATCTTTCAAGGAGTTTAACGACTTCTTCTGCATTCTGCGCGTGACATATATACAGCATATGAGCTAGTCAGTAGTCGAGAAGCAGAGTAAGATTATGGGAGGTCTGAAGAGCCTATGAAGCCGATCTTTCATTCTTACAAACGGGCCCTTAACGGGGTCGCAGTCTGCATTCTACGCGTGACATATATACAGCATATGGGCTAGTCAGTAGTCAAGAAGCAGAGTAAGATTACGAGAGGTCTGAAGAGCCTATGAAGCCGATCTTTCATTCTTACAAACGGGCCCTTAACGGGGTCGCAGGAAATTTCTAACCCTTAACGGGGTCTCGTAATTCTGCGTGCAACCCATATGTAGGCGTATGAGCAGGGACAGTCGCGAAGAAAACGATGTGGGAAGACGAAGGGGCATGTACAGCTTTTTAGCTATCCCTTCATGTCAGTCCCAAGAAATTAGCACCCTTAACGGGGTTTCCGTGTTCTATGCGAGGCTTATAAGACGGGTGCTTGCTTGAAGGCGATGCAAGGATGTGGGAGACCGTAAGAAGCGTATGAGCTGGTTCTCCATGACCTTAAGATATTTGGGTTTCCGTGTTCTATGCAAGACCTATAAAGAAAGGTGTTTGCTAGAAGGCGATACAAGGATGTGGGAGAACCGTAAGAAGCATATGAGCTGGTTCTTCATAACCTTGAGGTCACTATACGTGTGGAGCCATGACGATATAGAAGTCGGTATCCATACGCTCACCATTCACTGAACATACAGCTATATAACGGCTGTCCAAGGTGGATAAAGCCGAAGCCAACTGGAGACGTTCGATCGTTTAGAACCCGATTGAATAGATGCAGAAGGTTTGAGGTACAACTTGAGTCTAATGAAGACGCCTTGTCGCTTAGAACCCGATTAGGAGGATTCGGAAAATTCAGGATTAAGCCCTGACTCTAACAAGTTCATCTGATCGTTTAGAACCCGGTTGGAAGGAATTCGAAGGATTCAGGAGAAAAAGACAAAAAGAGAATAAAGGAGAAAACCAAGGCAAGCAAGGCCATTCAGTCGCTTAGAAACCGATTGAAGAAGGTTTGGAAGGCTTGAGAGAAAACCCGAGTTGGATGAGTCTACTTAATCACTTAGAACCTGGTTGAGGGAGATTCGTAAAATTCGGTCACCAAAAAGAGAAAGAACGAAGGAGAAAGAGAAAATCACAAGAGCAAACATCAACCACAAACACGTATATCCAAGCATGATCAACCAAAACAAAAAATATACACGTACAAAAAGTGGGCTCGAAGGCACACACTCTCACAATGAATCCACGAGATGGGACCTAAAGGAAGGTGCCATAAGGCACCATAACCAAACAGGGCTCCACAGTCGCAGAAACATCCTGGGGGCAGCCGATAACCTCTCCTGCCCTAGCATCAGATGAACCTGTAGTACATGTGTCTAACCCTGCAAGAATAGACATGTATTATGAGAGAAACATAAGAAACAAGGGAAGAGAAAAGAAAAGGGAATGATGGGTTTATACCTGGATGAATAGCCATCCCGGTGGTAGAAGTAGAAGTGCTAGTCTTGCGCTTCTTCCTCTTACGAGAAACCTTCTCAGGGGGAGGGTCAGAACGCTGAAGGATCCTAGCAGGAATCCCGAATGAAGTCAACACCCCACCCTCTGGCGCGCGAAGCACTATAAGATGAGTAAAGGGTTTAGTGCAATCAAGCGAAATACATAAAAGGAAATAATAATAAAAGAAAACATACCTGTAGTCCGAGGCATGGAGAAGCAGCTGTCTTGACTACACACACCAGGCACTCTCTCAAGAGGAGGCACGGGTCTCACCCCAATGTGATCGTCGGGACCTGGCAAAACCCTCTCCATCCACTGCTCGATGGTCTGCACGTAGCAAACCTGAACCATGTCCCTATACCACCTCTCGTATGGGACAGTGAAAGTCACCGACCTAAAAACTCGAGGCATGACAAACCGCGCTTGTGTCTCTATGCGAAAGAGAGACGTCCAGCACCGGGCCGCCCCTACTAGGTCAGCACGAATGTCGCTAGAAAGAGGGACATCAGCTGGAATACACTGATCCAGACCAAACTGATGCGCACAGCGGTGAGGCATATATGGCTCTAAAACCACCCTATCACCCAAGCGCAAAGGAAGAAATCCATGGCGAAGGCTAACAAAGAAACCCGCCTCCGCAGATCCCAACCTCAAACTCCTACAGTGCTCTGCACCCGGACCTCCATCGAACAAAACCAAATCCTCAGACTGCTCGTCATGACAAGCAAACTGTCTCCCACCATGCAGTCTAATATAACTATCGCTATGATAAAAGAAAGCCCGCGCCCTCTGCGCTGGAATACGGCTGGCTCTCGCTCCCGCTATCTCGGCCAGCACTGGCAAATCATGCCGTAAACCATGATCCATGACAGGAGAATATAATCCCGCCCAATACATGTGAGCCCAACCAAACAAGTAGTGATAAGGTACGACCTCGTCGCAAAAAGAGGGGTCACATGATGTCGAAATCACCCTCATACTCTTGAAAAGGTTAGCCAGCGCAGGGATGGTTAAAGAAACCAACTTCCCTCGCGCCAACTTGTTGGCCATGACAAAAGTCTCAGGCCTGATGACACCAACCGGCTGGCTAGGGACAACAAAATAGCAAAGCCACCAAGATAAAAAGGCCGTCAAGATAGCCTCTGGCCCCAAAACTCCACGGCGGCTATGACACGATCGGTCAGCAGGGCTGTCATAAAATATCGCCGCTTCCTTCGTATCAAGAGGACTAGAAGGACGAGCGAATGACTGACGGGGGTGCCTGACCCGATCAGTAAAATACCTAATCCAGGCAGAAAAGCTCACATCACCCGCATGGGAAAGAGTGCGGTAAACGTCGAACAATCGACGAAGTGCAGCTGAATACACAAAGGTACCCTCAGATGACCTCTGCCCCAAGGCCTCGGCACCGGGTAGGTACTCGTCATACGGGTCCCCAAATATAGGTAAACCAGACAGCCTATGAAACTCTAGAGGTGAGATGGTTAACTCACGGTCCTCCAAGACGACCGTGTTGGAGGTATACCTCCACCTCTCTGCTAAAGCCTGAAAAAAAGACGGGTCCCAAGTATACTCAAAGAGAGAAAGAAATACCGCATGATAAATGCCAACCCTCTCGAGAGCAGCCCGCTCGCTCCGAAGGATGAATCTCACCCAGTCCACCAAACCCGCCTCTATCCTCAAGGTGCCCGGAGGAAGACACCCAGGTATCCAGGGAAGAGCCCCAGTACCCATCATGTTGAGTCCTAAAAGGTGCAAAGAATGCGGCGTCCGATCTGATGAAGTGGGGTGAAGACTATCCCCTAAAAAGGAATGATAATCATGCTGCCGCAGCACAGGCCCGACGCGATGAGTGACCCCTGTCCTCAAAACAGTCTCTGGTGTCCAATCAATAGGATCACCGGGGAACCTCCCTCTCACAGGAAAAGGTCCCACCGGCAAGGGGTCATGCCTAGTAAAGGAAACTCCTGCACAAACAAAGAAACACTGTGAGTTATACAATAATGGTCCGAAAAGACCCTAAACTAAAGCCCATAAAAATAATGGTCCGAAAAGACCCTAAACTAAAGCCCATAAAAATAATGGTCCGAAAAGACCCTAAACTAAAGCCCATAAAAATAATGGTCCGAAAAGACCCTAAACTAAAGCCCATAAAAATAATGGTCCGAAAAGACCCTAAACTAAAGCCCATAAAAAGAACGGTCCGCAAAGACCTTAAACTACCCCAATGGTCCGAAAAGACCCTAAACTAAAAACCACAAAGGAAGATAGTCTGAAACGACTCTAAAACTACAACTATAATCCAAAAGGCTCCAAACATAGCCAAAACCACGAGTATAACCAATATCCTACAAATTCCTTTCTTTAGAAGCAACACAACAGAAATTTGATGAGATTCCGACTGTTTGTCAAGGAATTAAAGGCGATGCCTTTCTGAACCTTTTGGTACACAAGTTACTAACATGGCTTCCATGTGCCTTCTGTCCGTATGACCTTTGTGGCTGGACAGGTCTTGTCCGTATGACCTTTGTGGCTGGACAGGATTCCTTAGATATGTGTTCGAAGCATAGTCACTACCTGAAGCCCCTATGTGAACAAGGGATTAAGTCTTCGGGTAAACCCCTAAGAATATACATCTAAACAGCACATCTGTTGTGTAAGAGCCAGTGTATGGGAGACAAGGAGAAGCGTACCTTGAATGCGAGACATGACTGAAGATGATGATCAAGCCAGCTTCCGAGCTTCGGCGTCAAACTAGACTCTGAATAGTGACAAGAAAGCATAGAAATACGTTAGCTCAGAGTTTGGAATAAGTTGAAGGGAGAGTCCGAAATGACTATGAAACTAAAGCATAGTCCGAAAAGACTCTAAACTACAGCCAAAACCAAATCCAGCCAGGCGTGGTCCGAAAAGACTTTAAACTACACCAACAGTCCGAAAAGACCTTAAACTAAAACCAAAACCAAGTCCCAACCTGACATGACCTAGAAGACCCCGAGATACAGCCAAAACCAACCATGGTTAGCCATAGACCCCCACCGAGAAGCACACGAGACAAACTAGATCAAAACCCGAGATTATGCCTACAACCAGAAGGCCATTTTATCTAAACCCTCAATTTTGCAAGATTACCCGCATGGTTCCCGTACCAGATCAGAGATAGATTCCCCTGTCTGTAATCCCTCCTCGGTTAGACAGGTTTTCCTATGAGTATGTTTGCAGAGTATGGTCGTTGCCCGGGTCCCCTAATATAAAGACAAGGGATTAAGTACTCAGGCAAGCTCTGAAGGATGCATACTCAGCCCCCACCAAACCATGCAAGTATTAGCGAAATGAGATAAGGATAACATACCTTTTGAAGTAGATGTGATCGAAGAAGATGATCAGACCCGCTTCCGAGCTCAATGCCCAATATGGAGTTCCAACACCTGAGGTTGAGACAAGAAAAACAACTCAGAAAGAATTCCATAAAGTTCAAGAGGAACACTGGGGGCACCTGGCTAAGCTGTTCAATCCTAAAGTCTTCACACCTCACCCAGGTGGGGGGCATTTGTTTGACCCTAAAAAGTTGCTATTTAAGTTTAACGTGACATATAGCAATTTTTGAGGCGATTAAAATGCCAAGACATGCATAAACTCCCCAGATCAAAAATGGGAACAACATATTAAAATTCGTGGTAGTATTCTACATGCAAAACCATGAATCTTAATGCGTAAAGTGGTCGGAAACATTAAGGAATTAGTCTCCTACAAATAAACAATTGCTGGATAATGTATTGGGTGCAAATAATGGGGTATACTCAGCAAAACCGCCCCCAAACCACTCTGGGTACAAATTGAGAGATGTTTAACAGTTCCTGACATCGGGGACCCCACAAGTCAATGACTCAAGAGCATTTTCGCTGACTAGCCGAGATTAATGAACACGGTCTATGCAGACAAAGCTTATAGACCGACCAGTCAGCTATTCGGTGCATGATGAACCATGCCCAGCTGAGCCTCAAACCCGAAATTAAAATCGGCGCCCCAACATAAGTTGAACCCTTCATCCCATATGTGCTTGGTGTTTCATGCACCGCATAGGGCCCAACATACGGCCCATCAAACACCTGGCGTGGCCAGAGAAAACAACAGAAAAGAAGGGAAAATGTAAAAGGAACAAAGAGACTGACATTCGGGTCCCACCCTGTCAGCTCCTTCTCCTTCCTTTCTCTCACGGTTCCAACCAAAATTAAGCTAGAAATTCGAATTAACGAGAGGAGAATAGTGTAATCTCTTAATTCAGACTAGTAAGGCATCTTACCCTCTATTCCTCTTGGCTTTCTCTCAAACCCGAGCTCCTCTCCTCTTCTTTAATTCAAGCCCGAGTAGTGAGAAGGTGGCAAATCGGTTTGGCCAAGATAATTAAAATCAAGGATTGGGAACCTAAGAGAGTCCCTCTGTGTACAACACGATGCTGTTAAAGGCCTCAGTCTAATGAATGCGCATTTAAAATTGGGCCTGCACCCGAAACCAACATGGTGCAGTTCGGGCGTGGTGAGAAAATGACAAATTGGCTCTTGGAAAAAATTGATATGCCCTGGAACACGTTAAGGGGTGTATTACGATGCTAGGTGTTACATTCCTGATAGCCAAAGGACGAAGGATGAGAATAGACCATGTTAAGGTATGATAAACCGCCGGTATAGTGTAAATTAGCCTCTACAGCTGTTAATACACTGAATGGTCCCCAGGACACGTGCCATGTAGCCTATGGAAGATGACAAAGATGGAAATTCCTCTCCCAGGGTGCTGGAACACGTGAATTAAATGATACCATATCTGGCCGTTTAATCAAAGGATCAAAATTCGGGCATTGCATTGTAAACCGATTTAAAGACCAGGATGCATCCAACAAGAGATTGATAACATGTTATACCTCTATTGGACAACTTTTGCCACGTATACATGAATATGTGAGCTAATATGATCAAGACCCTTAAACAAACACTTGGTGTGCATGATGAATGACAACTCAGCAGAACCCTAAACCCTAGGCCCTCAGTTGCCTATAAGAAGGCACCTAGAGCTCAGGAACAAAAGAGAGCCAGAATCACATTACTACTACATAAAAAGAAGATCAAAAGATAGCAAGAAATAGAGAGAAAAAGAAAGAAATTGGTGTTCTTCTTCCCTTGTAAGAGTGAAAATCGAAAATTAGGTAATTAAATACCTATAAAATGTAAAGCCTTGATGGCTGAGTTCTTATAAATAAAGATTTCCTTGATGAAATAAATCTCTTTTATTTTGAATTTTATTGCTTTCTTTTTATTGGAGCTTCTTTCACTTTATATTCTCTCCTTTTTGTCTATTTATTTTATTTCATTCCTGAACTTTTGAAGATGCAAAATGAGAAAGTTTCATGATGTTCAAGCTTATTTACAAGCAAAACATGAAGCTTAATGATCATAAAAAAAATAATGTATGCATAAACAAGTAAAAAAAAATATATATATTTTCTTTCTTCCCTTTTTCTCTACTTTCTTTGTTTGCTGCCTTTTATAAACAAAATAAATATACCTATGTATTTTATTTCTTCTTTTGCACTTTTAGTATAAAATAAAGCAAAAAACCGAAAACATACAAATCTGATTTTTCTTGAACTTTCTTCTTGATTTTTCATGCTTATAATCTTTGTATAAAATAACCAAATAATGAGGATGCATGTGTTGAGCTGTATAGTTCCTATTGCATCTAATTTATTTGATTATTTTATTAGAAAAGATTGAAAGTAAAACAAAAAAAATGAGTTATAATGGTTGAGCTGTATAGTTCCTATTATAATCTCCTTGATATGGGGCCTATGGTGCACAAACAAGTTCTAGATGACCTCTTCATGCATAAATGCATGTCTTGTGTATAAAAGGCACAAAATAAAGAGATCAAATGGACATTTGTGCAAAATAGTGAAAGAATGAGGTTCAAATTGCAAATAGATGTCAACTATGTTGAAAATATCATTTGTACATTTGAATCAATGATCTCTTAATGATTTGTCCCTTTGTCAAGTGAGATTATACAAAAAATGTGATTTCAAACAAAACCAGGGGCTTCCCTGCATAAAACCAAATTTCAACAGATGTTTGATGTTTAAAATGGTAGTGCAATGAATTCTTGGAATTTTTGGATCTTTCTCCTTTTCCTCTTTCTCTTTGTTTGCACCAAATTGTAGCCTAAAAGCTACTCAAACTTGTTGAAACTCAAAACCTGTCATGGTAAAGGTTTCCCATAGCTCCTGGTACCAGCCAATGAGCAGTAACAGCACCAAAATCCAAAGCATGTACCACTGGTACAAGAAATGCACTCAAAAGTGCTAAAATGACCTCTGCTGGTAAATGGTACAATCTGGACTGATATAGGGACCAAAATGAAAAATAAACATCACCATCAGATAGAGGACTTCAAGACACATAAAATTGACTCAAGTTGCATATTTTTCTGATTTTATTTCGATTTGTTATGAATTTTTGAAGTTCAGCTTTGAAAAACAAAAAGTTCAGCATTCTGGAAGGAAAAAGGACCTGCTGGTAAATTGAGCACAAAAAATATTTTAAAGGCCAAATAAAAAAAATAAATACCACAGATGGATAGAAAATTTAAAGATACACAAAATGGACACAAATGTCAAATTATTTGGATCTTATTCCTATTTTTTATGAGCTCTCAAAGTTCAGCTTTTAAATGAAGAGAAAATCAGCAATTAAACTGGAAAATTACCTTCACTGCCCCTCAGCTGAAATAAATGACTTAAAAATGGAAATAAAACGCTAAAATTCATGAAACTCACCCTGTACATAATAAATATACCCCTTTATGAATTAATGATAAGAATTTGTATAATTCTCAACAAAAATCAGAATCTATGAATTAATTCAATTTGCTCAAAATCATGAAATTAATGTTTACCAATGCTTAAAAATGAGAAATTTAATCCAAACATTCTGCCATGTCACTAAAGCTCAAATCCACCTCTTAAATGCCTCAATTTCGAATTAAAGAGATTCTTTACTCAATTTGATGTTAAACCGGTGCCAAACCATAGAACAAGAGTCCAAATGTGATTAAAGTTCAACAAAATTTAAAATTGAGGCAATTGTTAGATTCTAAGCAGAGACACGATGATACTGGACCATGTGATTAAGAATGATTGCATCTTAATTCAAAAGAATCAAGATTAAATTGAAAATCGGATGTCACGGCTGAACTCAACCTCGGACCACCGTTTTCCGATGATCGGAGGCGGCCGACGACAGGTGCAATGTGATCTCTGGTCCCGGGCGATGCCAACCATGTTGTTGCCGTGCCCTGCCGTGACCGGAGTCGATCGGAAGCCGGCAACCCTAAACCTCGGGCAACCCTAGTTCATATCGGAGATAGCACGAATTTTGAAGCAAGCGTAAATCGTTTGATGAAGGCGCCAAAGTGAAATTCAAACAAGAATGCGGATCTTAAAGCAGGATTCCAATCAAACGTTCAATAGAATTCGGCTTTCCGGGGCCCATTTGGCAGTAACCCGAATTGAAACGGAAGAGCTATTAACCGAATCTCAAAGAGGCTCAAGGGCGCAGTACACATCTCAAAGCTTCGTGATTAAATCTCAAAGCCCAATATTCGTATCCAATGTTCAACACAAGTCTCAAAGTCCAATACCCCCATCTCAAAACCCAATGTGTGAATCTCAAAGCCCCAAACATAAATAAAATGATTAAAACAAAATCCCTTTACAAATAAACCCTCCTAATAAAATTTAATTGACAGCGCAGTCCTTGCAAAATTACAACAAGGTCCTTAACAACCAAAATTCTCACAAACAAGTCCCCAAAGGCCCAATTTTCATATAAAACCTTGTCTAAAACCCAAATCACAAATCCACACCTTCCCAGCTTTGTAAATAAGCTCCTGAGAAAATATAAATATTTACAAATAAGTCCTTTTTGACCATAACTTTTTCATCTTAAGTCCAAATTGACTCAAACCACTTCCAAATGAACCCAAATTGAGTTCTTCATTTTTCTAAATCAAAATTGATCATGTCCAAGCATCAGCCAAACCCTGAAATGACCAAAATACCCTTTCTTCAAATATGAATGATTTCTTAATGGAATGTAAATAATTAATAAAAATATAAACAAATATGTCATAAATCAAATATAAATAAATAATGTACATACACTACTCAAATATCCAAGTTCCTATTTTAAAAATGCAATAAACATTATTTTAATGTAAAAGTCATACACAAACATATATCCAAATGCATAGAAAACCTAAGCAAACCAAAGTCAAAACACGAGTTTCCCTTTTAGCCCCCTTTATTCAATTCACAACAAGTAGGCACAAATCCCGGAATGAACGAGGTATTCAGCATGGCTTGGAAGGGTCATCTGATGTAATTAACAGCGGGGGCTTGCGCCCGCTGGGAGTTAAACGTCCCCACAATCAATAAACTCTCTCGATAGACTGATTATGAACAGTAGGTCTGTCGAGGGTGAACCGAAGGAATTGTAGAAAGAAAGTAAATGTTTCAATTCTGATGTTCTTTAACCAATCGAGAGCATTGAACCGTGAGACATTTAACATACATGCACACACCTTCCATACCAGCTGTGCAACTTTCTGCGCCCTACAACGTCTAACACTTGGCACACAAAAAAAAATTATATTTTCTACATACAGGACTCATTTATTATTATTCTTGTTTAATTGGTACGTGCACACGTAAAATATCACCATATTTCAATTTTGTAATCAGTATCAACAACTTGCAAAAATACACCGATATGGATAAATTATACATCAATGTTGACTTTTCAACATATTGATTCATATAATTACAATGAAAATAAAAAAGTGATACTTTTATTTATTCATAAAGTTCTAAACAATTGACCTTGAAATTTCTGGTTAAGGCACCAAGCAGAAGCGTCTATTTGTACAATTCAGCGTACATAAAGTCCTAAACAATTGACCTTGAAATTTCTTGTTAAGGCACCAAGCAGAAGCGTCTATTTGTACAATTCAGCGTACATAAAGTTCTAAACAATTGACCTTGAAATTTCTGGTTAACTACTTGTTCTTGTGTAAATATTAAACACTTTTCATTTAAATATAAAAATAATAATTAATAAGTAATGTTATGTTATTATTCAATCTATTTATTTAATTGAATTATTGATAATTTTATTACAATTAATTTCATGGTATAACCAAACTCTCATTTTAGCACATTCTCATAATCATTCCCGTGTATATCCATACCCATGGGTTCCTACATTTTTAAAAGTAGATTCTAATTCCCGTCAAATCTCATCCAGTGTAATCCCGTGACATCCGAACATGCAGACCCTTAAGGAATTAATTATGGTAGCCTGCGGTGGATTGTATAAGAATATACAACAGGCCTATACATTCAAATCATGTTTTGTGCGTTCTTTCCTCGGTGTCATGTAACAGATCACATAAGTACAAAAAAATCTGTGAAAGATCTGGAATCAATACAAGCATGCAGCAGGTCAAGTCAACTAATATCGGCTCGTGCTATGGATCCATATCTCTGCTTTTAAGTTTCAAATAGTTAATTTGAATTGCTTAATATGATCTCCATATGAAAATCTACTTGGAGAAAAAAAAATTTTAATTTTTTTACTATTTGTTAGATAGATCAAAAATTAGTACTTTCGCATCAATCAAATTTAGATAAGGTAATTTTTTACCTATCTGAAAAAAAAAATAGTAAAATGAGTTTAAAAATATAAAATTTTGTCTCCAAGTACATTTTTATATAACAATTGTATTAAGATATTGTATCGACTATTTGGAATTAAAAAATAAATAACATAGATATAATACAGAGACCTACCTTGTACAAAGTATTGTAGCCTGACTAACCTCGCTCACCAATATAATTATAAATTAAAGAAATTTCCGAATGATAATTGTTTAAAGTTGCAAAAATCAAGATAAACATATATGAACCAAAATTAAAATGAAAGATCAATCAAAGTCGTTGAATAGTCAAAATATCTAGATTTTTTTGCTAAGGTCGCTTTTTAGTAATTACTTTGACTAAGACTATAGAAAGACTAAAGAGGCGATTGAACGGTGCCACGTGAACGCTCTAACCTCCTCAACTTGACCTGCTGCTTGAGTGATTACAGATATCTATCACACATTTTTTTTGTACTGATGTCTGTTACATGACACTGAGGAAAGGACACACATTTTTGTGTAGGAATATGTATAAGTTTTCATTCCATTCTTGTGGGTTGGATCCTATACATTCTCTATATATCGAGCGGGCTTACAAAATTTGGGCAGCCCAAAAAAGTTTTAAGGCGCAAGGATTATGTAGATCCTCTGTGTATAAAGCGAATTCTTAAGCTTCCAAAATTGGTGAGGTGAGTTTTAGATGAAACATACATGTGTAAAAAAAAAGAATAACTCATTTAAATATACTGCCAATAAGAATACCTCATTTATTAATTGTGAGTATAATTTGTTTAAATCACACAAAATTGATGATATGTATAGTATATATATTTAGTTTGGACCATAGATTTATCTTTCTACCGAAAAATAAGAAATAAAAAAAATTAAAATGCACTACAAAAAAAATATGCACCAAATTAGGTTACTTTACTAGTTTTGCCCATTGTGTAACAAAAAATTGTATCCAACTCTATTCTATTTTATTTTCATTATTTCTTCTTAGTTTCTGATATTTGTTTGTACCAAAAATCACTTTTTTATTTGTAGAATTTTGTGATAAATTTAATTTCATGGAAATTATATTTTATTTGTGTTTGATTTTCAAGAAATTAGTTCACTTTGGCATTTTTTTGAAGAAATTAATTCTTTTGTGGTGTTTTATTCACAAAGTTTCAGGAAATAATTTTGTTTATTCCTATATTATATTTCCTGAAATTTTTAGAGTTCAACAAATATGTACCACAGGTTCGATGCCGATTTGTAAAACTCTGTGTTTCCAATGGTACCAAATAGGTATCAATGGCCTTTACCTCACTTTGATAGAAAAAAAAATGCTAACATATTAAATTTATTATGTAAATTTCGTCAAAAAAACATTTCATCAAAAAAACATTTCTTATGTAAATTTAATTAATGTAGGTTTAATTAGTTTTAAGCATTTTATCTAACATATTAAAACTGAAGATGTGAGAGATGGTAGTTTTGGTTTCAATAAGGATCATTGGTCAGTGGTCGAATGGCTTACTCATGGGTTCCTTAAATTTAATAGTTTTGTACGTACTTGACCTCCAACTTTTCTAAAAAAATAGTTTTATATGTACTGTTGTTGGCAGAAGAGTTCCGGAAAGATGGGCCCATACAAATTAAGAAGAGAAAGAATCTATACCACCCTGTTGCAGAGTGAATCGTAGTGGCAACACTACATAACAAACACTCTAAGGGATGAGCTCCTCGGTGTTGACTTGGTCAACCTAGCAATTAAGAGCATATATATAATAACTTAAAGAACCGAATCTCCTGCCCAAGGTCCATCTGTCTGTCCATCCATGATTTGAAACCATACATTCTATTAAAATGATTCGAAGTTAGGTAGGGAATTACTTAAGATAGAAAACACATCCATGCATTTATTTAAAAAAATGTACAGTAGTGCAAAAAATAATATTATGCGACAATCGGATACTATTATTAATTTTGTTTCTTTAATCTCTCTTGTTTGTTGTGTTGATAAACACCCCCCATAAAAATTTTCAATGCTCAAATTTTCCCTTTCTGCCACCACCCTAATGCCACTTCATGGAAACAGATTTAACAACCAATAAAGAAGCTCAAGAAAAAATAGCGAAAAATTTCGAAGCTCAAGAAAAATTGAGATTTTCGGAGCAAGGTTCTGACTAAGGTTAATCTATCTGATAGGGACTACCACATGCCCATTTTGTGACCAATTTGAGTATGTTGACCATCTCTTTGTTACTTGTCCTTATATTTCATCCGAATGGGATTCCATGGTTTGGGATGAAATTTTTTAATTTTTGGAACTTTTTACTATTTTTTAAGATGGATAGAAAATCATTGTTTTTTGAACGGTAAAAAAATAGTAATTTTGTACCCATCTTAAAAAAAAAGTAAAAAATTTCCAAAAAATATCAAATTTTATCCTCAAGTATATTTTAGTATGGATATCATGTTGAACGGTTCAGATCGACAATTTAGACTTTGAGGTATGATGAGGTATGAAAGACACGAGGCATTGGAACCCTCTCTCTCTCTCTCTCTCTCTCTCTCTCTATATATATATATATATATATATATATATATATATATATATATATAGTTCCTTAAATGCTTCTATTTTTTTTGCCTCTACTATGCCTCTATTTTTAGAACTACAATAACTTAAAATTTACAACTAAAATATTAAATTAAAATATTATATATATCATTTTGTACATGCACACTTAAAATATCACGATATTTTGTAATTAGTATCAACAGCTTGCAAAAATACACCGATATGGATAAATTATATATGGATGTTGATTTTTCAACTTGTGTGAATGTAGAGAAAATAATATAGATTACATCTTACAGTTTTATTTTGATTTATAAATTTAAATTTTTTGTTACTAGAAAATTAAAAATAGAGATAGAACGGAGAAAAAAAATAGAAGATTTGAACCATCCTCATTTTTAAATAATTTGTTTGTCCCCATCAATCACAAATTCTTCAGTCTCCTCCTACAACTAACGTTCAAACATTTGACCGAGGCACATATTCCTGTGCTTCCTATTGGGTCAAGTAAATACATATGTAAACGATTTCTCAGCTAATATAAATTAAAGAGATTCATAATATATATGACTTATGCATAAAAGGTCTAAATTCAGAATATGAAATTAAGCTGGAGATGACTGGCTATTAAAGTATGAGAAGCGGGGATTAGCGAATCTCAACAAGCAAAACAATATCATTACGATCGACACAGTAATTAAATTTATCTTAATTACTTAAAAAGTAAGTTTTAATTAACAAAGAAGCTGGGGTTAGTGAATCTTTTATGTATTGACGGTGACCAAATCTAGTACACGGAAAATGCTCCCAATATAGTTCTGTATTTGCAAATGCACTACTTTATTGTGGACAAAAATTTCAATGTTTCTTGGACCACCAATTATCTATCTCTCAATTTGTCACTAAGCGAAGAATGTTCTAACAAGGGGAGTTTTGTCCGAAAGATTTCAGAAAATATCTTATTCAATGTTTGTTTAATTACATTTGAGAACAAGTCTTTAGTTCTGTAATAGAGGCAATGTCTTACGTATAAGAGGTCATAAGTTTGGAACAAGTAACCTTCTATTTCCAAATCCCCTCTCACCCCTCTACTCGTTTTTATTTCTTTTCTAATTTTGCTGGTGCATCCAATAGTGAATTAGTGATCCATATATGGGCTTTGTGCTAACTTTAAAAGCACTTGACATGTGCGGGAACAAGAGGAGTCATATTTCTCCTATGCAACATCAAGAATAGAGGGTTATGATGTTTTATAATTATTGTGAAAATTATAAAAATTCCCAGACCGTCTAGATTCTCAGCAGTTAGCACATAATATTTTTTTCTTTGATTTGACATTTGAAACAGTGTTTCTATGGCCGAAATTGTCGGATTTGTGTTTTTTTATTTTTAATTAGAAAATTTTATCATTTTTTTATTTTTCTATTAAAATATTAGAAATATTTTTATATTTTTTTGAAAATATATAGATGAAATACTATAGAATTGAATTTACGACAAAGACTGCGACAAATAATCCAAATTAACATTTTTCAATCGGGATTTTTTGCAGCCGTAAGAAAAATTAAAATATTTCTTTGTGTGTTACTAGCAAAAAATTAAAATGTTTTGAATCTAAGTTATTGATCCCGGTTCAAAAATCATTTCTGGGTAATATAAAGAAATTATCGTGCCGACAAGTGTGGTCTTGTTTTCCTGTCGGACAAAGACTTGATAAGTAGACCGCATCTCTTATGTTTTTATTCCAATCCCAGTTTTATAAATTTTGTAATTTGCTATGAAATGCAGCTCTATTTTTCATATTATGTAAAGAGATTAAAACGGATATTTCGAGATAATTTTTATTTTACTTTGGAGTTGGTTGGTCAAATATTATCAGAAATGTAACATTTATTCTATTTTTTTATGCTCAATACTCATTGTTCACTTTCATACTTTTTGGTTGTATCGTATTGTTAATTAATCAATTAATATAAGATTAGGACCTTGATCCAGTCTTATTTTCACAAAATAAGATTGCCAATTTGTCGCAAAATTACTCACAGTCGTTAGAAATATGGATGAGGTTGAACGGAGAAAAAACATCCACCTCTAAAAAGATGTATGGTCTCCCCATGTAGTTTAAGTGCCCCCCTACAGGTATTTATGGTGCGGGTACGTTTGGGAGACAATTATCTACGTAAAAATTATTCACCTCATAGGTATAAATACTTTCGTGAATAAGTATAAATACTTCATTGCATATGTATTAATACTTTAGAAAAAAAAATTGTGTTGGAGTTTTTGCGGATGTGTGATGAAAATTAAGAAAAAAGTATGTTGCCGTAGTTTTTTTTTTTTTTTTTGTGGTTTGACTAAAGTAAAAATAATATGCATGTGAAATAGAGAAACCTTCGGACATTCATGTGCACTTCAAATTATATCACTTTCGTTTTTAATAAATATTGATAGGATGATATTGGCACATCTAAAAAATACAACAATTAAATTGATGTTATTTGCTGCCTATTTAAAACTAAACCACAAAAAGCAAAATATTTTTTTTATTAAGAATAATTTATGTATACCCTTCAAAAGTTTCAAAATTACGTATTTCCCTCGAACCACATCAATTCAAACCCCGTGATACATGCGTACAAGGGGGAAATTGAAATTTGACATGCTTCATGGTTGGGCTTGTAATTAATCCCAGTAACCCACAGTACTATGCATTGAAAACCAAGAACAAAAAACAAAAAAGAGCACTATATATGAATGGGTGGAAGTCTCTGGGTGGAATACATTGAATCCATGATTGGGTGGAAGTCTCTGGGTAGATGCGTAGTACAAGTGTCACAGTGGAAATCCCAATAACCCACAGTACTATCACAGTGTCTTAAAGCAATACATTGAATCCATCAATGGGTGGAAGTCTCTGGGTAGATGCATAGTACAATTATAATGGTGACTAGAATTTCTTGCGGACATGTGTGCTCTTGTTTCCCTGTCAGACGAAGACTTGAGTAGACCGCATCTCTTATATTTTTATTTCAATTCCAGTTTTCATAATTCTGTAATGCTATGAAATGGAGCTCTAATTTTCATATTACGTAAAGAGATTAAAACGGATATTTGGAGATAATTTTTATTTTACTTTTGAGTTAGTTGGTTAAATATTATCAGAAATGTAACAATTATTCTATTTTTTATGCTCATATTACTTTTTGGTTGTATCGTATTTTTAATTAATCAATTAATATAAGATTAGGAGCTTGATCCAGTCTTATTTTCACAAAATAAGATTGCCAATTTGTCTTCTTCTTTCCTGTTATTTTATTTGATTTTCTTGGTTTTAGTAATGTGTTTAATAGCTTGCGTTTCCACTTTGATTATTACTAACACAGACTACTATAAAAATGGAATCTTCTAACACCCATTTTCTTTAGGTTTAAACTAATTTTGGTCTGAAGCCGATAGACCAACACTGTAGTGGGAAGTTTGTAAATAAGTTGTCATTTTCTTATATCGGTTCTGACAATTTAGCAATTACTTCTATTTCTAATGTGAAAGAGACATGAAAGAGACATGAAAGAGATTAACTCAATAATTTCTAATGTGAAAGAGACATGAAAGAGATATGGAAGAGAATGTAATTTCTAATGTGAAAGAGACATGAAAGAGATATGGAACCGAGGGAGCGTGCTTGACCGGGTAAGAAATTACATTCTCTTCCATATCTCTTTCATGTCTCTTTCACATTAGAAATTATTGAGTTAATTTCTACCCGGTCAAGCACGTTCCCTCGGTTCAAACCATGCCCCTTTTCCACGCTACCTTGACATTAAATGCCAAGTCTCTCATGGTCTATCTCCTTGTTTTTTTCTGGTCATGGTCTATACACTGACAAACATCACTGACCCAAAGGAATCAAGAATATAAACTCTATGGAAAGAATCGCTGAAATGTTTTTTTTTCCAATTAAACTCTTCCATGGAACAACATCTACTTTGTTAGTATTGGAAGTAGGACCTTTTTGTAGCAATGGGTCTAAAATTTCAATATTACTAAATAATTGTAAGTAATCATTAAATCATGACACATGTTCTTGGGATCACAAGTTTTGTAGTGATTGATAAATATTTCCAAAGCAAGAAATTAGAAAAATCTAGATATAAAAATAAAAATTGACTTTTTGAAACGTGGACCTATTTTATAGTATTGAAATAATAAAATTAAATCAATATCTAAGATACTGAATCTAAACACGCATTCCCAGAGCAACAAATGTTACAATTGATACAACTAATGTTTTTAAATGCGGTTTTTATGCGGTATACAGAAAGCCACAGCATATCGCATATGTACTAATCATTTATTAATTATTTGACTTTCATAATTGCTAGATACTCTTTTCCTTTTCTTTTCTTATTTATTCTGCATTGATGTAACTTAAATTTTGAAAATCGTGATATTATCTGAATTTGCATCTTGCTGATTTAACTCCTCATTCTCGTTTTAAAAACAATGTATACTTCCTTGCATAGGTATTAATACTTGACAAAAAAAATTCAGTACTAGCGTTTTTGCGGTTCTCAAGATAGTTATGGTAGTTATATAGTGCGGGTACTGTAGCGTGGGTACTGTTATCAGCTCCATTTTTATGCTCAAAATTCATTGAAAAAAATTCACGCTTTTTTGCTCTTTTGATTGTATTCCATGTCTTATTTATCAATAAAATATAGTATTAGAAGCCTGACCCCTTTCTATCTTATTACACACAAAAAATGATTGCCAATTTGTCATCTTGCAGCAACACAATATTTTATATTGTACCCGTACGTGAAGACCGGGCTGGAGATGAGTGACTATGAAAGTTGGGACATGGGACCCGAATTGTGAATCATTTTGCACTAAGAAAGCACTATTGGAGGCTTTTGAACGCACTAAGAAAATTCCTAGAACCAACGACCAAACCTCAATATCAGTACAACACCATATAATGAGATTTATCTTTATCTTACTTTAACAGGATTTAGCTTTATCTTACTTTCATAAGATTTAGCTTTATCTTACTTTCATAAGATTTAACTTTTGATGGAAGTCTGATAAATTAAGAACTACAAATCTTGGAGTTAACTTGAGATCCTCATCTCTAAGCTCGGGTGGGGGATGGGGAGCTGTTGAAAGGTAGTGGAGGGCGGTCTGATTGGCATCAGATCAAATTATGTCGGATGTCCGGTTAGATTCTTTTGATCAGCGTCAAGATTCATGCGCACTTGATCCACACAAATTAAAGTTGTGTGTGATTCTTGATGTGGATCGGATAGCTCCGACCGGCCATCGGTCCGAATTTGATCTGATGCCCATCGGGACCTCCTTGGATTCCGTGGAAAGAACCTCATCATATCTATACTAGAAAAAATCAAAATTTTAGTCATGTTCAAAAATAGAAAACAAATGTCCTCTCCTCCAAATTGTTAGTGGCATCTATTTTGCAGCTCTCTATATATAAATGGAACTTAATTTTTAAAATGAGGATCTTATTTTCGTTCCATCAGTACTAGAATACCGAGAAATCCAAAATTAGGGAATTTTAGATGAAAAGCTTTGTTTTATTGCTTGCATTATATTTGTGTGAGACTGGAGACTTCGAAGTGCAAAATTAGGGAATTTTTTTATTGCTTTCATTATTTGTGGGAGACCGGAGACTTGAAGATATATAAAGAGTGCTTTGGATAACTATCTACTCAATGTCCGTAGTTTATTTGCCTATTCTGTATTTTGAAAAAAAAAACTGATATCTCATAGTTTTAAACATATTGACAATACTATTCTCAAGTTTTCAAATTGAAAAACATAAACCTCCTCACAGGTAGCCCATGCACCCAGCCCTCTTAGGTTGGACCACTTTCACAATTGGTTTCTGATCACGATCTCTCCTATTATATTGGGCCCTAAGCCCAGCCCTATTAGGCCTTTCAACACGTAAACCTCATATATAGGCCTGTACATGTGCTTCATGTATAAAAGGACCCAATGAAACCTAATACAAATCTAAGCCCATCTATCTCTCACTCACCTCAAACTCCACAAATATCCAACCCGTCTTCTCTCCACCTAACCCGTTATCCCTCCAACCGAGATTACCGAACTCATTTACAAACAAATCCGATTTGTATTTTTCCCACATTAGTACATTTTCTCACGTATGTGATGAATAAGACAGACATCTAGTGTTGTAAAAAACGGTCGTTTAGGCTGATTAATTGGCCGATTAGTTGTTGAGGCGACTAAATTGTCACAATGACAAACAAAATAAAGTTGAAAAATTAACGTTTATTGGTATCAAGACATTTTTACAAGCCCTTGATGTCAAACAAAGTAAAGTTGGAATGTAATAAATTTTTACAAGTGCATAGATAAAATGATGTAGATCATATCTAATAGTTTTTTTTTTACTCTTAAGTGTTAAATTTTGAATTATTAAAGTATTTAAAAATGAAGGCATGATGGAGGCACAAAAAATAGAGATAATATTTGAATCCTCCTCTTACACAATATATATGTTTCTATATAAGTATTGTATTATGTTCAACCTACTATTCTCTAACTCGAAAACCACTAATTTGTGTAATGTAAAATATAATTCCATCTTCATTCATTCATCCTCAAAACCTTTACAAAAACCAAACTACAGATAAATAAATAAACTGGTTACATAGGTAATATCTTCGCACCAATCAAAAGAGCTGCGCAGATAACCCCCCACCTTTATATATTATTATTTTTAAATGGTAACTAAAAATATTCCGTGAAAAACAACAATCTCCTCACAGGCAGCCCATAACAATTGCGAAGTCGGTTTCTGGACTCTCTTGGGTTATACTGGGCCCAAATCCCACCCTTTTTGCCCTTTCAACACACAAACTCCATATATTTCTCTCTTTTCCACTAAAATAAAATTCTCTTATATTTAATTGATTTGAGGTATGACTTCATTCTTTTAAAATAAATATCTTTTTCTTAATTTATCAATGACAGTGCTATTATCAAGAAATCAAAACAGTTGCTCTGATTTGAGGAAAAAGAATTGATTAATTCTGCACACAAATAATCATTATGTTCTTAAAGTATACACGTGTATTTCGAACACTTGTTTTTAATTGCTACAAAAAAAAATTGTATCAGACATTCAGACTCATATATTAAACCTGACAAAAACAATACATGTCATGAAAATTTCACATGATATATTAAAGAAAAAATATGCTCCACATGTTCAACTCATGTGGGATGGACTATATTTTTATACCAGTTATTTATCTCTCAAATTGTAAAATTTGATCCATTTTCATATGAAAATAATGTTGAACGGTTTGGATCGTCTGTTGGACTTTGAAATCGAAAATATGAATCCATAGTACGGATCAATGTGTGCTTTTGAAAGTACCATAGCCTCACACTCATAACTGAGATAATCTTATTTTTGTGTATAGTTTGTAGACCTTTGTAGAAAACCGGCACAAATCAGAAAGGTGTGGGCCCGCCACTGTGTACTTTTTCCGAAGGAATCACGAAATGTATTCCCCCTAACTGATTCCACTTGAAGTAAAAGAGCAAAATTAGAGAAAAATAAGTCCATATTAGCAGAAAAGGAGGTGATTTTGCAACCGAATTCAGAATCAATAGTACTCAAGGAAACTCAAAATCCAGAATCAAAATTTTAACATATCAAAACATTCATTTACTTTCGTTTGAAAATTTGTTACTGGTGGAACCCTGAACAATAATTTGTTCCAAAACAATATTTAACATATCAAAATATTCATTGCATCTTTATGCCTACAGCAGAACGTACCCCTCTCTGTTTCTTCTTGTGTGTAGAAGCAATGAATAGGACGATAAATTTCTCTTTGAAGTTTAATTGCTATATTTTTCATTGCTTAACTGATAGTACTGTTTGTCTTGTGCTTTGGATTTGTTTAGTTGATATATAGCTTGGTATTAGTAGGTAATGTATAGTTTGATATCTAGCTTGGTATTAGTACGTACCGTTTAGTTTGAAACTTTATGTAATTGTGCAGCTTGATGTTGGCTGTACCTAGCATGTACTGTTTGCTGGATGTAGGTACCATCTTCAGGTACCTGCCCTCAGATTTGTTCGCTTTTAATAAAAAGTCGGTGGATTTTTCCACTGTTAATAAAAAAAATCTCTTTTAAGGTTTTATAGCTTTCATTCAAATAAAAGATTATGAAACTATTTGGAAATTGAAATCTGAGAGCCATCTTCCAAGATTTTGTTTATTAAACAGCACTTCAACAGTTTACATTTGAGATTGCTACAAACCTTGTAATGGGACAACATCTTCCCTTGAGAGATTACTATGGGTGACAAAAGCATTTTGAGTACCACATCTTCCTTTGGGAAATTAGAAAAAGTGGCAATATTTTTGTGATGTATGTTCTAATTGGACAATATAAGATGAGTCTTTTCAAGGAACAAAACCTATTAAGACGATCCTTTTCAACGGAGAAAACCAAATTTATACACTAGCAAGGATAAGAACACAATATTAGCCATGTCCAAAAGTTTCATTTGGGCTTAACCATGGGCCTGTTGAATGAAAATAGTTATTTCTGCCATTTAATTACCGCTGTTGAGGTATAATCTCTTTGATAAGGAAGAATGCTACTGTGGTATATATAATAATTCAGTGCTATTTATGATCCAAACGAACAAAATGAAATTCAAAGTACCTCATTCCAAACTAAATTATACTTCGTAATATAAGATGGTATTTTTTTTTTCCTTCTTGCAAGTATATTTATTTGCTAAAATCCAGCTTAAAAATAAGTAAATATATATTAACATGTTAATCGTCCAACTATAAAAATAAGCAATCCATTTTGATACCTAGAATTTCGTTTGTTTATTTGATAGCGATCTTACCTAACTACAAAAATAAGCTTCGGAATCGAATTTGACATTTTCCTTTTATTAGAATTAAGGATTACGAATATCAAACAGAACATACAGATTTATTAATACCATTTTTTTGTAATTTATATGTTTTTTTTTATGTTATTATTGTGAAATGCTTATTTTTGTTGTAGTTGCACATCTATTATATATCTGTAGTGATCTACAAATACAAAATACAAATACAAATACGATTGTAGTCCAACAATAAGGTTTGTATTGTCTGTTCAACCATAGGGTTTGTACCAAATTTCTATGCACTGTCAAAGTCCTGTTGTTATTTTCTTCAATGATTTCATTTTCACTATTGCCCTCTGGTCAAAGTCAAGTTTCAGTAAAATTGTCCTTTTGTCAATATATCAACAAATTTCATTGGATGTTTTGTAGCTTTAAGATTGTTGGGATAGGGATAGGGTGGCATGGGATTGGTCTGTGTGTTTTTTCTCAGAAAGTATTCTTAGAATCTGTGTTTTATTTTTTTTCCTCAATTATATTTCATGACTCAGTATAATTAATAAATTAGCAGTCAGTGGATCAACTTTGAAATAAATTTGGATATAGCCAAGATTTAATAATTTAATGAATTGTAGTTACGTTTACTTAAATTTGTTTTTACATCATAAATTCAGAAACAGGAGAACACACCATTATAGAGAATTAGTTTTAACTAATTTTTACTATTTCAAATTTCTGTGTTGTACAGAATCATTCAAAATAATTTATGTCAACCAACTATATATAATTACTTAAGGATAACAAAATTAGGGTCGAGTGGGGCTGCTTGACCACTCTCCTTGTTACTGGATGCAAGGGATGTAAATGGCATTCGCAGATTTATTTAGTTGAACACTATATTAATTAAGTGCACACTTTAAAATATTAATATATTAAATCCCCTCCTTATTGGGGATTTCCACCGATCACATATATAATTCTCAATTATTATTTATACATAAATACTTTGTTGCATTCTTCTTACTCCAACTCTTTCATGTAACAAGGCATCATTCTTCTAGGGCTTTGCTTCAGGAGGACATTTTTTATAATACTTTTTTTTTTTTTGAAGGTCAGCTGGCAAGTAGCCTGCTGGCAATATATTGATAGAAAATTATTTACAAAGTTTATAGGTAAAGTTTACAATACTCAACTAGTAAAAAGTACACTAAGCCATCCCGTGAATGCCCTGGCATGATCATTCATGCTCCTTCTACCCCGTCCCCGTTTTATCTTAGCAATTGGCTTGCCATTGCAGAACTTCCTAGGTGGCTTCATTTATTAAACTGTGCACCTGTCTGTGCTGCTGAGAGAAAATCCGCCGATTTCTCTCTTTCCATAGTGTCCAGACCCCCACTGCCCACGCACTATCCCAGTTCTTTTTTGCCAGGCCCTGCAGCGAAGCCCGGTGCCTCCACCATATCTGCGTGATGGGTGTGTCTGTATGCGGGGTTGCTATGTTTAATGTTGCCGTTAACCCCCACCAAAAAGCACATGCTGCGGCGCATTGCCCAAATAGATGATCTCTGGACTCCAACGTATGTGTTATGCACATGACACATTCAGGGGTCACTTGGCACCCTCTTGTTGTTAGCACTTCCCTAGTCAGAAGCTTATCATTCAACAATAGCCAGCAGAACACTTTAACCTTTGCCGGGGCTTTAATTTTCCATAACACTTTGTGGAATGCGCACCTGATCCCCTTTCGGTGTAACATTTTATATGCTGAGGCTGTGGTGAAGGTTTCGGCTGCTGTCCATTTCCAGGCTAGCTGGCCCGTGTGCTGGTTTTCCTGTACTGAGCAAGCAAAGAAGGGGCCAAACTCCTGTAGAGATCGCAGGAAGTAGGAGCCCTGTGGCCCCAGCTCGGTTTGGTGGGATATGCCGTGCAGATGGAGAAGGGTTTGTGCCCACAACCCATTTGGTTCATGACGCAGTTTCCATAACCACTTGACCATCAGAGCTGCATTCTGATCCAGTATATCAATTATACCCAACCCGCCTTCTTGTTTTAATGCACAGATCCTTTCCCAATTAACTAGGCAGTTGATGGGCTTGCATTGTTCATTTCCTTTCCAAAGGAAATTCCTCCGGAGTTTATCCAGGTGTTTGACGACGCATTTCGGCAATCTAAAGGCCTGTGCGTAATGCAGCGGTAGGGCTGATAGGACTGATTTGACGAGGGTTAGGCGGCCGCCATAAGACAGGAGGTTTGACTTCCAGCTGGCAATTCTGTCGTGTACTGCCAGGATGATTGGCTGGAAGTGTGACTTGTTTGGCTTTGCGAGAGTGAGTGGTAGGCCAAGGTATTTCATGGGTAATAGGGAGGTTGGGCTGCCAAGTATACCCTGTATCGCTGAGACCGCCAAAGTCGGTACCCCGATGGGTACGAAACTACTCTTGCCTCGATTAATTCTAAGCCCCGAAAGTGCCTCGTATGTTTGTAATACTAATGTGATTATTTTGAGCGTCGTAGGGTGTGCCTCGGTTATGACTAGGGTATCGTCGGCATATTGGATGGCTCTGGTGTCCGTGTAAATCGGTCTGTGTCTCAGTGGCGCAGAGCTGGTTAAAAACGAGGTGAGAGTATCGGTAACTAGTATGAAGAGTAGTGGCGAGAGCGGGTCTCCCTGTCTCAACCCTCGTTTGTGCTTGATATAGCATGTGTTGTCACCATTGAATTTAACTGTCGAAGAGGATGAATTTAAGATTGTCAGCACCATGCCGATCCATCTTGGGGGAAATCCTTTTTCGATGAGTAGATTCGTGAGAAAGCACCAATCGACCATATCGAAGGCCTTTTCGAAGTCGACCTTGTATAGGACTACCAGTGTCCTGTGCCTGTGGAGCGCGCTCAATAGCTCCCTTGCCACCAGGAAGGATTCTATTAGCGAGCGACCCTTTATGAAAGCCGTTTGAGTAGTGGCGACCATGTTCTGGAGCTGTGGTTGCAGCCTATTAGATAGTACCTTTGTAATTAGGCGAATAACCGTGTTGATCACGCTAATTGGTCTGTAATCTGTGAGTATAGTAGCCCCTTTCTTCTTTGGCACCAATGTAATTGCCGCTCTGTTCAGGCACGATATATCTGTCTCACCCGCCTGTAGTCCTTCGATTAGTTGCATGATATCGGCCCCTGTGATGTCCCAAAAAGTCTGGTAGAATTCAACCGGAAGGCCATCCGGGCCGCTTGCCTTATGCTTAGGCATCTGGTTCAGAGCCATGAGCACCTCTTGTTGCGTAATGCTGTCATCCAGGTGGCGGAGTTGTTGGTCGAACCTCTGCCCCACTTTGCCGGTCAGGTCGAACGTTGGTCGGTCTGCGCTCGCAGCCCGGTTATTAACGTGATTAGTGGTGGTCTGCGCTCGCAGTCCAGGTCGAACGTTGGTGCATACGCTCCTGTCACAAAGAATTCCAAGTTTCCAATAGTAAGAACTGCGCTCGCAGTCCAGGTGTTAGTAAATTTTGTCACACACGAGAATACGGTGCTCCACGCGAGCACCACACCTCCTCGGGACCCTCTCGCATCTAGTGCAATATATTCTCGATATTTGGAGGGGCACACTTGCCTTACTCGAAATATGGAATTATCGCTCCATTTTGTTTCTTGAAGACAAATTATGTCACTTTTAGAGTCCATAATTGTGTCTTTCACTATTGCACATTTATTTGTATCCCCCAAACCCCGGACATTCCAATTCAAAAGATTTAAATTTGATTTAAGATACATTGTTACGATACACCTTGATTCAAGCTTGAATTTAAAACGACTACAGCGAGAAAAACAAATCACTGCTCGTAAATACCACTACTTCTAACTAGTAGAGTCTAATCAGAGAGATTAATGCTCTCGTCATCGGAGAGCTCCTCGTCTGCGGTATACCGAAGGGCTTCAAATGCCGATTCATGGTACTGGTACCCTCCCACCTCCTTGTCCGGTTTTGGAACCCCCGATCCTTGTCCTGCCTCCAGTCCCAAGAGGCCCGGGACCTGTGTCATACCGCAACATTCTTTCACTTTGTTACTCGCCTCCTCTTGGAGCGGTACTGCTTGGAGTGATTCGCCTACCAAAGCCTCTAGTAGTTCCTTCTCTTCTGCCCATTTTTTCTCTACATTAGGCGGTTTCTGCCCCTGCCGTTTCTTCTTTGTTTTGGAGGCCTGTGCATAGGAAGTGGGTCCTCCTCTTTCCAGAATCCTTTTGCTGCGCCGCAGAATAGAGTCTTCTCTAGCGGTTTCTTGGCCATTCTCAGTACTGACCGGGGGTACCTCCTCCCCAGCGTCGCCAATAGGCATTTCAGTGTCTTGTTCCTTCTCCTTCTCCGTCTCCGATTCTTTGCTCCTCCCAAACTCCATTTCTAGACAATAGGTGTCGAAGTCTATACTGTCAGAGAGTGGGTCGCGGGGGTCAGCGTCCATCCCCGGGTACTCGTCGTCACTATTGTAGTACCCGGCGCTGGTGGGGCTCGGGTAGGATTGATCATCGGAGAAGCCCTGGCCCTCCTGAGTTTCTTCCTCCTCAAAGTATTCTTCAAATTCTTCTCCCTCTAGGCCCCTTGGTGTAATATTTATCTGCTGCAGTTCCGCTTGAGCAGGCGCTGGCCTATTGGCATTGAGCAGATTCGGGTTTTTGAAGAGGGCCTGAGCCGCTGGGCCTGCTAGTTCCTGGCCGAATCTTGGTTCATTTGGGGCCGCAAGGCCCGGCTCTATTTGAGCTGTAGAGCCCGGTTCTCCGGTAGCCTTATAGCCCAGTTCAGCGGGGCCTGTCTGGTCTGGTTCGAATGGAGCGGCCTGGCCCAATTCTAGTGTAGCGGCAGGGCCCAGTTCGAGTGTAGCGGCAGGGTCCAGTTCTAGTGTAGCGGCAGGGCCCAGTTCGAATGGAGCGGCAGGGCCCAGTTCTAGTGTAGCGGCAGGGCCAGTGTGAGGGCCCAATTGTTGATCTGGCCTGGGAGTATAGGCCGAGTGTGAGGCCCCTAGAGTAGAGGCTGTAGGGAGCCGCCCTGCATCCGTAGTTTGCGGACTCTGTACCACAATTTGAATATTCTCTCGAGGGGTCATTTCAGAGACAACAATTTGAAAATTCTCTCGCTGCGCGTGCCGTCCTTTGCCTGACCGATCATTAATGATCCTACCGTTAGGACTGGAGGCCATGTCTCCAGTTTGGCTGCCCCCGGACCCCTCCAGTTGTATTTGGATTGCACCATCATGGCTGGCCTTGGCAGAGGAACTCGGGCGTGCCCATTCTGGTACCTGTGGCAGTGTTGCCTTGCCTTTGAGATCGAAGTAGGGACTCCGCTGTAATATTGCCTCCAATTTGACCCGTTTCTCTCCTTCCGGCATGTGCGTCCAAACCTCGTAGAGTGTATCGAAATCCTCCGGGATGAGGTCGGAGCTGCCGTATTCAGTGAAGGACCCTTTTACCGCCTTGTTCTCTGCATCTGCGTCTATGAAGTACTGCTCCGATGGTGTTGGATCAATTGGGGTAGAGATGTGGAGCGGTTCCTCGATCCATCCCCGAACCATGACCCCGAGGTTCCTTGCAAGGCCTCTTACGCATAGCTAGATATTTGTAGGAACAGAAGAGAGTTTGGGCACCGCCACTACCATCATCAGTTTCTCAAGCGACATTGCGTTTGTTAGTGGTGTGTGGTCTAGTAGCATTCCAAAGGAACTTGTTGCGGCCAGCAGATGCTCGATGGTCCAAGTGAGGGGGGCCATGTTTGAGAGTTCAATCCAGACCTTAAATCGAAACTCTATTATATGCGCGTTGACCGCCGGGTTCCACGGGTAGGTGACGTACCCGAGTTTCTGCAACTGTTGCTTGTGGGACATGAGAAAGGTGTATCGATCGACTCCCGGCTGTAGAACCAGTAGGAACTGGGTGCCCTGCATGTGGGTGAGCGGGAAGGGGTATGAAGTGTTGCAAGCGCTCATGAGAACCCCTTGAATCGTGTGCAGGTCACTGTCGGGTCGGAGCCGTGCATCCACGACTATCGCACGAGTCATTTCGGCCCGGTCCTTTTGCATTTGATTTGACTCGGGCATGAACACCGTGGTTATGCTGGTTCGGTCAACTGGCATCAAGTCGTCACCTAGATTGCCCCACGGCTTGAGGGGATCGAATTTTTGCTTTAGTGGCCGAGAGCAATATTTGGCCTCGTGGCCACTAGTCCAGCATGTAGCACATACCCTCTCAGCCTTGGTACATTCGCTTTGGTCATGGCCGATATTAAGGCAGTTGTAACATCTGCCACGCCATAGAGAATGGGTTGGGTTGGGCGGCAGCGGTAAAGGTTGTGGGGTGTCGTCCGCTTGAGAGCCCCATTCGGCAGTTGTAGGTCCTGTGCTGGACCAGGGACTCTGGTCCGTGAATAGCTGCCACGGGTGGTGTCGCTGGATAACATGCAGTGGCATGGTGTTGGCCTTTTTGAGTAGCTGGGCGTAGGAGGCAGCAGCCGGTGAGCTGGGGCTTGCCGACATTGTTTTGGAAGGGTGAAGGTGTGGGTGGGAGTTCGGTTTCCCTGTCATATTTGGTCTAGTAAGGAGGATGGGTGTGTGGCCATTGGTACAGAGGCCATATTTTGTATTAGGTTTGTGTGTGTGAGGTGGGTGGGATATGACAGGGTGAGGCGCAGAGGGAGGTTTGCAAGGACTGAGATGGTGAAGTGGTGTGATAGGTGATGGGGATGGGAACAAAGCTGTGATAGCCGAACGTGGAGTGAATCTACATTCTAAAGCAAGGGAAGACTTTTTACCTGTTGGTTGTACTCCTCTGCAAGAACGGTGCCATGCCTTGTTCGGCCAGTTGGTGAACTTTCCGTCTCTCTGTGATGTACTGTAGCGTGTTATACTTCTGTCAGCTCGCTGTGCTGTACTGTAGCGTGGTGCACCTTTGCTTTGCCTTCTGCCATGGTGATGGTTGTACTTGCTTGGCTGGGTATAGCGCTGGTAGGTCATCCAGCCGTCTGCCATGGTGATGAGTTTGCGTCGCCCCATCCAATTAAGTGCCATTTTTTATAATACTTATTGCATGGTATAGTGTAAGGCGGGCCTGGTGCAGTGTAAGGTACCCTGCCTGGTCTGAGTGCTGGCACGCTGATTCCTGAAAATGAGGAGATGACAAAGTAGATTTGCAATTATTAATTTCAATAATGACAGAAATATGGAAGATATCTCTCTCACTTTATCTATTGCTAAAAATTATTAAGAAAGAGATAGATTACTAACCATAAGCCTTGCTCTCTTCCAGGATTCAAGCAGCCTCGGTACAAGGCAATACGAGAGAGCTAGTGAAAAATAGGAAGAGAATGCAGAGAACAGGAAGAGCTCTTGTTGTTGACATTTTTGAAACTGTGTTTTCTATTATGATGCAGTTGGAACCCTCCAAGGATTCATTCCTATATATAAACTTTTCAAGGTAATTGCAAATAATTAAAAACATCTATGGATACGATTTAGCTATTTTCTGTCGGTATCCAATCTGTTTACACGTCTTAGCTAGTGTATTGCAAAAGCACGGCATGCCGGGTACACGTTCCGGCACGCACGGCTAAGGACACGATACAACGTGACACATCTTATTAGACGTGTCGTGTCCTTATCTGTGTTGTGTCCTAATTTTTCTAAAATCGGCACGTTTAGCACAACACGTCTAGACACGGGTACGACACATCTAAATACTAGCATGGCACGTCTAGACACGGATACAACACGTTTTAAAAAAAATCATTTTTTTACTCCTTAGTAACATTTTCTCAAATTATAGCAAAACAAAATACTACAAAATATTTTAAAAAAATTAAAATTTACAAAATAAATTATATATAATTTAATTTTTTTCTGATTTTTTGGATATTTTTCAGATTTTTACAAAATTATTGTTAAGTAACAAATTATCTAGTTCTAAAAAACAAAAACAAAAAACCGGCATGGCACGCAAAGCATGTCATACCAAACTGTATTGTGCCTTTAAACGTGTTGTGTTTCATCTCCGGTACTGTGGAGCACGTCTAAAAACTTTGATGTGTTAGCACAGCACGGCCTCTTTCTGGGCACGCCAAAACATGGTACGTACGCTGAAACACAGTTCATTACAACCGCAATACCCTTCACTTAGCCTTTCAACAATGATATTTTTTCAGTTTACCTGAATGATGTTCTGGATGTAGTGATGGATGTCATTTTACGTTTTAATTAATAAAAATTATATTTGGCAGCCAGTACTGTCAAGAGTTAAAAAAAAATGATATATTTTCAGTTTACCTCAGGTCAATGCAAGTTTTCAAAACGCTTGTTGTTTTGGTTATGGTGTATTTTTCAATTTTTAGCGATATAGTTATAGTAAATAATTCAACTGATACATTGTTTGTACATATAGAAGATTTAAAGAATATATTTAAAGTTTTTTTAATCTTTATTGACTGTATCTTAGAAAAAATAATTAGAAACTATTAATAAGAAAAAAAAATCAACAATCTGGGTAATAAGAAGCAATATCAATGTCGCAACGATAGATATATAAATTTTAAATTTATTGTATCTTAGACGTAATAACAAAAAAATAATAAACGAATTCAATATCTCTATTTTCTACAAATACAAAATACAAATACAATTGTAGTCCAACAATAAGGTTTGTACCAAATTGCTACGCATTGTTAAGTCCTGTTGTTATTTTCTTCAGTGATTTCATTTTCACTGTTGCCCTATGGTCAAAGTGAAGTTTCTGTAAAATTGTCCTTTTGTTAATATATCAACAAGTTTATGTTGATGTTTTGAAGCTTAACAGTGATATTTTAGATTGTTGGATTAGTTGACTCAAGTCGTTGGTCTCTCTCTTTGGGATAGGATAGGGTGGCAAGGGATTGGAATGCATTTTTTCTCAAAAATTAGTCTGGGAATCTGAGCCTCTGATCATGAGCATTTTTTTTTCTACCTCAATTATATTTCATGGCTCATTATAATTAATAAATATTTTATTACTGTGAGTTTTCTAATAATACCTTTTTTTAAATAAAAACTTCTGTAAATTCCAAACTTTATTCTTTTTAAATGTCTCTTGCACAAAAAAAATAAAAATAAATAAATAAACTACATCTCTCCAGAGCTATGTTGCATGGATACTGGTATGGGTATCGTATCGGATACGATACGAATACGGTGATACGGCAATTTGAAAAAATCCTAGATACGATACATCTATTAAATATATTATTTTTATTATTCTAATTATATTAATAATTCAACACTTAAATTATATAAATTAAATATAAAAAATTCTGCAGTGATAACAATAAATATCATTAAATATCATTAAATATACATTAAATAATGAAATTATATATTAAATATAATTGTTGCTCAATTCTAACATCAATTGGAAGTTGTTGCAGTGATATATGGGTAGTTTGGTACACGTATTGGCCCCAGTTCAATTCCTGCAGAGCGCAAAAAGAATGATTTTTGCCTCTGGTCTATGCGCGGTGCACAAATTGTGATCTGGCATTGGTGCATGCGCTGTGCACGGACGCGTCAGACGTATCGGATTCAACCCGTATCAGTGACCGTATCAGAAATAAAAGATACGCTACAATACATATCAAAGCCGTATCGGTATCGGATACGTGTCCGATACGGGTACGAAGCCCAATCTGAAGTATCCGAGTAACATAGCTCCAGAGTGATGTGATCCATCACAATATGTGCCAGGTCCTTAATATTTTTCATAATTACAGCCTAATTATACTAAGACATTATTGTTTTAATTTTCCTTTACAACAATTTGTAGTAAAAAATCCTGCTCAGCAGAAAAAAATATCAATCAAAAGGAGAAGATGAAAGCATAAAGCACCCCATAAACAAGCGAAAATTGTCTCAGATTATTTGCTCCTGCTATACATTGCAAATTCATATAGATATGAGAAACAAAAAGTGAAGATGGATCATACAATAAAGAAGAAGCATATTTGTCTCAAATAAAGAACAAATTGTTTCTCCTATGTTTCAAGTACAATATTATATTAGCAAGCTCAACTCATTTCCACCAAATTTTCTTCTTCACATGTTACCCTCTGCTCCTCTACTAAGAAAATATAAAAAAAAAAAAGCACTACTTTGGCATCTAGTATATCATACGTTTATTTCATTCAAAAATTCTCTACTGTCTAGTGGTATAATAAGAAACGCAATACTTGGTTATTCGTTATAATTTTTCGGATACAAATATAAAAACGGATAGTTTCGGATACGAATATGAAAACAAATAGTTTCGGATATGAATATAGATCGGATATTAAACGGATACGAATACGGATTGGATATGAGACGGATACGAATACAAATACGGATATGAATAATTTACATTCTAGTAAAGAATAACATCTAAATAAATTAAAGAGCCTTGAACCAGCTGTATCAACAATCATGCGACTTAAACTTCTTCTGAATCAGCTACATCTTTTGTTTCTACTTTTTCAGCAAGATCATATATCAATACTATGAAATTAAAAATATAAATAATAAATTATTGGTATAACAAAAAAAATATGAAGTATTAAATCCTGAATATGTATATGTAGTTTTATCAATTGTTTGACCCTAAAAAGTTACTAGTTAGCAATCAGTACAATGAGTAGCTACTTTGGGGACAATCAAACATGTTTATAAAATATCAAAAGGCCACACAACAACCTGTTAAATTCTTGGTGATAACCTACATGTGAAACCTTGAATTTTGGTGTGCATGATAGTCAGCAATTAATTCTTCAAGGATTAAACACTACATGTATAACATTCTGGGTGCAAAACATGGCAGCACCTAGCAAATCCCAGTCTCAAAACACTTTGGGTGCAAATTGGGTACACAGAACCCAAGCCTTACAGCCTGGGCCCGCTGGTCAGTGAAACAAGATAAAATTCGCTGGTTCAACAATTTAGATGCACTCGGCGCATTAAAATTAGGTACATGAACCAAATCAGCCGTGGACAGGCTCATCGTGCACCACATCTATCCAAACCCGAGAGAGATTTGAAGCTGGCGCTATTAACCCAAGTGACCCCCTCGTTCCTCGTGCACTTGGAACACAGTGAACCGATATGTGCCCTATGCACGGTGTCACACCCCGCAGCCCAACGAGGCGCGACAGGTGCTCTCCTGCCGTAGACATACGGTTGCCCGTATGCCTACAAGGCAATTACGATATAATAGTAAATGAAAACATAAACAAACAACCAACAACAAATAACATAAATCCCAGCTGGTCAGGTAATATCATACAAACCCGTATCTCGATGGATACGCACCACAAAATGACATAGAGATCATATATGTACACAATCAAAACATAACTATATACATAATCTCTAATGTCCCCATACCAGACAGTCTAAGCAGCGGAATAACCAGGCCTACCGACCTCGTGCCTCTCTCGGATCTACTGACCCGGAACCTGAAAAGATAACCCAAAGAGGGGGTGAGAAATAAATTCTCAGTGCGATAAATTTGCCACGTTTCGCTCCTGGACTTGCAATCACAGATTATATTCAAAAATAAAGCACAAATAAAGCTCAGAACAGTTTATAATAATATATAAACATGCACGCATAAACCGACATCAATAAGCCAAATGAAATCAAATCAGGAGTTGCCAAACCGAATTTCAATCACACAATATTTGGTTTAACTCGAACTCAGAATATCTGGTAGTACAGGCTTAACCGTTTAATTAGAGTCTGGTTCCATTTCCTATCCAGAAAATCCATATAAAACCAATCGACCATCCAAACGCATTCACCCCCTGGGTAATGCCTCCGATACACAAGTCACATATAAGTCAAATTCATAATACAGAGTCACTTACCCCTCGTCCCAACCGGTACTGGGAACTGCTGAGGGCCAGACGATCTAAAGCCTTAGAATACTGGGTCGTCAAAGTCCTTGCAAAGACTTTGACAAATCCGAACTCACCCCCTGGGTGTCGTCGCCACGATGGGGGACGGTAATACCATATCCACCAACCGATGGTGATATAAATCACGGTGACTTTTAATTCCAAATTAGATCATTCAGATCAATACACAAAGAATACCATACCAGTATGCAGATCAATCAGATATGCAATTCGGGTTCCAATTAATTAGGGCAATGCAATGCATATGCAACACAATCCGATAATGCAATTCAACCAATAATCAACATGTCAATAGAAACACAGTTTAATTCTGAATATAAACTATCAAACAAGTCCAGAAACCCCGCACCTGAGTATATCGCGTACTCGTCTAAGGCTTAGGCGTCTCGAATGATCCCGAGATCCGATGCCTCGTAGGTTTACCACCTATTTATTCGTTTAGATTCGATTAAAACATTCGATCGGTATCCCATAGGTTAAACCGAGTTAAATTAGGTTAAACACGATTTAATATTCGTATTCGGGTCCTAATGGTATAGGTTTAGGTCATGGTTCAACCAATTAGGTTTAGACAACACAAAACACACAATTTCAGAAATTCAGAGTGTTATTGCGGCCCGGAATGACCTTATTGCGGCCCGCAGACAACCCTTCCAGAGAGCCTTGTTTTCTGCCCCATCTATTGCGGCCCGTAATAGGCCTCTTGCGGCCCGCAACCACAACCCAGAACAGTCCAGAATTTAGCTAAGTACCTTGTCCCTTGCGGCCCGCAATACATGGGTTTCGGTCCGCAATAAAGCACACAGAACCTGGTTTTTCATGTCTAGTTTATCCCGTTTCGATCGCGGTTCGATATGGTTAACTCTTGTTACGCAACATTGGTTCAGAAGGTATAGTTCACGACTAGGTTATCGAGAATCAACAATTAAACCATATATTCAATTGGTATCAAAATTGGTACAAAACCCTAATTCCAAAATTCAGCTCAAATGAACGATTTAATCAAACAACACGAATCGAGATGTTCGAACGATTATAACTCGATCGATTCAGATCCAAATGGTGCATAACACCTGAAAATTTAGTAATTTCCCCAAATCTCACCATTTTACCAAAACCCTAATTCCATTTCCCATTTCACAACCAAAACCGTTCAATTCAATACAAATCAAACCGAAAATCAATTCGAATCAATCGAACTTAAATTCGAATTCTCAAAGAAATACAACAAATCGAACAACTTAGGGTTTCTCAAAATATCACAAGGAAGGAAGATTATACCAGATTGAAGCTTTAGAACTGATCACGATCGTCCAATTAGCTCGAATCTCCGTTTTCCGACAATTTCGACCCGATTTCGTGCTGGATTTCACTCTCTCTCTCTTTCTCTCTTTAGTTCGGCCAAAGACCTAGCCCTCACGAAATTAGAAGTGTTTAATGGTAGAAATTAGAGAGAAGAAGAAAGGGATTTACATAATATATGGAATTTTTGCACATAAGCCCTCCCAAGTTTATAATATTGCATAACTTAAAAATCTTCACAATTAGGCCCTTTTTGCATATTTTTATTTATACAAGGATTAGAATGTAACACACGGCCCACGATGCTCCCAGCGCACCCGAGAAGAGGTTTAAAAGAATGAGCGCAGTACTAACTCCCTCAGTAAGACTGGTGAGTGGGCCCCTCAATGTCAGTCTTCCCTTTCTCTTATCTCCTCCCGGTTAATGGTAGAACGATTTAAAGAAAAGAAGAAAAATCGCGCAACAAGAGAGACAATCACCTTGACCCTTCTTAAAACTCGGTCTATGCTCAGTGAAACGATGGCATGAAGCTAGTTAATTTAATCTCTTGCTGAGCTACTCGCGGGAATTAAGAAAGGAGAAAGGAGGTTGGATCTGGGGTTCGAGAAAGCACTGCATAAGGGATGAAATTGATGCTAAGCACCCGCTTCTCACCTCATTGCGAAACTCTACAACGATTCAATTGTAAGAAAAGGGATTCGGATCAAAGGGAAAGAGAAACCCGAAAGGAAACGGGTCTAGCCCAAATTGAAACAGGCTAAAGGTAGCTGTGACCTTTTAAAGCTCTGAGCTGTGTTATCAGGGTCACAGGGACTCATTACAACCTTCAGCTCAATGCGCATTTATGAAAGATGCTTGAAATGGAAGTTGACACCTAACGGGTTATGAAAGAAGATATACACCCAATCAGAAAATGGAAATTGACAAAGAAGGGGATATGATGGTACACAAGGCATGCTAAGGCTTACATTGTGCCTTCTTGGTGCTGCCTTTTAAGTGGCTATGATGCACTATACGTGTTATGGACCATGATAAGCCGGTTTGACCTAAAGAGCATCGTATTGCACTGACCACTGCACCCCTGCGCTAAATTGGCTCTATGCACAGCTAGCCTGACATTCAAGCAAGCAGCCAAAGGAGAAAGATCCATTCTCCCATGCATGAGGAAAATCACTCATCAATACATGAAAATCTCAGCCATTAAGTGCATCAGATCAAAAGGTTGATATCCATTCATGATTTAGATCGCCAACATGGCCAATGATGATTGGTTTGAGCTCTTGCATACTTGGTTTAACATCTTATGATCGAATCCGAAGCATTGAAAATAAAATGAAGAAAAGGGAAGGTGAAGATTAAGCCAACATGGCCCTATACCTAAACCCTAAACCCTTGCTCTAGGCTATATAAGAGCACCAAATCAAAGAGAGAGAGGATCGAAATTTTCAGCATATCCAGAGAATACTAAGCAAGCACCACTAGAGAGAAAGGAAATAGACTAAAAAAAAAAGCTCAAAGCTTCTCATCTAGCAAAAACTATACAAAAACTAGGTAGAACTTTATTCTTTTGCAATGTAGAAGCTTAGTGAAGATTGATCTTTTATGTATTAATGAAATGAGTTCTTGCTTCATCATTCCTTTTCTTATGCATTTTCGGATTTTCTTCCTTTCTTTCATTTCTATCCTGTATTTTCTGTGATAAAGTTGATTGCTTCAACTCAAAAAAAATGAGTTTGAAGACATGAAGCTCCTTAAACAAAAATAAACTCCTTTTGCATGATAATCAAATATTATGTTGAAAGGATTTCAAGAAAAATATGTATATACATAATAAAGGAAATGGCTATCATAGTTGATCTTAAAAACAAAGATATATATATATATGTATGCATATATGCATGATTATTATCACTTGAACCCTTTTCCTTTCTCTTCTTCTGTTTTCTTTCCTAAACAAAGTATATGTGTATAAAATAAATATTCAAATCCTTTCTTTCCTTCTTTGTCTTCTTCTTTTGATCACCCTCTTAGAGCTCTTAATAAAGTGATATATTAGTGAAGATATGTGTAGTTGAGCCGGCTGGCATCCTTGCATATCCAATCTCTTATTCATTTTAATTAAGAGATCTTATTTAGAGGGATAAAGTGACAAATAAAAAAACTAATGCACAAGGATTGTGAAGTTGAGGCCGGCTGGCTTCCTTTATATTTCCTCAACCATAAAGTACCTATTTGCAAAAAAAAAAAAGGAATTCAAGGTACAATGTTATAAGGCTAAAGGAAAACTTGCTAAATAACAATACCTTGAAGGACTTATTTGCAAAAAGTGAGAGGTGGAGGGCTAAGATATATATAGGCAGCAACCATGCCATTTATACTCTTAACCCCATGATGCCTTGATGATTTGTCCTTTCAACAGAAAAAAATACATAATAAATATGAATTTCAAAAAAACTCAGGGGCTTCCCTGCATAAATGTAATTTCTGGCAAAATGTTGATGCTTGAAAATGATGATTAAGTCCCTTTATGTTGGAGCTTTTGTTCTTGCTTCTTTGTTACTGAGATAAGCTAGTAATTAGCAATGTTTCTTGTGTAATTAAGCTCCCTTTATACTGCTAGTGCCCTCTAAATAGTCTCTGGTACCATACTCAATGAGTACATGACAGCCAAGCACCAACTGGTACAGAGAAGCACTTAAAAACTGAGAAATGACCTCCTCTGGTAAATCGGCCAATACAGACCAGCACAGGGACCAAAATGCAAAATAAACATCACCATCAGATAGAGGACATCAAGACACACAAAATTGACACAAGTTGCATATTTTTCTGATTTTATTTCGATTTTATGTGAATTTTCAAAGTTCAGATTTTCAAACAAAAAATTCTAGCATAAAGAGAAATGAAAGGGACCTGCTGGTAAATTGAGCAATAAAAATGTTTTAAGGACCAAGCTGAAAAATAGGCTTCATCACTAGATAGAGCACAGAAAAACATGCAAAATGGACTCAAAGTTTGTATGATTCGGATTTGTCTACACAAAGATATAGATCTTCAAAGTTCAGACTTAAAAAAAAAAATAAAAAGGTCTGAGAATAAATATGCACATTCTTTTCTTCAATACCCCTGAACTTCATGCAAAACTTTAAAAATAGGAATGAATTTCCTAAAATGGTAAAACTTGACAGATAAGCTTCTGATGTACATATCTTTGATTTTATGAAAAGAAATTGTATCATTGTATACAAAATTCATGATGAGACTGATTTCAGAAATGTATATATATATATGTATGTGATCTTCATATTACCTTGGGTTAGAACCCAATTCATGTGTAATTAAAACTTCTGTGGTGTCCGAACCTTCTTGAAATGATCAACACAGGTTCCATGGTCCCCTGAATCAACCTCAATACCCTCGTACCAATCGTCGGTACCAAACCGGTACACTGACAATGCCTATGTTCTTGAGTCATGGTAGAACTTCGCTTAAATCTCAAATTGATACTCTTAATGTCCTTCACGACTCCGTACAAGTTCAAGTGATCGATTTCCTGGAGAAAATCGCAGCTAAATCGATCAAAATCGATGTAATGCTCAAACGGTACCGATAGGCACTGTTCATGCCAATACCGTCGCCTACGATGGACGCCGACGGTCAACAACGCCACCGCTGGACTCCTGACATCCTTACGACCACAGCCATGCCCTCCGTTGACGCTGCCGTGGCCGGAGTCAGCCGGAACCAACCTTGTCAGAGCCAACCCTAGGTCCTATCGGGTTTGCACGGTTAATGACGTACCCGTTTGATCCAATGATCCACATTCAAATCAAATCCAACGGGCCCTGACATGTAGACCCCACTTGTCAATCGGCTGATTTATTTAAAAGATCAGTGCGAATCTCAAAGCCCACATACTTGATATCCGTGTCCTGCACATTCTTTGAAGGTCCAGCGCCCTAATTAAAGCCCAAAAGCTCATATCTTGAAACATATCTGGCTAAACCCTTCTCTGCACAAATCCTGAAACCTCACGGTTAAAATCCAAGGCCCGGTGCACATTTCAAAGGCCCAAAATCCAAATCCCGACGTCCAGCATTAATCTCAAAGTCTAAATATGACTAAACTGTTCCCTTTTGCATATACACCCCTCTGTTTGTATTAAATTGGCAGCCACGCCCTTGAGGACTTACAAATAGGTCCTTGGCCATATAAAATCCTCTCAAACAGACCCTTAAAAGTCCCATTCTCACATAAAACCCTGTTTAAAGCCCAAATTACAAATTCACATCCCTCCAGCTTTGTAAATAAGCCCCTAATAAAAATACAAATATTTACAAATAAGTCCTTGTTAGTCCTTTTCGTGCATAACTTTTTCATCGTAAACTCAAATCGACTCAAACCACCTCCAAACGAACCCAAATTGAATTCTCTATGTTTCCAAATCAAAATTGAACACATCCACATCATTAAAATCCTGAAATGACCAAAATACCCTTTTAACCTTATTTATTAACAAAAAAATGTAAATAAATGTGTCATAAATCAAATATAAAATGAATAATGTATATCTACTTCTCAAACATCCAAATTCTTACTTTAAAAATGCAATAAACATTGTTTTAATCTAAAATCAAACACACCCACACATGTCCAAACATATAGAAAACCAAGTCAAAACCAGAATCAATACATGAATCCCCTTTAGCCCCTTTTATTCAATTCACAGCAAATAGGCTCCAAATCCTGGAATGAACGAGGTGTTCAGTATGGCTTGGAAGGGTCATCTGATGTAATTAACAGCGGGGGCTTGCGCCCGCTGGGAGTTAAACGTCCCCACAATCATTAAACTCTCTCGATAGACTGATTATGAACAGTAGGTCTGTCGAGGGTGAACCGGAAGGAATAGCAGAAAGAAATGAATGTTTCAAGTTCGATGTTCTTTAACCAATCGAGAGCATTGAACCATGAGACGTTTAAATACGTATGCACACACCTTCCATACCAGCTGTGCAGCTTTCTCCGCCCTACACAATCAATTTAAAAACAAAGAGTATCTTTATTGTTGAACAGTGGTGCCTTTTGTTTGACTACAATAAGATATCCTTTTGACTGTTATTACAATCTCCACGTGACAATCACGTGACAACAACAAGCTTGCATTTTAGTTTTTAGATTTCTTCGTTAGCGTTGTGTTTTAAGATTTGAGAATCTTTATTGGGCCTTGATTCTCAGTTAGGCCACCGGCCCACTGTCATCGAGGAGAAACGAATTCATATCACCTAAAATACATTATCTTTTTGGGTTTGAATCTGATCTGTTCATTACATATTAGCAAGAATCTTAAATGATCCATGTGCACTAAAAGTTTGGACTGGATTGATCATCATTATGATCAGACGGTCTGTATTAAAACACAAATGGTGAGGTAATGCAGAGGATCCAAACTCGAAGAGAGTAAGTACATCCCCACACAGATCCGCCACGGTTTTTGAATAATTTTTGAGCTTGGAATTCAGATCGTCCAATTAGAATCTGATTCAATTCAATTAAATTGAATATTCAATTGAAACAAACAATCCAAATTGAAACTCAAATTTAAGTTACTTCAGAAGATTTAAATTTACAGGTTGATGGTCGATGGAGGCTCTAGATTCCATTAATACGAAATCAAAGATAACCAAAATTACAAAATATAAAAGAGAAAAAAAATAAAACTAAAATACAATTGGAAAATTGAAATCCTAAATGAAAATCCATGAGTTTTATCTTTAGTGGGGTTTGAGTTTTTCTATATTTTCAATTTAATTTGCAATAGTTGAATTATGATATTTTTAACAAGTTTTTGTTAATGTTTTGAATTATGGAGCCAACATAATGTTTTGCTGCAAGTTTTACTCATTTCTTTATTAATGTTACAAGGATTCTGATAGCGAGCATGGATACCGTTTAACTGGAGATGTCCATTTTGATGAGGCAGTGATGCTAGCAACTGCAATGAAGGCCTTTAGATCAAGTGCCAGATTTGTTTACATGTAAATTTTGATTCTTTTTTGTTATTCCTCTTATGTTTGTCGTTATCATCGGTTTATGTTGTTGTCTAGTAATTAGTCCTTGATATGGAGGCTTATTAATTTTCAGGTTCTTGTTCTCTGATCTTTTTGTACTACACAAAGGTTTAATAAGAAATATCGATGTTTTCTTCTTCTTTTTCTTTTTTTTGTTAGGCTTGCATTAGCTTGTTTAAATCCTACTTTTTTTTTAAATGTGTTGTCATTATTCTGCATATATTTAATTAACATTAAGATAATTTGTGTGGAAACACTAGATGAGATCATTAACATTAGGTGTTACTATGTGTTCCTTCAGAAGAACAAGAGAATACTCCAATATATAAATATGCAGCATAAATGCAATTCACACATTACAATATTCTTATTTAATTGAGTGCATATCAAACGTCTTTCAATTGAAATACTTAGACTATCTCCCCCCCCCCTTAATTTGTTAATAGAAAGAAATAACATTCGTCATTACAACATATATACTACAACACCATAAATTACCACTGCTATCCAAATTTTACTGATAATACATATTTAGTAGAGCCCTTCATCTATTTTGATCCTTTTTTTTTCTCTCTATGGCCTAAGCACCTTTGTTCGTGCTGAGTTCAACTCCTTGGTAACATCTTTGATAGAAATGCGTTCTTTTGGAGACTCTTTGGAGCACATAAGCCCGCATTGAATCACTGAAACCAAACAACTACAGACATTTTCAGGTGTATACAGATTGTCTTCTCCATCAGTTTCAGAGAATAATTTGGGGTCGACTATATCCATGACTTGGTCGGGGAAAGCCATCTCAACTTGCTTCTGAAGGCTAAAACCATCTCTGATTCTTTCGTCGGTTGGACTTACTCCAGTGAACAACTCAAGCAGAAGAACACCGTAACTGTAGACATCTCCTTCTACCGATGGCCGACCACCCATCCCATACTCTAGACAATAAAAAGTTAATAGTTACAGCCCTAAATTTAGTACAGAAACATAGTGACCTACGACTCAACCTATTAACATATGTATAATTAACCTAGTTTTTTAAACTTGGTCTCACATGATCGTGCATATATTTGTGTATTTTTTTTCAAATTGTATAGCCCAACACGGTAAATTAAAGAAGTATACATAGATAACAAAATTAAGTCTCAATCATGTCAGTATAAATGAGGCAACATATATTATTTCCTTCAGCCTCGCTAGTGGAACAAACTTGGCCAAACTTTTCCTTGAACCTTAACAAAGTCTATGAATAATTTTCGTTGCAGGGACATACTAAAAAAAGTACTTATTAAATAAGAATCTGCGCTATATATACCTGGAGGAATGTAGCCAATAGAACCTTTGATTCCACCGGTGCTCGACAATGATTGAGAAGGCATGGTATCAGGTCGAACCAAAAACCTTGCTAATCCAAAATCACTCACATGTGCAGTCATATCATCATCCAAAAGTACATTACTAGGTTTGAGATCACAATGCACGATTGGTGCAGGTAAATGATAATGGAGATAATCTACGGCTGCTGCCACATCAAATGCAATGTTCAACCTCTGGGTGAAGCTGAGGCTTCTGAATGGCCCATCTGTACATGCATTTGGATGCAACCATGTGGCCAAGCTACCATTTGGCATGAACTCAAAAACCAAAGCCTTGAAATCATTACCTTGGTAGTCTATGCTAGAGCACAAACTCAGGACTTTTATAAGGTTCCGGTGTCTCACATTTTTTAATGCCTCACATTCAGAAAAGAAACTTCTAGAAGCACTGTGTTTCTCAAGGTTTAGCACCTTCACCGCAACAGTTGTCACAATCTCGAAGCTCATAACGGCTTTGTAAACTTCTCCAAATGAACCTCTTTCAATTAGATTATTCGGGGAGAAATTTTCAGTCGCTCTAAGAAGGTCAGTGTATGAAACAGGCTCTAACCCATATTTCAAATCTTTATCAGATTGTGGTTTGTTTCGAGGGTTGTTTCTAGTATAATAAATCACTAACAAGCAAATGATTGCAATTATGCAAATAAAAGAACCAACAATGGAACTTATGAGCACCATGTTTCGTCGAGAGTGATGTCTCTGTGTGGAAGGCTGTGAGATGCAATGTGACAAATGCATTTGAGGTACTCCACCACAAAGCTTGGGATTTCCTCTTACATCTAGACCACTGGCATTCTTGAAAATGCCTTCTTTTGGTAATTCCCCCTCGAAATTATTGAAAGAAATATTCAAATATTGCAAGTTCATTGTACCCAGAAATTCAGGGACTTGACCAGAGAGCAAGTTGTTAGAAACATCAAGGATTTGCAGCCCTTTTAGATTGCTCAATCTAGTTGGAATTGTTCCTTGGAACATATTGCTATCAAGATAAAGGGTTTGAAGTACCTGGCATCCATCAATTGTGCTAGGAATCTCTCCACTCAAATTGTTATTCGAGATATCAATTGATTGCAGGTTTTTCAAGTTACCAATTTCTGGTGGCAAGATGCCAGTTAGATAATTGTGTGACAAGTTCAAACTGATTGAAAGAGAAGGAAGACCCATGATTTCTTTGGGAATTTTACCTACGAACTTATTATTTGAAAAACTCAGGACTTCTAATAATTTCATGCTCCAAAATTCTGTTGGTATACCCCCTTCTAATGCATTATTATCTAGATATAGCTGGGTCATTTGGGTAAGGTTGGCAAAAGTTGCTGGGATTTGTCCTGAAATCATGTTACTACTCAGAGCTAATATTCCCAATTTGAAAAGATTACAAATTTCTATCGGAATGGTGCCACTCAAAAACATTCCTCTTAGGTCAAGCGCGACTAAGTTATTGAGTTTTCCTAGCTCTGCTGGTATGTTTCCTGAAATTGGGTTATTAGACAGTGAGAGTTCAAGAAGACTAGTAGAAAGATTTGTTATAGAACTAGGTAAAACTCCTTGTAGTTTGTTGTTGTAAAGATATAACCATTTTAACAAAGTACAATTGGTCAAAGCATCCATGAAACTCCAGTCATGTGGTCTCTTGACTTCTAGTTGATTATCCGCCAAAAAGACATTCTGAAGATTTTGTAAGGCTCCAAAGCCAGATGGTATCACGCCAGTGAAGTAATTATAATGTAATTGAACAAAAATAAGAGCGGAACAATTGGATATGGATGGTGGGATCTGTCCAGTGAGTTGATTGTAAAACAGGAGTAGATTTTTCAAGTTTGGTAAAGCATTGCACATATCGAAAGGGAGAGTTCCATCAAGCTGGTTATTACCAAGTTGCATAGTAGACAATGCTGAGAGGTTGTAAAGGGAGTGTGGTATTTCACCCGAAATGTTGTTATGATAAATGTTAAAATACTGGAGGTTTTGAAGCTTCCCGAGTTCATCAGGAATGAATCCACTTAACATATTTTCGGAAAGATCAATTTCTGTTAAACTTTGAAGATTACCCAAGGAATGTGGGATGGAACCATATAATTTATTTATGTAAAGAGTAAGTTCTAGTAAGTTACTAAGGTTGCCCAAGCCAGACGGGATGTGACCACTAATGCTATTTTGGTCAAGATAGAGAAATGATAGTTTGGTAAGGTTACCTAAGGAAGGTGGGATGGATCCTGTGAGATTATTGCCATACAGTGATAATAATTGGAGCTGTGGGAAGAGGCCGAATTCCAATGGTATGCCTCCTGTGAGAATGTTATTCCTCAGACTGATTTTTTTCAATTCTTTGCATTGCGCTAAGTTAGATGGGATGGTTCCATGGAGATTATTATCTCTCAAATAAATAAATTCCAGATTTGAACAGTTACTTAGAGTAGATGGAATGGTACCATCGAGAGAATTCCAACTCAAGTTGAGAAAACGTAGCCTACCCAAGTTTCCAATCTCTACTGGAATACTTCCTCTCAGCTGGTTATCAGAGAGACTCATCCTTTGGAGAAACGTGAGGTTTGCTAGAGATGGAGATATATTACCTGACAATTGTTTGGAGTCAAGAACGAGAGCAGTCACTCTATCAGGATGGTGCCGGCCACACAAGATCCCTTGCCATTGACAGTGGTGCAGTGACTCGTTCCATGAGGAGAGGACTCCAAATGGGTCGTCAAGTATTTGGGACTTGAAGGAGAGAAGTGCTGATCGATCAGTTTTACTAGTGGTTACTATGGCAGCGAGAGAAAAGGAGGATAAGATTAAGAGACATGAGAGGAGGTGAATAGTGAGCACGCTATAACAAAGTTCCATGATTTGTGTAATGAAGGCAATGGGTTTCTCTCTCACAAGTGCAGCTCTTCTTATAGTTAAAGGGATAAGATTAAGAGACGCAGAAAATGCTCCTGATATAATTTGTGGACAAGAAATATTCAACTAGTTGAAGAAATTTCAATGCATCCTGCATCACCAATTATCTCTCTCAATTTGTCACTAAGCGAAGAATGTTCTAACTAAATCTGAAAAGAAAGGGATTATGTCCGGAAGATTTTAAACAATATATTATTCGATGTTTGTTTACATTCAAGAACCAGTCTTTAGTTTAGTAGAAACCACTAGAGGCAATGCCAGAAGTCTTAGGTTAGGAACAAGTCACAGGTTCAGCCCTCTACAGTGATATTATGTGCAATACTTTTGCAATTTGATGGATGAAATGATGAATTATTTGTTCAAGTTGTATTTTTTCCGGTTTAATTTATTAGTCATGTTTTATTGTTAAGAACAATATTTATTTGTGAACTTCTTTGTTTATTGTACAACATATTGCACAATATATATGTTTTTATATGAGTACTGTTATGTTCAACCTGTTATTCTCAAACTCGAAAACTTTTAATTTGTGTAAAGTAAAATATGTTTTCATCTTCAATCATTCATCCTCAAAACCTTTATAAAAAACCAAACTAAACATAAAAAATAAAATTCTCTCATATTTAATTGAGAAATTTGAGGTATGAGTTCATTATTTTAAAATAAATATTTTTTTATCAATGACAGTGCTATTAGCAAGTATAAAAGTATACGTCTAACACTTGGCACACTAATATAAATATCTTACTTACTTAAAAAGTAAGATTTAATTAACAAAGAAGCTGGTGTTAGCGAATCTTTTATGTATTGACGGTGACCAAATCTAGTACACGGAAAATGCTCCCATTATAATTCTGTATTTGCAAATGCACTCCGTTATTGTGGACAAAAATTTCAATGCTTCCTGGACCACCAATTATCTATCTCTCAATTTGTCACTAAGCGAAGAATGTTCTAACTAGGGGAGTTTTGTCCGAAAGATTTCAGAAAATATCTTATTCAATGTTTGTTTAATTACATTTGAGAACAAGTCTTTAGTTCAGTAATAGAGGCAATGTCCTCCGTATAAGAGGTCATAAGTTTGGAACAAGTAACCTTCTATTTCCAAATCCCCTTTCACCCCTCTACTTGTTTTTATTTCTTTTCTAATTTGATTTCTTTTCTAATTTTGCAGGTGCATCCAAGACGGTGATATTATGTGCAATATTTTTTGCATTTGGATGAATGAAATGCTGAATTATTTGTTCAAGTTGTCTTTTTTTATGTTTAATTTATTAGTAATGTTTTATTGTTAAGAACAATATTTGGTTGTGAACTTAATTATTTGTTTGTGCAACATATTGCACAATATATATGTTTTTATATGAGTATTGTGTTATGTTCAACCTGCTATATATTCTTTAATTCGAAAACTACTAATTTGTGTAAAGTAAAATATATTTTCATCTTCATTCATTTATCGTCAAAACCTTAACAAAAACCAAACAACAATCTCCTCACAGGCATCCCACAACAATTGTGAAGTCGGTTTCTGGGCTCTCTTGGGTTATACTGGGCCCAAACCCAACCCTTTTTGCCCTTTCAACACACAAACTCCATATATTTCTCTTTTCGACTAAAATAAAATTCTCTTATATATAATTGAGAAATTTGAGATATGACTTCATTATTTTAAAATAAATATTTTTTACCAGTGACAGTGCTATGATTTGAGGATAAATAATTGAGTAACCCTGCACATAAATATATCATTATATTCTTAAAGTATACACGTATACATCTAACACTTGGCACACTAAAATTACTAAGACTTGTTTAACACATGGAAAACATGATATGATATACTATTTACTCAAAAATAATTTATATTTTCTGCATACAGGACTCATTTATCATTATTCTTGATTTTAATTGCTACTAAAAAATTGTATCAGGCATTCAGACTCATGTATTATAACTGACAAACAAAACAAATACATGTCATGAAAATTTCACATGATATATTGAAGAAAAATATGTTCCACATGTTCACCTCATCTGGGATGAACTTTATTTTTATCGCAGTTATTTCTCTCAAATGAAGCACAAAAGACTCAATTAGGAAAGCAGCTTTAGCTAAGTGCAATCGTTTGCTCTGCTATCCAAGACCATTCAGGCGCGACTTGTACATCTTCGATCTACAATAAATCATACAAATAAAAATACAAATCACCAATGCGAAGAAAATAGATAAAAGATGAAGAGTGAGGCTATGCATGGTACTATGCATAGCACATATTGGTCCGTACTATCAATCAATATTTCCATTTTCAAAGTATAAACAGTTGATCCGAACTGCTTAACATGATTTTCAGTAGCTGTCACAATTTAGATTTCGTGTAAGGAATTGAATATATAATCATATTTACAAGTTCTGTAAATTCTACTAGCATTTAGTTAACTGTCAATAAGTATGGTCCATATTCATTAAAAAGTGGGTTATCAACCATTGTTCGATGCCTTTATTACAATGGCAGCGAGAGAAATGGAGGATAAGATTAAGATACTTGAGAGGAGGTGAATAGTGAGCATGCTATAACAACGTTCCATGATTGGTGTAATGAAGGCAATGGGTTTCTCTCTCACAGAGTGCTTCTCTTCTTATGTATTTGCAAATGCACTCCTTTATTTGTGGACAAGAAATATTCAACTAGTTGAAGAAATTTCAATGCATCCTGCATCACCAATTATCTATCTCTCAATTTGTCACTAAGCGAAGAATGTTCTAACTAAGTCTGGAAAGAAAGGGATTATGTCCGGAAGATTTTAAACAATATATTATTCAATGTTTGTTTACATTCGAGAACCAGTCTTTAGTTCAGTAGTACCCACTAGAGGCAATGCCAGAAGTCACAAGTTCGGAACAAGTCACAGGACATGGTGATATTATGTGCAATACTTTTGCAATTTGATGGATGAAATGATGAATTATTTGTTCAAGTTGTATTTTTTCAGGTTTAATTTATTAGTCATGTTTTATTGTTAAGAACAATATTTATTTGTAAACTTCTTTGTTTATTGTACAACATATTGCACAATATATATATATATATATATATATATATGTTTTTATATGAGTACTGTGTTATGTTCAACCTGCTATTCTCTAATTAACTCGAAAACTATTAATTTGTGTAAAGTAAAATATATTTTCATCTTCATTCATTCATCCTCAAAACCTTCATAAAAAACCAAACTAAAGATAAAAAATAAATTCTCTCATACTTAATTGAGAAATTTGAGGTATGAGTTCATTATTTTAAAATAAATATTTTTTTATCAATGACAGTGCTATTAGCAAGAAATCAAAACACTTGCTCTGATTTGAGTGTAAATAATTGGTTAATTCTACACATAAATACATCATTATATTCTTAAAGTATAAAAGTATACGTCTAACACTTCACACACTAAATTAATTTATATTTTCTACATACAGGACTCATTTATTATTATTCTTGTTTAATTAGCCGTACAAGCACACATAAAATATCATCATATTTCAATTTTGTAATTAGTATCAACAACTTGCAAAAATACACCGATATGGATAAATTATACATCGATGTTGATTTTTCAACATATTGATTCATATAATTACAATGAAAATAAAAAAGTGATAATTTTATTTATTCATGTGAGAGATAAGGCACCAAGCAGAAGCGTCAAATTGTACAATTCAGCGTACATAAAGTCCTAAACAATTGACCTTGAAATTTCTGGTTAAGTACTTGTTCTTGTTTATATATTAAACACTTCTCATTTAATTATAAAAAATAATAATTAATAAGTAATTTTATGTTATTATTCAATCTATTTATTTAATTGAATTATTGATAATTTTATTAATAAAGAAAATTGTATAATACCAAAGATTTTAGAAAGAAAAGTAGGATTTCTCACAATTAATTTCATGGTATAACCAAACCCTCATTTTAGAACATTCTCATAATCATTCGGCGTGCATATCCGTACCCATGGGTTCCTACATTTTTAAAAGTAGATTCTAATTCCCGTCAAATCCCATCTGGTGTAATCTCGTGACATCCAAACAGACCCTTAAGGAATTAATTATGGTAGCCCACGGTGGATTGTATAAGAACATACAACAGGCCTATACATTCAAATCATGTTTTGTGCGTTCTTTCCTTGGTGTCATGTAACATATCACATCAGTACAAAAAAAATCTGTGATAGATCTGGAATCAATACAAGCATGCAGCATGTCAAGTCAACTAATATCTGTTCGTGCTATGGATCCATATCTCTGCTTTTAAGTTTCAAATAGTTAATTTGAATTGCTTAATATGATCTCCATATGAAAATCTACTTGGAGAAAAAAAAAATTTAATTTTTTTTACTATTTGTTAGATAGATCGAAAATTAGTACTTCCGCATCAATCAAATTTAGATAAGGTAATTTTTTACCTATCTGAAAAAAATAGTAAAATGATTTTAAAAAATATAAAATTTTGTCTGCAAGTACATTTTTATATAAAAATTGTATTAAGATATTGTATCGACTATTTGGAATTAAAAAATAAATAACATAGATATAATACAGAGACCTACCTTGTACAAAGTATTGTAGCCTGACTAGCCTCACTCACCAATTATAAATTAAAGAAATTTCCGAATGATAATTGTTTAAAGTTGCAAAAATCAAGATAAACATATATGAACCAAAATTAAAATAAAAGATTATATACGATCAATCAAAGTCGTTGAATAGTCAAAATATCTAGATTTTTTTGCTAAGGTCACTTTTTAGTAATTAATTTGACTAAGACTATAGAAAGACTAAAGAGGCGATTGAACGGTGCCACGTGAACGCTCTAACCTCCTCAACTTGACCTGCTGCTTGAGTGATTACAGATATCTATCACACATTTTTTTGTACTGATGTCTGTTACATGACACTAAGGAAAGGACGCACATTTTTGTGTAGGAATATATTGAGCGGGCTTATAACAAAATTCAAGGCAACCCAAAAAAGTTTTAAGGCACAAGGATTATGTAGATCCTCTATGTATAAAGCGAATTGTTAAGCTTCCAAAATTGGTGAGGTGAGTTTTAGATGAAACATAGACGTGTAAAAAAAAGAATAACTCATTTAAATATACTGCCAACAAGAATACCTCATTTATTAATTGTGAGTATAATTTGTTTAAATCACACAAAATTGATGATATGTATAGTATATATATTTAATTTGGACTATAGATTTATCTTTTTACCGAAAAAGAAGAAATAAAAAAAATTAAAACGCACTACAAAAAAAATATGCACCAAATTAGGTTACTTTACTAGTTTTGCCCATTGTGTAACAAAAAAAATGTATCCAACTCTATTCTATTTTATTTTCATTATTTCTTCTTAGTTTCTGATATTTGTTTGTACCAAAAATCACTTTTTTATTTGTAGAATTTTGTGATAAATTTAATTTCATGGAAATTATATTTTATTTGTGTGTGATTTTCAAGAAATTAGTTCACTTTGGCATTTTTTTTGAAGAAATTAATTCTTTTGTGGTGTTCTATTCACAAAGTTTCAGGAAATAATTTTGTTTATTCCCAGAATATATTTCCTCAAATTTTTAGAGTTCAACAAATATGTACCACAGGTTCGATGCCGATTTGTAAAACTCTTTGTTTCCAATGGTACCAAATAGGTACCAAAGGCCTTTACCTCACTTTGATAGAAAAAAAATGCTAACATATTAAATTTATTATGTAAATTTCGTCAAAAAAAACATTTCTTATGTAAATTTAATTAATGTAGATTTAATTAGTTTTAAGCATTTTATCTAACATATTAAAACTGAAGATGTGAGAGATGGTAGTTTTGGTTTCAACAAGGATCATTGGTCAGTGGTCGAATGGGTTGCTTAAAGGGTTCCTTAAATTTAATAGTTTTACACGCACTTGACCTCCAATCTTTACTAAAAAAATAGTTTTGTACGTACTGTTGTTGGCAGAAGAGTTCCGGAAAGATGGGCCCAAACAAATTAAGAAGAGAAAGAATCTATACCACCCTGTTGCAGAGTGAATCGTAGTGGCAACACTACATGACGAACACTCAAGGCATGAGCTCCTCGGTGTTGACTTGGTCAACCTAGCAATTAAGAGCATATATATAATAACTTAAAGAACCGAATCTCCAGCCCAAGGTCCATCCGTCTGTCCATCCATGATCTGAACAGTCATAATTCCATTTAGGAATTAACTTTTTGGAATTCAATTTGAAAACCATACATTCTATTAAAATGATTCGAAGTTAAGTATGGAATTACTTTACTTAAGATAGAAAACACATCCATGCATTTATTTAAAAAAATGTACATGAATGCAAAAAATAATATTATGCGACAATCGGATACTATTATTAATTTTGTTTCTTTTATCTCTTTTGTTTGTTGTGTTGATAGACACCCCCATAAAAATTTTAAATGCTTTCTGTAAAGAACAATAAATTGAGAAACAAATTTGCTCTATCTCCAAATCTGAGATTTTAATGGACAGTTTGTTCAGTTTGCTCAAATTTTCCCTTTCTGCCACCACCCTAATGCCACTTCATGGAAACAGATTTAACAACCAATAAAGAAGCTCAAGAAAAAATAGCGAAAAATTTCGAAGTTAAAAAAAAATTGAGATTTTCGGAGCAAGGTTCTGACTAAGGTTAATCTATCTGATAGGGACTACCACATTAGAGGAATGTTGACGCGGAAACTATTGGGAGACTGGAAAACGGATGATCATAACGAGTTACGCACCAAAGTATTAATATATTAATTTTCAAATGTTAATATCTTATCTTCCAAGTATTTATATATATGAAAGTTGACACGGGGATGAGGGCGGGGACTGAGAAAGGGGGACCATAGAATTAGTGTAGATCACAAAGGAAGAGTGTTGTAGAGATTTTAGAATAATAATTAGTGGGATCATATAATTAGTGGAGAACAACATACATAATTTTCTAAATGAGGTGCAGAGATTTTGAGAGTACAGGAGTGAAGATATTCAAATAATTATTCTAATTTTCATGAGAGAAATTGTACAAAAATTTTACTCTTAGAAATATAAAAAATAAATTATCCAAAAAGGGATGGACTACTTTTTTTTTATATATATAGAATGGATCGATTTTTTTGGACAGAGGTGACCGAACCAATGTTTCGGTACCTTTAATTTCCATAAATTGTTCGCTAACAACTGCAACAATTTGAAAAATTAAAGGGACTGTTCCAAGCTCCGATCCCCATAGCCTCTTTAATTTTTGCGAATTAGAGGGGTGGTGGTGGTTGGGTTTGACAGCATTTATGGGGACCGAATATTCATGATTGTGAGCAATTTATGAAAAGTATAGGGACTCAACCACAAATCAGTCCGCAAAAATATCCGAATGGGATTCCATGGTTTGGGATAAAATTTATAATTTTGGAATTTTTTACTATTTTTTAAGATGGATAGAAAATCATTGTTTTTTGAACCATCAAAAAACAGTAATTTTGTACCCATCTTATAAAAAATTAAAAATTTCCAAAAAATATCAAATTTCATCCTCAAATATATTTTAGTATGGATATCATGTTGAACGGTTCAGATAGACAATTTAGACTTTGAAAATGAATATATAAAATATGAGGTATGATGAGGTATGAAAGACACGAGTCATTGGAACCCTCCTCTCTCTCTATATATATATATATAGTTCCTTAAATGCTTCTATTTTTTTTGCCTCTACTATGCCTCTATTTTTAGAACTACAATAGCTTAAAATTTACAACTTAAATATTAAATTGAAACCATTAGATATTACCTATATCATTTTGTACATGCACACTTAAAATATCACGATATTTCGATTATGTAATTAGTACAACAGCTTGTAAAAATACACCGATATGGATAAATTATATATGGATGTTGATTTTTCAAACTATTGATTCATATAATTAAAATTAAAATCAAAAGTGATAATGTTTTGTGTGAATGTAGAGAAAATAATATAGATTACATTTTACAGTTTTATTTTAATATACAAATTTAAAAAATTTTGTTATTAGAAAATTAAAATTAGAGATAGAACGGAGAAAAAAAATAGAAGATTTGAATCATCCTCATTTTTAAATAATTTTTTTGTCCCCATCAATAAAAAATTCTTCAGTCTCCTCCTACACCTAACGTTCAAGCATTTGACTGAGGCACCATATTCCTGTGCTTCCTATTGGGTCAAGTAAATATATTAATAAACGATTTCTGGGCTAATAAATTAAAGAGATCTATAATTTCTAGGAAGATTCGCGCTACAGTATCTGTACTGTACTTGTACCATAACTATCAAACAACTATAACTATCTGGGGGACCGCAAAAACTCCAACAAATATTTTTTTTCCAAAGTATTAATACATATGCAATAAAGTATTTATACATATGTACAGATGTATTTATCTCTATGAGGTGAATAATTTTTACGTAAATAATTGTCTCCCAATCAAATCTCTCAAATATATCTGCACCATAAATATTTGTGCGAGGCTATTCAAACTAAATGGCGGAACATACACGTTTTTAGAGGTGGATTTTTTCTCAGTTCAATCTCGTCCATATTTCTGACAATCTGTGAGAAATTTTGATTATCTAATACCACGAACGTTTTCTACGCAATTTTCTCTTTCAAATTAGTTCCATGATGACGTGCTTTCGGTCGCCACACAAGTATTTATACCTTGGCGTGCAAGTATTTATTCCTACACTTGCAAATATTTTTTACATATGACACTAGATGACCTTTAAAAGTATTAATAACAAGTACTACAAGTATTTATATCTCTGCGCTGAATTATTTATACCTATGTGGTCAATTATTTTTGTTAGAAGAAGGTTGACGCGGGGACGATTGGGTAAGGTTGATGCGGTGATACGGGGTTCCCACTACTTCATTAGAGGAATGTTGATGCGGGAATGATTGGGGGACTGAAAAACGGATGATCATAACAAGTTACGCACCAAAGTATTAATATCTTATTTTTCAAATGTTAATATCTTATCTTCCAAGTATTTATATATATGAAAGTTGACATGGAGATGAGGGCGGGGACTAAGAAATGGGGACCATATAATTAGTGGAGATCACAAAGGAAGAGTGTTGTAGGAATTTTTGAATAATAATTAGTGGGGACCATATAATATCTTTTTTAAAATAATAATTAGTGGGAAACAAAATACATAATTTCCATAATTTGTTCGCTAACAACTGGAACAATTTGAAAAATTAAAGGGACTGTTCCATTGCTCCGATCCCACTAATTGTAAGTGAAAAGTCATCTAAAATAATCAATGGAGAAATGAATTCTAATAATAATGGGGTATGAATTACAATAGTAGTGAGATAGTAGAAATTGAATGAGGATTACTATTGAGAGTTACAAAATGAATGGACCATCACATTTATTTATAATAGTATTGTGTTTTTCTTGGTATTTTCTTGTTATTAATTAGTATTGTGTTTTCTGTGTTTTTCCACTTTGATTACTAACACATGTGAATGTGATAAAGGAAGAATGACTAGAGACCTGTATTTGGTGTTGACCTGCAAATGACTTGCCAATTTCTAGACTAACAAGGTCCACAAAAATAATTCCATAATTTCTTGCGAATATGTGTGCTCTTGTTTTCTTGTTGGACGAAGACTTGAGTAGACCTCATCTCTTATGTTTTTATTCCAATTCCATCTTTCTAAATTCTGTAATTTGCTACGAAATAGAGCTCTAATTTTCATATTATGTAAAGAGACTAAATCGAATATTCACTACAGCAGAAAGAGGCATCAGCGACCAAATTTTTGGTCGCTGATAATATAGGCGCCGGTCGCTGATACTCATTCCGGTCGCTGAAAGTCAAATTTGGTCGCTGAAAGACCGGTCGCTGTAAGCCTTGTCGCTGATACTCTTCTGATGACGTCACCGGTCGCTGATAATACGTCACCCGGTCGCTGATAATCTTTTGCGACCAAATTTTTTTGGTCGCTGTTGTTTTTTCCTGACGTCAAAGAAAAAAGTATCTGCGACCAAAACAACGGTCGCTGATAGTTAAAACCGGTCGCAGAAAGTCTTCTGTCAGGTTTTTAAATTTTTTTTATTATTTAAATTTGCACCATTTAATAATTAGTACTACACATACCAACATACAACATAAACATACAAACAAATTTAAACATAATTGTCGATATATACAATAAATAAATAGCAATTTTAAATTTTACAACCAATTACAACCATTTTACAACCATTTACAATAACAATTTTAAATTTTACATTATGAAAAACTGTAAGGAGTAGTTGAATTCGATTGCTTAGCACTTTCCCTCATTTCGGCATCTCGCAACTGGTATACCTGCATTACAAATTTCATATATTAATTAGCAGCATATTAAGTACATACAAAAATAAGGGGCAGCTTATCAGTTTGTCTGATTCAAGAAAGAAAGAGAAAGGGACCTTCTTGCTGACAGAGTTTGTAAAAGTGACATATGGTCATTAAATGGTCATTAAAGAAAGAGAAAGGGACCTTCTGTTCATATAATTTACAATTTACAATTGTCTAAGCAAAGCTGGAATTTTCAATTAAAGCAACTAAATTGATTTTACCAAAATAACAATCAACAAATAAGTTACAACATAAACCCTCTAAAATTCAAAAATAAATCAGAAAACAAGAGATAAGAGGGTCATACCAATAATGTGCAATTTGGTTTAGTTAACATAAGGGCAATTCAATCATTGTTGTTCTCACTTAACTATTGACTTTTACTGTTGGGTTTTATTTGCAAAATATAAATATTGGGTATATACTTATAAACTATTTAAAACACAAACCAATCCGCCAGCAACAATGTGATCAAACATTCCAGGAAAAGTAGGTTTATCTTCGCTTCTTTTAGCAACCCACAAAAACATTTCACTGTCAATCTCAACATATCCATTCATGTGTACTCCATAAGCCTATCATATATTAATTGATCAAAATAGGAGATGTATAAATAAGAAGTAATAAGGCACAAAGAAAGATACATATTAATGGTTCCTTGCATGGTAACAAAAATTGACCAGTATTACCAGTATTTTCTGGTAATTTCTGGTATTTACCAGTATTTTCTGGTATCTATGTAATTTTCTGGTTTTTTTTCTCAATTATGTACTATTGTCTTTTAGTTTAATGAATTATCTACGGGTTTGAAATAAAAAAATAAATAAATTGAAGGGTATTTTAGACCTTTATGCCAAAATAAGGGGCAGCTGCACGCTCCAATGAGAAGAAAGGCGGCACTCCAAATGCTAATGTCACGGGATACAACTGAATTATATATAAGAAAACAAGTATAATGTTAGACATAGTTATCTAAGTATATAGAACATGCTATCCAAATTTCACAACTGGCCAATTATGAGAAAGTGTAGAAGTACCTCATTTCGAATACCTGGAATAAGGTTGCCTAAGCATTTAATGACATGTGCAACTGCTTCTGTTCTAGCCTCGTATGATTTTAGTGATGGATTAAATCTAAGATGCTCACCTATTTTTCCTTCTCCATTTTTATCTTTTACAATGTGAAATACATCATTGTGTTTGCTCAAGTGCTTGGTGAATCTGAAACAAAATGAACTCAAAGTAAGATATTGAGAATAAGTAACAGTTAAATGTTTTTTTCAAAAATTAATAAACAAAAGCTTACGCTTCGTGAGTATAACCAGCAATCTGATTATCAATTAGGATTTTAGCACAAACCCAACCCAAAAATCGAACAAAAATCGAGTAAAAATTCGGATTTTAGCACAGGGTACCACTGGTACCGTTTAACAGTAAACAAACCGTGCAAACGACAACAGGAAAAACAGGGAAAAGTCGGTACCAGTACAGAGACGGTGCTAGTGGCTGATACCCACAAGCGGGCGATTCTATCCACAAGCTCTGATACTCGAGGGTTCACTGGTACGTTGGAAGGCACAGATTTGAACTGGTACCAGTGCTGCTGGTTTTCACAGGTACGCTGGAAGGCATGGATTTGGACTGGTACACGAACACAAGAACTAAATACAATGCATTACCATTAACTCCTTTAGAACAACGGACTCTAGCAACGGTCTGGTCGGGTCTGACCCACCAGAGAACCCTCGAGTTGAGTAGAACGTCTCGAGAGAGAGTACAAGGTCGAGTAGGTTACAGTCGGTGCGGTTGTGAGAGGCGGCGGAGGCGGCGCAGAGGCGACCGATGGAGAGGAGGTACCGCACAGCGATGTCGGATAAAGCACGGAGCGTGGAGGGTCGGGCGGAGGTGTACCCTACGGAGCGGCAGATTTGCGCGACGGATACGGTGGAGATGGCGGCGTAGAAATCAGGGCTCGCTGGAGATTCCATTCATGGCGAGTTGATTTTGGGTTCTGAGAAGGGTTTCGGGCGGAAAGGGTTTGATTTTGGGGAAGGGTTTTGTTCGAGGCGGAGAGCGTTTTGATTTTGGCGGAGGAGTGGCGCGCGTTTTATTTTTCAGCAACCGCGTTTTTTTCAGCGATAAAAAAAAAAAAACCTTTCAGCGACCGGTGTTGTCGCCGGTCGCTGTTACAGTTGGTCGCCAGAATTTGAGTGAAAATCTTTATTTTTGGAGAGAAATTGAGAATCAGCGACCGGCGTCACCACCGGTCGCTGATACCGGTCGCTGAAGCTCTGTTTTGCTGTAGTGATTTAGAGATAACTTTTATTTTATTTTTTAGTTGGTCGGTCAAATATTATCAGAAATGTAACATTTATTCTATTTTCTTATGCTCAATACTCATTGTTCACTTTCATACAATTTGATTGTATCGTATTTATACTTTATCAATAAAATATAGAATAATTATTTAAATACCCTCACTCCAGTATCCCAAAATCCCACACCCACTTAGAGAAATTATGTATTTTTTTACCACTAATTATTATTCTAAAAAGATATTATATAGTCTCCACTAATTATATAGTCCCACTAATTTTTATTCTGTAATGTCTGCAGCCCTCTTCCTCTATTGTCCCTACTAATTATATGGTCCCTCCTTTTTCAGTCTCCGTACCCGTCCTCACATCAACCTTCATAGATATAAGTACTTGGAAGATAAAGATAAGATATTAACATTTGAAAAAGAAGATATTAATACTTTGATACGTAACTTGTTATGATCATCCCTTTTCCAGTCCCTCAATCGTCTCTACGTCAACGTTCCTCCAATGAAGTTGTGGGAACCCCATATCACTGCATCAACATTCCCCTACCATCCCATGTCAACCTTCCTCTAACAAAAATAATTGACCACATAGGTATAAATATTTCAATGCATAAGTATAAATACTTGCGGTACTGATATTAATACTTTCAGACGTCTTCCAGTATCATATGTAAAAAATACTTGCAAGTATAGGTATAAATACTTACACGACGAGGTATAAATACTTGTGTGACAATGAGCCTGAAAGTATGTAATCATGAATCTCATTTGAAAGAGAAAATTACGTAGAAGACGTTTGTGGTTGTAGATTCGAGAAATTTCTCATAGATTATCAGAAACATGGACGAGATTAAATGGAGAAAAAAACCCACCTCTAAAAATATGTATGGTCCCCCATGTGGTTTGAGTGGTCCCCCACAGGTATTTATGGTGCGTGTATGTTTGGGAGATTTGGTTGGTGAGACAATTATTTATGTAAAAATTATTCACCTCATAGGTATAAATACCGTGCATAAGTATAAATACTTTCTTGCATAGGTATTAATACTTTAGAAAAAAAAATTCAGTACTGGAGTTTTTGCGGTTCCCCAGATAGTTATTGTAGTTATATAGTGCGGGTACTATTATCAGCTCCCTAAAATATAAAATTAGGAGCTTGGTCCGTTCTTATTTTCACAAAAACAATATTGCCTATTTGTCATCTGTTTATCCAGTTATTTTATTTGATTTTCTTTGTTTTAGTAATGTGTTTAATTGCTTGCTTTTTCACTTTGATTACTAACACAAATAAATGATAAATTATTCGCTCTTGAGTACTTTTAAAATCAAGAATGATTACACAACTAAATATCCCTACAAGGGACACAACTAAATATCCCTACAATGATTACTTTTAAAAAAAATACATTTAGTACTTTGGAAATACTTTTCTTTTATTAATACAAATATTGTTAGTGGCACCTAGCCAACTAACTTTAAAAAATCTTAAAAAATATAGCATGATTACATAACTGTATTTTGGTGTTGACCTGCAAATGGCTGGGAAATTTCCATGATAGCATGGCCCACAATAATAAATCCAGTCTAGATCGCAATACCAAAGAATTCAAAATGAGAGTAGACCGTGTCGCTTATATATGTTTTTAATCCGATTCAAACTTTCTAAATTCTGTAAATTGCTACGAAATGGAGCTGAGGCAATAGTTTCATCTAATTTTCATATTATGAAGAGAGATGTAATTGAATTTTAAAGACATTTTTTATTCTATTTTCATATTATGAAGAGAGATGTTTTGCGACAACAACTTCGCTACACACATCTCTTTGAATCCGGTGTTCCACGAACGAACACAGAATATTGAAGTGAATTGTCACTTTGTTAGAGAAAAAGTGCAATCAAATGATATTGAATCTTCATACGTGTGTAGCAAGGAGCAACTAGCCGACATATTCATAAATCCCTTGGACACGAAACACTTTGAAGAAATTGTATGCAAGTTAGGCTCGTTTGATTTATACAAGCCTAACTTGAGAGAGAGTGTTGGAGATGCCAATAAAAAATGACTAAGTGGGAGATTTTATTCTAGGGTGTACATAGCATAAACCCATGTACTTTTTTTTTCATTTCTTTATGAGCTTGTTACCATTACTGTTTTTTACCTTTTTTAGCCTTTCTGCTTCAACGGCTCTTTAGCCTTGTACACTTATAAATAGATTGGTCTATAGGATGCAAAGTATGAATCATTATTCAATAAAATTATTCTTTTAAATTAACTCAGTTTGTAATAGGTAAGTTGACATACATTACTATTTTCAAAAGTATCGCTCTTACTGATAGGAGTATCCGTGAGGATACCGATGCAATTATTGAGCAATTTTACCCTTGCGGATACTCACAGATTAATTGCTTTAATAGTTTAGAAATCTAATTCTAAAGTATAAGCGTCAGACTAATTACTTCACAAAACCTAAGCGTCAGACTAATTGCGGATAAAACAATTATAGAAGTATAAGCGTCAGACTAATTGGTAGATGGAAGTTGGGGCACTGTTTATTACATTCTGCAAAGGACCTTCCTCAGATATTTATAAGAAGATGTCCTATCATGATCACAACTTTATTTATTAGTATTCTAACTTCCAATTTAAAATATTAAAAATGAATGATTGACCTTGTCGTATTTGGAAAATAATGCTTATCACAAAACTTTATTTATTAGTATTCTAATTTCATTTTTTTAAATAATAAAAGTGAATCATTGACCTTGTCGTATTTGGAAAATAATGCTTATCACAAAACTTTATTTATTAGTATTCTAATTTCATTTTTTTTAAATAATAAAAGTGAATCATTGACCTTGTCGTATTTGGAAAATAATGCTTATCACAAAACTTTATTTATTAGTATTCTAATTTCATTTTTTTTAAATAATAAAAGTGAATCATTGACCTTGTCGTATTTGTAAAATAATGCTTGATCACAAAACTTTATTTCTTATTATTCTAATTTCAATTTTTAAAATAATAAAACATAATCATTGATCTTGTCGTATAAATGTTTTGGTTTCTTTTAAGTATGCATTCAGGTGTATCGATCACAGAAATTCAAAAAGTAAAGGGACCTAAATATTGCTTTTGTTCATTTAGACATTTCAGGAAAAAAAAAGTAAAATAAAATGGTGAATAGGAAAGAATTTATTGTGGTACAGAAGCAGTGTAGTTTTTTAGAGTTAATAAGGATTCGAATCATTAATTTGGTTTATTAGAAAATATCCAAAAAACCGAATTAATAATTCGGTTTTTTCTAGAGTATCAAAATAATCCTATAAAAAATTCTAAAGAAATTGAAAATCAAATATTAATGTCACACCCCGCAGCCCAACGAGGCGCGACAGGTGCTCTCCTGCCGTAGACATACGGTTGCCCGTATGCCTACAAGGCAATTACGATATAATAGTAAATGAAAACATAAACAAACAACCAACAACAAATAACATAAATCCCAGCTGGTCAGGTAATATCATACAAACCCGTATCTCGATGGATACGCACCACAAAATGACATAGAGATCATATATGTACACAATCAAAACATAACTATATACATAATCTCTAATGTCCCCATACCAGACAGTCTAAGCAGCGGAATAACCAGGCCTACCGACCTCGTGCCTCTCTCGGATCTGCTGACCCGGAACCTGAAAAGATAACCCAAAGAGGGGGTGAGAAATAAATTCTCAGTGCGATAAATTTGCCACGTTTCGCTCCTGGAATTGCAATCACAGATTATATTCAAAAATAAAGCACAAATAAAGCTCAGAACAGTTTATAATAATATATAAACATGCACGCATAAACCGACATCAATAAGCCAAATGAAATCAAATCAGGAGTTGCCAAACCGAATTTCAATCACACAATATTTGGTTTAACTCGAACTCAGAATATCTGGTAGTACAGGCTTAACCGTTTAATTAGAGTCTGGTTCCATTTCCTATCCAGAAAATCCATATAAAACCAATCGACCATCCAAACGCATTCACCCCCTGGGTAATGCCTCCGATACACAAGTCACATATAAGTCAAATTCATAATACAGAGTCACTTACCCCTCGTCCCAACCGGTACTGGGAACTGCTGAGGGCCAGACGATCTAAAGCTTTAGAATACTGGGTCGTCAAAGTCCTTGCAAAGACTTTGACAAATCCGAACTCACCCCCTGGGTGTCGTCGCCACGATGGGGGACGGTAATACCATATCCACCAACCGATGGTGATATAAATCACGGTGACTTTTAATTCCAAATTAGATCATTCAGATCAATACACAAAGAATACCATACCAGTATGCAGATCAATCAGATATGCAATTTGGGTTCCAATTAATTAGGGCAATGCAATGCATATGCAACACAATCCGATAATGCAATTCAACCAATAATCAACATGTCAATAGAAACACAGTTTAATTCTGAATATAAACTATCAAACAAGTCCAGAAACCCCGCACCTGAGTATATCGCGTACTCGTCTAAGGCTCAGGCGTCTCGAATGATCCCGAGATCCGATGCCTCGTAGGTTTACCACCTATTTATTCGTTTAGATTCGATTAAAACATTCGATCGGTATCTCATAGGTTAAACCGAGTTAAATTAGGTTAAACACGATTTAATATTCGTATTCGGGTCCTAATGGTATAGGTTTAGGTCATGGTTCAACCAATTAGGTTTAGACAACACAAAACACACAATTGCAGAAATTCAGAGTGTTATTGCGGCCCGGAATGACCTTATTGCGGCCCGCAGACAACCCTTCCAGAGAGCCTTGTTTTCTGCCCCATCTATTGCGGCCCGTAATAGGCCTCTTGCGGCCCGCAACCACAACCCAGAACAGTCCAGAATTTGGCTAAGTACCTTGTCCCTTGCGGCCCGCAATACATGGGTTTCGGTCCGCAATAAAGCACACAGAACCTGGTTTTTCATGTCTAGTTTATCCCGTTTCGATCGCGGTTCGATATGGTTAACTCTTGTTACGCAACATTGGTTCAGAAGGTATATTTCACGACTAGGTTATCGAGAATCAACAATTAAACCATATATTCAATTGGTATCAAAATTGGTACAAAACCCTAATTCCAAAATTCAGCTCAAATGAACGATTTAATCAAACAACACGAATCGAGATGTTCGAACGATTATAACTCGATCGATTCAGATCCAAATGGTGCATAACACCTGAAAATTTAGTAATTTCCCCAAATCTCACCATTTTACCAAAACCCTAATTCCATTTCCCATTTCACAACGAAAACCATTCAATTCAATACAAATCAAACCGAATATCGAGTTATATCGAATCAATCGAACTTAAATTCGAATTCTCAAAGAAATACAACAAATCGAACAACTTAGGGTTTCTCAAAATATCACAAGGAAGGAAGATTATACCAGATTGAAGCTTTAGAACTGATCACGATCGTCCAATTAGCTCGAATCTCCGTTTTCCGACAATTTCGACCCGATTTCGTGCTCGATTTCACTCTCTCTCTCTTTCTCTCTTTAGTTCGGCCAAAGACCTAGCCCTCACGAAATTAGAAGTGTTTAATGGTAGAAATTAGAGAGAAGAAGAAAGGGATTTACATAATATATGGAATTTTTGCACATAAGCCCTCCCAAGTTTATAATATTGCATAACTTAAAAATCTTCACAATTAGGCCCTTTTTGCATATTTTTATTTATACAAGGATTAGAATGTAACAATTAATGTTGTCGTTTAACTGCCCAGAACTGTTAACAATAATATTAGTGCCCTTGTTGTAAATCAAATATTCTCAAAAACAGTTATAGATATATTTTATTTTTAAAATGCCAAGTCATGATAGAGGTCGGCAACCTAATTGTTTTGATGCCTCAACGCCTCAAGGACAAAACAATAGACCAAAAGGTTGTCAATTCAAATAATTAAAGTCCTAGTCCAGTCTACATAAATTGTATTCATGCAAGACTAGTGGTTTATAATTTTATACTTTTAATTATAAATAAGACAAGTTGCTTCACGGAGAGAGTTTGTGGTACATTATTCTTTTAATTAATAGAAATAACAATTCACATGCATCCAGTGCATTAATTATGTGAAAAGAGAATCTTTACTACCAGTGGATGTGGACCGTTCTTTTAGCTCTGCACGAATCTCAAAGCATCAAATAATACTGGTCCTGCACCATCCGTTCACTTTCATACAGTGGATGTGGACCTTTCACTTTCCGGTATCCCAAAATCCCGCACCCATTTAGAGAAATTATGTACTATGTTTCCCACTAATTATTATTCTAAAAGATATTATATGGTCTCCACTAATTATATGGTCCCACTAATTATATAGTCGCACTAATTATATATTATTCTAAAATGTCTGCAGCGTATATGGTCCCCCCTTTTTCAGTCTCCGTACTGGTCCTTGTTTCAATCTTCATAGATATAAATACTTGGAAGATAAAGATAAGATATTAACACTTTGATACGTAACTTGTTATGATCATTCCTTTTTTCATTCCCTCAATCATCCTCGCATCAACCTTCCTCCAATGAAGTTGTGGGGACCCCGTATCACTGTATCAACATTCCCCAATCATCCCGCGTCATCCTTCCTCTAACAAAAATAATTGACCACATAGGTATAAATATTTCAGTGCATAAGTATAAATACTTGCAGTACTTGATAATAATACTTCCAGACGTCATCCAGTATCATATGTAAAAAATACTTGCAAGTACAGGTATAAATACTTGTGTGACGATGAGCCCGAAAGTATGTAATCATGAATCTTATTTGAAAGAGAAAATTGCGTAAAAGACGTTTGTGGTTTTAGATTCGAGAAACTTCTCATAAATTGTCAGAAATATGGACGAAAATGAACGGAGAAAAAAAACTCACCTCTAAAAATGTGTATGGCCCCCCTTGTAGTTTGAGTGGTCCCCCACAGGTATTTATGGTGCGGGTACGTTTGGGAGATTTGGTTGGGGAAATAATTTTTTACGTAAAAATTATTCTTCTCGTTGGTATAAATACTGTGCATAGGTATAAATACTTCATTGCATAGGTATTAATACTTTACAAAAAAAATTCAGTACTGGAGTTTTTGCGGTTCTCCAGATAGTTATGGTAGTTATATAGTGCGGGTACTGTTATCAGCTCCCTAAAATATAAAATTACAAGCTTGGTTCGTTCTTATTTTCACAAAAACAAGAATGCCAATTTGTCATCTGATTATCCAGTTATTTTATTTGATTTTGTTTGTTTTAGTAATGTGTTTAATTGCTTGCTTTTTCACTTGGATTGCTAACACAAATTAATGATAAATTATTCGCTCTTGATTACTTTTAAAAGCAAGAATGATTACAGAACTCAAGGTCCCTACAAAGGACGCAATATTCGTATGGTTGCTGCTGCAATGATTACATTTAATTACATTGCGTTAATTACATACATTTATTGATCTGGAAATACTTTTCTTCTATTAATACAATTTATAGAACTGTATTTTGGTGTTGACCTGCAAATGACTTGCAAATTTCCAAGATAGCATGGTCCACAATAATAAATCCAGTCTAGATAGCAATACCGAAGAATTCAGAATGAGAGTAGACCGTGTCGCTTATATATGTTTTTAATCCGATTCAAGCTTTCTAAATTCTCTAAATTGCTACCAAATGGAGCTGCAATTTTAAGGCAACAGTGTCATCTAATTTTCATATTATGAAGAGAGATGTAATTGAATTTTAAAGACAATTTTTATTCTATTTTTGAGTTGGGTGGTGAAGTACTGTTATGATAGATGTAACTTTTATTCCAATTTTATGCTCAAAATTCATTGAAAAATTCACGCTTTTTTGGCTCTTTTGATTGTATTGCATGTCTAATTTATCAATAAAATATAGTATTAGAAGCCTGACCCCTTTCTATCTTATTACAAAGAAAAAAGGATTGCCAATTTGTCATCTTTGTAGCAGTAAAATATTTTATATTGTACCCGTGAAGACCGGGCTGGAGATGAGTGACTGTGAAAGTTGGGACATGGGACCCGAATTGTGAATCATTTTGCACTAAGAAAGCACTACTGGAGGCTTTTGAACGCACTAAGAAAATTCCAAGAACCAACGACCAAAACCAATATCAGTACAACACCATATAATGAGATTTATCTTACTTTAATAAGATTTAGCTTTATCTTACTTTCATAATTAAGATTTAACTTTTGATGGAAGTCTGATAAATTAAGAACTACAAATCTTGGAGTTAACTTCAGATCCTCATCTCTAAGCTCGGGTGGGGGATGGGGAGCTATTGAAAGGTAGTGGAGGGCGGTCTGATTGGCATCGGATCAAATTCAGTCGGATGTCTGGTTAGATTCTTTTAATCAGCGTTAAGATTCATGCGCACTTGATCCACACAAATTAAAGGTGTGTGTGTGATTCTTGATGTGGATCGGATAGCTCCGACCGGCCATTGGTCCGAATTTGATCTGATGCCCATCGGGACCTCCTCGGATTCCGTGGAAAGAACCTCATCATATCTATGCTAGAAAAAAATCGAAATTTTAGTCATATTTGTTTTCAAAAATAGAAAACAAATGTCCTCTCCTCCAAATTGTTAGTGGCATCCATTTTGCAGCTCTCTATATATTTTGTTTTTTTGTTCTGAAATTTCATTGAGCTTACCGATATATATAAGTGGAACTTTATTACGAAAATAAGGATCTTATTTTCGTTCCGTCAGTACTAAAATACCCCGAAAAACAAAATTAGGGAATTTTAGATCAAGCCTTATTTTATGTCTTTCATTATTTGTGGGAGACCTGAGACTTAGAGATATATAAAGAGTGCTTTGGATTAGTAGTCTCTTGATGGGCTTTTGGATTTCTATTGATGAATTAGCAATAAATGAATATGATTAACACACGAATATAAACCTCCAGCTGTCTCACAATTGTTAATTTTAACCAAAAAGAAAAGAAGAGCACGGGAGACACCGAGAGAGGAACTAACTATTCAATGTCCGTAGTTTTAAACATTTTTACAATACTATTCTCACATTTTTACTAACTATTGAAAAACATGTAGCCCAAAAACCATGTTGGACGACTTTCACAATTGGTTTCTTGTCACGATCTCTCCTATTATATTGGGCCCTAAACCCAGCCCTCTTAGACCTTTCAACACGTAAACCTCATATATAGGCCTGTACAAGTGCATGATGTATAAAAGGACCCAATGAAACCTAATACAAATCTAAGCCCATCTATTTTATTCGTCGAGTTTCACATTTCAGCAGAGAGTAAAAATAAAAACCACTTACTGCATGGAGAATCTACAAATAGTATCGCCATATCATGATCGGTTCTGGTTAAAGAATGATACTGGTATTTTATCAGGATCGGACATTTTAAACAACTGACTTTGAAAGAGGTATTAGGAAGGGTCATTTATAAAGAGCCGTTCCTAATTGTCTAGAACAAAACATGATCGGTCGTTAATAAACAACCGTTCTTGATGTTGCGTTATTAAGATCGGCTCTTTATAAATGACCAATCTTGATTGTCAAGATACTATCAGGATCGCCTTTTACAATAGCCTGATCTTGATGTGGTGCTATTAGGAACGGCCTATTAAGGAGCCGACCTGGAAAGTCCTTTTTAATACCCACGCGCTAGGGTTCAAACTCATTTTGTCTCTAAAAATTCTAACTCGCGCGCTTTTTTAATATACGAGTTTATGTAAATAAATTGAAATGTAACTTTACTTTTGAGTACATATATCCAAATTAACAGAAACAATGATATCTCTATGTTTTAGCTTTTTTCACACTTGTAAATAACAACACTAATGTTGTAGAGTATGAAAAAATTTCAATTAATTGGCTAAATAAACTTTTGAGACTTACGACGAACATAAGTGGTCATGGGGGTTATGCATATCTAGCTCTTAATAATGTATTATAAAGTTTGAGACTTACGATGAACTTTGAGACCTTAATCCAATTTTGCAGAATTTTGTTTATGCAGATTTAAAATTTGTAAGGGAGTTTAATAGATGCTATCCATTTTGTGCCATTGTTTAAGGTCAATGCAAAACTCTATTTGTAAACGTGGATCTTGAACAGGAAATAACTAATTTGGCAATTTGCATTTACTTTTTTTTCAAAACAAAAGGATTAGATAAACACACGTATTTAAACTAACGGTAGTGCAAAAGGAGATTGAAATTTATATAAAATCGAGTCAAAGATCGATGCACCTAAAAGGCAAACTTCATGTGACCAATATAACTGTATAAGGCAATCAGTTTCACCATCGAAAGATAATTATCAGCACATTTCAATAATCTTTATCTTTATTCTTTATCGTTAGACAGCCAATTAAATTTTAATTTGCATCATAATGTTTATCTTTACTCCTTAAGTCCTTATAAAACCACGTTGAAATTTTTAGGACCGAAGAGCTTATCTGTTTAAGAGAAGATCTCAGTCTTTCATTTAATCAATCTCAGCAATTGATCAGTATTTGATTTTATACAACTTTTTTTATGTAGTCTTCTCTGTAGAAACATAAAATTAATTAAAAACCTATCTATTTCAATTGAAAGCATAGTCTCAACTATTTATTGATAGTTGGCCACATTTTTTTCTTTTCTTTTTCACTTTTCCTGTTCGTTCCCACTATTTTCTTTTTCTCTTTTCTTTTGGGTCATGTGTTATTCAGTCAGTACCTTTACGATATAAATTGCTTTTTCTTTTTCTTTATCAAACATTTTGCAGAGAAAAGTAATATTCCTAGGGGTGCATGACCCCTGATTATCCCAACAAGCAACCTAAGCCAAACACTCATCATCTTGGTATCTTTCTGAGGTTAATATTGAACTTGGCTTCATCACTCATGAGCCAAGTCTGGAAGAAAAGAACCTGTGCTCTTTAAGTACAAATATCTGTCATCCCAGTATGATCGCATCAATCAAAGAACAAAAAAAAGCAAATAAGCCTATCTCTTTATTCCTCTTTCAAAGGTACACCAACTACAGTGCCCCGGGGCCAGTACGCTACCTTATTCTTTACCTCTTTAACCATCAATCAAAGAAAAAAAAAAAACAAGCAAAGAAAGATGCCTATATATGCCTGAGATGGTTATATATACCTCTTTAACCATCTCAGGCAGTACGCTAGCTTATTCTTTCTCTCTTTCTTTTGGCCTGATTTAATCCAAGTTCTCCATATATAACCATCTCAGGCAGCTCTACTAATTATCCGCAAGCACAAAGCTAATTCACTCATTCACTTTCAAACCCCCCCCCCCCCCCATAAAAAAAAAAAGGAGAGAGACACTCCCCACAATCACAAATACATGGCAGAGGCAGCTGTGGGCTATGTGTTGGGCAAGCTTGCTGATGCCTTGCAGAAAAAAGCAAATGAATTGTACGCTGTGAGTGGCCAGATCAAGCGGATGCAGAAGGAGCTTCGCTTGATCCAAGCTTTGCTAAGAGATGCCGATTCCAAGTGTAACCAAAATCAATTGGTAAAAGAGTGGGTTAACCAGATCAGAGAAATGGCCCACAAAATAGAAGATGTGATTGATACCTTCCTCGTTGAAATTGAAGAATACCATCCAAAAAGTCCTCCCTGGTACCGTAACATTTGTATGTCGTTAAAAAGAAACTACAAAATTTTCAAGCTGAAGCTGAAGCTGAGTGGTGAGCTCGAAGAAATCACTCAGGAACTCAAAATGATTTACCAGCGTCGAACCGACTTTGGAATTACTGATGTTGGTGCTGCTAGTGAAGAAAATGCTCTGGTACCTTTTAGGCCGACAAATCCTTCTCACGTGGTTGATTCAGAAGTTGTTGGCCTTGAGGATGACAAGCGCAACATTATCAAACTGCTCCTTGATAGAAGCATTTCAAGGCGAATGTGTTGGGAGTTTTTCGGAAAAGAGAGAAAAAACAGAAACAGAACAGCAGCAGAATTTTCTCACAACTTCATTGATTAATTAACAGAAAATACACAGTATTTAAGATGGTGCCTCTCCCTAATTTCGCACCCCACTAACTCCACTAATGCTGCTATAACCAACCTATAACCAACCCACTACATGACATATTAATTAAAAACTACCCACTACTTCCTGCACATGTCTAAATAGATAACTTGCTGCCTAAGTTTACAATCAGTTTTTAATTAATTCTAAACAGAAAATAAAACTGCTCTAAAACCGAAACTTCTAAAAAACTGCATCTTTTATTCATTTTGCTGCTGACTTGGATTATTTTCAACACCCCCTCTTAATCCAAAGTCCAGCACATTCATCATGTCTCGACACCAGTTGAACTTCTCTCGTGTCAGTGATTTGGTCAGCACATCTGCAACTTGCTGGTTCGTGTTCACATGTTGCAACTCTATCATCTTTTGCTCAATCAGATCTCGTATGAAATGGAGCCGAGTGTCTATGTGCTTTGTTCTGTTGTGATGCACCGGGTTGTTACTAATTGAAATTGTCGACTGATTATCACAATAGAGTATTGTTGCACCTTTCTGCTCACAATCTAACTCTTCCAATAAGCGCCTTAACCATACACCTTGGCATGCTGCTGATGTCACTGCATTGTACTCAGCTTCTGCGGTTGATAGTGCAACTATTGACTGTTTCTTCGAATTCCAACTTATTACGCTGTTGCCAAAAAAGAACACCTGACCTGTTGTGCTTTTTCGATCATCTATGCTGCCTGCCCAGTCACTATCGCTGTAGCCTGTCAAACACGGTTCATCAACACCCTTGTACCACAGACCATAGCTTGTTGTACCTGCAATGTACCTAAGAATTCGCTTTGCTCCTCCCATGTGTTGTTTAGTTGGATTCTGCATGTATCTCGCAACCATCCCAACTACATGTGTGATGTCTGGTCTTGTGTGCGTCAAGTACAACAGACCTCCCACCAAACTCCTAAACCGAGTTGCATCTGCTGCTCCGGTTCCATCAATAGCTGTTAACTTCTCGTTTGTATTCATTGAAATTAGTACGGGATTTGCAATCTTTTAATCCGAACTTTTCTACCAAGTCTCTTGCATACTTGCGTTGAGACACAAAGATTCTTCCCTTCTCTTGTTCAACCTCCAGACCTAGAAAGTAATGCATTTCTCCTAGATCGGTCATCTCAAACACACGCATCATTTGCTCTTTAAACTCCTTCACCATTGCATCATCTGTGCCAAAATAAATCATATCATCTACATAGAGACATACCGCTGTTAAACCTCCTTTTTCTTTGCGTTTGACATAGAGATTAGGCTCATTCTTGCTTCTCTCAAATCCTAATTTCTGAAAATGTGCATCAATCTTGCTGTACCATGCACGAGGAGCCTGCTTCAAGCCGTATAATGCTTTGAACAAACGGTACACCCAATGTTCTTTGCCCTTCACTACAAACCCTTCCGGTTGCTCAACATAAACCTCTTCTTTTAGTTCACCATTGAGGAATGCTGACTTCACATCAAATTGATAGATAGGTTGTCTCAATTGGGCAGCCATTGCAATCAACAACCGAACCGTTTCAAATCTGGCCACCGGGGAGAACGTCTCTTCATAGTCTATGCCTTGCTTTTGTGCATATCCTTTTGCCACTAACCTCGCTTTGTATTTTAATACACTACCATCTGGACCAAATTTAGTCTTGTAAACCCATTTAACTCCAATCGCATTGCGATCTTTTGGTAATTCCACCAACTTCCAGGTTTGGTTTTGCTCGATTGAACTCATTTCTTCTTTCATTGCTTGCACCCATTCCTTTCTTTCTACGGCTTCTTGATAGGACAATGGATCTGCTACATACATAACCTGAGTTGCTTCATACAATTCTTGTAAGGATCGTACCTTTCTTCCTTGTGTATCCGGATCAACCATCCGATGTGATGTGCTACTCAAGCTTGGACTGCTTTGCGGCTGCTCACTGCTGCCTTCTTCTTCTTCATCTTCTATTTCTGCTATTGGTGTGTTGTCTTCCTCCATAGACCAACTCCAACTAGCATTCTCATCGAACATGACATTTCTACTGACTATAATCTTCTTTGTCACCAGATTAAACAACCTATAACCTTTAGATTGTATGCAATACCCAATGAACACACACTTTTCAGATTTTGAGTCCAGTTTTTTTTTATTTTGTGTGCTTATGAGAGTGTAAGCAATGCACCCAAAAACACGCAAATGCCCCACACTAGGCTTCCTTTCAAACCACGCTTCAAATGGTGTTTTGTTCATCACTGCCTTGGTCGGTGACAGATTTAGAACATATACCGCTGTTGCTACTGCTTCAGCCCAAAAACTATTCGGCATACCTTTAGATTTTAGCATACTTCTTGCTAGTTCTACTACCGTGCGGTTCTTGCGTTCAGCTACACCATTTTGCTCAGGTGTGTATGGAGTGGTCAACTGCTGTTGTACCCCTTCTTTCTCACAAAACTGCTTGAATTCATTTGATTGAAACTCACCACCACGATCTGATCTTAGAGCTTTCAGCCTAGCCCCTGTTTGCGTCTCTGCCATGGCTTTGAACCTTTTGAACAGCCCAAACGCTTCACTTTTATAGCTAAGGAAATAAACCCAGGTCATCCTACTATAATCATCAATAAACAACATAAAATACTTGCTTCCTCCCATTGATTCAACCTCCATGGGTCCGCACAAATCAGTATGCACTAACTCAAGTACCTTAGTTGCACGCATCGACTGATCTTTTGGAAATGGCAGCTTCGATTGCTTGCCAAACACACATCCTTCACATAACCCGATTTCACCAATTTCAGGTAACCCATTCACCATTTTCTTTTGATTCAACAATCTCAAACCATTCATGTTTAGATGACCATACCTCAAATGCCATAACTCGCTGGAACTAATCTCCTTGGCTGCAAGTGCCTTGTCTTTCACCTTGGCTATCTCTAGAGGGAACAAGTTGTTTTGTGTCTTCTTGATTGTTGCCATCGTCTGATCCGTGGCTGCATCTACAATTTTGCAATTGTTGCCTTCAAACTTGATGGTACACCCGCTGCCCATCATCTGACCGATGCTGAGAAGGTTTTGGGACAGTTGAGGAATATAGTACACATCATGTAGCATCTGTGTATTGTGACTGCTGGTCTGCACGGCTACTCTTCCTTTTCCTTCAACATGAATCTCTTTATCACCAAGCTTTACTGCCTTCTTGTATGACTCATCTAATTCATCAAGTAGATGTTTGAAACCCGTCATATGGTTTGAGCACCCGCTGTCCAAAAACCAGATTTGACTCGCATCTGATTCTTCATAGGTTTTGGCCATGAACAACTGTGCCTGATTGTTCTTCTCTTCAACAAAACTTGCCTGTCCTTCTTCTCTTTTCTTCTTGTAGCAGTCGGCCTGCACATGACCGGGCTTGTGGCAGTAATAGCACTCAACATCTTGACCTTCTTCTCTCTGTTTCTTGTAACAATCGGCTTGCATATGCCCTTTCTTGTGACAGTAGTAGCATTCTACATCTTTCTTCGGTTGATTAGAATGCGGTTGATTGTAACTCGGCTTGCCTCTGCCTCTGCCGCCTTGACTGCCTCGACCTCTGCCGTAACCTTGGCCTCTACCTCTACCTTGCTGGTGGCTTCTTGAGGAATTGCCATTGGTATAGAAAGCTTTGCTGTCATCCTTCACTTCTGATCTGTTGAGACGAACTTCATGGACCTGCAGTGATCCCATCAACTCATCAAACGTGTAGGTGGACAGATCTTTGGATTCTTCGATCGCTGCGACCACATGATCAAATTTGGTTGTCAGGCTGCGCAACACCTTCATCACAACCGTCTTTTCTGGAAGATCTTCTCCACAACTTCGGATTTGGTTGACTATTGTTGTAACTTGCGTGAAGAAGGATTGAACTGACTCGCCTTGTTTCATGTTCAATGTCTCAAACTCCCGTCTCAAGCCCTGCAACTTGATGGCTACCACCTTGGAACTTCCCTGAAATGCAGTTTTCAGAGTTGTCCAGGCCTGGTTTGCTGTTTCTGCTGCTGCAATCTTTGCAAACACCGATTCGTGTACGGCTTGCTGAATGAAGAAGAGCGCCTTTGCATCTCGCTTGGCTGTGTCGATTGGTGTCGGATCAGGATTCGGTATTCCCTTGTCTGCTAGTTCCCACAAGCCATGAGATTTCAGCATAGTTCGTACCTTGATGCTCCAGAATTCGTAACTCTCACCCTTGAACAAAGGTACCATCTGATTTGACATGCTAATGGTGGTGTTGTTGGCTGCGTCGGCCATGGTCGGATCTGCCTTGATCTCTCACCTTTGGCTCTGATACCAATTTTGTTGGGAGTTTTTCGGAAAAGAGGAAAAAACAGAAAACAGGGCAGCAGCCGAAAATTTCACAACTCCATTTTTTTCATTGATTAATTAACATAAACAGATCTGATATTTATAGTGGTGCATATCCCTCATTTCGCACCCCACTAACTCCACTAACTTTGCTATAACTAACCTATAACCAACCCACTACATGACATATTAATTAAAAACTACCCACTACTTCCTGCACATGTCTAAATAGATAACTTGCTGCCTAAGTTTACAATCAGTTTTTAATTACTTCTAAACATAAAATAAAAACTGCTGTAAAAACCGAAACTTAAAAAACTGCATCTATTATGCATTTGGCTGCGGACTTGGATTATTTTCAACAGCCCTATGGTCAAAGTGAAGTTTCTATAAAATTGTCCTTTTGTTAATATATCAACAAGTTTATTTTGATGTTTTGAAGCTTAACAGCGAGATTTTAGATTGTTGGATTTGTGGACTCAAGTCGTCGGTCTTTCTCTTTGGGATAAGATAGGGTGGCAAGGGATTGGAATGCATTTTTTCTGAAAAATTAGTCTGGGTCTGAGCCTCTGATCATGAGCATTTTTTTCTACCTCAATTATATTTCATGACTCAGTATAATTAATAAATTAGCAGACAGTAGATCAACTTAAAAATAAATTTGGATCTAGCCAAGAAGTTAAGATTTAATAATTTAATGAATTGTAGTTTGCTTAAATTTGTTTTTACATCATAAATTGAGAAACATGGGATCAAACCATTATAGAGAATTAGTTTTAAGTAATTTCTACTATTTCAAAATTCAGTGTGTTGTAGTGAATCATTCACAGAGGTCAGCTGTAACATTCTCCTCTAATTTTTATAGAATAAATATGTAAATATAATTTATTTGATAAATTAGTCATATATATATAAAGTTAATTATGTTGAAAGATTTAAAATGCATTAAAATTTTAATTGAAGGAATTAGGTCAAGAAAAAGGTGTAACTATATTTTTCTAAATTGATATACATATATATGATTATATATGAAAATATATATTAGAATTGATTTTGTAAGAGTTAATATGCATTAAAAATAAATACAAGGCTATATGGGTAAGATACACACCCTTTATAATAATTGAAAGTTTGGAGGGCTTATTAATAAAAATCCATATATCACCTTGAAAGTATCTCCTTCTCTTCATTTCCACCGATCCCATCTTTTTTTTTTAGTGTGTGTGGGTGTGTTGCCGAAGAGAAAGAAAAAGAGAGAGATAGGGTGAGAACTTGAGCGGATTATCGAATCGATCGCATTTTCGGAATCAGAGCGACGTTCTCTACTTAGTTGTAACCTCTAATTTGGTATATTTCTATCTTAGTGATTCCTTATAAACCCTATAACTTGTTTCTTTGAATTTTGAGTTTGTAATTCTGAAATTGGGTTGATTTTATTTAGTTTAATTCGATTTTCGGTTCGATTGCGATAAGGATTGCTTGAATTTGATCATTTGAAATGAATGGGTTGAGCTAGGGTTTTGGGACTTGAGAAAAAGGAAAATTATGTTGAATTGAGCTTGGTATAACTCAATTTAACCATTTAGAATTAATATCTTGAACTGATTGAGTGTTATCGCAATCGGAATCGATCGAATCGAATTAAAACACAACTTGTCAAAATTCTGTGAAGGGTTTTCGGGCCGCAAGAAAAACACTAAATTTTCCAGAAATTGTTGATCTAAAACCCAATTAATATTAATAGTAGGTGTCGAAACGATCCGACGAGGTATTCCGGGACCCTCTGAGACGTCTGAACCTTAAGCGAGAGTACGTGGTACGCTAAGGTGCGGGATTTCTGGACTTGTTTGATACTTTACTTTCAAAATTAAATTGTGTTTCGATTGACATGTTGAATATTCTTGTTATTGCATTATGTGAATTGTGCATTGCATTGCATACCCTATTATTCTTGAACTCTAATTGCGGTAAGCTGATTGACCTGCATATTGGTATTGATTTCGTTTGTGTCGATCCATCGTGATCTGATTTTAGATGATAAGTCACCATAATTGGAAATGAAATGATTGTTGTGTGTTATGGATCACCAAAGTGTGACCAATTTACAAAACCTGGTGCACGGGTTTTGGGAGGATTCTAAAGCTTTAGTCTACCTGGGCCCGCGTAAGACCCCAAACCGGTTGGGGCAAGGGTAGTATGAAACGATTGTGAGATAAGAACTGTAGGAATATGGGTGACTAGTGTGAAATGTCACATGCATGATCCTTTGTGATATGCGTTTGAATGATCGATTGGAAATGTGATTCCTAATGAATTTTCTGAATATGACCTGTAACCAGAATAAAATGAATATGGTTAAGCCTAGCTCTACCGATGGGTGTCTTATATAGCAGGGTAGGGTTGCCTTCTGTAGGTGTCTGGAACCCTACAGTTGTCGACGGGTTTGTGGTACAGCTGGGTGGTACATCGGTAGTTGCTACCAGACCAATTAAAATGATTAAGCCTAACTGTTGTTGATTCGAATTTCGATTGAATAATTCTTGTGTTGTATTTCACTTGATTATCTGCTGTCAGGTATGCACTCATGTTTATATTCTGTTATATGTATTATGCATTTATTGATAGTTTAAATATGAAAATAAAGTTTGATTGCAAGTCCAGGGGTTCATTTGTGGAAAGTAACGCACTGAGAATTTATTCTCACGCCCGTTGGGTTATCTTTTTCAGGTTTTGGTGCGACTGATGCAGGAGAGACACGACAGCCGTAGGTCACCTGTCTACTTAGTTCGGTATGGTATTTGACTAGAGATGTATATATGTTTTTGTTGTATTATATATTCTCTATGTCATGAACCACTTTTGTACCTGTATGGAATACTGATCGGTATGACATACTTGTCGGTTTCTGTGATGACTTGTGGTGATATGGATTTTATTACTTGATTATATATGTGGTATGTTTTATGTTGTGATTATATATGTGCTTATGTTTGGGTTATGATTTGGGAATTATTTTGGGGTATATATATATTGGTATGCATGATATGGGGTATCTTTTGGGTTAGGTTTGGGGATGGTAGAAATTAATCGTAATTGCCTAGTAGGCATACGGGAAACCGTATGTTTACGGCAGGGTGCCGGTTGCATTCCGTAGCTGGTGGCCACGGGGTGTGACAGGTCTCCCTTCGGTGGTATCAGAGCATGGTTAAACTTAAACCTAAACCAGTCCGGTAGGATACGTGAGAGTGAATGCGTAATAATGGGAATAGTCGCGACTAGACGATATAGCTCGTATAATAAGAATAGTAGATAAAATTTTATGAACTAATTTTGTTATACAGAAACATGAATAGACGTCAAGGAAGAGGCAGACCTCGTAATGAAGATCGTGAACCTAGTCCGGATCCATTTGTTGAACAGGCCGCTGGTGGACCTGAAGGACCGGATAGGAATCGAGAATTAGATGACCGTTTGATCGCGGCCTATGAGAGAGGTCGACAAGCGGCAGAAAGAAGAAATGTGGGACCGGAAGCACCGGCAGCACAAGTAGATGGACCTGAAAATTTCCGCAAGCTGTATGATTCGTTCATGCGATTAAACCCACCGCAGTTTGATGGCACCGGTGGATACTCAGAAGCAGAAGAGTGGTTAGAAAAGATGAATGCTAAACTCGTATTGTGTCGGGCACCGGAAGAGAATATGGTGGAGTTAGTAGAACAACAGTTGGATGGGGATGCAAGATTTTGGTGGAATGGGGCCCGACGGAACTATGTCGGGGATGCTGGTAGGATTCCGTGGGAATGGTTCGAACTGCAGTTTACACGGAGATTCTTAAGTAACATTCATAGAGAAGCTTTGAGAAGAAAATTTCTGGAGTTGAAGCAAAATGGGCGACCGATAGCCGAGTACAACAATGAGTTCCTAACCTTATCCAGATATGCGACAGACGTGCAAAATGATCGAGCGAGATATCACAGACAGTATTTGGATGGATTGGATGGGACCATATCAATGGTAGTCGATACTCCTATAGCTACGGAGTTACAAGCAATGATGGATCATGCGGAGCAAGTGGAGATGCACGCGAAAAGAAGGAAAGAACAATATGCTGAAAGAAATGTGAAACAACGGGCTGATCAGAGTCGGCCGGTTGTGAGGTCAAGAGGAAGTTCGTCATCAGCTAGACCCCCTCAAAGACAAACTTTTACACCTAGACCACCTTACGGACCAGCAGCTACCTCGGGCTTTAGGCCTGGATTTCAGCCGAATTATGTGTGGTGCCGATCTTGTAATCAGGCGCACAACGAGATGGAGTGCAGACGCCGTACTGGAGTATGTTATTTATGTGGTAGTGCAGCTCATTGGGCAAATGAGTGCCCGAATGCAATGAGTAGGTTTCAAAGAGATAGCGGTGCGGGAGGATCCGCTAGTGGGGGACGTGGTGGACCGTCGTTTCGTGGACAAGGCGGTTCTCAAGCAAGCGGGGGTAGCACTAGCCGAGCGGGCAGCAGAAATAGTACTGCTAGGACGGGTGCACAAGTAGCGGTACATGCTTTGGATGTAGCGGAAGATGTGCCCAACATTGAGGAGGTGGCCCCGGAAGGTGAGGAAAATACGGGATATCCGACGGATGTGATGACAGGTATAATCTCTATCTCGGAGCATGATACATACTGCTTGATAGATACAGGGTGCAGTCATTCTATCGTATCGAGAGAGCTAGTTGAGAGTTGTCGATGGCCCGTTGAAACGAATAATCAAGTTTTGAAGGTTCAAACTCCATTCAGTTCCACCGACCAAACTATTATGATCTGCCGAAACCGAAAAGTGAGAATAGATGGAAGAGACTTTGAAGTAAATTTGTTGGTGATGGAAATTGCCGGGTATGACGTGTTATTAGGAATGGATTGGTTAACTCGGCACAAAGCAACAATTGATTGTATGCATCGCCGAATTTATTTTTCGACTACAAAAGGGTTCTCATGTATGCTCAATTGTAGAAAAGTTGGAGGAGTGGTACCTTTTGTATCGGCCGTAGAGATGAGGCGGCTGATAGAATCCGGATGCACAGCTTATTTAGCAGCAGTGATTTACGCTACTACGGAAGTTCCAGCAATTAATACCATTCCAGTTGTATCTGAATTTGTAGATGTATTTCCCGATGAGATAGCGGGGCTACCACCTGAACGGGAACTAGAATTTGGCATTGAGTTGATACCGGGTACAACACCAATTTCGAAAACCCCTTACCGAATGGCTCCAGCCGAATTGAAGGAACTCAAAGCGCAATTAGAAGATATGTTGGAACATGGGTTTATTAGGCCGAGCACATCGCCTTGGGGTGCTCCGGTTTTGTTTGTGAAAAAGAAGGATGGAACCTTGAGACTATGCATAGACTATCGAGAGCTGAATAAAGTAACCGTGAAAAACAAATACCCGTTACCCCGTATTGATGATTTATTTGATCAGCTGCAAGGTTCTTCTATTTATTCGAAGATTGATTTGCGGACCGGGTATCATCAGTTGAGAATCCGGCCGAGTGATGTAGACAAGACCGCATTCCGTACGCGGTACGGGCATTATGAGTATCTAGTCATGCCGTTTGGGCTAACGAATGCACCAGCCGCATTCATGAATTTGATGCATCGGGTGTTTCATGACTTGTTGGATTCAACGGTGGTAGTTTTTATTGATGATATACTAGTATACTCGAAATCGCGAGAAGAGCATGAAATGCATTTGCGAATGGTGTTACAGAGGCTAAGAGAACATCAGTTATTTGCGAAATTTTCGAAGTGTGAATTTTGGTTGGAGAAAGTAGCGTTCCTTGGACATGTGATTTCGAGAGAGGGGTTAGCGGTGGATTCAGAGAAGACCCGAGCTGTGACAGAATGGAAAAGACCCGAAACAGTTACGGAGATTCGTAGCTTTCTGGGCTTGGCGGGATATTATAGGAGATTTGTACCCAGATTTTCGCAGTTAGCGGCTCCACTTACGAGATTGTTACACAAAGGCGTAAAATTTGATTGGGGTACTAAACAAGATCAAAGTTTCCAAGAATTGAAGAATCGACTTGTGTCAGCACCCGTGCTTACCATGCCAATAACCGACAAAGAATACACAGTTTTTACTGATGCATCCCGATCAGGACTCGGGTGCGTATTGATGCAAGATGATCATGTAATTGCCTATGCATCTCGGCAGTTACGACCGCACGAGCAAAATTATCCAACACATGACTTGGAGCTAGCAGCAGTAATATTTGCGTTGAAAATTTGGCGGCATTACTTATATGGCGTGAAATGCCGTATCTTCACCGATCATCAAAGCTTGAAATATGTATTCACGCAAAAGGAATTAAATCTGAGACAGAGACGGTGGTTAGAGCTAATGAAAGACTATGATCTCGACATCCAATATCATGCGGGAAAAGCAAATGTAGTAGCAGACGCATTAAGCAGAAAGAGTCAGGTAAACCTGGCATCTATCATTACAACCGAAACCCATCTATTGGAAGAAATGCGTAAAATGAGTCTGTATGTTGGTGCTTCTCGAGAATTTGCGTTGGAGGTGGCAAATAAGAATATTGGGGGTAGAGTTGAGGCGAGTACATCGGCAGTTGTGTCGGTGATTATGGCGTCAGTTGAAATCCGATCAGAGTTATTAGACCAAATTCGAACCGAGCAACAAGATGACCCAAAATGCCAACATTTCCGAAAACACTATGAATCAAATGCCGATTCACCATTCCAAGTTCAAACCGACGGAATTTTGCGGTTTCATGACCGCATATGTGTTCCAAATAATGCTGAATTGAAAACTTTAATTCTGGCTGAAGCACACGAATCGGGGTACGCTATTCACCCTGGAGAAGTGAAAATGTATCAAGACTTGAAGAAATACTTTTGGTGGCCGAAGATGAAACGAAATGTGCAGAGCTATATTGAGAAGTGTCAGACGTGTCAGCAAGTCAAAGCTGACAGACGGACAAAGGCAGGATTACTTAGACCGTTGGAAATACCGCTCAAGAAGTTTGAGTCAATCACAATGGATTTCGTGACCGGATTACCAAGGACCATAGGAAGGTATGATGCTATATGGGTTATTGTAGATCGGTTAACGAAAATAGCTCATTTTATTCCGCTTCGGATTGAGACTTCCGGTAGAGAGCTAGCGGAATTGTTTATGAAATATCAATTCAAGTATCACGGTTGTTCGAGGAATATCATTTCAGATCGTGATCCTCGGTTTACTTCACATTTTTGGGAAAGTTTCCAAGAGGCGATGGGTACTAAGTTGAGATTCAGTACAGCGCACCATCCGCAAACCGACGGACAATCCGAGCGAACCATTCAGACATTGGAAGATATGCTTAGATCGTGTGCATTAGAGTTTCGCGGTTCATGGATTGATCACCTATACCTAGTGGAGTTTGCGTACAATAATAGCTATCATTCTAGCATCGGTATGTCACCGCAAGAAGCATTAACCGGACAACAATGTCGTACTCCGCTTTGGTGGGGACCGGCGGGTACGTATGTACCGACAGGACCACAAATGTTGGAAGAAGTGGCGGCCAAAACAAAAGTTGTATTAAATCGGCTCAAGTCCGCGCAAGATAGACAAAAGAAATATGCGGATATACATCGAAGACCGTTGGAATTTCCGGATGGAGATCACGTATGGCTACGAGTTTCACCCGTTAGAGGTGTGCATAGATTCGGTGTTTCGGGGAAGTTGAGTCCTCGATACATCGGACCTTTTCAGATTTTGAGACGAGTTGGGCCGGTAGCCTATGAGTTAGCATTACCTCCGGCGTTAGACCGGGTTCACCCGGTGTTTCACGTATCACAGTTACGCCGATATGTACGCGACCCGTCACATTGCATCGATCACTCGAATCTACATGTGCAAGATGATTTAACTTATCAAGAGGAGCCGATGCAAATTCTGGACCGAAAGGAACAAAGGTTGCGAACGAAAGTGATTAAGCTTGTGTTAGTCAAATGGGGCCGTCATTCGAACAAGGAAGCGACGTGGGAAAGTGAAGAAAACATACGAGCGAAGTATCCGGAGTTATTCGACAATTAAGGTACGTAATCAAGTTCAGCGGACTGAACTTTATTTTTAAGAGGGGGAGAAATGTAACATTCTCCTCTAATTTTTATAGAATAAATATGTAAATATAATTTATTTGATAAATTAGTCATATATATATAAAGTTAATTATGTTGAAAGATTTAAAATGCATTAAAATTTTAATTGAAGGAGTTAGGTCAAGAAAAAGGTGTAACTATATTTTTCTAAATTGATATACATATATATGATTATATATGAAAATATATATTAGAATTGATTTTGTAAGAGTTAATATGCATTAAAAATAAATACAAGGCTATATGGGTAAGATACACACCCTTTATAATAATTGAAAGTTTGGAGGGCTTATTAATAAAAATCCATATATCACCTTGAAAGTATCTCCTTCTCTTCATTTCCACCGATCCCATCTTTTTTTTTTTAGTGTGTGTGGGTGTGTTGCCGAAGAGAAAGAAAAAGAGAGAGATAGGGTGAGAACTTGAGCGGATTATCGAATCGATCGCATTTTCGGAATCAGAGCGACGTTCTCTACTTAGTTGTAACCTCTAATTTGGTATATTTCTATCTTAGTGATTCCTTATAAACCCTATAACTTGTTTCTTTGAATTTTGAGTTTGTAATTCTGAAATTGGGTTGATTTTATTTAGTTTAATTCGATTTTCGGTTCGATTGCGATAAGGATTGCTTGAATTTGATCATTTGAAATGAATGGGTTGAGCTAGGGTTTTGGGACTTGAGAAAAAGGAAAATTATGTTGAATTGAGCTTGGTATAACTCAATTTAACCATTTAGAATTAATATCTTGAACTGATTGAGTGTTATCGCAATCGGAATCGATCGAATCGAATTAAAACACAACTTGTCAAAATTCTGTGAAGGGTTTTCGGGCCGCAAGAAAAACACTAAATTTTCCAGAAATTGTTGATCTAAAACCCAATTAATATTAATAGTAGGTGTCGAAACGATCCGACGAGGTATTCCGGGACCCTCTGAGACGTCTGAACCTTAAGCGAGAGTACGTGGTACGCTAAGGTGCGGGATTTCTGGACTTGTTTGATACTTTACTTTCAAAATTAAATTGTGTTTCGATTGACATGTTGAATATTCTTGTTATTGCATTATGTGAATTGTGCATTGCATTGCATACCCTATTATTCTTGAACTCTAATTGCGGTAAGCTGATTGACCTGCATATTGGTATTGATTTCGTTTGTGTCGATCCATCGTGATCTGATTTTAGATGATAAGTCACCATAATTGGAAATGAAATGATTGTTGTGTGTTATGGATCACCAAAGTGTGACCAATTTACAAAACCTGGTGCACGGGTTTTGGGAGGATTCTAAAGCTTTAGTCTACCTGGGCCCGCGTAAGACCCCAAACCGGTTGGGGCAAGGGTAGTATGAAACGATTGTGAGATAAGAACTGTAGGAATATGGGTGACTAGTGTGAAATGTCACATGCATGATCCTTTGTGATATGCGTTTGAATGATCGATTGGAAATGTGATTCCTAATGAATTTTCTGAATATGACCTGTAACCAGAATAAAATGAATATGGTTAAGCCTAGCTCTACCGATGGGTGTCTTATATAGCAGGGTAGGGTTGCCTTCTGTAGGTGTCTGGAACCCTACAGTTGTCGACGGGTTTGTGGTACAGCTGGGTGGTACATCGGTAGTTGCTACCAGACCAATTAAAATGATTAAGCCTAACTGTTGTTGATTCGAATTTCGATTGAATAATTCTTGTGTTGTATTTCACTTGATTATCTGCTGTCAGGTATGCACTCATGTTTATATTCTGTTATATGTATTATGCATTTATTGATAGTTTAAATATGAAAATAAAGTTTGATTGCAAGTCCAGGGGTTCATTTGTGGAAAGTAACGCACTGAGAATTTATTCTCACGCCCGTTGGGTTATCTTTTTCAGGTTTTGGTGCGACTGATGCAGGAGAGACACGACAGCCGTAGGTCACCTGTCTACTTAGTTCGGTATGGTATTTGACTAGAGATGTATATATGTTTTTGTTGTATTATATATTCTCTATGTCATGAACCACTTTTGTACCTGTATGGAATACTGATCGGTATGACATACTTGTCGGTTTCTGTGATGACTTGTGGTGATATGGATTTTATTACTTGATTATATATGTGGTATGTTTTATGTTGTGATTATATATGTGCTTATGTTTGGGTTATGATTTGGGAATTATTTTGGGGTATATATATATTGGTATGCATGATATGGGGTATCTTTTGGGTTAGGTTTGGGGATGGTAGAAATTAATCGTAATTGCCTAGTAGGCATACGGGAAACCGTATGTTTACGGCAGGGTGCCGGTTGCATTCCGTAGCTGGTGGCCACGGGGTGTGACATCAGCTGCAGCAGAGTCTATGATCAACATACCACTTAATTAATTAAAGAAATATGGAAAATATCTCTCTCAATTTATCTATTACTAAAAATTTCAACATACCACTTAATTAATTAGGTGCAATTAAATTAAAAGATACTGGTTCAAGTTTCATTGAATTATCATGTCAATTAAAGTTTAAATACTAGCTTGTTTTAAAAAAAAAGAAAGAATTAAATTTTGAATGCACCAGCTATATATTACATATGAAAGAGATAAATTAATTACTAACCATCAGCCTTGCTCTCTTCCAGGGTTCGAGCAGCCTCGGTACAATGCAATACAAGAGAATTTGTGAAAAATAGGAAGAGAATGCAGAGAACTGAAAGAGCTTTTGTTGTTCACATGTTTGGAATACGGATACGGATTAGATATTAGACAAATACATACAGATTCGGATTGAATAACGGATATCCGTAGATATATACATAAATATTTTCATAATATATATTAAACTATATATATTGTATATTTCTACTATTAGAATGCAAATAATTAAAATTCAAAACCATATCCGTACCTAATTTTCGAATACGGATCCAGATTCGGTCGGATAATATCCAACCCATTTTCACCCCTAGTCCCAATGTAGTGTGTGGTGTGGTATGGTGTAAATGTCTCATTCATTGGTTAAATCAATAGTTAATTCATGATTTTATATGGCCAATCATTCCATTCTAATGCAAGCAGTATTTTCCAAAAAAAAAAGAGTTATTTATTACAGACTAGTTCAAGTGAACATGATGTAATTCAAATATAAGACAAAGGAAGATTGTTGTTATTTTTTTTATTATTATTGAGATTGAGAATAAAAATAGGGATGATTAAAAACATTAATTTTTTAATCATGGTTTTATATGGGTTAAATCAATAGTGAATTCATAATTTTATATGGCCAAACATGTCATTCTAATTAATGCAAGCTGTATTTTGTAAAACCTGATACATGAGATGGTGTAGCATGTACATGAGGCTTGGTTACCCAAAGGTTTTTATTTTTTTTACTTATTTTGGAGTCATTTAACTATTAAAAAATTATTGAAACGGACAGTTAAGCTTATAATTTAATAATATATGTACAAATATTTATTTAATTAATTGGAAATATTCAATTATATTTTTAAGAAACATATCATATAGTATTGACTGTTGTATGTATATTAGATGTTTTTTATATTCATTTTGGACTCATTTGAAGTGAATAATTAATTGATTAAAACTGACAGCTAAATTTGAAACATGACCTAACATGTGTAAAAGTAATTTTAGATCACTTTGGGTGCGTTTAGATCATTCAAGAATAGAGATAATCTTGAGTTAGCTCCATTATTCTCAAAGATCCAAACATCAATTAGCAAATTGGGTTAGTTCAAGAATAGCTCTATTCTACTAACCCATAGAAATTGTAAGTTAGCAAGAATAGAGCTAGTGGGGCTAGTGAACTCTATGAAAATTACGTCTCGTGGTATGGTGCAAAGATGAAACTTTTGTCCTGCATGCTAATCAAGGTTTGGGTGCAGTATTCCAGCGACTATGCGTTGTTGTATTTAATCGAAATTTGCATCCATATGTCCGATGTGGGAACTTTTTTTCATATGGCCCGAAATAATGGTCGTGCAATACCTGATGTACTGGATTTAATTAAAAGCTGGAGATGACTGGCTATATATATATATATATGAAAGTATGAGAAGCGGGAATTAGCAAATCAACAAGCAAAACAATATCATTACGACACAGTAATGAAAGTTATCTTAATTACATAAAAAGTAAGATTTAATTAACAAAGAAGCGTGGATTAGCGAATCTTTTGTACCGTTGACAGTGACCAAGTCTAGTACACGGAAAATTCTCCCGATATAATTCCGTTTTGGAAAATGGAGTACTCCTTTATTTGTGGACAAGAAATATTCAACTAGTTGAGGAAATTTCAATGCATCCTGGATCACCAATTATATATCTCTCAATTTGTCACTGAGCGTAGAATGTTCTAACTAGGTTTGGAAAGAAAGGGAGTTTTGTCCGAATGATTTTAGATAATATATATATTAGAACCAATGCTCTCCGTATAAGAAGTCACATGCACGGATTTTGAAATTCAGAATCGGCATTGGAATCGGATACTTGACCGTGGAATTGGAATCAGATGAATGGGCCGAAATGAGAAGAATCGGATCGGAAACTCGGATTTTTTTGGCCGAAGCTTGTTTTGTAGCCAAAAATATATATAAAATTGGTAAACAAAAAAATATATGTAAGAAAACCATGTAGACAATCAAATTATCTACTAATTATATAATATAATATAAGCATTACAAATAGAATACACCTTTTATGCAAACTAGCTATAATTTATGCATAAAAAGGCAAGATTATATTAGCAGCATAAATTTAGTGCAGGATTATCTTGGCAAGACATGTATTAAGTTTTTTTTCTAGTTCAATTTATGTTTGCATAATTTGATTTTTCTTTTTTGTGATTTGAATCATAGATCAACAAGTGCCAAGAAAAAAACGTAAAAATCCCCAAAGTCGGCTGAGTCAAACACTGTTCAACCGAGTTTTGATGAAAAAAATCGCTAGGACGCGAGACTCAGATGAAACTCAGATTGGACCCAACCAATACGAAGATACTAATCCATAGTACGGACCAATGTGCGCTTTGCATAGTACCATAGCGAATTTAAACAACCAGCAGTCTAGGCAAGGAAAGGAGATACCTCAGGTTTTTGCATAATTTTTTATTAATGTGTTTATAATTTAAATTATATTTATGGGCTACAGCACTTGAGTTAATTCAAATTTTGTATGAATTTTATGTTCTTTGAATTGTTTGCAGGATAAAGAGCAGGTAGCATCTTCGCAACCCTCAACTCCTATGAAATAATCTTTTTTATTTTTATGTTTTTTTTCTTGATAGATCTAATGGACGAGGTTGTAGTTCAGATGGTATTTGATGAAATATATCCTTGTTTTGGAGATGATTTAACAAATTGCATAGTGTTATTTAAAACTTGTGTCAATTTGCGTTTTCTAACACTGCAGTTTTGACTTTGTACAGCTCACAGGCTATAGAATCAAAACAGCATTGCATATGCTTAGTGCGCTGCATAAAGCCAAAACTGCACTGTTAAGATATTAACCCAGATTTGTGGTGGGTTTGTATTATCCTTGCATCTGATTTTTTAACTATTGGTAATTAAATAATAATAACACAAGCCAAAACAATTAGCAGATCGAATCTAACAGGACTGGAAGTGCCTAAAATATTTTAACATTAAAATATGAGAAGTATCTTAGTGTTAAATTTTACATGATGGTTTATCATAACAAATTTTAAATTGGCTATTCAGAATCAGTAATTTGAAATTACTTTTGTAATTGGGATACTACTCTCCCAATTAAGTCAATACACAAATAATTACTTAATTGGGAGGTTGTGCTGTTAAAACCAGTATAAATAAACCCCAAATAGTGTTGTTATGCTGCCAAAATGCAATCTACCAAAATGTAACAATTTCTTATTTTCTGTTGGAATTTTGAATTTTTTCTTTCTTGCTTGATCATTTCTGTTGAATCTATTTTCTCTGAGTTTTGCATCTCAAATGGCCAAAAGGTATAAAGCATATTGCTTTGATAATAAAAGAGAAGCTTTAGCAGATTTTGTAAATAAAATAAAATCAAGATCCTTAATTTTTATTATATTTGCATTTTTGCCCACCTAAATCAAAGGCATATCTAATCTAGAATAAGTAAAGTGTTTTTATACATTCATAATAAAATCAAAATGATATATATTTAGCAAAAATATAAAAAAGTCTATCAAAGTTTCATTCATTTTTACATATTATGGTTGAACTTATTGATCACCTTCTTCTTCTCACTTGGTATTAGACTACCATCTCTCATAATACTAATTAATCATAATTAAGTCATGGATGAACTTATTTAAATAATAAAGAATGTTGTAGACTTTGCACTCGTTGTTGTCCGATGACATGGGCCTATGAACCCCACAACATGGCCTTCAATTTGGGCCTCATGAACATTGATCATGGTCACGTGCTGATACGTGTCATGGACGTCTGAACAAACGCTCTCCAAGATCGTGATCAACCTTGTCATGCGAACTTTTTTCTTTTTGATTGATAGATTTTTTAGGCAATGGTGGTGTGGATCAGAATGGCCCTTAAATTTTGTATGGGTACAATAGAAATTTTTCTTATTTTTTATTCTCATGCATGTGGTGTATAAGTTCCATTTGAATATCACTTGAAATTACTTTTAGCATGACTTTTCAATAGAATGTGTGTGGATTCATTTTGCCCGTCCAAATATATATATAATTTTTTCTTGCGTTGATAAATTTGTTCAAAATGCATGTATAATCATTAATTTATCTCTTTCGGTATAATTGAAAAATGAAATTAAATAATAAACAATATTTAGTTTTCTCCAATATTTTGTCTAGTGAGAACAATAGAATAGGATTGTAAGAAAAAATATCTTCTTTTATCACATTTAGATATCATAGGAATGAAAATATTGCCAAGTATGCAAATAAATAATCACACCATATATATATGTGATGACACCATAATCACAAATAAATATGCTCATTCATTCAAAAAATATGTTATTCTATCATCTGTATTATATTTAGAAGAGTCAAGTATCATATTTTGACACGTAATATGTTGTGTGTACTCTAAATAAATATCAATAGTTATTTTGTTCCATAAGCTCTGACATGTTTGGTGAAATTTCAATAATTAAAAGGCTATGAGATATTTCTCATTTTGTAGAAAGTACGCAGGAATCCACGATACTTAATATTTTGTACGGTCAATTACGCATTCAATTGTTCTGGTAAACCATTAATTGGACCAAAGAATATATACTTGCTATTGTTTCAAGTGCTTTCTGGCTTTTAAAGGAAGGACTGCCAGCAATAAATAGAGTCCATACTTTTTTGGAAAAAACCAAAATTGTTGTAAGATGTTGTAACTTACAAATGTTATAAGTAGATCCCTCCTCTTATATAAATTGTGGCTTGACTTGTAGTTACTTTCTGCTTCCAGCTCAAATATCAGGAAACACCAAGGATTTGTTACTCAGTTAGCATGTAATTATTAAAATATTTATTACTGTGAGCTTTCTAATTGTACGTTCTCATAATAAAAACTTCTGTAAATTCCAATATTTATTCCTTTTTAAATGTCTCTTGTAAAAAAAAAAAAAAACCTAGATCTCTCCAGACTCCAGAGTGATGTAATCCATCACAATATGTGACAGGCCCCTAATATTTTTCATAATTACAGCCTAATTATACTAAGACACTATTGTTTTAATTTTCCTTTTACAACAATTTGTAGTAAAAAAACCTGCTCAGTAAAAAAAAAATATCAATCAAAAGGAGAAGATCAAAGCATAAAGCACCCCATAAACAAGTGAAAATTGTCTCAGATTATTTGCTCCTGCTATACATTGCAAATTCATATAGATATGAGAAACCAAAAATGAAGATCGATCATGCAATAAAGAACAAGCATATTTGTCTCAAATAAAAAACAAATTGTTTCTCCTATGGTTCAAGTACAATATTATATTAGCAAGCTCAACTCATTTCCACGAAATTTTCTTCTTTACATGTTACCCTCTGCTCCTCTACTAAGAAAATATTAAAAAAAAAAATCACTACTTTGGCAGCATAGTATATCATACGTTTATTTCATTCAAAAATTCTCTACTGTCTAGTGGTATAATAAGAAACGCAATACTTGGTTATTCGTTATAATTTTTCGGATACGAATATGAAAACGGATAGTTTCGGATATGAATATGAAAACAGATAGTTTCGGATATGAATATGAAAACATATAGTTTCGGATACGGATATAGATCGGATATTAAATGGATACGAATACAGATCAGATATGAGACACATACGAATATGGATATGAATAAAATTTGGATAACTTAAAATAAATACTAATTTACATTCTAGTAAAGAATAACTTCTAAATAACATCTAAAAAAATTAAAGAGCCTTGAACCAGCTGTATCAACGATCATGCGACTTGACCTTCTTCTCAACCAGCTACATCTTTTGTGTCTACTTTTTCAGCAAGATCATATATCAATACTATGCAATTAAAAATATAAATAATAAATTATTGGTATAACAAAAAAAATACGAAGTATTAAATCGTTAATGTGTATATGTAGTTTTATCAATCAATTTGAAAACGAAGAGTATCTTTGTTGTTGAACCGTGGTGCCTTTTGTTTGACTACAATAAGATATCCTTTTGACTGTTATTACAATCTCCACGTGACAATCACGTGACAACAACAAGCTTGCATTTTAGTTTTTAGATTTCTTCGTTAGCGTTGTGTTTTAAGATTTGAGAATCTTTATTGGGCCTTGATTCTCAGTTAGGCCACCGGCCCACTGTCATCGAGGAGAAACGAATTCATATCACCTAAAATACATTATCTTTTTGGGTTTGAATCTGATCTGTTCATTACATATTAGCAAGAATCTTAAATGATCCATGTGCACTAAAAGTTTGGACTGGACTGATCATCATTATGATCAGACGGTCTATATTAAAACACAAACGGTGAGGTAATGCAGAGGATCCAGACTCGAAGAGAGTAGGTGCATCCCCACACAGATCCGCCACGGTTTTCGAATAATTTTTGAGCTTGGAATTCAGATCATCCAATTAGAATCTGATTCAATTCAATTAATTTGAATATTCCATTAAAACAAAAAATCCAAATTGAAACTCAAATTTTAAGTTACTTCAGAAGATTTAAATTTACAGGTTGATGGATAAGGCTGCTAATGAGCCGAGCCGGCTCATGAGCCAATGAGTTAAACAGCTCCATAAATTGCATCGAGCCAGGCTCTAAACTAAATAAAGCCCGAACTCGGCTCGGCTCATATTTTATCACTCAAACAGGGCTGAGCTAGAGCCGAGCTGAGCCGGCTCATGAGCCAATGAGTTAGAGGATATGCAAACGAGGTTTATGAATTTTAGAGAGTTGTCGTAATATTCCATGTTGGAGCTATGCAAAATGAAAACCCTTTGTTATTTTTTAGCATGTGTATTTAGAGATGGTTATCAAATTATCTTGTGTCAAATTGATATGTTGTTTGTATTTTTTTTTTCTAATGCAAGGTATTAATTTGAATATTTCTAAATGATATGTTAATTTTTTTAATTGTAGTGAATTTTTGAATTTCAGTAGATTTTACAAACCAAATGAATGTTTAGTTTTAGTGTTATAATTTGAACTTGAAATGTGATATAGTGAAGATTTTAATGTTTAGTTTTAGATAGTATACGGAGCTCATCAATGTTTAGTTTTTGTGTTATAATTACAAAGCACATGAATGTTTAGTTTAGATTTTAATGTTTGTTTTTCTAATGTTTGGCATGAGTTGAGCTCGCGAGTTATGAGCCGAGTTGGAGCCGAGCTGAAGGCTCAAACTCATTAAATTCAGCCGGGTTTTTTTCTTCAAGACCGAGCCGAGTCCGAGTTGGGCCTGTTTAGTTATATGACGAGCGGAGCTGAGTTTTGAGCTGAGCTTGGCTCATTAACAGCCCTATTGATGGAGTCTCTAGATTCCATTAATACGGACATCAGAGATGTCAAAAATTACAAAAGAGAAAAGAGAAAAAATTAAATTAAATAAAATTGGAAAATTGAAATTCTAATGAAAATCCATAAGTTTTATCTTTAGTGGGGTTCGAATTTTTATATATTTTCAATTTAATTTGCAATAGTTGAATTATGATATGTTTAGTAAGTTTTTGTTAATATTTTGAATTATGGAGCCAATATAATGTTTTTCTGCAATTTTTACTCATTTCTTTATTAATGTTACAAGGATTCTAATAGCGAGCATGTGTACCGTTTAACTAGAGATGTCCATTTTGTTGAGGCAGTGATGCTGGCAACTGCAATGAAGGCCTTTAGATCAAGTGCCAGATTTGTTTACATGTAAATTTTGATTCTTTTTTGTTATTCGTCTTATGTTTTTCTTTTTCATCGGTTTCTGTTGTTGTCTAGGAATTAGTCCTTGAATGGAGGCTTATTAATTTTTAGGTTCTTTGTTCTCTGATCTTTTTGTACTACACAGAGGTTTAATAAGAAATATCAATTTTTTTTTTGTTAGGCTTGCATTAGCCTGTTCAAATCCTACTTTTTTTTTAAAACATGTTGTCGTTATTCTGCATATATTTAATTAACATTAACATAATTTGTGTGGAAACTCTAGATGATATCATTAACATTAGGTGTTACTATACATCAATATATAAATATTCAGCATAAATGCAATTCACACATTACAATATTCTTATTTAATTGAGTGTTACTATATCCAGAAACTCTAGATGAGATCACTCAGTTTTGACTTTTAAGTTTTAAATTTTGAGTTATTAAAATTTTTAAAAATAGAGGCATTTGAATCCTGCTCTAGTTATATTTAGATGGAAAAATAACTAATATGGAAAAATATCTAATTGAAAAACTTATGATGAGTATATATCTAAATTTCTCTTGATTAAATTTTTTGGATGTTGTCCCTTTGAGTCTTAGCATCTGATGAAATATGAATTATGAAATTCTATGCATGCAAGATCATGAGATCTTCAAGATGATTCTGTCGTAACATTTGATTGTTAGATGTCACAGTCTGAAGAATATATTTTGGGATTTTCACATACATATCCAGTGCAGAACATAGTTCAATTGAAAGGTGCTAAGCCACTCCTGTAAATTGATTTTTATTTTTGATTTTTGTCCTTTAATTTTTTTGCTTTTTACATAAATTAATATTACTGGTCCCACTCATAAAATAAAATTACATGGCACCTATTTATCTAACTCTCTGTCACAATTTTCTAGTTCAGCCCATCCATATCTATAGATATCTATAGGATCTATGATCGTATAAAATATATTATATGTGGGTAAGTTCAAAATAAAGGAATAAATATTTTTTTCATTAAGGGATTTTGATACATTCTAATATTTTTTATTACCGTAAACTTAATTAAATATTTGTATGAGGAAGAATGTTCAATTTGTTCAAAATAAGAAAAAATCTAACATATATTTAGCAACAACACGTCAGTACATTTAATGAAAAATATGTTCAATTTTGATAAATATGTTCAGTAAATTTAAAGGCGGCCTATCTGACATTCTGAGCCCATATTTATTTGTTATTGTAATATACGTACCTTTACAGCACTCGCCACGAGAAAATGCTGATAAATAGATGCAAATGTGATTCACCCGGCCTGTAAAGGCCCAATGTTGATCACGATCGGTTTATTGCGATAATCAAGATACAAGTTATTAGCAATGATATGGCAATCCACAAGTGCAAATATTATACTGGTAAGATACCTGGAGAAAAGAGATGGAAGGCACATTGGGTTGGGTCTGATTAGAAAGGCTCTCAAATGCCATCTTGGAGACAAAATGCTCGGCATCTTTGCGGCGATTGAAGGTTTCAGGTGAAGTGAAAGTTTGACCCGCCACATGAACAGTTGCACGGAAACACGGTTCATGTGGCAAACCTTGGGTTTGAAAATGGTAGTCTGGTTTGTCAAAGCCATGGGTTGTAGCATAGGCGATTAGCTTGCCTTTGTATAAATACATTTCTGTTATGAAATTATAATAAATAAAATGGCATTAGTTCAATTTTGGGGCTAAATTGAATCTTAATTTGGAGAAGAAGAGATTTACGAGAGGGTTTGCTGGAAGAAGATTTACGAGAGGCTAAATAAAATGCTAAATTGAATCTTAATTTTGGGGCTTAAACAGAGAGAGAGATTTACAAGAGGGTTTGCTGGAAGAAGAGATCGCCTCCATTGCTCAGTACTTTTCTAGGTTTTTACGGCTTGGCTTCCTTCTCTAGAAGCAAAGCAACGGGTAAATGCTCTCCACTACCCACTCGAATTAGTATTCTCTGAGTTAACTCAAATTTTAAGTTTAGATCTCGGCCGCCCGATTTAGATCTGCGATGATCCAGATTCTAATCGGACGGTTTTGAAATAAACTGAAACGGTGCGTTAATGCAGAGGATGGTGACTCACACAGTCTATCCCCACTCACGGGCTTATCGTTTTCCTAGTTATATTTGTTCAGCTCCTCTCCAATCAGATGGAGCGAATTGTTGGATCTCTATCGTTTATAATACAATGGACGGGTCAGATTACTTCAATCGAACAACGATTCAAAGGATGTACTAAATGTTCCAAATTTGACTGAAAACGTTATTTTTTTTATAAGAAAATTACATTATCAAATCCAACCATTAATTTTTTAAAATATACGAATTTGATAAGCAGTTAATTTTTTTCCCGAATTTCGATATAGATAAATAGTTGGATTTGAAAAAGCAGACTCCCTGCGATTCTTTGAAAATCGCAGCAGATTTATTTTATAGTTTTATGACTGAAAAATTATTTGTTTCTTTTTGTTTTATTTGACATGAAATCAGAAATATGTCATTTTTTTAGGTTGATTTATTATTTTTTATTCTTATTCCATAAGTAATAAGTAAAAGGGAAATAAAATGTAAGCTTTGGTTTATAAAAGTGATAAATCAATATAGAACATTTATTAATAAATGACGTCACTTTGTTATGAAAGTGACGCGAGTAATGACGCGATTCTTTGTTCTCATTCCACATGTTGCATGCAATCAATATTTTTTATTCTTATTCTCATTCCAGGATTAATATAAAAGTGACGCGAGTAAGAGGACACCGCAAACATGCTACATACAGATCCAGAAATAGCTAGAGTGATAGCCACAGCTGCTTACATTTCTTTCCATTGAGATGTGTAGTGCTCCTTCCACAGTTCCACTACTGATTTACAGTTGCACTTCGCATATTCTCATGGATTGATCCCTTTATTTCTACGTTAATGATCTCATCGATCTAGAGTTTCTCGATATAGTTGTTGGATAATTAATCTAACGTTGGACTAATATGTAAAATAATTTTGTATTGTATACTGTCAATTTTATGCTCAATTAAAAGTAGTCATATGCATTATATAATTTATTAAGCATTAATGTGTCATATAGGGTGTGAACCTTTAATGTGTAGAACTTAAGGTGTAATACTCAATTTAATTATGGGTTGAATTGAATAATTACAACATAAGACAGCCAAGAGTCTTCTTGGGCTATATATATATATGATTTGGTCCCCCAGAATACAAGGCAATCTGAATTCACTTCTTCTTATCCCATTAGAGAAAAGTGTGAGAGACTTTGGAGAAGGCAGAACAAAGGAAACTCTCTAAAGAGCCTTGCTATTCTGGAAGAACCGAATCGGTGGCGCTCTCTCGTACAAAACAGTCAAGGATTAAGGTACGCTTCCGCTATTCAGTTTTATATTCAACACAGATGGTCCTGCGGTGGCCGATGATGGTTTTCGTCGGTTCCAACAAGTGGTATCAGAGCCGCTCTGTGTTTGAAAGAAGTTTTCTGTATTTTTCGGTACAGTTATGATATATGGTTGAATTTCTGATCATTTGGCGATATTAGATTTGTTAAATTGATTAATTTTGTCCTTCAAATTCGGTCCAAAACCTTAAAATCGCCATTTCTGATCTGAGTTTCGCGCATGGTCCGCGTGTGAACCAAGTTTAACCAGAAATATATCGATTTTCGGCGTCGTTTCAGTTCATAAACCGCGTATACACCGAGATTCTGCCGCTCGCGTCGATTCCGTCGAGTCCTGTGGACCGCGCTAACTGCAGTGAATAATTTTATTCGGGTGGACCGCGCAAAGACCGAATTTGGATTAATTTGTGGTTTTTTAAATAAAATATTTGACTAGGTCTAAGCGCTAGTGAATCTGTACTGAATTTTATTGGACCCAAAATTGGACCATAGCATTTAGCACTAATTATGAGAAAAGGTTTGACCTTCGGTATGTGTGCTTTCATGTATAATCTACTTAAGCCTTTGTTTATGAATAAATTTTGTTTAAGCCTCTGGTTCGGTTTTTAAGTATGATTTAATTAGGATAAAGATGATTATGATTAATATAAATCCACAAGTAATTAAGAATCAAAATAAGAAAAAAGTATATTTGATTCTTAATAAAGTTTAAGTGGATTTAAATTTTGAATTATATCGTGGTAAATGTACATTTATAAGTGGAATAGAAAATGACTCACAAAAGGAAATATAATTGGATTTAGATACACCTTTTATTGGTGATAAGATGTAGAAATCCAAGTACATTGTGATTGAGATACCACTACATATGTATATTTTTGGTATAACATAAGAATTAAGTTAATTACGGTTGAACTAAATCCATAAGGCAATCGAGAATCAAAAGAGGAAAAATATATATTTGATTCTTAATAAATTAAGGATGGATTTAGATTTATGTTTAAACCGTAATTTTAGATTTTGGATATAATTTTAAGTTCGAATAAAAGGTATTAAAGTTATATATTTTAAAATATATTGGTTTCAATCGCACCTCGCCAAAGTGAGCTCTCCTTTTGAAATTAATTTATTTTAAAATATAAAAGGTTTTATTGTGTGCATGTAATGAGTGTAAATATTCGTCGGCCCAAAGGAAGACCAATATTTATTAAAGTTGCATGTGCGCCTTGTGGTAATAAGTGCAGTGATGATTGTTTGGTTTTTTTTTACGTGTGATCAATTTAATCGGCCCAAAGGAAGGTTAATTGTTCGACATGTTACTTAATTATCAGTGCTTGATTACTACGCCAAGATATCATAAGAAGTTAATATTTTAGTCCAAAGACAACTTATTAATGGAACCGATATCTTGAGGTAATGGGGTTTACCTTTATTTGAATTTATTATTATATATGGATATTTAATGAGTATGTAGTGTTTGTTTTTTTTTCTAATTTTAGTTAATATCAATTATAGCATCAAATTTAAGGGAATGAAAGAACTTATTGTTAGTTCTAATAATTATGGATCTTGACATTGCGTTAAGGATTGATTCTCCAATACTTACGGTTATGAGTACCTCTAATTTAAGAGGGAGAAAGAAAAGTAGGAGAAGTCAAATCGCATGTGTCATATGATCATAATAAAAGAATATTCTAGAAGCATTTAGGGGCACTTTTACGAATAATTTAGTTAAGGCTTATGAATTCCTTTCGACTATTGAAAATAGATTTGTTAAGACCGAATAGTTCAAGTTGATACGATCTTAGTAAATCAAATTTTCAGTAAGGTATAAAGTCAAAGGAATACATACAAGAAATAAGAGTATGGTAGCTGCATATACAACACCTCAATAGGAACAACAAAAGAAATCGGTTAAACATGATGGTAGTAGTTGTTTCTTTTGAATTGTTGAAAAGTATAAAGGATTAAACAATTAAGTACTTGTCATGCTTTGCGTGTCAAGAAAAGTATACTTATTAATATGGTTTGTTTTGAGATTAATTTAACTTTGATACTTAGACACACGTGGTGGATAAATTCTAGTGTAATAACTCACATCAGTGTGTCTATGCAAGGTTGTTTGAGTAGCTGTAGCCTAGTGATGATGATAGATACATCTATATTGGCGACGACGAGAATGTTAAAGTTGAAGCAATTAGAAAGTTAGATTATTATTGAAGATTAGATTTTATTTGAATCTCAATGAAACATTTAAGTTTTGTCTTTTGGACGTAACTTAATTTCTATTTTTGCTATGTACAAGTATGGATTTACTTGTTATTCTAGAAATAGAAATTTTGGTTTGTTTCATGATTCAAAATCGGTTGGATCTAAGTCTTTTTCGATTTTAATAATCTAAATTCCAAAGACATAATTGCTTAATATAACGAGTCCTTGCATTTAAGTATTTATGTTAATAAAAGTAAAGTAATGAGAATTTTGGTTGCATTATGGCACAAGTGTTTCAGTTATATCTCCCGATGGAGATAAAGACTTGTGTCAGAATGGAATTCTCGAGCATTTGGATAACACAGATTTGATATTTGCGTTGATTGTATTAAGATAAAACGAACCAATTTGAGGCGATTTATAGCCAACAAGTCTCAGGATGTCTTGGAACTAATAAAATTCAGATATTAGTGAACTATTTTCTTACGGATGTTAGAAAAAGGTACATTATTTTATTATGTTTATAGAAAAATATTTTAGTTATGGCTATATTTATCACATTTACCAGAAAGCATAGTTTTTTGGATGTGTTCAAAATTATAAGACAGACATTGAAAATGAACTCAACATAAGGGTTTTAAGTGTCAGCTTTGACTGTCGTGTTCTATACAATAGTAGATATGACGGTTCAGGTGAACATTATATTTTTTTATTACTTTGGAAATAAGGACTTAAGATTGCAGCTTATATTCTTAATTAAAACATTACAGTTTTATAATCCCACAACAAGGTCAATTTTTTTTTTTGGAAGAAAAATGCAAAAGTTCTTTGAAGATGTTGAGTTTGCCGGGGGAAATACAGTTCAAGATTTTATCTTCGATGAGGAATATGTAAATATTCCCACAGGTGTTATTGGCATTATTTAGGATTTCGATCCTGGTTTTGTTCAAGACACAATAATCAATGATAATACCGAAGAGCAAACTTTAACACCTCAAGAACATGTGTCATTAAGGATATCCACTAGGTAAAGTGGGTAGATGTCATGATATGGAGATGAAGTTCATGAAAGCCTAAGATATTTGTGATATTGTTCATTTGCCATAAGGTACAAAATTCAATGGTTTTAATGGAATTTGAATGGCAATGTGGGAGCAATACAAAGTACGTCTAGTCGCATATGGCTTCACGTAGAAAAAATGACATTGGATATAAAAAGACTTTCTCTTCGGTTACTTTGAAAGTCTTTCATGATAATAATGACATTAAATGTGCATTTTATATCTTGAGTTATATTAGATGGATGTTAAGATGTCATTTCTCAATAGTAGTATTGATCGATGATATGATTTATAAGGTGTGACCATAAAATTTTGAGTCATAAGATCTAAAGCATATGCTTTGCAAATTCAGAAAATCCATCTATGGACTCAATCAAGTATATTATCGACAATGGTATTCAAAATTGGTCAAGTGATCATCTCGTTTGGTTTTGAGATGAATTTAGTCGATGAATGCATATACCATAACTTATGTGGGATTAATGTTACTTTCTTGGTTTTATATGTCAGTGACATATTGCTTGCCACTAACAATATAGGTTTGTTGCTTGACATCAAGAGATTTCTATTAGGAATTTTTTGAGATGAATGATCTTGATGATGAATCTTTTGTGTTAGGTATAAAAATACATAAAAAACAATCTCGATGTATTCTCAGGTTGTCACAAAAGAACTATACCGTATAAGTTTACAAGATGGCATGCATTAAAATAAACCAAGAAATATCTCTATATATAAAGGAGACGAGTTTAGTCTCAATCAGTGCTCTAAGAATAATTTTAAGAATAAATTAATACATAAGATTTCCTATGTTTCGGTAGTAGGAAGTCTGAAGTATACTCAGGTTTGTACGTGTCTAGATAGTGCGTACATAATTAGAATGCTAAATTGATATTAAAGTAATTCAAAAACAGACCATAAGATAGCAGCCAAAAGGGTCTTGCGTTATTTTTTATGGAAAATAAAAACTACATACTCACATATCGAATATCAGAAAAGTTTGAGATCATTTGGTATACTGATTTCGATTTTGGTAGATACCAATAAAGCATGTTATAACATGTGTATGAGGTATCTAATTGGTGAATATAACTGTGAAATTTTGTCACATGGCTGTACGAAGTGGATAAGAATTAAATACCACTTAAGTTATTTTGTGACAATAACCCGATAGTTTTATATTCCAATAATAGGAACTTGACAAGGTCAAAGAATATAGACCAAGTTCTGAGTTGTAAATGAAAGAGTTCAGAATGGACAGTTGTCTATCGAGCATAATGGCACAAACTCCGTGATTGCAGCTGCATATTAAAGGATTGTCACCCAAAAGGTTTCATGAGCATGCTGCTCGTATGGGTGTCATGTCAAATTAAAGATCTTCAATTTTTGAGGATATTCAGATTTTAGTGGGAGTTTGTAATTATGCTTGTATGACATATGCGGTTTTCAGTTTTTTAAAGTTTAAGGATATTTCTGCAGAAATAAAGTTTCAGTTTATTCACATTCTGACTCTATTAAGGTTGATCTCATTTAAGGGTGGACCAGTTGAAAATAGTCACGTTATGATCATATTACGTGAAATTTTCATGCTACATATCCACATCATGATTCATGTCATTTAGTTATGTCAATATATGTGACCATTGTTGGTTGAGTTACGAATAAATGTGGCAAAAACTGCTTTGATTCTATATTAATATAATTGATGGACGGAATTGTTCGGGACACATTTCGGTTATGACAGAAAAGTTGAGCTCACTACGGTTATTAACAATATAAAATTATAAGGTTTCACATATAGTCCAAGTGGGAGATTGTTGGATAATTAATCTAACGTTGGACTAATATGTAAAATAATTTTGTATTGTATACTGTCAATTTTATGCTCAATTAAAAGTAGTCATATGCATTATATAATTTATTGAGCATTAATGTGTCATATAGGGTGTGGACCTTTAATGTGTAGAACTTAAGGTGTAATACTCAATTTAATTATGGGTTGAATTGAATAATTACAACATAAGACAGCCAAGAGTCTTCTTGGGCTGTATATATGTCACACCCCGCAGCCCAACGAGGCGCGACAGGTGCTCTCCTGCCGTAGACATACGGTTGCCCGTATGCCTACAAGGCAATTACGATATAATAGTAAATGAAAACATAAACAAACAACCAACAACAAATAACATAAATCCCAGCTGGTCAGGTAATATCATACAAACCCGTATCTCGATGGATACGCACCACAAAATGACACAGAGATCATATATGTACACAATCAAAACATAACTATATACATACACTACTAGAATAATCGTTTTTTGCATGCCCGGCACCAGTTTTTTGCATGGTTGTGATGGCTCATGCAAAAGAAATGGCGTTTGTTGACTTTTTAAACTTGTTGGATGCGAATCCCCATGTAACAGGTATCGCATGCAATTGTGTGAAGCGCAACCATGCAACTGTGTGATGTTCGGCCATGCAAATAAGTTTTGAAGGTCAGATATTATAATTAATTCGAGGTCCATGCAACAACTCAACTCCATGGACATGCAACTACTTAAAAACTTAGTAGTTATTATATTTAATTAAGGTCCATGCAACAACTCAACTCCCTTCTCATGCAATTACTTAACCACTTAGTAGATATTATATTTTATTAAAGGTCCATGCAACTACTTAACTCTGTGCCATGTAAATAGTCCACTATCACTCGCATGTAAATAGTCTGGACTGAAGTTCGAAACAATTGCATGGGCTTAACCATGCAATAGTTTACTTACTGGACACAGATTCATTTCTGTTTATTTGATATCTCCTTTTCAATGAAGCTTTTAATTAAAATTCACAACAGCACAAATAATAGCAGTATATAGTAATTCAATACTTTGATAACTTAATTAAATTCTTGCATTTAGAACAAACCTTCCAAAATAATGGAGGAACAAAAACAATTGTACAAAAGATGTATCAACACACATACAACTTTTGATTAACCAATATTGAAACTCTTGAACGGAAGCATATCGAGGTCCTAGAAACCAAATTCATCCTCATCTTGGTCCATGTCCAACTCTTCGTCACTTGAAAGTTCAATTTGGTTGACCTCTTCCTCATCCTCATCCTCATCCTCATCTTGCGACATTGCATCGTCTACTAGCTCGAACTCACCTTCAAGAGGGGCCAAACCATCCCAATCAAATTCTTCGCCATTTGAAACCTCAATTGCATGATCCGGCATTTCATCTTGGAAAAATTCTAGGTTAGCATCGACTTCGTCATCGGCACGAAACCTCCCCTTCGCGCTAGTTTTCATTGCCACCCACCATTGTTGTCTTTCAACTTTATCCGATGCGTAAGGAAGGTAGAAAACTTGGATTGCTTGAGGTGCCAATATAAATGGTTCATAATTTTTAAGACGAGAAGCATGTTTAACCTCCACAATTCCATGTTGGTTGTCCACCCTTACACCATTTGTTATGTCAAACCAATTACACTTAAAAAGAACGACCTTGTTGAATCCATCATAATCTAGCTCAATTACCTCTTGGAGAAGTCCATAGTAGTCTTGTGGTGTGTCATTTCCATCCCACTCCCCTTTAATGCAAACACCGCTACTATTTGTTGACTTGTTTTGCCCATATGCTTCCGTGTGAAATCGAAAGCCGTTAACTTCATATCCACCGTAGCATTTCACTTGTTTTTGTGGCATGAGTGCAGCCTTTCGGATGTAGAGGTCGCAATCACGATCGGATAGTACCTTCTTCCGTAGCCAATCTGCGAACCTATCTTCACGAACTTTGTCCAATTGCTGTGCCGATCTGGCTTGTCCAGAGTTTAGCATGCATGCATCAAACTCTCTACACATTCAAACATGTCAAAATACAAGAGATTAAGGTTGTGTTTAGAATAGGTACTTTTGAAATCATCAAAATAAACATGTCATAAGATTGTACCCTAGAAATTTATTTTTTATTTCTGGACAATTGAGGATGACATATGTGTGTGCAGCTTTAAATTCCTTCTCATCGAGTCCTTCGGTCCGACCGTGTCCAAAAACGTCCCGCATTATCAAATATCGATAGGCGTCTCTGCGGAGGGTTACTCGTTCCAACCCCTTGTTGCTTAGTTTTAGAATTCTCCGCAAAATAACGAGTGCAAAATGAACCAATTTCTTTAACAATTGTTGCCTCGACGATTGAACCCTCGACACGCGCCTTGTTCGTGACCTTCTTCCTCTGTTCTTTGTTTCGTCTGTAACAATTACAAGTGTTTAGATATGGAAGCAACAAGTGAATCACAAAGAAAGAGATTAAGAAAACACACACCTTTCACATGCATACATCCATCGAGCCCCTACCGGTCCACCCAATCTAGCCTCTTCACACACATGGACCACAAGATGCTCCATAGAATCGAAAAATGCCGGAGGGAATATCTTTTCCATTTTGCACATTGTGACCGCAATATCCTTTTCTAATTGATCGATACGGGATGGATCAAGCTCCTTGGCACAAACCTCTCTAAAGAAGCTTGAAATCTCGCACAAAACATCCCATACGTAATCAGGGACAAAGTCTCGAAATGCAACCGGAAGAAGTCGCTCCATGAACACATGCAAATCATGGCTTTTTAGCCCATTTAATGTGTTTGTTTTGAGGTTTACACATCTTGACCAACTCGATGCGTATCCATCGGGGAACTTGACATTCTTCTTGAGCCAAATTAAAACCTTCCTCTTATTTTGTGGAGAGAGTGTGAAGGGAGCCTTTGGTTTTTGCATTTTTCCGGGATGATCCGGGTACGGTATTAGATTCTGAATGGAACGATTGCAAAGAAGAGCCAAATCTTTCCGCGCCTTTTCATTATCCTTGTTTTTGGCCCCCATGCCTAGAACTGTGTAAATCAAATTTTCCGCGAAATTCTTCTCCACATGCATCATGTCAATGTTGTGTTGCAACAAATTGTCTTTCCAATACGGCAAGCTCCAAAAAATACTCTTCTTTGTCCAATGGTGGGTGACACCATAACCTGGAAACTGGTCAAGGCCAATCTGTTTACCCCATTTCATCCTCCCTAGTTTATTTACCATCGCTAGCCGCTCCTCTCCCGTTATTTTTCGTGGTGGTCGATCAAAATCTACCATACCTTTTTGGAAATTATTCTTATCGCGACGAAATGGGTGATCTAGAGGCAATAAGCATCTATGACAACCCCACCATGTAAATTTCCCACCATACTTTAGTCGGAATGCCTTTGTTGCACCCAAGCAATGAAAACATGCTAATCGGCCTTTAGTACCCCACCCACTTAGCATCTCCAACGCGGGGTAATCGTTTATCGACCAAAGAAGTGTTGCTTTCATTGTGAAATTCTCTTGTTTAGACACATCCCATGTAACCGCTCCATCCTTCCACAATTTGTTCAATTCATCAATTAAAGGTTCAAGAACAATGTCAATGTCCCGACCCGGATGCTTAGGTCCCGGAATGACAAGCGCGAGAAACATGGTATCTTCTTTCATTATCATTCCGGGTGGTAGGTTATACGGAAAAACTAAAACCGGCCAACAAGAATATGGAGATGCATTTGAGGTGAATGGCATGAACCCATCCGTCGTTATCCCCAACCAAACATTTCTCACATCTTTAGCAAATGATGGATATTTCCGTGCGAAGTGCTTCCAAGCCTCACCATCTGCGGGGTGCACCATAATTCCGGGCTTCTCACGAAAACCTTCCTTATGCCATCTCATTTGGACCGCATTGAAGTGGGTCATGTACATCTTTTGCATTCTTGGGGTGATAGGTAGATAACGAAGTATCTTTTGTGCAACCGGTTTGGCATTCGTATTTGATCCCATTGGCTTATATCTCGGTGTATGACATACATCACAACTTGTCTTGTCCTCTCTATCCTTATAGTAGAGCATACAAAAGTTTGGGCATACGTCTATATTCTTATGCTCCATGCCGAGCGGCTCGACCAATCGATTGGCTTGATAGAAGTTTTCCGGCATTTTTCCACTAGGGGGAAGCACGCTTTTGATAAGACTCATCATCCCATCAAAGCATTTTTGGCTCAATTGATGTTCCGACTTCAATGCGAGTGCTTGTGTAACGGCCGATAAGATTGTGTGTGATTTGCATTTCAATTGGCCCGTCATGTTCTCTTCCCAAAGCGGTGTATCCGATGCGGCCATCATGTCGAAGAATCTTTTGGCCATTCCGGTAGGTGTATCCTCCTCCCAATTGAAATCTTGCCCAGCGGCTGCCCTTACCATATCCGCTCCCACTTGATAATTGTCATTGATCAAATCTGATGGTGGATGGTGCGAGACATGTTGAGATGTCTCCTCACGTTCCTCTCCGTGTGCGTGCCAAATTTCATATCCAGGACGAAAGCCGGATTGGTAAAGATGCATTCTCACGGTTTGCAATTCTTTGGTGTTGAGGTTTTCACATTTCATACATGGACATAAGATACATTCCTTGCCATTGAGGAGAGTCACAACCGAGGGGTCAGATTTCGCTAAATCAACAAATTCTTTCACACCCTTTATGAACTCGGGTAGTATCTTTCCATTGACATTTAGTCGATTATACATCCATCTACGATCCGTTGCCATTTAACTATTAAATTGTTGGACAAGAGGTATGAGTTAGCAAACATCAATTTTTTACTGTGAATAATAGAAATAGGGTATAGGTTTTGATAAATGTAGGACAAATTAACAAATCCCGGGACCGGTGTCAAATAATGACGTACCTCACTCTCTAAAAACGATTTGATATACAATGCCATTACAAGGAAAAAAACGAGCTCAAAAGAGTACTTACCTCACTCTCTAACCTCCAACGAACTGCAGCTCCCTTCTATGGTTCAGCGGATTAGAAAGACTCCAAGGGGTTTTCTCTGATCTTGGAATCTTGCGGCCAAATCACTAGCTAAAGACACGCTTTTTGGTTGGCTTTTTTGGCGGAGACACTATGACCTATTTTGCGGAGAGACCAAGTGTAAAAACGATTGATTAGAACAATGAAAACGACCTTTTGGGGTAAAATTACAGAGAGCAATTATTTTTTGTATCGGACTGCCGATGTAAATGATAGTACATCCTTTTGGGGAAATTTTTTTTTTCTTGGCGTACCCCCAGTGTACGCATCATATTAAACTGCACCCTATGTATACCCCTTCTCAGACATACACAATAAAAGAAAATGAAGACATGGAAAAGTTAAGAGCACATAGTTTTGACATAAGGCTCACATCCTACTTACTGTCTTCACATCCTACTTAGAAATTAATTAACATAGTTTGACAAATCACTATACGGCATCCAATACATCACAGTAAACATATCACATCCTACTTAATATTATTACAAATTACTGCTTCAATCTTGATCATGTGACTGCAGTGGATCGTCTCCCCCTCCCCCCCCGCTGGCTCCCCCACCATCATTTCCCTTTGATGATCCCCCCTAAAAAGCAAGGAGAAAATGTTTGTTAACAATGATTCAAACATACTTAGTTGTTTTCATAAATGAGGCAGGATTGAGGTCAGGAACTTACGTGAAAAGTTGTAAGAGGCGCTCCAGTCCGCTTGAAGAGCTCTGCAAATAATTTTTTGTTTTGTTCCTCCTTCTTAAACTCCTCACGGTCTGCATTGTGTCGGGCCTCTTGGGCAGCAATGTCAGCCAATAACCTCCTTCGTTCAGCTGCCACCTGAGACTTAATCATCACTACCACCTGAGACTTGGTGAATGTTGTACTCTCATCTTCAGCCGAGGTGGCAGTGCTCTTGGCATGATCCGACAATGTAGCATCCTCTTTAGCCAATTCTTTGTTCCCTTTGCATGTTCTCGACCGGTGTCCAAAGCCGAACAAGCGGCCTTTAGCATCCTCTCCATCAACGGCAATATCCCATAGATCCTCGTCAGACATACGTGCATTGTAATTTTCCTTCAAATCCTCATATAGAGCCTGCATTTGAAAAATAAGAATTCTAGTTTTAGTAATCACTTTTTGGGAATGAATTGGTTCAGGTCAGAGTGTAAGGGTACCGGGGATTTATAACAAAAGGGATAAAAGTAGGTTACCATTTTTTCTTCTGCCTTTTTGTTTACGTACACCTTTGCAGCGTGCGTCTCCTTCGTGTGAATACGATCGAAAACCTCCTTCAGAGTGACAGACGATCCCTTCTCAGATTCCTGCAGTTACAACATTTGTTAATGAGTTTTAAGTAATTAATAAACATAAAATTTGTCAATGGAAACCTACAAAATATAAAATAAAAGGTACCATCTTGCACTTGTGACGAAACAGTGACCTGGAACCACCCAGGTGATGGATGACCGACCCATCCTTTGTTTTGTTATTCCGGTTGGTGGATGACATTTTATCCCATTTATCCTTTGACCAAATAAGACACAACCCCTTCCAGTGTTGCGGATTCTTGCACCACTGAGGCGGGAAGTCTCTCCACAGTAACTTGTCCTCTGTGTATTTCTTTGTGTACTTGCCTCTCAGTACTACCAACTCACGACTGTATGCATCTGCTGCAATTGTCTCAAAGACTTGCAGACAGCGTTTCACGCTTCCCCCTCCCCCCAAGAATAACTCTGCAAGAATTTTTTGAGTATTTCCAGCCTCGCCTTAACGGGAAACATATTGTAAGTCCTATATGGACCCGACATATTCTCCAAAGTTAGGACCCTTATCGTGGCAACCACCCTTGTGCAAAGAGGAAGGGATGTGAACTCCGCATCACCGACAACAAACAATTGAGGTCTACTGCCAAAATGTGATGGTTTACGACCCTTGGCCATACCTCGGCCCCGCCTCACATCAGACTTCTGCCCCCTTACCCTCCTTCTTTTCGCCTGGCCCTCAGCCCCTGTGGCATTCTCATCGTCGAGTTCCCTTCCCGAGGCATCCAGTGCTTCCTCACAGTCACGAAGTGCAATGCGTTTGCACCCTCTCTTACCACCATCGTCATCCACGACCGCTGGATGCGTGCTATCCTCCTCTGAATCAGCTGTGTCTTCCTCGTACTCTGACTCTCCCTGCTGAGTGGCATCAGACTCGGGCCAATCATCCCATTTGGGATCACCGGCCTCCGGCTGTAGCGGTGAATTGGGGACTGAATTGGGGGTTTCTGACAATGAAAAACATATTAAGAAATATAAATTCTGACTTTCATCCAAAGGAAACCAGTAGGGAAAGAAACCTCAATTATGTAACTCAGCAGGTTTTATTTTTCTAGATTGTATCAAATTGTGAGATATAGGAAGGGTTCAAGTGAACTTTCTTATTGGAGGATGGATACACACAATGATTTAACTCATATTTGGGGCAATAGACATGACAACTCAATTACAAAAACAAAGCAAAATTTATTAAACTGTACCTTTGCTCGATGAGTCAGATGTTGATGAGCCACGGCCTCTTTCGGTCATGTCATGTTGTTGAACCACCGGGTTGGGGGTGCCCGACTTGGGGGGTGTTCCTACAATCAAAATGAAAGCCCATTAGAACATTCATCTTTATTCTAACATTTTCAATCTATCTATCCTTCTCATCTTTATTCTAACATTCTAAAACTATCTATCAATCATTAACTATTCCTTAATAAACATTAAGGCTTGTAGAGTTGGTCATCTTAAATTAATGTTCTCTTTTTCTCAACCTAGCTCTATCCAGTGCACACTCAAGAGCGAATTGCTATTAGTCTATTACTAATCTGATTAGAGCATGAATTTGTAGACAAGAAAAAGTTGATAAAATGAAATGAAAATGGCCTCAAGGATTAAAAAGATATTTCCTAGTAAACTATTTATTATTATTGTTTTTTGGTGGCATTAGTTCTCTTTTGATGTCTGAAATCTAATTAAAGGCTAAAGTGCCGCCAAAAGATACATCAGAACTCGAAAATTATGAAAATCAAAACAAGAATAAGAAAATTGTGATATATATATTTAAGGATAAAAGCATGGTTTTATATTTTTTACCATTATAAGAAACCCTTTTTTTTTTGTGACGCGAACCGACTTTTTTTGTGATATCTTGTATTGTTTTTTCCCTTGTATAATTATTGCAAACTGTAGGTTGTAAACAATTAAACAATGGAATATAATGAATGGTAAAATAAATCATCAATTCCAGCATCAATTCCAGCATCAATTAAATAATGAAATATAATGAACGGTACCTTGGTCAGCTTGTGACGGATCTGGCTTGTTGAACCTCGATGAGCGGCGGGTGGGGCTGCACGTGCTCGACCTGCTGCGTTTGGCTCGGCCTCTGACTGTGTTAGGCGGTGGGTCAGCAGGTTGGGAATCCTCTGACGGTGGAGGTGGCAAGTCATGGGCAACAGGCAGTGGATTATGCAGAGGCACAGTTGATTCAGGTTGCTTGGGGGGTTCTGACTTAGAGGGTGCTGACATGGAGGGTGCTGACATGGAGGGTGCTGACATGGAGGGTGCTGACATGGAGGGTGCTGACATGGAGGGGTCTGGCTCTACCTCTTGCTGAAGTATTGGAGGTGGCACATCGCGTTGCACAGTTTCTGCTGCGACAGAGGGCTCAACCGGGGGTCCTACAACCAAATTGGAGACCACTATTATAGCTTCAGTGGTATTACCCTATATCTTTTTATCATCTAAATTGAAGAATAGATACATAATTATACACAATAAAACTGCACCCTATGGTTTGGACTTGTACTGTTCTGACTTGTACTGTTCACTATTTCTATTAATGCCTAAGTGCGAATTAATTATCTTCTTCTTTATTGATAATATAAGCAAAGACTGCATTTAATTATCAAGGGTAAAACTGGTATCAAGACAAAAACAGATTCTTCAGCACTTAATATAGTGTTTTCAGACCTGAAAATAGCATCGCCCTTACAAAATAATCCTTGCTTAGTAGCTTAGTTTGTCAAGAATTCTAAAATTACAGCTCTAAAATGTATAAGACGGTACCTTGGTCAGCTTGTGACGGATCTGGCTTGTTGAACCTCGATGAGCGGCGGATGGGGCTCCACGTGCTCGACCTGCTGCGTTTGGCTCGGCCTCTGACTGTCTTGTCAAGTTGCTGTGCCGGTGGTGGATTAGGCATTGGCACAGCTGCTGGGGTCTCGGGTGTGTTTTCCGGTGGGTCAGCAGGACCCGAATCCTCTGACGGTGGTGGCATGGAGGGCTTGGGGGGTTCTGACTTGGGGGGTTCTGACATGGAGGGCATGGAGGGCATGGAGGGTGGTGGCATGAAGGGCATGGAGGGTGCTGACATGGGTGGTGGCATGGAGGGCTTGGGTGGCGGTGGGTCAGCAGGCATTGGCACAGTTGCTTCAGGTTGCTTGGGGGGTTCTGACTTAGAGGGTGCTGGCATGGAGGGCTCAACCGGGGTTCCTACAATCAAATTGGAGACCACTATTATAGCTTCAGTTGTATTACCCTATATCTTTTGAGGGGTATACATGAAATTCCCCCTTTATTTAAGACAAGAATTCTACAATTACAGCTCTAAAATGTATAAGACGGTACCTTGGTCAGCTTGTGACGTATCTGGCTTATTGAACCTCGATGAGCGGCGGGTGGGGCTGCACGTGCTCAACCTGCTGCGTTTGGCTCGGCCTCTGACTGTCTTGTCAGGTTGCTGTGCCGGTGGTGGATTAGGCATTGGCACAGTTGCTGGGGTCTCGGGTGTGTTAGGCGGTGGCAACTTGGGTTGGGGATCCTCTGACGGTGGAGGTGGTGGTGGCACATCTGCTTGGGTTTTGTCAGATTTATTGAGCCTTGAACTTTTTCGGCGATATGAAATCGTGTAATTATTGTCATCCATGTATTCTGTGATTAATAAGAATTTAGTGTGTTAACTACAAGCAACAAAAGTGTAATTGAAATATATGTACTCTATTGAAATCAAGAAATTAGTGAAATCATGTAATTATTGTCAGCCATTTATTCCACCAAAAGTGTACTGGAATGCATGGCAAATACTAATCATCCTAATATAGCAAACCCTAAACCCTAAAATTCAGGAAATTCAGGAACTAATTTATTAGCAAACCCCTAAACACCTGAACCTTGCCGGGATCTTGAACTAATTTAGCAAACCCCTAAACCCTAAAATTCAAAAAAATCAGGAACTTCACGAATAACTAAACCCTAAAATTCACCACAGATTTCGGGTGGGGGTGGGGGGTGAGGGTTGGGGTTTGTTAGATCTATGGTACTTACCACTTGACGGCCGATCCCTCCTCCGATATCAGATCGATCGACACTACAAAGACTTGGGTAACTCCGATAGGCGACGGCGACGGCGAGGGAGACCTTTGAAGATGCGACTTGGGTAAACTCCGATAGGCGACGGCGCGACTTGGGTAAACTCCGATAGGCGACGGCGACTCAGCGAGGGAGACCTTTGAAGACGAAGGGTTTGTGGGAGAGCGACGGCCAGAGTGTTTGAGAGAGAGGAAGGGCTTACTGTGATGGAGTGGGATTTCAAAAAAATACGCTAAGTCCTCAAGTATTCTCGTGAGCATTAAGTGGGGAGAAGCTCTTTTCATGCACTCTGTGGTAGCGGAATCTAAAGTACTATATCGAGACCGTTCGATTAGGCTCTGACGCGAATTATGATGGATAATGTGTATCAAGAAAGGCCCGATCAGAACGGAAATATTCTATTACCTTAGAGAAAGACGTGCTGCATTTACTTGGGAGACCTACCCACTCGGTGCTCTTTAGCATCAGGTACCGTATACTTAAGTTTCAATCGGAACGGTTTGATCAAATCCTAGCACGATCATTGAAGCACCATATGCAACGTCTAGGGTCAGATTTAATAGTATATGTTGCGTTATTGCAGAGTGTATTCACCCTATACCAATATACAATTTCAAATCATTATATCACGTCCATTTATCGCCAATCGGACGGCACAAGAGTTGCAGCTGTGATGAATATGTACTGGAATGTACATAAACTATTTTGAAAAAATACGAAAATGCCTTTTTTTGGTTTTATTACAACACATCTGGCCAAATAATAATTAATAACATAATTTTATAGACTTTCATATTTTTTTAACCCCTTCAAATGTTAAAAACAAAATTGGACCGTCCATTTTGTCTCCAATTTTGAACGGTCGATTTGCGATGAAATGACTCAAAATTTATTTTAAAATGATCAAGAGTTAACATAGAACCTAGTTAGCACAAAATATAATAAGTTATGTTGTATATTGGTTTCGATCCACCGCAAAGTATTTATAGCCATTTGATGCTTCGATGTTCTGTCGAGTGGATGGAGGGGTGAATAAAACCTTTACTTGATGAAACTTTCCCGCAAGACATTAAATACAGTGTTCTTCGATTCCAACGGTTCCGATCGATCTCCGGGACCATTATTTTATTACATATTCATTTCCCCTTCCATCAAGAGTGTATGTTTCATATTGATACATAGAAGATGTCATCATATATATGCAACTCACATTTAATTGCAATACTAAATTTTAGGTATAAAATCATCTTACTATGAAATAAATTACAACATTGTTATTCATTATTGTATAACTATTATTATTATTATTATTATTATTATTATTATTTTCATTATTTCTTTAATTATAACATTGACATTAATTCTCACTAAATACATAAAATACTAATCATATACTATTATGCATCAAGAAACAAGGAAATACAATAATAATTTTTTAATTAAATCTACACATTCAACTTAAGAATAACAAACAAAATTATTAAATTTCTGAAATAAAATATACAATGACTTATATTAATGACCTACAAGTATTCATCATATTAATCACAAATTAAATATATATTTTCAGATCAAGTTGCTGTGTACTTAACCCATTCAACAAGGATTTTGAATGAAACTTCAAAGAGAGCTACTTCATCTACTGGAAGCGCAAATCTGACTCAATCCAAAGGAGACCGACTACTCTGCGCGTAGCCATTACCACTCTGTATGTAATCCAACTTAGGCGCTACACTGAAATTTCATTTCCCCCCATTCTCAATTTTGGGCGCTCGCTCACGCAGTCACGCACCTTGAGTTTCCGATCTCTGTGATATCTGATACCTTGAGTTTCCGATCAACAAAAATCTCAACCGTTCATACACAATTTGCAATAATCTCAAATTTGGAACGCTATCTAGGATCAGGACACGATGGTTGCACAAATAATGGTGTATCTCAGAGGATTAGTGCCACAGGGTTATTTTGCTCCTTTACCACATCGATTTGGTCGAGAGAAAACATAACCAGCCACCATTAACCTCCTCTCTTACCAAGAGAAAATTTCGCCTTTCACCATCTGAGAAAATTTCGCAAATTTTTGCAGCAAGGAAGTCTCACAATCTCTCTCACTTCCACTGCGCCCTAATCTGAGAAAGACATTAGGTACTGATCTCTCCTTAATTACTCAATATCTTCCTCTTATTTTCCTTTTGATTAGAGAATGTTGGAATTGAAGTAATGAAAGAACTATGTGCCAATCTGGGCATATATGTGTAAATTTGACCTAATTTGTTGGGATTTAAGCTAATTGTACAAGCAATTGGAATTTAGGCAAATTCTGTGACTGTGCAATGGTTGCTAATTTTGTACAATCAAATTTTTGTATTTCTCTTCAATGCAACTTTTTAGTTATTGGGAAACCTTTCAGCAAGACACATTATTAGGGAAGCTTTCAGGGCCAGTCTAATTTAACAAACCTAGATTTTATAATTATCATATTGGAATTGGTCTTAAGGTGTTTGATAAAATGCTCAAGTCAAAGTTTCCCTTCTGTTTTGGTCTAATTTCACTATTTATGCTTTGGTGTATGTATTACGTGTTTATGTAGAACATTTTCTCAATTTTTTCTTCCACAGACCATACTTATGCCTTCAAGATAATACATGTTGAACTAGCTAGTTCGATGAAAATTTACTATTTAGACCTTAAATACAGTTCATATTTTTTCATTAACACTTCTTCTGGTTTATATAATACACATCAAAAGACTGATAGTCACCAAAAATTTTCAGCATGAATTTAAGTTATTGGGAAAGCTTCCTGTAGTTATTACATTGTAGTTACACATCAATAGGGACTAATTTATGTTATTGGGAAAGTTACTTGTTATTACACATCAACAGGGACTAATAATTAGTTTCATTTTTACCCTTTATTTTTATACAATTGTAGTTACTTATTTTCTATTGTTGGTAGTGACAATCAATAAGTAATTGTACTTCACATATAGTGAAAATTCCTTATTTAATTTTCCAATATGATTTAATTTTACCTTTTTTTCGTATTTCTCATAATTGTTACTTTAACACAATTGTGTAATTCATATTTAGATCAAACATCCAATTTGTAGATAACAGCTTCGTTTTCTCCTTTCCGGTAAAAGACAAATGGGTCGTCCCAAGAAATCTCAACTAACAAGGGCAAAAGCTACCAAATACGGCAAGGGGAAACGTAGTACAGCTCCTACACACTCGGTGCGTGGTGGCAGTTTGAATGATTCCCTGGAAGTTGAAATTACACCGTCTCAACCTCCAAAGAAGAAGGGACGAGGCGCTGGAGAGATAAGGCCGGTGAAAGAGGATATCGCTGACCGACCAGTGATATGGCGAGTTGGACCACACGAGTTCAGCTGTGCAAAAAGTGCAAATAAAATTACAGCAACAATCACTAGGCTTGCCCTAAAATACATGCCTGCACCATTTAGATCTTTTCACAGCTTCGATAAGACAATAAAGGACAAAGTGGAGAGGGACTTTTTGGTAACCTTTTTTTTTATATTCATGCTTACCGATCACATACTACTACATTAATTTATCGGCTTTTAACTTATTGTATATGGTGTAATTCTGGTACTGTGATGGAATTGGGTTAGGCATCCAAACAAAGCAACATACAGGAAATGAAAAGGTCAAAATAACAAAGGGATAGGTTCAATTTCAAAATAAAGAACTATTGATTTCAAAATGGAGGGAGCATATAAGGGTGCTATATAAAGTTCCCTTGATTGTCTGAAATAGGATTCCAATGTCTTGTCAGCAATCGTTCTTTATTTAGTAATAACCTTCCCAAATATGCTTGAAATATGGCTTTCTAAACAAGGTTCCCTTGGCTGTAATAAATAAGCCTACATCGTGGCCAAGGGCTGTCAGTAATAGGGTTTCTCATCAAATAATTACATTTTGAAGAGTAAAAATTAGATGATGCTTTATAATCTTCTTGAATGTAGGAGAGATACACATACCACGAAGATGAAGATGTTGACTGCTGTCGTGCAGTACTCGATGCCATAGCAGCCAAAAGGTATTGTGAGGAGCTGGGTACAGCAAGGAGGAATCGTATTAAAAAATACAGGTGGGACATTGTTTCTTGGAAGACCGATGTGCCGCATTGGTCTGTAGTGCCCGAATTTTGGCGAGGTCTTTGTGATATCTGGTTCACAGAAGAGTGGCAAATGGTCAGTAAACGAAACCAGTTAAACCGCACCAGCTCTGGTGGTACGATCTCCCACTACGCTGGATCAGCTAGTGCTCACCAACATTTTGAGAAACTGGTATTCTGAACACTTACGCTCCAATATTATAATTATTTCAACATTAAACATTCATCTAACATTTAATTATCAAACTTGCTTTTCATCTACAGACTAAGCTGTTCAATGGGAGAAAGCCAACCATGGAGGACCTTTACATCCATATGCACTGTGCAAGAGAAAATGGCGTATCACCGGTTGTGGCTCAAATTAGTACGGCCAAGGAGGGTGTGGCTGAAGATAATGAAAACAGTGATGGTAATAGGGAAGTGGATCCAAGCTGCGAGGAGAGTACAATGGAGTTCGATATCAATACCTTGCAATTTACAAACACGGAAAAGGAAAATGTTTATGTAAGTTCAATTTACAAACACTGATTACCATTACAAATATAAAGGACTGGTAAGATGAAACATGTGGAAAGGGTAATTAAAAATGATGGAAGGGTAATTAAAGATGAAGGGTAAGGATGGAAGGGTAATTTAATATTAAGGGTAATTTAAGATGAAAGGTACATGTACAAAATTATTTGCCTCAACCCATTTAGCATGTAATGCCCACAATCCACAAAATACAAATCCTTTTCCAATTGGATTATTTTCGGCATTCCTCATATAAGAGCTTGATACTGGTCACTACAGCAGGCTTAAGGCACTGTCAATTTTATGTTAACTTAACAAATTCATTGCCATCTCATTTTCACAACATAAGTCTCGTGCCTCTTAGACATCTGCCTCTATATATAAAATTTCTCTTTCTCAATTTACACTTTAATACATCTTTATCATCTGTTCCAACTAATAGATGAAGGTTAAGGCAATGAAGGCTGATCAGGCCAATGCGGAATTGGACGAGAGCGCCTTATTTCTGACAGCCCTTGGCGGACCAAAACATGGCCGCGTTGTAGGCTTTGGAAGCGTGATAGCACCAATCAAAACAGCAAACAACCGAGACAGGCAGAACAACACCTCTTCTGTATCCGGGTTGACAAATTGTGGGCAGCAGGAAATCTTCACTAGGTCAGAAATGAATGCGATGATGGAAGAACGTGATCGTCATATCGCCGAGGAGCGTGCTCAGATGAAAAGGGATCAAGCACAGAACCTATTAATGTTCGCCCAATTGTACAAGACGATTGGGATCCAACAGCTTCCTTCACAGGTATGTCTTTACAGATTAGTGGCGAATATGGGTTCTTTCAAAACATCCGACTCCTTTTATAACATGGAAATAATGGCACATATTAGATTGCACTTTTTATAACAACAGCCTTTTAGAACAACTAATTACCTGTATTTTCACATTTTCTAACTTATGCACCAGCTACCACTTATGAACCAACAGCTGATGGTATAGTAGGAAATATGGGTTAGGTGCATGGTCCCACCTCTCAACTGATGGTAGTCACAGCTACCAACTTCAGAAAAAAAATCTAAGTGATTTTAATGTTACAAATCTGACAGGATGATCTCACATCTCAACCATCTCAAGAAGTACCCTCACACCTGGAAATGGAATTCAACCAGGTAAGTACCTTTACAATGTTGGTTGAACAATGCACTTATTTAAGTTATTTTGTGGCATCAACTGCATCATTTGAAAAACAAGCTCAATGTAACTTGGTCCCCTTAATTGGTAATAGTACTGTATGATAAATAATAATAAGTTGTTCAGAGGCTTCAACTGCATAAATAATTGTTATAACAATAACATGTTCTAATATAACAATTTGATATACATAGGATGCTGCTGGTTCCATACAACCAAATCAGGGGCCTTTCCAAGCATTGCTGAGTTCTCGGAATGTACAAGAAATTGCCGGACATGATGCCGCAATGTCCGATTGGTTGGCCAATCAACCTTCAACATGAAGCAGGGAAGTCTAGTGTGGTTGGCAACGTTAAGGGTAAAGTATTTTGGTAATATTTTGGGTATATTTTGCAATCTCAGTGGGGGTTTGTTTTATTTTGTTAATGCTTGAAAGGTGGGTATATTTTGGTTATATATAGAAGTTACTCTTCTTATCTTCTTATCTTGGTAATTGTTTGAATGGTGTTGTTTTAGTGTCTTTATAATATTGGAAAAATGTATGATGATTATAGTCTGTTGGTTATATATCGAAGTTAATTACTCTTCTTATCTTGTTAGTTGTTTTCTATGTATGTACTCTTCTAGGTTTTTTATGTAAATCTTGTTCAATGGTAATCTGGGAATTGGTAAACAGTACTGGGTTGGTACCAAATTGGTACAGGGAGGGAGGATTGTAAAATTCGATTATGCTTTATTGCCTCCAAGTAACTCATTTTAGACGTCGCACTATCCACGCAAATATCGGTAATTTATGTGCATGCAAAAAGTGCAAATCATATCCTTGCAAATAGCCTGCCATGTAATAACTACATATTCTTCTAATAACGAAATCATCTTCCCATGCAAATAAAACATATGGGGCCCACGTTAACTAGCCTTGCAAATAATCAAGTTTGTTGCCTTGCAAATAGTCAAGTTAACTAGCCTTGCAAATAGTCACGTTATTTATCCTTGCAAATAGTCAAGTAGGTCCCACGTTATCTCTCCTTGCAAATAGTCTAGTGGGTCCCGCGTTCTCTTGCCTTGCAAATACTATGGTGGGACCCATGTCCGCTTCCCTTGCAAATAGTATGATGGGACCCGCACTCTCTTCCCTTGCAAATACTCCAAACTGGGTCAACTCTCGAAGTAGTTGCATGGCTAGTTATTTAATGCTAAGCGTCATGTAACAGACTTTTTGCATGGCTGTCCTTGTAAATACTGACTATTTGTATGGAGGGTATTTGCATGGTTCCACTTGCATGTCTAAGGCCATGTAACAAGCCATTTCGGGGCTTGTTACATGCCTAAGGCCATGCAACAAGCCATTTTCTTTGTCATGCAATAAAAGATTATTCTAGTAGTGATAATCTCTAATGTCCTCATACCAGACAGTCTAAGTAGCGGAATAACCAGGCCTACCGACCTCGTGCCTCTCTCGGATCTGCTGACCCGGAACCTGAAAAGATAACCCAAAGAGGGGGTGAGAAATAAATTCTCAGTGCGATAAATTTGCCACGTTTCGCTCCTGGACTTGCAATCACAGATTATATTCAAAAATAAAGCACAAATAAAGCTCAGAACAGTTTATAATAATATATAAACATGCACGCATAAACCGACATCAATAAGCCAAATGAAATCAAATCAGGAGTTGCCAAACCGAATTTCAATCACACAATATTTGGTTTAACTCGAACTCAGGATATCTGGTAGTACAGGCTTAACCGTTTAATTACAAGTCTGGTTCCATTTCATATCCAGAAAAATCCATTTAAAACCAATCGACCATCCAAACGCATTCACCCCCTGGGTAATGCCACCGATACACCAGTCACCAAAAGTCAAATTCATAATACAGAGTCACTTACCCCTCGTCCCAACCGGTACTGGGAACTGCTGAGGGCCAGACGATCTAAAGCTTTAGAATACTGGGTCGTCAAAGTCCTTGCAAAGACTTTGACAAATCCGAACTCACCCCCTGGGTGTCGTCGCCACGATGGGGGACGGTAATACCATATCCACCAACCGATGGTGATATAAATCACGGTGACTTTTAATTCCAAATTAGATCATTCAGATCAATACACAAAGAATACCATACCAGTATGCAGATCAATCAGATATGCAATTCGGGTTCCAATTAATCAGGGCAATGCAATGCATATGCAACACAATCCGATAATGCAAATCAACCAATAATCAACATGTCAATAGAAACACAGTTTAATTCTGAATATAAACTATCAAACAAGTCCAGAAACCCCGCACCTGAGTATATCGCGTACTCGTCTAAGGCTCAGGCGTCTCGAATGATCCCGAGATCCGATGCCTCGTAGGTTTACCACCTATTTATTCGTTTAGATTCCATTAAAACATTCGATTGGTATCCCGTAGATTAAACCGAGTTAAATTAGGTTAAACACGATTTAATATTCGTATTCGGGTCCTAATGGTATAGGTTTAGGTCATGGTTCAACCAATTAGGTTTAGACAACACAAAATATACATTTTCAGAATTTATGGGTAGGTATTGCGGCCCGGAATGAATGGGTTGCGGCCCGTAGCCAAATTTTCCAGAGACTTGGTTTTTCTGCCAACTTTATTGCGGCCCGTAAGAGGTCTATTGCGGCCCGCAACCACCACACAGAACAGCCCGAAATTGGTTAAGTCCCTGTCCCCCTTGCGGCCCGCAATACATGGGTTTCGGTCCGCAATAAAGCACACAGAACCTGGTTTTTCATGTCTAGTTTATCCCGTTTCGATCGCGGTTCGATATGGTTAACTCTTGTTACGCAACATTGGTTCAGAAGGTATAGTTCACGACTAGGTTATCGAGAATCAACAATTAAACCATATATTCAATTGGTATCAAAATTGGTACAAAACCCTAATTCCAAAATTCAGCTCAAATGAACGATTTAATCGAACAATACGATTCGAGATGTTCAAACGATTATAACTCGATCGATTCAGATCCAAATGGTGCATAACACCTGAAAATTTAGTAATTTCCCCAAATCCCATCATTTTACCAAACCCTAATTCCATTTCCAATTTCACAAGAAAAACCATTCGATTCAATACAAATCAAACCGAATATCGAGTTATATCGAATCAATCGAACTTAAATTCTAATTCTCAAAGAAATACAACAAATCGAACAACTTAGGGTTTCTCAAAATATCACAAGGAAGGAAGATTATACCAGATTGAAGCTTTAGAACTGATCACGATCGTCCAATTAGCTCGAATCTCCGTTTTCCGACAATTTCGACCCGATTTCGTGCTCGATTTCACTCTCTCTCTCTTTCTCTCTTTAGTTCGGCCAAAGACCTAGCCCTCACGAAACTAGAAGTGTTTAATGGTAGAAATTAGAGAGAAGAAGAAAGAGATTTACATAATATATGGAATTTTTGCACATAAGCCCTCCCAAGTTTATAATATTGCATAACTTAAAAATCTTCACAATTAGGCCCTTTTTGCATATTTTTATTTATCCAAGGATCATAATGTAACAATATATATATGATTTGGTTCCCCAGAATACAAGGCAATCTGAATTCACTTCTTCTTATCCCATTAGAGAAAAATGTGAGAGACTTTGGAGAAGGCAGAACAAAGGAGACTCTCTAAAGAGCCTTGCTATTCTGGAAGAACCGAATCGGTGGCGCTCTCTCGCACAAAACAGTCAAGGATTAAGGTACACTTCTGCTATTCAGTTTTATATTCAACACAGATGGTCCTGCGGTGGCCGATGATGGTTTTCGTCGGTTTCAACAATAGTAACACTTAATGTTTTACACTTCGCATACTCTCACTACTGATTTACAGTTGCCTAAGAGAATACTCCAGTATATAAATATGCAGCACAAATACAATTCACACATTACAATATTCTTATTTAATTGAGTGTATATCAAACGTCTTTCAATTGAAATACTTAGACTATCTCCCCCCCTAATTTGTTAATAGAAAGAAATAGCATTTGTGATTACAACATATATAATACAACACCATAAATTACCACAACAGCTATCCAAATTTTACTGATAATACATATTTATTTAGTGGAGCCCTTCTTCTTCTCTTTTGATCCTTTTTTTTCTGTCTCTATGGCCTAAGCACCTTTGTTCGTGCTGAGTTCAACTCCTTGGTAACATCTTTGATAGAAATGCGTTCTTTTGGAGACTCTTTGGAGCACATAAGCCCGCATTGAATCACTGAAACCAAACAACTATAGACATTTTCAGGTGCATACAGATTGTGTTCTCCATCAGTTTCAGAGAATAATTTGGGGTCGACTATGTCCATGACTTGGTCGGGGAAAGCCATCTCAACTTGCTTCTGAAGGCTCAAACCATCTCTGATTCTCTCATCGGTTGGACTTACTCCAGTGAACAACTCAAGAAGAAGAATGCCGTAGCTATAGACATCTCCTTCTATCGATGGCCGACCACCCATCCCATACTCTAGACAATGAAAAGTTAATAGTTACAGCCCTAAATTTAGTACAGAAGCATATTGAACTGTGACTCTACCTATTAACATATGTATAATTCACCTAGTTTTTCAAACTTGGGCTCACATGATCGTGCATATATTTGTATATTTTTTTCAAATTGTATAGCCCAACACGGTAAATTAAAGAAGTATACATAGATAATAAAATTAAGTCTCAATCATGTTAGTATAAATGAGGCAACATATATTTCTTCCTTCAGCCTCGCTAGTGGTACAAACTTGGCCAAACTTTCCCTTGAACCTTAACAAAGTCTATGAATAATTTTCGTTGCAGGGACATACTAAAAAAAGTACTTATTAAATGAGAATCTCTGCTATATATACCTGGAGGAATGTAGCCAATAGAACCTTTGATTCCACCGGTGTTCGACATTGATTGAGAAGGCATGGTATCAGGTTGAACCAAAAACCTTGCTAATCCAAAATCACTCACATGTGCAGTCATGTTATCATCCAAAAGTACATTGCTAGGTTTGAGATCACAATGCACGATTGGTGCAGGTAAATGGTAATGGAGATAATCTACGGCTGCCGCCACATCAAATGCAATGTTCAACCTCTGGGTGAAGCTGAGGCTTCTGAATGGCCCATCTGTACATGCATTTGGATGCAACCATGTGGCCAAGCTACCATTTGGCATGAACTCAAAAACCAAAGCCTTGAAATCATTACCTTGGTAGTCTATGCTAGAGCACAAACTCAACACTTTTATAAGGTTCCGGTGTCTCACATTTTTTAATGCCTCACATTCAGAGAAGAAACTTCTAGAAGCACTGTGTTTCTCAAGGTTTAGCACCTTCACCGCAACGGTTGTCACATTCTCGAAGCTCATAACGGCTTTGTAAACTTCTCCATCTGAACCTCCTCCAATTAGATTATTCGGGGAGAAATTTTCAGTAGCTCTAAGAAGGTCAGTGTATGAAACAGGCTCTAACCCATATTTCAAAGCTTTATCAGATTGTGGTTTGTTTCTAGGGTTGTTTCTAGTATAATAAATCACTAACAAGCAAATGATTGCAATTATGCAAATAAAAGAACCAAAAATTGAACTTATGAGCACCATGTTTCGTCGGGAGTGATGTTTCTGTGTGGAAGGCTGTGAGATGCAATGTGACAAATTCATTTGAGGTACTCCCCCACAAAGCATTGGATTTCCTCTTACATCTAGACCACTGGCATTCTTAAAAATGCCTTGTTTTGGTAATTCCCCCTCGAAATTATTGAAAGAAATATTCAAATATTGCAAGTTCATGTTGAATATTGATACAAAAATCAGAATCCGAATTTAGAGCAGCAGTTCCAGATTTAGAGCAGCAGTAGCAGCAGTTTTAGAATTGTTTAGCGTGTAATAGAAGTTCTATAATTAGATTACTTGCTGAAGAGTGTTTGTCTTTAATTAGAAGAAGTAGTGGGGTTAGTTTTTTCTATTTTTAGTTGAGTCCTGATATGTAGCAAGTGTCTAGGTTCAGCCTATTAGTTGTGCTATATATTCAGAAGTTGTAATCAGTTTTTATTAAGAAGATATAGAGTTTTATTTCAGCAGAAATATTTTGTCTCTGTTTTTTGTATCCAGAAATTCTGTGTCTCTGTTCTTTGTTTGTCTTGCGCAAAAACCAACAAATTGGTATCAGAGCAATTTGTTGGGAATAAATTGAGATAACAGAAAAAATAACTCAGAAATAATTTCTTATTACTCAACTTAGACAACTCTAAACGCTGTTACATATGCAGTATATAAAGGACAGTACATAAGCTGCTATAATCAGCCCACTAACCCTATTACAGGAACTCAACTAAACCCACTAACCAAAGCTGCCATATTTAGCCCATGACAGCTATAACCTACCTATTACATGACAGCTATAACTGTCCCTGCACACGCCTAAAAACAGAAACTAAACTGCTAAAAATAGCTTCTGGTAAACTGCTGAAAATAACTTCTGCACATCCCTGCGTGCTTACAAACGGTTACACGCGCGGGCCGCATGATCCTATCTGCTGACTTGGATTATTTTCAACACTCCCCCTTAATCCAATGTCAGGCAGATTCTTCATGTCTCGACACCGGTTGATCTTCTCTTCCTTCTTGTCAGATAAGACTTCTTGTGATCCAGACGACTCAACCTGCTTTGCGGTAGCCTTTCTCTTATTTGACTTGATTGGGTCAGCTATTGGAAGAGGTTGTACTGCATCTCCACTTTGTGCTCCACTGCCAAATTCCTCTGGAAATTCAGCCTTGTGAACTTGCTTTTGCTTGACTGCATCGTCAGAATCTTGAGGTTTCTCGTCAAAAACAGTTTGTTCAGAAACTTTGTTTTTCTCAGGTGCATTCTTGGCTGATGCTTCAACACCACTTTGTTCCATGACATCTTCTTTGACAAATGCTTCCCAATTCTTCAGAACCCTAGATTTTGCATCGAGGTCTGCTTCCATTTCCTTCAGCTTGTGTGTTCTTTTCTCCAAGTCCAATTCTCTGTGACTGAGATTTTCTTCTCTTCTAACAAATGCTCTTTCTTGAGACACAACCCCCGACTCCAGATCCTTCACTTTCTCACATAAAGCTTGTAATCTGTTGTGTATCCCTGGAGGTAAAACAGAATCAGTATAGCTGTCTGGTACAGCCATACGGGTCGGATCTGAATCCATGCGGGCCGTATCAGGGTCTACGCGGACCGTATCAGAATCCATGCGGGTCGCATCAGATTCTGCATCTTCTGTGTCAGCTACTGGTATGTTGTTTTCTGCCATATACCAGCTCCAACTCGCCATTTCAGTTGATCTTCCTTCAACTGTCTGATTCTTCAAGTCTGATTCTTCACTGGTTTTGGCCATGAACAATCGTGCTTGGTTGCTCTCTTCTTCAACGAAACTGGCCTGTTCTTCATCTCTTTTCTTCTCGTAGCAATCGGCCTGCACATGACCGAGCTTGTGGCAGTAATGACACTCCACGCCTTCTTCTCTCTTCTTCCTGAAACAGTCAGCCTTCACATGGCCGAATCTGTGACAGTAATAACATTCTACATCTCTCTTTGGTTGATTAGAATGCGGTTGATTGTAACTTGGCTTGCCTCTGCCTTTGCCGCTACCTTGGCCTTGCTGTTGGCTTCTTGAAGAATCGCCCTTGGCATAAAACGCCTTGGTGTCATCTCTTTCTTCTGATCTGTTGAGCCGAGTTTCATGGACCTGCAATGATCCCATCAGCTCATCAAGCGTGTAGGTGGACATGTCTTTGGATTCTTCAATCGCTGCCACGACATGGTCGAATTTGGTTGTTAGGCTGCGCAACACCTTCATCACAACTGTGTTCTCTGACAGATTTTCTCCACAGCTTCTGATTTGGTTGACTATTGATGTAACTCGTGTAAGAAACACTTGGACAGACTCGCCTTGGTTCATGAACAGTGTTTCGAACTCTCGTCTCAAGCCCTGCAACTTGATAGCCACCACCTTGGAATTTCCCTGAAATGCGGTTTTCAAAGTCGTCCAGGCCTCATTTGCTGTTTCTGCTGCTGCAATCTTTGCAAACACCGATTCGTGTACGGCTTGCTGAATGAAGAAGAGCGCCTTTGCATCTCGCCTGGCTGTGTCGATTGGTGCCAAATCAGGAGTCGGAATTGCCTTGTCTGCTAGCTCCCACAAGCCATGAGATTTCAGCATAGTTCGCATCTTAATGCTCCAAAACTCATAGTTGTCACCCTTGAACATCGGTATTGTTGGATTGGACATGCTAACTGTCGTATGGTTGCTTGCTTCTGCCATGGTCGGATCTGCCTTGATCTCTCACCTTAGGCTCTGCCTTCAATTTCTTGCCCACCGAACCTTCGGCTCTGATCTGCCTTGATCTTTCACCTTGGTCGGATCTCTCACCTTAGGCTGGATCTCTAACCTTCGGCTCTGATACCAATTTGTTGGGAATAAATTGAGATAACAGAAAAAATAACTCAGAAATAATTTCTTATTACTCAACTTAGACAACTCTAAACGCTGTTACATATGCAGTATATAAAGGACAGTACATAAGCTGCTATAATCAGCCCACTAACCCTATTACAGGAACTCAACTAAACCCACTAACCAAAGCTGCCATATTTAGCCCATGACAGCTATAACCTACCTATTACATGACAGCTATAACTGTCCCTGCACACGCCTAAAAACAGAAACTAAACTGCTAAAAATAGCTTCTGGTAAACTGCTGAAAATAACTTCTGCACATCCCTGCGTGCTTACAAACGGTTACACGCGCGGGCCGCATGATCCTATCTGCTGACTTGGATTATTTTCAACAGTTCATTGTACCCAGGAATTCAGGGACTTTACCAGAGAGCAAGTTGTTAGAGACATCAAGGTTTTGCAGCCCTTTTAGATTGCTCAATCTGGTTGGAATTGTTCCTTGGAACAGATTGCTATCAAGATATAGGGCTTGAAGTACCTGGCATCCATCAATTGTGCTAGGAATCTCTCCACTCAACTTGTTATTCGAGAGACGAATTGATTGTAGGTTTTTCAAGTTACCAATTTCTGGTGACAAGATGCCAGTTAGATAATTGTGTGACAAGTCCAAACTAATGGAAAGAGAAGGAAGACCCATGATTTCTTTGGGAATTTCACCTACCAACTTATTATTTGAAACAGTCAAGAGTTCTAAGTATTTCATGCTACTTAACTCTGGTGGCATACTCCCTTCTAATGCATTATTATCTAGAAAGAGTTTGGTCAGTTTGGTGAGGTTCCCAAAAGTTGCTGGGATTTGACCTGAAATCATGTTATAATCCAGATATAATGCTCCCAATTTGAAAAGATTACCTATTTCTAATGGAATGGTGCCATTGAGAAACATTCCATCTAGGTCAAGCATGACTAGGTTATTGAGTTTTCGGAGCTCTGCTGGTATGCTTCCTGAAATTGGGTTACTAGACAGTGAGAGTTCAAGAAGACTAGTAGAAAGATTTGTTATAGAACTAGGTAAAACTCCTTGTAGTTGGTTGTTGTCAAGATATAACTGTTGTAACAAAGTACAATTGGTCAAGGCATCCATGAAACTCCAGTCACGTGGTCTCTTGGCTTCTAGTTGATTAGATTCTAAGTAAAGGAAGTGAAGATTTTGTAAGGTTCCAAAGCCAGATGGTATCACGCCACTGAAGTAATTAGAATCTAACTCTAAATCAATAAGAGCAGAACAATTGGATATGGATGGTGGGATCTGTCCTTTGAGTTGATTGTCATTTAGACGTAGATATTTCAAGTTTGGTAAAGCATTGCACATATCGAAAGGGAGAGTTCCATCAAGCTGGTTACCACCAAGTCCCAAATAATACAGCGCTGATAGGTTGTAAAGCGAGTGTGGTATTTTGCCCGAAATGTTGTTATGATAAACATTAAAAAACTGGAGGTTTTGAAGCTTCCCGAGTTCATCCGGGATGAATCCACTTAACATATTTTCGCCAAGATAAAGTTGTAGTAAGTTAGTAAGGTTTCCCAAGCCAGGCGGGATGTGACCACTAATGCTAGTTTGTTCAAGATAGAGAAGTGATAGTTTGGTAAGGTTACCTAAAGTAGGTGGGATGGAATCCGTGAAGTTATTATTGGAAAGAGAAAGACATGATAGGTTAGTAAGTTTGCCTAAATCATCTGGAATATCGCCATCAAAAAGATTATGGTCAAGAAAAAGATATATTAGGCTACTAAGTTTGCCTAAATCATCTGGAATATCGCCATCAAAAAGATTATGGTCAAGATAAAGATCTACTAGGCTACTAAGGTTACCCAAGGTGGAAGGAATTGATCCTGTGAGATTATTGACAGATAGTGATAAGAATTGGAGCTGTGGAAGGAGGCCAAATTCCAATGGTATGCCTCCTGTGAGGAAGTTATTCCCCAGACTGATTATTTTCAGTTCATTGCATTGCGCTAAATTAGATGGGATGGTTCCATGGAGATTATTATTGTTAAGATAAAGGTCTGATAGATTAGTAAGTTTGCCTAAACTATCTGGAATATCGCCATCAAAAAGATTTTGGTCAAGATAAAGATCTACTAGGCTACTAAGGTTACCCAAGGTGGAAGGAATTGATCCTGTGAGATTATTGACAGATAGTGATAAGAATTGGAGCTGTGGAAGGAGGCCAAATTCCAATGGTATGCCTCCTGTGAGGAAGTTATTCCCCAGACTGATTATTTTCAGTTCATTGCATTGCGCTAAATTAGATGGGATGGTTCCATGGAAATTATTATTTCTCACAGAAATAGCTTCCAGATTTGAACAGTTACTTAGAGTAGATGGAATGCTACCATCGAGAAAATTCACACTCAAGTTGACTAAACGTAGCCTACCCAAGTATCCGATCTCTACCGGGATGCTTCCTCTCAACTGGTTATCAGAGAGACTCATCCTTTGGAGGAATGTGAGGTTTGCTAGGGATGGAGATATATAACCTGACAATTGTTTGGAGTCGAGAATGAGAGCAGTCACTCTATCAGGATGGTGCCGGCCACACATGATCCCTTGCCATTGACAGTGGTGCAGTGACTCGTTCCATGAGGAGAGGACTCCAAATGGGTCATCATGTATTTGGGACTTGAAGGAGAGAAGTGCTGATAGATCAGTTTTACTAGTGGTTACTATGGCAGCGAGAGAAAAGGAGGATAAGGTTAAGAGACTTAAGAGGAGGTGAATAGTGAGCAGGCTTTCCATGATTTATGTTATGAGTGTCATGGGTTACTCTCTCACAGAGTGCTCTTCTTATATAATGAAAGGGAGATGTATGGTTTGAAAGAAGTTGACCTCAAAATGTTTCCTCTTGAGCCGTTGCATTAAATATATACCACGGAAGTTGTTGTTGTAGTGCTGCACCTACTACAATTAATAGTGATCCATATGGGCTTTGTTTAATTTCATTGCTAACTTTAAAAGCACTTGACATGTGCGGGAACAAGATGGATTTTATTGAGATTCTTGACTAAAATTAAAAAGGAAGAATGATTACAGAACTATATTTGTTGTTGACCTGCGAATGACTTGCAAATTTCCCAGATATCACGTTCCACAATAATAATTCAATATTTGGTCTAGAAGGTCAAGATCGCTGAGATTTTTTTTAATTTCCAACATTAAATAAAAATTAATAGAAATGCTCACGATTTTTTGGAAATTATAAAAATGCCCAGACCGTCGAGATTCTCGGCGGTTAGCACATATATTTTTTTTTCTTTGATTTGACATTTGAAACAGTGTTTATGTGGCTGAAATTGTCGGATTTGTGTTTTTTTTATTTAATTAGAAATTTAATGATTTTTTTTATTTTTCTATAAAAATATAGAAATATTTTTATATTTCTTTGAAAATATATAGATGAATTACTATAATATTGAATTTACTAGAAAGACTACGACAAATAACTCAAATTAAAATTTTTCAATCGGAATTTTTTGCAGCTGTAAGAAAAATTAAAATATTTCTTTGTGTGTTACTAGCAAAATATTAAAATGGTTTTGAATCTAAGTTATTGATCCCGGTTCAAAAATCATTTCTTGATAAATAAAGAAATTATCTTGTATGTGTGGTCTTGTTTCCGTGCCGGACGAAGACTTGATCAGTAGACCGCATCTCTTATGTTTTTATTCCAATCCCAGTTTTCTAAATTCTGTAATTTGCTGTGAAATGGAGGTCTAATTTTCATATTAAGTAAAGAGATTAAAACAAACATTTGGAGATAATTTTTATTTTACTTTTGAGTTGGTTGGTCAAATATTATCAGAAATGTAACAATTATTCTATTTTTTATGCTCAAAACTCATTGTTCACTTTCATACTTTTTGGTTGTATCGTATTTTAATTAATCAATTAATATAAGATTAGGAGCTTAATCCGGTCTTATTTTCACAAAATAAGATTGCCAATTTGTCTTCTTCTTTTTTATTTGATTTTCTTTGTTTTAGTAATGTGTTTAATAGCTTGTGTTTCCACTTTGATTATTACTAACACACACTACTACAAAAATGGAATCTTCTAACGCCCATTTTCTTTTGGTTTAAACTAACTTTGGTCTGAAGCCGATAGACCAACGCGGTGGTGGCAAGTTTGTAAATAAGTTGTCATTTTCTTATATCGGTTTCACTTTCCTTACCGATAGTAAATAGTCCCAAATTTCTGATATCGGTCGGTAACTGCATTCCGTAGAAGATATTTGACTTATTTTGGGGAACGTATGTTCTAACCGATATAACTATTTCATGATCCTCTGATATTGGATCGTACATTAGTACCGATATAAGGAAGTCGAACTTGTTCTGTTGGTTGTGTTTTGAACCGTTAAAATATAGAGACATTAATTTCGCGCCTCTTCCCTGGAGCCTGGAGGTCTTCTTCCTCTTTATTTCTCTTCTCTCTCTCTTTTGCGGTTTAGTAGCTGTTCTGTTTCTCTTTTTACTATTGTGCCTTCCATTACGCAATGATGTGTGACTACATAAGCAATTTGTCCGATCCATTACTAATCTTAATCTTAGGGCTGCTCGTGACATAGGAGACGGACGGAGTGGAGGGGATAAATGATGAGTTCGCTGTACAAAAGTTGTGAGAAGATTAAATCATTGGAAAAAAAATTGCACATTATATAAACCTTGTTGACATCTTCTTCAACAAAATTTATTTGAAATCTCCTCATTATAAAATTTGTATATTATGTAAATCTTCCTGAGGAAGATTTCTTGAAAGCATCTTATATTAATTTTGTACATCATATAAATCTTCTTCTGCAAGATTAAATTATAAAAAAAATGCACTTCATATAAAATTATATGAACCATATTAAATATCTTAAAATAAATGTACATAAATTGATAACTTATTTTAGCAATTACTTCGATTAGAAGTATTGTTTATTTTAATGGAATTGAAATAGAAGATATCAAAGTTACCTCGAATCTTCAACTAGTAGAGCTCTTGTGCTGATAACGTGTTATAAAATAAAAACAAAGAATAATAAACAAGAGAGAGAACACATAAAAGATGACAATTTTTTTATTCATATATTTCTCATGTGTGTAATACAAAATTACAAATCCTCTATTTATATGCCACAAATTGTAAGTAAAAAGTCATTTAAAATAATAAATAAAGACATGAATTCTAATAATAATGGGGTATGAATTACAATAGTAGTGAGATAGTAGAAAATGAATGAGGATTACTATTGAGAGTTACAAAATGAATGGACCATCACATTTATTTATCATAGTATTGTGTTTTTCTTGGTATTTTCTTGGTATTAATTAGTATTGTGTTTTTTGTGTTTTTCCACTTTGATTACTAACACATGTGAATGTGATAAAGGAAGAATGACTAGAGACATGTATTTGGTGTTGACCTGCAAATGACTTGCCAATTTCTAGACTAGCAGGGTCCACAATAATAATTCGAGAATTTGTTGCTGACATGTGTGCTCTTGTTTTCCTGTCGGACAAAGACTTGAGTAGACCTCATCTCGTATGTTTTTATTCCAATCCCAGCTTTCTAAATTCTGTAATTTGCTATGAAATGAGCTCTAATTTTCATATTATGTAAAGAGACTAAATCGAATATTTAGAGATAACTTTTATTTTATTTTTGAGTTGGTCGGTCAAATATTATCAGAAATGTAACATTTATTCTATTTTCTTATGCTCAATACTCATTGTTCACTTTCATACAATTTGATTGTATCGTATTTATAATTTATCAATAAAATATAGACTAATTATTTAAGTACCCTCACTCCAGTATCCCAAAATCCCACACCCATTTAGAGAAATTATGTACTATGTTTCCCACTAATTATATGATCCCACTAATTATTATTCTAAAAAGATATTATATGATCCTACTAATTATATGGTCCCACTAATTATATAGTCCCACTAATTATTATTCTAAAATGTCTGCAGCCCTCTTCCTCTATTGTCCCTACTAATTATATGGTCCCACTAATTATATAGTCCCACTAATTATTATTCTAAAATGTATGCAGCCCTCTTCCTCTATTGTCCCTACTAATTATATGGTCCCCCCTTTTTCAGTCTCCGTACTTGTCCTCACGTCAATCTTCATAGAAGATATTAACACTTGAAAAAGAAGATATTACTATTTTGATACGTAACTTGTTATGATCATCCCTTTTTCAGTCCCTCAATCGTCCCTGCGTCAACGTTCCTCCAATGAAGTCATGGGGACCCCATATCACTGCATCAACATTCCCCAACCATCCCCGTGTCAACCTTCCTCTAACAAAAAAAATTGACCACATAGGTATAAATATTTCAGTGCATAAGTATAAATACTTGCGGTACTTGATATTAATACTTTCAGACGTCTTCTAGTATCATATGTAAAAAATACTTGCAAGTATAGGTATAAATACTTGCACGACAAGCTATAAATACTTGTCTGACGATGAGCCTGAATGTATGTAATCATAAATCTCATTAGAAAGAGAAAATTGCGTAGAAGACGTTTGTGTTTAGATTCAAGAAATTTCTCATAGATTGTCAGAAATATGGACGAGATTGAACGGAGATAAAAAACCCACCTCTAAAAACGTGTATGGTCCCCCATGTAGTTTGAGTGGTCCCCCATAGGTATTGATGGTGCGAGTATGTTTGGGATATTTGGTTGGAGAGAATTATTTACGTACAAATTGTTCATCTCATAGGTATAAATACCGTGCATAGGTATAAATACTATCTTGCATAGGTATTAATATATTAGAAAAAAATTAAGTACTAGAGTTTTTGCGGTTCTCTAGATAGTTATTATAGTTATATAGTGCAGGTATTGTTATCAGCTCCCTAAAATATAAAATTAGGAGCTTGGTCACAAAAAAAGATGCCAATTTGTCATCTGTTTATCCAGTTATTTTATTTGATTTTCTTTGTTTTAGTAATGTGTTTAATTGCTTGCTTTTTCACTTTTATTACTAACACAAATGAATGATAAATTATTCGCTCTTGATTACTTTTAAAAGCAAGAATGATTACATAACTAAAGATCCCTACAAAGGACACAATATTCGTATGGTTGCTACTGCAATGACTACTTTAAGTACATTGCGTTAATTAGATACATTTAGTGCTCTGGAAATACTTTTCTTTTATTAATACAAATATTGTTAGTGGAACCTTGCCAACTAACTTTAAAAAATCATAAAAAATATAGCATGATTAAAAAATATATAGCATGCTTTTCCACTTGTGAATGTAATAAACAACCGATCGAGCCCAAGCTGTCATTCCATCTTGTAGCAGCAAAATATTTTATATTGTACCCGTGAAGACCGAGCTGGAGATGACTGACTATGAAAGTTGGGACCCGAATTGTGAATCATTTTGCACTAAGACAGAAAAGAAATAATGCCATGCTTGCTCTAACCTTCTATTAATGTGCATGGTGCTGGCACCTGGAAGACAAAACCTAATGCATATTTGGCCAACAAAAATTCTTGCTTATTTCTTGCCATCAGCACACAATCATCTTTAAACATCAAAATTTATTGGGTAATGAATAAAAATGAATGCGAATTAGCTCTCTCACACACACACACACCATTACGTGAGAAGCCAACAAACTTTTTTAATTCATATGCTTACCAATAATTAGCTATTTTATTAATCCATCTCATTTTTCTAATAAGCTAATTATAAATGAATGATAAATTATTCGCTCTTGATTACTTTTAAAAGCAAAAATGATTACAAAACTAAATATCCCTACAAAGGATACAATTAATATTCGTATGGTTGCTGTTACAATGATTACTTTTAAAAAAAATACTTTTAGTGCTCTGGAAATACTTTTCTTTTATTAATACAAACATTGTTAGTGACACCTTGCCAACTAACTTTAAAAATCTTAAAAAATATAGCATGATTACATAACTGTATTTTGGTGTTGACCTGCAAATGACTGGGAAATTTCCAGGATAGCATGGTCCGCAATAATAAATCCAGTCTAGATCGCAATACCGAAGAATTCAAAATGAGAGTAGACCGTGTCGCTTATATATGTTTTTAATCCGCTTCAAGCTTTCTAAATTATGTAATTTGCTACGAAATGGAGCTGCAATTTTAAGGCAACAGTTTCATCTAATTTTCATATTATGAAGAGAGATGTAATTTAATTTTAAAGACAATTTTTATTCTATTTTTGAGATGGTTGGTGAAGTACTATTATGATAGCTGTAACTTTTATTCCATTTTTTATGCTCAAAATTCATTGAAAAATTCACGCTTTTTTGGCTCATTTGATTGTATTGTATGTCTCATTTATCAATAAAACATAGTATTAGAAGCCTGACCCCTTTCTATATTATTACAAAAGAAAAGGTATTGCCAAGTTGTCATCTTCTTATCCAGTTATTATTTGATTTTAAGGAATGTAAATGAAAAAACAAAGGGAAACACTTTTAAGATTTTCTTGGTATTAGTACTGTGTTTTTGTGTGCTTTTCCACTTTAATTACTAACAATTGTGAATGTAATAAAGGAAGAATGAACAACCGAGCCCAATCTCTGGAAATACTTTAGTGCATTAATTAGATACAGATACTTTTCTTTTATTAATACAAATATTGTTAGTGGAACCTTGCCTACTAACTTTAAAAAATCTTAAAATATATAGCATGATTAAAAAATATATAGCATGCTTTTCCACTTGTGAATGTAATTAACAACCGAGCCCAAGCTGTCATTCCATCTTGTAGCAGCAAAATATTTTATATATATTGTACCCGTGAAGACCGGGCTAGAGATGACTGACTATGAAAGTTGGGACATGGGACCCGAATTGTGAGTCAGAACGCACCATTAATTGGAGTCTTTTGAACGCACTAAGAAAATTCCTAGAACCAACCACCAAAACCAATATCAGTACGACACACTATAATTAGATTTATCTTACTTTAATAAGATTTAGCTTTATCTTACCTGTCTGATTGGCATCAAATCAAATTCAGTCGGATGTCCAGTCAGATTCGTTTGATCAGTGTCAAGATTTATGCGCACTTGATCCACATGAATTAAAGTTGTTTGTGTAAATCTTGATGCGGATCAGATAGCTCCGACCGGCTACCGGACCGAATTTGATCCCGATGCCCATTGGAACGTCCCGGACTCCATGGAATTAATTAAGAACCTCATCATCTCTATACTACGAAAAAAATGGAAAATTTAGTCATTTTTGTTTTAAAAAATAGAAAACAAATTAACGTCCTCTCCTCCAAATTGTTAGCCGATATAGTTGCTCTTATAATTAAAAGTAAATAGAACTTGTGAAAAAAATGTGTTTGCTTAATCTTCATTCTCTTTGTTTTACGCCACTGCTCCAAAACAATCTTAGAACAATAACTCTCTAGCTAAAACCCAATTTGCCAAACATCATATGTTGCATCTTTTATTCAAAATAATTTTAAGTTTGGTAAATCTTCATTGGCGTTGATATTTAGGTTTTGAAGCTTCCCGAGTTCATCAGGGATGAATCCACTTAACATATTTTTGAAAAGATCAAATGTTGTTAAACTTTGAAGATTACCCATGGTATGTGGGATGGAACCATAGAATTTATTTTCGTAAAGAAGAAGTTCCAGTAAGTTAGTAAGGTTGCCAAAGCCAGGCGGGATATGACATAAGGTAGATAGTTTGGTAAGGTTACCTAAGGTAGGTGGGATATTTTGGTGAAGATAGAGAAGTGATAGTTTGGTAAGGTTACCTAAGGTAGGTGGGATGGAACCCGTGAAGTTATTATTGTTAAGATAAAGATAAAGATCGCCATCAAAATGATTTTGGTCAAGATAAAGATCTATTAGGCTACTAAGATTACCCAAGTTGTATTTTTTTTAGGTTTAATTTATTAGTAATGTTGTATTGTTAAGAACAATATTTGGTTGTTAACTTATTTGTTTGTGCAGCATATTGCACAATATATATGTTTTTTATAAGTATTGTGTTTATGTTCAACCTGCTATATATTCTTTAACTTGAAAACTATTAATTTGTGTATATTAAAATATATTTTCATCTTCATTCATTCATCGTCAAAACCTTAACAAAAACCAAACAACAATCTCCTCATAGGCAGCCCACAAAAATTGTGAAGTCGGTTTCTGGGCTCTCTTGGGTTATACTGGGCCCAAACCCAACCCTCTTTGCCCTTTCAACACACAAACTCCATATATTTCTCTTTTCCACTAAAATAAAATTTTCTTATATTTAATTGAGAAATTTGAGGTATAACTTCATTATTTTGAAATAAATATTTTTTACTAGTGATAGTGCTATGATTTGAGGATAAATAATTGAGTAACCCTGCACATAAATACTTCATTATATTCTTAAAGTATACACGTATACGTCTAACACTTGGCACACTAAAATTACTAAGACTTGTTTAACACTTGGAAAACATGATATGATATACTATTTACTCAAAAATAATTTATATTTTCTGCATACAGGACTCATTTATCATTATTCTTGTTTTTAATTGATACAAAAAAATTGTATCAGGCATTCAGACTCATGTATTATAACTGACAAACAAAACAAATACATGTCATGAAAATTTCACATGATATATTGAACAAAAATATGTTCCACATGTTCACCTCACCGGGGATGAACTATATTTCTATCCCAGTTATTTATCTCTCAAATGAAGCACAGAAGACCCAATTAATTAGCAAAGCAGCTTTAGCTAAGTGCAATCGTTTGCTCTGCTATCCAAGACCGTTCAGGCGTGACTTGTACATCTTCGAACTACAATAAATCATACAAATAAAAATGCAAATCACCAATGCGAAGAAAATCGATAAAAGATGAAGAGTGAGGCTATATATGGTACTATGCATAGCACATATTGGTCGGTACTATCGATCAATATTTCCATTTTCAAAGTATAAACATTAAATAGTTGATCCGAACTGCTTAACATGATATTCGTATGAAAATATATTGGTAAATCAAATTTTACATTTTTTAGAAAAAAAATTTCCTATTTTTTAGATAGGTAGAAAATCACTTAATAAAGATTCTAGACCATTCAAAAGTAGTGATATTCTACCTATCTAAAAAATTAGTACAAAAATTTTACAAAAATGTAAAATTTAATCAGCAAGTACATTTAGATCATGTAAAATGTAATTTAGTCGATCTGAACCGTTCAACATGATTTCCATATGAAAATGTAATTTCAGATCAAATTTTACATTTTTTTAAGATTTTTTTACTATTTTTTAAATAGGTAGAAAATCAAAGATTCTAAACTATTTAAAAGTAGTAATTTTGTACCTATCTAAATAAAATAGTAAAAAAAAATTTTAAAAATGTAAAATTTGATCTGAAATTACATTTTCATATGGTGATCATTTTGAACGGTTTAGATCGACTGTTTGGATTTTGAAAATAAAGATATTGATCTATAGTACGTACGGACCAATATGTGCATTTTGGATAGTACCATAGCCAATTTGCAAACAACCAGCAGTCTATCCATGGACAGGATATATATACCTCAGGTTTTTGTATAATTTTTTTATTAATTTGTTTATAATTTAAATTATATTTATGCGCAACAGCACTTCAGATCCGTCAACTCCTGTCAAATAATCTTTGTTTTGAACTGGATATGTGAGGCAATCAATGGCTTCTTTTATTTTTATGCTTTTTTTTCTTGATAGATCTAATGGACTAGGTTGTAGTTTAGATGGAATTTGATGAAATATATTGTTGTTTTGGAGATGATTTAACAAATTGCATAGTGTTATTTAGAAGTTGTGTCAATTTGCGCTTTTCTAACATTGCAATTTTTGACTTTGTACAGCGCACATGCTATAGAATCAAAACAGCATTGCGTATGCTTAGTGCGCTGCATGAAGCCAAATCTACTTTGTTAAGATATTTACCCAGATTTGTGCTGGGTTTGTAATATCCTTGCATCTGATTTTTAACTATTGGAAATTAAATAATAATAACACAAGACAAAACAATTAGCAGATCGAATCTAACACAACCGAAAGTGCTCAAAAAATTTTAACATTAAAATATCAGTAATTTACATGATGGTTTATGATAACAAATTTTAAATTGGATATTCAAAATCAGTAATTTGAATTTACTTTTGTAATTGGGATATTACTTCTCTCCCAATTAGTTTAATATACAATTAATTCCTTAAAACCAGTAGAAATAAACCCCAAATAATATTGTTATGCTGCTCAAATAAAATCAGCCAAAATGTACTCAAGTTCATGAAATAAACAAAGCTCAATTGGAAATTTCTTATTTTCTGTTGGAATTTTCAATTTTTCGTTCTTGCTTTATCAGTTCTGTTGAATCTATTTTATCTGATTTTTGTATCTCAAATTGACAAAAGTACAAATCATCTTGCTTTGATAATTAAAAAGAAGCTTTAACATATTTTGTAAATAAAATAAAATGAATAACCTTTCTGCAGTTTTTGCATTTTTGCCCACCTAAATCACATGCATATCTAATCTGGAATAAATAAAGTGTTTTTACATTGATATCTAAAAAAACACTTAAGTTTACACCCCTACACGTGGTGCTTTTGTTTGACTACAATAAGACATCCTTTTGACTGTTATTACAATCTCCACGTGACAATCACGTGACAACAACCAGCTTGCATTTTAGTTTTTAAGTTTCTTCGTTAGCGTTGTGTTTTAAGATTTGAGAATCTTTATTGGGCCTTGATTTTCAGTCAGGCCACCGGCCCACTCTCAGAGAAGAGAAAGAACTTCATACCACCTAAGATACGTTATTTTGTTGGGTTTGAATCTGATCCGTTCATTACATAATAGCATGAATCTTGAAGGATCCATGTGCATTAAAAGTTTGGACCAATTGATCGGATTATGATCAGACGGTCTAGATTGAAACTCAAACAGTAATGCAGAGGATCCAGACTCGAAGAGAGTAGGTGCATCCCCACACAGATCCGCCACGGTTTTTGAATAATTTTTTAGCATGGAATTCGGATCATCCAATTAGAATCTGATTCAATTCAATTAATTTGAAAATTCATAAAATTGTTTAAAAAATCATATCAATTTAAAACAAACAATCCGAATTGAAACTCAAATTTTAAGTTACTTCAAAATTTAAATTTACAGTTTGATGGAGGCTGTAGATTCCATTAAAAAAATTACAAAAGAGAAAAGAGAAAAAAAAAATAATAATACAGCAGAATGAATTCTGAATGAAAATCCACAAGTTTTGTCTTTTAGTGGGGTTTGAGTTTTTTTAATCAATTTAATTTGCAGTAGTTGAATTATGATACTTTTAATAAGTTTTTGATAATGTTTTGAATTATGGAGCCAATACAATGTTTTGCTGTAATTGTTACTCATTTCTTTATTAATGTTACATGGATTATGATAGCAAGCATGGGTACCGTTTAACTGGAGATGTCCATTTTGATGAGGCAGTGATGCTGGCAACTGCAATGAAGGCCTTTAGATCAAGTGCCAGATTTGTTTACATGTAAATTTTGATTGTTTTTTGTTATTCCTCTTATGTTTTTCTTTTTCATCGGTTTATGTTGTTGTCTAGGAATTAGTCCTTGATATGGAGGCTTATTAATTTTCAGGTTCTTGTTCTCTGATCTTTTTGTACTACACAGAGGTTTAATAAGAAATATCGATGTTTTCTTTTTTTTGTTAGGCTTGCATTAGCCTGTTTAAATCCTACTTTTTTTTAAATGTGTTGTTATTATTCTGTATATATTTAATTAACATTAACATAATTTGTGTGGAAACTCTAGATGAGATCATTAAGTTTTGACTTTTAAGTTTTAAATTTTGAGTTATTAAAATTTTTAAAAATGATGAGTATATATCTAAATTTCTCTTGATTAAATTTTTTGGATGTTGTCCCTTTGAGTCTTAGCATCTGATGAAATATGAATTCTGAAATTCTATGCATGCAAGATCATGAGATCTTCAAGATGATTCCGTCGTAACATTTGATTGTTAGATGTCATAGTCCGAAGAATATATTTTTGGATTTTCACATACATTTCCAGTCGCAGAACATAGTTCAATTGAAAGGTGCTAAGCCACTCCTGTAAATTGATTTTTATTTTTTATTTTTGTCCTTTAATTTTTTTCTTTTTACATAAATTAATATTACTGGTCCCACTCATAAAATAAAATTACGTGACACCTATTTATCTAACTCTCTGTCACAATTTTCTAGTTTAGCCCTATCCATATCTATAGGATCTATGATCGTATAAAATATATTATATGTGGGTAAGTTCAAAATAAAGCAACAAATATTTTTTTTATTAAGGGATTTTGATACATTCTAATATTTTTTAAATGTTAATTTCAAGAATTGAATATGTATTTTTTCATAAACCTAAAGTTTGATTACCGTAAACTTAATTAAATATTTGTATAAGGAAGAATGTTCAATTTGTTCAAAATAAGAAAAAATCTAACATCTATTTAGCAACAACACGTCAGTACATTTAATGAAAAATATGTTCAATTTTGATAAAATCGATCCCTAAATGCTTACTATATCCGTAGAAGAAAGTGTGAATCGCAACCTTTTTTGTTTTTGGGTAATTGTTGGTTCCTACTTCCTACATCCTAACATAAAATTTTGAGTAAATATTGTTGGTTCCCAATTATATATCATATTAGAAAATTTGTTGTTTGCAATTTCTCTTTCTCCATTGCTACTTCGAAATCGAAACTTAACCAGCAAATTCATATCGTTGCTCTTGTTGCTAAAATTTAAAGGCGGCCTATCTGACATTCTGAGCCCATATTTATTTGTTATTGTAATATACGTACCTTTACAGCACTCGCCACGAGAAAATGCTGATAAATAGATGCAAATGTGATTCACCTGGCCTGTAAAGGCCCAATGTTGATCACGAGTACAAACGGTAGGTGCCCCAATGCATAACGGTGAGTTCAATTTATTTTCTTTTCGAAAATATAACATTTAGGTAATTATCTGATAAAATTAAGAGGCCTTATATTATCTGATAAAATGGCCCACATATCAGGATTAATAAAAAGTGATAGCGACAGCTGCTTACATTTCTTTATCATTAAGTAGTTATTTCTCACCAACAAACCTACATTAATTGTAGCATTGATTTTCTTTCCATTGAGATGTGCAGTGCTCCTTCCACTACTGATTTACAGCTGCACTTCGCATATTCTCATGGATTGATCCCTTTATTTCTACGTTAATGATCTCATCTAGAGTTTCTGGATATAGTAACACCTAATGTTTTACACTTCGAATATTCTCACTACTGATTTACAGTTGCCTAAGAGAATACTCCAATATATAAATATACAGCATAAATGCAATTCACATATTACAATATTCTTATTGAATTGAGTGCATATAAAACGTCTTTCAATATACTTAGACTATCACACACACCCCCCCCCCCCCCCCCCAGAAATAACATTCTTCATTACAACATATATACTACAACACCATAAATTACCACTGCTATCCAAATTTTACTAATAATACATATTTATTTAGTGGAGCCCTTCTTCTTCTCTTTTGATCCTTTTTTTTCTGTCTCTATGGCCTAAGCACCTTTGTTCGTGCTGAGTTCAACTCCTTGGTAACATCTTTGATAGAAATGCGTTCTTTTGGAGACTCTTTGGAGCACATAAGCCCGCATTGAATCACTGAAACCAAACAACTATAGACATTTTCATGTGCATACAGATTGTGTTCTCCATCAGTTTCAGAGAATAATTTGGGGTCGACTATATCCATGACTTGGTCGAGGAAAGCCATCTCAACTTGCTTCTGAAGGCTAAAACCATCTCTGATTCTTTCATCGGTTGGACTTACTCCAGTGAACAACTCAAGCAGAAGAATGCCGTAGCTATAGACATCTCCTTCTATCGATGGCCGACCACCCATCCCATACTCTAGACAATGAAAAGTTAATAGTTACAGCCCTAAATTTAGTACAGAAGCATACTGAACTGTGACTCTACCTATTAACATCTATATAATTCACCTAGTTTTTCTGTTTCAAACTTGGGCTCACATGATCGTGCATATATTTGTGTATTTTTTTCAAATTGTATAGCACAACACGGTAAAATAAAGAAGTATACATCGATAATAAAATTAAGTCTCAATCATGTTAGTATAAATGAGGCAACATATATTTTTTCCTTCAGCCTCGCTAGTGGAACAAACTTGGCCAAACTTTTCCTTGAACCTTAACAAAGTCTATGAATAATTTTCGTTGCAGGGAAATACTAAAAAAAGTACTTATTAAATAAGAATCTCCGCTATATATACCTGGAGGAATGTAGCCAATAGAACCTTTGATGCCACCGGTGCTCGACATTGATTGAGAAGGCATGGTATCAGGTCGAACCAAAAACCTTGCTAATCCAAAATCACTCACGTGTGCAGTCATATCATCATCCAAAAGTACATTACTAGGTTTGAGATCACAATGCACAATTGGTGCAGGTAAATGGTAATGGAGATAATCTACGGCTGCCGCCACATCAAATGCAATGTTCAACCTCTGGGTGAAGCTGAGGCTTCTGAATGGCCCATCTGTACATGCATTTGGATGCAACCATGTGGCCAAGCTACCATTTGGCATGAACTCAAAAACTAAAGCCTTGAAATCATTACCTTGGTAGTCTATGCTAGAGCACAAACTCAGCACTTTTATAAGGTTCCTGTGCCTCACATTTTTTAATGCCTCACATTCAGAGAAGAAACTTCTAGAAGCACTGTGTTTCTCAAGGTTTAGCACCTTCACCGCAACGGTTTTCACATTCTCAAAGCTCATAACGGCTTTGTAAACTTCTCCAAATGAACCTCTTCCAATTAGATTATTCGGGGAGAAATTTTCAGTAGCTCTAAGAAGGTCAGTGTATGAAACAGGCTCTAAGCCATATTTCAAAGCTTTATCAGATTGTGGTTTGTTTCGAGGTTTGTTTCTAGTATAATAAATCACTAACAAGCAAATGATTGCAATTATGCAAATAAAAGAACCAACAATGGAACTTATGAGCACTATGTTTCGTCGAGAGTGATGTCTCTGTGTGGAAGACTGTGAGATGCAATGTGACAAATGCATTTGAGGTACTCCACCACAAAGCTTTGGATTTCCTCTTACATCTAGACCACTGGCATTCTTGAAAATGCCTTCTTTTGGTAATTCCCCCTCGAAATTATTGAAAGAAATATTCAAATATTGCAATTTCAGTGTACCCAGGAGTTCAGGGACTTGACCAGAGAGCAAGTTGTTAGAGACATCAAGGTTTTGCAGCCCTTTTAGATTGCTCAGTCTGGTTGGAATTGTTCCTTTGAACAGATTGCTATCAAGAAAAAGGGCTTGAAGTACCTGGCATCCATCAATTGTGCTAGGAATCTCTCCACTCAACTTGTTATTCGAGAGACGAATTGATTGTAGGTTTTTCAAGTTACCAATTTCTGGTGACAAGATGCCAGTTAGATAATTGTGTGACAAGTCCAAACCAACGGAAAGAGAAGGAAGACCCATGATTTCTTTGGGAATTTCACCTACCAACTTATTATTTGAAATAGTCAAGAGTTCTAAGTTTTTCATGCTACTTAACTCTAGTGGCATACTCCCTTCTAATGCATTATTATCTAGAAAGAGTTTGGTCAGTTTGGTGAGGTTCCCAAAAGTTGATGGGATTTGACCTGAAATCATGTTACTGCTCAGATATTGTTGAATATTGATACAAAAATCAGAATCCAAATTTAGAGCAGCAGTTCCAGATTTAGAGCAGCAGTAGCAGCAGTTTTAGAATTGTTTAGCGTGTAATAGAAGTTCTATAATTAGATTACTTGCTGAAGAGTGTTTGTCTTTAATTAGAAGAAGTAGTGGGGTTAGTTTTTTCTATTTTTAGTTGAGTCCTGATATGTAGCAAGTGTCTAGGTTCAGCCGATTAGTTGTGCTATATATTCAGAAGTTGTAATCAGTTTTTATTAAGAAGTTATAGAGTTTTATTTCAGCAGAAATATTTTGTCTCTGTTTTTTGTATCCAGAAATTCTGTGTCTCTGTTCTTTGTTTGTCTTGCGCAAAAACCAACAAATTGGTATCAGAGCCCAGGTTGATTCAATGGCTGAAGTAGGTAACAGCATCAGCATGTCCAGTCAGACGGTACCTCTGTTCAAGGGTGAGAGTTACGAATTCTGGAGCATCAAGATGCGAACTATGCTGAAATCTCAAGGCTTGTGGGAACTAGTCAACAAGGGAATACCGAATCCTGATCCGACACCAAGAGAAACAGCCAAGCAAGATGCAAAGGCGCTCTTCTTCATTCAGCAAGCCGTACATGAATCGGTGTTTGCGAAGATTGCAGCAGCAGAAACAGCAAACGAGGCCTGGTCTACTCTGAAAACCGCATTTCAGGGAAGTTCCAAGGTAGTAGCTATCAAGTTGCAGGGCTTGAGACAGGAGTTTGAGACTTTGAGCATGAAACAAGGCGAGTCAGTTCAATCCTTCTTCACGCAAGTTTCAACAATAGTCAACCAAATCCGAAGCTGTGGAGAAGATCTTCCAGAAAAAACGGTTGTATTGAAGGTGTTGCGCAGCCTAACAACCAAGTTTGATCACGTGGTGGCGGCAATCGAAGAATCCAAAGATCTGTCCACCTACACGTTTGATGAGTTGATGGGATCACTGCAGGTCCATGAAGTTCGACTCAACCGATCAGAGGTGAAGGATGACACCAAAGCTTTTTATACCAAGGGCAATTCCTCAAGAAGCCAACAGCAAGGCAGAGGTAGAGGCCAAGGTTACAGCAGAGGTCGAAGCAATCAAGGCAGCGGAGGCAGAGGCAAGCCAAGTTACAATCAGCAGCAATCTAATCAACCGAAAAAAGATGTAGAATGCTACTATTGTCACAAGAAAGGGCATATGCAAGCCGATTGCTACAAGAAACAGAGAGAAGAAAGTCAAGACGTGGAGTGCTATTACTGCCACAAGCCCGGTCATATGCAAGCCGACTGTTACAAGAAGAAAAGAGAAGGACAGGCTTCTTTTGTTGAAGAGAAGGGCAATCAAGCACGGTTGTTCATGGCCAAAACCGATGAAGAATCAGATGAAATTCAAATCTGGTTTTTGGACAGCGGTTGCTCAAACCATATGACGGGTTTTAAACATCTTTTTGATGAATTAGATGAATCATACAAGAAGGTGGTAAAGCTTGGTGATGATAAAGAGATTCAAGTTGAAGGGAAAGGGAATATAGCCGTGCAGACCAGCAGTCACAATACACGGATACTACATGATGTGTACTATATTCCTCAACTATCCCACAACCTACTTAGCATCGGTCAAATGATGGACAGCGGGTGTACCATCAAGTTTGAAGGCGACAATTGTAGAATTGTTGATGCAGCCATGGATCAGACGATGGCAACTATCAAGAAGACACAAAACAACTTGTTCCCTCTGGAGATAACCAAGGTGAAAGACAAGGCACTTGCAGCCAAGGAGATTAGTTCAAGCGAGCTATGGCATTTAAGGTATGGCCATCTAAACATGAATGGTTTAAAATTGTTGAATCAAAAGAAAATGGTGAATGGGTTACCCGAAATTGGTGAAATTGGGTTATGTGAAGGATGTGTGTTAGGCAAGCAATCAAAGCTGCCATTTCCAAAAGATCAGTCGTTGCGTGCAACCAAGGTACTCGAATTGGTGCATACTGACTTATGTGGGCCTATGGAGGTTGAATCCATGGGAGGAAGTAAGTATTTCATGCTATTTATCGATGATTATAGCAGGATGACATGGGTATATTTTCTTAGTTATAAAAGTGAAGCATTTGGGCTGTTCAAAAGGTTTAAAGCCATGGCAGAAACGCAAACAGGGGCTAGGCTGAAAGCGTTAAGATCAGATCGTGGTGGTGAGTTCCAATCAAAAGAATTCAAGCAATTTTGTGAGAAAGAAGGGGTGCTACAGCAGCTGACCACTCCGTATACACCTGAGCAAAACGGTGTAGCTGAACGCAAGAACCGTACGGTAGTAGAACTAGCAAGAAGTATGCTGAAATCTAAAGGTATGCCGAATATTTTCTGGGCAGAAGCAGTAGCAACTGCAGTTTATGTTCTGAATCTTTCTCCAACCAAAGCCGTGATGAATAAAACTCCTTTTGAGGCATGGTTTGAAAGAAAACCTGGAGTTGGGCATCTAAGGGTATTCGGTTGTATTGCATATACCTTAATACCATCACAAAGAAGAACAAAGCTGGACGAAAAATCAGAAAAATGCTTGTTTATTGGTTACTGCATACAATCTAAAGGTTATAGATTGTACAACCCAAACAATGGTAAGATTATGGTGAGTAGAAATGTAATCTTTGATGAAAATGCAAATTGGAAGTGGGGTACAACCGAAGAGGAGATAGAGCTTGTACCAGCCGAAAGTGCTGAAGTAGAAGATCAAACTAGCAACCATTCTGATTCTGAACAAGAGAACCCGAGTTCTGCACATGAGAATTCAAGAACCGAAACTGCAACAAAGGTTTATAGGAGGCGTAATCGCAGTCCCGATATAACTGCTGGTAGAAAGACCAAAACTGTGCAAGAGTTGTATGAAACTACACAAATTCTCTTCGTTTCAGATCCTACAACCTATGAAGAAGCCGCAAGAAAGGGAGAATGGTGCAAGGCAATGGAAGAAGAGATACAAGCAATCGAAAAGAACAAAACTTGGGAATTGATGGAACTTCCTAAAGGTAAAAATGTCATTGGTTTAAAATGGGTTTTCAAAACTAAATTCGGTCCAGATGGGAGTGTTCAAAAGTTCAAAGCTAGACTTGTGGCAAAGGGTTACGCACAAGAATATGGCGTAGATTATGAAGAAACATTTTCACCGGTTGCACGGTTTGAAACGGTGAGATTGTTGTTAGCCTTGGCAGCCCAATTAAAAAGAAATGTGTATCAATTTGATGTCAAATCTGCCTTTCTCAATGGAGAATTAATAGAGGAAGTCTATGTTGAGCAACCAAGAGGCTTTGAGGTGAAAGGCAAGGAGGATTGTGTGTACAAGCTAACAAAGGCGTTGTATGGTTTGAAGCAAGCACCAAGGGCATGGTATAGCAAAATTGATTCGTATTTCATCAATTCTGGTTTTGAGAGAAGCAAGAGTGAACCCAATTTGTATGTTAAAAAGGGTGAAAAAGGAGAATTGTTAATTGTGTGCTTATATGTGGATGATATGATTTATATGAGCACAAGTGAAAGGTTGTTAGATGAATTTCGGATCAATATGAAAGGAGAATTCGAGATGACTGATCTTGGGTTGTTACATTATTTTCTCGGTTTGGAAGTAGAGCAAGAATGTGGTAGCTTTTTTGTATCTCAAAGGAAGTATGCAAGTGATCTTTTGAAGAAATTTGGGATTAAGGAAAGCAAGATAGCATCAACTCCCATGAATGTGAATGAGAAGCTAGAAAAGGATGATGGCTCGGGTCCAGCTGATGCTACTAAGTACAGAAGTTTGATTGGTGGATTGATGTATTTAACTCACACAAGGCCGGATATTTCTTACGCAGTTGGTGTGGTCTCAAGGCACATGCAAAACCCAACAAAGCATCACTTTGGCACAGCCAAGAGAATTTTGAATTATATTGCAGGAACAGCTGACTATGGTATGTGGTATGAAAGCACTAACAACTTCAAGTTAGTCGGTTATAGTGACAGTGATTGGGCAGGTTGTGCAGAAGATCGAAAGAGCACATCCGGGCACATGTTTACACTAGGCACAGGTGCAGTTTCATGGAGCTCAAAGAAGCAAGCAACCGTAGCATTGTCAACCACTGAGGCCGAATATTCAGCAGTCAGTTCAGCAGCATGTCAAGCAGTTTGGTTAAGGCGCATACTAGCAGATTTTGAACAAGAACAACAGCAGCCTACAGTGATATTTTGTGACAACCAATCAACAATAGCAATGACGCAAAATCCAGCATTTCACGGAAGGACCAAGCATATTGACATACGAGTTCATTTCATTCGTGACCTTGTAACAAATGGTGATGTTGAGGTCAGATATGTCAATACCGACAAGCAGATAGCAGACGTGCTTACGAAGGCATTGGCACGAAGCAAATTTGAACAATTTAGATCAGCACTTGGAGTTGGGGATTTTGTATCAAGGGGGAGTGTTGAATATTGATACAAAAATCAGAATCCAAATTTAGAGCAGCAGTTCCAGATTTAGAGCAGCAGTAGCAGCAGTTTTAGAATTGTTTAGCGTGTAATAGAAGTTCTATAATTAGATTACTTGCTGAAGAGTGTTTGTCTTTAATTAGAAGAAGTAGTGGGGTTAGTTTTTTCTATTTTTAGTTGAGTCCTGATATGTAGCAAGTGTCTAGGTTCAGCCGATTAGTTGTGCTATATATTCAGAAGTTGTAATCAGTTTTTATTAAGAAGTTATAGAGTTTTATTTCAGCAGAAATATTTTGTCTCTGTTTTTTGTATCCAGAAATTCTGTGTCTCTGTTCTTTGTTTGTCTTGCGCAAAAACCAACAGATATAACATCTCCAATTTGAAAAGATTACCAATTTCTACCGGAATGGTGCCACTAAGAAACATTTGGCTTAGGCCAAGGTTGTTCAAGTTATTGAGTTTTCCGAGCTCTGCTGGTATGCTTCCTGAAATTGGGTTATTATCCAGTGAGAGTACAAGAATACTAGTAGAAAGATTTGTTATAGAACTTGGTAAAACTCCTTGTAGTTGGTTGTTGTCAAGTATTAACCATTGTAACGAAGTACAATTGGTCAAAGCATCCATGAAACTCCAGTCACGTGGTCTCTTGGCTTCTAGTTGATTTGAATAAAACCCAACTCTTTGAAGATTTTGTAAGGCACCAAAACTAGATGGTATCACACCACTGAAGTAATTACTATCTAATTCAACATCAATAAGAGCAGAACAATTGGATATGGATGGTGGGATCCGTCCTTTGAGTTGATTGTCATATAGGCGTAGATGTTTCAAGTTTGGTAAAGCATTGCACATATCAAAAGGGAGAGTTCCATCAAGCTGGTTACTACCAAGTCCCAAATAATACAGCGCTGATAGGTTGTAAAGGGAGTGTGGTATTTTGCCCGAAATGTTATTATGATAAACGCTAAAAAACTGGAGGTTTGTAAGCTTCCCGAGTTCATCAGGGATGAATCCACTTAACATATTTTCGTAAAGATCAATTCCAGTTAAACTTTCAAGATTACCCAAGGTATGTGGGATGGAACCATAGAATTTATTTTCGTAAAGAATAAGTTCCAGTAAGTTAGTAAGGTTGCCCAAGCCAGACGGGATGTGACCACTAATGCTATTTTGGAAAAGAGAAAGAAGTGATAGTTTGGTTAGGTTACCTAAGGTAGGTGGGATGCAACCTGTGAAGTTATTATTGGAAAGGTCAAGTTCTGATAGATTAGTAAGTTTGCCTAAACTATCTGGAATATCGCCATCAAAAAGATTTTGGTCAAGATAAAGATATATTAGGCTACTAAGGTTACCCAAGGTGGAAGGAATTGATCCTGTGAGATTATTGACATATAGTGATAATAATTGGAGATGTGGAACGAGGCCAAATTCCAATGGTATGCCTCCTGTGAGGAAGTTATTTCCCAGACTGATTTCTTTCAATTCTTTCCATTGAGCTAATAAGTTAGACGGGATGGTTCCATGGAGATTATTATACGACAAATCAATGACTTCTAGACGTGAACAATTACTTAGAGTATATGGAATGCTACCATCAAGAAAATTCACACTCAAGTTGACAAAACGTAGCCTACCCAAGTTTCCAATCTCTGCGGGGATGCTTCCTCTCAGCTGATTATCAGAGAGACTCATCCTTTGGAGGAATGTGAGGTTTGCTAGGGATGGAGATATATAACCTGACAATTGTTTGGACTCGAGAACGAGAGCCGTCACTCTATCAGGATGGTGCCGGCCACACATGATCCCTTGCCATTGACAGTGGTGCAGTGACTGGTTCCATGAGGAGAGGACTCCAAATGGGTCATCATGTATTTGGGACTTGAAGGAGAGAAGTGCTGATAGATCAGTTTTTCTAGTGGTTACTATGGCAGCGAGAGAGAAGGAGGATAAGGTTAAGAGACTTAAGAGGAGGTGAATAGTCAGCACGCTTTCCATGATTTATGTTATGAGTGTCATGGGTTACTCTCTCACAGAGTGCTCTTCTTATAATGAAAGGGAGATGTATGGTTTGAAAGAAGTTGACCTCAAAATGTTTCCTCTTGAGTCGTTGCATTAAATATATAGCACGGAAGTTGTTGTTGTAGTGCTGCACCTACTACAATAGTGATCCATATGGGCTTTAAAAAATGTTATGAGTGTCATGGATTTTTTTATTTTTCTATTAAAATATTAGAATTATTTTTATATTTCTTTGAAAATATATAGATGAATACTATAAAATTAAATTTACTAGAAAGACTGTGACAAATAAATAAAAATGTTTTGAATCCAAGGTATTGACCCCGGTTCAAAAATCATTTCTGGGTAAATAAAGAAATTATGGTGCGGACATGTGTGAGTAGACAGCATCTCTTATGTTATCCTATCGGACATGTGTGAGTAGACCGCATCTCTTATGTTTTTCTGGGTAAATAAAGAAATTATGGTTCAAAAATCTTGTTTTCCTGTCGGACGAAGACTTGAGTAGACCGCATCTCCTATGTTTTTATTCCAATCCCAGTTTTCTAAATTCTGTAATTTGCTATGAAATGGAGCTCTAATTTTCATATTATGTAAAGAGAATAAATCGGATATTTGGAGATAATATTTATTTTACTTTTGAGTTGGTTGGTCAAATATTATCAGAAATGTAACATTTATTCTATTTTTTTATGCTCAATACTCATTGTCCACTTTCATACTTTTTGGTTGTGTCGTATTTTTAATTAATCAATTAATATAAGATTAGGATCATGATCTGGTCTTTCACAAAATAAGATTACCAATTTGTCACAAAATTACTCACAGTCGTCAGAAATATGGATCAGATTGAACGGAGAAAAAAAATCCACCTCTAAAAACATGTATGGTCTCCCCATGTAGTTTGAGTGCCCTCTACAGGTATTTATGGTGCGGGTACGTTTGAAAGATTTGGTTTGGAAGACAACTATCTACGTAAAAACTTGTTCACCTCATAGGTATAAATACTTTCATGCATAGGTATAAATACTTCATTGCATATGTATTAATACTTTAGAAAAAAAAAATTGTTGGAGTTTTTGCGATTCCCCAGATAGTTATGGTAGTTATGGTGTGGGTACAGCGCGAGTATTGTAGCGCGGGTATTGTTATCAGCTTCCAAAGAAAATAAAGAGAGGGAGGGTTGGGCAGAGTGTTGTGTTACTGTGATTGATGTTGTATGTTTGTTCACTTGGAAGAAGATTTTAAAGAATGCATGTGACAGTAGTAAGCTAGTATAATAGTATAATAATTTAAGAGGGTGTGTGATGAAAATAAAGAAAAAAGTATGTTGACGTAGTTTTTTTTTTTTTTGTGATTTGATTAAAGTAAAAATAATATGCATGTGAAATAGAGAAACCTTCGGACACTTCATGTGCACTTCAAATTATATCACTTTCGTTTTTAATAAATGTTGATAGGATGATATTGGCACATCTAAAAAATATAATACAACAATTAAATTGACGTTATTTGCTGCCTATTTAAAACTAAACCACAAAAAGCAAAAGAATTTTTTTTATTAAGAATAATTTATGTATACCCCTCAAAAGTTTCAAAATTACATATGTCCCTCAAACCACATCAATTCAAATTTGACATGCTTACAAGGGGGAAATTCAAATTTGACATGCTTATTAAGAATAATTTATGTATACACGCGTACAATGGGGAAATTCAAATTTGACATGCTTCATGGTTGGGCTTGTAATTAATCCCAATAACCCACAGTACTATGCATTGAAAACCAAGAACAAAAAACAAAAAAGAGTACTATATATGAATGGGTGGAAGTCTCTGGGTGGAATACATTGAATCAATCAATGGGTGGAAGTCTCTGGGTAGATGCATAGTACAAGTATCACAGTGGAAATCCCAATAACCCACAGTACTATGCATTGAAAACCAAGAACAAAAAACAAAAAAAGAGTACTATATATGAATGTGTGGAAGTCTCTGGGTGGAATACATTGAATCAATCAATGGGTGGAAGTCTCTGGGTAGATGCATAGTACAAGTATCACAGTGGAAATCCCAATAACCCACAGTACTATCACAGTGTCTTAAAGCAATACATTGATTTCATCAATGGGTGGAAGTATGTGGGTAGATGCATAGTACTATGTCTCTGGGTAGAGGCATAGTACAAGTATAATGGTGACTAGAATTTCTTGCCGACATGTGTGCTCTTGTTTTCCAGTTGGACGAAGACTTGACTAGAATTTCCTCTTGTTTTTATTCCAATTTCAGTTTTCTAAATTCTGTAATTTGCTAAGAAATGGAGCTATAATTTTCATATTACGTAAAGAGATTAAAATGGATATTTGGAGATAATTTTTATTTTACTTTTGAGTTGGTTGGTCAAATATTATCAGAATTGTAACAATTATTCTATTTTTTATGCTCAATACTCATTGTTCACTTTCATACTTTTTGGTTGTATCGTATTTTTAATTAATCAATTAATATAAGATTAGCAGCTTGATTCGGTCTTATTTTCACAAAATAAGATTGCCAATTTGTCTTCTTCTTTCCTGTTATTTTATTTGATTTTCTTGGTTTTAGTAATGTGTTTAATAGCTTGCGTTTCTACTTTGATTATTACTAACACACTACTACAAAAATGGAATCTTCTAACGCCCATTTTCTATCTGTTTAAACTAACTTTGGTCTGAAGCCGATAGACCAACGCTGTGGTGGCAAGTTTGTAAATAAGTTGTCATTTTCTTATATCGGTTATGACTTTCCTTACCGATAGTAAATAGTCCCAATCTGATATTTATCAGTAACTGCATACCGTAGAAGATATTTGACTTATTTTAGGGGAACGTATGTTCTAACCGATATAACTATTTCATGATCCTCTGATATGGGATCATATATTAGTACCGATATAAGGAAGTCAAACTTGTTTTGTTGGTTGTGTTTTTCACTATTAAAATATAGGGACATTAATTTCGCGCCTCTTCCTTGGAGCCTGGATGTCTTCTTCTTCTATATTTCTCTTCTCTCTCTTTTACAGTTTAGTAGCTGTTATGTTTCTCTTTTTACTATTGCGCCTTCCATTACGCAATGATGTGTCACTACATAAGCAATTTGTCTGATCCATTACTAATCTTAATCTTAGGGCTGCTCGTGACATAGGAGACGGAGGGGAGCGGAGGGGATCAATGATGAGTTCGCTGTACAGAAGTTGTGATATTTGTCACCCCCAAATCTGGGTGTGGCGAGAGTGAAATTAGCGTTAATCCCTCCCTTCCCTTTCTTCTCCCTTCCTCTACGTCATTGTTTCTGGAGCATAGCCTTAATATTTCTTGAAATCTTCTTCAGATAGATCCTAATATTTCTTAAAATATTCGTTAGGAAGATTAAATCATTGAAAAAAAAATTGCACATTATACAAACCTTGTTGAAATCTTCTTCAACAAAATTTATTGAAATCTCCTCATTATAAATTTGTATATCATGTAAATCTTCTTGAGAAGATTTCTTGAAAGCTTCTTATATTAATTTTGTACATCATATAAATCTTCTTCTGGAAGATTAAATTTAAAAAAAAAAGCACTTCATATAAAATTATATGAACCATATTAAACATCTTAAAATAGATGTACATAAATTGAAAACTTATTCCATTTAGCAATTACTTCTATTAGAAGTATTATTTATTTAAATGGAATTGAAATAGAAGATATCAAAGTTACCTCGAATCTTCAACTAGTAGAGCTCTCATGCTGATAACACGTTATAAAATAAAGACAAATAATAATAAACAGGAGATAAAAGATGACAATTTCTTTATTCATATATTTCTCATGTGTGTAATACAAAATTACAAAGCCTCTATTTATAGGCCACAAATTGTAAGTGAAAAGCCATCTAAAATAATCATTGGAGAAATGAATTCTAATAATAATGGGGTATGAATTACAATAGTAGTGAGATAGTACAAAATGAATGAGGATTACTATTGAGAGTTAGGACCATCACATTTATTTATAATAGTATTGTGTTTTTCTTGATATTAATTAGTATTGTGTTTTTTGTGTTTTTCCACTTTGATTACTAACACATGTGAATGTGATAAAGGAAGAATGACTAGACCTGTATTTGGTGTTGACCTGCAAACGACTTGCCAATTTCTAGACTAGCAGGGCCCACAATAATAATTCCAGAATTTCTTGCGGACATGTGCTCTTGTTTTCCTATCGGACGAAGACCTAGATCAGTAGACCGCATCTCTTATCTTTTTATTCCAATCCCAGCTTTCTAAATTTTGTAATTTTCTATGAAATGGAGCTGTAATTTTCATATTATGCAAAGAGATGAAATCGGATATTTAGAGATAATTTTTATTTTACTGTTGAGTTGGTCGGTCAAATATTATCAGAAATGTAACATTTATTCTATTTTATGCTGAATACTCATTGTTCACTTTCATACAGTTTGATTGTATCGTATTTCTAATTTATCAATAAAACAGAAAATAATTATTTAAATACCTTCACTCCAGTATCCCAAAATCCCACACCCATTTAGAGAAATTATGGACTATGTTTCCCACTAATTATTATTCTAAAAAGATATTATATGGTCTCCACTAATTATATGGTCCCACTAATTATATAGTCCCTTATTATTCTAAAATGTCTGCAGCCTATATGGTCCCCTCTTTTTCAGTCTCCGTATTGGTCCTTGTTTCAACCTTCATAGATATAAATACTTGGAAGATAAAGATAAGATATTAACACTTAAAAAATAAGATATTAATACTTTGATACGTAACTTGTTATGATCATTTTTTTTCCATTCCCTCAATCGTCCCGCGTCAACCTTCCTCCAATGAAGCGTGGGGACCCCGTATCACTGTATCAACATTCCCCAATCATCCCGCGTCATTCTTCCTCTAACAAAAAATAATTGACCACATAGGTATAAATATTTCAGTGCATAAGTATAAATACTTGCAGTACTTGATATTAATACTTTCAGATGTCATCCAGTATCATTTGTACAAAATACTTGCAAGTAATGGTATAAATACTTGCATGACAAGATATAAATACTTGTGTGATGATGTGTCCGAAAGCATGTAATCATGGATCTCATTTGAAAGAGAAAATTGTGTAAAAGACGTTTGTGGTTCTAGATTCGAGAAATTTCTCATAAATTGTCAAAAATATGGACAAAAATGAACGGAGAAAAAAATTCACCTCTAAAAATGTGTATTGGCCCCCTTGTAGTTTGAGTGGTCCCCCACAGGTATTTATGGTGCGGGTACATTTGAGAGATTTGGTTGGGAAAACAATTATTTACGTAAAAATTATTCATCTCATAGGTATAAATAATGTGCATAGGTATAAATACTTCCTTGCATAGGTATTAATACTTGACAATAAAAATTCAGTACTGGAGTTTTTACGGTTCTCAAGATAGTTATGGTAGTTATATAGTGCGGGTCTGTAGCGGGGTACTGTTATCAGCTCCATTTTGATGCTCAAAATTCATTGAAAAATTCACGCTTTTTGGTTTTTTTGATTGTATTCCATGTCTAATTTATCAATAAAATATAGTATTAGAAGCCTCACCCCCTTCTATCTTATTACACACAAAAAATGATTGCCAATTTGTCATCTTGCTGCAGAAAAATATTTTATATTGTACCCGTGAAGACTGACTATGGAAGTTGGGACACGAATTGTGAATCATTTTGCACTCAGACCCCACTATTGGAGGGAGGTCTCATTGGAGGCTTTTGAAATTACTAAGAACCCACTATTGGAAGCTTTTGAACGCACTAAGAACCTGCTATTGGAGGGAGGTCTCATTGACATCGGATCAAATTCAGTCGGATGTCCGGTTAGATTTTTTTATCAGCGTCAACATTATGCGCACTTTGATCCACACAAATTAAAGTTGTGTGTGTGATTCTTGATGTGGATCGGATAGCTCCGACCGACCATCGGTCCGAATTTGATCTGATGCCCATCGGGACCTCCTCGGATTCCGTGGAAAGAACTTCATCATATCTATACTAGAAAAAATCAAAATTTTAGTCATATTTGTTTTCAAAAATAGAAAACAAATGTCCTCTCCTCCAAATTGTTAGTGGCATCCATTTTGCAGCTCTCTATATATATTTTGTTTTTTTGTTCTGAAATTTCATTTAACTTACCGATATATATAAATGAAACTTTATTATGAAAATAAGGATCTTATTTTCGTTCCGTCAGTGCTAAAATATCCCGAAAAACAAAATTAGGGAATTTTAGATCAAGCCTTATTTTATATCTTTCATTATTTGTGGGAGACCTGAGACTTAGAGATATATAAAGAGTGCTTTGGATTGTAGTCTCTTGATGGGCTTTTGGATTTCTATTGATGAATTAGAAATAAATGAATATGATTAACACACGAATATAAACCTCCAGCTGTCTCACAATTGTTAATTTTAACCAAAAAGAAAAGAAGAGCACGGGAGACATCGAGAGAGGAACTAACTATTCAATGTCCGTAGTTTATTTGCCTATTCTCTATTTAAAAAAAAATGATATCTCATAATTTTAAACATTTTTGCAATACTATTCTCACATTTTTACTAACTATTGAAAAACAGGTACCCCAAAAACCATGTTGGACCACTTTCACAATTGGTTTCTGGTCACGTTCTCTCCTATTATATTGGGCCGTAAACCCAGCCCACTTAGGCCTTTCAACACGTAAACCTCATATATAGGCCTGTACAAGTGCTTGATGTATAAAAGGACCCAATGAAACCTAATACAAATCTAAGCCCATCTATCTCACCCACCTCAAACTCATCGACGACTAAGATTAAATCGGTGTCACTTTCCGTCCATCTATACATAACTACTGTTTATAAGAAACTTGTACAAATTATCAAGGGGCAATTTATTTTTACCGATAGTTTTATAAAGATGTGTTTTTTTCTTCTCTTCCTTACTATTTTATTCGTCGAGTTTCACATTTCAGCAGAGAGTAAAAATAAAAACCACTTACGGCGTGGAGAATGTACAAATAGTATCGCTCTATCCGGATCGGTTATGGTTAAAGAATGATACTGGTATCTATCAGGACCGGACATTTTAAAAAACTGACTTTGTAAGAGGTATTAGGAATGGTCATTTATAAAGAGCCGTTCCTAATTGTCCACAACAAAACATGATCGGTCGTTAATAAATGACCGTTCTTGATGTTTCGTTATTAAGATCGGCTCCTTATAAATGACCGATCTTAATTGTCAAGATACTATCAGGATCGCCTGTTACAATAGCCTGATCTTGATGTGGTGCTATTAGGAACGGCCTTTAAGGAGCCGACCATAAAAGTCTTTTTTAATACCCGTGCGCTAGGGTTCACCCTCATTTCGTCTCTAAAAATTCTAACTTGCGCGCTTTTTTAATATACGAGTTTATGTAAATAAATTGAAATGTAACTTTACTTTTGAGTACATATATCCAAACAGAAACAATGATATCTCTATGTTTTATCTTTTTTCACACTTGTAAATAACAACACAAATGAAATGTGGGAAATTTTGGTAATCTCCAAAAAAAATTGTCAGAAAATTCATAGCAATTTCAGAAATCTAAACAAAAAAAACATAAATGCACGACCAATTTATTATACAAAGCAGAAAAAGGATGTCCATTAGAACCTAGTATAACTGTATAAGGCAATCAGTTTCACCATACAACGACAATTATCAGCACGTTTCAATAATCTTTATCTTTACTCTTTATTGTTAGGCAGCCAATTAAATTTTAATTTGCATCATAATCTTTATCTTTACTCCTTGAGTCCTTATAAAACCACGTTGAAATTTTGAGGACCGAAGAGCTTATCTGTTAAGAGAAGATCTCAGTCTTTCATTTAATCAATCTCAGCAATTGATCACTATTTGATTTTATACAACTTTTTTTATGTAGTCTTCTGTGTAGAAACATAAAATTAATTAAAAACCTATCCATTTCAATTGAAAGCATAGTCTCACCTATTTATTGATAGTCGGCCACATTTTTTTCTTTTCTTTTTCTCTTTTCCTGTTCATTCCCACTATTTATTGGTAAGAGGTACCACCTGTACAAGAAATGAGTTTATTAATTTACTGTTTTGTATAGGTGGTACCTCTTACCAGTAAATAGTGGAAATAGAGATGTAACTGGACCTATCCATTTCATAAAGGACGAAAAGATGCCTATATCTGTTGGGTACTGCAATTGTTTTAGATCATTGTCTTCCTATAAACTGTCATTGATTTCCTTTCTTTACTTGTAAGGTCAAGATCGAAAATCCATTTATGTTTTCTTATGTGTATAAAAAATGATGGCTAGGTCATAGTTGCATATATATTTGTATTCACTTATTAGTCTGTTTTCTTTCGTCCTGGAGCGAATATATATGTACCAAAAAAGATCCCATCGTATGTTATATATTATAAACTGACAATAAAGTGTCACACCAGCAAAATTTGTAAAAGATCCACAAAAATTGACCAAATAATACAAGTCTATATATTCTGATTATTCTTATCTCAAAATTTGTAATGATCTATTCTGTCGGCAAATAGCCCTTTTGGGTCATGTGTTATTCAGTCATGTACCTTTACGATATCAATTTCTTTTTCTTTTTCTTTTTCTTTTTCTTTTTCTTTATCAAACATTTTGCAGAAAAAAGTAATATTCCCACTTGCAAGCAACCTAAGCCAAACACTCATCATCTTGGTATCTTTCTGAGGTTAATATTGAACTTGGCTTCATCACTCACGAGCCAAGCCTGGAAGAAAAGAACCTGTGCTCTTCACGTACCAATATCAGTCAACCCAGTATTGGCACATCAATCAAAGGAAAAAAAAACAAGCAATTAAAGAAAGATGCCTATATATGCCTGAGATGGTTATATACAGTGTAACAAAATGCGGTTCATGCGGCCGCATATGCGTATGTGGTTGGCAACTGCATAGAAAATCAATATGCGGTCTAATATGCGGTTCCGCATATGCAGTCGCATATTCTGCCGTATATTTTTACCGCATATTCGGCTACATATTATCGCATATTACCGCATACTTGTTTGTATGATACCGAATATTACCGCATACTGCATATTACCGCATATTATCGCATACTTATTTATATATATATATGAATTCTCATTTTAAAATCAGCATATATAAGTCCGCATAAAAATCCGCATATGCGGCCACATACCGTATATGCGGTATGCAATGGCCTTCCACATACCGCATATAAACCGCATTTTAATTAAAACATTGGTATAGAATGGGGTCATATAATAATACGGATAGTCGAAGCACTCCGTGATATATAATTCAATCGAAGAATCCTTGTAGAAAATTGTTCGGACAACTATTTAAAAAAGCAACGACAGAACTTTAAAAAATAAAAAAGCACACCGGTAACCTCCTAGACCGACTTAGTTTACCTATGAATATTGACAATATTGACACATGTTACATGCTAATTGGAGACTGAAAGGAGATCAAACGAATTCCACGTAGCACTAGCTGATATAAATGAGGCCAAAATGATAAGGCAGTAAGATTTGGGAAGTGCATTTCCAGTGTTTCTATTTCAAAAAAGCAAAGGCGCGGTTTTCCATTTTCCTTTAATTTTCATGTCTCTGTTTGGTTGATATCTGTGTCCACGGATTATGGTTTTCTTATATATAATGTTTCTGGACCGTCGATTCAGATCCAACGACTAAGAATAAAATGATCATTTTCAGTGGATTCAAATTGATTTTAAAGAGGCCCATCAAGTGTAGCCAGAAATAAAATGAATGTGTTTTTTATTTACATAGCAAGAAAATAAATTTTTTGTATTTTCTTAAAGAAGTAGTTTAGAACAGTGAAATCTAGCTAAGTCTTTTTTATAGATAAACTTTTTTACAAAAAAAAATACGCACATGATCATACCGCCGAGACAATTCATTGAACTTCACTAAATAGAAAACAAATGGAAAAGTAAAAAATAATTTGATTACACATCTAAGTAAGGTTACTAACTTTTGCAATCAACCTTCCACTGCATGCAAATATAAAGTTTGTTAGGGTTTAATATGAAAAGTGAACCATCTCCTACAATATATATGCTATATGTGTTCTCGCTCTAGATTACTAAAGGCAATCCATAGAAACGAAGCTCAAGATAAACATTCTCCTCTATTGTAGTGTATCAATTATACCACCACCGATCGATGGTAAGATTACTTTTATCCATTTATCCGATCCGCATCGTATTCTAAAAGACAAGGATAAAATTATTTTTCATTAACATATCGGGTACGGGCAAGGGTAAAGATTTTTTTTATTATCATGACGGATATGGATATGAAAATGTTTCCACTTGACCCGTAACATACTCGTTGACAGATCAATGCTTTTGTTTCTATATTTTTTTATTTTGTTTTGTTACATGAGGTCAAGATCCTTTAAAATTTTATTTACTACATGTATTTTGTGTTCTTCATATGCAGTCAACCGGTTCTATAATAAAGAAAGGTCAATTCTGGGGTTATGATATGAAAGAGAAAGAAATGGATCCTACGGGCATTACTCGCATTGTTAAAATTAGTATCTATCATGGTAGAAATATTTATGGTTTTACTGTGTATTTTGAACGTAATGCAATATGGCACCACGCATTGCACCGACCGATGGGGTTTAAATGGAGGAAGCATGTCTGAGGTACGAGCCATTTGCAGCTTTAGTAAATATAGATGCCATTTTTTTTATTGTAAAGTTCGATGAAGATCAAGTGGCCGACTTTTATTTTGTAATTATAAATTCTTAAATTACTATATAGATAAATTATTACCAAACAAAATAAATAAAAACAACAAAATAAAATTTGTCCCCTAATGCATATATATTTAAGCAGTTTTAACCAGACATAACTTACCTAGGAACATTTAGACATACTAACAAGCAGTTCTGTAAATGTCTAAAGTTTTCTCACAAGTTTTATTGTTTTGTAGGTCAATCTTAAAATAAACGAGTACATTACGTCTGTAAATGGCTACATGGACCGCCATAATTTTACTGGCATTGGTTATGTGAGTTCACTGGTACTGAAAACCAATTTAGACGTTTATGGACCTTACGACAAAAAAGATGGGGAACCTTTCGAATTTCCTGCTCTTGGCGGTCAAATAATTGGCTTTCATGCATACTGTAGTAAAGATATGGTCAATGCTCTTGGAGTTTATGTCTGGCAGGTAGGCACAACTATCATCTTTTTCATCAACTACTCTGAATTTATTTTCTATTTCCTTGTTGCACACCAGATCTTTTTGTAAATTATATTTAAATTAATGTAAGGTTATGATAATATGCATTTAGGGGTCTACCCGTACTAAGAATCTAGATTTTTATTTTAAGAGTTCAAACAATAGATCCGAACCGTTAAACATATATAATATTCATATGAAAATGTACTTCGAGACTAAATTCAATAATTTTTATAATTTTTCTATTTTTTTAGATAGGTACAAATTCCCGTGATCTAAAAATTATGGATCATACGAAGACAATAGTTTTCAATCTATTTTAAAAAATAATAACATAATTCTAAAAGATATAAAATTTGGTCTTCAATGACTTTTTAATATGGAGTTCATGTTCAACAATTATAATTGGCTGTTTGAACATCAAAATTAAAGATATGGATCATGGCACCGGTCTATTTTGTACGCCAACGGTGGGCAAGCAAAACAGACGTACATATGATTATGGGCCGTACATCCATATTTCACGGCTCAGATTAATAGAACCATTTTTAACGGATTCAAATTGATTTTTTATTTACGTAGTAGGAAAATAATATTTTTTTGTTGCCTAAAATAATTAAGTAGTTGTGAACAACAAAAACTAACTCATTTTTATAGATAAAATTTATAAAAAAGCACATGATAATTCATTGCAGTTCACCTTATATAATGGTTTTAATGGAAAACAAATGGAACAGTGAAAAATGATGTTATATATCTGCTATATATGTGTTATGGCTCTAGCTTACTCGCAATCCACAGAAACAAAGCCCAACATAAACATTCTGCCCTATTGTAGTGCATCAATTATACCTATCGATGATCTCAACTATAATAAATCGTCCTACGGATACAAATGACAATGTTGTTTCTATAAGTTTTTTTTATTTTATTACATTTGATCCTTTAATCTTTTGTGTCTATACTTTTGAAAAAGTTTCGGTTTCTATAATTAACAGATCATTCTAACATATAATGTATAGCATGTATTTGTGTTCTCTGTATCTAGTCAAATGGTACTATAATAAAGAAGGGGCCATTCCTTGGTGGCGGTAGTATAGGGAAACATATGGATCCGACGGGCATTACTCGCATTATTAAAATTAGTATCTACCATAGTGACAAGATTAATGCTCTTACTGTGTATTTTGAACGTAATGGCACCACGCAATGCACTGGCCTTTGGGGCAAAAATAAAGGAATATTGGATGGGGTACGAACATTATTCTTCTTTATTTTAGTAATATATGTCACTTTTTTTGTTGTATATTCAGATCAATGAAGCTCAAATGACTGATGACTTTTAATTCATAATTATATATTCTTAAATTAATTAGTGTCTGGATAAATTATTCTCAAGCAAAGAGCTCTTTACGTAAAACAAAATTAATAAATTAATTAAAATCTGCGGATTAATTGTTCTCAGCTTTTGTACTTGTCATCATATATAGCAATATACGACTGAAGCATTTAATGAAAATAAACATAATAAAATTAAATAATGATGTAAGTTTTTGGTTGGAACAATGTCTTGTTGTATATATACAAAAATACCAATATGAACTTTTTGGTTGTTCCTTGTAAATTTTGTCTCCTAATGCACAATTTAGAAGTTTAATCATTCATAACTTACCTATTAACTGTAGAAGCTACTAACAAATAATTATGTGCATGCATAAAGTTTTCTCACAAGTTTTATGTTTTTGTAGATAAATCTTAAAACAAACGAGTACATTAAGTCTATAAAAGGCTACCGGGACTCATCTCATATTTTGAAGTCACTGGTACTGGAAACTAATTTGGGCGTTTATGGACCATACGGTAAGGAAGAAGGGAAACCCTTTGAACACACGTCTTCTCTTTATGGTCAAATTATTGCCTTCTTTGCAAGCGTCGGAATTAATTATGTTCAACGTGTTGGAGTTTATGTCCAGGTATTTACAACTATTATGTTTGTCAAAACTACAATGAAACTTTTTTTTTTCTAATTATTCTTTGTTGTCCTCCTGCCTTTTCTGTAAATTATATATATGTCGGTTTGGCTTAAATTTATATTATAACATAATTTTGCATTGCCAAGGTACCAACAAGTAAGTCGGTGCTTTGCGGTGGTAATGGGGGTTCAATAAGAGATATGCACCCAACATTTGCCGTTTATCAAATTGATAAAGTCAGTATTCGCCATGGTGATACTATTGATGCTCTTTCTGTATGTTATAAATTTCAAGATGACACTACTGAAAGCACACCGTTCTGGGGTGGAGAAACAGGAGCGCTTACTGAGGTACCAGATTCTTGCACCAAACATCAACTTCCCTTGGGTGACTTGACAATTTTTCAATTTTTTTTTCTATTTTTCATTTTAGTTTTGCAGATACATACAAAAGATCAAACGAACTGTTTGTAAAAATTAGAAGCTACCAACAAACAGTTATGTGCATAAGTTTTCGTTATGGTTTTGTAAATCAATCTCGAAGAAGGTGAATACATTAAGTCTGTGAGAGGCTATGTTGGTTACTTCGGTGACTTATTTATTGTGAGGTCACTGCAGCTCGTAACCAATTTCAAAAGTTACGGACCATACGGCAAGGAAGAAGGGACTCCTTTCGAACTCTCTGCTTTTGACGGTAAAATCATAGGTTTCCATGGACGCTCTGGGTCGTACCTTGACGCCATTGGAGTTTCTGTCCAGGTACTAGTATTACTTCTCACAAACCATTCCAAAACTTGTTTATTTCTTTATGCAATTGACCTCTTCATTATATTTTAATTGGCTGTACAAACAAATAGCAATTGAGCTTGATTACAGCTATTGATTATTGTGTGAAGGAATTAAACTTGACTCATCAATTCTGTAGTGGCCAGAAGAGGAAGATTGATGGCACAATTTTGAAGGTCAAATGTGGTACATCTTGGACAAATTAAATTTGGATTTGAAGCTTTAGTCTATTTTAAGGTGATGAAAGTTTCAAGTCTATTAGAATTTCGTATAGAAATTTCTGGTTTTTGAGTGAAGCATGCGTGAGTAATAGTTATCACAAAATGTTGTTTTTCAGTTTTTTTTATATGTATGAATTTCCGTAGTTGGTATTTCATTTTTAAGGCTATAAAACAGTTGCCTTGTAATATTACGTAAAAGGGTGTTAGGAGAATAGTAAGAAATTAAATTTAATAATGTATTAAAAAAATTAAAATGTCGAATTCATTTTATACCAAATCAAGCAGTCAGAAAAAAAATGAATGCATTAAACACTTATGAATCTTCATTTTTTTCATAGCTGTTGACTTCGTACTAATTGAATTCAAAATTTTCAAAATTTTATATGTACATGCACGCATCACTCGCGAAGTATATCAGTTCCTTGAATTTATGACTTAAAGCTAATCCAATAGATTTTGGAGTTAAGCTAACCAAATCTTTTTTATGTGCCTACCACACGCTAGCCTCACTCATATTTGTATAGTTGGCAGCCCGGAGACAAAAATGCTCAAATAAACTTTAGCATCCTCTCTAACTCATGCATGTACTGCCGTCAGAATAAAAGTATTTTAAATTTAAAAAAATTAAATTCAAGCTTAGTTACGTATAAGATAAGTTTGTCAAAATAAAATTTCTAATACATATACTTTCAGGACTTAGAATTCCGAAATAGAATTAAAATATATGGATCAACAAAGATACTTGAAGCTTTAGGTATTACTAAATAAACAGGTATGTGTGACCTGTACAACCCTTTTTGTCTAAAATATCTGCCAACTCGTTGTGGCATCGACTAACATGTTTACAAAGGAAATCAGGGTTCTCTTATCACCTTCCAGCAGAAAAAAACCTCCACCGTAGCCCAAATGGGCTAGGGATTTTGATGCTTTATTAAACGGCCCAATATGCGCACAAGGTTGATAGTAACTGTACATTTTGAGTTTATCTAAATAACTAGGCTTACTATGCAATAAAAAAAAAAATACACATCAGCTATATTACACAGAAGTTATCATGCTATGCAGAAAAAAATATATTTTTTTATTATGGTTCGGGGGCTCAAACATTATTGTTAATTATAAGAAAATGGGAAGGACAAAAATAAAATGACAGAACTTCAAGATTTCCCACTTTCTTTTTCTTTTTAGCAAATTCTGTTTTAGATATTAATTATATATAGAGAATTTTGTTGCGTGTCAATTAACATTATTGTATTTCTTTATGGACAGGGAAAAATAAAGATGCGAGTTAAAGTGTGGACAATGCATGTTGGGAAAGTATAATAATCCATGCAAGACAAGAACAATTCCGACTTGGTCTAGACAAAACTTTCCTAAACATTGTTACATTCATAGTGTCGTAACTTATTTTAATAAATCAGCAAATTTTATGAGCATTAAAACCATCTTAAACCAAAGCATCGTTTTTCCATTAATTGATCACCATTGGGCAACAAATTAATTTCTCTTGATACTTTGGCGCAACAATAAAATATTGATAACTTAATAACATGTCGAACAACATGCCTTTCTTTGGGCCGACAATGTTGACACATGTACACACATAATAGTCATCACTATATTTTATTATTACTCAATTCTAGCGCACATTAATTGATCTGTACTAGAAATTTATATGTTCTCCATTTTTAAAATTTAAACAATTGATCTGAACCGCTGAGGGCCAAGAGAAAATATATGTGGATTAGTTAGTGTGACTTGGATTTTTTTTTTCAAAAGCCAAAAAACTATAAAAAAATATTATAAAAAGTCCAATTTACATTATTAACATTCTTTTTACTATTTTTGTTTGGAAACTGGATGGGAGAAAATCCATCAATTTGAGAAACTGAACTATTGGACAACCAAGAGTTTCTCCCTATAGAAAATTGTCAAAAATAAAAAAAATAAAAATTTAATTTTCTACAAATTGTTGATATATAAATAAGAACATGAGGCTATACATGGTGCTACGCATAACACACATTGATCTGTACTATGAATTCATATCTCCATTTTCAAAGTTCAAACAATTGATCCGAACCGCTTAACATGATCTCTATAAAAATGAGGAGGGTTCAAATGTCTTAATTTTTTGTGCATCCATAGTGCCTGCAATTTTGAATATTTTAATAAAAAAATTAAAAAAATATATATCAAACAAAACCGTTATTTGTGATATATATTATTTTCTCTACATGCACATAAAAAATTATCACTTTTCGATTTTGGTTTATATATGAATTAATAAATTGAAAAATCAACATCCAAAATTTATCCACAACGGTGTATTTTGGCAAGCTCTTGATACTAATCAACCTAAAATTGAAAATTCATGATATTTTACGAGTGCATTCAGAAAATAATATATATCATATCTAAAAGTTTTATTTTGACATTTAATTTTTAAATTAAGTTATTATAGTTCTAAAAATAGAGGCTTGATGGAGGCACACAAAACATGAAGACATTTGAACCCTCCTTATATGAGAATATACTTGAAAACCGAATTTTATATTTTTTATTTTCTTACTATTTTTTAAATAAGAAGAAAATATCTTTATTTAAATATCATGAGGCATTTTGTTTATGAATCCGATCATCTATTTCAAATAGGATACTACGATTAAAATAGATAGTCCTTTATCTTTCCATCCTACTTTATCTTTCGGAAAAGTTGGAAATTTCAATATAAAGTAGTGAGTATAACAATAGTGTAGTGAGTTATAAATTAATTAACCAGCTGTACCCATTGACTATAAGTTACAAATGTCTCAGTTAACTACACAACCCGCTTGACAAGGAATAGTTACAGCAAACCCATTGCTAGTTTGCTCCTCTTGTCTCTTCACAGAGTGAATTGTGAACCTGCACTTCTATTATCGTTCTCTTGAAACTTAGATCTGATATCTTTCCATTACAAATTTTTCATACTTGTATTCTCCTGTTTGATACCCGGGTAGCATGGATCCGGTGTCAATAACCTTAACGGCAGTCGGCTGGCTGATGAGTTCTCTGGTCGAGAAGGCTGTAACTGCATTGTTGGAAGCATGGGCAAAGCGCACTGGCCTTGGAAACGATTTCAAAACCCTCAAGAACCAGCTGCTTGAGCTTAGAAGCGCCCGCGGCCTTCCTACCGACAATAGTTCACTGAAGGATCGATTTGGTTCTGGACCTTCAGCAATTGGTGAATAAAGCTGACTACTTGTATATTGAAATGAAATATAAAAAATTAAATCAAAATCTAGCTAAAATATGTCAACCAATTGATGATATATTGATTCGCACTTGTGCTTGTGCACATTGAGTATCACGCAAGATGTTATTTTGACTTTTTATGATTTGTAAAGCCCCCATGTCAAAAATCCACAATTAACAATCAATAATTACTAACTTATTAAACAAATCAACTATGGATTCATAAAACATCAAGTACCATGAAAGAGAGGAAAGCCAAATAATGCACCCCGTAAACAAAGAAGCTCTCTGTTTTTCCCACTGTTTCTCTCTCTACAATTACCTCCCTTTTATGTAGATCGAAAATTTTGCCGAAATTTTCATTAATACCCAAACAAAATATTAAATTTCAAAATCTACATCCTGTTCGAAGATATTTCGAAAATACCCAAACCGCAGATTTATTTCTTAGTTTTAGGCCGAATTACCGCAGATTTATTTCTCAGTTTTGGAATTCCAAAACCACAAAAAAAATTTGCGATTTTGGTTTTTGAATAACTTATATTTTTTTCTGACAAATGAATTAAATTTAATTTCGTTTTGGTTTTGATGCTCTGACAAAGGTATGATTAAATAACTTAAATTTTTTGTTTTTTTTTCAAAAATAGAAAGATTATAATATTTCATGTATTTACCTAGAAGCGATTTTTGAACCAGAATCAATGACTCAGATTCAAAACATTTTATTTTTTCTTACAACCGCAAAAAATCTGGCCCGAAAAATATTGATCTGGGTTATTTGTCGCAGTCTTTCTAATAAATCAAATTATATAGTATTACATCTATTTTCAAAGAAATATATAAAATATTTTTAATATTTCAATACAAATAATAAATTAATTATAAACATTTTTGTTTAATTAAAAAAACTTAGAACCGGGGATTAATTCTCCGGTTCTTAGAACTGGGAATTTAATCTCCGGTTTTGGACTGTCTAGAACCGCAAAATTTTTTGGGTAATTATATCTTCCCTCATTTCATCCCCCAACTAACTAACTACATTTTCTAACTATAATTCAAAATTCTAACTACCTAATGGCCCTACAAATTAATTACTCAATTTTCTCCATTTATTTCTTTCCTCTTTCTCCCTCCCTCTCCCACCTCTCCCACTTCTCCCTCTCCACCTCCGCCTCCACCTCCGCCCGCCTCTCCCACCTCTCCCTCTCGGCCTCCCTCTCCCACCTCCACCTCCGTCTCTCACCTCTGTCTCCCACATCCCACCTCCGCCTCCTCTCTCTCCCACCTCGGCCTCCGCCGGAGTAGATCCATCACTGTTGACCGCCGGGTCAGATCCGCCTCCACCGGTTCAGATCCGAGTTATTTGCAAAGAACAAAGCTTCATTAATGGTGAATTAGAACAGTGCGTACTAAGTACATATGGATGAATACTTAATGCTTTAGAGATAAATACTTCAATGTTTATGGATGAATACTTAATATCTTAGGCATAAATACTTTAACTTATATGTATGAATATTTGATATCTTATGGATGAATACTTTTGATTTGTTCGGTATGCACATATGTTTGTAATACTCTTGGTACATTAACTATTTACACTTACACGATGAGGATGAATACTTGCTTAATGCGGGATGAATACTTGTATGACGAGGTGTGAATACTTGTGCAACGGACAACTCGAAAGTATGTCATCATGGATCTCATTTGAAAGAGAAAATTGTGTAGAAGACATTCGTGGTTTTAGATTTACAAAATTCCTCACAGATCGTCAGAAATATTGGTTAGATTGAACGGAGAAAAAAAAACCCATCTCTAAAAACGTGTAATACTCTTGGTACATTAACTATTTACACTTACACGATGAGGATGAATACTTGCATGACGAGGTGTGAATACTTGTGCAACGGACAACTCGAAAGTATGTCATCATGGATCTCATTTGAAAGAGAAAATTGTGTAGAAGACATTCGTGGTTTTAGATTTGCAAAATTCCTCACAGATCGTCAGAAATATTGGTTAGATTGAACGGAGAAAAAAAATCCATCTCTAAAAACGTGTAAAAGATGAGTGATTGATGTGTCCAAATATGCTTCTATTGCAAAAATGAATACATTTATATAGATGGATGAATGCTAGTTGTGTTACAGATGAATACTTTTTTTGCAAATTTCTAAAATGAGCTGAAGGTAGTTAGAAGTCCCCCACTTAATTAATGCGCTGACGGTTATGCGGTCCCCCACTTAATTAATGCTCTGACAGTTGTGCGGTTCCCCACACATGTTGTTTGTCCCCTACTTTCTTGTTGTAATATATCCAAATATGTTTCTATTGCAAATGTGAATACCTTCATATATATTGATGAATACTAGTTGTGCAAATGCCTAGACCGTAGAGATTCTCGACGGTTAACACATAATATTTTTTTTCTTTGATTTGACATTTGAAACAGTATTTCTGTGGCCGAAATTGTCACATTTGTTTTTTTTATTTAATTAGAAAATTTTATGATTTTTTTTATTTTTCTATTAAAATATTATAAATATTTTTATATTTCTTTGAAAATATATAGATAAAATATTATAAAATTGAATTTACTAGAAAGATTGTGACAAATAACTCAAATTAATATTTTTCAATCGGAATTTTTTGCAGCTGTAAGAAAAATTAAAATATTTCTGTGTGTTACTAGAAAAAAATAAAAATGTTTTGAAAATAAGTGATTGATCCCAGTTCAAAATTAAATCATTCTGGGTAAATATAGAAATTATCATACGGACATGTGTGGTTTTTCCTATCAGACAAAGACTTGAGTAGACCGCATCTCTTATGTTTTTATTCCAATCCCAGTTTTCTAAATTCTGTAATTGGCGATGAAATGGAGCTCTAATTTTCATATTTTGCAAAGAGTTTAAAACGGATATTTGGAGATAATTTTTATTTTACTTTTGAGTTGGTTGGTGAAATATTATCAGAAATGTAACATTTACTATATTTTTTTATGCTCAATACTTATTGTTCACTTTCATACTTTTTGGTTGTATCGTATTTTTAATTAATCAATTAATATAAGATTAGGAGCTTGATCCGGTCTTATTTTCACAAAATAAGATTGCCAATTTGTCGCAAAATTTCTCACAGATCGTCAGAAATATGGATGAGATTCAACTGAGAAAAAAATCCACCTCTAAAAAAATGTATGGTCTCCCCATGTAGTTTGAGTGCCCCCTACAGGTATTTATGATGCGAGTACATTTGTGAGATTTGGTTTGGGAGACAATTATCTACGTAAAAATTGTTCACCTCACATGTATAATTACTTCCGTGCATGGGTATAAATACTTCATTGCATATGTATTAATACTTTAGAAGAAAAAATTTGTGCTGGAGTTATTGCGGTCACCCAGATAGTTACGGTAGTTATGGTAGTTATGGTTGCTATGGTGATTGATGTTGTGTTACTGTGATTGATGTTGTATGTTTGTTCACTTGGAAGAAGATTTTAAAGAATAGATGTGACAGTACTAAGCTAGTAATTTTAAAGAATAGATGAAAATAAAGAAAATAGTATGTTGCCGTAGTTTTTTTTATTTTATTTTGTGATTTGACTAATAATATGCATGTGAAATAGAGAAACCTTCGGACACTTCATGTGCACTTCAAATTATATCACTTTCGTTTTTAATAAATGTTGATAGGATGATATTGGCACATCTAAAAAATATAATACAACAATTAAATTGACGTTATTTGCTGCCTATTTAAAACTAAACCACAAAAAGCAAAAGAATTTTTTTATTAAGAATAATTTATGTATACCCCTCAAAAGTTTCAAAATTATGTATTTTCCTCGAACCACATCAATTCAAACCCCGTGATACACGCGTCCAAGGGGGAAATTGAAATTTGACATGCTTCATGGTTGGGCTTGTAATCAATCCCAATAACCCACACTCCCACAGTACTATGCATTGAAAACCAAGAACAAAAAACAAAAAAGAGTACTATATATGAATGGGTGGAAGTCTCTGGGTGGAAAACATTGAATCCATCAATGGGTGGAAGTCTCTGGGTAGATGCATAGTACAAGTATCACAGTGGAAATCCCAATAACCCACAGTACTATGCACTGAAAACCAAGAACAAAAAACCAAAAAGAGTACTATATATGATGGGTGGAAGTCTCTGGGTGGAAGTCCTAAAGGAATAACCCACAGTACTATCACAGTGTCTTAAAGCAATACATTGAATCCATCAATGGGTGGAAGTCGACGTCTCTGGGTAGATGCATAGTACCAGTATAATGGTGACTAAATCTTTTGCAGAAATTTCAACAAGAGCACACATGTCTCTAGGGCAAAGTACAATTATAATGGTGACTAGAATTTCTTGCCGACATGTGTGCTCTTGTTTTCCTGTCGGACGAAGACTTGAGTAGACCGCATCTTTCATGTTTTTATTCCAATTTCAGTTTCCTAAATTCTGTAATTTGCTATGAAATGGAGCTCTAATTTTCATATTATGCAAAGAGATGAAATCGGATATTTAGAGATAATTTTTATTTTACTTTTGAGTTGGTTGGTCAAATATTATCAGAAATGTAACAATTATTCTATTTTTATGCTCAATACTCATTGTTCACTTTCATACTTTTTGGTTGTATCGTATTTTTAATTAGTCAATTAATATATGATTAGGAGCTTGATTCGGTCTTATTTTCACAAAATAAGATTGCCAATTTGTCTTCTTCTTTTTTGTTATTTTATTTGATTTTCTTGGTTTTAGTAATGTGTTTAATAGCTTGTGTTTCAACTTTGATTATTACTACTACAAAAATGGAAACTTCTAATGCCCATTTTATTTCGGTTTAAACTAACTTTGGTCTGAAGCCGATAGCCCAATGACGTGGTGGCAAGTTTGTAAATAAGTAGTCATTTTCTTATACCGGTTCTGATTTTCCTTACCGATAGTCATTAGTCCCAAATTTCTGATATCGGTCGGTAACTGCATACTGTAGAAGATATTTGACTTATTTTAGGGGAACGTACATTCTAACCGATATAACTATTTCATGATCCTCTGATATCGGATCATACATTAGTACCGATATAAGGAAGTCAAACTTGTTCTGTTGGTTGTGTTTTGAACCGTTAAATTATAGAGACACTAATTTCGTGCCTTTTCCGTGGAGCCTGGAGGTCTTCTTCTTCTTTATTTCTCTTCTCTCTCTTTTAGGTTTAGTAGATGTTCTATTTCTCTTTTTACTATTGCGCCTTTCATTACGCAATGATGTGTGACTACATAAGCAATTTGTCCGATCTATTACTAATCTTAATCTTAGGGTTGCTCGTGACCTAGGAGACGAAGGGGAGCGGAGGGGATAAATGACGAGTTCATTGTACAAAAGTTGTGAGATTTGTCACCCAGAAATCTGGGTGTGGCGAGTGTGAATTAGCGTTGATCCCTCCCTTTCCTTTCTTCTCGCTTCCTCTACGCCATTGTTTCTGGAGCACAACCTTAATATTTCTTGAAATCTTCTTCAGGTAGATCTTAATATTTCTTGAAATCATCCTCATTATAAAATTTTTGTATCATGTAAATCTTCTTGAGGAAGATTTCTTGAAAGTTTGTTATATTAATTTTGTACATCATATAAATCTTCTTCCGGAAGATTAAATTATAAAAAAAATGCACTTCATATAAAATTATATGAACCATATTAAACATCTTAAATAAATGTACATAAATTGATAACTTATTCATTTAGCAATTACTTCTATTAAAAGTATTGTTTATTTTAATGGAATTGACATAGAAGATATCAAAGTTACCTCGAATCTTCAACTAGTAGAGCTTTTGTGCTGATAACGTATTATAAAATAAAGACAAAGAATAATAAACAAGAGATAACACATAAAAGATGACAATTTCTTTATTCATATATTTCTCATGTGTGTAATACAAAATTACAAAGCCTCTATTTATAGGTCACAAATTGTAAGTGAAAAGCCATCTAAAATATTAAATGGAGAAATGAATTCTAATAATAATGGGGTATGAATTACAATAGTAGTGACATAGTAGAAAATGAATGAGGATTACTATTGAGACCATCACATTTATTTATAATAGTATTGTGTTTTTCTTGGTATTTTCTTGGTATTAGTTAGTATTCTGTTTTTTGTGTTTTTCCACTTTGATTACTAAGACATGTGAATGTGATAAAGGAAGAATGACTAGAGACCTGTATTTGGTGTTGACCTGCAAATGACTTGCGAATTTCTAGAATATCAGGGCCCACAATAATAATTCTAGGCCGAAGACTTGAGTAGACCGCATCTCTTATCTTTTTATTCCAATCCCAGCTTTCTAAATTCTGTCTTTTTATTCCAATCCCAGCTTTCTAAATTTTGTAATTTTCTATGAAATGAAGCTCTAATTTTCATATTATGCAAAGAGATGAATCGGATATTTAGAGATAATTTTTATTTTACTTTTGAGTTGGTCGGTCAAATATTATTAGAAATGTAACATTTATTCTATTTTTGTATGCTCAATACTCATTGTTCACTTTCATACAGTTTGATTGTATCGTATTACTAATTTATCAATAAAATATAGAATAATTATTTAAATACCCTCACTCCAGTATCCCAAAATCCCGCACCCATTTAGAGAAATTATGTACTATGTTTGTTTGTGCTTTTCCACTTTGATTACTAACCCGTGAAGACCGGGCTGGAGATGACTGACTATGAAAGTTGGGACATGGGACCCAATTGTGAATCATTTTGAAAGCACTATTGGAGTCTTTTGAACGAACTAAGAAAATTCCTAGAACCAACAACCAAAACCAATATCAGTACGACACACTATATAATGAGATTTATCTTACTTTAATAAGATTTAGCTTTATCTTACTAGTCTGATTGGCATCAGATCAAATTTAGTCGGATGTCCAGTCGGATTCGTTTGATCAGTGTCAAGATTTATGCGCACTTGATCCACATGAATTAAAGTTGTCTGTGTGAATCTTGATGCGAATCAGATAGCTCCGACCGGTTATCGTACCGAATTTGATCACGATGCCCATCGGAACGTCCCGGATTCTATGGAAAGAACCTCATCATCTCTATACTAGGAAAAAAAATTGAAAATTTAGTCATTTTTGTTTTAAAAAATAGAAAACAAATGTCCTCTCCTCCAAATTGTAAGCCGATATAGTTGCTCTTATAATTAAAAGTAAATAGAACTTGTGAAAAAAATGTGTTTGTTTAATCTTCATTGTCTTTGTTTTACACCACTGCTCCAAAACAATCATAGAACAATAACTAGCTTGCAAAAACCCAATTTGCCAAACATCATATGTTGTATCTTTTATTCAAAATAATTTAAGTTTGGTAAATCTTCAATATTGGCGTTGATATTTAGGTTTTGAAGCTTCCCGAGTTCATCAGGGATGAATCCCCACATAACATATTTTCGTCAAGATCAATTCCTGTTAAACTTTGAAGCAGTGGTGTAAATGTTGTTAAACTTTGAAGATTACCCAAGGTATGTGGGATGTAACCACTAATGCCATTTTGGCTAAGATAAAGAAGTGATAGTTTGGTAAGGTTACCTAAGGTAGGTGGGATGGAACCCGTGAAGTTATTTATTAGTATTCTAATTTCATTTTTTTAAATAATAAAAGTCAATCATTGACCTTGTCGTATTTGTAAAATAATGCTTGATCACAAAACTTTATTTATTATTATTCTAATTTCAATATTTAAAATAATAAAACAGAATCATGCACTGATCTTGTCGTATAAATGTTTTGGTTTCTTTTAAGTATGCATTCAGGTGTATCGATCACAGAAATTCGAAAAGGGACCTAAATATTGCTTTTGCTCATTTAGACATTTCAGGAAAAAAAAGAGTAAAACAAAATAGTGGATAGGAAAGAATATTTTATTGTGGTACAGAAGCAGTGTAGTTTTTTTGAATTAATAAGGATTCAAATCATTAATTTGATTTATTAGAAAATTATCCAAAAAAACCGAATTATTAATTCGGTTTTTTCTAGAGTATCAAAATAATCCTATAAAAAATTCTGAAGAAATTGAAAATCGAATATTAATGTTGTCGTTTAACTGCCCATAACTGTTAACAATAATATTAGTGCCCTTATTGTAAATCAAATATTCTCAGAAACAATTATAGATATATTTTATTTTTAAAAGGCCAAGTCATGATAGAGCTCGGCAACCTAATTGTTTTGATGCCTCAAGGCCTCAAGGACAAAACAATAGACCAAAAGGTGGTCAATTCAAATAATTAAAGTCCTAGTCCAGTCTACATAAATTGTATTCATGCAAGACTAGTGGTTTATAATTTCATACTTTTTAATTATAAATAAAACAATAGACCAAAAGGTAGTCTCATGTGACACGAGAGAGTTTGTGGTACATTATTCTTTTAATTAATAGAAATAACAATTCACATGCATCCAGTGCATTATGTGAAAAGAGAATCTTTACTACTAGTGGATGTGGACCGTTCTTTTAGCTCTGCACGAATCTCAAAGCACCAAATAATAGTGGACCCCACCGTCCAATATAACAGTGGATACTTGTCCTACTTGTCACACATGTACATCTTACTATTTGTATTCTTGAAAACAAGGACTGTCAGACTCGAAATAATATTTTATTTTAATAATGAAATATTGAATCTGTTATAAAATAAAGATAAATAAACTATATAAGATTTTGAGAATGTAAAAGATGGCAATTTCTTTATTAATATATTTTTGTTGTATACAATACAAGATTATAAAACATTTATTCATAAACAACAAATTGTAAATGAAAAACTATCTAAATTAATTCTAATAATAAATGAAGAAATGAATTTTTGAAAATAAATTGAGATCATTAATATTGACAGTTACAAAATAAAAGAGTTAGGACATCCACATTCATATAATTTATTCATAACAAAATCCTCTTTATTTAATTAATGGAAATCCGGATTGCATCTTTTCTAAAGAAATATTTTCTTAAGAAATCCGTTACATATATCCTAGTCTTTGACTGTTTGGGCCTCAAGCACCTGTGTGGGCTTTAGCGTCCACAAAAGTTGCTCAAACCCATATATTGTTTCTTTTTTTCAATAGAAATTTTAGTTCTTTCTTCTCCATTTCTAAGATGGTTGGTGTTGAATAAAGTCTACACAGGCAGCTATTGCCATGACACTACTGACACAATGGCAATTTTATATCCAAATTCTTGATTGTGTTGGTGTTGGGGGTCCAAACCACGGGCATATAATGCATAAATTGCAATATATATTATATTATTGTTAGAAATATAACAATCATTTTGTTGGGAAGGAGATAAATGACAACTTTTTTGAAGTCACAAAAGCAATCACTTATTTTAGACATTTTCTAAAAAAAATTGTATAGATTTTTCGGTTCTTTTTAAGTATATGCATTCAGGTGTATAATGTTGATCACAGAAAATCCAAAAAGTAAAGGGACCAAAACATTACTTTGGTTCATTTACATATTTTAGAAAAAAGAACATAAAATAAAAAGAATCAAATCTCATGCTCTTAGGAAAATCCTATCCACGAGTCAATCTGTCCATTTATTTCATACCTCCTTCAATCTAGACTGTAATAATTAAAATATGAAAAGTATTTGAGTATTAGAAAACATTCTCCATACTTCAATATTGACTATCCAGATTGAAATAGACATAAAATTAATGGTCGGATGGACAATGTAAGCAGGAGATTCGGTTCCTAATAAAAAGAGGTATAGGAAATAATTTATTATGGTAGAGAAGCAGTGTAGTTTATTAGAGTTAAGGAATCAAATTGATGATTCGGTTTACTAAAATTTATCTAAACAATCCAATTAATGATTTAGTTCCTTCTAATGCATCAAAATAATCCAGTCATCTTTCTGCTTCTCGAGAAAAATATTTAATATACTTCCAAAAATAAAAAGTATGAAGAAATTGAATTTGATTATTTTTTAATATCATTATATATATCATTATTTCTTAATAAACCACTTAGCCAGTGTTTCAGACCAGCTGCTAAAGAACGCTGGTTAAACTGAATTCAGATTAGGTCAGCTGATCAGGTATCTAACCTATCAAATTTGGATCATTCAATATATGTAAATCATAAAATAAACCTCTATATTTTAGAGCCCAACTTTTATGACTCTGGACTCACGCTTAATTCTATGTGTACCATACTACCATACATGTGAAAGTATGGGCTGAGCTATTTATAAATGATCTGTTTCCAAAAAATGTTGCTTCTAGGCGGGTGAAGCTTATAACTAGGAAGGGTTCTTTTTTCTTACATTTCAAATGTTGTTCAGTCAGCAATGGCTATTGGCTATTGACTGCCATAATTATAACCAAGTATGACCCATTTGCCCATTTTTTATTTTTTTTAAAAACAATGATTACAATTTTAGTGTCCTATCGTGATCACAAGAACTTTATTTATTAGTATTCTAACTTCAAATTTAAAATAATGAAAGTTATTTTTTAACAATAATGGGTATACCACTGATGTCATTCATGTAATCATTGAACAGATAAGGTACCGAGCAGCTGGTATTCAATAAATTGAATTATTGACAAAATATTGCTTCATGACAAAACTTTATTTATTAGTAATCTAATTTCAAATTTTAAAATAATAAAAGTGAATCATTGATCTTGTCGTATTAGTTAAATAATGCTTGATTACAAAACTTTATTTATTAGTGCTATAATTTCAAATTTTAAATTATGAAAGTGATTCATTGATCTTGTCGTATTTGTAAAATAATGCTTGATCCTCAAAATTTCATTTATTAGTATTCTAATTTCAAATTTAAGATAATGAAAGTGAATCATTGATCTTGTCGTTTTTGTAAACAATACTTGATCAAAGGGTGAAATTAAAGGTCGACGATTTTTGTGATTCATTTTTGCATTCAATCCTTTGATCTTGTTTAAAGTGATGAACTCGAAGTTTTACAATTTTTACTTGTACATATTACTTCAGATAAAGAAATATAAAAAAATATCATTAATTAATAATTATCATTTAATATTTAAACTTTGAATTATTAAAAAAAAAAAGAGTTGTGCGCATATGTCTAATGATTTGATGAATGATGATCCTGAGTTTGCTGTTATGGGGACAGAAATACCTAGTGTCCCATAGTTCTTTTATGCCGGAATCGGAAGATTTTCGATGATATCGGATCAAATTTGGTATGATATTAGAACTGTCCGATTTCCATCAAGATAGGCACAAACAATTTCAAAATTCATGTGAATCAGATTCACACGAATCATAATGCGAATCAGACATTTCCGATCGAACATAGAACCGAATTTAATTCAATGTCAATCAAACCGCCCCCTACTCCATTATATGCCAGGATTTTGTACAATCAGCATAGTTAAATAGCTATATAGATGATCCACTGCACATTGTCTCATTCAAGACTAGTACCATTGGCTTTCTTCACAATCTTATTAATTATGATATATGTATATATGGTCCACCGCACATGCATATAATTTGAAGCTAGCTGTTTCAAGTGTGCTTGCTTTTTCTTTTCTTTTTTTTCCAATTTCACAATATATTTGTTATCACTTCTTGCCGATCGAGTGTTGGCCAACAATACATGGTACATGTAATTTATAGGGTTTGAGAAATATCCATAATGAAATATACAATCAATCAATTTATAGCCAAACGACAAATCGGTGAAAACATTCCCACTTTAAATATAGATCTCCATCTTATGTACTACATATAGGGGGAGAGGATTTGACATTCTGGAACTCATTAAAATAACTTATTGTTTTAGCAGATAAATAATATATAAGCAATCTATAAGGAGTAGTACAAATTGTGATCTGGCGGTGGTGCATGCACTGTGCACGGACGCGTCAGACGTATCGGATGCATATCCTGCCGTCTCAACTAACTTTAAAAATCTTAAAAAATATAGCATGATTACATAACTGTATTTTGGTGTTGACCTGCAAATGACTGGGAAATTTCCAGGATAGCATGGTCCGCAATAATAAATCCAGTCTAGATCGCAATACCGAAGAATTCAAAATGAGAGTAGACCGTGTCGCTTATATATGTTTTTAATCCGCTTCAAGCTTTCTAAATTATGTAATTTGCTACGAAATGGAGCTGCAATTTTAAGGCAACAGTTTCATCTAATTTTCATATTATGAAGAGAGATGTAATTTAATTTTAAAGACAATTTTTATTCTATTTTTGAGATGGTTGGTGAAGTACTATTATGATAGCTGTAACTTTTATTCCATTTTTTATGCTCAAAATTCATTGAAAAATTCACGCTTTTTTGGCTCATTTGATTGTATTGTATGTCTCATTTATCAATAAAACATAGTATTAGAAGCCTGACCCCTTTCTATATTATTACAAAAGAAAAGGTATTGCCAAGTTGTCATCTTCTTATCCAGTTATTATTTGATTTTAAGGAATGTAAATGAAAAAACAAAGGGAAACACTTTTAAGATTTTCTTGGTATTAGTACTGTGTTTTTGTGTGCTTTTCCACTTTAATTACTAACAATTGTGAATGTAATAAAGGAAGAATGAACAACCGAGCCCAATCTCTGGAAATACTTTAGTGCATTAATTAGATACAGATACTTTTCTTTTATTAATACAAATATTGTTAGTGGAACCTTGCCTACTAACTTTAAAAAATCTTAAAATATATAGCATGATTAAAAAATATATAGCATGCTTTTCCACTTGTGAATGTAATTAACAACCGAGCCCAAGCTGTCATTCCATCTTGTAGCAGCAAAATATTTTATATATATTGTACCCGTGAAGACCGGGCTAGAGATGACTGACTATGAAAGTTGGGACATGGGACCCGAATTGTGAGTCAGAACGCACCATTAATTGGAGTCTTTTGAACGCACTAAGAAAATTCCTAGAACCAACCACCAAAACCAATATCAGTACGACACACTATAATTAGATTTATCTTACTTTAATAAGATTTAGCTTTATCTTACCTGTCTGATTGGCATCAAATCAAATTCAGTCGGATGTCCAGTCAGATTCGTTTGATCAGTGTCAAGATTTATGCGCACTTGATCCACATGAATTAAAGTTGTTTGTGTAAATCTTGATGCGGATCAGATAGCTCCGACCGGCTACCGGACCGAATTTGATCCCGATGCCCATTGGAACGTCCCGGACTCCATGGAATTAATTAAGAACCTCATCATCTCTATACTACGAAAAAAATGGAAAATTTAGTCATTTTTGTTTTAAAAAATAGAAAACAAATTAACGTCCTCTCCTCCAAATTGTTAGCCGATATAGTTGCTCTTATAATTAAAAGTAAATAGAACTTGTGAAAAAAATGTGTTTGCTTAATCTTCATTCTCTTTGTTTTACGCCACTGCTCCAAAACAATCTTAGAACAATAACTCTCTAGCTAAAACCCAATTTGCCAAACATCATATGTTGCATCTTTTATTCAAAATAATTTTAAGTTTGGTAAATCTTCATTGGCGTTGATATTTAGGTTTTGAAGCTTCCCGAGTTCATCAGGGATGAATCCACTTAACATATTTTTGAAAAGATCAAATGTTGTTAAACTTTGAAGATTACCCATGGTATGTGGGATGGAACCATAGAATTTATTTTCGTAAAGAAGAAGTTCCAGTAAGTTAGTAAGGTTGCCAAAGCCAGGCGGGATATGACATAAGGTAGATAGTTTGGTAAGGTTACCTAAGGTAGGTGGGATATTTTGGTGAAGATAGAGAAGTGATAGTTTGGTAAGGTTACCTAAGGTAGGTGGGATGGAACCCGTGAAGTTATTATTGTTAAGATAAAGATAAAGATCGCCATCAAAATGATTTTGGTCAAGATAAAGATCTATTAGGCTACTAAGATTACCCAAGTTGTATTTTTTTTAGGTTTAATTTATTAGTAATGTTGTATTGTTAAGAACAATATTTGGTTGTTAACTTATTTGTTTGTGCAGCATATTGCACAATATATATGTTTTTTATAAGTATTGTGTTTATGTTCAACCTGCTATATATTCTTTAACTTGAAAACTATTAATTTGTGTATATTAAAATATATTTTCATCTTCATTCATTCATCGTCAAAACCTTAACAAAAACCAAACAACAATCTCCTCATAGGCAGCCCACAAAAATTGTGAAGTCGGTTTCTGGGCTCTCTTGGGTTATACTGGGCCCAAACCCAACCCTCTTTGCCCTTTCAACACACAAACTCCATATATTTCTCTTTTCCACTAAAATAAAATTTTCTTATATTTAATTGAGAAATTTGAGGTATAACTTCATTATTTTGAAATAAATATTTTTTACTAGTGATAGTGCTATGATTTGAGGATAAATAATTGAGTAACCCTGCACATAAATACTTCATTATATTCTTAAAGTATACACGTATACGTCTAACACTTGGCACACTAAAATTACTAAGACTTGTTTAACACTTGGAAAACATGATATGATATACTATTTACTCAAAAATAATTTATATTTTCTGCATACAGGACTCATTTATCATTATTCTTGTTTTTAATTGATACAAAAAAATTGTATCAGGCATTCAGACTCATGTATTATAACTGACAAACAAAACAAATACATGTCATGAAAATTTCACATGATATATTGAACAAAAATATGTTCCACATGTTCACCTCACCGGGGATGAACTATATTTCTATCCCAGTTATTTATCTCTCAAATGAAGCACAGAAGACCCAATTAATTAGCAAAGCAGCTTTAGCTAAGTGCAATCGTTTGCTCTGCTATCCAAGACCGTTCAGGCGTGACTTGTACATCTTCGAACTACAATAAATCATACAAATAAAAATGCAAATCACCAATGCGAAGAAAATCGATAAAAGATGAAGAGTGAGGCTATATATGGTACTATGCATAGCACATATTGGTCGGTACTATCGATCAATATTTCCATTTTCAAAGTATAAACATTAAATAGTTGATCCGAACTGCTTAACATGATATTCGTATGAAAATATATTGGTAAATCAAATTTTACATTTTTTAGAAAAAAAATTTCCTATTTTTTAGATAGGTAGAAAATCACTTAATAAAGATTCTAGACCATTCAAAAGTAGTGATATTCTACCTATCTAAAAAATTAGTACAAAAATTTTACAAAAATGTAAAATTTAATCAGCAAGTACATTTAGATCATGTAAAATGTAATTTAGTCGATCTGAACCGTTCAACATGATTTCCATATGAAAATGTAATTTCAGATCAAATTTTACATTTTTTTAAGATTTTTTTACTATTTTTTAAATAGGTAGAAAATCAAAGATTCTAAACTATTTAAAAGTAGTAATTTTGTACCTATCTAAATAAAATAGTAAAAAAAAATTTTAAAAATGTAAAATTTGATCTGAAATTACATTTTCATATGGTGATCATTTTGAACGGTTTAGATCGACTGTTTGGATTTTGAAAATAAAGATATTGATCTATAGTACGTACGGACCAATATGTGCATTTTGGATAGTACCATAGCCAATTTGCAAACAACCAGCAGTCTATCCATGGACAGGATATATATACCTCAGGTTTTTGTATAATTTTTTTATTAATTTGTTTATAATTTAAATTATATTTATGCGCAACAGCACTTCAGATCCGTCAACTCCTGTCAAATAATCTTTGTTTTGAACTGGATATGTGAGGCAATCAATGGCTTCTTTTATTTTTATGCTTTTTTTTCTTGATAGATCTAATGGACTAGGTTGTAGTTTAGATGGAATTTGATGAAATATATTGTTGTTTTGGAGATGATTTAACAAATTGCATAGTGTTATTTAGAAGTTGTGTCAATTTGCGCTTTTCTAACATTGCAATTTTTGACTTTGTACAGCGCACATGCTATAGAATCAAAACAGCATTGCGTATGCTTAGTGCGCTGCATGAAGCCAAATCTACTTTGTTAAGATATTTACCCAGATTTGTGCTGGGTTTGTAATATCCTTGCATCTGATTTTTAACTATTGGAAATTAAATAATAATAACACAAGACAAAACAATTAGCAGATCGAATCTAACACAACCGAAAGTGCTCAAAAAATTTTAACATTAAAATATCAGTAATTTACATGATGGTTTATGATAACAAATTTTAAATTGGATATTCAAAATCAGTAATTTGAATTTACTTTTGTAATTGGGATATTACTTCTCTCCCAATTAGTTTAATATACAATTAATTCCTTAAAACCAGTAGAAATAAACCCCAAATAATATTGTTATGCTGCTCAAATAAAATCAGCCAAAATGTACTCAAGTTCATGAAATAAACAAAGCTCAATTGGAAATTTCTTATTTTCTGTTGGAATTTTCAATTTTTCGTTCTTGCTTTATCAGTTCTGTTGAATCTATTTTATCTGATTTTTGTATCTCAAATTGACAAAAGTACAAATCATCTTGCTTTGATAATTAAAAAGAAGCTTTAACATATTTTGTAAATAAAATAAAATGAATAACCTTTCTGCAGTTTTTGCATTTTTGCCCACCTAAATCACATGCATATCTAATCTGGAATAAATAAAGTGTTTTTACATTGATATCTAAAAAAACACTTAAGTTTACACCCCTACACGTGGTGCTTTTGTTTGACTACAATAAGACATCCTTTTGACTGTTATTACAATCTCCACGTGACAATCACGTGACAACAACCAGCTTGCATTTTAGTTTTTAAGTTTCTTCGTTAGCGTTGTGTTTTAAGATTTGAGAATCTTTATTGGGCCTTGATTTTCAGTCAGGCCACCGGCCCACTCTCAGAGAAGAGAAAGAACTTCATACCACCTAAGATACGTTATTTTGTTGGGTTTGAATCTGATCCGTTCATTACATAATAGCATGAATCTTGAAGGATCCATGTGCATTAAAAGTTTGGACCAATTGATCGGATTATGATCAGACGGTCTAGATTGAAACTCAAACAGTAATGCAGAGGATCCAGACTCGAAGAGAGTAGGTGCATCCCCACACAGATCCGCCACGGTTTTTGAATAATTTTTTAGCATGGAATTCGGATCATCCAATTAGAATCTGATTCAATTCAATTAATTTGAAAATTCATAAAATTGTTTAAAAAATCATATCAATTTAAAACAAACAATCCGAATTGAAACTCAAATTTTAAGTTACTTCAAAATTTAAATTTACAGTTTGATGGAGGCTGTAGATTCCATTAAAAAAATTACAAAAGAGAAAAGAGAAAAAAAAAATAATAATACAGCAGAATGAATTCTGAATGAAAATCCACATGTTTTGAATTATGGAGCCAATACAATGTTTTGCTGTAATTGTTACTCATTTCTTTATTAATGTTACATGGATTATGATAGCAAGCATGGGTACCGTTTAACTGGAGATGTCCATTTTGATGAGGCAGTGATGCTGGCAACTGCAATGAAGGCCTTTAGATCAAGTGCCAGATTTGTTTACATGTAAATTTTGATTGTTTTTTGTTATTCCTCTTATGTTTTTCTTTTTCATCGGTTTATGTTGTTGTCTAGGAATTAGTCCTTGATATGGAGGCTTATTAATTTTCAGGTTCTTGTTCTCTGATCTTTTTGTACTACACAGAGGTTTAATAAGAAATATCGATGTTTTCTTTTTTTTGTTAGGCTTGCATTAGCCTGTTTAAATCCTACTTTTTTTTTAAATGTGTTGTTATTATTCTGTATATATTTAATTAACATTAACATAATTTGTGTGGAAACTCTAGATGAGATCATTAAGTTTTGACTTTTAAGTTTTAAATTTTGAGTTATTAAAATTTTTAAAAATGATGAGTATATATCTAAATTTCTCTTGATTAAATTTTTTGGATGTTGTCCCTTTGAGTCTTAGCATCTGATGAAATATGAATTCTGAAATTCTATGCATGCAAGATCATGAGATCTTCAAGATGATTCCGTCGTAACATTTGATTGTTAGATGTCATAGTCCGAAGAATATATTTTTGGATTTTCACATACATTTCCAGTCGCAGAACATAGTTCAATTGAAAGGTGCTAAGCCACTCCTGTAAATTGATTTTTATTTTTTATTTTTGTCCTTTAATTTTTTTCTTTTTACATAAATTAATATTACTGGTCCCACTCATAAAATAAAATTACGTGACACCTATTTATCTAACTCTCTGTCACAATTTTCTAGTTTAGCCCTATCCATATCTATAGGATCTATGATCGTATAAAATATATTATATGTGGGTAAGTTCAAAATAAAGCAACAAATATTTTTTTTATTAAGGGATTTTGATACATTCTAATATTTTTTAAATGTTAATTTCAAGAATTGAATATGTATTTTTTCATAAACCTAAAGTTTGATTACCGTAAACTTAATTAAATATTTGTATAAGGAAGAATGTTCAATTTGTTCAAAATAAGAAAAAATCTAACATCTATTTAGCAACAACACGTCAGTACATTTAATGAAAAATATGTTCAATTTTGATAAAATCGATCCCTAAATGCTTACTATATCCGTAGAAGAAAGTGTGAATCGCAACCTTTTTTGTTTTTGGGTAATTGTTGGTTCCTACTTCCTACATCCTAACATAAAATTTTGAGTAAATATTGTTGGTTCCCAATTATATATCATATTAGAAAATTTGTTGTTTGCAATTTCTCTTTCTCCATTGCTACTTCGAAATCGAAACTTAACCAGCAAATTCATATCGTTGCTCTTGTTGCTAAAATTTAAAGGCGGCCTATCTGACATTCTGAGCCCATATTTATTTGTTATTGTAATATACGTACCTTTACAGCACTCGCCACGAGAAAATGCTGATAAATAGATGCAAATGTGATTCACCTGGCCTGTAAAGGCCCAATGTTGATCACGAGTACAAACGGTAGGTGCCCCAATGCATAACGGTGAGTTCAATTTATTTTCTTTTCGAAAATATAACATTTAGGTAATTATCTGATAAAATTAAGAGGCCTTATATTATCTGATAAAATGGCCCACATATCAGGATTAATAAAAAGTGATAGCGACAGCTGCTTACATTTCTTTATCATTAAGTAGTTATTTCTCACCAACAAACCTACATTAATTGTAGCATTGATTTTCTTTCCATTGAGATGTGCAGTGCTCCTTCCACTACTGATTTACAGCTGCACTTCGCATATTCTCATGGATTGATCCCTTTATTTCTACGTTAATGATCTCATCTAGAGTTTCTGGATATAGTAACACCTAATGTTTTACACTTCGAATATTCTCACTACTGATTTACAGTTGCCTAAGAGAATACTCCAATATATAAATATACAGCATAAATGCAATTCACATATTACAATATTCTTATTGAATTGAGTGCATATAAAACGTCTTTCAATATACTTAGACTATCACACACACCCCCCCCCCCCCCCAGAAATAACATTCTTCATTACAACATATATACTACAACACCATAAATTACCACTGCTATCCAAATTTTACTAATAATACATATTTATTTAGTGGAGCCCTTCTTCTTCTCTTTTGATCCTTTTTTTTCTGTCTCTATGGCCTAAGCACCTTTGTTCGTGCTGAGTTCAACTCCTTGGTAACATCTTTGATAGAAATGCGTTCTTTTGGAGACTCTTTGGAGCACATAAGCCCGCATTGAATCACTGAAACCAAACAACTATAGACATTTTCATGTGCATACAGATTGTGTTCTCCATCAGTTTCAGAGAATAATTTGGGGTCGACTATATCCATGACTTGGTCGAGGAAAGCCATCTCAACTTGCTTCTGAAGGCTAAAACCATCTCTGATTCTTTCATCGGTTGGACTTACTCCAGTGAACAACTCAAGCAGAAGAATGCCGTAGCTATAGACATCTCCTTCTATCGATGGCCGACCACCCATCCCATACTCTGTTGAAAGTTGATCCAAAATTAGCTTTCCATATTTAGAGTTCAGTTGAGAGTTGTTCCAAAAACTAGTCCGTTATATTTGGAGTTCTATCAAGGAGCATGTAGTGGAGTTAGTGGGTTCTATAATTAGTCATGTACGTAATGTTTGTAATAGCAGAACAAGGTAGTGGGGTGCTAAATTTAGATGATCCAAACATAGGTGTTGTAGGGCTATAAATTCAGCATGTTGTAATCGAATTAATTAAGAAGTGAAGTTGAATTATTTGTCTCAATCCTTCTTCCTCTGTTTACTCTGTTTACTCTGATACCACTTTGTTGGAAGAGTAAACAGAGGAAGAAGGATTGAGACAAATAATTCAACTTCACTTCTTAATTAATTCGATTACAACATGCTGAATTTATAGCCCTACAACACCTATGTTTGGATCATCTAAATTTAGCACCCCACTACCTTGTTCTGCTATTACAAACATTACGTACATGACTAATTATAGAACCCACTAACTCCACTACATGCTCCTTGATAGAACTCCAAATATAACGGACTAGTTTTTGGAACAACTCTCAACTGAACTCTAAATATGGAAAGCTAATTTTGGATCAACTTTCAACACTCCCCTTTGATTCAAAATTGGTTACACCAGGTTTGATTCTGAATTCCTCAAACTTTTCTCTTGCCAATGCCTTCAGCAGAATGTCAGTCTTCTGTTCTTCAGAACTTGTACGCTTGATTTGCATTGTTCCTGCTGCTACCAATTCTTCTTGCAATGCTTGATGCCATGTTTCATTTCGTGCTGCTTCTTTAAAGGCTGTAGGCTCTTTGCCTTCTACTTGAATTAACTTGTCATCACTGAGTTTAACCTTCAATCTGCATGATTCATCGAAATCTACAAACAATTGCTTGAACCCTGATATATGGTTTGAGCAGCCGCTGTCAAGGAACCATATGCTGCTTGCGTCTATCTTTTCATCTATACTGCTGGCCATGAAAAGTGTGGGTTGAGTCTCCTTTTCTTCTGTGTAATTGGCTTGGCTTTCTTCTCTTTGTTTCTTGTAGCAATCTGCTTGATAATGCCCGTATTTGTTGCAGTAGTAACATTGAACTTCTCTCTTGAAATCATCATTTACTTCTGCTGGTCTGCCTCGGCCTCTTCCTCCTCTGCTGGAGTTTGTTCTTCCTCTGCTGGGATTGCCTCTGCCTCTGCTGGAATTATTTCTTCCTCTGCCTCGGCCTCTTGGGTAGCCATTAGATCTGCCTCTTGATGACTCCCCCTTCATGTAAAATGCCTTGTCGTCGCCTTTCTCCTCAGCCTTTGACATCCTTGCTTCATGAGTCTGCAGTGATCCCATGAGTTCATCAAAGGTGTACGTTGCGAGATCCTTTGATTCTTCAATTGCTGCCACTACATGATCAAATTTCGGATGTAGACTCCTTAACACCTTCCCCACAACCGTCTTCTCTTCCATGGTGTCTCCAAATGCTCGAATTTGGTTGACCACCTCTTGTACTCTTGAAAGGAAAATTTGCACAGATTCTTCCTTGTTCATCTGCAATGTTTCAAAGTCCCTGCGTAGGCTTTGAAGTTTGATTGCCATGACTCGAGTACTCCCTTGAAATGCTGTTTTCAGGGTTGTCCATGCCTCCTTTGCGTTGGTGGCTGTTGCGATTTTCGAGAAGATGGTATCATGCACTGCTTGTTGGATGAAAAACAACGCTCGTGCATCTTTCTTCTGATTCTCTTGCGGATTAGGATCTGGATTAGGAACTCCATTTGCTATCAAGTCCCATAGGCCATGAGACTTGAACAAGGTCGTCATCTTGATGCTCCAAAACTCATAATTCTCGCCTTTGAACAGCGGAATTGCTGGTTGCGTGACATTCACCATGGTGCTGCAGTTTTCTGCCATGAAAACGCCCCAAGGTTGATCGACTCTGCTCTGATACCAAATGTTGGAAAGAACTTAAGATTGCGGAAATTGAAAGAGTTGAATTTGCTGCAGAAATTCTTATTAACTCAATAATTATTTCGGACTACAACTCAAGTATTTAACATAAAACAGAAACTAAAAAAGGAAACTGCTGTTCCCCCACATCCACTACTCTAATCTACTCTAAAAATAGGAAATTAACCAGCCCACTAACTCTCCTAATTAAAGACACATACTCTCCACTAAGTAATCTAATTATAGGACTCCTAGAACATGTTACACGTTTCTATTCTTGATAAAAACTGCAACTCTAAATCTGGCCAGCAGTACCAGTGCCTCTAGAACCTTCAATCTAATTTTGTATCACATTTTTAACATACTCTAGACAATGAAAAGTTAATAGTTACAGCCCTAAATTTAGTACAGAAGCATACTGAACTGTGACTCTACCTATTAACATCTATATAATTCACCTAGTTTTTCTGTTTCAAACTTGGGCTCACATGATCGTGCATATATTTGTGTATTTTTTTCAAATTGTATAGCACAACACGGTAAAATAAAGAAGTATACATCGATAATAAAATTAAGTCTCAATCATGTTAGTATAAATGAGGCAACATATATTTTTTCCTTCAGCCTCGCTAGTGGAACAAACTTGGCCAAACTTTTCCTTGAACCTTAACAAAGTCTATGAATAATTTTCGTTGCAGGGAAATACTAAAAAAAGTACTTATTAAATAAGAATCTCCGCTATATATACCTGGAGGAATGTAGCCAATAGAACCTTTGATGCCACCGGTGCTCGACATTGATTGAGAAGGCATGGTATCAGGTCGAACCAAAAACCTTGCTAATCCAAAATCACTCACGTGTGCAGTCATATCATCATCCAAAAGTACATTACTAGGTTTGAGATCACAATGCACAATTGGTGCAGGTAAATGGTAATGGAGATAATCTACGGCTGCCGCCACATCAAATGCAATGTTCAACCTCTGGGTGAAGCTGAGGCTTCTGAATGGCCCATCTGTACATGCATTTGGATGCAACCATGTGGCCAAGCTACCATTTGGCATGAACTCAAAAACTAAAGCCTTGAAATCATTACCTTGGTAGTCTATGCTAGAGCACAAACTCAGCACTTTTATAAGGTTCCTGTGCCTCACATTTTTTAATGCCTCACATTCAGAGAAGAAACTTCTAGAAGCACTGTGTTTCTCAAGGTTTAGCACCTTCACCGCAACGGTTTTCACATTCTCAAAGCTCATAACGGCTTTGTAAACTTCTCCAAATGAACCTCTTCCAATTAGATTATTCGGGGAGAAATTTTCAGTAGCTCTAAGAAGGTCAGTGTATGAAACAGGCTCTAAGCCATATTTCAAAGCTTTATCAGATTGTGGTTTGTTTCGAGGTTTGTTTCTAGTATAATAAATCACTAACAAGCAAATGATTGCAATTATGCAAATAAAAGAACCAACAATGGAACTTATGAGCACTATGTTTCGTCGAGAGTGATGTCTCTGTGTGGAAGACTGTGAGATGCAATGTGACAAATGCATTTGAGGTACTCCACCACAAAGCTTTGGATTTCCTCTTACATCTAGACCACTGGCATTCTTGAAAATGCCTTCTTTTGGTAATTCCCCCTCGAAATTATTGAAAGAAATATTCAAATATTGCAATTTCAGTGTACCCAGGAGTTCAGGGACTTGACCAGAGAGCAAGTTGTTAGAGACATCAAGGTTTTGCAGCCCTTTTAGATTGCTCAGTCTGGTTGGAATTGTTCCTTTGAACAGATTGCTATCAAGAAAAAGGGCTTGAAGTACCTGGCATCCATCAATTGTGCTAGGAATCTCTCCACTCAACTTGTTATTCGAGAGACGAATTGATTGTAGGTTTTTCAAGTTACCAATTTCTGGTGACAAGATGCCAGTTAGATAATTGTGTGACAAGTCCAAACCAACGGAAAGAGAAGGAAGACCCATGATTTCTTTGGGAATTTCACCTACCAACTTATTATTTGAAATAGTCAAGAGTTCTAAGTTTTTCATGCTACTTAACTCTAGTGGCATACTCCCTTCTAATGCATTATTATCTAGAAAGAGTTTGGTCAGTTTGGTGAGGTTCCCAAAAGTTGATGGGATTTGACCTGAAATCATGTTACTGCTCAGATATTGTTGAATATTGATACAAAAATCAGAATCCAAATTTAGAGCAGCAGTTCCAGATTTAGAGCAGCAGTAGCAGCAGTTTTAGAATTGTTTAGCGTGTAATAGAAGTTCTATAATTAGATTACTTGCTGAAGAGTGTTTGTCTTTAATTAGAAGAAGTAGTGGGGTTAGTTTTTTCTATTTTTAGTTGAGTCCTGATATGTAGCAAGTGTCTAGGTTCAGCCGATTAGTTGTGCTATATATTCAGAAGTTGTAATCAGTTTTTATTAAGAAGTTATAGAGTTTTATTTCAGCAGAAATATTTTGTCTCTGTTTTTTGTATCCAGAAATTCTGTGTCTCTGTTCTTTGTTTGTCTTGCGCAAAAACCAACAAATTGGTATCAGAGCCCAGGTTGATTCAATGGCTGAAGTAGGTAACAGCATCAGCATGTCCAGTCAGACGGTACCTCTGTTCAAGGGTGAGAGTTACGAATTCTGGAGCATCAAGATGCGAACTATGCTGAAATCTCAAGGCTTGTGGGAACTAGTCAACAAGGGAATACCGAATCCTGATCCGACACCAAGAGAAACAGCCAAGCAAGATGCAAAGGCGCTCTTCTTCATTCAGCAAGCCGTACATGAATCGGTGTTTGCGAAGATTGCAGCAGCAGAAACAGCAAACGAGGCCTGGTCTACTCTGAAAACCGCATTTCAGGGAAGTTCCAAGGTAGTAGCTATCAAGTTGCAGGGCTTGAGACAGGAGTTTGAGACTTTGAGCATGAAACAAGGCGAGTCAGTTCAATCCTTCTTCACGCAAGTTTCAACAATAGTCAACCAAATCCGAAGCTGTGGAGAAGATCTTCCAGAAAAAACGGTTGTATTGAAGGTGTTGCGCAGCCTAACAACCAAGTTTGATCACGTGGTGGCGGCAATCGAAGAATCCAAAGATCTGTCCACCTACACGTTTGATGAGTTGATGGGATCACTGCAGGTCCATGAAGTTCGACTCAACCGATCAGAGGTGAAGGATGACACCAAAGCTTTTTATACCAAGGGCAATTCCTCAAGAAGCCAACAGCAAGGCAGAGGTAGAGGCCAAGGTTACAGCAGAGGTCGAAGCAATCAAGGCAGCGGAGGCAGAGGCAAGCCAAGTTACAATCAGCAGCAATCTAATCAACCGAAAAAAGATGTAGAATGCTACTATTGTCACAAGAAAGGGCATATGCAAGCCGATTGCTACAAGAAACAGAGAGAAGAAAGTCAAGACGTGGAGTGCTATTACTGCCACAAGCCCGGTCATATGCAAGCCGACTGTTACAAGAAGAAAAGAGAAGGACAGGCTTCTTTTGTTGAAGAGAAGGGCAATCAAGCACGGTTGTTCATGGCCAAAACCGATGAAGAATCAGATGAAATTCAAATCTGGTTTTTGGACAGCGGTTGCTCAAACCATATGACGGGTTTTAAACATCTTTTTGATGAATTAGATGAATCATACAAGAAGGTGGTAAAGCTTGGTGATGATAAAGAGATTCAAGTTGAAGGGAAAGGGAATATAGCCGTGCAGACCAGCAGTCACAATACACGGATACTACATGATGTGTACTATATTCCTCAACTATCCCACAACCTACTTAGCATCGGTCAAATGATGGACAGCGGGTGTACCATCAAGTTTGAAGGCGACAATTGTAGAATTGTTGATGCAGCCATGGATCAGACGATGGCAACTATCAAGAAGACACAAAACAACTTGTTCCCTCTGGAGATAACCAAGGTGAAAGACAAGGCACTTGCAGCCAAGGAGATTAGTTCAAGCGAGCTATGGCATTTAAGGTATGGCCATCTAAACATGAATGGTTTAAAATTGTTGAATCAAAAGAAAATGGTGAATGGGTTACCCGAAATTGGTGAAATTGGGTTATGTGAAGGATGTGTGTTAGGCAAGCAATCAAAGCTGCCATTTCCAAAAGATCAGTCGTTGCGTGCAACCAAGGTACTCGAATTGGTGCATACTGACTTATGTGGGCCTATGGAGGTTGAATCCATGGGAGGAAGTAAGTATTTCATGCTATTTATCGATGATTATAGCAGGATGACATGGGTATATTTTCTTAGTTATAAAAGTGAAGCATTTGGGCTGTTCAAAAGGTTTAAAGCCATGGCAGAAACGCAAACAGGGGCTAGGCTGAAAGCGTTAAGATCAGATCGTGGTGGTGAGTTCCAATCAAAAGAATTCAAGCAATTTTGTGAGAAAGAAGGGGTGCTACAGCAGCTGACCACTCCGTATACACCTGAGCAAAACGGTGTAGCTGAACGCAAGAACCGTACGGTAGTAGAACTAGCAAGAAGTATGCTGAAATCTAAAGGTATGCCGAATATTTTCTGGGCAGAAGCAGTAGCAACTGCAGTTTATGTTCTGAATCTTTCTCCAACCAAAGCCGTGATGAATAAAACTCCTTTTGAGGCATGGTTTGAAAGAAAACCTGGAGTTGGGCATCTAAGGGTATTCGGTTGTATTGCATATACCTTAATACCATCACAAAGAAGAACAAAGCTGGACGAAAAATCAGAAAAATGCTTGTTTATTGGTTACTGCATACAATCTAAAGGTTATAGATTGTACAACCCAAACAATGGTAAGATTATGGTGAGTAGAAATGTAATCTTTGATGAAAATGCAAATTGGAAGTGGGGTACAACCGAAGAGGAGATAGAGCTTGTACCAGCCGAAAGTGCTGAAGTAGAAGATCAAACTAGCAACCATTCTGATTCTGAACAAGAGAACCCGAGTTCTGCACATGAGAATTCAAGAACCGAAACTGCAACAAAGGTTTATAGGAGGCGTAATCGCAGTCCCGATATAACTGCTGGTAGAAAGACCAAAACTGTGCAAGAGTTGTATGAAACTACACAAATTCTCTTCGTTTCAGATCCTACAACCTATGAAGAAGCCGCAAGAAAGGGAGAATGGTGCAAGGCAATGGAAGAAGAGATACAAGCAATCGAAAAGAACAAAACTTGGGAATTGATGGAACTTCCTAAAGGTAAAAATGTCATTGGTTTAAAATGGGTTTTCAAAACTAAATTCGGTCCAGATGGGAGTGTTCAAAAGTTCAAAGCTAGACTTGTGGCAAAGGGTTACGCACAAGAATATGGCGTAGATTATGAAGAAACATTTTCACCGGTTGCACGGTTTGAAACGGTGAGATTGTTGTTAGCCTTGGCAGCCCAATTAAAAAGAAATGTGTATCAATTTGATGTCAAATCTGCCTTTCTCAATGGAGAATTAATAGAGGAAGTCTATGTTGAGCAACCAAGAGGCTTTGAGGTGAAAGGCAAGGAGGATTGTGTGTACAAGCTAACAAAGGCGTTGTATGGTTTGAAGCAAGCACCAAGGGCATGGTATAGCAAAATTGATTCGTATTTCATCAATTCTGGTTTTGAGAGAAGCAAGAGTGAACCCAATTTGTATGTTAAAAAGGGTGAAAAAGGAGAATTGTTAATTGTGTGCTTATATGTGGATGATATGATTTATATGAGCACAAGTGAAAGGTTGTTAGATGAATTTCGGATCAATATGAAAGGAGAATTCGAGATGACTGATCTTGGGTTGTTACATTATTTTCTCGGTTTGGAAGTAGAGCAAGAATGTGGTAGCTTTTTTGTATCTCAAAGGAAGTATGCAAGTGATCTTTTGAAGAAATTTGGGATTAAGGAAAGCAAGATAGCATCAACTCCCATGAATGTGAATGAGAAGCTAGAAAAGGATGATGGCTCGGGTCCAGCTGATGCTACTAAGTACAGAAGTTTGATTGGTGGATTGATGTATTTAACTCACACAAGGCCGGATATTTCTTACGCAGTTGGTGTGGTCTCAAGGCACATGCAAAACCCAACAAAGCATCACTTTGGCACAGCCAAGAGAATTTTGAATTATATTGCAGGAACAGCTGACTATGGTATGTGGTATGAAAGCACTAACAACTTCAAGTTAGTCGGTTATAGTGACAGTGATTGGGCAGGTTGTGCAGAAGATCGAAAGAGCACATCCGGGCACATGTTTACACTAGGCACAGGTGCAGTTTCATGGAGCTCAAAGAAGCAAGCAACCGTAGCATTGTCAACCACTGAGGCCGAATATTCAGCAGTCAGTTCAGCAGCATGTCAAGCAGTTTGGTTAAGGCGCATACTAGCAGATTTTGAACAAGAACAACAGCAGCCTACAGTGATATTTTGTGACAACCAATCAACAATAGCAATGACGCAAAATCCAGCATTTCACGGAAGGACCAAGCATATTGACATACGAGTTCATTTCATTCGTGACCTTGTAACAAATGGTGATGTTGAGGTCAGATATGTCAATACCGACAAGCAGATAGCAGACGTGCTTACGAAGGCATTGGCACGAAGCAAATTTGAACAATTTAGATCAGCACTTGGAGTTGGGGATTTTGTATCAAGGGGGAGTGTTGAATATTGATACAAAAATCAGAATCCAAATTTAGAGCAGCAGTTCCAGATTTAGAGCAGCAGTAGCAGCAGTTTTAGAATTGTTTAGCGTGTAATAGAAGTTCTATAATTAGATTACTTGCTGAAGAGTGTTTGTCTTTAATTAGAAGAAGTAGTGGGGTTAGTTTTTTCTATTTTTAGTTGAGTCCTGATATGTAGCAAGTGTCTAGGTTCAGCCGATTAGTTGTGCTATATATTCAGAAGTTGTAATCAGTTTTTATTAAGAAGTTATAGAGTTTTATTTCAGCAGAAATATTTTGTCTCTGTTTTTTGTATCCAGAAATTCTGTGTCTCTGTTCTTTGTTTGTCTTGCGCAAAAACCAACAGATATAACATCTCCAATTTGAAAAGATTACCAATTTCTACCGGAATGGTGCCACTAAGAAACATTTGGCTTAGGCCAAGGTTGTTCAAGTTATTGAGTTTTCCGAGCTCTGCTGGTATGCTTCCTGAAATTGGGTTATTATCCAGTGAGAGTACAAGAATACTAGTAGAAAGATTTGTTATAGAACTTGGTAAAACTCCTTGTAGTTGGTTGTTGTCAAGTATTAACCATTGTAACGAAGTACAATTGGTCAAAGCATCCATGAAACTCCAGTCACGTGGTCTCTTGGCTTCTAGTTGATTTGAATAAAACCCAACTCTTTGAAGATTTTGTAAGGCACCAAAACTAGATGGTATCACACCACTGAAGTAATTACTATCTAATTCAACATCAATAAGAGCAGAACAATTGGATATGGATGGTGGGATCCGTCCTTTGAGTTGATTGTCATATAGGCGTAGATGTTTCAAGTTTGGTAAAGCATTGCACATATCAAAAGGGAGAGTTCCATCAAGCTGGTTACTACCAAGTCCCAAATAATACAGCGCTGATAGGTTGTAAAGGGAGTGTGGTATTTTGCCCGAAATGTTATTATGATAAACGCTAAAAAACTGGAGGTTTGTAAGCTTCCCGAGTTCATCAGGGATGAATCCACTTAACATATTTTCGTAAAGATCAATTCCAGTTAAACTTTCAAGATTACCCAAGGTATGTGGGATGGAACCATAGAATTTATTTTCGTAAAGAATAAGTTCCAGTAAGTTAGTAAGGTTGCCCAAGCCAGACGGGATGTGACCACTAATGCTATTTTGGAAAAGAGAAAGAAGTGATAGTTTGGTTAGGTTACCTAAGGTAGGTGGGATGCAACCTGTGAAGTTATTATTGGAAAGGTCAAGTTCTGATAGATTAGTAAGTTTGCCTAAACTATCTGGAATATCGCCATCAAAAAGATTTTGGTCAAGATAAAGATATATTAGGCTACTAAGGTTACCCAAGGTGGAAGGAATTGATCCTGTGAGATTATTGACATATAGTGATAATAATTGGAGATGTGGAAGGAGGCCAAATTCCAATGGTATGCCTCCTGTGAGGAAGTTATTTCCCAGACTGATTTCTTTCAATTCTTTCCATTGAGCTAATAAGTTAGACGGGATGGTTCCATGGAGATTATTATACGACAAATCAATGACTTCTAGACGTGAACAATTACTTAGAGTATATGGAATGCTACCATCAAGAAAATTCACACTCAAGTTGACAAAACGTAGCCTACCCAAGTTTCCAATCTCTACGGGGATGCTTCCTCTCAGCTGATTATCAGAGAGACTCATCCTTTGGAGGAATGTGAGGTTTGCTAGGGATGGAGATATATAACCTGACAATTGTTTGGACTCGAGAACGAGAGCCGTCACTCTATCAGGATGGTGCCGGCCACACATGATCCCTTGCCATTGACAGTGGTGCAGTGACTGGTTCCATGAGGAGAGGACTCCAAATGGGTCATCATGTATTTGGGACTTGAAGGAGAGAAGTGCTGATAGATCAGTTTTTCTAGTGGTTACTATGGCAGCGAGAGAGAAGGAGGATAAGGTTAAGAGACTTAAGAGGAGGTGAATAGTCAGCACGCTTTCCATGATTTATGTTATGAGTGTCATGGGTTACTCTCTCACAGAGTGCTCTTCTTATAATGAAAGGGAGATGTATGGTTTGAAAGAAGTTGACCTCAAAATGTTTCCTCTTGAGTCGTTGCATTAAATATATAGCACGGAAGTTGTTGTTGTAGTGCTGCACCTACTACAATAGTGATCCATATGGGCTTTAAAAAATGTTATGAGTGTCATGGATTTTTTTATTTTTCTATTAAAATATTAGAATTATTTTTATATTTCTTTGAAAATATATAGATGAATACTATAAAATTAAATTTACTAGAAAGACTGTGACAAATAAATAAAAATGTTTTGAATCCAAGGTATTGACCCCGGTTCAAAAATCATTTCTGGGTAAATAAAGAAATTATGGTGCGGACATGTGTGAGTAGACAGCATCTCTTATGTTATCCTATCGGACATGTGTGAGTAGACCGCATCTCTTATGTTTTTCTGGGTAAATAAAGAAATTATGGTTCAAAAATCTTGTTTTCCTGTCGGACGAAGACTTGAGTAGACCGCATCTCCTATGTTTTTATTCCAATCCCAGTTTTCTAAATTCTGTAATTTGCTATGAAATGGAGCTCTAATTTTCATATTATGTAAAGAGAATAAATCGGATATTTGGAGATAATATTTATTTTACTTTTGAGTTGGTTGGTCAAATATTATCAGAAATGTAACATTTATTCTATTTTTTTATGCTCAATACTCATTGTCCACTTTCATACTTTTTGGTTGTGTCGTATTTTTAATTAATCAATTAATATAAGATTAGGATCATGATCTGGTCTTTCACAAAATAAGATTACCAATTTGTCACAAAATTACTCACAGTCGTCAGAAATATGGATCAGATTGAACGGAGAAAAAAAATCCACCTCTAAAAACATGTATGGTCTCCCCATGTAGTTTGAGTGCCCTCTACAGGTATTTATGGTGCGGGTACGTTTGAAAGATTTGGTTTGGAAGACAATTATCTACGTAAAAACTTGTTCACCTCATAGGTATAAATACTTTCATGCATAGGTATAAATACTTCATTGCATATGTATTAATACTTTAGAAAAAAAAAAATTGTTGGAGTTTTTGCGATTCCCCAGATAGTTATGGTAGTTATGGTGTGGGTACAGCGCGAGTATTGTAGCGCGGGTATTGTTATCAGCTTCCAAAGAAAATAAAGAGAGGGAGGGTTGGGCAGAGTGTTGTGTTACTGTGATTGATGTTGTATGTTTGTTCACTTGGAAGAAGATTTTAAAGAATGCATGTGACAGTAGTAAGCTAGTATAATAGTATAATAATTTAAGAGGGTGTGTGATGAAAATAAAGAAAAAAGTATGTTGACGTAGTTTTTTTTTTTTTTGTGATTTGATTAAAGTAAAAATAATATGCATGTGAAATAGAGAAACCTTCGGACACTTCATGTGCACTTCAAATTATATCACTTTCGTTTTTAATAAATGTTGATAGGATGATATTGGCACATCTAAAAAATATAATACAACAATTAAATTGACGTTATTTGCTGCCTATTTAAAACTAAACCACAAAAAGCAAAAGAATTTTTTTTATTAAGAATAATTTATGTATACCCCTCAAAAGTTTCAAAATTACATATGTCCCTCAAACCACATCAATTCAAATTTGACATGCTTACAAGGGGGAAATTCAAATTTGACATGCTTATTAAGAATAATTTATGTATACACGCGTACAATGGGGAAATTCAAATTTGACATGCTTCATGGTTGGGCTTGTAATTAATCCCAATAACCCACAGTACTATGCATTGAAAACCAAGAACAAAAAACAAAAAAGAGTACTATATATGAATGGGTGGAAGTCTCTGGGTGGAATACATTGAATCAATCAATGGGTGGAAGTCTCTGGGTAGATGCATAGTACAAGTATCACAGTGGAAATCCCAATAACCCACAGTACTATGCATTGAAAACCAAGAACAAAAAACAAAAAAAGAGTACTATATATGAATGTGTGGAAGTCTCTGGGTGGAATACATTGAATCAATCAATGGGTGGAAGTCTCTGGGTAGATGCATAGTACAAGTATCACAGTGGAAATCCCAATAACCCACAGTACTATCACAGTGTCTTAAAGCAATACATTGATTTCATCAATGGGTGGAAGTATGTGGGTAGATGCATAGTACTATGTCTCTGGGTAGAGGCATAGTACAAGTATAATGGTGACTAGAATTTCTTGCCGACATGTGTGCTCTTGTTTTCCAGTTGGACGAAGACTTGACTAGAATTTCCTCTTGTTTTTATTCCAATTTCAGTTTTCTAAATTCTGTAATTTGCTAAGAAATGGAGCTATAATTTTCATATTACGTAAAGAGATTAAAATGGATATTTGGAGATAATTTTTATTTTACTTTTGAGTTGGTTGGTCAAATATTATCAGAATTGTAACAATTATTCTATTTTCTATGCTCAATACTCATTGTTCACTTTCATACTTTTTGGTTGTATCGTATTTTTAATTAATCAATTAATATAAGATTAGCAGCTTGATTCGGTCTTATTTTCACAAAATAAGATTGCCAATTTGTCTTCTTCTTTCCTGTTATTTTATTTGATTTTCTTGGTTTTAGTAATGTGTTTAATAGCTTGCGTTTCTACTTTGATTATTACTAACACACTACTACAAAAATGGAATCTTCTAACGCCCATTTTCTATCTGTTTAAACTAACTTTGGTCTGAAGCCGATAGACCAACGCTGTGGTGGCAAGTTTGTAAATAAGTTGTCATTTTCTTATATCGGTTATGACTTTCCTTACCGATAGTAAATAGTCCCAATCTGATATTTATCAGTAACTGCATACCGTAGAAGATATTTGACTTATTTTAGGGGAACGTATGTTCTAACCGATATAACTATTTCATGATCCTCTGATATGGGATCATATATTAGTACCGATATAAGGAAGTCAAACTTGTTTTGTTGGTTGTGTTTTTCACTATTAAAATATAGGGACATTAATTTCGCGCCTCTTCCTTGGAGCCTGGATGTCTTCTTCTTCTATATTTCTCTTCTCTCTCTTTTACAGTTTAGTAGCTGTTATGTTTCTCTTTTTACTATTGCGCCTTCCATTACGCAATGATGTGTCACTACATAAGCAATTTGTCTGATCCATTACTAATCTTAATCTTAGGGCTGCTCGTGACATAGGAGACGGAGGGGAGCGGAGGGGATCAATGATGAGTTCGCTGTACAGAAGTTGTGATATTTGTCACCCCCAAATCTGGGTGTGGCGAGAGTGAAATTAGCGTTAATCCCTCCCTTCCCTTTCTTCTCCCTTCCTCTACGTCATTGTTTCTGGAGCATAGCCTTAATATTTCTTGAAATCTTCTTCAGATAGATCCTAATATTTCTTAAAATATTCGTTAGGAAGATTAAATCATTGAAAAAAAAATTGCACATTATACAAACCTTGTTGAAATCTTCTTCAACAAAATTTATTGAAATCTCCTCATTATAAATTTGTATATCATGTAAATCTTCTTGAGAAGATTTCTTGAAAGCTTCTTATATTAATTTTGTACATCATATAAATCTTCTTCTGGAAGATTAAATTTAAAAAAAAAATGCACTTCATATAAAATTATATGAACCATATTAAACATCTTAAAATAGATGTACATAAATTGAAAACTTATTCCATTTAGCAATTACTTCTATTAGAAGTATTATTTATTTAAATGGAATTGAAATAGAAGATATCAAAGTTACCTCGAATCTTCAACTAGTAGAGCTCTCATGCTGATAACACGTTATAAAATAAAGACAAATAATAATAAACAGGAGATAAAAGATGACAATTTCTTTATTCATATATTTCTCATGTGTGTAATACAAAATTACAAAGCCTCTATTTATAGGCCACAAATTGTAAGTGAAAAGCCATCTAAAATAATCATTGGAGAAATGAATTCTAATAATAATGGGGTATGAATTACAATAGTAGTGAGATAGTACAAAATGAATGAGGATTACTATTGAGAGTTAGGACCATCACATTTATTTATAATAGTATTGTGTTTTTCTTGATATTAATTAGTATTGTGTTTTTTGTGTTTTTCCACTTTGATTACTAACACATGTGAATGTGATAAAGGAAGAATGACTAGACCTGTATTTGGTGTTGACCTGCAAACGACTTGCCAATTTCTAGACTAGCAGGGCCCACAATAATAATTCCAGAATTTCTTGCGGACATGTGCTCTTGTTTTCCTATCGGACGAAGACCTAGATCAGTAGACCGCATCTCTTATCTTTTTATTCCAATCCCAGCTTTCTAAATTTTGTAATTTTCTATGAAATGGAGCTGTAATTTTCATATTATGCAAAGAGATGAAATCGGATATTTAGAGATAATTTTTATTTTACTGTTGAGTTGGTCGGTCAAATATTATCAGAAATGTAACATTTATTCTATTTTATGCTGAATACTCATTGTTCACTTTCATACAGTTTGATTGTATCGTATTTCTAATTTATCAATAAAACAGAAAATAATTATTTAAATACCTTCACTCCAGTATCCCAAAATCCCACACCCATTTAGAGAAATTATGGACTATGTTTCCCACTAATTATTATTCTAAAAAGATATTATATGGTCTCCACTAATTATATGGTCCCACTAATTATATAGTCCCTTATTATTCTAAAATGTCTGCAGCCTATATGGTCCCCTCTTTTTCAGTCTCCGTATTGGTCCTTGTTTCAACCTTCATAGATATAAATACTTGGAAGATAAAGATAAGATATTAACACTTAAAAAATAAGATATTAATACTTTGATACGTAACTTGTTATGATCATTTTTTTTCCATTCCCTCAATCGTCCCGCGTCAACCTTCCTCCAATGAAGCGTGGGGACCCCGTATCACTGTATCAACATTCCCCAATCATCCCGCGTCATTCTTCCTCTAACAAAAAATAATTGACCACATAGGTATAAATATTTCAGTGCATAAGTATAAATACTTGCAGTACTTGATATTAATACTTTCAGATGTCATCCAGTATCATTTGTACAAAATACTTGCAAGTAATGGTATAAATACTTGCATGACAAGATATAAATACTTGTGTGATGATGTGTCCGAAAGCATGTAATCATGGATCTCATTTGAAAGAGAAAATTGTGTAAAAGACGTTTGTGGTTCTAGATTCGAGAAATTTCTCATAAATTGTCAAAAATATGGACAAAAATGAACGGAGAAAAAAATTCACCTCTAAAAATGTGTATTGGCCCCCTTGTAGTTTGAGTGGTCCCCCACAGGTATTTATGGTGCGGGTACATTTGAGAGATTTGGTTGGGAAAACAATTATTTACGTAAAAATTATTCATCTCATAGGTATAAATAATGTGCATAGGTATAAATACTTCCTTGCATAGGTATTAATACTTGACAATAAAAATTCAGTACTGGAGTTTTTACGGTTCTCAAGATAGTTATGGTAGTTATATAGTGCGGGTCTGTAGCGGGGTACTGTTATCAGCTCCATTTTGATGCTCAAAATTCATTGAAAAATTCACGCTTTTTGGTTTTTTTGATTGTATTCCATGTCTAATTTATCAATAAAATATAGTATTAGAAGCCTCACCCCCTTCTATCTTATTACACACAAAAAATGATTGCCAATTTGTCATCTTGCTGCAGAAAAATATTTTATATTGTACCCGTGAAGACTGACTATGGAAGTTGGGACACGAATTGTGAATCATTTTGCACTCAGACCCCACTATTGGAGGGAGGTCTCATTGGAGGCTTTTGAAATTACTAAGAACCCACTATTGGAAGCTTTTGAACGCACTAAGAACCTGCTATTGGAGGGAGGTCTCATTGACATCGGATCAAATTCAGTCGGATGTCCGGTTAGATTTTTTTATCAGCGTCAACATTATGCGCACTTTGATCCACACAAATTAAAGTTGTGTGTGTGATTCTTGATGTGGATCGGATAGCTCCGACCGACCATCGGTCCGAATTTGATCTGATGCCCATCGGGACCTCCTCGGATTCCGTGGAAAGAACTTCATCATATCTATACTAGAAAAAATCAAAATTTTAGTCATATTTGTTTTCAAAAATAGAAAACAAATGTCCTCTCCTCCAAATTGTTAGTGGCATCCATTTTGCAGCTCTCTATATATATTTTGTTTTTTTGTTCTGAAATTTCATTTAACTTACCGATATATATAAATGAAACTTTATTATGAAAATAAGGATCTTATTTTCGTTCCGTCAGTGCTAAAATATCCCGAAAAACAAAATTAGGGAATTTTAGATCAAGCCTTATTTTATATCTTTCATTATTTGTGGGAGACCTGAGACTTAGAGATATATAAAGAGTGCTTTGGATTGTAGTCTCTTGATGGGCTTTTGGATTTCTATTGATGAATTAGAAATAAATGAATATGATTAACACACGAATATAAACCTCCAGCTGTCTCACAATTGTTAATTTTAACCAAAAAGAAAAGAAGAGCACGGGAGACATCGAGAGAGGAACTAACTATTCAATGTCCGTAGTTTATTTGCCTATTCTCTATTTAAAAAAAAATGATATCTCATAATTTTAAACATTTTTGCAATACTATTCTCACATTTTTACTAACTATTGAAAAACAGGTACCCCAAAAACCATGTTGGACCACTTTCACAATTGGTTTCTGGTCACGTTCTCTCCTATTATATTGGGCCGTAAACCCAGCCCACTTAGGCCTTTCAACACGTAAACCTCATATATAGGCCTGTACAAGTGCTTGATGTATAAAAGGACCCAATGAAACCTAATACAAATCTAAGCCCATCTATCTCACCCACCTCAAACTCATCGACGACTAAGATTAAATCGGTGTCACTTTCCGTCCATCTATACATAACTACTGTTTATAAGAAACTTGTACAAATTATCAAGGGGCAATTTATTTTTACCGATAGTTTTATAAAGATGTGTTTTTTTCTTCTCTTCCTTACTATTTTATTCGTCGAGTTTCACATTTCAGCAGAGAGTAAAAATAAAAACCACTTACGGCGTGGAGAATGTACAAATAGTATCGCTCTATCCGGATCGGTTATGGTTAAAGAATGATACTGGTATCTATCAGGACCGGACATTTTAAAAAACTGACTTTGTAAGAGGTATTAGGAATGGTCATTTATAAAGAGCCGTTCCTAATTGTCCACAACAAAACATGATCGGTCGTTAATAAATGACCGTTCTTGATGTTGCGTTATTAAGATCGGCTCCTTATAAATGACCGATCTTAATTGTCAAGATACTATCAGGATCGCCTGTTACAATAGCCTGATCTTGATGTGGTGCTATTAGGAACGGCCTTTAAGGAGCCGACCATAAAAGTCTTTTTTAATACCCGTGCGCTAGGGTTCACCCTCATTTCGTCTCTAAAAATTCTAACTTGCGCGCTTTTTTAATATACGAGTTTATGTAAATAAATTGAAATGTAACTTTACTTTTGAGTACATATATCCAAACAGAAACAATGATATCTCTATGTTTTATCTTTTTTCACACTTGTAAATAACAACACAAATGAAATGTGGGAAATTTTGGTAATCTCCAAAAAAAATTGTCAGAAAATTCATAGCAATTTCAGAAATCTAAACAAAAAAAACATAAATGCACGACCAATTTATTATACAAAGCAGAAAAAGGATGTCCATTAGAACCTAGTATAACTGTATAAGGCAATCAGTTTCACCATACAACGACAATTATCAGCACGTTTCAATAATCTTTATCTTTACTCTTTATTGTTAGGCAGCCAATTAAATTTTAATTTGCATCATAATCTTTATCTTTACTCCTTGAGTCCTTATAAAACCACGTTGAAATTTTGAGGACCGAAGAGCTTATCTGTTAAGAGAAGATCTCAGTCTTTCATTTAATCAATCTCAGCAATTGATCACTATTTGATTTTATACAACTTTTTTTATGTAGTCTTCTGTGTAGAAACATAAAATTAATTAAAAACCTATCCATTTCAATTGAAAGCATAGTCTCACCTATTTATTGATAGTCGGCCACATTTTTTTCTTTTCTTTTTCTCTTTTCCTGTTCATTCCCACTATTTATTGGTAAGAGGTACCACCTGTACAAGAAATGAGTTTATTAATTTACTGTTTTGTATAGGTGGTACCTCTTACCAGTAAATAGTGGAAATAGAGATGTAACTGGACCTATCCATTTCATAAAGGACGAAAAGATGCCTATATCTGTTGGGTACTGCAATTGTTTTAGATCATTGTCTTCCTATAAACTGTCATTGATTTCCTTTCTTTACTTGTAAGGTCAAGATCGAAAATCCATTTATGTTTTCTTATGTGTATAAAAAATGATGGCTAGGTCATAGTTGCATATATATTTGTATTCACTTATTAGTCTGTTTTCTTTCGTCCTGGAGCGAATATATATGTACCAAAAAAGATCCCATCGTATGTTATATATTATAAACTGACAATAAAGTGTCACACCAGCAAAATTTGTAAAAGATCCACAAAAATTGACCAAATAATACAAGTCTATATATTCTGATTATTCTTATCTCAAAATTTGTAATGATCTATTCTGTCGGCAAATAGCCCTTTTGGGTCATGTGTTATTCAGTCATGTACCTTTACGATATCAATTTCTTTTTCTTTTTCTTTTTCTTTTTCTTTTTCTTTATCAAACATTTTGCAGAAAAAAGTAATATTCCCACTTGCAAGCAACCTAAGCCAAACACTCATCATCTTGGTATCTTTCTGAGGTTAATATTGAACTTGGCTTCATCACTCACGAGCCAAGCCTGGAAGAAAAGAACCTGTGCTCTTCACGTACCAATATCAGTCAACCCAGTATTGGCACATCAATCAAAGGAAAAAAAAACAAGCAATTAAAGAAAGATGCCTATATATGCCTGAGATGGTTATATACAGTGTAACAAAATGCGGTTCATGCGGCCGCATATGCGTATGTGGTTGGCAACTGCATAGAAAATCAATATGCGGTCTAATATGCGGTTCCGCATATGCAGTCGCATATTCTGCCGTATATTTTTACCGCATATTCGGCTACATATTATCGCATATTACCGCATACTTGTTTGTATGATACCGAATATTACCGCATACTGCATATTACCGCATATTATCGCATACTTATTTATATATATATATGAATTCTCATTTTAAAATCAGCATATATAAGTCCGCATAAAAATCCGCATATGCGGCCACATACCGTATATGCGGTATGCAATGGCCTTCCACATACCGCATATAAACCGCATTTTAATTAAAACATTGGTATAGAATGGGGTCATATAATAATACGGATAGTCGAAGCACTCCGTGATATATAATTCAATCGAAGAATCCTTGTAGAAAATTGTTCGGACAACTATTTAAAAAAGCAACGACAGAACTTTAAAAAATAAAAAAGCACACCGGTAACCTCCTAGACCGACTTAGTTTACCTATGAATATTGACAATATTGACACATGTTACATGCTAATTGGAGACTGAAAGGAGATCAAACGAATTCCACGTAGCACTAGCTGATATAAATGAGGCCAAAATGATAAGGCAGTAAGATTTGGGAAGTGCATTTCCAGTGTTTCTATTTCAAAAAAGCAAAGGCGCGGTTTTCCATTTTCCTTTAATTTTCATGTCTCTGTTTGGTTGATATCTGTGTCCACGGATTATGGTTTTCTTATATATAATGTTTCTGGACCGTCGATTCAGATCCAACGACTAAGAATAAAATGATCATTTTCAGTGGATTCAAATTGATTTTAAAGAGGCCCATCAAGTGTAGCCAGAAATAAAATGAATGTGTTTTTTATTTACATAGCAAGAAAATAAATTTTTTGTATTTTCTTGAAGAAGTAGTTTAGAACAGTGAAATCTAGCTAAGTCTTTTTTATAGATAAACTTTTTTACAAAAAAAAAATACGCACATGATCATACCGCCGAGACAATTCATTGAACTTCACTAAATAGAAAACAAATGGAAAAGTAAAAAATAATTTGATTACACATCTAAGTAAGGTTACTAACTTTTGCAATCAACCTTCCACTGCATGCAAATATAAAGTTTGTTAGGGTTTAATATGAAAAGTGAACCATCTCCTACAATATATATGCTATATGTGTTCTCGCTCTAGATTACTAAAGGCAATCCATAGAAACGAAGCTCAAGATAAACATTCTCCTCTATTGTAGTGTATCAATTATACCACCACCGATCGATGGTAAGATTACTTTTATCCATTTATCCGATCCGCATCGTATTCTAAAAGACAAGGATAAAATTATTTTTCATTAACATATCGGGTACGGGCAAGGGTAAAGATTTTTTTTATTATCATGACGGATATGGATATGAAAATGTTTCCACTTGACCCGTAACATACTCGTTGACAGATCAATGCTTTTGTTTCTATATTTTTTTATTTTGTTTTGTTACATGAGGTCAAGATCCTTTAAAATTTTATTTACTACATGTATTTTGTGTTCTTCATATGCAGTCAACCGGTTCTATAATAAAGAAAGGTCAATTCTGGGGTTATGATATGAAAGAGAAAGAAATGGATCCTATGGGCATTACTCGCATTGTTAAAATTAGTATCTATCATGGTAGAAATATTTATGGTTTTACTGTGTATTTTGAACGTAATGCAATATGGCACCACGCATTGCACCGACCGATGGGGTTTAAATGGAGGAAGCATGTCTGAGGTACGAGCCATTTGCAGCTTTAGTAAATATAGATGCCATTTTTTTTATTGTAAAGTTCGATGAAGATCAAGTGGCCGACTTTTATTTTGTAATTATAAATTCTTAAATTACTATATAGATAAAATTATTACCAAACAAAATAAATAAAAACATCAAAATAAAATTTGTCCCCTAATGCATATATATTTAAGCAGTTTTAACCAGACATAACTTACCTAGGAACATTTAGACATACTAACAAGCAGTTCTGTAAATGTCTAAAGTTTTCTCACAAGTTTTATTGTTTTGTAGGTCAATCTTAAAATAAACGAGTACATTACGTCTGTAAATGGCTACATGGACCGCCATAATTTTACTGGCATTGGTTATGTGAGTTCACTGGTACTGAAAACCAATTTAGACGTTTATGGACCTTACGGCAAAAAAGATGGGGAACCTTTCGAATTTCCTGCTCTTGGCGGTCAAATAATTGGCTTTCATGCATACTGTAGTAAAGATATGGTCAATGCTCTTGGAGTTTATGTCTGGCAGGTAGGCACAACTATCATCTTTTTCATCAACTACTCTGAATTTATTTTCTATTTCCTTGTTGCACACCAGATCTTTTTGTAAATTATATTTAAATTAATGTAAGGTTATGATAATATGCATTTAGGGGTCTACCCGTACTAAGAATCTAGATTTTTATTTTAAGAGTTCAAACAATAGATTCGAACCGTTAAACATATATAATATTCATATGAAAATGTACTTCGAGACTAAATTCAATAATTTTTATAATTTTTCTATTTTTTTAGATAGGTACAAATTCCCGTGATCTAAAAATTATGGATCATACGAAGACAATAGTCTTCAATGACTTTTTAATATGGAGTTCATGTTCAACAATTATAATTGGCTGTTTGAACATCAAAATTAAAGATATGGATCATGGCACCGGTCTATTTTGTACGCCAACGGTGGGCAAGCAAAACAGACGTACATATGATTATGGGCCGTACATCCATATTTCACGGCTCAGATTAATAGAACCATTTTTAACGGATTCAAATTGATTTTTTATTTACGTAGTAGGAAAATAATATTTTTTTGTTGCCTAAAATAATTAAGTAGTTGTGATCAACAAAAACTAACTCATTTTTATAGATAAAATTTATAAAAAAGCACATGATAATTCATTGCAGTTCACCTTATATAATGGTTTTAATGGAAAACAAATGGAACAGTGAAAAATGATGTTATATATCTGCTATATATGTGTTATGGCTCTAGCTTACTCGCAATCCACAGAAACAAAGCCCAACATAAACATTCTGCCCTATTGTAGTGCATCAATTATACCTATCGATGATCTCAACTATAATAAATCGTCCTACGGATACAAATGACAATGTTGTTTCTATAAGTTTTTTTATTTTATTACATTTGATCCTTTAATCTTTTGTGTCTATACTTTTGAAAAAGTTTCGGTTTCTATAATTAACAGATCATTCTAACATATAATGTATAGCATGTATTTGTGTTCTCTGTATCTAGTCAAATGGTACTATAATAAAGAAGGGGCCATTCCTTGGTGGCGGTAGTATAGGGAAACATATGGATCCGACGGGCATTACTCGCATTATTAAAATTAGTATCTACCATAGTGACAAGATTAATGTTCTTACTGTGTATTTTGAACGTAATGGCACCACGCAATGCACTGGCCTTTGGGGCAAAAATAAAGGAATATTGGATGGGGTACGAACATTATTCTTCTTTATTTTAGTAATATATGTCACTTTTTTGTTGTAAATTCAGATCAATGAAGCTCAAATGACTGATCACTTTTAATTCATAATTATATATTCTTAAATTAATTAGTGTCTGGATAAATTATTCTCAAGCAAAGAGCTCTTTACGTAAAACAAAATTAATAAATTAATTAAAATCTGCGGATTAATTGTTCTCAGCTTTTGTACTTGTCATCATATATAGCAATATACGACTGAAGCATTTAATGAAAATAAACATAATAAAATTAAATAATGATGTAAGTTTTTGGTTGGAACAATGTCTTGTTGTATATATACAAAAATACCAATATGAACTTTTTGGTTGTTCCTTGTAAATTTTGTCTCCTAATGCACAATTTAGAAGTTTAATCATTCATAACTTACCTATTAACTGTAGAAGCTACTAACAAATAATTATGTGCATGCATAAAGTTTTCTCACAAGTTTTATGTTTTTGTAGATAAATCTTAAAACAAACGAGTACATTAAGTCTATAAAAGGCTACCGGGACTCATCTCATATTTTGAAGTCACTGGTACTGGAAACTAATTTGGGCGTTTATGGACCATACGGTAAGGAAGAAGGGAAACCCTTTGAACACACGTCTTCTCTTTATGGTCAAATTATTGCCTTCTTTGCAAGCGTCGGAATTAATTATGTTCAACGTGTTGGAGTTTATGTCCAGGTATTTACAACTATTATGTTTGTCAAAACTACAATGAAACTTTTTTTTTCTAATTATTCTTTGTTTTTCTAATTATTCTTTTTTTTTCTAACTATTATGTAGGTTTGGCTTAAATTGATATTATAACATAATTTTGCATTGTTAAGGTACCAACAAGTAAGTCGGTGCTTTGCGGTGGTAATGGGGGTTCAAAAAGAGATATGAACCCAACGTTTGCCATTTATTACATTGATAAAGTCAGTATTCGCCATGGTGATACTATTGATGCTCTTTCTGTATGTTATAAATTTCAAGATGACACTACTGAAAGCACACCGCTCTGGGGCGGAGAAACAGGAGCGCTTACTGAGGTACCAGATTCTTGCACCAAACATCAACTTCCCTTGGGCGATTTTACAATTTTTAGATTAATTTTCTATTTTTCATTTTAGTTTTGCAGATACATACAAAGATCAAACAAACTGTTTGTAAAAATTAGAAGCTACCAACAAACAGTTATGTGCATAAGTTTTCTTTATGGTTTTGTAGATCAACCTCGAAGAAGGTGAATATATTAAGTTTGTGAGAAGCTATGTTGGTTACTCCGGTGACTTATTTATTGTGAGGTCACTACAGCTCATAACCAATTCGAAAAGTTACGGACCAAACGGCAAGGAAGAAGGGACTCCTTTCGAACTCTCTGCTTTTGACGGTAAAATCATAGGTTTCCATGGACGCTCTGGGTCGTACCTTGACGCCATTGGAGTTTCTGTCCAGGTACTAGTATTACTTCTCACAAACCATTCCAAAACTTGTTTATTTCTTTATGCAGTTGACCTTTTCATTATATTTTAATTGGCTGTACAAACAAATAGCAATTGAGCTTGATTACAGCTATTGATTATTGTGTGAAGGAATTAAACTTGACTCATCAAATTCTGTAGTGGCCAGAAGAGGAAGATTGATGACACAATTTTGAAGGTCAAATGTGGTACATCTTGGACAAATTAAATTTGGATTTGAAGCTTTAGTCTATTTTAAGGTGATGAAAGTTTCAAGTCTATTAGAATTTCGTATAGAAATTTCTGGTTTTTGAGTGAACATGCGTGAGTAATAGTTATCACAAAATGTTGTTTTTCAGTTTTTTTTATATGTATGAATTTCCGTAGTTGGTATTTCATTTTTAAGGCTATAAAACAGTTGCCTTGTAATATTACGTAAAAGGGTGTTAGGAGAATAGTAAGAAATTAAATTTAATAATGTATTAAAAAAATTAAAATGTCGAATTCATTTTATACCAAATCAAGCAGTCAGAAAAAAAATGAATGCATTAAACACTTATGAATCTTCATTTTTTTCATAGCTGTTGACTTCGTACTAATTGAATTCAAAATTTTCAAAATTTTATATGTACATGCACGCATCACTCGCGAAGTATATCAGTTCCTTGAATTTATGACTTAAAGCTAATCCAATAGATTTTGGAGTTAAGCTAACCAAATCTTTTTTATGTGCCTACCACACGCTAGCCTCACTCATATTTGTATAGTTGGCAGCCCGGAGACAAAAATGCTCAAACAAACTTTAGCATCCTCTCTAACTCATGCATGTACTGCCGTCAGAATAAAAGTATTTTAAATTTAAAAAAATTAAATTCAAGCTTAGTTACGTATAAGATAAGTTTGTCAAAATAAAATTTCTAATACATATACTTTCAGGACTTAGAATTCCGAAATAGAATTAAAGTATATGGATCAACAAAGATACCTGAAGCTTTAGGTATTAATAAATAAACGGGTATGTGTGACCTGTACAACCCTTTTTGGCTAAAATGTCTGCCAACTCGTTGTGGCATCGACTGACATGTTTACAAAGGAAATCAGGGTTCTCTCTTATCACTTTCCAGCAGAAAAAAAACCTCCACCATAGCCCAAATGGGCTAGGGATTTTGATGCTTTATTAAACGGCCCAATATGCGCACAAGGTTGATAGTAACTGTACATTTTGAGTTTATCTAAATAACTAGACTTACTATGCAATAAAAAAAAATACACATCAGCTATATTACACGGAAGTTATCATGCTATGCAGAAAAAAAATGTTTTTTTTATTATTATGGTTCGGGGGCTCAAACATTATTGTTAATTATAAGCAAATGGGAAGGACAGGAATAAAATAACAGAACTTCAAGATTTCCCTCTTTCTTTTTCTTTTAGCAAATTCCGTTTTAGATATTAATTATATATTGAGAATTTTTGTTGCGTGTCAATTAACATTATTGTATTTCTTTATTTGACAGGGAAAAATAAAGATGCTAGTTAAAGTGTGGACAATGCATGTTGGGAAAGCATAATAATCCATGCAAGACAAGAACAATTCTGACTTTGTCTAGATAAAACTTTCCTAAACATTCTTACATTCATAGTGTCGTAACTTAGGTTAATAAATCAGTAAATTTTATGAGCATTAAAACCATCTTAAACCAAAGCATCGTTTTTCCATTAATTGATCACCTTCGGGCAACAAATTAATTTCAAATGATACTTTGGCGCAACAACAAAATATGGACACATTGATCCATACTATGAATTCATATCTCCATTTTCAAAGTTCAAACAATTGATCCGAACCGCTTAACATGATCTCTACAAAAATGAGGAGGGTTCAAATGACTTAATTTTTTGTGCATCCATAATGCCTGCACTTTTGAATATTTTAATAAAAAAATTAAAAAATATATATCAAACAAAACTATTATTTGTGATATATATTATTTTCTCTACATGCACATAAACAATTATCACTTTTTGATTTTGGTTTATATATGAATTAATAAATTGAAAAATCAACATCCAAAATTTATCCACAACGGTGTATTTTTGCAAGCTCTTGATACTAATCAAACTAAAATTAAAAATTCATGATATTTTACGAGTGCATTCAGAAAATAATATATATCATATCTAAAAGTTTTATTTTGACATTTAAGTTTTAAATTAAGTTATTATAGTTCTAAAAATGGAGGCTTGATGGAGGCACACAAAACATGAAGACATTTGAACCCTCCTTATATGAGAATATACTTGAAAACCGAATTTTACATTTTTTATTTTCTTACTATTTTTTAAATAAGAAGAAAATATCTTTATTTAAATATCATGAGGCATTTTGTTTATGAATCCGATCATCTATTTCAAATATAAATGACCCTCCTTTATCTTTCCATCCTACTTTATCTTTTGGAAAATTAAGTAGGAAATTCCAATATAAAGTAGTGAGGATAACAATAGTGTAGTGAGTTACAAATTAACCAGCTGTACCCATTGACTATAAGTTACACATGTCTCAGTTAACTACACAACCCGCTTGACAAGGAATAGTTACAGCAAACCCATTGCTAGTTTGCTCCTCTTGTCTCTTCACAGAGTGAATTGTGAACCGGCACTTCTAGTTATCGTTCTCTTGAAACTTAGATCTGATATCTTTCCATTACAAATTTTTCATACTTGTATTCACCTGTTTGATACCCGAGTAGCATGGATCCTGTGTCAATAACCTTAACGGCAGTCGGCTGGCTGATGAGTTCTCTAGTCGAGAAGGCTGTAACTGCATTGTTGGAAGCATGGGCAAAGCGCACCGGCCTTGGAAACAATTTCAAAATCCTCAAGAACCAGCTGCTGGAGCTTAGAAGCGCCCGCGGCCTTCCTTCCGACAATAGTTCACTGAAGGATCGATTTGGTTCTGGACCTTCAGCAATTGGTGAATAAAAGCTGAAAACTTGCTTGATGAATTGGACTACTACCGGCTGGAGGACCAAATTCAGCAGACAGGTACCTCACAAAAGTTATTGTTCTTTCATATTTACACAATCAAAATCAAAATTAAACCAAAATCTAGCTAAATTATGTCAACCAATTGATGATATATTGATTCCCACTTGTGCTTGTGCACATTGAATATCACGCAAGATGTTATTTTGACTTTTTATGATTTGTAAAATCCCCATGTCAAAAATTCACAAATTAACAATCAATAATTACTAACTTATTAAACAAAAAAAATTAGACAAATCAACTATGGATTCATAAAACATCAAGTACCATGAAAGAGAGGAAAATACTAAATTATCTCCCTTTTTTGTAGATCGAAAGTTTTGCCGAAATTTTTATTAATATCCAAACAAAATATTAAATTTCAAAATCTACACCTGTTGGAAGAGATTTTGAAAATACCCAAACCGCAGATTTATTTCTTAGTTTTAGGCCGAATTACCGTAGATTTATTTCTCGGTTTTGGTTTTTGAATAACTTATATTTTTTTCTGCCAAATGAATTAAATTTAATTTCGTTTTGGTTCTGATGCTCTGACAAAGGTATGATTAAATAACTTAAATTTTCTACTTTTTTTTCAAAAATAGAAGGATTATAATATTTTATGTATTTACCTAGAAGTGATTTTTGAACCGGAATCAATGACTCATATTCAAAACATTGTTATTTTTTTCCAAAAACACACAAAAAAATATTTTAATTTTTCTTACAACCGCAAAAATCCGGCCCGAAAAATGTTGATTTGGGTTATTTGTCGTAGTCTTTCTAATAAATCAAATTATATAGTATTGCATCTATTTTCAAAGAAATATATAAAATATTTATAATATTTCAATACAAAAAATAAATTAATTATAAACATTTCTGTTTAATTAAAAAAACTTAGAACCAGGGATTAATTCTCCGGTTCTTAAAACTGGGAATTTAATCTCCGGTTTCGGACTGTCTAGAACTGCTAAAATTTTTTTTGCGGAAAGTTTGTATGAAACGAGGAATTTAATCTCCAGTTTGGACAGATTTCAAAATTTCTATGCATGAGGTGTATATATATATTTTGAAATTTAATCTACATAGATTTCAAAATCTACATAGATTTCAAAATTTAATCTACGTAGATTTTGAAATTTAATATTTTTTTTTATATTAATAAAAATTTCGGAAAATTTTGCCAATAATAATAAAATGATACAAACAAGAGAATATCTAGGAGGAACTAATAACCAGCTAAGCGACTTCGCGCAAGCTAGTACATGCTGTTAAACACTTAGGCTGATCGAGTGCGGCTGCAACCCAAACAATATTTAATTATTCCTTAAATACCCAGCATCTCTCTTTGATCTAAAATAAACAAATTTTCCACCGTTCCTAAAAGAAAAATGGAGATGGAAGAGAAAGCTCTGGTTTGTGATAATCCTCTGTTTAGAAAGTTGGAGAAGAAATGATGTGCTGTCCATTTATTGCGAAATGGACGTCACCATTGCATCCTTAACATGTCTTATTATCCCAGAAGTTATGCTAGATGACCATTTCTTTATTTTACAGTCAGAGATTACGATTCAATTAAAATTTATTTCTGTAATTGGTACAATTTTTCTAACAGGTAACCAGGAGAAAGTAAACTGCAGCAATAAATTAATCATCAGTTGCATCCTCTTCTTCTGGCTTTCGGCTCGCAAGCCGTTCCATCCTTTCAACTTTGAAAGGGATGTATTGTTGCTCTGCACAAGATGTGCAAGTTTGTGAAAACAGATTTGATCTGTCCCAAAGGATGAAAGTTTTAGCCGAGCAGTTGCAGAAATCCAAGGAGGAAGTACGCAAGGCTGTGAAAACAGAAGCACTAGTTAAAACTGTCTGGAATACGGAAAAAAGTCAAACTGAAGCAACAAACATACCGCAAACGACAGCATTTCCCACAGAACCTATAGTTTTTAGGAGAGAGCAAGAGCTTGACAAGCTAATCAACGTATTAACAAATGAAGAAATGGCAAAAGTTGGTAAGGTCCCTGTTCTAGCAATAGTTGGTAATGGTGGTATGGGGAAAACTACCCTTGCTAGACTAGTTTTCAATGATAAAAAAGTTCATAGCTATTTTCAGGTAAGATTATGGATTTGTGTGTCTACTCGGTTTGATATTGACAGACTTACACACGAGATGCTAGAAGGTGCATGTGGCACCAGATGTGACCACACTAACCTCAATGAGCTCCAAAATAAACTTAAAAACGAATTGGGGTCTAAGAGATTTCTACTTGTTTTGGATGACATGTGGGAAGATAAAGATAAGAGCCAATGGGATTCAATGGTAGCTCCATTAAATAATTGCATGGGGAATGGGAGCATAATCTTAGTGACGACTAGAAACCAATCTGTTGCCGAAATGGTCGATGCAAGAGATAATATCATTCATTTGCAGGGTCTAGATGAGAATGCATTTTTATCATTCTTCAGTACCTGTATATTCAATGATCCAAACTATGCAGGAAATTTGAGGTTAAGAAATATTGGAGCACAAATTGCCAAGAAGTTTAAGGGTAACCCACTAGCAGCAAAAACTGTGAGTGCTCTGTTAAAAAAAATCCTGATGAGAGAGGAGTTGGTGGAGATACGCTGAGTTCTCGCTCATTACTTCTCCATGATTTCAACCATTTTTCTTCTAATTATATTAAATATATTTACCGGGAGGCTAATTTGGAAAAACGCAACGTAGGATGTTATTCCAACTAATTCAAATTTTTTTTAACCCTAAACCCTATAAATAAAAAAAACTTTATTCCAGAAAATAAGCCTATATTCTTCTCTATTCTAGTCTTAACCCTCTCTATTCGACTCTACTCTAGAATAAGGATCTCTATTCCAGATCTGCATTCATCTTATTCCCCTTAATCCTCCCAAAATCTGAAAAATAATTACCCTATTCTCCTATTCTTACATATCTACTCTCTTTATTCCCTCTATTCCCTCTATTTTGTTTTCTATTTGACCAAGAAGTAAAGATATTTCATGCCTTCTGTTACTGGGCCAAGAACTTCTCTTCATTGCTATTTTATTTTATTTTTTAATTTTCTTTTACTTATTTTCATTATTTTTTATTTATATCAGGGAATTATCAAGGGTGCTTTCGAGTTATATGAGAATGAAGTTGAATATACTGTAGAGAAAAAGAATATTGAAGTTGCTTCAAGTCTTTACATCAACTTTCCACAATTCACATTTGCGGTATGACACAAAAAAAATATTTAATTGTGAGGATTCAGCTGCTTTGCAAACTGTATGCCCCGATCATGCCTCCACATTGGAAAATAATTATAATTAAAATTTTAAAATTCAAATCATAAAATAAATCAGAGGTATGATAGAAATTATAATATTTTAATTAATCCCCTTTAATCAGTTCATTTTTAAGTTTGCTCTTTTACTATCTGTTCTGAATTATATTTCTCGCAAATTTTTGATTTTATAGGCAACTGGTAGCAGGGATGCAGCTAGAGAAGTCTTTCTTAGGGGGATTAAACAAATGTCATGCAATTCTCAAATCAAAATTCTGTATAACTTTAAATAAATTATTACTATATTTGCATCTGTAAATTTTTCTGAGTAATTTGAAACTTGTAGGGGTTGATTCAATTTGAGATGATTCATGATGGGACCAGTCAGATACCGATTTTAGATTCGATAATATCTAATGTGATAGAACCTCGAACTGATGAATCTACACCTTTATGTTGTTTTTTGATGTGAGTGCCCTTTTTTTTAAATATGCAATTAGCTAATTATTCTTTTGTTTAAACAATAATTGAGGAGTGGGGCTATGGTACTCTGCAAAGTGCGGATTGGCTCGTACTATGGATTCATATATTTATTTTCAAAGTTCAAATTATCGATTTTGAATTGCTCAACATGATCTCCATATGAAAATGTAGTTGAACAGATTTTACTTTTTTTAGAATTTTCTTACTATTTTTTTAGATAGGTTGAAAATCACTACTTTTGCATGGTCCGTAATTTTTAAATTAGGGGATTTTCTACTTATTTTAAAAAATAGTAAAAAAATTCTAAAAAAATGTAAAATTTGTTCTCCAAGTTTTCATATGAAAGTTATGTTGAACGGTTCAAATAATCTGTTTTGACTTTGAAAACGAAAATATGAATCCATAGTATAGATCAATGTTCGCTTTGCAAAGTACCATAGCCTCACACTCATAATTGAGATAATCTTATTTTTGTGTACAGTTTGTAGACCTTTATGGAGGACCAGCACAAATCAGAAAGGTGTGGCCCGTCACTGCGTCCTTTTTCCAAAGGAATCACGAAATGCATTCCCCCTAACTGATTCCACTAGCAATAAAAGAGCAAAATTAGAGAAATATGAGGCCATATTAGGAGAAAAGGTGGTGATTTTGCAACCGAATTCGGAATCAATAGTACTGAAGGAAACTCAAAATCCAGAATCAAAAACCAACTTTGCTGTTCCTGAACCTGAGAATAATTTTAATACCAATAATAGTATGGATCATACTAGTGATGTTGAGAAAACCGAACCGGTAAGAGCAAATCCAAAATCTGAAACTATAAACCCAAAACCTGACGAGTCTTTGCAAATAAACCCAATTAGGCCTGCTAGCCCAATTCAAGGCGAATGCTCGAAGTCAGAAGTGGAATCGGATCAAAAGGTTATTAAGAGTTATCCCTTGCCCATAAGCTCTAACATATTTGTCGATAATGGTGAAATTTTCATAACTAAAAGGTTATGAAGAGTGGCGGAACCGGATTTTCGCGTTAGAGGGTCAAACGTAAATGGGTCAATCACATAAAATTTTCTTACTGCGAAGAGAGTTAATATTACATTATCCATAATAATTTACTCGAAATTATATATAAATAAAGTAAAAATATAATAGTTTTAAAAATAAATGAAGATCAATTAATTTCATTTGTTTCAATGGAGCCACATGCCTATAAGATATTTCTCATTTTATAGAAAGTACGCACGAATGCACGATAATTTAATATTTAGTACGGTCAATTATGCATGCAATTGTTCCAATAAATAATGAATTGGGCCAAAAAATACTTATTATTGTTTCAAGTGCTTCCTGGCTTTCAAAGGGCCGAATTTATAGCACAGCTTAAAAAAAATAAATAAAAAAACCACCGTTTTTTGAAATTTTGAAATTCACCATGGCCGCACCGGTGTTCTGCGGACCCATTTCAGGGAGACCGCACAATGCCGGTGTGGACTCTGAAATGAGTCTGCACAATGCTGGAGCGGACCCTCTTCATTTATCAGAAATATTTATTTGTTTGATTAGGGTTTTGTTCTTAAAGTTGTTTAATTGTTTTTGTTTTAAATATGGTTTAATCTGAAATTTTTGTTCATTTGTCTGATCAAATATAAAGAAGCACTACTAATAAATATAAAGGAGCCATATAAAGAAGCATACAATAGAATAATATAATGCTAATATTTGCACGAGTACATTACAAATACGTCTAATAAACCAAAAATAAACAACGTTCTTACGAATACAATTAAAACTAGATAAATATCCAATCCATTGATAGACTCTCAACCTGCAAATTTTGAAACAGTGACTGTTAAATCTGATTGTTTCAATATTTTATTAAAAGTTGAAATTGATTAAGTAAAAAAAATAACTACCACGTGCATCTCGAGCGGCTCTGTTATGTCTTTCTTGTGTATATTGGTTGGCTTGGTGGTCTCTTCTCCTCTTATTTAGTAAGTCCAACTACATCGGAATCCTGTTGCATCGTTTTCTACCCAAATAAATATTTTTATCCTCTGGAACAGGGGCAGGGCTCTTGTTTTCAGGCCATTCCGATTGATTTTCATGCACATGCCATTCAGCCCTCCATGTGTTGATCACCCCAATTTTCCAGATCCACTGTTTTATCGGTTTCATCAGGATCACAAGATTGTCCCCAACGAGCGGTCCGACTAGATGAAGGCTGGTCAGTCCGGGGTGGGGCCTGACGGGAGGGCCGACTACTGGAGGGTCGGTCCCTCTGAACTTGGGCCCGACTAATAGACCGTTGGTCAATTTGGACAGGGGATGGACTAGAGCCGGATGAGTTACCCCGACTATTACCCTGGATTAACCTCATAACTGGGTTGGTACGCCGGGCTCTGGTAACCTCCACATATAGGTCAATTATCTTGTATGCACCCCCAGAAAAACTCATGGTTTGGTTGTATAATACCTGCCAGACTTCCTCATTTTGAATTGAAAAGAGTTGGAACCAGGTTTGTGCTGAACTAGTCGGCATGCTAGTTTTGGCCTCAATTTTAAGGTCATACTGATCCTGATCCAATCCCAAACTCTGACATATACTCGATTTAATCCCCACATAATCAGTACCTGGCAATACCAGAATCACAGTAACAGGTCCAATCTATAATAAACCCCATTAGGACCTGTTAAAGCATCCCCACCAGTATAAATTGATACCATAAGAGCCATTTTCAATCCAATACACAAGAAACCTAAAATTAAAAATTAACTAAATTAATTATTAACGTACTGAAAATTAAAAAAAAATGAAAAGAAGACAAAAAAAACTTATAGATCAGAGACTGTTGTCCAGAAGAGAGAATGGGTGAGAGTGTGAAATGAAATTTCCAAAAACGGATTATAGAAGAATATCTGCTCTGGCATTATGCGGCCCTGGGTCCGCACCGGTGTTGTGTGGACCCATTTTAGGGTCCGCACTGGCATTGTGCGGTCTCCCTGAAATGGGTCAGCACAACACCGGTGCGGCCATGTTGAATTTCAAAATTTTCAAAAATGGTGGTTTTTTGGTTTATTTTTTTTTAAAGCTGTGCTATAAATAAAAATTTCGATTCAAATTAAGGGAGACCTGCGAGCAACAAAAACCCTAGTTTAGCATAATTTTTATCGATCCCTTCATTCATAGTGATTATATCATTTTAATAAACTAGTGTTTTTGTTATTAATTATAGAATGAATAGTAGTAGTGATAAGTCTTTGTCCAGTCAGCAGCACCTGTTAAGAAAGTTAAGCTAGTCTAGTCATTTTCCGCCGGGTCAAGGGCTCCCTTTAGAGTTGCTTTGCTCCTGTACTGGATTATCCCTTAAAGTGAAAGTTCTAGTGTTTTTGTTATTCTAGAATGAATAGTAGTATTCTGGTCTAGGACTGGCTCACTCGTTTCAAGCTCAAAACACAAAGGATTTGTTACTCAATTATCATGTAATTATTAAAATATCTATTACTGTGAGCTTTCTAATTATACCTTCTCATAATAAAAACTTCTGTAAATTCCAATATTTATTCCTTTTTAAATGTCAGACGGATACAAATATAGATTTGAATAAAATTCGGATAATTAAAAATAAATTACTAATTTACATTAGAGTAAAGAATAACATCTAAATAACATCTAAAAAATTAAAGAGCCTTGAACAGGCCAGCTGCATATGTAACTTAAACTTCTTCTGAACCAGCTGCATCTTTTGTTTCTACTATTTCAACAAGATCATAGTATTAAAAATATAAGTAATAAATTATTGGTATAATACAAAAAAAATACAAGTATTAAATCGTTGATATGTATATGTAGTTTTATCAATCAATTTAAAAACTAAGTGAACCGTGGTGCCTTTTGTTTGACTACAATAAGACATCCTTTTGACTGTTATTACAATCTCCACGTGACAATCACGTGACAGCAACCAGCTTGCATTTTAGTTTTTAGCTATGTTGCATGGATACGGGTACGGGTATCGTATACGATACGGATATGGTGATACGATAATTTTCAAAAATCTAGGATACGATACGTCTATTATATATATTATTTTTTATTATTTTATATATTATATTTAGATAATCACAACTTAAATCAAATTTGTATAAAAAATTAAAGGCATAACATAAGAATATATTAAATACTATAGTTACTAGAATATATCACAAAGGAAACTTTGGTGTAGTGGTTAAAGCTTTTGACCCCTCAACAGGAAGCCCCAGTTCGATTCACGCGCGGGGCAGAAAAAAAGTCCATTTTTGCTGGTGTAGGCGCGGCTCAAGGGCAAGGGCGTGGTTCACGGGCGCGGCTCACAAGTGCGGGCGTGGTTCGCAGGCGCGGTTCACCGTATCCACACGTATCCCGCTGTATCCGTGAGTTTCAACAGAGTATCGGCGACCGTATCGGCCAAGTAAGGATACGCCACATAGGCGGATACGCCAGCTGGCATATCATATACGTATCCGTGCAACATAGAAGAGAAAGGAATTCATATCACCTAAAATACATTATTTTTTTTGGGTTTGAATCTGATCCGTTCATTACATATTAGCAAGAATCTTAAATGATCCATGTGTCTAAAAGTTTGGACCGGATTGATTCGAATTATGATCAGACGGTTTGTATTAAAACACAAATGGTGAGGTAATGCAGAGGATCCAGACTCGAAGAGAGTAGCTGCATCCCCACACAGATCCGCCATGATTTTTGAATAAGTTTTTAGCTTGGAATTCAGATCATCCAATTAGAATCTCATTCAATTCAATTAATTTGAATATTTATAAAATTATTTTAAAAATCATATCAAATTAAAACAAACGATTTGAATTGAAACTCAAATTTTAAGTTACTTTTGAAGATTTAAATTTACAGGTTGATGGAGGCTCTAGATTCCATTAATACGGACATCAGAGATGTCAAAAATTACAAAATATAAAAGAGAAAAAGTTAAAACCAAAATAAAATTGGAAAATTGAAATTTCTAAATGAAAATCCATAATTTTTATCTTTAGTAGGGTTTGAATTCTTATAAATTTTCAATTTAATTTGCAATAGTTGAATTATGATATTTTTAGTAAGTTTTTGTTAACGTTTTGAATTATGGAGCCAGTATGATGTTTTTTTGGAATTTTTACTCATTTCTTTATTAATGTTACAAGGATTCTGATAGCGAGCATGGGTACCATTTAACTGGAGATGTCCATTTTGATGAGGCAGTGATGCTAGTAACTGCGATGAAGGCCTTTAGATCAAGTGACAGATTTGTTTACATGTAAATTTTGATTCCCATATGTTATTCGTCTTATGTTTTTCTTTTTCATCGGTTTATGTTGTTGTCTAGGAATTAGTCTTTGAAAGGAGGCTTGTTAATTTTTAGGTTCTTTGTTCTCTGATCTTTTGTACTACACAGAGATTTAATAATAAATATCGAGGTTTAATTCCTACTTTTTTCTTAAATGTGTTTGTCATTATTCTGCATATATTTAATTAACATTAACATAATTTATGTGGAAACACTAGATGAGATCATTAACATAGGTGTTACTATGTGTTCCTTCAGAAAAACAAGAGAATACTCCAATATATAAATATGCAGCATTAATATGCAATTCACACATTACAATATTCTTATTTACTTGAGTGCATATCAAACGTCTTTCAATTGAAATACTTAGAACCCCCCCCCCCCTAATCTGCTAATAGAAAGAAATAACATTCGTTATTACAACATATATACTACAACACCATAAATTACCACAACTGCTATCCAAATTTTACTAATAATACATATTTAGTGAAGCCCTTCTTTTTCTCTTTTGATCTTTTTTTTCTCCGTCTCTATGACCTAAGCACCTTTGTTCGTGCTAAGTTCAACTCCTTGGTAACATCTTTGATAGAAATGCGTTCTTTTGGAGACTCTTTGGAGCACATAAGCCCGCATTGAATCACTGAAACCAAACAGCTGTAGACATTTTCAGGTGCATACAGATTGTGTTCTCCATCAGTTTCAGAGAATAATTTGGGGTCGACTATCTCCATGACTTGGTCGGGGAAAGCCATCTCAACTTGCTTCTGAAGGCTCAAACCATCTCTGATTCTCTCATCGGTTGGACTTATTCCAGTGAACAACTCAAGCAAAAGAACACCGTAACTGTAGACATCTCCTTCTACCGATGGCCGACCACCCATCCCATACTCTAGACAATGAAAAGTTAATAGTTACAGCCCTAAATTTAGTACAGAAACATAGTGACCTACGACTCAACCTATTAACCTAGTTTTTTAAACTTGGGCTCACATGATCGTGCATATATTTGTGTATTTTTTTCAAATTGTATAGCCCAACACGGTAAATTAAAGAAGTATACATAGATAACAAAATTAAGTCTCAATCATGTCAGTATAAATGAGGCAACATATATTTTTTCCTTCAGCCTCGCTAGTTGAACTTTTCCTTGAACCATAACAAAGTCTATGAATAATTTTCGTTGCAGGGACATACTAAAAAAAGTACTTATTAAATAAGAATCTCCGCTATATATACCTGGAGGAATGTAGCCAATAGAACCTTTGATTCCACCGGTGCTCGACAATGATTGAGAAGGCATGTTATCAGGTCGAACCAAAAACCTTGCTAATCCAAAATCACTCACATGCGCAGTCATATCATCATCCAAAAGTACATTGCTAGGTTTGAGATCACAATGCACGATTGGTGCAGGTAAATGGTAATGGAGATAATCTACGGCTGCCGCCACATCAAATGCAATGTTCAACCTCCGGGTCAAGCTGAGGCTTCTAAATGGCCCATCTGTACATGCATTTGGATGCAACCATGTGGCCAAGCTACCATTTGGCATGAACTCAAAAACCAAAGCCTTGAAATCATTACCTTGGTAGTCTATACTAGAGCACAAACTCAACACTTTTATAAGGTTCCGGTGTCTCACATTTTTTAATGTCTCACATTCAGAGAAGAAACTTCTAGAAGCACTGCGTTTCTCAAGGTTTAGCACCTTAACCGCAACGGTTGTCACATTCTCGAAGCTCATAACGGCTTTGTAAACTTCTCCAAATGAACCTCTTCCAATTAGATTATTCGGGGAGAAATTTTCAGTAGCTCTAAGAAGGTCAGTGTATGAAACAGGCTCTAACCCATATTTCAAAGCTTTATCAGATTGTGGTTTGTTTCGAGGGTTGTTTCTAGTATAATAAATCACTAACAAGCAAATGATTGCAATTATGCAAATAAAAGAACCAACAATTGAACTTATGAGCACCATGTTTCGTCGAGAGTGATGTCTCTGTGTGGAAGGCTGTGAGATGCAATATGACAAATTCATTTGTGGTACTCCACCACAAAGCTTTGGATTTCCTCTTACTAGACCACTGGCATTCTTGAAAATGCCTTCTTTTGGTAATTCCCCCTCGAAATTATTGAAAGAAATATTCAAATATTGCAAGTTCATTGTACCCAGGAATTCAGGGACTTGACCAGAGAGCAAGTTGTTAGAAACATCAAGGATTTGCAGCCCTTTTAGATTGTTCATGCTGGTTGGAATTGTTCCTTGGAACATATTGCTAGCAAGATAAAGAGCTTCAAGAACCTGGCATCCATCAATTGTGCTAGGAATCTCTCCACTCAACTTGTTATTTGAGATATCAATTGATTGCAGGTTTTTCAAGTTACCAATTTCTGGTGGGAAGATGCCAGTTAGATAATTGTGTGACAAGTTCAAACTGATCGAAAGAGAAGGAAGACCCATGATTTCTTTGGGAATTTCACCTACCAACTTATTATTTGAAAAACTCACGACTTGTAATAATTTCATGCTCCTTAATTCTGGTGGTATACCCCCTTCTAATGCATTATTATCTAGATATAGCTGGGTCAATTGGGTAAGGTTGGCAAAAGTTGTTGGGATTTGACCTGAAATCATGTTATTCTCCAGATATAATACTTCTAGTTTGAAAAGATTACCAATTTCTATCGGAATGCTACCACTGAGAAACATTCCGCTCAGGGAAAGCAGAGTTAAGTTATTGAGTTTTCCGAACTCTGCTGGTATGCTTCCTGAAATTGGGTTATTATACAGTGAGAGTCCAAGAAGACTAGTAGAAAGATTTGTTATAGAACTAGGTAAAACTCCTTGTAGTGGGTTGTTGCCAAGATATAACTGTTGTAACAAAGTACAATTGGTCAAAGCATCCATGAAACTCCAGTCAGGTGGTCTCTTGACTTCTAGTTGATTATCGTCCAAAAGGACTTTCTGAAGATCTTGTAAGGCTCCAAAGCCAGATGGTATCACGCCACTGAAGTAATTAGTATCTAATTCAACATAAATAAGAGCAGAACAATTGGATATGGATGGTGGGATCTGTCCTTTGAGTTGATTGTTATATAGATATAGATATTTCAAGTTTGGTAAAGCATTGCACATATCGAAAGGGAGAGTTCCATCAAGCTGGTTACTACCAAGTCCCAAATAATACAGCGCTGATAGGTTGTAAAGGGAGTGTGGTATTTTGCCCGAAATGTTATTATGATAAATGCTGAAAAACTGGAGGTTTTGAAGCTTCCCGAGTTCCTCAGGGATGAATCCACTTAACATATTTTCGGAGAGATCAATTTCTTTTAAACTTTGAAGATTACCCAAGGTATGTGGGATGGAACCATAGAATTTATTTTTGTAAAGAAAAAGTTCGAGTAAGTTAGTTAGGTTGCCCAAGCCAGGCGGGATATGACCACTAATGCTATTTTGGTCAAGATAGAGAAGTGATAGTTTGGTAATGTTACCTAAGGTAGGTGGGATGGAACCTGTGAAGTTATTATTGTAAAGAAAAAGATTTGATAGGTTAGTAAGTTTGCCTAAACTATCTGGAATATCGCCATCAAGAAGGTTTTGGTCAAGATAAAGATATATTAGGCTACTAAGGTTGCCCAAGGTGGAAGGAATTGGTCCTGTGAGATTATTGACATATAGTCCTAATAATTCGAGCTGTGGGAGGAGGCCGAATTCCAATGGTATTCCTCCTGTGAGGAAGTTATTCCCCAGATAGATAATTTGAAGTTCTTTGCATTGCGCTAAGTTAGATGGGATGGTTCCGTGGAGATTATTATCCCACAAAGAAATAACTTCCAGATTTGAACAGTTACTTAGAGTAGATGGAATGCTACCATCAAGAATATTAACACTCAAGTTCAGAAAACGTAGCCTACCCAAGTATCCGATCTCTACCGGGATGCTTCCTCTCAGCTGGTTATCAGAGAGACTCATCCTTTGGAGGAACGTGAGGTTTGCTAGAGATGGAGATATATTACCTGACAATTGTTTGGAGTCAAGAACGAGAGCAGTCACTCTATCAGGATGGTGCCGGCCACACAAGATCCCTTGCCATTGACAGTGGTGCAGTGATTCGTTCCATGAGGAGAGGACTCCAAATGGGTCGTCAAGTATTTGGGACTTGAAGGAGAGAAGTGCTGATCGATCAGTTGTACTAGTGGTTACTATGGCAGCGAGAGAAAAGGAGGATAAGATTAAGAGACTTGAGAGGAGGTGAATAGTGAGCACGCTATAACAAAGTTCCATGATTTGTGTAATGAAGGCAATGGGTTTCTCTCTCACAGAGTGCAGCTCTTCTTATGGTTAGAAAAGTAAGATTTCATTAACAAAGAAGCTGGGGTTAGCGAATCTTTTATGTATTGACGGTGACCAAATCTAGTACACAGAAAATGCTCCCAATATAATTCTGTATTTGCAAATGCACTCCTTTATTGTGGACAAAAATTTCAATGCTTCCTGGACCACCAATTATCTATCTCTCAATTTGTCACTAAGCGAAGAATGTTTAACTAGGGAAGTTTTGTCCGAAAGATTTCAGAAAATATCTTATTCAATGTTTGTTTAATTACATTTGAGAACAAGTCTTTTGTTCAGTAATAGAGGCAATTAATGTCCTCCGTATAAGAGGTCTTAAGTTTGGAACAAGTAACCTTCTATTTCCAAATCCTCTCTCAGCCCTCTACTCGTTTTTATTTCTTTTCTAATTTTGCAGGTGCATCCAAGGCGGTATATGATATTATGTGCAATATTTTTTGCATTTGGATGGATGAAATGCTGAATTATTTGTTGAAGTTGTATTTTTTTAGGTTTAATTTATTAGTAATGTTTTATTGTTAAGAACAATATTTGGTTGTGAACTTAATTATTTGTTTGTGCAACATATTGCACAATATATATGTTTTTATATGAGTATTGTGTTATGTTCAACCTGCTATATATTCTTCAACTCGAAAACTACTAATTTGTGTAAAGTAATATATATTTTCATCTTCATTCATTCATCGTCAAAACCTTAACAAAAACCAAACAACAATCTCCTCACAGGCATCCCACAACAATTGTGAAGTCAGTTTCTGGGCTCTCTTGGGTTATACTGGGCCCAAAACCCAACCCTCTTTGCCCTTTCAACACACAAACTCCATATATTTCTCTCTTTTCCACTAAAATAAAATTCTCTTATATTTAATTGAGAAATTTGAGATATGACTTCATTATTTTAAAATAATTTTTTTTTACCAGTGACAGTGCTATGATTTGAGGATAAATAATTGAGTAACTTTGCACATAAATACATCATTATATTCTTAAAGTATACACGTGTATGTCTAACACTTGGCACACTAAAATTACTAAGACTTGTTTAACACTTGGAAAACATGATATGATATACTATTTACTCAAAAATAATTTATATTTTCTGCATACATGACTCATTTATCATTATTCGTGTTTTCAGTTGCTACAAAAAAATTGTATCAGACATTCAGACTCATGTAATATAGCTGACAAACAAAAAAAAATGTAGGTCATGAAAATTTCACATGATATATTGAAAAAAAATATGTTCTACATGTTCACCTCATCTGGGATGAACTATATTTTTATCCCAGTTAATTTTCTCTCAAATTAAGACCCAATTAGCAAAGCAGCTTTAGCTAAGTGCAATCGTTTGCTCTGCTATCCAAGACCATTCAGGCACGACTTGTACATCTTCGATCTACAATAAATCATACAAATAAAAATGCAAATCACCAATGCGAAGAAAATAGATAAAAGATGAAGAGTGAGGCTATGGTACTATGCATAGCACATATTGGTCCGTACTATCAATCAATATTTCCATTTTCAAAGTATAAACAGTTGATCCGAACTGCTTAACATGATTTTCATATGAAAATATATTGGTAGATCAAATTTTACATTTTTTTGAATTTTTTTTACTATTTTTAGATCGGTAGAAAATCGCTTGATCTAAAGATTCTAGACCATTCAAAAAAAGTAGTGATATTCTGTCAAATTAATAAGATAGAAATAAAGAACACAGCACTCCCATGGAAGCTCCCTTCCCTCCCTATTTTTATTTAATAGAAAATCATCAATTGTTTGTACAATTCCGACAGGAGGAGATATATCAATATATAGAATAGCTATTCGTGAGAAGGCAACAATCTGCCTTTATTCTACTTTCCAAACTTAGCTTTACTAATTCTATATTTACATGATATTATAATGCAACAAATAATCTCCAGCTCATTCTGGATATTGCGCACCATCTCCAGCACCACCTTCCATCTTTGGCACCACCTTCCTTCTTTGTGAGGATGATCTTCTGTGGCGCTTCAACACTCCCCCTCAAGTTGGTATGTATGGATCTGTCATACCCAACTTGCTTAGTATGCCATAGAATGTCTTGCTCGAGGTTGCCTTAGTGAGAATGTCAGCAAGCTGTTCTTCCGACTTCACCTGTATTAGCCGGATTATCTTTGCTTCAATATTCTCACGAATATAATGTCTGTTAACCCCAACATGCTTGGTCCGATCATGTTGAACTGGGTTATGAGAGATATCTATTGCTGCTTTGTTGTCACAGCACAAGTCCATTTCTTTTGTAGGTGGGAAGCCAAGTTCTGTCATCAGTTTCTTGAGCCACATTAATTCACAAATTCCGTTGACTACCCCTTTTAACTCGGACTCAGCACTTGACAAGGCAACAGTCTTTTGCTTCTTACTTCTCCAAGTGACTAAGTTTCCTCCTACAAATGTAAAATAGCCAGATGTTGACCTTCTATCTGTGACATCTCCAGCCCAGTCAGCATCTGTGAACCCCACAACATCTAAATGTCCGTTTCTCAGGAATTGAATCCCTTTCCCTGGAGCTCCCTTTAGATACCTTATTATTCTTATGACAGCCTCCATATGTTCTTCGCTTGGGTTATGCATAAACTGACTTACCAGGCTTACTGCATAAGCAATGTCCGGTCTAGTGTGTGATAGATATATAAGTTTCCCTACTAACCTTTGGTATCTCTCTTTGTTCACGGGTACTTGGTCTGAATTTTCTCCCAACTTGAGATTCTGGATTACTGGTGTGTCTGCTGGCTTACAATCAAGCATCCCAACTTCCGCTAGTAGATCAAGAATGTACTTCCTTTGAGAGAGAATGATGCCTTTCTTTGATCTTATTACTTCAATTCCAAGAAAGTACTTGAGACCTCCTAAGTTCTTCAGTTCGAATTCCTTTGAAAGGTTTTCTTCAAGCCTCTTCATTTCGTCCCTGTCATTTCCTGTAATGATCATGTCATCTACATATATTATCAAAATAGTTAGTTTCTCTTGTCGTCTTTTAAAGAATAGAGTATGATCAGAATCACTCTGTTCAAACTCATAGTTTTTCATAGCATTACAGAACCGACCAAACCAAGCTCGGGGTGACTGTTTTAGACCATATAATGCCTTATGTAATCTACAGACCACTGGTTTTGATCCCGTATTTATGTACCCGGGAGGAGGATCCATATAGATTTCTTCCTGCAAGTTTCCATGTAAAAATGCATTTTTTACATCAAACTGATGTAACGGCCAGTCTAGATTTGCTGCAAGAGATAGTAGAACCCGAATAGTATTAAGTTTAGCAACTGGTGAAAAAGTTTCCTGAAAATCAATACCATAGGTTTGTGTGAATCCTTTCGCAACTAATCTGGCTTTATACCTCTCAACTTCACCATTAGCACCAAACTTTATTGTATAAACCCATTTACACCCAACTGGTTTTTTTCCTTTTGGTAATTCTACCAGGGACCAGGTTCCATTTTTATTCAAGGCTTCCATTTCTACATCCATTGCATGCACCCATTTTTTATCCCTTTTTGCTTCTTCAATATTTTTTGGTACTTCTAAGGATAACATGTTTTCACTAAAAATTCCTCAAAGGTTGGGTCAAGTTCTTTGTGCTCACATAGTTTGCTATTGGGTATTTAGCAATACTCGTTCCATCTTCTGGAACATACCGGTCTGGTGGTTTTCCCCTATTCTTTCGTGGAGGTAGAGTATAGTTAGAGGTACTTACCTGTGGATGTTCCTCAGGAGATCCCGGCTCTTGTGGTATCTGGTCTGTTTGTATCATTTCTTCAGTTGTGTTGACCCAAACTCGTCTGTTTTCACCTCTCCTAAATACCTTATGCTGCTTCTGTTGTTCTTCTGACCCGAGTGGCTCTGACCCGAGTGGCTCTGACCCGAGTGGCACTGACCCGAGTGGCTCTGACCCGAGTTCCTGTTCTGCTCTGACGCGACCCGAGTCTGTCTGACTCGACCCGAGTAAATCCGACCCTAGTGAATACTGTAAAACTTCAGAATATTCGCTCTCATTTGTATTATCCCCCTGAGGCGAATATGTAGGAAAAAATGGTTCTGTTTCAATAAAAATCACATCCATGGTAACATACCATTTTTTTTCTGCTGGGTCATAGCATTTGTACCCCTTTTGATGTAGTCCAACTCCGAGCGACACACACTTAATCGCATGAGACTCTATTTTTGATCGTTGGTGTTTTGGAATATGGACAAAGGCAACACATCCGAATATCTTTGGAGGTAGGCTTTGAACAGAAGGAATTGAGACAAATGTTTGAAGTGTTTTTAATGGGGTTTGAAAATCATTCGCTTTTGTGGGTAACCGGTTAATAACATAAACCGCCATACTAACAGCATTATCCCAGAAAACTTGTGGTACATTATATTCAAATAACAAAGCCCTCGCGGTTTCAAGAATGTGTCTATTTTTTCTCTCAGCTACTCCGTTCTGTTGTGGAGTTCCAACACAGGTTGTTTCATGAATTATTCCTTTTTCAACAAAAAAATCTTTGAGAACACCATTCACAAACTCACCCCCATTATCGCTTCTAAAAAATTTAATCCCTTTGTCAAATTGGTTTCTTACCATATTATAAAAATCTTTAAAGACCCTAGATACTTCACTCTTCTCCTTTAATAAATAAATCCAAGTCATTCGGGTACAGTCATCAATAAACAGAACAAACCATCTATACCCACAAACTGAGGTTATCGGGGATGGTCCCCAAACATCAGAGTGAATTAAATCAAAGGGAGCAATACTTTTATTAAAACTAGTTGGATATGAAACACGGTGACTCTTTGCTTTTATGCAAGTCTCACAAGTAAACATAGAACTATCAAAATCCGAAAACAGATAAGGTAACAATTTTTTCATATAGCTAAAGGAAGGATGCCCTAACCGCCGATGCCATGTCCAAATTTGTGTTTCTGAACTTGAGCCCCTCTTTGCTACATTCGCCTTTCCAATTTTCAATTCTTCTAAATGATACAAACGACCTTTCTTAATACCACGGCCAATGATCTCCTTCGTGAGGATATCCTGGAATATACAATAATCAGGAAACATGAGAGCAACACAATTTAATTCCTCAGTTAACTGACCAACAGAAAGCAACTTAGTAGACAAGGAAGGAACCAAAAGTGCATTTTTAAGGCTAAGAGTCTTTGACAAGCACACATCTCCTGTGTTTTCTACCGGGTATTCCATTCCATTTGCATTTAGTATTCCATCTCGTATAGGTTTTCTCAAATTGGTCAGATCAGCTTTTGCAAATGTCATGTGATCAGTTGCCCCAGAATCAATAACCCAATTATTTAGATTATTACCAAAAGATGAATACATACCTTGACCCACTTGTTTAGTACCTGAATTGTCTGCCTGAATCAGATGTACCTGACCCGAACTAGAGCTGGATGCATTCTCCTGGTTGGTGCGGCTTGGCTGTGCCAGTGGTAACGCAACAGTGGGTTCGGTCTAGTTGTGGCCTGAACCTTGCTCCTGACCCGACCCGCGTGGGTCTGATGTGGCCCGAGTGTAGTTCAGACCTGGATGACCTGGGTCTGAATTTGTTGCCGTCCAGTTTGCCTTCCCCTTTATTTTACCCCCTTGCTGCTTCATTCGCTTCTCTTGATACCAATCAGGATATCCAATTATCTTGAAACACCCTTCTTTCAAATGTCCCGTTCCACCACAATGACTGCATTTCAACTTTGCTTTTTCATGTTTAGATAGATACTTATTTGAAACAGAGTTTACCTCAAGGTGTTTGTATCCCTGCGATATCATTGCCATGGAGTTCCCAGTTCCTTCCTCTCCCTTTAGCATAACAACTTGTCGTGAAGTCTCTCTCCTGACTATTGCGAATGCCTGTTCGACTGATGGGAAGGATGTCATCTGCAGGACCACGGCTCTCACATTGTCTAGTCGATCATCGAGTCCATCTAGGAATGTATAGACCCGAGACTCTTGAACAAATTCATTGAATTTTGTGATGTCTTTTGCATGAACCATCGGATTAGGACGACGGTAATCAATCTCACGCCATAACCCTTGCAGTTCGTGATAGTACTCTTCTATGGTTCTACCCGACTGTTTGAGCCTAGTTACTCTTTTTTTTCAGATTGTACACCTGAGCCTTGTCATTTCCATCATAGAATGTAGTGGCCACTGCATCCCATACTTCTTTTGCAGTTGGATACTGAATAAAGGTATTCTGTAGTTTTTGTTCAAGAGAATTGATCAACCACCCCTTTACTACAGCATCATCGATATCCCATCTTAGAAATAATGGATCAGTCGGTGGTGGTGGAGGAGGGTTGCCGCTTATGTGTTTCATTTTATCACGGCCTTTCACATACATCAGCACTGCTTGGGACCAAAGGGTGTAGTTTGTGTCATTCAACTTGGTGGAAATTGGGTTTGGATGTATTGGGGTTTCTACTACAGTTGTAGCAGGTGGTTGGGTATTGGTTTGAGGTTGTTGCAAGGCCATGATCTGATTTTGTTGCATGGCTAATAGTTGGGTTAGTTTGTCCAGAAGTGCAGCGGTATTTGCTGCTTCTCCTGATTCTGAGGTTTTTTCAGACATTGTTTTCGATCAAGTATTTCGGTTTTGAAGGAAAAGGAAAAAAAAACAGAGAGCTACTGCCAATTTTTCGAAATAACAGAGAGAAAACTAAATTGTTTGTTACCTCCCAGGATTGAACCTAAGCTCTGATACCATGTCAAATTAATAAGATAGAAATAAAGAACACAGCACTCCCATGGAAGCTCCCTTCCCTCCCTATTTTTATTTAATAGAAAATCATCAATTGTTTGTACAATTCCAACAGGAGGAGATATATCAATATATAGAATAGCTATTCGTGAGAAGGCAACAATCTGCCTTTATTCTACTTTCCAAACTTAGCTTTATAATGCAACAAATAATCTCCAGCTCATTCTGGATATTGCGCACCATCTCCAGCACCACCTTCCATCTTTGGCACCACCTTCCTTCTTTGTGAGGATGATCTTCTGTGGCGCTTCAACATATTCTACCTATCTAAAAAATCAGTACAAAATTTTTACAAAAATGTAAAATTTAATCAGTAAGTACATTTTCATATGGAGATCATGTAAAATGTAATTTAGTTGATCTGAGCCGTTCAACATGATTCCATATGAAAATGTAATTTCAGATCAAATTTTACAATTTTTTTAGATTTTTTTTACTATTTTTTAAATTGGTAGAAAATCAAAGATTTAGAAACTATTTACAAGTTGTAATTGTACCTATCTAAATAAAATAGTAAAAAAAAATTAAAAATGTAAAAATTTGATTTGAATTACATTTTCATATGGTGATCATTTTGAACGGTTTAGATCGACTGTTTGGATTTTGAAAACGAAGATATTGATCTATAGTACGTACGGACCAATGTGCGTTTTGGATTGTTATAGTCTGAAAATTTAAATTGTTAATTAACTAACAAATTATAAATTACAACTAATTAAAAAATTTACTTAACTAAAAGAATAAATTAAATATAAAGATATGTATTAAACCAACATAAAATTTACAACTTATTAGGATAAATTTTACGAATAAGATTTCATAATATAAAATACAAATTTGTGTCAATTAAAAATACAGATTTAACATGAAACTAAAATTTTGCAAATTAAAGACCTCAAAACAAAATTTGCTGATGAATAGATCATAATCTGGCCAAATTAAATTTTTAGGTAAACATATAAATAGAGATTTTATATAAATGAACAAAGAATTTGACTTTTAAAAGAAACGAAACATTTCAAATCAATTCGAAAGGAAATATAATTTGTAACAATAATTTTGAAAAAACAAAATGACTCGGCACACGAATAACTACATGCTCCCTCCATCACATTTTTTTTTTATTTCTCTAACTTGTCCTCCACCTCTTACAAGGGGACCCCACAAACCCCATTCTAATTGAAATCCCTCCCCACTCTATTTCCTTTCTTTCCTTACGGGAGAAGGAAACAAAACCCCCTCCCGATTCTCTCTCCCTCTGTCCCGTCACCTCTCTCTCTCTCTTCCGACCACGCCAAGTCCACGGCCGTACAACGCGCATTAAACTCGCCCAAGCGACCATGCCTTCGAGTACACTTACGGTGTACTTTCACTATCTCTCTCTAGGTTTCACTCTCTCTCTCTCTACGAATTTTGATCTCCGGGGTTATAACCCTCGGTTTCTCTCTCTCGAAGGAGAACCATCTCTCCACTATCTCTCTCTTGACCTCTCTCTCTGTCACTCTCTTTATTGGGTCGGATTTTTCCAATTTTGAACCCGTTAGAGTTTTCCTTGTGCTTGTAATTGGTGTTGGTGCGGTACTGGTGCGGTATTGGTGAGGTGCTGGTACGGTGCTGGTGCGGTGCCTTGTGACGCCTCATTTCTGTGATGCTTGCTGATTTGGAACGGCCGTGAGGCGAGATGAGGCCGTGATCTTGGTACCGACCTTCGCCACGACATGGAATTGGAAGCATTAATCGGTAAACGGTCCTATATCTTGATTTCTTTCTCTTATGTCTTATGGCTGTTGTGAGTGAGATGAGCCTTGATTGGTTTTGTAGTTTCAAAAATTGAACCCTCGATTGAGCCTCGAATTGTTGTTGTGAATCTTGCTCTAATGGCTCCTTGAATGGATGATAGATTGTATTTATGCGTCAAGGATTTGTTGTTAAAATCCTTAGTATTTTCTTCCTCTCTTTTTTTATGCATTATTTCCCTTGTGAAATGGGATGAGAATTAAAACCTTGACTTGTCTGTTTACTTAGAGGTGCTTGTGAAATTGAATCGATGACTTAATCTCTCTTGAAATTTTGGAGATGGTACCGTTACCAAGTTCAAAACCGATTACCCTTTTATACTATTCTCGGTTACCTTGTGATATTTGTACGACCGACGTTGAAAAATGCATTTTTTTTACCGGTGAGCCTAGCATACTGGTACGGTTTCTAAGGGACAAGAACGATAGTGTAAATATTTCAATTTAAGGAGTTGTTGTGTAAAATTTTAGGCCCTTTTTATAATATGCCCCTATCATAAGGACTTAAATGGAAAAATGGAAATTTTCACCACAGTGGGTTTGGCTGAAAAATCAAATAAGAAATGAAAATATTAGTTTGGGCCTTTTTCTGTTTGGGCTCGGCCTTTAGAGGCTTTGTTGAAAAGTTGAAATTTAACTGAATGGGGCTTAGGCCCAAACCAAAATTTAAACAAAATTTATTAAAATGACAAATTAATTAAAAGATACCATTATTTAAAAGTAATTTTATTAATTAAAGTATGTTAATATATATATATATATTCTAAGGACAAATAAAAACATTAGGTGATGATAGAACTACGTACGATTAAATTATGTACATGTATATGTTATGTACTTAAGAATATATGATAAACTCAATTGCACCAAAATTAAGGGCGTGCTTTAAAAATTCCACCAAATATGAAGGGTTGCTTTCTTATTTTCACCAAAATGAAGGGTGCCAGTGCTTTCATAATTCCACATGGACCAGGTGTAGGACAAAGAAGAGACGCTCCTCTTCTCCTTCTGTAGTTTTCGACAAAGAAAGAGATGCTCCTCTCTCGTACAGCCGAAACCCTAACAAAGGAGAAATTGTAAGCTGGACCTGGTCTTTGTAGTGGTGTTACACCTGTTCTACGATTTCGCCTAATGGACAACTCCAGTTCGCTCTCTCTCTCTCTCTCTCTCTCTCCCTGAGTGTGTGAAGTGTAGGTGTTAAAGAATTGAAGTGTTAAAGTGATCAGATTTTATTCCTAAATTAAAATTTGGGCTAATTTTTGTCACAATCTTATACTTTATGCGATTGGAAGAAGAATTAATAATTCATACTCAAGTAACTATGTGAAATAGTTTTTTAAGACTGAAATGTTGCAATTTATTGGTTTATCAGTTTATTTGAGAAAAGATGCAAAACCCATTTTCATATTCAAAATATTTACACTTTACCCTTTTAAGCAATTAATTGGGAATTATTTTTGTTACAGAACCATGTCTAGTAGATCAAATGTGATACTTCACTTGACCTGACATGATATGTATTAACCTATTAGAATCCCTTATAAATGCCCTTCACCTGACAATCAGATAATGGTTTTTAAAAAATTAAAAAATTACGGACACTTTGTTTGGCATATATTAAGCTTGCCTATGAAATTTGAATCAAATTAGTACTATTTGATTATTTATCATAGTTTAATGTACACTGTTACAAATTTTAATTTTTCAGTAAAACATGGATCCAATCTCATGATCTTTTATATACATGACATATATATGAAAGCTGTTCATTATATGAATTATAAAAGTCGTACAAGTATTCGAAAAGATGATAAATTAGCATACATGATAGAATATTTAGTATACTTGTTTCTTCTTTTCAGTTTATACTGTAGAAAAGCTGAGAGAATTGCTGGATAGTGCAAGCACGGATTTTGATGCATTAGTTTCACTGATCAGAGAAGTCGAGCATTCTTCGCCAGGTAGTACCAGATTAAATTTATTGATTTATCTTGATCCAACTTTTTACTTTTATAATGGCTAAATATGCTATTAAGTCCAAAACTTTTATAACATTATTTAGCATTAGTAAACCCATGGTTTGGAAACTTGGCCAAGTCAACTCAGTATCGGCCGTGTCCAGTCAGAGTTTCACCCGAGTCTCGCGCCTGTGCGATTTTTTGAGCAAAATTCGGATGAAAAGTGTTTGACACGGCAGAGTCAACCAGAGTCAACCCAATACTGGCCGAGTCTAGCCAAGTCTGGCTGTGTCTAGGCGAGTCTGACCAAGTCTGGCTGAGTCAACAATTTTTCAATTATGTTTTTTCAATTTTTTCAATTATCTTTAAATATTTTCTTTTCTTTTTACTATTTTTATGTAACTCTGTCCGGTTTGAAAATATTACACTATTCTCCTATTCTTACATATCTACTCTCTTAATTCCCTCTATTTTTTTTTATTTGACCAAGAAGTAAAGATGTTTTCATGCCTTGTGTTACTGTGCCAAGAACTTCTCATTTTTGTTGTTTTATTTTCTGTTCCTTTAATTTTCTTTTACTTATTTTCATTATTTTTTATTTATATCAGGGAAATATCAAGGGTGCTTTCGAGTTATATGAGAATGAAGTTGAATATGCTGTAGAGAAAAAGAATATTGAAGTTGCTTCAAGTCTTTACATTAACTTTGCACAATTCACATTTGCGGTATGATACAAAAAATATATTTAATTGTGAGGATTCAGCTGCTTTGCAAACTGTATGCCCCGATCATGCCTCCACATTGGAAAATAATTATAATTAAAATTTTAAAATTCAAATCATAAATTAAATCAGAAGTATGATAGAAATTATAATATTTTAATTAATCCCCTTAATAATCAGTTCATTTTTAAGTTTGCTCTTTTACTATATGTTCTGAATTATATTTCTCTAGCAGGGATGCGGCTAGAGAAGTCTTTCTTAGGGGGATTAAACAAATGCCATGCAATTCCCTAACTTCAAATAAATTATTACTATATTTGCAGCCGTAAATTTTTCTAAGTAATTTGAAACTTGTAGGGGTTGATTCAATTTCAGATGATTCATGATGGGACCAGTCAGATACCGATTTTAGATTCGATAATATCTAATGTGATAGAACCTCGAACTGATAAATCTACACCTTTATGTTGTTTTTTGATGTGAGTGCCCTTTTTTTTTTTAAATATTCAATTAGCTGATTATTCTTTTGTTTAAACAATAATTGAGGAGTGGGGCTATGGTACTCTGCAAAGTGCGGATTGGCTCATACTATGCATTCATATATCTGTTTTCAAAGTTCAAATTGTCGATTTGAACCGCTCAACATGATCTCCATATGAAAATGTAGTTGAACATATTTTACTTTTTTTAGAATTTTCTTGCTATTTTTTAGATAGGTTGAAAATCACTACTTTTGTATGGTCTGTAATTTTTAAATTAGGGGATTTCTACTTATTTTAAAAAATAGTAAAAAAATTCTAAAAAAATGTAAAATTTGTTCTCCAAGTACATTTTTATATGAAAGTCATGTTGAACGGTTCAAATAATCTGTTTTGACTTTGAAAACGAAAATATGGATCCATAGTATAGATCAATGTTCGCTTTGCAAAGTACCATAGCCTCACACTCATAATTGAGATAATCTTATTTTTGTGTACAGTTTGTAAACCTTTATGGAAAACCGGCACAAATCAGAAAGGCGGGGGCCCGCCACTGCGTACTTTTCCCGAAGGACTCACGAAATGTGTTCCCCCTAACTGATTCCACTAGGAATAAAAGAGCAAAGTTAAAGAAAAATGAGTCCATATTAGGAAAAAAGGAGGTGATTTTGCAACCGAATTTGGAATCAATAGTACTTTCAAAAACTCAAAATCCCGAATCAAAAACCAACTTTGTTGTTCCTGTGCCTGAGAATAATTTTAATACCAATAATGGTATTGATCATAGTAGTGATGCTGAGAAAACTATAGATCCGGTAAGAGCAAATCCAGAATCTGAAACTATAGACCCGAAAGCTGGCGAGTCTTTTCAAATAAGCCCAATTAGGCCTGCTAGCCCAATTCAAGGCGAATGCTCAAAGTCAGAAGTGGAATCGGGTCAAAATATACCCGTTTTGAATCCACACCCGAACAGATCTAATAACCCGATGCCGACTTCACAACTGCCATACCAGATATTTCCTACAGGAGCCTTGGTTAGTGTTTTTGTGCATTTTGCACTTTCAACTTTGTTTTTATTTTATTTTAAGAGTTTGTTTGTCACATGTGCTTGCTTGTGCGAATATATAGCTCGTAGCGTACCCATAACTGTAAAATTACATGTATTCTTTAATAGATAAGGGTTAATTTAATAGAAAAGCTCCCTTATGGTTACATTTAACAGAAGTTCTTCAGCCTATTACCCTCATTTTTTAGTTTACAACGGTGAATTTAAAAATTTACATCTAAAGTATTTTTCCTTGGACAAAACTCCGTGATCCTTTTTATGATTTAACAAATTGCATAGTGTTATTTCAAAGTTGTGTCAATTTGCGCTTTCTAAACAGCATTGCAGTTTTGACTTTGTCACTAGTACAAAAAACCCCTTCACCGACCCTCAACCACCGACTGTTTTAATATTTAACAGTCGGTGTAGAGACTGCTAGTAAAATCGTAAATAAGAAGAACCTCAATACTGACTGTTCTATTACAAAAAACCGTCAGTGAACCAACACCGACTGTTTTTTAAAAAAACAGTCGGTGTTGCTCATACCCTACACCGACTATTTTTTAGAAAAAACAGTCGGTGTTGAGCAGTCACCAACACTGACTGTTTTTTTAAAAAACAGTCGGTGTTGCTCACACCCTACACCAACTGTTTTTTTAAAAAAACAGTCGGTGTTGAGTAGTCACCCTACACCGATAGTTTTTTAAAAAAAACAGTCGGTGTTGAGCAGTGATTTACTGACTGTTTTTTTTAACCGGCAGTGATTTTTTACGTTCCCGACTTATGACTTTCGATCTGCCGCGAAATTTTTCATTTTCACTTTCTAAAATTCATTTCCCTCTTCTTTTAGCGATCGCGATCTCCCATAAACCCCAAAATTTGAGTCAGCCTCGATCTCCCAAATTCATTTCCCTCTCCCAAAATCGCGATCTGCCTCAGCCTCCGCCGAGCACCCGAGCACCCGCCTTGCTGCCTCGCCCCGCACCCGAGCACCTGAGCAAAAACCCCGCCTTGCTGTCCTTCTCGTCAGTCAAGTTTGGAGCGCCTTGCTGCCTCGCCCCGCCCCGCCTGATTCTTCTTTTTGTTTAATTATTTTTTCTAAAGTTTCATTTCTAGCTTGTTTGGGAGTCAAGGCTCGGTTGTTGTTCTTGTTTTCTAAACTATAAATTATGCTATATCTTTGCAAATAGTGGTCAGTAGCAGCTTTTTTTTGCAAGACCTATTCTAATTCAGGTCAATAGCGTGAAGAATTTCAGGTTTTTTTTTGCAAGACCTATTCTAATTCAAGTCAATAGCGTGAAGAATTTGAGGTTTTTTTTGCAAGACCTATTCTAATTCAGGTTTTTTTTTGTATGGCAGAAAGGTGCTCCGAGAGATGGCTTCAGGTGGAAGAGATGCAAAACGAGTAAAGTTGAAGCTAGAAATCAGAGTTGAGGTAAAATACATTCCAGGGTACTAAAATCTCAGATTTTGTTGTGGGTACAATAGCTGTACCAGCCAGTCACCAACTTCGTCTCAGATTTGAAGAACTCTGTATTAGTTTTGTTTCATCGTTTCTTTTTGTGCTTAACTAGTTTTTGTTATGTCATTAACTTCTGAGGCCACATCTCAAAGTGGGATATAGTGGAGTAATAAGGGCTAAGCTCTTCCCATGTGACAGTGGGGATAATAGTCATCCTCTTATCCCTCACTTTATACCTCTCCAAATCAAAGCCTATTTATCTGTTTGGCATCTTTCTGAGTCTCGGTAAAGCAGTAATCATGTTCTCAGATCTTTTACAAGATCTGGAAGCTGTTGATTTAACATGAGTTAACTGCTGGTTTAATGGGTCAGGCACAGGTCAGATTGCTACATGTGGCGTGTCAACTCATCTCTGGCTAATCTGACTTTGACCATCTGCTTATTTGAAACTTTTTTTGTGAAAATAAAGAATAAAATCCAATTTGCATTTAATACAAGTCAAATTTAACTATTGGAAATCCTAACCTATTGTGATTGACTCAACATAGAATGGATTGATCATTTAATTGGTCAGGTCCAGGCTCCCTATTTCTTGACCTGTTGGCAGGTTGGGCTGGACCAACTACTTGATTATGCCTACTCAACCATTTTCTAGCCCTGATTATATTCACAACTCACAAGTTGTCTTGCATTTTTCCTTTTTGCTTGGTTTTAATTATCTCTTGTGAAATAGGCTGTTGATTATGATAAAGAGGGATCGGTCCTGCGTGTACGTGGCAAGAACTTAACAGAGAACGAGCATGTAAAGGTTTGTTTTAGCCATGTTTTTAGACATCATATGGTTCCTCATTTCCAACATAAAAAACAGGGATCAACAGGCACTGCCTGCACCACCATACGAGTTTGCGTATTGCTTGAACTTATTTTCATGTCTATTCCACTTCTTTTTCTTGGCTTGTGTTTTTTGTTTTACAAGCCTGAAGGAAGATTGATGGTACTGTTGGCACTGTAAGGTTGTAATAGAACGATTTTAGGAAGTTGAATTTTTGTATCGAGTTCGTCTTTTGTTTGATGCAGATTGGGCAATTTCATACTTTGGAGCTTGAGCTACATAGGCCTTTTGTAATAAGCAAGGTAAGAGCATAGTTAGTTCCACTTTTCTTGAATAATTTGAGAAAAAAAAAAGTTTAGTTGCTAGTAGAACTATACTCTCATATTAAGTTACTGTAAGTTCATATGATTAGCTTGATCTTACTATATCTTATTTGTGTAAAATGTTATTCAATTTAGAAACAAGGTCATCGAAAAAAACTACCTCTCGGTTAGTGCATGTGTGTTTGATTGATTTGTTCATAACATATACTGGTGCACTTTAAATTGATTCCTTTGTGGGATACATTCTTTTTGAGAAACTTTATTTTTTCTTTTGTAATTTTGTTAGGAAATTTGGGATTCCATTGCACGTGATATTCTCCATCAAGCAAGTGGTAAATGATCGGCAAATACCTTTAATTATTTGATAAGCATTCCCTTTGTCCAATTTGTGTTTTACCTATGGTTTGCACATATGAATCAGCGTCAATTGAGGATTTTAATATGAAACCTTTGCCCTCTCCTCCTCCCCCCCATCCCCCCCTCAAAAAAGAAAAGACAAATTATTATATGAAACCCAACAGTATTATGTGTTCTGGGTCCTGCAAATGGTATTATAGTACTGAATACCTCTTCCTAAATAATAGGAAGTGACTTGTTGTATTTTCAAACTTCTTTTCTTGTTTGATGTTTATTATGTATTCATCTAATTTAGATCCCGCTGCTAGTGCGGATCTCTCTGTTATTCTGATGCAAGTAGGTCTTGCGCAGCTCTTCCTGATTGGTCGGAGGTAAGCTGTATGTGCTGTTGTCAGTATGATCCAGATTTCGAACTGGTAGTTCGCAAATGTACCAGTAAGGTGAAGGACAAAGAAACAAAGAGAAACAAAGAGTTGTATGTTGGAAATTTCAGATGGATAAAGATACAAAAAACAGAGACAAGAGAATATTTTCTGCTGAAATAAACTCTTCTATTGTATATATTTCGGATACAAAGTACATCTTAATTTATAGTTAAACATTAATCTAAATAAGGACTCCACTAACTCAACTACATGCTATTTCTGTCTAGTGTAAATAAGGAAACCACTTTCTCCACTAACTACACTAATTATAGAACTTCTAATACAAACACACCTGCAGCACACATTCTCCACTGTTTCTAATTTTAGTGTTATCAATTTTGGATCAATATTCAACACTCCCCCTTGATGCAAAATTGACTACACCAAGCTTCTTCCTCATGCTCTCGAACTTGCCTAGTGATAATGCCTTGGTTAGAACATCTGCCTTCTGATTTTCTGAATTGACAAATTTCAGCTCAACGATCTTCTCTGCAACTAGATCTCTGATGAAATGTAGGCGAATGTCGATGTGCTTTGACCTTCCATGGAACACAGGATTCTTCGTCATGGAAATGGCTGATTGATTGTCACAATAGATCGGTGTTGGCTGCTGCTGCACCTGTCCAACATCTTCTAAAATTCGCCTAAGCCACACTGCTTGACAAGCTGCTGAGTTAACTGCGATGTACTCTGCTTCTGACGATGAAAGGGCCACTGTTGCTTGTTTCTTTGAGCTCCAACTTATAGAACTTGATCCAAGGGAGAAAATATATCCAGATGTGCTTCTTCTATCTTCAGAACAACCTGCCCAGTCACTATCACTATAACCAATTAAATCAAAGAACTTTGCATTGTAATACCACAGCCCATAATCAGTGGTACCCGAGATATACTTCAAAATTCTTTTTGCTGCTCCAAAATGGTGTTTAGTTGGATTGTGCATATGCCTAGATATCACCCCTACTGCAAAACTTATATCTGGTCTTGTGTGGGTTAAATAAATCAAGCCTCCAACTAAACTCCTAAACTTGGTTTCATCACATGGCCCTGTGCCATCATCTTTTACAAGCTTTTCATTATTGTTCATCGGTGTAGCTGCTGCCTTGCAACTATGCATGCCAAATTTCTTTAACAAGTCCACTGCATACTTCCTTTGTGATACAAAGATACTACCATCCTCTTGCTCTACTTCTAACCCGAGAAAATAATGCAGTAAACCTAGATCTGTCATCTCAAACTCTTTTTTCATGTTTGCTTGAAATTCAGTTAGCAATTTCTCACTTGTGCCCGTATAGATCATATCATCTACATACAAGCATACAATCAACACTTCCTCCTTTCCATTCTTCTTAACATACAGATTAGGTTCACTTTTACTTCTCTCAAATCCAGAATTTATGAAATATGCATCGATCTTGCTATACCAAGCCCTTGGTGCTTGTTTCAAACCATACAATGCCTTTGAGAGTTTATACACGCAATCTTCTTTGCCCTTCACCTCAAATCCTCTTGGTTGCTCAACATAAACCTCCTCTACTAATTCACCATTAAGAAAAGCAGATTTTACATCAAATTGAAACACATCTCTTTTCAATTGAGCAGCCAAAGCTAACACCATTCTCACAGTTTCAAACCTTGCAACCGGTGAAAATGTTTCTTCATAATCTATTCCATATTCTTGTGCATAACCCTTTGCCACAAGTCTAGCTTTGAGCTTTTGAACACTTCCATCTGCACCGAATTTAGTTTTGAAAACCCATTTTAAACCAATAATATTTTTACCTTGAGGACGTTTCACCAATTGCCAAGTTCTGTTTTTCTCAATCGATTGCATTTCTTCTTGCATTGCATTGCGCCACTCTTGTTTTTCCGAGGCTTCTTCATAAGTTGTGGGATCTGCAACAAGGAGTACCTGGGTTGTTTCATACAGCTCTTGCAATGTTTTGAACTTCCTTGATTGCATCTCAGGAATTGAATCTTCAACTGGACTGCTAGAGCTGCTGCTAGGTGGTTGTTCGTGTGGTTGATCTTGTGCCGCTATCTCTTCGTTTTCTTCTAACGATTCTTCAACCTGGGTTTGTTGTACAACACTCTCCCACTGCCAACTTGCTTCTTCATTGAATAATACATTTCTACTCACAACAATTTTACCATTTTCTGGATTGTATAGCCGATACCCTTTGGATTGTGTACAATACCCGATGAAAATGCATTTTTCAGATTTTTCATCAAGCTTTGATCTCTTTTGTGGATTGATTAGTGCATAGGCTATACTCCCAAATACCCTTAAATGACTTACTCCAGGTTTTCTCTCAAACCATGCCTCAAATGGGGTTTTATTCATAACGGCTTTTGTGGGTGAAATATTCAAAATATACACAGCAGTTGCCACTGCTTCAGCCCAGAATTTATTTGGTAACTTCTTGGATTTTAACATACTTCTTCCCATCTCTACCACAGTTCTATTCTTTCTCTCAGCAACCCCATTTTGCTCGGGTGTGTATGGAGTGGTTAACTCACGATGTATCCCTTCACTTTCACAGAAATTTATGAACTCTTTTGATAGAAACTCACCACCCCGGTCAGTTCTTAACACCTTCAGCCTTTTCTCTGATTGTTTCTCTACAAATGCTTTAAACACCTTGAAACTATTGAATGCATCTCCTTTGCTATGTAGGAAATACACCCAACTCATTCTACTATAATCATCTGTGAAAAGAAGAAAATATTTGCTGCCTCCAAGAGATTCGGTTTGCATTGGTCCACACAAATCCGCATGAACCAACTCAAGCACTTGAGTTGCTCTCTTGGCTTGGCCTTTTGGAAATGGAAACTTGGCTTGTTTACCAAATATACACCCTTCACAAACACCTATTTGGTTGATTTCGGGTAGGCCATAAACCATTTGCTTTTGGTTCAACAATCTCAAACCATTTGAATTCAAATGACCATATCTATGGTGCCATAACTCAGATGGATTAAACTCCTTTGCAACCATAACTTTCTCCTTTACATCTGAAACTTCTAATGGAAACAACTTATTGATTGCCATGCTAACCTCAACTAATACTTGATTTGTGATTTTGTCTCTTATTGAACATGTTTTCCCTTCAAACAAGATTGAATACCCACAATCCATCAACTGCCCGATACTTAGCAGATTTTGAGACAAATCTGGAATATAATACACATTATGCAAGTATTTCATACCGTTTTCTTTGGTGTGCACTGCAACCGTACCTTTGCCTTCTACTTGAATTAACTTGTCATCACCGAGTTTAACCTTCAATCTGCATGATTCATCAAAATCTACAAACAATTGCTTGAACCCTGACATATGGTTTGAGCAGCCGCTGTCAAGGAACCATATGCTGCTTGCGTCTATCTTTTCATCTATACTGCTGGCCATGAAAAGTGTGGGTTGAGTCTCCTTTTCTTCTGTGTAATTGGCTTGGCTTTCTTCTCTTTGTTTCTTGTAGCAATCTGCTTGATAATGCCCGTATTTGTTGCAGTAGTAACATTGAACTTCTCTCTTGAAATCATCATGTACTTCTGCTGGTCTGCCTCGGCCTCTTCCTCCTCTGCTGGAGTTTGTTCTTCCTCTGCTGGGATTGCCTCTGCCTCTGCTGGAATTATTTCTTCCTCTGCCTCGGCCTCTTGGGTAGCCATTAGATCTGCCTCTTGATGACTCCCCCTTCATGTAAAATGCCTTGTCGTCGCCTTTATCTTCAGCCTTTGACATCCTTGCTTCATGAGTCTGCAGTGACCCCATGAGTTCATCAAAGGTGTAGGTTGCTAGATCTTTGGACTCTTCGATTGCTGCTACAACATGATCAAACTTGGGTGTTAGGCTTCTCAACACCTTTGCCACCACCGTCTTCTCCTCCATGGTGTCTCCAAATGCTCGGATTTGATTGACCACCTCTTGTACTCTTGAAAGAAAAATTTGGACTGATTCTTCCTTGTTCATCTGCAATGTTTCAAAGTCCCTGCGTAGGCCTTGAAGTTTGATTGCCATGACTCGAGTACTCCCTTGAAATGCTGTTTTCAGGGTTGTCCATGCCTCCTTTGCATTGGTGGCTGCTGCGATTTTCGAGAAGATGGTGTCATGCACTGCTTGTTGGATGAAAAACAGCGCTCGTGCATCTTTCTTCTGATTCTCTTGCGGATTAGGATCTGGATTAGGAACTCCATTTGCTATCAAGTCCCATAGGCCATGAGACTTGAACAAGGTCGTCATCTTGATGCTCCAAAAAGCATAGTTTTCGCCTTTGAAGAGAGGTATTGCTGGTTGTGTGACATTCACCATGGTGCTGCCGTTTTCTTCCATGAAAACGCCCCAAAGTTGATCGACCTGGCTCTGATACCACTTTGTTGGAAATTTCAGATGGATAAAGATACAAAAAACAGAGACAAGAGAATATTTTCTGCTGAAATAAACTCTTCTATTGTATATATTTCGGATACAAAGTACATCTTAATTTATAGTTAAACATTAATCTAAATAAGGACTCCACTAACTCAACTACATGCTATTTCTGTCTAGTGTAAATAAGGAAACCACTTTCTCCACTAACTACACTAATTATAGAACTTCTAATACAAACACACCTGCAGCACACATTCTCCACTGTTTCTAATTTTAGTGTTATCAATTTTGGATCAATATTCAACATTGTATAGCTAAGATATCACTAAATGGTTGTTTGGTAAAGTAAAATGACTAATTAGGTGTGAATTTAATAAGTTTGGCATATGATCCAGATTCCTGATTGGCCCTGCCATTGCTGGTTACGAATCGGTATGTTACAATCTGCATCAGTCCATGCATGGATCTGTTACTTCATTTATGTACCAGAACTGTGTCGATATTGTATGTATTGTTACTGGGAGTGACCTGGTACCGTTGAGCTTATACCCACCAGGTACAGAAACATGTACAAAATGCATGTTCAGTCCAACCGGAACCGATTGGTACTTGTGTACATGTACAAGTAAACCCGAGTTGATTGGACTTATTTTTGTAACTAAAAGTCTCTAGGGTTTAATCATATATATGTAATATTTTCCTAAATTACCCCTTGCATCCAGTCTGACTGTGTCAAGAAACAAATTTCGTTCATTTTCATATGACGCAGTGTACTTATTTGCATGCAGGAATGGTGCTTGTAGCAGTGGTGAGCTATGGACTGTGCATATAAGTGTTTGGATTTATAAATAAAGAAGAAATGAAGTTCTCATAGAATTTAACATAAATTGTTATTGTATGTTCCCTTTGATGTATTTTCCTTTGATGGACCTCCATGCGAATATTATTGGGCTTATTTCTTAAATAGCAGTATGCAATAAATTATCAGAACCGCTTTTCATTCAAACCTTAATATATTTCCATGAAGTTAGACAGAAGAAATAATATATGTTTTAAGCTTTTTTATTGATTAAACAATCTTTTATTAAGAGGTGAAGAATTGAAGATGCAAATACCGACTGTTTTTTTGAAAAAGCAGTCGGTGTTGGGGGCCTACACCGACTGTTTTTCGAAAAAACAGTCGGTGTTGGTTGCCTACACCGACTGTTTTTTTGAAAAAACAGTCGGTGTTGGGTGTCTACACTGACTGTTATTTACCCGTCAGTAATGATTTATCTATACCGTCGCCGCCATCACCGACGCCTCAATAACAGTCGGTATAAGGGTTTTTTAACAGTCGGTGAAGGGGTTTTTTGTACTAGTGTGTACAGCGCACATGCTATAGAATCAAAACAGCATTGCATATGCTTTGTGCACTGCATGAAGCCAAAACTGCTCTGTTAAGATATTTACCCAGATTTGTGCTGAGTTTGTAATATCCTTGCATCTGATTTTTAACTATTGGTAATTAAATAATAATAACACAAGACATAAACAATTAGCAGATCGAATCTAACACAACCGAAAGTGCCCAAAAAAATTTAACATTAAAATATCAGAAGTATCTTAGTGTCAAATTTTACATGATGGTTTATCATAATAAATTTTAAATTGGGTATTGAAAATCAGTAATTTGAAATTACTTTTGTAGTTGGGATACTACTTCTCTCCCAATTAGTTTAATACACAATTGATTCCTTAATTGGGAGGTTGTGCAGTTAAAATCAGTAGAAATAAACCCCATATAGTGTTGTAACCCCAAATGTACTCGAGTTCATGAAATAAAGAAAGCTCAATTGGAAATTTCTTATTTTCTATTGGAATTTTCAATTTTTCTTTCTTGCTTTATCAGTTCTATTGAATATATTTTATCTGATTTTTGCATCTCAAATTGCCAAAAAGAATAAAGCATTTGTCTTTTATAATTAGCAGATTTTGTAAATAAAATAAAATAAAGGTCCTTTTTGCAATTTTTTACATTTTTTCCCTTCTAAATAACCCGCATTTCTAATCTGAAGTAAATAGTGTTTTTACATTGATAAAAAAATTGAGAAAATATTTAGCAAAAATATAAAATCAGTTTCGTTCAATTTTTTTTTTCATTTTTCTATTTTATGGATGAACTGATTGATCACCTTCTTTCTTCTCACGTGCTATTAGATTATCATCTTAAGTCATTGAATAAACTTATTTACATAGCAAAAAATGTTATAGACTTTGCACTCGATGTTGTTTGACAACAAGGGTTTATGAACCCTACAACACGGCCTTCGATTTGGTTCTCATGAACATCAATCATGATCACGTACTGTTAAATATTGTGGGCGTCTGAACAAATGATCTCCAATGACGTGATCAATTTCGTCATGTGAACTATATATTTCTTATTTTTTTTTTAATGGTAATTTTGTTTTACATTGATAAATTTGTTCAAAATTAACTTACAATAACTAATTTATGTCTTTTGATATTATTGGAAAATATAATTAAAGAATAAGTAATATTTAGTTTTGTCCACTTTTTGGTTTAGTAAGAACTAAAGATTAGAATTGGAAGATAATAATTTTTTTTTTCTATCACATTTAGGTATCATATGATTGAAAATGTTGTCAAGTATATAGAAAATAAGCATGTCAAATTTATAAATGTCTTGGCACCTTAATCACAAAAAAAATTTAATCACAAAAAAGTATGCTCATTCATTCAAAAGATGTGTTATTTTATCATATTAATCATATTTAGACATGTTAAGTGTCATATTTTGACAACGTGTTGTGTGTACTCCAAACAAATACCAATAGCTAACCCTTGTCCATAAGCTCTTACATATTTGTTGATAATGGTGAAATTTTTATAAGTAAAAGGCTATAAGCAGTGGCGAATCAGATTTTCAAGTTAGAAGGTCAAACGTGAATGGAGTCAATCACATAAATTTTTCTGCTGCAATGTCAATATTATAGTACCCATAATATTCACTTTAAATAATATATAAATAAGATACAAGTATAATAGTTTTAAAAATAAATGAAGATCAATTAATTCCATTTGTTTCATGTGGAGGCACATGGCTATGAAATATTTCTCATTTTACATAAAGTACGCACGAATGCACGGTACTTAAATATTTTTTGTATGGCCAATTATGCATGCAATTGTTCCAATAAACATGAATTGGGCCAAAAAATTACTTATTATTGCTTTCATAAGAAGGCCTACCAGCAACAAAACTTCAGTTTAGCATAATTTTTTTGGAGCCATTCATAGTGATTATATAATTTTAATAAACTTGTGTTTCTATCATGTATGTTAGACGTAGTTCGTGACTCACTCGTTTTCAGCTCAAATATAAGGAAACACCCAGGATTTGTTACTCAATTGGCATGTATTATGAAAATATTTATTACTATGAGCTTTCTAATTATACCTTCTCATAATAAAAACTTCGGTTAATTCCAATATTTGTTTCTTTATAAATGTCAGGCGGATACAAATATGGATCTGAATAAAATTTGGATAATGACAAATAAATTTCTAATTTACAATAGAGTAAAAAATAACATCTAAATAATATCTAAAAAAAATTAAAGAGTCTTGAATCAGCTGCATTAGAATTTTGACTGTTATTATGTATATGTAGTTTTATCAATCAATTTAACAACAAAGAGTATCTTTGTTGTTGAACCGTGGTGCCTTTTGTTTAACTACAATAAGACGTCCTTTTGATTGTTATTACAATCTCCACGTGACAATCACGTGACAACAACCAGCTTGTATTTTAGTCTTTAGGTTTCTTCGTTAGCGTTGTGTTTTAAGATTTGAGAATCTTTATTGGGCCTTGATTCTTAGTCAGTCCATCGGCCCACTCTCATAGATGAGAAACGAATTCATATCACCTAAAATACATTATTTTACTGGGTTTGAATATGATATGTTCATTACATATTAGCAAGAATCTTAAATGATCCATGCGCACTAAAAGTTTGGACCGGATTGATCCGAATTATGATAAGACTATTTGTATTAAAACACAAACGGTGAGGTAATGCGGAGGATCCAAACTCGAAGAGAATAGGTGCATCCCCACACATATCCGGATTCCAGGTTAATGGAGGCTCCACATTCCATTAATACAGACATTAGAGATGTCAAAATTACAAAATATAAAAGAGAAAAAAATAAAACTAATATAAAATTGGAAAATTGAAATTGTAAATGAAAATCCATAAGTTTTATCTTTAGTGGAGTTTGAATTTATATATATTTTCAATTTAATTTGCAAAAGTTGAATTATGATATTTTTAGTAAGTTTTTGTTAAAGTTTTGAATTATGGAGCCAATATAATGTTTTGCTGCAATTTTTACTCATTTCTTTATTAATGTTACAAGGATTCTGATAGCGAGCATGGGTACCGTTTAACTGGAGATATCCATTTTGATGAGGCAGTGATGCTGGCAACTGCAATGAAGGCCTTTAGATCAAGTGCCATATTTGTTTACATGTAAATTTTGATTCTTTTTTGTTATTCCTCTTATGTTTTTCTTTTTCATCGGTTTATGCTGTTGTCTAGGAATGGAGGCTTATTAATTTTCAGGTTCTTGTTCTTTGATCTTTTTGTACTACACAGAGGTTTAATAAGAAATATCGATGTTTTCTTTTTTTTGTTAGGCTTGCATTACCCTGTTTAATTCCTACTTTTTTTTTAAATGTGTTGTCATTATGCTGCATTTATTTAATTAACATTAACATAATTTGTGTGGAAACTCTAGATGAGATCATTAACATTAGGTGTTACTATGTGTTCCTTCAGAAGAACAAGAGAATACTCCAATATATAAATATGCAGCAATAATGCAATTCACACATTACAATAATCTTCTTTAATTGAGTGTATATTAAACGTCTTCCAATTGAAATACTTAGACCCCCCCCTAATTTGTTAATAGAAAGAAATAACATTCGTTATTACAACATATATACTACAACACCATAAATTACCACAACTGCTATCCAAATTTTACTAATAGTACATATTTAGTAGAGCCCTTCTTCTATTTTGATCCTTTTTTCTGTCTCTATGGCCTAAGCACCTTTGTTCGTGCTGAATTCAACTCCTTGGTAACATCTTTGATAGAAATGCGTTCTTTTGGAGACTCTTTGGAGCACATAAGCCCGCATTGAATCACTGAAACCAAACAACTATAGACATTTTCAGGTGCATACAGATTGTGTTCTCCATCAGTTTCAGAGAATAATTTGCGGTCGACTATATCCATGACTTGGTCGGGGAAAGCCATCTCAACTTGCTTCTGAAGGCTAAAACCATCTCTGATTCCTTCGTCGGTTGGACTTACTCCAGTGAACAACTCAAGCAAAAGAATGCCGTAGCTATAGACATCTCCTTCTATCGATGGCCGACCACCCATCCCATACTCTAGACAATGAAAAGTTCTAGTTACAGCCCTAAATTTAGTACATAAGCATACTGAACTGTGACTCTACCTATTAACATCTGTATAATTCACCTAGTTTTTCAAACTTGGGCTCACATGATCGTTCATATATTTGTGTATTTTTTTCAAATTGTATAGCCCAACACTGTAAATTAAAGAAGTATACATAGATAATAAAATTAAGTATAAATGAGGAACAAACTTGGCCCAACTTTTCCTTGAACCTTAACAAAGTCTATGAATAATTTTCGTTCCAGGGACATACTAAAAAAAGTGCTTATTAAATAAGAATCTCTGCCATATATACCTGGAGGAATGTAGCCAATAGAACCTTTGATTCCACCGGTGCTCGACATTGATTGAGAAGGCATGGTATCAGGTCCAATCAAAAACCTTGCTAATCCAAAATCACTCACATGTGCAGTCATATCATCATCCAAAAGTACATTACTAGGTTTGAGATCACAATGCACGATTGGTGCAGGTAAATGGTAATGGAGATAATCTACGGCTGCCGCCACATCAAATGCAATGTTCAACCTTTGGGTGAAGCTGAGGCTTCTGAATGGCCCAGCTGTACATGCATTTGGATGCAACCATGTGGCCAAGCTACCATTTGGCATGAACTCAAAAACCAAAGCCTTGAAATCATTACCTTGGTAGTCTATGCTAGAGCACAAACTCAGCACTCTTATAAGGTTCCTGTGTCTCACATTTTTTAATGCCTCACATTCAGAGAAGAAACTTCTAGAAGCACTGTGTTTCTCAAGGTTTAGCACCTTCACCGCAACGGTTGTCACATTCTCAAAGCTCATAACAGCTTTGTAAACTTCTCCAAATGAACCTCTTCCAATTAGATTATTCGGGGAGAAATTTTCAGTAGCTCTAAGAAGGTCAGTGTATGAAACAGGCTCTAACCCATATTTCAAAGCTTTATCAGATTGTGGTTTGTTTCGAGGGTTGTTTCTAGTATAATAAATCACTAACAAGCAAATGATTGCAATTATGCAAATAAAAGAACCAACAATTGAACTTATGAGTACCATGTTTCGTCGAGAGTGATGTCTCTGTGTGGAAGGCTGTGAGATGCAATATGACAAATTCATTTGAGGTACTCCACCACAAAGCTTTGGATTTCCTCTTACATCTAGACCACGGGCATTCTTGAAAATGCCTTCTTTTGGTAATTCCCCCTCGAAATTATTGAAAGAAATATTCAAATATTGCAAGTTCATTGTACCCAGGAATTCAGGGACTTGACCAGAGAGCAAGTTGTTAGAAACATCAAGGATTTGCAGCCCTTTTAGATTGCTCAATCTTGTTGGAATTGTTCCTTGGAACAGATTGCTATCAAGATAAAGGGCTTGAAGTACCTGGCATCCATCGATTGTGCTAGGAATCTCTCCACTCAAATTGTTATTCGAGATATCAATTGATTGCAGGTTTTTCAAGTTACCAATTTCTGGTGGCAAGATGCCAGTTAGATAATTGTATGACAAGTTCAAACTGATCGAAAGAGAAGGAAGACCCATGATTTCTTTGGGAATTTTACCTATGAACTTATTATTTGAAAAACTCAGGACTTGTAATAATTTCATGCTCCTTAATTCTGGTGGTATACCCCCTTCTAATGCATTATTATCAAGATATAGTTGGGTCATTTGGGTAAGGTTGGAAAAAGTAGATGGGATTTGACCTGAGATCATGTTACTATCCAGAAATAATAGTCCCAATTTGAAAAGATTACAAATTTCTATCGGAATGGTGCCACTCAAAAACATTCCGCTTAGGTCAAGCGCGTCTAAGTTATTGAGTTTTCCTAGCTCTGCTGGTATGCTTCCTGAAATTGGGTTATTAGACAGTGAGAGTTCAAGAAGACTAGTAGAAAGATTTGTTATAGAACTAGGTAAAACTCCTTGTAGTTTGTTGTTTTGAAGATATAACCATTTTAACAAAGTACAATTGGTCAAAGCATCCATGAAACTCCAGTCATGTGGTCTCTTGACTTCTAGTTGATTATCCGCCAAAAAGGCTCTCTGAAGATTTTGTAAGGCTCCAAAGCCAGATGGTATCACGTCACTGAAGTAGTTAGAACCTAAATCTAAATCAATAAGAGAAGAACAATTGGATATGGATGGTGGGATCTGTCCTTTGAGTTGATTGTAAAACAGGCGTAGATATTTCAAGTTTGGTAAAGCATTGAACATATCGAAAGGGAGAGTTCCATCAAGCTGGTTATTACCAAGTTCCATAGTAGACAATGCTGAGAGGTTGTAAAGGGAGTGTGGTATTTCACCCGAAATGTTATTATGATAAATGTCAAAAAAGTGGAGGTTTTGAAGCTTCCCGAGTTCATCAGGGATGAATCCACTTAACATATTTTCGGCAAGACCAATATCTGTTAAACTTTGAATATTACCCAAGGTATGTGGGATGGAACCATAGAATTTATTTTTGTAAAGATAAAGTTCCAGTAAGTTAGTTAGGTTGCCCAAGCCAGGCGGTATATGACCACTAATGCTGTTTTGCCCAAGCCAGAGAAGTGATAGTTTGGTAAGGTTGCCTATGGTAGGTGGGATGGAACCAGTGAACTTATTATTGTAAAGATAAAGATCTGATAGATTAGTAAGTTTGCCTAAACTATCTGGAATATCGCCATCAAAAAGATTTTGGTCAAGATAAAGATATATTAGGCTACTAAGGTTGCCCAAGGTGGAAGGAATTGGTCCTGTGAGATTATTGACAGATAGTGATAATAATTGGAGCTGTGGGATGAGGCTGAATTCCAATGGTATGCCTCCTGTGAGGAAGTTATTCTTGAGACTGATTTTTTTCAATTCTTTGCATTGCGCTAAGTTAGATGGGATGGTTCCATGGAGATTATTATAACTCAAAGAAATAAATTCTAGATTTGTACAATTGCTTAGAGTAGATGGAATTCTACCATCGAGAGAATTCCTACTCAAGTTGAGAAAACGTAGCCTACCCAAATATCCGATCTCTATCGGGATACTTCCTCTCAGCTGGTTATCAGAGAGACTCATCCTTTGGAGGAACGTGAGGTTTGCTAGGGATGGAGATATATAACCTGACAATTGTTTGGAGTCGAGAACGAGAGCAGTCACTCTATCAGGATGGTGCCGGCCACACATGATCCCTTGCCATTGACAGTGGTGCAGTGACTCGTTCCATGAGGAGAGGACTCCAAATGGGTCATCATGTATTTGGGACTTGAAGGAGAGAAGTGCTGATAGATCAGTTTTACTAGTGGTTACTATGGCAGCGAGAGAAAAGGAGGATAAGGTTAAGAGACTTAAGAGGAGGTGAATAGTGAGCAAGCTTTCCATGATTTATGTTATGAGTGTCATGGGTTACTCTCTCACAGAGTGCTCTTCTTATAATGAAAGGGAGATGTATGGTTTGAAAGAAGTTGACCTCAAAATGTTTCCTCTTGAGTCGTTGCATTAAATATATAGCACGGAAGTTCTAGTGGTAGTGCTGCACCTATTACAATAGTGATCCATATGGGCTTTGTTTAATTTCTTTTTTTGAAAAACTTGGCAGTGGCTGCCGGCTTTGTTTAATTTCATTGCTAACTTTAAAAGCACTTGACATGTGCGGGAACAAGAGGAGTCATTTTTTCTCCTATGCAGCATCACATGCTCTAATTAACCTTCTACTAGCTAGCGTGCATATACCTGAAAGCAAAAATTTCTTGCTTGTTTTCTTGCCATCAGCACAATCATCATTAAACATCTAAATTTATAGGGTTATGAATAAAAATGAATGCGAAACAGATTATACGAACATGCGCCTTTTTAATTTCGTATGCATAGTTACCAATGAAATTATTTTAAATCCATGTCCTTTTCTAATAAGCTAATAATTAAATGAATGAAAAAAATTATTCACGTAGATGGATTATTACAATTCATGTCCTTTTCTAATAAGCTAATCCTTGTCCTTTTCTAGTACAATTCTTATAATCACGTAGATGGATTTTATTGAGATTCTTGATTAATATTAAAAGCAAGAATGATTACAGGACTGGTGTTGACCTGCAAATAACTTACAAATTTCCCGGAAGGACAAGATTGCTGAGATTTTTATTAATATCCAACATTAAATAAAAATTAATAGAAATGCTCATGATTTTGTGAAAATTATAAAAATGCCTAGACCGTAGAGATTCTCGACGGTTAACACATAATATTTTTTTTCTTTGATTTGACATTTGAAACAGTGTTTCTGTGGCCGAAATTGTCACATTTGTTTTTTTTATTTAATTAGAAAATTTTATGATTTTTTTATTTTTCTATTAAAATATTATAAATATTTTTATATTTCTTTGAAAATATATAGATAAAATATTATAAAATTGAATTTACTAGAAAGATTGTGACAAATAACTCAAATTAATATTTTTCAATCGGAATTTTTTGCAACTGTAAGAAAAATTAAAATATTTCTGTGTGTTACTAGAAAAAAATAAAAATGTTTTGAAAATAAGTGATTGATCCCAGTTCAAAATTAAATCATTCTAGGCAAATAAAGAAATTATCATACGGACATGTGTGGTTTTTCCTATCAGACAAAGACTTGAGTAGACCGCATCTCTTATGTTTTTATTCCAATCCCAGTTTTCTAAATTCTGTAATTGGCAATGAAATGGAGCTCTAATTTTCATATTTTGCAAAGAGTTTAAAACGGATATTTGGAGATAATTTTTATTTTACTTTTGAGTTGGTTGGTGAAATATTATCAGAAATGTAACATTTACTATATTTTTTTATGCTCAATACTTATTGTTCACTTTCATACTTTTTGGTTGTATCGTATTTTTAATTAATCAATTAATATAAGATTAGGAGCTTGATCCGGTCTTATTTTCACAAAATAAGATTGCCAATTTGTCGCAAAATTTCTCACAGATCGTCAGAAATATGGATGAGATTCAACTGAGAAAAAAAATCCACCTCTAAAAAAATGTATGGTCTCCCCATGTAGTTTGAGTGCCCCCTACAGGTATTTATGATGCGGGTACAATTGTGAGATTTGGTTTGGGAGACAATTATCTACGTAAAAATTGTTCACCTCACATGTATAATTACTTCCGTGCATGGGTATAAATACTTCATTGCATATGTATTAATACTTTAGAAGAAAAAATTTGTGCTGGAGTTATTGCGGTCACCCAGATAGTTACGGTAGTTATGGTAGTTATGGTTGCTATGGTGATTGATGTTGTGTTACTGTGATTGATGTTGTATGTTTGTTCACTTCCAAGAAGATTTTAAAGAATAGATGTGACAATACTAAGCTAGTAATTTTAAAGAATAGATGAAAATAAAGAAAATAGTATGTTGCCGTAGTTTTTTTTATTTTATTTTGTGATTTGACTAATAATATGCATGTGAAATAGAGAAACCTTCGGACACTTCATGTGCACTTCAAATTATATCACTTTCGTTTTTAATAAATGTTGATAGGATGATATTGGCACATCTAAAAAATATAATACAACAATTAAATTGACGTTATTTGCTGCCTATTTAAAACTAAACCACAAAAAGCAAAATAATTTTTTTATTAAGAATAATATATGTATACCCCTCAAAAGTTTCAAAATTACGTATTTTCCTCGAACCACATCAATTCAAACCCCGTGATACACGCGTCCAAGGGGGAAATTGAAATTTGACATGCTTCATGGTTGGGCTTGTAATTAATCCCAATAACCCACACTCCCACAGTACTATGCATTGAAAACCAAGAACAAAAAACAAAAAAAGAGTACTATATATGAATGGGTGGAAGTCTCTGGGTGGAAAACATTGAATCCATCAATGGGTGGAAGTCTCTGGGTAGATGCATAGTACAAGTATCACAGTGGAAATCCCAATAACCCACGGTACTATGCATTGAAAACCAAGAACAAAAAAACAAAAACAGTACTATATATGATGGGTGGAAGTCTCTGGGTGGAAGTCCTAAAGGAATAACCCACAGTACTATCACAGTGTCTTAAAGCAATACATTGAATCCATCAATGGGTGGAAGTCGACGTCTCTGGGTAGATGCATAGTACCAGTATAATGGTGACTAAATCTTTCGCGGAAATTTCAACAAGAGCACGTCTCTGGGGCATAGTACAATTATAATGGTGACTAGAATTTCTTGCCGACATGTGTGCTCTTGTTTTTCTGTCAAACGAAGACTTGAGTAGACCGCATCTCTTATGTTTTTATTCCAATTTCAGTTTTCTAAATTCTGTAATTTGCTATGAAATGGAGCTCTAATTTTCATATTATGCAAAGAGATGAAATCAGATATTTAGAGATAATTTTTATTTTACTTTTGAGTTGGTTGGTCAAATATTATCAGAAATGTAACAATTATTCTATTTTTATGCTCAATACTCATTGTTCACTTTCATACTTTTTGGTTGTATCATATTTTTAATTAATCAAATAATATATGATTAGGAGCTTGATTCGGTCTTATTTTCACAAAATAATTAAGATTGCCAATTTGTCTTTCTTCTTTTCTGTTATTTTATTTGATTTTCTTGGTTTTAGTAATGTGTTTAATAGCTTGTGTTTCCACTTTGATTATTACTAACACACTACTACAAAAATGGAATCTTCTAACGCCCATTTTATTTCGGTTTAAACTAACTTTGGTCTGAAGCCGATAGACCAATGATGTGGTGGCAAGTTTGTAAATAAGTAGGCATTTTCTTATATCGGTTCTGACTTTCCTTACTGATAGTAAATAGTCCCAAATTTCTGATATCGGTCGGTAACTGCATACCGTAGAAGATATTTGACTTATTTTAGGGGAACGTACATTCTAACCGATATAACTATTTTATGATCCTTTGATATCGGATCATACATTAGTACCGATATAAGGAAGTCGAACTTGTTCTGCTGGTTGTGTTTTGAACCATTAAAATATAGAGACATTAATTTCGCGCCTCTTCCGTGGAGCCTAGAGGTCTTCTTCTCTTCTCTCTTTTAGGTTTAGTAGCTGTTCTGTTTCTCTTTTTACTATTGCGCCTTCCATTACGCAATGATGTGTGACTACATAAGCAATTTGTCTGATCCATTACTAATCTTAATCTTAGGGTTGCTCGTGACCTAGGAGACGAAGGGGAGCGGAGGGGATAAATGACGAGTTCGCTGTAAAAAGTTGTGAGATTTGTCACCCCCAAATCTGGGTGTGGTGAGAGTGAATTAGTGTTGATCCCTCCCTTCCCTTTCTTCTCGCTTCCTCTACGCCATTGTTTCTGGAGCACAACCTTAATATTTCTTGAAATCTTCTTCAGGTAGATCTTAATATTTCTTGAAATCTTCCTCATTATAAAATTTGTATATCATGTAAATCTTCTTGAGGAAGATTTCTTGAAAGCTTCTTATATTAATTTTGTACATCATATAAATCTTCTTCCGGAAGATTAAATTATAAAAAAAAATGCACTTCATATAAAATTATATGAACCATATTAAACATATTAAAATAAATGTACATAAATTGATAACTTATTCCATTTAGCAATTACTTCTATTAAAAGTATTGTTTATTTTAATGGAATTGAAATAAAAGATATCAAAGTTACCTTGAATCTTCAACTAGTAGAGCTCTCGTGCTGATAACGTGTTATAAAATAAAGACAAAGAATAATAAACAAGAGATAACACATAAAAGATGATAATTTCTTTATTCATATATTTCTCATGTGTGTAATACAAATGTACAAAGCCTCTATTTATAGGTCACAAATTGTAAGTGAAAAGCCATCTAAAATATTAAATGGTGAAATAGATTCTAATAATAATGGGGTATGAATTACAATAGTAGTGACATAGTAGAAAATGAATGAGGATTACTATTGAGACCATCACATTTATTTATAATAGTATTGTGTTTTTCTTGGTATTTTCTTGGTATTAATTAGTATTCTTTTTTTTGTGTTTTTTCACTTTGATTACTAAGACATGTGAATGTGATAAAGGAAGAATGACTAGAGACCTGTATTTGGTGTTGACCTACAATTGACTTGCGAATTTCTAGAATATCAGGGCCCACAATAATAATTCCAGGACGAAGACTTGAGTAGACCGCATCTCTTATCTTTTTATTCCAATCCCAGCTTTCTAAATTCTGTAATTTGCTATGAAATGGAGCTCTAATTTTCATATTATGCAAAGAGATGAAATCAGATATTTAGAGATAATTTTTATTTTACTTTTGAGTTGGTCGGTCAAATATTATCAGAAATGTAACATTTATTCTATTTTTTTATGCTCAATACTCATTGTTCACTTTCATACAGTTTGATTGTATCGTATTACTAATTTGTCAATAAAATATAGAATAATTTATTTAAATACCCTCACTCCAGTATCCCAAAATCCCGCACCCATTTAGAGAAATTATATACTATGTTTCCTACTAATTATTATTCTAAAAAGATATTATATGGTCTCCACTAATTATATGGTCCCACTAATTATATAGTCCCACTAATTATTATTCTAAAATTTCTGCAGCCTATATGGTCCCCCCCTTTTCTGTCTGTACTGGTCCTTGTTTCAATCTTCATGGATATAAATACTTGGAAGATAAATATAAGATATTAACACTTGAAAAATAAGATATTAATACTTTGATGCGTAACTTGTTATGATCAATCCTTTTTTCATTTCCTCAATCGTCCCGCGTCAACCTTCCTCCAATGAAGTCGTGGGGACCCCGTATCACTGTATCAACATTCCCCAATCATCCCGCGTCATCCTTCCTCTAACAAAAATCATTGACCACATAGGTATAAATATTTCAGTGTATAAATATAAATACTTGCAGTACTTGATATTAATACTTTCAGAAGTCATCCAGTATCATATGTAAAAAATACTTGCACAACGTGGTAGAAATACTTGTGTGACGATGAACCCGAAAGTATATAATCATGAATCTCATTTGAAGGAGAAAATTACGTAAAAGACGTTTGTAGTTTTAGCTTCGAGAAATTTCTCATAAATTGTCAGAAATATGGACGAAAATGAACGGAGAAAAAAAATCTACCTCTAAAAATGTGTATGGCCCCCTTGTAGTTTGAGTGGTCCCCCACAAATATTTATGGTGCGGGTTCGTTTGAGAGATTTGGTTGGAGAAATAATTATTTACGTAAAAATTATTCATCTCACAGGTATATATAATGTGCATAGGTATAAATACTTTCTTGCATAGATATTAATACTTTACAAAAAAAATTCAGTACTGGAGTGTTTGCGGTTCTCCAGATAGTTATGGTAGTTATATAGTGTGGGTACTGTAGCGCTGGTACTGTTTTCAGCTCCCTAAAATATTAAATTAGGAGCTTGGTCAATTATTTTCACAAAAACAAGATTGCCAATTTTTCATCTGTTTATCCAGTTATTTTATTTGATTTTCTTTGTTTTAGTAATGTGTTTAATTGCTTGTTTTTTCACTTTCATTACTAACACAAATGAATGATAAATTATTTGTTCTTGATTACTTTTAAAAGCAAGAATGATTACAGAACTAAAGATCCCTACAAAGGACACAATATTTGTATGGTTGTTGCTGCAATGATTACTTTAAGTACATTGCGTTAATTAGATACATTTAGTGCTCTGGAAATACTTTTATTTTATTAATACAAATATTGTTAGTGGAACCTTGCCAACTAACTTTAAAAAATCTTAAAAAATATAGCATGATTAAAAAATATATAGCATACTTTTCCACTTGTGAATGTAAAGCTGTCATTCCACTTTGATTAGTACTGTGTTTTTTTGTGCTTTTCCACTTAAAAAATATAGCATGCTTGTAGCAGCAAACTATTAGTACTGTCTTTTTTTGTGCTTTTCCACTTTGATTACTAACCCGTGAAGACCGGGCTGGAGATGACCCGTGAAAGTTGGGACATGGGACCCGAATAGTGAGCCAGAACGCACCATTGGAGTATTTTGAACGCACTAAGAAAATTCCTAGAACCAACGACCAAAACCAATATCAGTACAACACACTATATAATGAGATTTATCTTACTTTAATAAGATTTAGCTTTATCTTACCAGTCTGATTGGCATCAAATCAAATTCAGTCGCATGTCCAGTCGGATTCGTTTGACAGTGTCAAGATTTATGCGCACTTGATTCACATGAATTAAAGTTGTCTGTGTGAATCTTGAAGAGGATCATATAGCTCCGACCGGCTATCGGACCGAATTTGATCCCGATGCCCATTGGAACATCCCGGATTCCATGGAAAGAACCTCATCATCTCTATACTAGGAAAAAAAAATGGAAAATTTAGTCATTTTTGTTTTAAAAAATAGAAAACAAATGTCCTCTCCTCCAAAATGTTAGCCGATATTGTCACACCCCAGGACAACCCGCCGCGCATTTATACGCCAGGCGTTAAGCACATCACATACATTATCAATAACACAACCAAACAAGCCACTATATTAAAAATAAACATGGTTCATAAACAAACAAAGGGGAAAATATGTCAGACATGGCTAGTCAAACAGTTACCGCCATGTCCGCATCATATATGATTCATACAAATATAAATCAAAAACAAATAGTGGCTACTCTTAATAGTTTCCGCTAAATTTTCTCACTCACGGCCTTCCTCCATGTCTCCTTCTTCATTTCCTGGAACCCACATAACAGTGGAAACAAAACGGGTGAGAGATCGAACTATCTCTCAGTGCGGGATTTAGTTCCAGCCCGGTGTTTTTACAAATGAATGCATTAAATACCCAAATAACATAAAAGTAAAGGTTTTTGAAATAACCCCCAAATTTCCTATCAATTTTGGACATGCAATTCTTTCAAAAACATTCTCAGTTCTGTTCCTGTTTCTCTTTAAAATTCTCACACTCCGGGTTCGCCACACATGGACAATCCGGCCTTTCTCCTTTGGGAATCCATGCCCGTACATGAAAACTTAGTTGGAGTCGCCACACGAGGACGAGCTGTTCTGTTCTGTTCTGTTCTGTTCTGTTCTTACTCCGGATCACCACACACGGATAATCCGGCCTTTCTCTCTGAGAACCCATGCCCATGCAGGATAGCCCAAAGAGTCGCCACACGAGGACGAATCTGGAAGGGTCGTTGCGGGGACCCAACCGGCAGATCGCCACACACGGACGATCCGATTTTCGAAAACACATGCAGAACCGCCACACAGGGACGGCCCCAATTTAAAACAGTTCATTAAAAGCTTTCTTTGTTCACATTCACACTATTCTGTCAGTTCAAATCGATGCATCCAAAAAGTTCCTAACATGCAATTCTACACAAAACAAAAGAGAATTCGACATTCTCAACATGCAGTTCATCTACCAGATTGGGAAAAAGGATTACCTACCTTAATCCATGCATTTCTTATTATTTGTAAAAAGACCAGGAAAACCCGCACCTGTATTCTCAGTAACTGTGCTTGGGCGTAGGTTGGGATCTGGCGTGTACTCAGCGTCTCCTAGCGTCTCACGGTTTGTTCCTAAGTATTAAATACACTTAATTAGGCTCTTGTTCCTAATCGCATTTAAGGATTTTGTCATTTAAAAGATATACACAATTATTCAATTCACTTTAATTCCAATATACTTCTCAATTCCTATCTCTCAATTCATTTCCTGATTAGCCCTATGAAATCAAATTAAATGATTTAACCCTAAAATTTGATTCTTAACTACTTCTAATATCCAATTAGACCATAAATAAATCGATTAACTTACAATTATTGTATTCAAATTGATGAGATAATAGGGTTTGTATTTGGATTGTTGGAATTCGGTTTTCGATTTAATGAACTTCGGTTTTTGGTTTAATGAGTTTCGGGTTTTTGGGTGTGTTTTCGGCCATCAAGGGAAAGGAGGAAGAGAGGGTTGGGGTTTCGGCCAGCAGAGCAAGGGGGTTGGGGTTCGGCCAGTAGAGCAAGGGAGAGGGAGGGCTTTGGATGGTTCGGCCAAGGGAAGAAGAGAGGGGGGGGAAAGGGTGGCCGGCTAGGGGGGTTTCGGCTAGGCCCTCTTGTGGCCGGCGGCAGCCAAGGAGAGAGGGTAAGGGTGGTGGGGTTCGGCTGTGAGTTTTGTGGCTGGCGGCAGCAGTCACTGTTTTTGACCGTTCTTGGCGGTCGAGACTCCGATCGAGATGAATCCAGCGCTCACGGTTTCATATTAACGAGCACTACAACTCCTATGTTGAACACTTCTTCAGAATCCGGACGTACGGGCGGCAATTCTCCGCAGAAGTAGGCTGGCTGGTTTGGGGCCAGTAGGGGTTTGGATCCGAATTGGGAAAAAATGGGGCTGTGGCGGCTAGGGTTTTGAGGGGGGTTTATATAGAAGTGAGGCTAGGGTCTGCCTCCAACTTCTGGTAGGGTTCAACTAGGCTTTTATGGGCCATGATCAAATTGAATATGTTAATTTGGACTAAGAACAGAGATCTGTTTATGCTGTTTTAATTTTCATCTTCAAAGATTGACAACACTGGAATTATGGGTTCGGAATATGAAATTATTTTCCACATAGAAGTTGTAGAATTCTCTGTTACGGTTCTAACGCAACTGGTTTCACCTTAATCGGGATTCCCAGTGAGGAGAAAAGATAAAAATGGTTGACGAAGGTCTGCAGTCTCCGAACAGCAACGTTTATTGACTTTATAATTTTATGGAGAATTCTACGTCCTGAATTTAGGGTAGTCTTATACACGAAAATTGTAGATCATTAGGTATATTTTTCAGGTATTAAATTTCATTCGAATCCGAATTAATATGAATGATCTGTGATTAGAATACCAACATTTATCTTGTCTGAAATTTCGAGGTCTCCTAAGTTTTATTTTAGAGTGCGCTTATGACATTTTAAATTTGGCTATAAAATCTTATTACCTAAATTCCGTGGCGTTACATCCTCCCCCACTTGGAAATCTTGTTCAGTCCTCTGAACAAGCTCGTCTGTTGTTTTCTCGAATAATTCCGGATATTTCGTTCGCATGGTTCCCTCTAATTCCCAGGTCGCCTCGCTGCTGGTATGGCGTCCCCATTGAACCAGAACCTGCCGGATGGTTTTGCGTCGAAGCCTTATTTCCTTTGTGTCCAGGATCTTTATGGGTAATTCCTCGTAAACCAGTGTCTTGTCAAATCCCAGATTAGAGAAGTCGAGAACGTGCGAGGGGTCCCGAATATATCGTCGGAGCTGTGACACGTGAAACACTGGATGCACCTCATCTAGTGCAGAGGTTAATGCCAACTCATAGGCAAGTGGTTCGATACGTCGTAGAATCTCGAATGGCCCCACATATCTGGGACTTAACGTTCCCTGGACTCCAAACTGTCGGACGCCTCTCCTTGGAGAGACCTTTAACCACACGTGATCACATGTCCCAAATTCCAGAGGTCGTCTCCTTATGTCTGCATACTTCTTTTGTCGGTCCCGAGCCGTATCCAGTCTCCTCAGGATGAGTTGGGTTCGGTCTGCGTAATCCTGGATTAACTCCGGTCCTGTTGGTATTTGATCACTCATGCTCCCCCCACCGTAGCGGGGTTTTCCAACGATGCCCGCACCAAGCCTCCGAGGGTGTCATGCCTATACTAGCATGATAACTATTGTTTGTAGGCAAATTCTGCCATGGTCAGGTGATCCTCCCAAGATCCTCCGAAACTTATGGCACACGCCCTTAGCATGTCCTCTAGGGTTTGGATTGTTCGTTCCGACTGGCCGTCAGTCTGGGGGTGATGAGCGGTACTGAAATTGAGTCGGGTTCCCATTGCCTCCTGAAAGTTCTTTTGGGTCGCGGTAACCCAGTGATGAAGTCCATAATGATAATCTGGAACTTCATTTGTGCTCTAGAGTTTGGATATCGAAATCCTGCTATCTTCCTCCGTTCTGCTTTCACCTGTTGGCAGATGATGCATCTGGCAACGAATTCTGACACGTCTTTCTTCATGTTGGGCCACCAAAACTGGGTATGAAGGTCCTTATACATCTTTACCTCTCCTGGGTGAATGGTATATCCCGAATCGTGAGCTTCTTGCAGAATCTCACTTCTCAGTCCCCCTTGTTCTGGAACACACACCCGCTGGTTGAAGTAGAGGAGCCTATCTTTGTTTTCCTTGAAGGTCGACGCTGGATTGGTACGGGCCAACTCCCCATACCTTTGGTGTTGCTCGTCGCCTTGGTCCGTGCCCCGTATCCGAGACTTTAATTCTGGTTGTACCGATATAGCTGCTAGGGTGAGTACCACGTCCGTCGCGGTCCCCCTTGATGTCAGTTGATGTCGTCCCCTTGAGACTTAGTTTTGTTCATGGTTCTTCAGTTGCCGTGACCCGTAAGCAATTAATTGTCCGTCTTGCATGAGTACACATCCTAGGCCATTCTTTGACGCGTCAGTATACACTGTGAATTCTTGGTCAGGTTTGGGCAATGTTAATACTGGGGCACTGGTTAGTAGTCTCTTTAAATTCTGAAAACTCTCTTCTTGACTCTCCGTCCATTTGAAGGTAGTTCCTTTGTGTAGGATCTGGGTCCTGGGTCGGGCTATCTTGGAGTATCCGGGAACGAAGCGCCTGTAGTATCCCGCTAACCCTAGGAACTGCGTATATCTGTTACATTTTTTTTTTTTTTTTTTTTTTTTTTTTTTTTTTTTTTTTTAGTCCATTCTACCCCTGCCTTGATTTTATCTGGGTCGGCCCGGATACCTTCCTCCGTTACTACTTGTCCCCAAAAATTTAACTTCTTTCCTCCAAAATTCACAACTTAAAGGATTCGGCGTACAACTGGTGTTCTCGTAACCTTTGTAACACTGTACGTAGGTCCTTGGCATGATCTTCTTCCTTCTGGGGTTTTTTTTTTTTTTTTTTTTCCGATGAGTTTGCTCTTATTCCCCGATATTTTCCGCATTTCTGCCCTGACTGGTTGCTCGTGGGGCGGCCAGAACACTAGGCTGCGGTGCGCGCAGTCTATCAGCACGTGGTGCTCCTTGAGCCAGTCCATTCCTAAGACCATATCGTACGCTCCGGTGTCTGCCACGATTGGGTCCACTCGCCATTTCCCATTCTGCGTGTTCGCATGAAGATCCGGACAGTATTGCTCTTCCACACTATGTTCGAGCCCTGCGAAGAAACGACGTCTTCCGGTATTCTTCACTCTGAATCCGCTAGTCTCCACTACGTGTGGCGAGATGACGGAGTAAGGACAATTGACGGAGATTGCAGTATTGGCAGTAATTCCGGACAAGTCGACCCATCCGACCATTTCCTTGACCCTTGCGGTGGTTGCGAATGTCCTTAGCCAAGTGAGCTGTCCGTTAAGTTGATTTGCCATCTACCGAAAGAATCGTTACTAAAAGGCATAATCCGTCACTAAATATCATATAACGTGGGGGCATCAGCAGGAGGGACGTTGGCCGTCGGGTCAGTGGCGGAAGGGTGGAGGCGTCAGAGGGTGTGGAGGAGTGAGAGGATTGACGACGCATTTCTCTCAGACGCTCGTTGGGCCGGTTGAGGGTCCGACTGAGTAGGTACGGCCTGGTCTGACCTAGTTGGTACGGCCTGGTCTGACCTAGGTAGGTACGGCCTAGCCGCACGGCCTGGTACGGCCTGGTCTGACCTAGTTGGTACGGCCTGGCCTGACCTAGGTAGGTACGGCCTAGCCGCACGGCCTGGTACGGGCCGCACCAACTGGTACCAGATATCATATACATTTGTTACTAATGGTACGCCTAGTTCATATAGTTTTGGTCTATGACCTATCGCCGCATCCTATTGCTAGCGCTCTCTCAGCGGAAGTTTATTGATATTGTATGTGCTGGCTCTGATACCAACTTAGTTGTCACACCCCAGGACAACCCGCCGCGCATTTATACGCCAGGCGTTAAGCACATCACATACATTATCAATAACACAACCAAACAAGCCACTATATTAAAAATAAACATGGTTCATAAACAAACAAAGGGGAAAATATGTCAGACATGGCTAGTCAAACAGTTACCGCCATGTCCGCATCATATATGATTCATACAAATATAAATCAAAAACAAATAGTGGCTACTCTTAATAGTTTCCGCTAAATTTTCTCACTCACGGCCTTCCTCCATGTCTCCTTCTTCATTTCCTGGAACCCACATAACAGTGGAAACAAAACGGGTGAGAGATCGAACTATCTCTCAGTGCGGGATTTAGTTCCAGCCCGGTGTTTTTACAAATGAATGCATTAAATACCCAAATAACATAAAAGTAAAGGTTTTTGAAATAACCCCCAAATTTCCTATCAATTTTGGACATGCAATTCTTTCAAAAACATTCTCAGTTCTGTTCCTGTTTCTCTTTAAAATTCTCACACTCCGGGTTCGCCACACATGGACAATCCGGCCTTTCTCCTTTGGGAATCCATGCCCGTACATGAAAACTTAGTTGGAGTCGCCACACGAGGACGAGCTGTTCTGTTCTGTTCTGTTCTGTTCTGTTCTTACTCCGGATCACCACACACGGATAATCCGGCCTTTCTCTCTGAGAACCCATGCCCATGCAGGATAGCCCAAAGAGTCGCCACACGAGGACGAATCTGGAAGGGTCGTTGCGGGGACCCAACCGGCAGATCGCCACACACGGACGATCCGATTTTCGAAAACACATGCAGAACCGCCACACAGGGACGGCCCCAATTTAAAACAGTTCATTAAAAGCTTTCTTTGTTCACATTCACACTATTCTGTCAGTTCAAATCGATGCATCCAAAAAGTTCCTAACATGCAATTCTACACAAAACAAAAGAGAATTCGACATTCTCAACATGCAGTTCATCTACCAGATTGGGAAAAAGGATTACCTACCTTAATCCATGCATTTCTTATTATTTGTAAAAAGACCAGGAAAACCCGCACCTGTATTCTCAGTAACTGTGCTTGGGCGTAGGTTGGGATCTGGCGTGTACTCAGCGTCTCCTAGCGTCTCACGGTTTGTTCCTAAGTATTAAATACACTTAATTAGGCTCTTGTTCCTAATCGCATTTAAGGATTTTGTCATTTAAAAGATATACACAATTATTCAATTCACTTTAATTCCAATATACTTCTCAATTCCTATCTCTCAATTCATTTCCTGATTAGCCCTATGAAATCAAATTAAATGATTTAACCCTAAAATTTGATTCTTAACTACTTCTAATATCCAATTAGACCATAAATAAATCGATTAACTTACAATTATTGTATTCAAATTGATGAGATAATAGGGTTTGTATTTGGATTGTTGGAATTCGGTTTTCGATTTAATGAACTTCGGTTTTTGGTTTAATGAGTTTCGGGTTTTTGGGTGTGTTTTCGGCCATCAAGGGAAAGGAGGAAGAGAGGGTTGGGGTTTCGGCCAGCAGAGCAAGGGGGTTGGGGTTCGGCCAGTAGAGCAAGGGAGAGGGAGGGCTTTGGATGGTTCGGCCAAGGGAAGAAGAGAGGGGGGGGAAAGGGTGGCCGGCTAGGGGGGTTTCGGCTAGGCCCTCTTGTGGCCGGCGGCAGCCAAGGAGAGAGGGTAAGGGTGGTGGGGTTCGGCTGTGAGTTTTGTGGCTGGCGGCAGCAGTCACTGTTTTTGACCGTTCTTGGCGGTCGAGACTCCGATCGAGATGAATCCAGCGCTCACGGTTTCATATTAACGAGCACTACAACTCCTATGTTGAACACTTCTTCAGAATCCGGACGTACGGGCGGCAATTCTCCGCAGAAGTAGGCTGGCTGGTTTGGGGCCAGTAGGGGTTTGGATCCGAATTGGGAAAAAATGGGGCTGTGGCGGCTAGGGTTTTGAGGGGGGTTTATATAGAAGTGAGGCTAGGGTCTGCCTCCAACTTCTGGTAGGGTTCAACTAGGCTTTTATGGGCCATGATCAAATTGAATATGTTAATTTGGACTAAGAACAGAGATCTGTTTATGCTGTTTTAATTTTCATCTTCAAAGATTGACAACACTGGAATTATGGGTTCGGAATATGAAATTATTTTCCACATAGAAGTTGTAGAATTCTCTGTTACGGTTCTAACGCAACTGGTTTCACCTTAATCGGGATTCCCAGTGAGGAGAAAAGATAAAAATGGTTGACGAAGGTCTGCAGTCTCCGAACAGCAACGTTTATTGACTTTATAATTTTATGGAGAATTCTACGTCCTGAATTTAGGGTAGTCTTATACACGAAAATTGTAGATCATTAGGTATATTTTTCAGGTATTAAATTTCATTCGAATCCGAATTAATATGAATGATCTGTGATTAGAATACCAACATTTATCTTGTCTGAAATTTCGAGGTCTCCTAAGTTTTATTTTAGAGTGCGCTTATGACATTTTAAATTTGGCTATAAAATCTTATTACCTAAATTCCGTGGCGTTACAGATATAGTTGCTCTTATAATTAAAAGTAAATAGAGCTTGTGAAAAAAATGTGTTTGTTTAATCTTCATTGACTTTGTTTTACACCACTGCTCCAAAACAATCTTAGAACAATAACTCTCTTGCTAAAACCCAATTTGCCAAACATTATATGTTGTATCTTTTATTAAAAATAATTCAAGTTTGGTAAATCTTCATTGGCGTTGATATTTAGGTTTTGAAGCTTCCCGAGTTCATCAGGGATGAATCCACTTAACATATTTTTGGAAAGATCAAATGTTGTTAAACTTTGAAGATTACCCAAGGTATATGGGATGGAACCATAGAATTTATTTCCGTAAAGAAGAAGTTCCAGTAAGTTAGTAAGGTTGCCAAAGCCGGATGGGATGTAACCACTAATGCTATTTTGGCTAAGAAATTCTGAAGTTCGTGTTTTATTATTTTCCGCGGAGCTCCTGCGCAAGAAGAGCTCACCACCAGAACCAACACAATGGAGATTGTGACAACCTTAATTACAAGTAATGTTAACTTCTGGAATAAATTAATTGTTGGTACAAACACATGAAAAGAAGAATAAGGATTTATACACCTTAATTAGAAGTACTTCCGAAGGATCCAAGAGCTCGTCTTATTCTATTTCCCTGATGTCAGAAATGTGAACTACGCATCCTATTTATAATGAATTCGGCAAATTGCACTAGCTAGGTATGATGTGGAGCATTTAAGAGATCCATTGCGTGCTCAATTGGTTTTAATTGCTACATGAATCAGGAAAATGAGAAGATAAAAAATTCTTACCTATTTGTAGCTAGGTTCAAATTAATGGTGGTACACTTGTAACATTGATTGATATCCACTTATGAATCCACTTGTGGATCCACTTGCATGTCAATTGATATTATCTTAAATTTAGTACACAAATTTCATTTACTCGGCAATTTCGCAATTTAGAAATAGTAAGGATAACCATTTTTACATGGTATTGCGCTATCTAACATCGTCACAAAAGTCATTTTTGAGAAAATTGAAAGAGTAAAGCTACCTCGTGATCGATGTGCTTAATTACCAACTTCAAAAATCTATCGGATTGACTTCAAATGATTAATCCAAATAGTTGAAAACTATATACTTCACGAGTGAGGTGTGTACATGCAAAATTTTGAAATTTTCAGATTCATTTAGTATAAAACCAAGCAGTCAAAACAATAAAGTTTTATAAGTTATTTTAATCCATTCATTTTTCATCATTATTTTATAAGTCATTTAGTCCTTATGCGTTTGGCATTGGCCCTCACCCTCACTCTCACCCTCAGCATGGCAGCTTAGCGAACACCACTGATCCCTTTGTTGTCTGTTGTTCGGACATACACACACACACACACACATATATATATATATATATATATATATATATATATATATATATATATAGAGAGAGAGAGAGAGAGATGGGCTATTGTGCTTTGCAAAGTAAAACCCTCTATTTACGTCGGGCCATTTTTTGCAATTTGAAAATTCAAACAACCGATCCGAACCGTTCAACATGTTCTAAATATTGAAATGTGCTTGCAAACTAAATTTTATATTGTTTGGAATTTTTTTACTATTTATTAAGCCACTTTGAAAATCGCTGATCCACTGTGAACAGTAAAAAAACAGTAAAATTTTCTGGACCACCGGATCAGCGATTTTCAAAGTGTGAGAGGTTGCAGATTCAAAATCTGAATTTGAAGATCCAATTGAATATTAAATTAGTTAGATGACTTGATGTTCAACTTTACTCAAAAGAAAATACTAGTTTGTACGGAGAGTGTGTTAATTGTATCATTTTCTAATTCATATTCTAAGTGTGAAAAGGGCAATCAGATCGAAAGTCGCATCCTCTGTACTAAAGTATAACGCAAGGAAGCTGTTGAGAATATAAATAGTTAGAGGAGTAGATTGTAAAACAGAAAAAGTAATAAGAAGTTATCGTTAGATACCAATGTTAAGTACTAACGATACAATAGCTTTAGACATTATAAATATCCATCATCTTTGATTGTATAACATATAACAGAAATATCAATACAAGATAATAAAAAAACAATATCATCAATCTCTCTGTCTATACTCTTTCTCGGTTACAGAAAAACATCAAAATCGTTTAATATTAGTGCGGATTTAAATCGGAGGGTACAGATTTTATCTCAAAATTTTAAGTTAACTACGAGTACGTTTGGATGCAACTCCGGAAATAACAAGAATAGCGCTAACTTGAGGTTAGCGCTATTCCATCATTTTGATAGATAGTCACTAATTCAACTCTAGGAATAGTAAGAGCAACACTAACTTCAGAAATAGCTTTATTCTTAGAGTAATCCAAACGTAAAATAGTGGAGAAGAATAGTCACTAATTCAAAAACCGTGCTACCCGATGCTATTCTTGACGATCGAAAGTTCCAAACGCAGGAAACGAATTCAGCAAATGATCACAATTTTAAGCATAGAAATGACGCAAAATTGTACGATCTGGATTCGAACCTCCGTAATCATGTAATAATATTAATTGTGAAGCGAGTCATTTACACACAAAGAGATCAACTGATATATTTTTCTTGCTTTTCAATGTGGCACAGACGATCGACTATCATTTGCTTTTCTATGACTACTATGAGCATCGTCACATTGCACTACAGTCAAGGTGGTCACTTGAAAAGAAATTGCAAAAGGCACATGACCATGACCTGTCAACATGAAATATATATCTAGAGTTGATATAAACTTGGAATTCTAATTACAAATTAATAAAACGCTAGATAGAGCCTGTTTTGATAGATTTGTGCTGGGACCATAAGCCCTTTACTATTCATGAAGCCTTCCAATTTGATATATATATCTAGACTCCAATTGTGCAGCCTTCAATAATTTGGATAATATTTATAAATCATAGAAAATATTTCGCAGTATATATATTTGCAAATAGCATCACATGTAATTTGTTGGGAAACCATTTAAAGCACCCATAGTCATTATGAACTTGTTGACAATTAAAGCCCTTCACCATTCTTTAGAAAAAAAAAAAATTTATCTTTAAAAGTGTTGCAGTAAATAAAAGACTCCATTACATTTTTATAGAGAGAAATAATGTTTCAAGTGATATAAATCAATCTATTACTGTTCTAAATGGCAAAATAGATCATTAGAAAATAACGGTGAATCCTATAACTAAGTATGCTTCTAATTTCGTATAGTGAACCAAATTATTACTCGATACAAATTTGCACTTTTTCCAATTATGATCTGGTTTTTATTAGAACTCAACACCTTATACAAGTGGACCCATTAATTTAAAAAAAAAAAATTGAAGTAAATACAATCCAATCCAACTATGAACGACTCAAAATTAAATCAATCTGAACTCGAATGATTTGACTCAAACCTAAAAATTTGAACCATTAAATTGTTTTGCTCTTATCTCCATGTTAAAAAAATTATCTCTTATTAATTTGATCTTACGCATAATATCATGAAATTATTAGTCTTCGGTTTGGACCGATGATTTATGTAAAATTTTGAGATTGAATCTGGACCATCCAATCATAATTTGAACCAATTCAGTCTGAGGTAGAATTCACATGGAGTCAGGACTATTTACTATTAGTGCAGATTCTGATCGGATAGATCGGAATTGAAACTTAAATTTTGAGTTAGAGATCCAAATTCAAACTTCCTTTGTCTGTCTTCTTCAATTACAAATATTTTGGTTTCATTTTCGCAGTCATTGTCTATAGGTTATAGGTAATGATATTTTACAGCCTCACACCATTGTGGGACAGATCAATGGTCCGCTCAGATAATCAAACAGAGACTTAATTATAAAATAAATGAAAGAGTAAAATAATACGCTCTGATGATTAATGCAGGGCCCAAAATAAATGCTTTCGTATTGATTTAAGAGGCCGTGGCGTGTTAGGCTTAGACAGGTCGTAAGGCCCAAAATCACTTGTAGTATCTCTCCATGCAGACCCCATGCGCTGGCGCAGATCTAGAAACCCCTACAAATTAAACAAAGGTGCTATTGCTTCACTGCTTAAGATACCGCTGGAGCCTAATTGGAATGTGGGGTCCGCTTTGAGATGCGTGCCAAATTAAAATGGATGACTCAGATCTCATTCTACATGGTCAGGTACGTAGTATTGCATTGGATCTGAATTCTGATCGGAGGAGAGAGAGACAGATAGAGATTTATAATTGCATGCTACATGGACCAATTGCATTACCAAATTTCTTTAATAAGGGGAATTTCATGTATACCCCTCAAAAACTTCGAAATTACGTATTCCCTATCTAAACTTTATAATATGATATTTACCCTTCTAAATTTCAAAAACTCACAAAATTACCCATTTTATTACCTTTTCTATTAAAACTCATTTTAAATTTATAAAATGCCCATTTTACCCTTTATTAAAAAATATGTAGCCTATTTTAGAAAAATGTTTGTCTTCAAATTGGTCGGTTTTCCGAGGGCAAATGATTCATATCTCTACTTTCCGAGGCCCAATGATGCTGTAACCATAATGAATACTCATCTGCGACCTCTCTCTCTCTCGGTATGTTTGGACAGAATTTTTTATTTATAGAATTATATTTAAATAATATAGACTGAATGTTTATCTTGAAATTTACAATTCCGTAAAAAGAACCGAAAAAGTAGCTGTTGAGTATGTTATAATGTAAGCCGTTGACATGTATATTTGAGCTCCAGAGACTGTCGAAAACTTGAAATACTATTAATCTTAGGTAAGGATGTGCATAATTATTTTTTATGCGGTTGCTCACTGCACACTCATATATGCGGCCTTATAAACCGCATTTTAATTTTGCGCTCAAAATAACACTCCCCAATTTAAGTTGCATCTAACATAATATACAATCTCTTTAAATTATAGAAAAGTTATCTAAAATTTGACTTTAATTTGTTTATTTTCATAATTGTTTGATTGGTTTTTATAATTGTTTGATTGGTGGTCATGATTGTAACAAAAATTACTGTCACAACACCATATATAATTGTTTTTCCATCAAATTAGGAAAAACAATTTTTTTTATTTTTTGAAATTAAAAAATCAAAATATCACAAGAAAACAATGAATTGTTATTTTATTCAATCAAATAGATGAAACTGCACCAATGATTCAAACTAAATCTGTCACATTGATTATCTATTGAAACCGAATCAATAATTTGGTTCTAGTAAATTTTGAAAATTACAGCATACCTTGATTGCTAAAAAAAAAAGTCCCACTAGAAACTCTAAATTTAATGTATAAATTAACTTATATTTGAGTTATATATCATTTGAATCGAACCATTAATTTGGTTCTATCTCCGTTATTATGTCAATACACTGTATACTTGAGAGCAGATTATAAGTTTTTATATCCGTTTGGAAAGTTCGAGAGCCATCCTGTTTGATATATCACTAGAGGATTCTTTTTATGTATGTTGGCGTTTATGGGAAAATTTTCTTTTTCCCTTCTGTATGGTTGCAGGTGAATATTTTAATATTTAAACAATATTTACATGTATCATTGCATCTAATATTATCTTGACAGCAAGCTATTCTTTGGTACAATCCTGTCAAACACAGTTTTTTTTGTTCTATCAAAACAATTGTAATTAAGTGTCATCTTTCCAAAGCCACTAAATAAAAAAGTATTTACAATCAAGAAAATGTTAAAAACAATGTGTACGTGGATACTCTGTAGCTATTGAGCTATTGGATCTTTCCAAAGCCACTTTGAAAATAGCTGATCTGGTGGTCCAGAAAATTTTACTATTTTTTACTGTTCACAGTGGATCAGCCAAAGTGGCTTAATAAATAGTAAAAAAATTCCAAAAAATGTAAAATTTAGTCTCCAAGCACATTTCAATATTTAGAACATGTTGAACGGTTCGGATCTATTGTTTGGATTTTGAAAATGAAAATATGAGCGTGAAGTAAACGGGGGTTTTACTTCGCGAAGTACAATAGCCCATCTCATATATATATATATATATATATACACACGCACACATTGCCAATGGCAAGGCAAGAGTCACAATATATGATAAAATTTTCCCAAAAGTTTCATAATATACATTTGTAAGCAAATATAATATAAACCTGTTACGGTATAATTAAAGAATCGAAATACCATAGCAGATTTATTTTAAACAAACATATGCCTTTTATTGTGGCAACTTTCGCTGCCTTCCAATTCGACCTCTCGATACCTTGTCTAGCGCTTTGTACCTGGAACCCACCGAAGTGGAAAAATATTAGAGATTGAAAATCTCTAAGTGCGGTATTCAGTTCCAGTCGAGTTATTCTAAGACAAAACCAATAGAAATCAAATAGCACCAAACACAAATTATAAAAGAGCAACATTGTAATAATGATAAACAAAAATTAATCATCAAGCCAAATAATAATTCACAACATGAAATGCTCGCATCCAAACAAAAGAAACAATACACACAAAGTAATAATAACTGCAACAACCATAAGAGAAACACTGAAACAAAATTCAATCTTTCGCCATGCATATGATCTGATATAGTTACCCAAATGCAATGATCATGAATCTTACTTAATGCACAAATGTTCTTGTAAAGCAATTCTTTTAACATTTCTATCTTGCGGTCCATATTCGACACTTATCTGACTACGAGTCATGCGCTACCACGAATACGGTGCCTACGCAATTTTTGTTATGGCCATAACCTGAAATTGTGTGCTTCCCACGAATACAGCGCCTACGTGCCTTTAGTTATGCGCTTCCACGAATCAACAGCGCCTACATAACTGGATCACGCGCTACCACGAATACAGCACCTACGCAATTTTTGTTATGTGCTTCCACGAATTGATGGCACCTACATAACTGAAATTGCACGCTTACCCCGAATATAGTGCCTACATGACCCCGGTCATGCGCTACCACGAAAAGATAGCGCCTACAAGACCGGTCAAATTTCCATTTTAATATTGAATCAATTACACATATGACTATATGTTATGCTTCATGAGAAATTATACTATGCATTCTTATCATGCATGCCACTGTTCACTTAAATCAAACTTATGATTCAACCAAATGAATTATTATATCAAGTCATGCATCAATTTCATAAAAGTATCATCGTGTTTCCTAAGACATTTCATGCATTTATATCATACAATTCAAAACTTCAACAAATATCTATAGTAAGACAAACAACTAGAAATCAACAAGCAATTATCAAGACAATAGCAATCAAGCAAACCAATTCACAATTCAAATAATACTAAACCAAATGATTCAATCATGTCATTCTCTAATCCCATAAATCGATACAGAAATCGCCAAATACCATACTTGAGGCTTATGCATACAATTCTAAATTACAACACCTTGTCTAAATTGTGTCACCATATAACCCAATTTGGTTAACGAATTAGCGGGGATGTTATTACAATGTCTACTAATTTTAATGCAGTCCATTTATGTCAATTTCAATGCAGTCCCCTTTATATTTGGTCAATACACATATGTTATATTAATTAAACATGCCTTGCCAATTTCACCCGTTACCCAATAACTAATCTATTCATGCTACGTAGGTAACAATCAAGCAGCTAATTTAACCATAATACACAAACAATCAACAAGTAAATTGCAATCAATAAGCACACAATGTGCAACATAAGGCAAGCAAGAAACCAGCAAGCAATCAACAATAATAACATAAGTTGAAAGGAGCTAATAATAACTCGAAATCCGCACCTTAGCAATGTTGGACACGACATGGCTCGAGGTCAAGTTCATCATTCTGCAGGCATGTTAAGTAGGTGTTCTGTTTGATTCAGATTTGTCGAAGCATGCCCAAGTCAAATTCACACCAATAGACTTGCTCGTTAGCTGCCATAAGAACACAATTAAGAAGCAAAGCAAGCCAGCAGGCTTCTATCTTCTCCATCGATGTTTCCTATTGCAAGATCGCCAACACCATCACCTCAACTTGTCATCTCGACTTTGATTTTGATATTCTTGTTACCCTCCGGCAAGGGAAGAGGTTTGAGTGATAAGAATAGCATGGATTACTAGTGAAAAGACAACATGTACTTGGTATATAACTTGAGAGAGATCATTTATTTTCTTGTTGAATCAGATTAAGAAGAGGAAGAGAGAAATAATTATGTGAATAGATCCATCAAAAAGGAGACAAAAATGAGTAACATCGGGGAAGAAGAAAAATGAGAAAAGAAAGAGAATAAGTGGGGGTTAGGTGGATCGATGATGTGTATGACATGTGTCCCCACACTCAAAATTTTACAAAAGATATATTAATGATTTCATTATAAGGGAAAAATGGTACGGTTGGTGAAGTTGGGATAATTGATAGTTCCAGTAATGACATGTGTCCCTCCCAACATTCATAATTTTAACAAAAGGTTCATTTAATATTTCATCTTATTTATTGGTTAGAAAATTTACACTAAACCCCTCATATTATTAGAAATAAATTCACTTTACAATAATATGTATTCAACTAATATGACGTTACAATAACTTTTCAAATTACTCCAAGCTAGAACAAAAAAGTTTACAAGTACAGTTAAGTTAATTAACATTTATAATTATAACTTAAAAATCCAAATTATTATTTTAAACACACTTTACTTCAAGTCAACTAAATTTTCATATATTCTTAAATTAGGATGTTACAAAACCGATCTGTTCAAAACAACCCGCCCCCCTATGTGAGGAAGGAGGATTGCCAGCTAGCCATTCTTCCCAGTACCGACTGTAAGCAGGGTAACTTATTTATTTGTTTATTTCATTTCGATCTCATCTTGAGGTAAAATTAATAGATTTTAGATAAATCTGCAAAGAAGAAAAATTAAAGAATACGGAGTTTTGACAGAAAATTAATTTCTGTTGAAAGTTTTCAAGTAAAAATAGAAAATTGTTCTAGTGTTGAAGAACATATATGAGCATGTATGAGGGAAAAAAAAGTTACACCTATATATTTTATTGTTTCTATTTTCTTCTTCACAAAAATTTTCTATCATGCAAAAATTTCCTGCGTTTATTAAGCAAAATCTTAATTTCGCTTAATCCAAACTCGGCAAACTTATTATGGACTACCAGACTAGTCTCCTATTATGGTCCGCAACAAGGGCCCCCAAAAAAAATCCTTCAATTGTACATTTGTACTCGCTGAAAAAAAAATGATTCACCAGAGAATAAACCTTGTGGCCATAAACGGAATGTTTCACTGAATGTATATTAACAAAAATTCTAAATTTTAAGAAAAAAAAAGTGTACAGTTCATAAAATTAGTAAAATTTCATGAATAATTTAGAAATACTTTCGAGAAGAAGCTAAAAATAAAATTCGTGAATAATCCATGAATTATTTGTAAATCTTGTTACTATAAAAGCCACACAGTATGTTGGCACCACTGACCACATAAGATCAAAATTCATCGAAATATGAGAACCAGGAAAGAGGAGGGAACTCGACCCTGCCCGATTGGACTGGATGTTCGACTATTAGAGTCCTTGAATATATAGTAGTGATTGCGGTTTGCGGATAATTCCAATTCATGAAAAACTAATTGCGCAATAAAAGGAGGACACGAGAGGCAGATGTGGAACCAAATTTGTTTTAAACATTATTTTGTTACTTTTAAGATGGACTTAGTTTTAAATTTTGACATCCATTTACTATCCGTATTCGTATTCGTATTCTTATCCGTTAGTTAAAAAGATGGATACAACTTTGATATTAGCATTATCTGCCCCGATTTCGCTCCTTTTTCACCCCTAGTATAGTGTCATATTGTGAGTAGAACTAGGGTGTTCTGAAGTTCACCAAGCCTTTTTGTGAACTCAACTCTAAAACCTATCAAATTGACTTCAAACGACGAATCCGAACAGTTGAAACCCATCTATCATACGAATGATGCATCTACATGCAAAGATTACAAACTTTTGTATTAATTAGTATAAAAGTCAAGTGGTCAAAATTTGAAGGTTTATAAATTAATTTTAATGCATTCATTTTTTGAACGGTCTTTTACCACTTGACTCTATACAAAACTAATTCGAAAATTTAAAAATTTCACAGGATGCATCACTTGTAAGATAGATGGGTTTCAACTATAGAAGGAAAAATTGGCCGTTCCGGAGCGGAATCAGCTGATCTGATTTTAGGCCGAGTTACACGGTTAGCGATTTTTCCATCCAATTTCGGCCAGAACGGCCTGATTCCAGTCAAATTTCAACCAATATAGTCCGATCCATCCGAAACGGCCAGATTCCACTCAAATTTCGGCCGAAACGCTAACTATCACCACACCATGCAACCTTTTGTTGTTCGAAAACATAACTACATTTAAATACAAGTTGTAATTTGTACTATATCCATCCATTCACCACACCATACATTACTGGACTAATTTTTTAGTAAATATAAGCTGTAATTTTTTACTATATCCATCCATTCAACCTTCTGAGTTCATTTCCTAATTTTTTAATATAAAACAAGCTTCTGGCAAAAAAGTCCGAGTTCCGATCCGATTCGGCCGATTCCAACCGATTCACCAAATTCCGATTCCACGGTCAAAAGACCGATCCCGATTCTGATTCCGATTTTTCCTTCTATGGTTTCAACGGTTCGGATTCGTCGTTGATGTCAATTCGATAAGTTTTAGAGTTCAGTTCACAAAGGAGCTTGGTGAACTTAAGAACACCCTAGTTCTACTCTCATATTATATACCAGAATTAGTGATACCGGAACTGACAGTGAAACCACTGTGCATTGAACAGTGATAGTTTTCAAATTTTAGTATGCATGCAAGTAATTAATTTCATTTTTTTCTGTAATTTGTTAGGTTCTGGCCTAGTATATTTTGATTAGACGTTCAATTTTTTCTCATTCTTTTGCTCCTTACAAAAATAAATACCATGCTTACAAGTCATACCAGCAAGTGGTTTATTGTTCTTAAATCTTCACATGCAAGGGATGCAAATTTGGCAAGAAATTGCTTGATTACAAGTCAAAGCTGATTAATCAAGACATAGTTTGCCATGCTTAGTATCAGTAAATGGTACACAAGTCATATTTTGTTACAGTTTTATTGCATTTCTTTTCTACGGTTTGCTGATAGCTATTGGTCAAGCAATCAGCTTTTTCAGATACACAACAACTTCTGCTCAAAGGTATGTACTCAATTAATTCTTAAGTTATTAGTAGCTGTCACAATTTAGATTTCGTGTAAGGAATTGAATATATAAACATATTTACAAGTTCTGTAAATTCGACTAGCATATAGTTAACTGTCAATAAGTACCGTCTATATTAATTAAAAAGTGGGTCATTACTTGGAATATTGGTTATGGGAACCATTGTTTGATGCCTTTGTTCAAGGTTTTGGTTTGATAGCGTGCATTCGGCCTGTTTGTGACACTAGAGACAGCTTGGATAGATGTACAAAAACTCGGATGAGATCATTAATATTAGGTATTTACATGTGTTCCTTCGGAAGAACAAGAGAATACTCCAATATATAAATATGCAGTAATAATCCAATTCCCTCATTACAATATTCTTATGTAATTGAGTGCATGTCAAAGGTCTTCCAATTGAAATACTTAGACCCTCCTCCCCCCCCCCCCCCCCCCCCCCTCCCAAATTTGTTAATAGAAAGAAATAATATTCGTTATTACAACATATATACTACAACACCATAAATAACCAGATCTGCTATTCAATTTTACAGATAATACATATTTAGTAGACCCTTCTTCTATTTTGATCCTTTTTTCTCCGTCTCTATGGCGTAAGCACCTTTCTTCGTGCTGAGTTCAACTCCTTGGTAACATCTTTGATAGAAATGCGTTCTTTTGGAGACTCTTTGGAGCACAGAAGCCCGCATTGAATCACTGAAGCCAAACAGCTGTAGACATTTTCTGGTGCATACTGATTGTATTCTCCATCAGTTTCAGAGAATAATTTGTGGTCCACTATGTCCATGACTTGGTTGGGAAAAGCCATCTCAACTTGCTTCTGAAGGCTCAAACCATCTCTGATTCTCTCGTCGGTTGGACTTACTCTAGTGAACAACTCAAGCAGAAGAACACCGTAGCTATAGACATCTCCTTCTACCGATGGCCGACCACCCATCCCATACTCTAGACAATGAAAAGTTAATAGTTACAGCCCTAAATTTAGTACAGAAGCATACCAAAACAAATTACTTCTCAAATAATAAGCTTTGCAATATATACCTGGAGGAATGTAGCCAATAGAACCTTTGATTCCACCGGTGCTTGACATTGATTGAGAAGGCATGGTATCAGGTCGAACCAAATACCTTGCTAATCCAAAATCACTCACATGTGCAGTCATGTCATCATCCAAAAGGACATTACTAGGTTTGAGATCGCAATGTACGATTGGTGCAGGTAAATGGTAATGGAGATAATCTAGCGCTGTCGCCACATCAAATGCAATGTTCAACCTCTGGACGAAGCTGAGGATTTTGAATGGCTGATCCGTGCATGCATTTGGATGCAACCATGTGGCCAAGCAACCATTTGGCATGAACTCAAAAACCAAAGCCTTGAAATCATTACCTTGGTAGTCTATGCTAGAGCACAAACTCAAAACTTTAATAAGGTTCCTGTGTCTCACATTTTTTAATGCCTCACATTCAGAGAAGAAACTTCTAGAAGCACTGTGTTTCTCAAGGTTTAGCACCTTCACCGCAACGGTTGTCACATTCTCGAAGCTCATAACGGCTTTGTAAACTTCTCCAAATGAACCTCTTCCAATTAGATTATTTGGGGAGAAATTTTCAGTAGCTCTAAGAAGGTCAGTGTATGAAACAGGCTCTAGCCCATATTTCAAAGCTTTATCAGATTGTGGTATTTTTCGAGGGTTGTTTCTATTATAATAAATCACTAACAAGCAAATGATTGCAATTATGCAAATAAAAGAACCAACAGTTGAACTTATGAGCACCATGTTTCGTCGAGAGTGATGTCTCTGTGTGGAAGGCTGTGAGATGCAATATGACAAATTCATTTGAGGTACTCCACCACAAAGCTTTGGATTTCCTCTTACATCTAGACCACTGGCATTGTTGAAAATGCCTTCTTTTGGTAATTCCCCCTCGAAATTATTGGAAGAAATATTCAAATATTGCAAGTTCATTGTACCCAGGAATTCAGGGACTTGACCAGAGAGCAAGTTGTTAGAAACATCAAGGATTTGCAGCCCTTTTAGATTGCTCAATCTGGTTGGAATTGTTCCTTGGAACATATTGCTATCAAGATAAAGGGCTTGAAGTACCTGGCATCCATCAATTGTGCTAGGAATCTCTCCACTCAACTTGTTATTCGAGATATCAATTGATTGCAGGTTTTTCAAGTTACCAATTTCTGGTGGCAAGATGCCAGTTAGATAATTGTGTGACAAGTTCAAACTGATCGAAAGAGAAGGAAGACCCATGATTTCTTTGGGAATTTTACCTACAAACTTATTATTTGAAAAACTTAGGACTTCTAATAATTTCATGCTCCTTAATTCTGGTGGTATACCCCCTTCTAATGCATTATTATCTAGATATAGCTGGGTCATTTGGGTAAGGTTGGCAAAAGTTGCTGGGATTTGTCCTGAAATCATGTTACTACTTAGACCTAATATTCCCAATTTCGAAAGATTACAAATTTCTATCGGAATGGTGCCACTCAAAAACATTCCGCTTAGGTCAAGCGCGTCTAAGTTATTGAGTTTTCCTAGCTCTGCTGGTATGCTTCCTGAAATTGGGTTATTAGACAGTGTGAGTTCAAGAAGACTAGTAGAAAGATTTGTTATAGAACTAGGTAAAACTCCTTGTAGTTAATTTGTTGTTGTAAAGATATAACCATTTTAACAAAGTACAATTGGTCAAAGCATCCATGAAACTCCAGTCATGTGGTCTCTTGACTTCTAGTTGATTATCCGCCAAAAAGACTTTCTGAAGATTTTGTAAGGCTCCAAAGCCAGATGGTATCACGCCAGTGAAGTAATTATAATCTAATTCAACAAATATAAGAGCGGAACAATTGGATATGGATGGTGGGATCTGTCCTTTGAGTTGATTGTAAAACAGGCTTAGGTATTTCAAGTTTGGTAAAGCATTGCACATATCGAAAGGGAGAGTTCCATCTAGCTGGTTATTACCAAGTGCCATAGTAGACAATGCTGAGAGGTTGTAAAGGGAGTGTGGTATTTCACCCGAAATGTTGTTATGATAAATGTTAAAAAACTGGAGGTTTTGAAGCTTCCCGAGTTCATCAGGAATGAATCCACTTAACATATTTTCGGAAAGATCAATTTCTGTTAAACTTTGAAGATTACCCAAGGTAGGTGGGATGGAACCATAGAATATATTTTTGTAAAGAACAAGTTCTAGTAACACTACACCAAATTTAATCTTTTGCAACAACATATTGCAACTAAAAAATAATTGGTGGCATTAAATTAATAAAATTGCTACTAAATTAATTAGTTGTAATAGAATATAATTATTGCAACAAAATAATTATTATTGCAACAAAATTTAGTTGTTGCCCGAAAAAATTTATTGCAACCAATATAGATGTTATGGCAACTAGTTGTTCTGTCGCTATCAACCTCCAGGTCACGTGTAGTGCCTCCAGGTCACATGTATTTCACGTTGGTAAAATTCTAACTTTCAGAGGGTAAAGATGCAAAACAACTTCTGTCTCCTCTAACGCTCATCTCCATTTCTTCACCTTCTCCGCCCCTTCTCCTTGCATCGACAATTCTAAATATCAGCTACCCTCCTCCTCCGCCCTCCCCTTCTCCTCCTCCGCTCACCTCTTTCCTCTTCTTCTCCTGCGCTTATCTCCATCCCAGCATCCACTATTCCAAAAACCTGCTGTCCTCCTCCTTCGGCATATTCATCCACGCTTTCCCTGGGCTCTATTAAAAAGGTACTTTCCCCTAAAATCAGCGTGTTCGATTTGTGCAACAATATTGCAACTGAAAAGAAAATCGATGCAATAAATTAACGATGTTGCCACGATTTTAGTTGGTTGCGACAAATTTTAACCATTGCTACCGATTAATTCAATTTCGACGAAATTAATTGGTTGCCCGAAATTTGTTTTTTTTTGCTACGATATTAATTTGTATTGCAGAGAAATACTCCAGAACTGCCTACATGGACTGGATGGCAATGGTTGTGGCCCCTGTGGAAGGGAAGGGAGGAGGAGAAGCAAATCGTGTGTTTAGAAAATCAGGGTTGTTTAGAAAGCTGAAAAATATATTTGGTATTTTAATGATTTATACATGCATAAGAGGTTCCTTAATTTAAAGGAAATAAATTAATTACCGTGGCTGTGATCTTGGAATAGGGAAAATTTTCGAATGAAATATTTTTTTTTTGTATAATGTATATTTTCCAATCAAGTCTATACTGAAAATTCCACTGTTCTTTACACTCAGTATATTCTTGGATGCTACATTTTCTCTCTTTGACCTCGCCTAGACTGATACATAATGTGGCTCACACTACTAGTTGGTTCTGATACTATGTGTATGGTAGCAATTGATGTCGCCTAGTTACTCTGTAGTTACTATAATAACTTGGAAAATGTCCTTCAAGAGTGCAATTCCAACCTTAAGCTTTTTTTTAAGAAAATGCAAACAGAGCTTTTTGGCTGTGGCACCTATTTCATGATGATCCTCATAAAATAGCATAAATTGAACTTAACAGTTCAGATTTGAAATAGATTGTGCAAGTTCTTTTTTTTAACAATAGATTGTAAGAGTTCGCAATGGCAATTCTCTACTTCCCTGTACAGCCTTGAAATATCTAAGCCAGACCTGCAAAACAAAATAAAGGAAATATTTCTTCCAGGTGCCTTTACTACCTGCATTCATGTGTTCTGTCCCTTTTGTTATCATATGATATCTGGTACCTTTTGTGGTTGAAGGGATATAAAGATATTTAAGTTTTTTTTATATGCTATCTTGTTAGTTTTTGTTTTAAGTTTTTTGAGTCTGTTGTCTAACCTTCTCCAATTGGATTATATATTACAGGTCTCAGAATAAATTCATTCAGATATTAACCATTTGGAGAGCAGTAGCCAGCAAATAGAGGTTCATTACTGAAAACCTAACTAATAAAAAATTACAGTATTTGTACAAGAAAGGGAATTTTTATATCTGAGATTGTTGTTTAGGCATAATAGGCAAGGTTAAATTAGCATGAATCCTACGAACATATTCCAATAACTCCAAGAACATATTTCAAGGTTAAATTAGCATGAATCCTATTTTATTTTGTAATATGGGTAATCTGGGTGGTTGAAAATTGATGTACAATGTGTAGCTTAAAATTGGTTACATGTATACAATTCATCATAGCAAATCATGGGTCTACTGGAATTATTGCAGGTGACAAGAATGAGGTATGGTGGACCAGCTTCCCTCATACCAAATCTGAATCTTTGCAGAGATTGCATGGGAGGTTTTCTTTTCTCATATTATTTTTGTCTTTTATGTTCTTTCACCTTCAATCTAAAATAGTATTGATAAATTCAAATAATGCAAGAGTATCAGTTTACAACCTCGTTGCTGCATATATATACCTGTTAGTCCGGATATTAGTACATATCTGTTTGGGTAATCTAAGTGTTTGAAAATTGATGTACTTAATGTGTGGCTTAAAATTGGTGTTGATGTATACACCATAGCAAATCAGGGTTGTTTAGAAAGATGTAGATTAACGATATTTTAACGATTTAGACATGCATAAGGGGTTATTTTAAGGAAATAACTTACTCTGTGCTTCAGACGGGCGTACTGGAAGGGAGCGAAGGGTTTGGTAAGGAAAAAAAAACGAAATGTTACCTGCTCTGTAAAATAAAATCATAAGGGAGGGAATGGAAGAGCGACTTCTTTACTCGGAAGTGTCACCTCAAAATTATGGTGTAGCTGAGGGTAATAAGGCCCACCGGTGGATATACCAACCATACCCTTTTCTGTTCACGCCTCTTTAATTCTATTATTTTGCTTCCTCCCAAAAGCAGATGAGAAACTTGGTGAATAATACTGATTCTTTATCTCTTTTTGTTTTTTTTCTTTCTATTGTAGAAAGCAAGTTCTTTTGCGAACTTGACTGCAAGAGATGGTGAAAAACCGAGAAGGAAGAGATTTGTGGTTCGTTGTCAGATGAGAAAAGAGATATGTCAATCTCTAGCCATGTGGTGATGTACTGGTCTTGAGAAAACACAAACAGTTAGTTTTCTGAATTTGCAAACAACACTCCAATACTAGAACATGAAGTTGCATGAATATGTAAGTTGTACCTGGCTTCTGCATCTTGAACAAACCAAATCATATTCTAACCAATACATGCAAACTCAGAACCATATTGAAGTTCTCATTTGTTTTAATTTTTGCTGAGTTATGTTTTTGTTTTGGAGGGTGGGGATGGCTTATTACAACTATGGGCAAAATTGTCGATAGTTTGGTACTGATACTAACCTTGGTCTAATACAAAAAAATTAACCAGTAGAATAGAATTGGCAACCAACCATTTGTAGATACCAAAGTTGTCAAAATAGAAATTCACACCCATGGACCCATCCACAAACATCTGTTGGAAGGAAGTGGGGACATTCCGATGCCCATCGGACCAACATCTAGACCGTTCGATAGAGCTTAGAGATTTGTGCAATAAGACCTCAATCCCACCAACGGAGCGCTTCGGTTAACCGTACGTCACCCCTCTTTTCTTTTATTTTGTTTTGAGAGATCAGTGTCCCTTCGCCTGCTCTCCATATTTGAGATAAGTTAGACGAGTCACTGGATTTATATCAACATAAGAAAAAAAAATTAATGAATTGATTGGATCGAAATTAAATTATCATGAACTATGATTTGCAGCCTTGAAGCTCTCAGTGATGCCTCAGCAATTAAAAGCCCCCCTGCACCAAAAATATAAGCAAATGTGAGCTGATATAAGGGCCTAATGTGACAATTAAGATCTGTAAAAACTCCTTTTTTACTGATATAATGGCAAATGAGTCGGATTTAGATAAATATAAGATAAAATCAAAACTTAACACAGGACCTGCATTACCTCTGTGTATATATCTGGAGCAAGTGAATGCGCTTAAATTCTCTCCTTCCTTATCCTCCCCTTCCCTCCCCTTCACAAAGTTCTGGAGCAGTCTTAATTAATGTGGCTGTATTGCCCTTATTTTTCTCTTTGATCTTCTGTCTTTTTTGACTGTTTGTTTTTCCTAGAAACTTCCTAAACCCAAAATATGACTACAGCTTATCTAACCTTTTTTGTTTTTTTTTACTTGTGTTCTTTATCTTCCATTTCAATTCTTTTTATTTCAGACCTAGTAACAGAAGGTCTTCGTGGCAGTATAACAAGCCTTTGATGGTTTGATCGGTTTCAATTCATGGCATGCCCTTTTGAATTCATTAAGGTATTTTATTAACAATTGGTTTGGTATAAGTTGCGTGCCTTATTTTTTTCATTTTTGCATGATTTAAAAATTGCAAGGAATGAGTAAACAAATATAATTTACTCAACTGCCAAAACTACAAAGCATGTGGCTGCTACAAATTGATTTTGCCTTAGGTTACCACCTTTTTACAGCACAGCATATGCACACGACTGGTACAGTTTGGTACCAGTTCGAACTCGGTTATAAACACTATTAAAATTGTAATGCTTGTATTTCTTTATAGCTTGATCCTGAAGTTGTTCAGAGTGAGCTTTCAATCACCCTCGTATCAGAGGCCATTTTGTGGGGTCCATCTTGTCAGCATGGCACGAAGCACAAAACAACTTCAGATGGTTGTCGGGTCGAAGCCTTGGGTTCAAATCTGAAATAGGAATAAACTTCAGATAATTGTATATATGAAATAAAAGGCCGTACGCTGACGAGTCCCCTAGCCATTTGTGTTGCCGATGTGGCAGACATTCCATGATTTGCTATAGCATACCACCTGCCTATTGGGTTATTGGATCAGCTCCTACCTGGTCCTGTTACTGTCTTAAAACGAGGTTTGTTGAGTTCTGTATTACAAATCATGATGGTATCATTATTGTTGAAATGAAATAATTTCTTTTGTATAATATATATTTTCCAATCAAGTGTATCCTGAAAATTCCACTGTTATTTCTTTTTTTTTATAGAATAATGATGGTTTTATTGTACTTCAATTACTTGCTTGTGGTGATATGCATATATAATGTAAAGATTATGTAAAAGGAAGCAGTGTACAGACTGTTATTAATCATTAGTTGGCTTTTGGCTTACCTTTACTCTTAGGAAGTATTATACTAGAAACCGAGCAATGACTATACCGTTTTTTTAAAGAATAATGATGGTTTTTTTTTTTTCTCTAGCCCATGTTACTCAAGTCAATGCAATCTAACAATTTTTTTAAACCTGGAATAATCAAACATGTGGTCACTCAGAACTACTGCAAACTTAAAACACTAAAACTGCACTTGTCAACTTTTAACTCGTATTTAACAAAAATTTCCAAAGTTCATTAGTCAAAGAAGAAGAAACAACAAGTACCGACCAGAGCAACACATTAAACAATTAAAAAAGAAAAAAACGGAAGCCCAATAACTTACATTTGGTGAAGCCCCATGGATCAGTAATTAACCGCTGGGAGAAGGGAAAACAAAGGAGACAATTTATGGCGATAATGGGGGTATATATATCAATAACATTTCTCATTTCCTTTTAAATATTCATTACAGTTATTAGATTCCGCGCCAAATATTTTTTCTCTTTCGCGGTTTCTGTCGTAACCGCTGAGAGAAGGAAAAGCCTCCAGCACCATGCTCGTTTTCATATTTTACGGTTTTGAATTTTCTTTTTTCTTTTCATTTTCTAGGAGCAGGACTGCTCTGGCGCGAAATTGGAAAGAGGTTTTCGCGCCCTGAGATATTTGATGTTGTTGAACTTGTACGTTCATAGCAATAAAAAAATAAATCAACAGTATTTTTTTTAGAAGAAAATGTTGCAAAATAGTATGACCGTAATGATTTGTTTTGTCAGAATGTTATTTAAAGGAGTATTAATTAAATATTCAAGAAAAATTATTGTCAATTTTTGTTTTCAAATTAATTATTAATGATATTCCAGAAATATTTGCAAATTATTAGAAATAAATAAAAGTGTCAATCATAATCAGATATGATAGACACTAAATCTGAGAATCACTGAATTTAAATTTTAGCCGTCATTGATATTAGTGTAGAACTTATATAGTGTAATAATATGAATTATTATTTGAATAAAATAAAATTGTGCTAATATCAAGCTTAATTTATTCTAAAGGGTAGGGATTACTTGGTAAAAATTATCTTGAAACTTTGACAAATAGAAAACAAGAATAAACTTAAAATTTCAAGTATAATTCCTATAATAAATTTATTATACCGTGTAACACCAGTGTTCATAAGGCTTAATTCATATTATATTGTTCACTCAGAATTTTTTTTCTTAAAATTGGTCTTCAAACACATTTTAATGTAGAGTTCATGTTGAGCAATTCAAATTGACTATTTGGAATTTAAAAAATAGAGATAAAGATATGATACATAATTGGGGCACAAAAACAATGTGTCAATTTAACTGTATTCTTTTTAATATAATATATATAACTAATGTATTACCATAATATTTAGTTAGTATTTTGTACTAAGTAATTAAATATTTTTTCAAAAATATTTTTTATGATCGTTGTTGTAGTACTAACTAAAACAAATAAATTTTGCAAATAATATTATTGACAATAACTCTACTTCCAATATAAAAATATATCTAATTTAAAAAAAATATATTACTCAATATTTATTTTTTATTTTTTACTAATTGAACTTGACATAACAAAAGTAAAAAAATCAGGATTTTTAAGTTAACAGTTGTGTATGCTGAATAAGTTCACGCACATCATAAGAAATGTCTATTACAATTGTGTTCAAATTAGTATATTGTGACAACTAATAATCCCACATGCATAAAAATTCACTACTAATAAAATTATGGTTATGCTCGAATTGTTGCGGATTCAGATATTTTTGATATAGATAGTTTGTGTATATGGATATGATTGATGCGGGTACAAATACGGTGTCGGTTTCGGTAGCGGATATAGATACATATGCATGTAATTATTTGTATTCGTAATTTTTTAGTTTCGATATCCATTTATGCGAATTCGGTTATAATTTTCCATATCCAATTATTTGTATCAGTAGTTTTTTAATTTTATTTTTTGGATATATGTTTGTACGGATACAGATACAAATAATTATCTATATCTGTTTGTATTGAATATATGTATCCGTATCCATATTTTTTTATCAGTTTGTTTTAGAATCATATATCTCTATTTCTCCATACTTATATTAAGCACGTAGATGTCCTGATCCGCCAATGACTGTGATTAAAAGATGAAATTTCATATTGAATATCAGCCCTCCAATCAAATAATTTGTCTTTGTTTATTCTATGCATATTTTTGATATTTTTTTTACATGTAGAAGTCTAAATTTATTTAGGCACGTACTCGCCACACTTATTTGATTGTCATATACTCGATTTCAAATTGGTCCTGATTGTTTTTCATTTTTTAAATGTCATTTAAGAAACTTTTGTATTGAGTGATAATTGATTGGTCAAGTCTTCATTTCTTTTCATTTTTTATATTATTTAAATAGTATTATTTGTCATTTAAATCTCATTTAAGTAAACATGATTCTATTATATTGTGTACGGGTATTGTTATAGACTTTAGATCATAGAGCTAGTGACTTGTGGTCAATAATGTAGGGCTTAGGAATTTAACCTCTACGATCTATAGTGTAGACATAATATAGTTAATATTATTATTAATATCATTACTATTATTATTGGTACCATTATTTTTATTAGTATTACTACTACTGTTGTTGTTGTTATTGTTATTATTATTATGTATTATTATTATTATTATTTTATTATTATTATTATTATTTTATTACTATCTATCTTGACTTTGTGACTATGATTGGGTTTCACTTCTAGTCTACCACAATTTGTTTAGGACTAAAGGCTTGGTGGCGTGGTGGTGGTTTCATGTTTTTTCTTCACTAGTTACATTGACTCATTCGGTGAATATGACAACTAAATCTAAAACTAGCTAAAATTTTAAAAATTGAATTACAAATATATTTTCTAACTTGTAGATATGATATCTATTGAATTTGATGTAACTTGAAAAAGGTGAAAATCATTTCACCATCCGTCAAAGCGATTTCTAAATTTAATAGTTTAGATTTATTGTGCTTTTAATTGTGGAGTAATGGTTGCCGAGATTTTTATTAATATCCAAAGTTTAATAGAAATTAATATTTATGCCCAGAATTCTGAGTTTTCGCCAAAAATGCTCAAGCCGGTCACAAAATAGCCGGCTTACTCGTTTTGTGGCCGACCACACCTAAGCCAGCCGGCCACTTGTGGTCGGCTTACTGTTTTTTTTTTAGAGACACTATGAAAAAAAAAACAAAATAATGAAATCTAACACTGGAAATTTGAATTTTTTGTTAAAATTTTTTGTTAGATTACTTCTTTTGATTTATAATTAGCATATTTATACTAAAATACACTAGATTACTTAAAATTATTTTTGAATTACACTATATTACAATAAATTATGTTGAATTACACTAAATTACGTTAAATTACGCTAAATGATTTATAATTTTATTGGCACTTGATCGTTGACCAACATATTTTATTAGTTGTATAATTTTTTTATTTTTAATTCATTAGTTGTCCTAATTATCTAAATAAATATGGTTACAAAAATTGGAAATGTCCATTAAATGCATCTCCAGGGGACGAATTTAATTTAATTGATCGAAATATTCTAGATGAACGATAGATCTGTCTGATTTTCGTGAATCCAACGACATACAGTTGATTCGGTACTTCATTGTTTCGCTTTACTTGAGAGAAGCGTTCCTCTTTATCAGGAATCCATATCCTCGACGGTACCGTAAAAGATTCCCTTTTACAATTAGCCATTTACGGTTTGAGATTAACTCTCAGCCGTTTTGGGATTCGTGCTGACTAAGGGGTAGTATTATTGGGCGTTGAGATTCGTGGCAAGTGAAAAAGAACGGTACAGATCAAGTAATTGTAAAAGATTCCCTATTACGGTACCGTCGGTGATATGAATTCCTTTATCAGGCCGTCTCCAAAATGAATTCATATCACCTGAGGTAACAGAAATTTTGTGCTTAGATCCAGACCGTCTGATATGCTTTGGCACGATTATTAAAGGTCCCCGTGAATTCCACCTCGGTCCGGATTGGCCCGAATTCTGATCGGACGGTCTTAACCTATACTCAAATATATTATGCTACCTCAGAGGATGCGGACTCCTCCAAAATCCTGTCCAACTGGACGGTTAACCTCTCTATTACTCTATATATCGGACTATCCCCAAATCCTCTGTCCGATTAGGCGGTTAACCTCTCTCATTTCCCTCATCTCTTCTCCTTTATTCTAAATCCCGCTAGGTTTTTTCTTTAAACCCCTCCCCCGCGCAGCCTCTCCTTCGCCGCCCCCGCACCTTCACTTTCCCTTTCCCCTTTGGCTCGGTTAAACCCTGCAAACCGAAAGGCGTGAGTTTCACTTCTTATCCTCTCTCTCTTGGTCCTTTCAGATCTCGGTTAAACTCTATGTTTCATTTTAATGGGCTATTTTGCAAAATGGAAATGATGTAGTTCACATATACTGGATTGGGGTCTTACAATCGTCTGAATTTTATTGTTTGGGGATTATTTTTGTGTTTGGCGAATTTCTTTCATGGAGCGATGGGAATTTCATTGTAGATTGTCTGATAATGTTACTTTTGGGGGTCTTTTAAATAAAACCAGGCAAATGTGGAAACTAAATTAACTAGAAGATTTCAGTACCTTTCTTTCATTTAATACAGTTCCTTTCATCTACTTACCAATGGCATACCACTAATTACTCGATTGATCGGTTATGCAATTTTAGTAACTGAACAGTGCTTAATACAATGCCTCTAAATTTCACTGACACCTGATTGTGAAATTTTACTTGATTGATTGGTTTTCACTGACACCTAATATAGTTCCTTTCATGTACTTACCAGTACGAAGATGATTGATTGGTTATGCAAAAAGAAGAAATCAGGTATGAGATTGTTAAGTTTTTGTTTTCTACATCAATATGTTTTTAAATATTTACCCCTCAAAAATGTGAAATTTGTAAAGTTGGTTTCATTGCTAGCTTGTCCACCTAAATTGCAAGGTGTGTTCAGAACTGTAACCATCTATTAACTTGACCTTTGTTTCAATTGATAAGCCACTATGTGACTTTCTTTTGGTTTCTATACTAGCCAATGCATATCGGTGTAATACCTCTATATTGGTCGACCGATCAGTACAAATGTTGAGCAGTAATAACTTCATTTGCTTACATGTACAAGCCAGTATCATACGACCAATAAATAGTGGTTTAAATACTCCTATATTAATGATCAGTAATAACTTTATTTGTTTATTATCATGTCTATTCAGGAAGAGAGATAAAGATAAGGATGGGTAGCTTAGCTTTCAAGAATATCATGGTGGTCTATTTTATTTAATCCGAAATTATGATGAATTTATTTTTGAACCAAATGAAAATAATTTATTGCTAAAAAAATTATTTTCTCAGATTAATAAAGATAATGATGGTTATGTATTTGCAACATGATGGTTATATTCTTTTCCTTTATTGCTGTGAATAAGAAAGAGATTTGCACTCTTTTATCATAAATATGATTAGAAGTGAAAGAACTGTCAAGATTCTCTAATGGTGTATAATTTAATAACCCTAATTAATTTTTATAGAAGAGTTACTAAAGTGACTTATGCATTTAATTAACCCTCATACTTATAAAGAAGGATGATAGGTTTGGTCTAAAGCATATAAAACGAATAGCTGAATGTACAGAACTTTAGTACATGAATTCAAAATCATTTACTACTTGAGAAATTGCATATTACCTGTTAATCTGTGCTGAAATAGGTGTTTTGAGATGTTTATTGACCTTAATTTTGTACGTTCTTTTGAGTATATACTTTCAGTTTCATATCAGCAGAGGAGGTGATGCCATGCAGAAATAACCTCCATCCATCAGAGGGATTATGTGCAGAACAACAAGACAATTATCTTTTAAGCATGGTAATGTTCAGGCGTTGTGACTTTTAATCAAATTAAACATTGATAGACTGGTAAAAAATGATTCATACTTATATATGAATTATAGTCTAGGATTTCAATTTTCTATTGTTGCACTGAAATTTAGTGGGTATAGTAACTTTTACTAGAAACTAAGTTTTTTATTTTGTTATTACTCCTTGATTCAAGACATGTCTCTTTAATTATGTCCCATTCGCGCTTCTTACCCAACTTTGTCATCTATTAAGTGAAAATGGCCTCATGTTACTTTTACAGCTCAATTTTTACTGAGGAAGACTATCCATTCCACGACGGGCTTCGTTAGGTTTGTTCTCTATGTTCTTTTAATTGTTTATTAGCGTGAATTGTAACTTTTCACTGCTCAAGACTACTTATATGACATGATATACCAATTGTCCTAGCAATTGCCAAAGCACTGTAAACCCTAAATCTCAAAAAATGCTGACCAGTTTCACCAACCTTGCAAAGACCAAATACATAAATGTTATAATCACGACACTATACTACTATATTCTTTGGAAACATTGACACCTAAATTTAATTGTGTTGTAATTTCTTTCAAAGAAACTTCAACTGTAATGATAGAGATGGCAACTATCTAGAATGGATTGGGGGCTGATCAAATTTCACTTAAACTCGATTTAATTTTGAAATGTTAGTTCTTCTGGATAGCTTATACCGGGTTTCAATCAGTTTGAGATAAGGTTGTTATGTTCTTGATTTTGAGTTGCTGAAGTCAAGAATTCTGACCTGCTATGGTTCTTTATACCAACAAAACCAATCTGAATATCTTTTGTTCCATCTTAGATCATTATTGTTGGAAATTTCAGATGGATAAAGATACAAAAAACAGAGACAAGAGAATATTTTCTGCTGAAATAAACTCTTCTATTGTATATATTTCGGATACAAAGTACATCTTAATTTATAGTTAAACATTAATCTAAATAAGGACTCCACTAACTCAACTACATGCTATTTCTGTCTAGTGTAAATAAGGAAACCACTTTCTCCACTAACTACACTAATTATAGAACTTCTAATACAAACACACCTGCAGCACACATTCTCCACTGTTTCTAATTTTAGTGTTATCAATTTTGGATCAATATTCAACACTCCCCCTTGATGCAAAATTGACTACACCAAGCTTCTTCCTCATGCTCTCGAACTTGCCTAGTGATAATGCCTTGGTTAGAACATCTGCCTTCTGATTTTCTGAATTGACAAATTTCAGCTCAACGATCTTCTCTGCAACTAGATCTCTGATGAAATGTAGGCGAATGTCGATGTGCTTTGACCTTCCATGGAACACAGGATTCTTCGTCATGGAAATGGCTGATTGATTGTCACAATAGATCGGTGTTGGCTGCTGCTGCACCTGTCCAACATCTTCTAAAATTCGCCTAAGCCACACTGCTTGACAAGCTGCTGAGTTAACTGCGATGTACTCTGCTTCTGACGATGAAAGGGCCACTGTTGCTTGTTTCTTTGAGCTCCAACTTATAGAACTTGATCCAAGGGAGAAAATATATCCAGATGTGCTTCTTCTATCTTCAGAACAACCTGCCCAGTCACTATCACTATAACCAATTAAATCAAAGAACTTTGCATTGTAATACCACAGCCCATAATCAGTGGTACCCGAGATATACTTCAAAATTCTTTTTGCTGCTCCAAAATGGTGTTTAGTTGGATTGTGCATATGCCTAGATATCACCCCTACTGCAAAACTTATATCTGGTCTTGTGTGGGTTAAATAAATCAAGCCTCCAACTAAACTCCTAAACTTGGTTTCATCACATGGCCCTGTGCCATCATCTTTTACAAGCTTTTCATTATTGTTCATCGGTGTAGCTGCTGCCTTGCAACTATGCATGCCAAATTTCTTTAACAAGTCCACTGCATACTTCCTTTGTGATACAAAGATACTACCATGCTCTTGCTCTACTTCTAACCCGAGAAAATAATGCAGTAAACCTAGATCTGTCATCTCAAACTCTTTTTTCATGTTTGCTTGAAATTCAGTTAGCAATTTCTCACTTGTGCCCGTATAGATCATATCATCTACATACAAGCATACAATCAACACTTCCTCCTTTCCATTCTTCTTAACATACAGATTAGGTTCACTTTTACTTCTCTCAAATCCAGAATTTATGAAATATGCATCGATCTTGCTATACCAAGCCCTTGGTGCTTGTTTCAAACCATACAATGCCTTTGAGAGTTTATACACGCAATCTTCTTTGCCCTTCACCTCAAATCCTCTTGGTTGCTCAACATAAACCTCCTCTACTAATTCACCATTAAGAAAAGCAGATTTTACATCAAATTGAAACACATCTCTTTTCAATTGAGCAGCCAAAGCTAACACCATTCTCACAGTTTCAAACCTTGCAACCGGTGAAAATGTTTCTTCATAATCTATTCCATATTCTTGTGCATAACCCTTTGCCACAAGTCTAGCTTTGAGCTTTTGAACACTTCCATCTGCACCGAATTTAGTTTTGAAAACCCATTTTAAACCAATAATATTTTTACCTTGAGGACGTTTCACCAATTGCCAAGTTCTGTTTTTCTCAATCGATTGCATTTCTTCTTGCATTGCATTGCGCCACTCTTGTTTTTCCGAGGCTTCTTCATAAGTTGTGGGATCTGCAACAAGGAGTACCTGGGTTGTTTCATACAGCTCTTGCAATGTTTTGAACTTCCTTGATTGCATCTCAGGAATTGAATCTTCAACTGGACTGCTAGAGCTGCTGCTAGGTGGTTGTTCGTGTGGTTGATCTTGTGCCGCTCTCTCTTCGTTTTCTTCTAACGATTCTTCAACCTGGGTTTGTTGTACAACACTCTCCCACTGCCAACTTGCTTCTTCATTGAATAATACATTTCTACTCACAACAATTTTACCATTTTCTGGATTGTATAGCCGATACCCTTTGGATTGTGTACAATACCCGATGAAAATGCATTTTTCAGATTTTTCATCAAGCTTTGATCTCTTTTGTGGATTGATTAGTGCATAGGCTATACTCCCAAATACCCTTAAATGACTTACTCCAGGTTTTCTCTCAAACCATGCCTCAAATGGGGTTTTATTCATAACGGCTTTTGTGGGTGAAATATTCAAAATATACACAACAGTTGCCACTGCTTCAGCCCAGAATTTATTTGGTAACTTCTTGGATTTTAACATACTTCTTCCCATCTCTACCACAGTTATATTCTTTCTCTCAGCAACCCCATTTTGCTCGGGTGTGTATGGAGTGGTTAACTCACGATGTATCCCTTCACTTTCACAGAAATTTATGAACTCTTTTGATAGAAACTCACCACCCCGGTCAGTTCTTAACACCTTCAGCCTTTTCTCTGATTGTTTCTCTACAAATGCTTTAAACACCTTGAAACTATTGAATGCATCTCCTTTGCTATGTAGGAAATACACCCAACTCATTCTACTATAATCATCTGTGAAAAGAAGAAAATATTTGCTGCCTCCAAGAGATTCGGTTTGCATTGGACCACACAAATCCGCATGAACCAACTCAAGCACTTGAGTTGCTCTCTTGGCTTGGCCTTTTGGAAATGGAAACTTGGCTTGTTTACCAAATATACACCCTTCACAAACACCTATTTGGTTGATTTCGGGTAGGCCATAAACCATTTGCTTTTGGTTCAACAATCTCAAACCATTTGAATTCAAATGACCATATCTATGGTGCCATAACTCAGATGGATTAAACTCCTTTGCAACCATAACTTTCTCCTTTACATCTGAAACTTCTAATGGAAACAACTTATTGATTGCCATGCTAACCTCAACTAATACTTGATTTGTGATTTTGTCTCTTATTGAACATGTTTTCCCTTCAAACAAGATTGAATATCCACAATCCATCAACTGCCCGATACTTAGCAGATTTTGAGACAAATCTGGAATATAATACACATTATGCAAGTATTTCATACCGTTTTCTTTGGTGTGCACTGCAACCGTACCTTTGCCTTCTACTTGAATTAACTTGTCATCACCGAGTTTAACCTTCAATCTGCATGATTCATCAAAATCTACAAACAATTGCTTGAACCCTGACATATGGTTTGAGCAGCCGCTGTCAAGGAACCATATGCTGCTTGCGTCTATCTTTTCATCTATACTGCTGGCCATGAAAAGTGTGGGTTGAGTCTCCTTTTCTTCTGTGTAATTGGCTTGGCTTTCTTCTCTTTGTTTCTTGTAGCAATCTGCTTGATAATGCCCGTATTTGTTGCAGTAGTAACATTGAACTTCTCTCTTGAAATCATCATGTACTTATGCTGGTCTGCCTCGGCCTCTTCCTCCTCTGCTGGAGTTTGTTCTTCCTCTGCTGGGATTGCCTCTGCCTCTGCTGGAATTATTTCTTCCTCTGCCTCGGCCTCTTGGGTAGCCATTAGATCTGCCTCTTGATGACTCCCCCTTCATGTAAAATGCCTTGTCGTCGCCTTTATCTTCAGCCTTTGACATCCTTGCTTCATGAGTCTGCAGTGACCCCATGAGTTCATCAAAGGTGTAGGTTGCTAGATCTTTGGACTCTTCGATTGCTGCTACAACATGATCAAACTTGGGTGTTAGGCTTCTCAACACCTTTGCCACCACCGTCTTCTCCTCCATGGTGTCTCCAAATGCTCGGATTTGATTGACCACCTCTTGTACTCTTGAAAGGAAAATTTGGACTGATTCTTCCTTGTTCATCTGCAATGTTTCAAAGTCCCTGCGTAGGCCTTGAAGTTTGATTGCCATGACTCGAGTACTCCCTTGAAATGCTGTTTTCAGGGTTGTCCATGCCTCCTTTGCATTGGTGGCTGCTGCGATTTTCGAGAAGATGGTGTCATGCACTGCTTGTTGGATGAAAAACAGCGCTCGTGCATCTTTCTTCTGATTCTCTTGCGGATTAGGATCTGGATTAGGAACTCCATTTGCTATCAAGTCCCATAGGCCATGAGACTTGAACAAGGTCGTCATCTTGATGCTCCAAAAAGCATAGTTTTCGCCTTTGAAGAGAGGTATTGCTGGTTGTGTGACATTCACCATGGTGCTGCCGTTTTCTGCCATGAAAACGCCCCAAAGTTGATCGACCTGGCTCTGATACCACTTTGTTGGAAATTTCAGATGGATAAAGATACAAAAAACAGAGACAAGAGAATATTTTCTGCTGAAATAAACTCTTCTATTGTATATATTTCGGATACAAAGTACATCTTAATTTATAGTTAAACATTAATCTAAATAAGGACTCCACTAACTCAACTACATGCTATTTCTGTCTAGTGTAAATAAGGAAACCACTTTCTCCACTAACTACACTAATTATAGAACTTCTAATACAAACACACCTGCAGCACACATTCTCCACTGTTTCTAATTTTAGTGTTATCAATTTTGGATCAATATTCAACAATTATTGTGTCTAGGTTTCACAACTCTGAGTAAGTTGAGTTCCTGTTGTTAGCCAAACTCCAGTTACAGTCTTGTCACGTTGTCAACTATTCAAAGTTATAATAACTTGCTTTCAGTTTATTCATCATATATATCAGGTCTCTATACTGAAGGGAACTTTTGGTTTGGATCAAACTTTACCACCTCAAGCATTCTGCATATGTTGATGTTCATGTCACTTTATTGAGTGAAACTGACAAGTCACCAAACACTTTCTCAACACAGATTAACACTATTCAAATTCTGCAGCACCGAAACCAGCAAAGGAAATGAAGCAAAAATATGAACACCTCCACAAAAACAATCTCACATCCCATTCTTGATTTTTCCGTCCTCTACCTTTCCAAAATTCTTCTGTCTCTCTCTTCCATTAAATGTTGGTTCTACTAGCCATGTCGCTGCGCCAATTGCAGATCCGACCCCCTGGAGTCCGATTCTCCCTCCCAAAAGCAGTCCAGCAACACTTGCGGGAGTATTGACACCACCTTGAGCAGCACTGAGGAAGGTAGGGAATCGTTTCATCTCTTGAGGCACAAATCTCAAGGCTGCCCCCACCTTAAGGCCTGAGCATCCAGTCCAGGTTTGTGTTTGTTTAACTATCTCTGTTTAGCACCTATTTATTAAGTTGTGGTTTTCATTCATACATTTTTACAACTAGAACTGTTGTTAGATTTTTATTATGGTTGCATGACTTAGAAATTTTGTTGAAATAATCTCCAAGAGAAATTTTGTGTGATTGAGAATTTTGAGCTACAAATCTAGAGCCAATTTTATGGTTTTGTTCTATCCAGATATTACCAAATCTCCAAGAGAAATTTTGTGTGATTGAGAATTTTAAGCTACAAATCTAGAGCCAATTTTATGGTTTTGTTCTATCCAGATAGTACCAATTTAATCAAGTACAAAAATTCCCTTTTCCAGCTATGTGCAAACAGCTCACAAAAATCTAATATTTGTTTTTCTGATTTAAAACACTGTCAGAGACCTTTCAATATATGTGTGTGATTTTGATAGGCTTCCAAATCTGAGGCTTGAGCTGTAAATTCATAATCTGGCGCAGTGCTCTATAAACGAATAAGAAAACAATAGTGGATTCTTTTTCCCTCTTTTCTGTTAGATAATAATTGTTGTATTAATTATAAAAGGGGGTATATTATATTTTGTTGGCTCATCAGAACAATTTATTTGCTTGGTATTAGGTTAAATTGGGCTCAAGGATATTACAAATTTACCCCAATGAGATAATGGAATACAGAATGATAACAAGCTACTACAAAGCTTTTGTACTTGTCTGATTTGTTGGCCAAGGAGAACTTTACTCAAGGAACAAGCCCTTGCATTTGAAGTCGATAACGTCTTAATTTATTATTCTTTTTAGTTGACAGTGTTTATTTTTGTTATTATTGATGTAAATTCGAATGATATATATTAATGTATTACGGAAGTTTTTTTTATTAATTATTGTCTTCATTTTATATTATAGTTTATATTATAAATTCAAGAGTATTTATTCAAATCAGAATTAATAGAATAACTAATTACAACAAATATTAGAATTACATATGTATACCAATTTCGTTGCATTAAAATAATTATGGTTGCATTAGAATTTATTAATTGCAACCAAAATTTGGTTGCATTTGGAATTACGTATGCATACTAATTTCGTTGCATTAAAATATTTACGGTTGCATTAGATTTATTAATTGCAATCAAAATTTAGTTGCATTTAATTTATATGTTGCAACTATGAATGTTGTTGCGATATATTATAATATTACTACTATTTTATTGGTTGCGATAAATACCAATAGCAACAATTTATTTAGTTGCAAGAATTGCACGAGTTGCAACTGTAAATTTCGTTGCAATATATTATATTATTGCTACCATTTTTCTGTTGCGATAAATGCACAATAACAACCATTTATTTGGTTGCAATAGATTATTGCTACGAATTTCTGCAACTAAAATGTGGTTGCAAAAGTTGCATAATTGCAACCATGAATTTCGTTGCGATATACTATTTTATAGCTACCATATTTTGGTTGCGAATACTTTCTTATTGCTACCATTTTTGGTTGCGTTAAATGCGCAATAGCAACCGTTTATTTGGTTGCAATACCTTATTGCTACGTCGGTCTAGCAACCATGAATTTTTATTGCAACCAAAGAGTTGGTTGTAAATTTATTGCTACCAAACCTATTGCAACCACCGGCAACCAATTTTTTTGGTTGCAAACTCAATCTATTGCAACCAATTTATACTTATTGCAACCAATATTTTTGTTGCCCGAAATAGATTTTGGTGTAGTGTAAGTTAGTAAGGTTGCCCAAGCCAGACGGGATGTTACCACTAAAGCTATTTCGGTGAAGATAGAGAAATGATAGTTTGGTAAGAGGTGCACGGAAATATGTCGTCCGCTTGTCGATATGAAACATAAAGCAAGAGTATATGTCTTATGAAACATAAACTCTAGTTTGTGAGTTAATGAAGGTGCACGGAAATATGTCGTCCGCTTGTCGATCGGAACCGTTGAAATTAAAGAGCACTGCATTTATGTTCATGTATCAAAGTTTTGCAAAAAAATATTTTTATTTACCTATCCATCGAGTCAACAGAATATTGAAACATCGAAGGGCTATAAATACTTCATATTGGATCGAAACTCGGACGTAACAAACTTGCAAAAATTTTATGCTGGTTACGTTCAATGTTTTCCCTTGATCATTTCAAAAAAAATTGGAATCATTTCATTTCACATCGATCGACGATCGCTCACTTGAAAATGAACGGTCTGCAAATATTTGCTAAATTCGAAGGGGCAAATAATGATGAAAGTCTATAAAATTGACAATTATAAGTATGGTTTGGCCATAGAAGATGTAAAAAAAAAATTAAAACTTTTTTTTGAATTTTTTTCATAATATTTGTTGTACATGCATCACATAAATAGTAAATATCAAGTTCCGAGTCGTCCGATAAGCAATGAAGGGTCTGATGTCTTCACTTGGACGATTTTGTTAGCAGAGCATTTTTTATTTTGTGCAGCACACTGATATATAATTTAAAGAGCGTCCAATATATTTAACAAACTTCTTGAAGCTAAAACTGCTCTGTTAAAATCAGTATTTCCCAATTTTTTTTTGTTCCCCTATTGCATCTAGAGAGGATGCCTCTCTGAAAAATTCATCTTTTCTCCTTAGGTGAATTTTTCTCTTCTTACAGCCTTTCGTTTCCCTCTAAAACCAATTCGTACCACCTTCCTCTTAGCTGGATTTTTGATTCACTATCTCACTCTCACTGCCTCTCTCTCTCCTCGACTCCTCCCCCCTTTTCCTCCGCCACTTCAGATTCTGTCGGCCGTTGCGATTGAAGAAACCACTGCTCTCAAGGTTGATTTTTGGGCGGATCAAACTAACAATCAAGTCTGACTATGCCAAGGTTTATTTTTGTAGTTTTTTTAGTTGTATACCGGTGTTTGATTATGTTCACACAAGGTGTTTGATGAAATGACTAAATTGGAACAAATTGAGATCGCACCATGCTGGTGGGTAACAAATCAAAGTTTGTGTGACCTGTGAAGAAATTTGTGCATTTGTTGTTGATTTCTTATTTTTCTTTACTTAATGGGGACTATGGTTATATACAGGATGGGATTGATCTTGAGAAGGCATCAGAAAAGAGACCTAGAGCAAATCTGACATAGGAATGCTTTTTTTTTTAATTTCAAGTGAGAAGAGCACCTCAAACTGGAGTATCTCTTCAAGTTTGAGAATTCTTCTGACTCCTCACGGAGGCACGGTGTGGTGGCACGCGCATAGTGATTTTGACTGTACCACGGTTCATGGTGCGATTGTTATCTACCCGAAGCTCAAAACCACCTACCCCTTTGCTAAGCCAGATGGAGAATTCATCCTAATTCTAGGAGAGTGGTGGAATCGGGATGTAACACAAGTGTATGAAACTGCGGTTTTGACGGGAGGTGATCCTGCACCATCTGATGCTAACACCATCAACAGCCAGCCTGGTGACTTCGCACCATGCTCAGCGAATGGTAACTATTTCATTTCTAGCCCTGCTTTTGCTGCTACCCTTTACCAGACCTTTGTTGTAAGTTCTTCTTGTTAATTAAACTCCATTTAATAATTCTTTGTTTTCAGATGCAGATTCAAATATCATATGTTTCAAGTATTATTGGTGTTATATTGTTTCTTTCTTATTTCATGCTTTTGAATTGTACAAATTCATGCACTTAAGGACCATATAATTAACTAACTTTTGATCTCCACAAGTTAATTTGATTAGTTCAGATGAAAAGTAAGTAATTACTTGGAAGCATGCATTTGTAGTTCGCATTAAATGTTCAAGATGTTCAACTGGGTTGATATAGACATGCAATGCATGGTCAGTTCATATAAAATTAGAAATCTCTAACAAACAAAAAGTGTAACTAAGAAGTTGATATCTCCATTTCAATTTTCACCTAATTCTGACACTGACAGTTTGTAAATTACAATTTGTTTGCTTAACCTTCGAATCAGAATCTAACTATTTGTTTGCTATTATACATGATTAATTAATTACATTATGTTACATGAATGAAATTAACAGATTCAAGAAGCATGGGACACCAGACTTTGCAACAACACAAAGAACATCCTGACTGTTAATGGGTCGTACCCGGGCCCCACCCTTTATGCTCACGGAGGTGACACCATCTTTGTCACAGTCATCAACAATGGAAATAAGAACATCACCCTTCACTGGTAAAAATAACGCACTCTTCATTTTCATGCATATATTTCTGAATATTTTTGTTAGATTAAACAAAGGTTATATTATAACACATGAACATATGACATATTAGGCATGGGATCTACCAGCCGAGGGACCCATGGTCGAACGGACCAGAGTACATTACTCAGCGCCCGATCCAAGTTGGAGCCAACTACACACAGTGGGTGCAAATCACAGAGGAAGGTATGAATCAGGATGGTGCTAATTCTAGGAGAGTGGTGGAATCAGGATGTAACACAAGTGTATGAAACTGCGGTTTTGACGAGAGGTGATTCTGCACCATCTGATGCTAACACCATCAACAGCCAATCTGGTGACTTCGCACCATGCTCAGCGAATGGTAACTGTTTGAAACACCCCCACCCCCCCCCACCTTATGTATACAGTTGAACACAAATATTTTTTACTTATTTTTGTTGGTAATAATTTTAAACTTAATACATAGATCTATATACTTCTATCTATACACAGTATACTTGTCTTGAAGTTGTTGTATAATTTACAAATTCTACAAATTGTTGAAGTTGTTTATTTTAATTATTTTTACAGTAATTGTTGTACTTATTTTGACCAGTGAAAAAATAAATGAGAAAAATGGAACCCAATCATCACTTATGAATTATGATTTAATTTTCAACAATTTTGACTTCTTAATGTGAATACAAGTGAGGAAGCTTCAGATCGAGTCCTCATCCGTCATCACCAATATTTCAAAGTCAAAAGTGTTTAACTTCTTTTTCATTTTATTTATTTTCTATAGATACTTCCAAGGTTATGATCAATTGACTAATTAAGACAATAGAAGATTGTTATACCATGGTGGGTTACAGGCCGTCAAATGTCCCCAAATGTCCGTATAGAGTATAATTAAGCATAATTAATCATATTTAATCTGTTCATCACCAATATTTTGACTTCTTAATGTGAATACAATAGAGTATAATTAAGCATATCTGTTTCTTATAGCTACAGGCCGTCAAATGTCCCCAAAATGTACACTCAGTTAGAGTATACCTGATAAACATCACTGCACCTAATTTTCCATTTATAGGAAATTTTAAAGGGTTTTAAACAATTTTTGAAATCTCTGTCAGCAGAAAAAAAAACATTGCACTGCTGTTATGCTGGCATATGAATTGCCCTTAACAAATTGGTGAACCAAAAATAGCTCTTGAATTCTATAATTTTTGAAACTTTTTGAGAATGTTGTATGTGAGATTACCATAATTTCCATATAAAGAAATAAAATTTCCATGTAGCCAATCGGTCAGAATAATTCTCCAAAGTCTGACTGACCAAAAGGGCAAAACTGCACTGTGCAATATGCTGGTACTAGAATCGAGTCTCACAAAAATACAAACTCAATCAGTTCTGATGTATATCAATTTTTACTGATTTTTGTGCATATAAGTCAGGATATAACATACATTCTAAGATAAAGAAACAAAAATCCATGTAGCCAATTGATTAGAACAATTCTCCAAAGTTTGGTAGTTGGAAGAGGGTAAAGCTGTCACATGCGTACAAAGTCATATAAATACATACATACTTGTGCACTCAAATGTGTCTTAAAATACATAATAAATGCACTGACACAAATTAGAACATCATAACATAAATAAAACTTAAAGATTTGAATTAAGACAACAAAGCAGAAACCCATAGCATGAATGCCACTGTGCTATGACACAAAAACTTGTCTTCAACTGAATCCACACCAGTCCAGGCACACATGCACTTCAATTGCAACATACAGACAATGTTTACCAACTCAATTGAACAAGGAACATAGTGAAGCAGCCAAAATCAGCACCTTGGCCATATCAGCAATGAAATTGACAAATCAAGATGCCCAATCATGCAGATTGGTTCAGTTGCAGCGGAGCTGCAACAAGGTTACTAGTAATAATATAAATGTTCAATTGGTTTTAGGTCAAAATATTACTTGCGTGGTTATGAATTACCTTTTCTTTTGAGAAATTTATATATATGCCCATCATAACTTGATTAATTAGATATTTTCTCATCAAAACTTCAAAATTAGTTGTTTCCCCATCTAAATATAAATATATTATAAATTTACCCATTTTTCAATTAAATCAATTCAAAGGAATTTATTTATTTATTTAGACAATTCAAAAGGAGATTTAAAATATACACAAATGTTGCTGTCTCCAGGAACTAAAACATTTCCAACGGCCAGCGCATGGAAATAGTATGTCCACCATAAAATAATATAAACTGGATCAGTAAAACATTTTCATGCGTATTTGTCCCAGTAATTCCATGAACCTTCACTAAAAAAATTATAATCAGAATGAACAAAACATTTCTAACGGCAGCCCATGGAAATAATATGTCCAGCCATAAAATAATATAAACTGGATCAGTAAAACATTTCCATGCGCATTTGTCCCAGTATTTCCATGAGCCTTCACTATAAAATATTATTATCAGAATGAACAAAACATTTCCAACGGCCAACCCATGGAAAAAGTATGTCCAGGCATAAAATAGTATAAACTGGAGCTGTAAAACATTTTCATGCACATTTGTCCCAGTATTTCCATGAATCTTCACTATAAAATATTATAATCAGAACGAACAAAACATTTCCAATGGTTAACCCATGGAAAAACTCTGTCTAGTTTGTTCAGACTTATTTCCATGCGCAAGTGGTTGATTATTTCCATGGGCCTTCAATAAAATATTATTTTTGGTCTGTTTGGCGGGTCACGGGTTATGCAAAACTTTTTCCAAGGGCGAAAATGGTACATTTCCATGGGCAAGCAGGGAATATTTCCATGCGTAACTTTTTCCGTGGGCTGCCCCTTGGAAATAGTTTATGGTGTCAGAAAAGTCGATTTATTTCCATGAGCCCTTCACACACTTGGAAATGCGTTTTACTACCGTTGGTAAAAACGGAGATTCTAGTAGTGTTTTAGTGGTCCCCTAATGCCATAATGCGGGGACGACGCAAGGAATATAGATAAATGGTGCGAATACGTTTCTTGAGAGAATTTATTTATCATAACATAGTTCAGTTCATAGATATAAATACTTGTGTTCTTTAGTCTACATACTACAGAATGAGACTATTAATATTTTATAAAAACAAAATTACAATGTGGAACGGTTGTGGTCCCTACAAGCAGTTATGACAGTTTAGATGCGGATACGATGCAGATACTCAAGTGCGGATACTTAATTCAGCTTCCAATTTTATTGTTTTCCTTTTTATTGGACAAGGCTTTGACATTTCATATGCTATGTTATCTATTATGAATATAAAAATAATTTATTTTAAATAAATATGAGGTTGAGTCATTTAATTTTAAATATCAATAGGAGATATTCGATCAAGATTTCAGACTTGTGATTTCGATATGAAAAATATTATCTTAATCACTAGATTAAAGACGGATTATCAAATATAAAACAATATATATATACAAATTTATAAATAATTTAGTAATTTACACATTATATGTTGAGAGTGGTTAATATACAAACGTTTGTTCCTGGATTCAGGAACAAACGGTTCGGTTCTCTAATTTTCAAAGTCCAAACAGTCGATCCAAACTGTTAGATATTCAATCTATATTAAAATGTGCTTGGAGACCAAATTTTACATTTTTTGAAATTTGTTTACTATTTATTAAGCTGGTTTGAAAACCGCTGTTTTTCAATGCTGTAGAAATTTAGTAAAGACAGCTGTTTTCAAACCATCTTAATAAATAGTAAAAAAGTTCCAAAAAATGTAAAATTTGGTCTCCAAGTATATTTTAATATAGATTGAATATCTAACGGTTTGGATCGACTGTTGGACTTTGAAAATTGGAGAACCGAATCGTTTGTTCCTGAGTCCAGGAACAAACGTTTGTACATTAGCCACTCGAGTAGAACTAGGGTGTTCTTAAGTTCACCAAGTCCCTTTGTTAACTCAACTCTAAAATCTATCGGATTGGTTTCAAAGAAAAATCCGAACCGTTGAAATCCTTCTACCTTACGAATGATGTGTCTACAAGTGAAAATTTTAAACTTTCAAATTAATTTAGTATAAAGTCAAGCGGTCAAAACTAAAAGGTTTATATATTAATTTTAATGCATTCATTTTTTGAACGTTTTTTGACACTTGACTTCATACAATATTAATTTCAAAATTTAAATTTTTTGCATGTAGATGTATCACTCGTAAGGTAGAAGGGTTTCAACGGTTTGGATTCTTCGTTTGAAGCCAATCCGAAAGATTTTAGAGTTGAGTTCTACTCTTAGCCACTCTCTTATATGTTATCTAAAAGTGCTTAATTTTATTCTATTTGCTTTTATTTTTTATTTTAGCGTGATATCGTAAATTGTCGAAATTCTTATTCATCACACTAGTACAAAAAACCCTTTCACTGACTGTTCAAATACCCCTACACCGACTGTTATAGCGGCGTCAGTAAATCCGGCGCCAGTGTTAGGTTACCTTTTACTGACGCTTTAAAAACAGTCAGTGTTGAACACCAACACTGACGCTCTAAAAATTAAAGTAGGTGGTGGCAATGACAAAGGTAGAGGAGGCAATGGGGTGCAATTTAGACGCACTGGAATTGGTGATGTGTGGCGGTGCGCCGCTGAGCACGGTGGTGGCTAAGCAATTTCGCGAGAGGTATCCACACGTTCTGCTTGCAAAGGTAATTAATAACAACTTTATTATCATTATTTTTATTGTTTTTGATAAAAGTGGGAGTATTGAAAGTTTGAAACCATGGAAGTAATCAAGTAATACAACTTTATTAATTAATTAATCAAGTAATTAGTTAAAAAATACTAATAAAAAATTATATTAATGTTCGGTTCTGTATGTAATTTAAAGGAGACGTTCTACTGTCAGCTTATGTGTTTTATTTTTATACCGTTCTTTATTCTATTTCCTTTTCGTCAATTCGTCTGATCTGTTTCTTTGAAGATGTCGTGCTCATTTCTTTAAAGAGGGGGCGGTGAAAGCTCACGTGACTAACCATAGGGGTTGATATTTAACTTTGTTATCGATTATTATACCTGGGAGATTGGAATTTTGGGGGAAGTGGTTAACTCAGTAAGGAATAGAAGGAAAAAAGAATGATACAAATGATCTCTTAAGCAACCCATTTTTCATTTTTGCTCGTTAAAATTTGAAAAATATCATTTTTGTTCCACATTAGTCCCTTGATTACAACTGGTCAAAGAAATTAATAAAAAATTAAGTTAACAATTATGCCATGATAAGATGCATGTCGATGCAATTTTTAATTGAGGAATAGTGGATATTTCCACCGATTTCATTAGAAATCATATGAACCTGATTGGGACCTAAAATAGGTACCAGAATCAAGGCATAAGAGTTATTTACATCAAAATTACAAAAGGTCAAGAGAACTATCTAGAACAACTGAAAGAACAGATACTAGACTAAGCAATCACAATAAGAACAGTCCAGAGCCTATATCAGCTAAAAACATAATTATATCAAAAGAACCTAATAAACTATAACAACATCTGGAGATTACTCGAATTCCTCCCAATCAATATCATCTCCATCATTCAATTCTATGCCAGACATTTGATTTTGGGGGCTGCCGGCACCAGAAACCCGAATAGAGATTTCCTCTGAACTCCCCCTGTTTAATGACAGTAGAAGATCCACTGCCTGGGATGTCCGGGCTGCTGGACTCTACTGCTAGAATTAAATCTGGGAGATCCTTAACATCAAAAGGAATCATTAGGCTTAACTTAAGTAAAGAAATAATCTTAGCCCCAATTGCCTTAATAGAGAGAGAAGTAGAATCCTTAAAGCAAACTCTATTTCTCTCTAACCATATAGTCCAAAGAACAGCAGCACGTAACAATTCTACTAACAATCTATCTTTTAAAGGAATAGATGCATCAAGCAACCATAAGTCTTCTAAAGAATTACAATCAAAAGAGAAGTTATTATAAGAGGCTATCCAGTTCCATATTAATCTAATATAAGAGCAATGAATAAATAAATAGTTTGTACTTTCAGATTGGGTACAGAATAAACAGGAGGTGTCACCAGGCCATCCTTTTGTAGCTAGATTAGATTTGGTAAGAATTTTATCCTTTCTAACTAACCACAAAAAGATTTTGATTTTCAAAGGGATGTGTGCTTGCCAGATAGTAGTATATTCCTTATTAGGCATACCACCATACTCTAACCATTTATAAAAAGAGTGAACATTAAAATGGTCATCATTAGACCATCTCCAAATCAATTTATATTCAATCTGATCTGAAAGAGTAAAGTGTTGAAATCTATGTTGTAAAGCTAACCATTCTACTAAATATATACCAGTTAATTGCCTTGTAAAAGATAATTGCAAAGAGGAAGCTGCAAAGACCTCAGCTACTGAAATAAATCTATGATTAACTATTGAAAATAGGTTGGGGTACTGATATTGTAAAGCATGTTCTGTACACCATCTGTCTAACAAAAAAGAAGTAGATATGCCATTACCAATTTCTTTATTGAGGCCTAAGTTAATAACAACATGGTCTTTAAGAATTGATTTCCAAAAAGGAGAACAAACAGTGATAGAAGTCTTATTACCATACTTAGAATAATATCTTTCCATCTACCCTTGACTGAATTATCCAAAAATCTGATGCACCATTTAGCTAACAATGCTTTGTTCATTAATTTGAGATCTAGAATGCCTAATCCACCTTGATCTTTACTCTTACAGACCCTATCCCAAGCAGCCAAGGAATATTTCTTCCTAGTTGAATTGCCTCCATGCCATAGAAATTTTCTTCTAATTTTATCTATTTTATGTCTAATTTTAGCTGGCATTCTATAAATTGACAGCCAATACAAAGGTATGGCTGAGAGGAACGAATTTAGGAGTGTTACTCTGCCCCCCAATGATAATAAAGAACTTTTCCAGCTTTGCAATCTTTTTTCTATCTTATCTATTAATAATTGCCAATCTACATCTGTTAAGGATTTATTATTAATAGGGACTCCTAAGTAAGTAAGAGGAAGAGCAACTACTTTACAATCTAAAATAGAGGCTAAAGTATTACTATCATTATCAGTCAAGTTAAGGGGGTACATTTCACTTTTCTCATAGTTGATTTTGAGGCCTGAGGCATTCTCAAATGCTAAAAGAATCCATTTGATATTAGTCAACAATTTTTAATTAATATATTATGGCATAAATGTCAATTATAGTATCTATTAAATATATTATGGCATTAATCTCTGGATATACTGTCAATCTTCATGTCATATGTACTACGTGTGCAACTACATCTATACTATTTTCATTGCTAGCACGGCAACCTATAGCTAAAGTAATGTTATGAATATATATAAAAATTAACTTCTTTAGTGAATGTTAAAGATAAAAAGCAATTTGATAAGATTAGAAATTGTAAAGATTAAAATTATACTTTTGAAACTTAAATGAGAAATGATTAACACTTCAAGCATCATATGTAATTTATAATATTTTTGATTTAGATTAAAGCTAATAGATATCAATAATTAATACGCATATTGGTCTGTACTACAGATCAATATTTTTGTTTCTAAAGTCCAAATAGTCAATCGTTCAATGTGATCTTTATGTGAAAATATACTTGCAAACTAATTTTTACATTTTTTTTAGAATTTTTAACTATTTTTTAGATAGATAGAAAACCACTACTTTTAAATGCTCTAGAATTTTTAAATCAAGTGATATTCTACCTATCTCAAAAAATAGTAAAAAGATTCCTAAAAAATTAAATTTGATCTCCAAGTACACTTTTATATGAGATTATGTTGTATGATCCAGATCAATTGTTTGAACTTTGAAAATAATAATATTGATTCTTAGTACGGATCATTATGCGCTATGAATGATACCATGCATAGCCTCAATCATTGATCTTTCTAATTGCAAAATGTAGTTTTGTTATTTCTTGGTGGGAGGAGCTATTTTGAGTGCACAAATTTAATTTTAGGTGTTAACACAATTTGTTGCTTTAATACTAAACTTACTCTCGATCAGAGGTGGAGTCACGTTAGGGCAGGAGTTGGTGGTTTTGAAAATCAAGTTCCTAGGTATTGAAAATAAAGGCTATACATTTTGACAGAGCAGATTTTAATTTATTCAGGGAAAAAATCATGTACATAGTTATTTTGACTATACTGCTCATGCCCTGTATGAATTAAAAACAACTTTGTCAAAATATGTACAAAAAATAAAGCATAGACCCATATGTATATATGTGGGCTTTTGCCTAAATTTAATCTTCCTGACCCTGCAACCAAAATTTATTTACACAGTTCAATTATAGATTTTTTTTTTCCCTCACCTATGTGAAATAGCCCTCACCTATGTGAAATAGCCCAACTTTAATTCTCTTTCTCCCTCTTCTTTCTTCTCCGTCTGCGCCTTCGTCTATCATAAACATAGGATCCATATTCTCTCCGGTACCGTAAAAGATTCCATTCACTTTACGGTTTGAGATTAACTCCCAGCCGGTTTGGGATTCGGGCTGACAGAGGAGACAGTATTATTGGGCTTTGAGATTCGTGCCAAGTTAAAAAGAACGGTCCAGATCAAGTAATTGTAAAAGATTCCCTATTACGGTACCGGGGTGATGTGAATTCCATAAATATAACATGATTCTCTCCCGACTCTGTGCGGACTGCACCTCTGCTTGCGTCCCTGCGGCTTTCCACTCCTGCAGCTCTCCATTATTTTGTAAAGATCACAACTAAGATTTGAGAATTTTTTTTGTTGTTATCTATATATACAAAATTAAACAAGCAAAATTCGACAATCTTTACTAACATTCTATTATTTTTTTCTATTACAATATAATAATATAGAACCATAATAAAATAGAACCTGAGATGAGATTGTTAATTTTCATTAGTACAAGAATAAATTGAATTTATATAATCATACTATATGGATTGCCTTAAAGAGTATGTAGCAACACAATCATTCTAAGTGCTGAAATATTTTTTTTCTTGAGAGTGAAATGTAGAACATGTTGAGAGAAAATTTCTTATTAGTTATTAAAATTTTGTATTAATGTTTTTCTTTTCTTAATGTATTCATTAAGATTAGTCAATAAATCACGATCAAAACATTACTTATCCATTTGATCGAAAAAATGTTAACAAAAACAATAAAAATAGTCAAAATTTTGCAAGTTCCAGTACGTACAATTTCATGTTTGTATTGTTATTTTTTCGCTAATAAAAAAAATATTTTTAATATGAATAAAACAGATTCCAAATTTATGATACCTCCTTTAAAAAAATGATCTCTACTTCTTTAGATAATGCTACATTGATTTCGCACAATCACCTGACGTAAAAAAGAAGAGTATTGAATAGGAATCCTTTTTGTATGATTAAATGATTAAAAAATATTCTTCTGCAAAATAACACTTTCCTTTCTTGGTTGGTTGGGTGAAGGAAAAAATAAAAGATATTTACTGCCTACCAAATTAGAGGAGCAACGTATCTTCCATTTAATAAATAGATATTTACACCTACCAAACAAGATAAGAGCAACGTACGTATCTTCCATTCAAATGAGGATACAAAATTAAAATTAAATTGACAATATATTGACGTGTATATAAAAAGCTTACACAATTTCATCTATTAGACAATTATTTTATCACACATATATTAGCTTCAGACTATTTGAAAATTCAAATCATGTGATAATAAGCAATAAAAATATACATCAAGTTAATCTATCAGCCTCTATAGTCATTTATACAACACTGTATTGATTATGCATATTATGTTGTTTGTTGCCTTGTTGGACTTCAAATTAGAATTTTGTAAAGAACTAATTGTGGAATGACCATTTTATTCAAATCCATTCTCATTAAGATAATGTTCGGTTTGTTTGATGAGTTTAATTTGTGTGAGAATTTGTGAGAATTCGAATTCAGTGGGATTGTTCGGAGGCTCAATTTTTTCCCCATGTATTTTCATTCTTTGTCACAAACTCAACTACTAATAAGCTAAAATCATAGAAGATAAAAAAAACACACAATCTGAATAAATATTTATTTTTTCAACATTCTCTCTCCAGGTGAGTTGGTTTCTTCTCTCTCCCTCCACCAACCGTTTTGTCTCTCTTTCTCTTTATCCTCATACACACAAGTTACCTTTTATATATAAGAATCCTGACTCTATATAAATTTCTATTGTGAGACTAACCACATATGGTCCGGATTCAAACCATTTTTTTCATAGAAATTACATAAAAATTAAAGTAGGTGAGATCACATATATATTTTTTTATTTGTGGGTCCAGTTTTTACTAATCACATATGGTCCGGATTCAAACAATTTTTTTAAGAGAAATTACATAGAAATTAAAGTAGGTGAGATCACATATATATTTTTAATTTATGGGTCCGGATCTTATTGAAGAAAATTCAAATGATGTGATAATAAGCAATAAAAATATACATCAAGTTAATCTATCAGCCTCTATAGTCATTTATACAACACGGTATTGATTATGCATATTATGTTGTTTGTTGCCTTGTTGGACTTCAAATTTAGAATTTTGTAAAGAACTAATTGTGGAATGACCATTTTATTCAAATCCATTCTCATTAAGATCATGTTCGGTTTGTTTGATGAGTTTGTGTGAGAATTTGTGAGAATTCGAATTCAGTGGAATTGTTCGGAGGCTCAATTTCACCCATGTATTTCCATTCTTTGTCACAAACCCACCTACTAATAAGATAAAAAAACACACAATCTGAATAAATATTTATTTTTCCAACATTCGCTCTCCACGTGAGTTGGTTTCTTCTCTCTCCCTCCACCAACCGTTTTGTCTCTCTTTATCTTTATCCTCATACACACAAGTTACCTTTTATATATAAGAATCCTAACTCTATATAAATTTCTATTGTGAGACTAATCAAATATGGTCCGGATTCAAACAATCTTTTTTAAGATAAATTACATAGAAATTAAAGTAGGTGAGAACACACACACACACACACATATATATATATATATATATATATATATATATATATATATATTTTTTGTGGGTCCGGATCTCATTGATGGGATTTTAAGTTGGCTTAAAAGAAGAATTTCAATTTTTTTTTAAAGCAACCAAGGACCGAATCTTATTTAGATGTATCTAAACCTACTCTAAAGCATTAACTAGACATTTCATACCTCCTATGATATCGTAATCAAAGTGGATTAGTCGGCCTTCTTGTTTCTTGATCTACCTCCAAACAACAAATAGATGATGCCTCTCTTAGTATCCACCTAGGATTAATTAGAAAAATAATTTTCTTCTTGCTAGAGAATACTATTTGTTATTGCTCCTTAATCAAGGTTTCTACCCTTCAATAAAACACTTTTATTATAGTAGAAATTGTACTCAATACATGCGAAATAAGTGGATTAAGAGAAGAGAAATTTCAGCGGCTTGGAGAGGAAGACATAAAATTTTTGTGCACAATTGGAGAGAAAATAATTAGTATTTAAGGAACATCTTTAGGGTTTCCCACTAATTAAAAAAGGCTAGAATGTTCTTAAACTAATTGTATTTATCTCCATTTTCTCCATTTCTCTTTAATTTTGAATTTAAAAAATTAATTGACAATTATGGCTGCCAACTTTCTTTCTCTCTTATTCAAAATTAATCCAACTTTTAGTATCATATGATGAATAGAATAAATTAAACTATAACAATTATAATTAATTATTCGACCACCATATTCATATCACATATGACATACTAAAATAATTTATCTAATTAAGAACCTATTTTGGGGTGACCCAAGAGAATCTATGTCATGTTGGTAATAGAATTAAAACATTTTAATTATATAAATCACAAGCGGCATCTAGAATACATTGTGATTACCCAATTGACACAAATGATATGCACAATACAATACCACGATCCAATATAAAATAAATGTATATTCGTGTTAATTCTTATGTCTCATGATATCATGAATAAATTAAAGGTAGGAATGTGTCATCCAAACAAAATGTTAAAGTGCTAAGGAGCTCTAAGGAGGCTTAATATGCCCCTGCCGAACGCCCACTAAGTTTTAAGGAAACTAAATCCTTACAGCTGAACATGTTAAGAATATGAAGAAAGTTATATCTGTCTTAACTTCAGTGGGGCTTGTGGGACTAACTATCATCCAGATCCGGCTATTCTATTTTTTATTTTGACTTTTAAGTTTTAAATTTTGAGTTATTAAAGTTTTTAAAATGGAGGCATGGTGGAGGCACAAAAAATGGAGGCATTTGAACCCTCCTCTATATTCATATACATATATTATATATACATATATTATATTATATACGAGTCCGGCTAATATGACATTGGTGTCATTTCAGCCTATATAACACCAACTCCAAAATCTATCGGATCGACTTCAAACGGTGAATCCAACCGTTCAAACTGGTTTACTTTATGAGTGATGCGTTTACATGCAAAAAAAAAAATTTCTAGTTATTTTAGTACCAAATCAAGCGGTCAAAAATGTTCAAAAATGAATGGATTAAAATTAACTTAAAAACTCACATATTTGACCGCTTGACTTGATACTAAATAAATTCGAAAAATTATAAATTTTGCATGTAAACACACAACTAATGAAATAGAACGGTTTGAACGGTTGGATTCACCATTTGAAGTCGATCCGATAAATTTTGGAGTTGGTGTTATATAGGCTGAAATGACACCAATGTCAAACTAGCCGGACTCATTATATACATGTATTATATTATATATTACATATATATACATGTATTATATTATATATACATATACATATATTATATTATATATTACATATATATACATGTATTATATTATATATACATATACATATATTATATTATATACATGTATTATGTTATATTATATTATATATACATATATTATAAAAATAAAAGAGTTTATAAAAAAAAACCCAAACGACGTTTATAAACAAAATACCGATCGTTGTATGCCTACCGTTGAACGAAAACTTAAACTGAATTTTTTAGGCACTAAACAACGTTTTTTTGAAATTCTGATGCTTTGGATGCAACGATGCCCGGAGTTCCACCGGGCAAAATCGGATCCGTCTAGTCCCCCCCTTTCCGAAAAGTGGTCATATGCCCAAATCCGACTTTCCTAGCCAAAGTTATGGCTGTTTAAAGTTTTTTCGAAAGCTGAACTTTGAAAATTCATAACTAACCGTAGAAAAATCCAATTAAAATGAAATTGTGTCAATTCTGTGTATTTCCAAATAAAATGAAATTTTTGTACTAGTAATTTAAACGGTTCCGATCGACCCACGGACGACATATTCCCGTGCGTCTTCATTAACTCACGAAACAAGAGTTTATGTTTCATGTTCATGCATAGAAGATGTGAGTCATATATGCAACATGCATGTAATGCTATATAATTTAATGTGTCAAAATTATTTAACAATTTATTTTTAAATATACAATTTAAATTTACAAAATTCTAAGTTTCTAATTAACATATTTTTATTTTGTTTAACATAAATTTAATTATCATATTATTTATTTATGTACGTACTTCCTTAACAACTAATCAAAGTTTAAAAATATATTATAAATTTGGAAGACTTAATCGTATTGTAAAATATCCACAAATTACTTGATTGGATTCCCTTATAAAATTTGTCAACTGACGCAAAATCCCGGTTGAAATCACATTTCATATAACTTGTGATTTTCTTTAGGATTCTATGTCTTCTTGCATTATCTTGTAATTATTAAATTCGTATTTGTAACAACTTGAAAGATTTTAAGTTTTAACTTGATTTTATTAAATAAATAAATTAATGTATTACATGTGTTCAATGAAATGTTCAAACCAAAATAATATATTTTTAATTATGATATTTGAAAAAAAAAACAATTAAGGAAAAAATGTAAAATAGAATGAAAAATGAAACAAACAAAATATGAAAAATAAATATAATTGTTAAATAAAATTCACATAATAAACATAAATTATTATTTTTAAATAAAATTCAACCCTAATAAATTATTTATAAATGTACAAATAAAATTATCTAAAATTTCACATAGTTTATTTCTCTGTGCGCGTGGTTTCCTCAACGTGGTGTTTAATTTGTCACATCCTCGCAGGATAGATACGATATACTTTGATTATATTAACAACACTGCCCGTAAGACAATATTATATAGTATATAAAATAAATGGAGATTGTACTGCTAAATTTTTATATAAACAGTTAGTGTTAGTTATCAACACTGACGGTTTTTAAAAAACAATCAGTGTTGAACACCAACACTGACTGTTTTTACAGCGTCAGTCTTGGTGGTCAACACTGACGCTTTAAAAACAGTCAGTGTTGGTGTTCAACACTGACGGTTTATAAAAACAGTCAGTGTTGGTGTTCAACACTGACGCTTTAAAAACAGTCAGTGTTGGTGCTCAACACTGACGATTTTTAATAAATAGTCAGTGTTAGTTATCTAAAATAAATGGAGATTGTACTGCTAATTTTTTATATAAACAGTCAGTGTTAGTTATCAACACTGACGGTTTTTAAAAACAGTCAGTGTTGAACACCAACACTAACTGTTTTTAAAGGGTCAGTCTTGGTGGTCAACACTGACGCTTTAAAAACATTCAGTGTTGGTGTTCAACACTGACGGTTTATAAAAACAGTCAGTGTTGGTGTTCAACACTGACGCTTTAAAAACAGTCAGTGTTGGTGCTCAACACTGACGATTTTTAATAAATAGTCAGTGTTGGTTATCAACACTGACTGTTTTTAAAGCGTCAGTGTTTGAAAACCGTCAGTGTTGACAACCAACACTGACTGTTTTGTTTTAAAACCGTCGGTGTTGATAACCAACACTGACTGTTTTTAAAGCGTCAGTGTTTAGCAACAACGCTGACTATTATTGAATAAAAGGGTCAGTGTAGTATGAGGAACACTGACGCTTCCCTTAAAACAGTCGGTGGTTAAGGGTCGGTGAAGGGGTTTTTTGTACTAGTGTCATATTCGGCTTGTATATTGATGCGGATATAATTATGAACTTTGCCATCTTTTAATATCCGTATTAATTAAAAAAAAAAAAGAACGAATATTATTTTAGAATCATCTACTTTATCTTCCGTTTTCATCATATATGTATTTATTCGCTGGGGACAAATCTTTGAGCTCAGGTTCAGTAATCAGTACACACTTATTAAAGTACGTAAGGGCACACTGCAATTAATAATAATATTATTTTGATCTCTACAACAACACCGGATCTTATTAACAACTCCAGATCTTATTAATAAATAGGATTATAACTCATCTTATATTTCTTCATCATGACCCTACCAAGAATGCAATAATTAATTAATAATTACTTGATTGCTTAGAAAATTAACTAAACAAATTGATAAATTATTATGTACAAAATGGATGCACATCTAGAAAAGTTAAATAACCAAGTCCCAATTTATTTTATTAGAATAGTCAAATTTCACTTTATTTTAAAAATAGTCAATTCGAATAATACAAAAAATGAGATTCAATTCTCTATTCTAACTATTCAAATCCAACAAACATAAAACAAGTTATTCCAAATAACCTAATCTAAAAATAACATATTCTCACTCCATCCAAACAATTATTGGTTAGAAGCTCCGGCTCCATGCAATCCTGCCCTGATCATTGGCCCCTTTCATATCAAAGTCTCCCCAGATCTAGAAAAATTACTAGGTAGGAATCAAGGGAAAAAAGGACGCTTATCAATTGATTCTGCCTGTGTATATATGATCTGATCATAATGGTTTAGTTAGGCTCTTATATTGGAAATTCAAGATGAAGTTTTAAAATAAATTGAGATTTAATTTGAGAAGTGTGCGAGTGTGGTAGATATATGCGTCCATCGGATTTTGACGACAATGACAATGATATTGATGATGATATACAGTATATATTCTCAAATCTCAATAGTAACTTGGTCATGATTTATTAAAAGAATTACGATATATAAGACCGCATGCATTATAATTGAGAGAGAAAAAATAATACCTCTTGATTTGCTAAGGATGATGGATGGATTATTGGATGGTATTCACTAATCTATAAAGACTCAATGTAAATAACAAACATGTGTGCACTGGCACTGCTATCTATATCATGACATTAATATCAATACCAGTGAGCCCTGCCTGCTATGAGCCCAAGAAACCTAGTTATATATAAATAAGAAAGTACTGGCCTAAATATATTTTATATATTGCCTCATCCTAATTTTTTAATTTCACTTCCCTTGAAGCAAGAAATAGAAATTAATCCATCTTTGGATTAAGAGCCTGTAAACTGGATACTCTTTGGATTAGAGTTCATCAATATTATATGATTCCCATAAGTCTCACCTTAATTAATGTGTCAATTAATGATCAACGCAATTTAAGTGTGATTAAGCTGTGAATTAGTGAAAACGTGAATATAAGGCACCCATTAGTCCATTACATTACACAGTTCAACATATATAGTTACGTGCGATTGGAAACATGGATCCTAATTGGGCGGCGGATATCATGAAGAGAAAAGAAAGGCTCCATGAATCTGGGTTATTGGGTTGGTTTGTTAAGGGCCCCACGTTATGGACACCCACAATTTTCATTCGACCCATTTTTTTTACCATTGGTGAATTCGAATTCACATCACCTCAGCTTACCTGACTCAAGTAAATTATGATCTGACATTTTTTTTAATATGACACGAATTTAACAGGCCCCCTATGGTCTCTATAGACACCGGATTGAGTTTGGCCCTGATAGAATTAATCTAGGCCGTCCGTTTCAATTTGCTTGACTCAGGTACCTGGAAGGATTCGGATCCAAGTGAATTCATATCAGCTGAGGTAACTCAAATTTTGAATTTAGATTCGGACCGTTCGATTTTTGTCCCAATCAATTTTTGTTATTAAGTAAAAATAATAATCTGTAAATTAACGCACGAAGCTATTTTTTATCAACAAATTTTATGTGTTTATGTTACTTTTTTGTTTATCTCAGTCAGGATGAATTAATAAATTTTTTTTTTTTATTTAGACATATCGCAAGTAAATTTAAATAAGATGATGGATGGATTATTGGATGTATTCACTAATCTATAAAGACTCAATGTAAATAACAAACATGTGTTTATCTCAGTCAGGATGAATTAATAAAAAATATATTTTTTATTTAGACATATCACAAGTAAATTTAAATAAGAAAATTTTATATTTTCAATTTAAAATTTTAAAGGAATATACACATACCCAAATCCGACTTAATTCTTGGTCTATATAAAGCCTCTGTAACTTTTGTTTAATATAAATGTTGACAAACTTTTTGGTATTAATTTTTTGTTAACAAGCTAGGGACAAGTAAACAAGTAATTGTTTACTCCCTTTAACGATTTTGAACAGCAGACATGGATCCCTCCTACACAGACGAGGCGGTGGCTTGCATGGCAAGTAGAGGGCCCACTTACTATTTGCTGTTATTTTCTGTTTTGAAACACAAGCACTAGCCACTACCTAATCTCACACCGGCATCGCACACCACCGACCTATCAACCGCTCTTGATTATCCTTTTCAAGTCAAGGTCACCGCCAAGTGGGACCCACCTGTCATGCCCAAAGGCACATGACTGGTGACATGATACAAATTTTAGTTCCGTCACAGGTAATCCATATGCTTTGAACATTCCCAAATCCCGTGTTCCCAGTCGCCTAGAATTGCAAAATAAAATGATTTATTACTGCATGAGGCTAAGTTAGATATTGTAGTTAAGAATTGCCTAGAATTTTATCCCGATAGGGTAAGCATTTTGTAAGATCAGTGTTTTATCAGGATTCTACTGAAAGAATTGTAGATGTATTCTTTCCTCTATTTATACCAAGTCAAACTTAGAAAAAACATGAGAACGTTCCCTCTTCTTTCCATGTCAGCGTTTCTGCCTTTTTTTTTTTCTTTTACTTCAAATTTGACTAATCAAAATCCTACCAACAAATCCATTATAAATTACAAACCCTCTTCTTTCACCACTCTCTCATTCATTCTCACCTTTGCATCTTCCAATTCTCTCTTTCTTCAAGACACAAAAGATCTTTTGCTTTTTTTTTTTTTTAAATTTCTCTCTGTAACATATACAATACACTTTCCTCTTCTTTCATCTCTCATGGAAGTTAAAAGAAATCTCCACGGTGCTTTCACCTTCCTTTTACTTGTCCTTGTATTCTCCCAGCTATGCAATGCAAGACCGCTCAAGGAGGTCAAAGACAAAGAGGCACAGCCTTGTGAAATGGACAAGACCAATAGAATGGAGAGATCGACACCCGGTGAGAAATTAGCCGATAGGTATGGTCCCTTGGTGCTCAACATGCTCCCGAGAGGCAGCCCGGTACCACCTTCTGGTCCTAGTGGTGGTAACAACAGTTTACCATGACCACTTGCAAGGGGAAGTGTTATGAATATAATGGATGGTCCATTCATGTTGTAACTCTCAATATTAATCCTCATTTACTTCCCCACTACCCCACTACCATTGGAATTTATATCCCACTAGTATTTGGAATTTAATCTCTTATTTATTATCGTAATGGCTTTTCATTTACAATTTGTGCCCTATAAATAGAAGCATTGTAATCTTATATTGTACACATGAGAAATATATGAATAAAGAGATTGTCATCTTTTATGTGTTCTCTATCTTGTTTATTATTCTTTGTCTTTATTTTATAACATGTTATCAGCACGAGAGCTCTACTAGTTGAAGATTCGAGGTAACTTCGATATTTCTTTATTTCAATATATATCATTTGTTTAAATGATACTTCTAATTAGTAATTGCAAAATGAAATAAGATGATTTATTATATGTACTTGAGAAATCAATTTTTTTGTTTTTACATTATGGCGTGTCTTTGTCAAATGGCCCAAAGACCAATCTATTATTTTATATTATGTTATAATTATATTGTGTTAAATATAAAGTTCAAATGGTCCGAAGACCAACTTTTTAAATTTGAGATAAATTGGAGATGAACCGATTGATTTTTAATTTGAGATAAATTGTCAACTTTATCAAATGGCCCGAAGCCATTTATTAATTATAAATTCTCAATTTTATCAAATGACCCGAAGTCATATGTTAATCATAAGTTCTTAATTTATCAAATGGCCTGAAGCCATCTGTTAATCATAAATTTTATAATGTGAAATTTAGATTTGATTCATAATAATTTAATCTTTTTGAAAAAGATTTATATGATGTGCAAATTTTGTATGATGTTCATTTTGTTATTTTTTTTTTCAATAATTTAATCTTCTCGAAAAAGATTAAAATATATTAAGAAGGTCTTCCTGAAGAAGATTTCAAAAAATATTAAGAAGTTCTTCTTGAAGAAATTGTTCAAGAAATTGTACATCATATGATAAGAAATTGTTCTCTAAAAATAAAAAATAAAAAAATAAAAAAATAATGAACAAAACAAATGAGAAAAGTGACATAATAGAGAATTCATACTATCATTGTGGTGGTAAAACTCATTGGTCACGTACCCGTCGTACGCCGACGTAACTGTTGTATACTAAAACATATTTTTGACCTATGTCAAGCATCATAAACAAAAATAAGAAAAAAAAAATCGAGACATTTTTTTTTGTGTTCATTATTTTTAGATAAATGTCTAAACTTATCACATATGATACTGTAATTTATATTGCATTTGTATATTAATGGCATTCATCTTTGCTTATTTATTTAGTTTTATTTTACTTGATGTTTCTTATCTCAGTTTTTTTTAAGAAAAAGAATAACTGAAATTTTTTTTCAAAATAGTCTTATTTAAATAAAATATATTAATATTTTGATTATATTTCTTCTTAACTATTTTTCTGTAAGATATTTATAAATATTAAAAAAAATTAACTTAAACAATATAACATCTGTAATAAAAGACTTTGTATATGCACTATGAAATAAGATTCGAATATATGATAGTGATATATATAGTATGATTGATTAAAGATTTTGTATAGTTGGCACTCTTAAAAAAAAAATATACAAAGGAAAATACCAATTTTATATTTCTGTTTCGATCATTTAAATTCAGATTCATTATTATTAATGTGTCGGTGTTGTACTATCATTTATTATAAGATAATACTTGTACTCACTAATTCTAATTTACAATAACCATAAGTATGGTTTACCAAAAGAGAAATGCATAAACATGTACGTTTTTACTTCTATATTTGTATATATGACAATCTATTAATGAGCATAAATGATGGAAAATTTAATAGAAGGCTCTGGAAGAGCAACATTGTTGTTACATGGATGAACTCAACTTTATATTGACGATGCATTATATTCTTCTAAGTCTCAAAGAAATTTATTAAGTTTAAAGGATATCCGCCAAAATGGATACCATGTTGACACAACTGATGAAGAAAATGTTGAATATCTTTATATAACTAGCAAAATCTCAGATAAAAAATGCATATTGGAAAAATTGTCTATGTTTTCCTCCAGTTTGTATTACATATATATTAGTGCAATTGAAGCACATGTGATTGTAAACCTGAAGTTTACAAAATTAAAATATGTTCATAGCTTGGCATGACCGGTTGGGCCATTCCGGATCAATAATGATGCGAAAAATAATAGATAATGAATGTGGACATTCATTAAAGAACCAGAAGATTCTTTAATCTTATGAAGTTTTATTTGTTAATTTCATTTCTAGAACGTATACAAGATGATATTTGTAGACCAATATATCCACCATGTGAATCATTTAGATATTTTATGGTTACAATTGATGCATCAATAGTATGGTCACATTATCAACTCACAACTTGACGTTTGCAAGATTATTTGCTCAATTGATTTGATTAAGAGCATAATTTTATGATTATTCAATTAAGAAAATACGTCTAGACAATGTTGATGAATTTATTTCTCAGGCAATGCATGTCTATTAGAATTGATATTGTACATCCTATAGCTTATGTTCATGCACAAAATGAGAACTTGTTATTTTGCATGCAACAACACTAATTCGCATCATGCCAACAAGCTATTATAAAACTTCCCCTTTATAATTGGTTTTTGGTCACATACTTAATATTTCCCATATAAGATTTTCTGAATGTGCGATATATGTTATAATTGCTCCACCACAACGCGCTAAAATGGGACATCAAAGAAAGTTGGGAATTTATATTGAATTTGAATCTCCATATGTAATAAAGTATCTAGACCATTGATGGTAGATTTATTCACGGCTAGTTTTGCCGATTATCATTTTGATGAATTAATATTCCCAACCTTAGGGGGAGAAAAACAATCAGCTGGAAAAATATATTAGTTGGAATGAATTATCATTGTCTAATTTAGATCCTCATAAATAATGTGAACTAGATGTTTAAAAGATAATTCGTTTAGATTAGTTAATCAATCGCCAGACGCATTTACAAAGAAAGTGACCAAATCACATGTACCAGCTGCTAATACTCCAAATAAGGTCGATGTCCCTGTTAGACAAACTAATGAAATTATAACACACATGAAGCGTGAAAGACCAATCGGTTCCAAAGATAAAAATCCTCGAAGAAGAAAAGGAGCAAAGAATGAAAATGGTCAAGTCGAGGATATGATAATTTCAGATAAAACTCTAGAAGAGAATCAAATTATAAGTAATATTGGAGTTCCAGTAGAAACTCAGGTATCTGAAATTCATGAAAATAAAGAGATCTCGATAAATTATATTATGAATGGAATAAGATGGAACCGAGATGAAATTGATATCAATGATATTTGTATATAACATAGCGCTAAAAATAATGAATAATGAGGATCATGACTCGAAGTCTATTAAAGAATGTCGACAAAGAAATTATTGGCCAAAACGGAAAGGCGCAATTGAGGCAGAATTAAACTCTCTTGAAAAATGAAAAGTTTTTGGGCCTGTAGTCCCAATACCCGAAGGCATAAAGCCAGTAGGATACAAATGGGTATTTACGCGAAAGTGAAATGAGAAAGGTGAAATTGTGAGATATAAAGCTCGGCTTGTAGCCCAAGAATTTTCGCAAAGACCTGGAATTGATTATGAACAGACATACTCATATGTGGTTGATGCAACAACTTTTCGATACTTAATTAGTCTGGCAGTACATGAAGGGCTTGATTTGCGCCTAATGGATGTTGTTACAGCCTATTTATATGGCTCGCTTGATAATGATATATATATATATGAAAATCCCTGAAGGATTTAAGATACCGGAAGCATATAATTTAGGTTCTCAAAAACATTATTCAATTAAATTGAATAAATCTTTATATGGATTAAAGAAATTTGGACGCATCTGGTATAATCGTCTAAGTGAATATTTATTGAATCATGGATATAATAATGATACGATCTGTCCATGAAAAAAATATGGAAATAATTTTGTTATAATTGCAGTTTATGTTGACAATCTAAGTATCATTGGAACTCCTGAAGAAATTCCAAAAGCAATAAATTATTTAAAGGAATAATTTGAGATGAAAGATCTTGGGAGGACAAAATTTTGTCTTGGATTGCAAAATTTTTATGCATTAAGAAAATTATATTGCAAGAGTGTTGAAACAATTTTATATGGATAAAATCACATCCATTGAGCACTCTGATGGTTGTAAGATCATTAAATGTGAATAAATATCCATTGAGCATTTATGTATATTGCTGGACATACAATATCTGATATATCATTTGCTGTAAATTTATTAGCAAAATATAGTTCTTCTCCCACGCAAAGACATTAGAATGAAATTAAACATATACTTTGCTAACTCTGAGGAAATTTAGCAATACATGAAGCAAGTGGAGATTGTGTTTGGTTAATATCTATGATTCAACACATTCGTCAAACATGTGGTTTGTCTTCTGGAGAAATGATCCTGACGATCATATATGAAGATAATATTGCATATATTACTCAATTAAAGGAATGATACATTAAAGGAGATAAAACAAAACATATTTCACCAAAGTTATTTTTCACACATGATCTCCAAAAGAATAATGTTATTAATGTTCAGCAAATCCGTTCAAGTGAGAATCTAGCAGATTTATTCACTAAGACACTCCATACTTTAATATTTGAAAATGTGATCCGTAATATTGGAGTTGGTCGACTTAAAGATCTTGATTAATGTGTCATGAGGGGGAGTTAATATGCATTACATTTTCCTTTACCATGGTTTTTCCCACAGGGTTTTCCTGGTGAGGTTGTAGTTGCGTATTAAAAGAATAATGTACTCTTTTTTCTTCACTAGGTTTTTATCTCATAGGGTTTTTCCTAGTAAGGTTTTAATGAGGCATATTCTTATGAATGGACATCCAAGGGGGAGTGTTATGAATATAATGGATGGTCCATTCATGTTGAAACTCTCAATATTAATCCTCATTTACTTCCCCACTACCCCACTACCATTGGAATTTATATCCCACTAGTATTTGGAATTTAATCTCTTATTTATTATTGTAATGATTTTTCATTTACAATTTGTGGCCTATAAATAGAGGCATTGTAATCTTGTATTGTACACATGATAAATATATGAATAAAGAGATTGTCATCTTTTATGTGTTCTCTATCTTCTTTATTATTCTTTGTCTTTATTTTATAACATTAATTAATTTTTGGAGAAATGTACGACTTCAGACAGTTGTTAGCTGTTTTAAGATTTAAGTGTGGAGGTTTGAATTTCACTATGATCCTCATAAATATTGCTACTACACAAGCTCTGGAGCCTGGCTCAGTACTGCTCAGTGCAAATTTCAGATATTGTAAGAACATAACACTATATAAGTCCCAGGAGAAAAAAAAGAATGGAGAGATAATAATCCAATGAAGTGTCAGGAAGCCTTGCATTTTACTGTCCACCCTTTCTCTCTGAACTTCACCAAGCTGACCGATCAATAGTGCCAGCATAGGATCATGGTCCCAGTTCAGTTACCGTAGCAGATGCAGACCGGAAGACGGGAATTTAGATTCCCTAAAGTAACCCAAATTTTGAGTTTACATCTAGATTGTCTGACTAGGGCTGCTCATGAGCCGAATTGAGTCCGAGTTGCTAATTCATTTCCGAGTCAGAAACTCTAATTTGAAATCAACTCGCGAGCAACTCGAGTCGAAGCGAGTCGACTCGCGACTCATAATATAGTACATAGTGAGACAATCTAATTTAATTCTAACAAAAAAAATATTACATAGTTTATCAAAATAATACATAATTAAAGACAGTACATAATGAGACAATGACCAATACATTATTAAAAATTATGAAAATGTCAAAATAGTACATAATTAAAAATTATCAAACAGATAAAGTCTAACAAAACAATACCAAGTCTAATAAATTAACAAAACAAAAGAAATAGTGCACAATTTATCAAATTACCAAATATTGTGAGAAACAGGTATAAGGTTTGGGGACACAAAAGTTAGAAATATATTGATTAGGATTTGGTGTGAGTCCAACCGAGTTGATTCCGAATCGAGTTGGAGGTAACTTGGATTCGACTCATATATCAACCAAGTCAGTCAACTCGAGTCAGTTTCAACTGAGTTATTAGCGAGTTGAATCCGAATTGATTCCGAACTGAGTTTCGAGTCATGAGCTTTTTGCGCACCCCTAGTCTGATCTACTCTGGCATTGGTCCCCTGCATTTCACTTCGGACCAGATTGGTCCGAATTCTAATCCGACGGTCCGGATCCAAACTCAAATTTTGGATTACTTTTGGGGGTCCGGACCTGGGAGACAGAGTGACGGACTGTCCCCAACTGTAAAGTTGTTTCTTAGGTCAGATTTCTACTGGCATGTTATTTTTATTAATGAAGAGGAGTTCGAGTTTTTGTAAAGAGCATCAGATTTCTGCAGAATAGTATCTAAAATAATATTCTGATATAAATGCATGTTGAATCTTGTACAATTACAACTTATTATATTTATTTGAATTCTAACTTTCAAATCATGTTTGATCACAGAATGAAATTTTAATGATTTGCCGGTAATTTTGTATAATTGGGCCATAATGAAGCGCCATTTAGCCCAAAATGCTGCTTTTTGCTTTACGGGCTAATAATCATTAAGCCAGTACTGGCCCGAAATTCAAGTTCAAAACTAATATTTATAGTCCATCTAGTACAGATATGAAGCCGCATCAACCCGTAATTTTTCAGAAGGCATAGCAAAATTGTTACATGCCAGCAACTTGATTTTTTTATTTCCACAAATAATGCATTATGCCCTTAGATTGTATTGTATCTATGTTACTCGGATACTTCAATATAGGCTCCGTATCCGTATCGGACACATATCGGATACCGATACACGCCCGATACGGCACCGATACGTATCTGATATGCCAGCTGGCGTAACCTTATTCGGCCAGTTCGGTCGCCAATACGCTGTTGAAACAACTGGAAAAGGCTGGATACGTGTGGATACGGTGAACCGCTCCCGCACCCATGATCCGCGACCGTGAACCACGCCCGCACCCATGAGCCGCGCATACACCGGCCCTTTTTTTTCTGCCCTGCGTGAATCGAACTTGGAAAGTCCCAATCAGCGTTAAAACCTTAAAACCACTACACTACAGTTTCATTTGTGATATATTCTTACGTTAAGCCTTTAACTTTTTATACAAATTTGATTTAAGTTATGATTATCTAAATACAATATATAAAATAATAAAAAATAATATATATAATAGACGTATTATATCCTAAATTTTTGAAAATTACCGTATCGCCGTATCCGTATCGTATCCGATACGATACCCATACCTGTATCCATGCAACATAGTATTGTATTAATGCAGTACAATAAAAACAGAATAAACCAGACACAAAATCAGACGCTGTTATTTAAAATCAAATCAAACTGGTTATTTCAACAACAAAAAATCGAAAGAAATTTAGGTATATATCCGTTACAACTTCTTGATTTAAATATTTTTTCATTGAAAATTCAAAATTAGTTATTTCTCCATCTAAATTCACTTAAAATTTGTAAAATGTAGATAAAATTGGATTTTTTTTGCCGAAGCTTGTTTTGTAGCCAAAATATAGATAAAATTGGTAAAAAAAAAAAAATATGTAAGAAAACCATGTAGACAATCAAATTATCTACTAATTATATAATATAATATAAGCATTACAAATAGAATACACCTTTTATGCAAACTAGCTATAATTTAAGCATAAAAAGGCAAGATTATATTAGCAGCATAAATTTAGTGCAGAATTATCTTGGCAAGATATGTATTAAGTTTTTTTCTAGTTCAATTTATGTTTGCATAATTTGATTTTTCTTTTTTGTGATTTGAATCATAGATCACAAGTGCCAAGAAAAAAACGTAAAAATCCCCAAAGTTGGCTGAGTCAAACACTGTTCAACCGAGTTTTGATGAAAAATCGCTAGGACGCGAGACTCAGATGAAACTCAGATTGGACCCAACCAATACGAAGATATTAATCCATAGTACGGACCAATGTGCGCTATGCATAGTACCATAGCCAATTTAAACAACCAGCAGTCTAGGCATGGAAAGGAGATACCTCAGGTTTTTGCATAATTTTTTTATTTATGTGTTTATAATTTAAATTATATTTATGGGCTACAACACTTGAGTTAATTCAAATTTGTATAAATTTTATGTTCTTTCAATTGTTTGCAGGATAAAGAGCAGGTAGCATCTTCGCAACCCTCAACTCCTATCAAATAATCTTTTTTTTATTTTTATGTTTTTTTTCTTGATAGATCTAATGGACGAGGTTGTAGTTTAGATGGTATTGATGAAATATATCCTTGTTCTGGAGATGATTTAACAAATTGCATAGTGTTATTTAAAAGTTGTGTCAATTTGCGTTTTCTAACACTGCAGTTTTGACTTTGTACAGCTCACATGCTATAGAATCAAAACAGCATTGCATATGCTTAGTACGCTGCATGAAGATGAAACTGCTCTGTTAAGATATTAACACAGATTTGTGGTGGGTTTGTATTATCCTTGCATCTGATTTTTAACTATTCGTAATTAAATAATAATAACACAAGGCAAAACAATTAGCAGATCGAATCTAACAGGACTGAAAGTGCCCAAAATATTTTAACATTAAAATATCAGAAGTATCAAAGTGTTAAATTTTACATGATGGTTTATCATAACAAATTTTAAATTGGCTATTCAGAATCAGTAATTTGAAATTACTTTTGTAATTGGGATACTACTCTCCCAATTAGTTCAATACACAAATAATTACTTAATTGGGAGGTTGTGCCGTTAAAATCAGTATAAATAAACCCCAAATAGTGTTGTTATGTTGCCAAAATGTAATCAACCAAAATGTAACAATTTCTTATTTTCTGTTGGAATTTTGAAATTTTCTTTCTTGCTTGATTATTTCTGTTGAATCTATTTTCTCTGAGTTTTACATCTCAAATGGCCAAAAAGCATAAAGCATATTGCTTTGATAATAAAAGAGAAGCTTTAGCAAATTTTGTAAATAAAATAAAATCAAGATCCTTTTTATTATATTTGCATTTTTGCCCACCTAAATCAAAGGCATATCTAATCTAGAATAAATAAAGTGTTTTTATACATTCATAATAAAATCAAAATGATATTTAGCAAAAATATACAAAAGTCTATCAAAGTTTCATTCATTTTTACATATTATGGTTGAACTTATTGATCACCTTCTTCTTCTCACTTGCTATTAGACTACCATCTCGCATAATACTAATTAATCATAATTAAGTCATTGATGAACTTATTTAAATGATAAAGAATGTTGTAGACTTTGCACTCGTTGTTGCCTGATGAAACCCACAACATGGCCTTCAATTTGGGCCTCATTAACATTGATCATGGTCACGTGCTGATACGTGTCATGGACGTCTGAACAAACGCTCTCCAAGATCATGATCAACCTTGTCATGCGAACTTTTTTCTTTTTGATTGATTGATTTTTTAGGCAATGGTGGTGTGGATCAGAATAACCCTTAAATTTTGTATGAGTACAATAGAAATTTTTCTTTATTTTTTATTCTCATGCATGTGGTGTATAAGTTTCATTTGAATATCACTTGAAATTATTTTTAGCATGACTTTTCAATAGAATGTGTTTGGATTCATTTTCCCTGTCCAAAAACGAGTTATAAGCATATGTGGGCATATGCTTATAACTCATTTTTGCGTTTCCAATGTTCAAATGGTCAATCCGAACCGTTCATCTTGTTCTCCATATTAATATGTACTTGGAGACCAAATTTTACATTTTTCTGAATTGTTTTACTATTTATTAAGCCACTTGAAAATTGCTAATCATATGGTCCAGAATTTTGTTGCACTGTTTTTCCTGTTCATCCGGATTAGCAATTTTCAAAGTGGCTTAATAAATAGTAAAATAATTCAGAAAAATGTAAAATTTGGTCTCCAAGCACATATTAATATGGAGAACAAGATGAACGGTTCGGATCGACCATTTGAATATTGGAAACGCAAAAATGAGTTATAAGCATATGTGGGCATATGCTTATGGAAGTAGAATAGCCAACCTCTATATATATATATATATAATTTTTGCTTACGTTGATAATTTGTTCAAAATACACGTAGAATCATTAAGTTATCTCTTTCAGTATAATTGAAAAATGAAATTAAATAATAAACAATATTTAGTTTTCTCCAATAATATTTTGTCTAGTGAGAACAATAGAATAGTATTGGAAGAAAAATATATTGTTTTATCACATTTAGGTATCATATGAATGAAAATATTGCCAAGTATATAAATAAATAAGCACACCAAATATATATGTGATGACACCATAATCACAAAAAAATATGCTCATTCATTCAAAAAATATGTTATTCTATCATCTATATTATATTTAGAAGAGTCAAATGTCATATTTTGAAACGTAATATGTTGTGTACTCTAAATAAATATCAATAGTTATTCCTGTTCCATATGCTCTGACATGTTTGGTGAAATTTCCATAATTAAAAGGCTATGAGATATTTCTCATATTGCAGAAAGTACGCAGGAATGCACGATACTTTATATTTTGTACGGTCAATTACGCATGCAATTGTTCTAGTAAACCATTAATTGGACCAAAGAATATATACTTGCTATTGTTTCAAGTGCTTTCTGGCTTTTAAAGGAAGGACTGCCAGCAATAAATAGAGTCCATACTTTTTTGGAAAAAAATACAAGACTCACATACATATTTGAGAGCTGCATGATCTTTCTTGCATGTCAAGTTATGAACTTTTGACATCAAAATAAGAAATATAAACCTTTTGCCTCCTTGATTTATATATAAAACGCTGTTTTTCAGTGTTTCAGAATTGTCTAAAAACAACATTTCTGTAAAATATTTAATAAACAGTAAAACAATTCAAAATAATATAAAATTTGATCTCCAAATACATTTTAATACATAGATCATGTTGAATGGTATGGATCGACTGTTTGGACTTAAGATGTTGTTACTTACAAATGTTATAAGTGGATCCCTTCTTATATAAATTGTGGCTTGACTTGTAGTTACTTTCTTCTTCCAGCTCAAATATCAGGAAACACCAAGAATTTGTTACTCAGTTAGCATGTGATTATTAAAATATTTATTACTGTGAGCTTTCTAATTATACCTCTCATAATAAAAAACACCAAGAATTTGTTACTCAGCATGTGATTATTAAAATATTTATTACTGTGAGCTTTCTAATTATACCTCTCATAATAAAAACTTCTGTAAATTCCAATATTTATTCCTTTTTAAATGTCTCTTGTAAAAAAAAGGAACCTACATCTCTCCCGACTCCAGAGTGATGTGATCCATCACAATATGTGCCAGGTCCCTAATATTTTTCATAATTACAGCCTAATTATACTAAGACATTATTGTTTTAATTTTCCTTTACAACAATTTGTAGTAAAAAATCCAGCTCAACAGTAAAAAATCAAAAGGAGAAGAGGAAAGCATAAAGCACCCCATAAACAAGTGAAAATTGTCTCAGATTATTTGCTCCTGCTATACATTGCAAATTCATATAGATATGAGAAACCAAAAATGAAGATGGATCATACAATAAAGAACAAGCATATTTGTCTCAAATAAAGAACAAATTGTTTCTCCTATGTTTCAAGTACAATATTATATTAGCAAGCTCAACTCATTTCCACCAAATTTTCTTCTTCACATGTTACCCTCTGCTCCTCTACTAAGAAAATATTAAAAAAAAAAATCACTACTTTGGCATCATAGTATATCATACGTTTATTTCATTCAAAAATTCTCTACTGTCTAGTGGTATAATAAGCTAGAAACGCAATACTTGGTTATTCGTTATAATTTTTCGGATACGAATATGAAAACGGATAGTTTTGGATACGAATATGAAAACAGATAGTTTCGGATACGAATATGAAAACATATAGTTTCGGATACGGATATAGATCGGACATTAAATGGATACGAATACATATCGGATATGAGACGGATACGAATACGGATATGAATAAAATTTGGATAATTTAAAAATAAATACTAATTTACATTCTAGTAAAGAATAACTTCTAAATAACATCTAAAAAAATTAAAGAGCCTTGAACCAGCTGTATCAACGATCATGCGACTTGACCTTCTTCTCAACCAGCTACATCTTTTTTGTCTACTTTTTCAGCAACATCATATATCAATACTATGCAATTAAAAATATAAATAATAAATTATTGGTATAACAAAAAAAAATACAAAGTATTAAATCGTTAATATGTATATGTAGTTTTATCAATCAATTTAAAAACAAAGAGTATCTTTGTTGTTGAACCGTGGTGCCTTTTGTTTGACTACAATAAGATATCCACCTGACTATTATTACAATCTCCACCTGACAATCACGTGACAGCAACCAGCTTGCATTTTAGTTTTTAGGTTTCTTTGTTGGCATTGTGTTTTAAATTTGAGAATCTTTATTGGGCCTTGATCTCAGTCAGGCCAGCGGCCCACTGTCCACAATGAATGCCTAACATACATTTTTTTTTTAGGTTTGAATCTGGTCTGTTCATTACATATTAGCAAGAATCTTAAATGATCCATGTGCACTAAAAGTTTGGACTGGATTGATCCGGATTATGATCAGACGGTCCGTATTAAAGCCCTTGTTATTTTTTAGCATGTATTTATGATCAGACGGTCTCAATTTTAGCATGTATTTATGATCAGATGGTCTCAATTTTAGAGAGCTGTGGTAATATTCCATGTTGGAGCTATACGAAATGAAAGTCCTTTGTTATTTATTAGCATGTATCTAGAGATGGTTATCAAATTATCTTGTGTCAGATTGATATGTTGTTTGTATTTTTTTTTCTAATGCTTGGTATTAATTTGAATATTTCTAAATTATATGTTAATTTTTTTAATTTTAGTGAATTTTTGAATTTTAGTAGATTTTACAAAGCACGTGAATGTTTAGTTTTAGTGTTATAATTTGAACTTGAAACGTGATATAACGAAGATTTTAATGTTTAGTTTTATATAGTATAACAGAGCTCATGAATGTTTAGTTTTTGTGTTATAATTAAAAGCAAATGAATGTTTAGTTTTAGATTTTACTGTTTATTTTTCGAATGCTTGGCATGAGTTGAGCTTGTGAGTTATGAGTCGAGTTTGAGCCGAGCTGAAGGCTCAAACTCATTAAATTGAGCCGGGCTTTTTTCTTCAAGACCAAGCGAGTCCGAGTTGGGCTTGTTTAGTTATATGACGAGCTGAGATGAGTTTTGAGCCCAGCTTGGCTCATTAATTAGCAGCCCTATTGATGGAGGCTCTAGATTCCATTAATACGACATCAGAGATATCAAAAATTACAAAATATAAAAGAGAAAAAAATAAAACTAAAATAAAATTGGATAATTGAAATTCTAAATTACAAAAATCCATGAGTTTTATCTTTAGTGGGGTTTGAGTTTTTCTATATTTTCAATTTAGTTTGCAATAGTTGAATTATGATATTTTAATAAGTTTTTGTTAATGTTTTGAATTATGGAGCCAATATAGTGTTTTGCTGCAATTTTTACTCATTTCTTTATTAATGTTACAAGGATTCTGATAGCGAGCATGGGTACCGTTTAACTGGAGATGTCCATTTTGATGAGGCAGTGATGCTGGCAACTGCAATGAAGGCCCTTAGATCAAGTGCCAGATTTGTTTACATTTAAATTTTGAATCTTTTTTGTTATTCCTCTTATGTTTTTCTTTTTCATCGGTTTATGTTGTCGTCTAGTAATTAGTCCTTGATATGGAGGCTTATTAATTTTCAGGTTCTTGTTCTCTGATCTTTTTGTACTACACAGAGGTTTAATAAGAAATGTCGATGTTTTCTTTTTTTTGTTTGGCTTGCATTAGCCTGTTTAGATCCTACCTTTTTTTTAAATGTGTTGTCATTATTCTGCATTTATTTAATTAACATTAACATAATTTGTGTGGAAACTCTAGATGAGATCATTAACATTAGGTGTTACTATACATCAATATATAAATATTTAGCATAAATGCAATTCACACATTACAGTATTCTTATTTAATTGAGTGTAACTATATCCAGAAACTCTAGATGAGATCATTAAGTTTTGACTTTTAAGTTTTAAATTTTGAGTTATTAAAATTTTTAAAAATGGAGGCATTTGAACCCTGCTCTAGTTATATTTAGATGGAAAAATAACTAATTTTGAAGTTTTGATGAAAAAAATATGTAATTGAAAAACTTAAGATGAGTATATATCTAAATTTCTCTTGATTAAATTTTTTGGATGTTGTCCCTTTGAGTCTTAGCATCTGATGAAATATGAATTCTGAAATTCTATGCATGCAAGATCATGAGATCTTCAAGATGATTCCGTCGTAACATTTGATTGTTAGATGTCACAGTCTGAAGAATATATTTTGGGATTTTCACATACATATCCAGTCGCAGAACATAGTTCAATTGAAAGGTGCTAAGCCACTCCTGTAAATTGATTTTTATTTTTTATTTTTGTCCTTTAATTTTTTTGCTTTTTACATAAATTAATATTACTGGTCCCACTCATAAAATAAAATTACATGGCACCTATTTATCTAACTCTCTGTCACAAGGAAGAATAAAGCAACAAATATTTTTTTCATTAAGGGATTTTGATACATTCTAATATTTTTTATTACCGTAAACTTAATTAAATATTTGTATAAGGAAGAATGTTCAATTTGTTCAAAATAAGAAAAAATCTAACATCTATTTAGCAACAACACGTCAGTACATTTAATGAAAAATATGTTCAATTTTGATAAATATGTTCAGTAAATTTAAAGGCGGCCTATCTGACATTCTGAGCCCATATTTATTTGTTATTGTAATATACGTACCTTTACAGCACTCGCCACGAGAAAATGCTGATAAATAGATGCAAATGTGATTCACCTGGCCTGTAAAGGCCCAATGTTGATCACGACCGGTTTATTGCGATAATCAAGATACAAGTTATTAGCAATGATATGGCAATCCACAAGTGCAAATATTATACTGGTAAGATACCTGGAGAAAAGAGATGGAAGGCACATTGGGTTGGGTCTGATTAGAAAGGCTCTCAAGTGCCAACTTGGAGACAAAATGCTCGGCATCTTTGCAGCGATTGAAGGTTTCAGGTGAAGTGAAAGTTTGACCCGCCACATGAACAGTTGCACGGAAACACGGTTCATGTGGCAAACCTTGGGTTTGAAAATGGTAGTCTGGTTTGTCAAAGCCATGGGTTGTCAAAGCCATGGGTTGTATAAATACATTTCTGTTATGAAATTATAATAAATAAAATGGCATTAGTTCAATTTTGGGGCTAAATTGAATCTTAATTTGGAGAAGAAAACAGCTTAAAAAGAGAGAGAGATTTATGAGAGGGTTTGCTGGAAGAAGAGATCGCCTCCATTATCAAATCAACGGGTAAATGCTCTCCACTACCCACTCGAATTAGTATTCTCTGAGTTAACTCAAAGTTTAAGTTTAGATCTCGGCCGCCCGATTTAGATCTGGGATGCTCCAGATTCTAATCGGACGGTTTTGAAATAAACAGAAACGGTGCGATAATGCAGAGGATGGTGACTCACACAGTCTATCCCCACTCACGGGCTTATCGTTTTCCAAGTTATATTTATCGTTTATAATAAACAGCTCCTCTCCAATCAGATGGAGCGAATTGTTGGATCTCTATCGTTTATAATACAATGGACGGGTCAGATTACTTCAATCGAACAACGATTCAAAGGATGTACTAAATGTTCCAAATTTGACTGAAAACGTTATTATTTTTATAAGAAAATTACATTATCCAATCCAACCATTAACTTTTTAAAATATACGAATTTTAAAAGCAGTTAGTTTTTTTCCCGAATTTCGATATAGATAAACAGTTGAATTTGAAAAAGCAGACTCCCTGCGATTCTTTGAAAATCGCAGCAGATTTATTTTATAGTTTTATGACTGAAAAATTATTTGTTTCTTTTTGCTTTATTTGACATGAAATCAGAAATATGTCATTTTTTTAGGTTGATTTATTATTTTTTATTCTTATTCCATAAGTAATAAGTAAAAGGGAAATAAAATGTAAGCTTTGGTTTATAAAAGTGATAAATCAATATAGAACATTTATTAATAAATGACGTCACTTAATTTGTTATGAAAGTGACGCGAGTAATGACGCGATTCTTTGTTCTCATTCCACATGTTGCATGCAATCAATATTTTTTATTCTTATTCTCATTCCAGGATTAATATAAAAGTGACGCGAGTAAGAGGACACCGCAAACATGCTACATACAGATCCAGAAATAGCTAGAGTGATAGCCACAGCTGCTTACATTTCTTTCCATTGAGATGTGTAGTGCTCCTTCCACAGTTCCACTACTGATTTACAGTTGCACTTCGCATATTCTCATGGATTGATCACTTTATTTCTACGTTAATGATCTCATCGATCTAGAGTTTCTCGATATAGTTGTTGAATAATTAATCTAACGTTGTACTAATATGTAAAATAATTTTGTATTGTATACTGTCAATTTTATGCTCAATTAAAAGTAGTCATATGCATTATATAATTTATTGAGCATTAATGTGTCATATAGGGTGTGGACCTTTAATGTGTAGAACTTAAGGTGTAATACTCAATTTAATTATGGGTTGAATTGAATAATTACAACATAAGACAGCCAAGAGTCTTCTTGGGCTGTATATATATATGATTTGGTCCCCCAGAATACAAGGCAATCTGAATTCACTTCTTCTTATCCCATTAGAGAAAAATGTGAGAGACTTTGGAGAAGGCAGAACAAAGGAGACTCTCTAAAGAGCCTTGCTATTCTGGAAGAACCGAATCGGTGGCGCTCTCTCGTACAAAACAGTCAAGGATTAAGGTACGCTTCCGCTATTCAGTTTTATATTCAACACAGATGGTCTTGCGGTGGCCGATGATGGTTTTCGTCGGTTCCAACAAGTGGTATCAGAGCCGCTCTGTGTTTGAAAGAAGTTTTCTGTATTTTTCGGTACAGTTATGATATATGGTTGAATTTCTGATCATTTGGCGATATTAGATTTGTTAAATTGATTAATTTTGTCCTTCAAATTCGGTCCAAAACCTTAAAATCGCCATTTCTAATCTGAGTTTCGCGCATGGTCCGCGTGTGAACCAAGTTTAACCAGAAATATATCAATTTTCGGCGTCGTTTCAGTTCATAAACCGCGTATACACCGAGATTCTGCCGCTCGCGTCGATTCCGTCGAGTCCTGTGGACCACGCTAACTGCAGTGAATAATTTTATTCGGGTGGACCGCGCAAAGACCGAATTTGGATTAATTTGTGGTTTTTTAAATAAAATATTTGACTAGGTCTAAGCGCTAGTGAATCTGTACTGAATTTTATTGGACCCAAAATTGGACCATAGCATTTAGCACTAATTATGAGAAAAGGTTTGGCCTTCGGTATGTGTGCTTTCATGTATAATCACTACTACAAAAAAGCTAATTCTACACTGCACATTGTACACGGTTTTTCTAATTTTATATAAAAACCGTGTGTCAAATATGAAATTGTGAAAGGCTAAAAAATATTGGGGAATTATGCACGGACACTTAGTTATAAATCAGTGTATAATTGTTTGAGAGAGCTACACGGTTTATTAGGGATCAAAAATCCGTGTGGAAAGAAACCGTGTGGAAAAGATTGAGAGAGTTACACGGATATTATACAAAAATCCGTGTATGAATTGCTACACGGATATTTGATTAAATAACCGTGTACAAATATTAAGAGAGCTACACGGTTTTTAGTTACATGTCCGTGTAGAATAGTTAGAGAGCTACACGGTTTTCTTATCAAATATCCGTGTATAAAGGGTAATGCTACACGGCTTTTTTTAATAAATAACCGTGTATAAATTGTGACAGAGCTACACGGATTGTTAAGTATAAATCCGTGTAGAAAAGCCGTGTAGGGTTTTATTCAATATAAAAGGGCCCCTTTTCTTCCAGAGACTTCTCCTTCCAGCGCCGTTTTGATCAAGAAAATATCCCAGCTAACAAGTGCAAAGATATCTTCCCTTATGTCAACAAGTAAGCAATAATAATTTAATTGGTTTGAATTTTTTTTCAATTATATCAAATTATAAAATTGCTATAAACATTCACTCAATTTTGTAAGGTGATGCAATATGGGCCTGCGCATGTTTCAGAAAAAGGGGTGTAACTTTTGATCCGTCCGTCGGATCGGGCTGAAATTTTGACAGGAACTCCACAACCCAAAGCCGGATTCGCCCATTTTTCGGCTCAGATTCGCGATCCAACCGTCGGATCTGGACTTTTGGACCTTTCTTTATAATTTTAGAATTTTTAGGGTCTTTTATGTATCTTTTATGCATTTTTGCAACTGTATTTCATCTACCTTTTCTTGTTACTAACTAATACCAAATTGTAATTGTAGAATGTGCCAAAGGAACCGCATTACACCAAGGAGCAGATCGACGATATCAGGTGTGTGTGGGCAAGGTGGTTTGTAACGGAATTTTGCAATGCTCAACATGGATTTCCATAATTTTGTATAATTTGGTGTATATGAATATTGTATAATTTATTGCATATGGATTTCTGGCTAATCTGAAAAATATGAATTTCTTGCTAATCTGGAAAATATGGATTTATTGCTAATCTGGAAAATATGGATTTCTTGTTATATGAAATCTGGAAAATCTGGAAAATCTGGAAAATCTGGAATAGTTCTGTAACAAAACTGGCTAGCAAAACTGGAGGCTAGTCGAAAAACAAAAAATACAAAAAAAAAAAAATGTTCTTTCTACACAGACATTTAACTAAAGTCCGTGTAGAAAAAAAAAGAGCTACACGGACATTTAGTTAAATGTCCGTGTAGAAAGAGGAGAGCTACACGGACATTTAACTAAATGTCCGTGTAGAAAGAGTCAAGCTATACGGTTTTTAGTTAAAAGTCCGTGTACAAAAAGAATCGTACACGGTTTTTTAGGTAATATCCGTGTAGCTCGGTAAAATGGAGAGCGACACATTCTGGTCTTTGTACACGGCTGTTTGTGAAGTTATACGTGTAGAATCTTTAAAATTGCACACGGGCAAAAGTCCGTGTGTAGTTATTGAACTAATCGTACACCCTCGATTTAAACACGGTAGGAAATCCGTGTAGCTCCTCCTTTATTGTCCGTGTATAATCTCTTTTTTTGTAGTAGTGAATCTACTTAAGCCTTTCTTTATGAATAAATTTTGTTTAAGCCTCTGGTTCGGTTTTTAAGTATGATTTAATTAGGATAAAGATGATTATGATTAATATAAATCCACAAGTAATTAAGAATCAAAATAAGAAAAACGTATATTTGATTCTTAATAAAGTTTAAGTGGATTTAAATTTTGAATTATATCGTGGTAAATGTACATTTATAAGTGGAACAGAAAATGACTCACAAAAGGAAATATAATTGGATTTAGATACACCTTTTATTGGTGATAAGATGTAGAAATCCAAGTACATTGTGATTGAGATACCACTACATATGTATATTTTTGGTATAACATAAGAATTAAGTTAATTACGGTTGAACTAAATCCATAAGGCAATCGAGAATCAAAAGAGGAAAAATATATATTTGATTCTTAATAAATTAAGGATGGATTTAGATTTATGTTTAAACCGTAATTTTAGATTTTGGATATAATTTTAAGTTCGAATAAAAGGTATTAAAGTTATATATTTTAAAATATATTGGTTTCAATCGCACCTCGCCAAAGTGAGCTCTCCTTTTGAAATTAATTTATTTTAAAATATAAAAGGTTTTATTGTGTGCATGTAATGAGTGTAAATATTCGTCGGCCCAAAGGAAGACCAATATTTATTAAAGTTGCATGTGCGCCTTGTGGTAATAAGTGCAGTGATGATTGTTTGGTTTTTTTTTACGTGTGATCAATTTAATCGGCCCAAAGGAAGGTTAATTGTTCGACATGTTACTTAATTATCAGTGCTTGATTACTACGCCAAGATACCATAAGAAGTTAATATTTTAGTCCAAAGACAACTTATTAATGGAACCGATATCTTGAGGTAATGGGGTTTACCTTTATTTGAATTTATTATTATATATGGATATTTAATGAGTATGTAGTGTTTGTTTTTTGTTCTAATTTTAGTTAATATCAATTATAGCATCAAATTTAAGGGAATGAAAGAACTTATTGTTAGTTCTAATAATTATGGATCTTGACATTGCGTTAAGGATTGATTCTCCAATACTTACGGTTATGAGTACCTCTAATTTAAGAGGGAGAAAGAAAAGTAGGAGAAGTCAAATCGCATGTGTCATATGATCATAATAAAAGAATATTCTAGAAGCATTTAGGGGCACTTTTACGAATAATTTAGTCAAGGCTTATGAATTCCTTTCGACTATTGAAAATAGATTTGTTAAGACCGAATAGTTCAAGTTGATACGATCTTAGTAAATCAAATTTTCAGTAAGGTATAAAGCCAAAGGAATACATACAAGAAATAAGAGTATGGTAGCTGCATATACAACACCTCAATAGGAACAACAAAAGAAATCGGTTAAACATGATGGTAGTAGTTGTTTCTTTTGAATTGTTGAAAAGTATAAAGGATTAAACAATTAAGTACTTGTCATGCTTTGCGTGTCAAGAAAAGTATACTTATTAATATGGTTTGTTTTGAGATTAATTTAACTTTGATACTTAGACACACGTGGTGGATAAATTCTAGTGTAATAACTCACATCAGTGTGTCTATGCAAGGTTGTTTGAGTAGCTGTAGCCTAGTGATGATGATAGATACATCTATATTTGCGACGACGAGAATGTTAAAGTTGAAGCAATTAGAAAGTTAGATTATTATTGAAGATTAGATTTTATTTGAATCTCAATGAAACATTTAAGTTTTGTCTTTTGGACGTAACTTAATTTCTATTTTTGCTATGTACAAGTATGGATTTACTTGTTATTCTAGAAATAGAAATTTTGGTTTGTTTCATGATTCAAAATCGGTTGGATCTAATTCTTTTTCGATTTTAATAATCTAAATTCCAAAGACATAATTGCTTAATATAACGAGTCCTTGCATTTAAGTATTTATGTTAATAAAAGTAAAGTAATGAGAATTTTGGTTGCATTATGGCACAAGTGTTTCAGTTATATCTCCCGATGGAGATAAAGACTTGTGTCAGAATGGAATTCTCGAGCATTTGGATAACACAGATTTGATATTTGCGTGGATTGTATTAAGATAAAACGAACCAATTTGAGGCGATTTATAGCCAACAAGTCTCAGGATGTCTTGGAACTAATAAAATTCAGATATTAGTGAACTATTTTCTTACGGATGTTAGAAAAAGGTACATTATTTTATTATGTTTATAGAAAAATATTTTAGTTATGGCTATATTTATCACATTTACGAGAAAGCATAGTTTTTTGGATGTGTTCAAAATTATAAGACTGGCATTGAAAATGAACTCAACATAAGGATTTTAAGTGTCAGCTTTGACTGTCGTGTTCTATACAATAGTAGATATGACGGTTCAGGTGAACATTATATTTTTTTATTACTTTGGAAATAAGGACTTAAGATTGTAGCTTATATTCTTAATTAAAACATTACAGTTTTATAATCCCACAACAAGGTCAATTTTTTTTTTTTTTTTTTGGAAGAAAAATGCAAAAGTTCTTTGAAGATGTTGAGTTTGCCGGGGGAAATACAGTTCAAGATTTTATCTTCGATGAGGAATATGTAAATATTCCCACAGGTGTTATTGGCATTATTTAGGATTTCGATCCTAGTTTTGTTCAAGACACAATAATCAATGATAATACCGAAGAGCAAACTTCAACACCTCAAGAACACGTGTCATTAAGGATATCCACTAGGTAAAGTGGGTAGATGTCATGATATGGAGAGGAAGTTCGTGAAAGCCTAAGATATTTGTGATATTGTTCATTTGCCATAAGGTACAAAATTCAATGGTTTTAATGGAATTTGAATGGCAATGTGGGAGCAATACAAAGTACGTCTAGTCGCATATGGCTTCACATAGAAAAAATGACATTGGATATAAAAATACTTTCTCTTCGGTTACTTTGAAAGTCTTTCATGATAATAATGACATTAAATGTGCATTTTATATCTTGAGTTATATTAGATGGATGTTAAGATGTCATTTCTCAATAGTAGTATTGATCGATGATATGATTTATAAGGTGTGACCATAAAATTTTGAGTCATAAGATCTAAAGCATATGCTTTGCAAATTTAGAAAATCCATCTATGGACTCAATCAAGTATATTATCGACAATGGTATTCAAAATTGGTCAAGTGATCATCTCGTTTGGTTTTGAGATGAATTTAGTCGATGAATGCATATACCATAACTTATGTGGGATTAATGTTACTTTCTTGGTTTTATATGTCAGTGACATATTGCTTGCCACTAACAATATAGGTTTGTTGCTTGACATCAAGAGATTTCTATTAGGAATTTTTTGAGATGAATGATCTTGATGATGAATCTTTTGTGTTAGGTATAAAAATACATAAAAAGCAATCTCGATGTATTCTCAGGTTGTCACAAAAGAACTATACCGTATAAGTTTACAAGATGGCATGCATTAAAATAAACCAAGAAATATCTCTATATATAAAGGAGACGAGTTTAGTCTCAATCAGTGCTCTAAGAATAATTTTAAGAATAAATTAATACATAAGATTTCCTATGTTTCGGTAGTAGGAAGTCTGAAGTATACTCAGGTTTGTACGTGTCTAGATAGTGCGTACATAATTAGAATGCTAAATTGATATTAAAGTAATTCAAAAACAGACCATAAGATAGCAGCCAAAAGGGTCTTGCGTTATTTTTTATGGAAAATAAAAACTACATACTCACATATCGAATATCAGAAAAGTTTGAGATCATTTGGTATACTGATTTCGATTTTGGTAGATACCAATAAAGCATGTTATAACATGTGTATGAGGTATCTAATTGGTGAATATAACTGTGAAATTTTGTCACATGGCTGTACGAAGTGGATAAGAATTAAATACCACTTAAGTTATTTTGTGACAATAACCCGATAGTTTTATATTCCAATAATAGGAACTTGACAAGGTCAAAGAATATAGACCAAGTTCTGAGTTGTAAATGAAAGAGTTCAGAATGGACAGTTGTCTATCGAGCATAATGGCACAAACTCCGTGATTGCAGCTGCATATTAAAGGATTGTCACCCAAAAGGTTTCATGAGCATGCTGCTCGTATGGGTGTCATGTCAAATTAAAGATCTTCAATTTTTGAGGATATTCAGATTTTAGTGGGAGTTTGTAATTATGCTTGTATGACATATGCGGTTTTCAGTTTTTTAAAGTTTAAGGATATTTCTGCAGAAATAAAGTTTCAGTTTATTCACATTCTGACTCTATTAAGGTTGATCTCATTTAAGGGTGGACCAGTTGAAAATAGTCACGTTATGATCACATTACGTGAAATTTTCATGCTACATATCCACATCATGATTCATGTCATTTGGTTATGTCAATATATGTGACCATTGTTGGTTGAGTTACGAATAAATGTGGCAAAAACTGCTTTGATTCTATATTAATATAATTGATGGACGGAATTGTTCGGGACACATTTCGGTTATGACAGAAAAGTTGAGCTCACTACGGTTATTAACAATATAAAATTATAAGGTTTCACATATAGTCCAAGTGGGAGATTGTTGGATAATTAATCTAACGTTGGACTAATATGTAAAATAATTTTGTATTGTATACTGTCAATTTTATGCTCAATTAAAAGTAGTCATATGCATTATATAATTTATTGAGCATTAATGTGTCATATAGGGTGTGGACCTTTAATGTGTAGAACTTAAGGTGTAATACTCAATTTAATTATGGGTTGAATTGAATAATTACAACATAAGACAGCCAAGAGTCTTCTTGGGCTGTATATATATATGATTTGGTTCCCCAGAATACAAGGCAATCTGAATTCACTTCTTCTTATCCCATTAGAGAAAAATGTGAGAGACTTTGGAGAAGGCAGAACAAAGGAGACTCTCTAAAGAGCCTTGCTATTCTGGAAGAACCGAATCGGTGGCGCTCTCTCGCACAAAATAGTAAAGGATTAAGGTACACTTCCGCTATTCAGTTTTATATTCAACACAGATGATCCTGCGGTGGCCGATGATGGTTTTCGTCGGTTTCAACAATAGTAACACTTAATGTTTTACACTTCGCATACTCTCACTACTGATTTACAGTTGCCTAAGAGAATACTCCAGTATATAAATATGCAACACAAATGCAATTCACACATTACAATATTCTTATTTAATTGAGTGCATATCAAACGTCTTTCAATTGAAATACTTAGACTATCTCCCCCTCTAATTTGTTAATAGAAAGAAATAGCATTTGTTATTACAACATATATAATACAACACCATAAATTACCACAACAGCTATCCAAATTTTACTGATAATACATATTTATTTAGTGGAGCCCTTCTTCTTCTCTTTTGATCCTTTTTTTCTGTCTCTATGGCCTAAGCACCTTTGTTCGTGCTGAGTTCAACTCCTTGGTAACATCTTTGATAGAAATGCGTTCTTTTGGAGACTCTTTGGAGCACATAAGCCCGCATTGAATCACTGAAACCAAACAACTATAGACATTTTCAGGGGCATACAGATTGTGTTCTCCATCAGTTTCAGAGAATAATTTGGGGTCGACTATGTCCATGACTTGGTCGGGGAAAGCCATCTCAACTTGCTTCTGAAGGCTCAAACCATCTCTGATTCTCTCATCAGTTGGACTTACTCCAGTGAACAACTCAAGCAGAAGAATGCCGTAGCTATAGACATCTCCTTCTATCGATGGCCGACCACCCATCCCATACTCTAGACAATGAAAAGTTAATAGTTACAGCCCTAAATTTAGTACAGAAGCATATTGAACTGTGACTCTACCTATTAACATATGTATAATTCACCTAGTTTTTCAAACTTGGGCTCACATGATCGTGCATATATTTGTATATTTTTTTCAAATTGTATAGCCCAACACGGTAAATTAAAGAAGTATACATAGATAATAAAATTAAGTCTCAATCATGTTAGTATAAATGAGGCAACATATATTTCTTCCTTCAGCCTCGCTAGTGGTACAAACTTGGCCAAACTTTCCCTTGAACCTTAACAAAGTCTATGAATAATTTTCGTTGCAGGGACATACTAAAAAAAGTACTTATTAAATAAGAATCTCTGCTATATATACCTGGAGGAATGTAGCCAATAGAACCTTTGATTCCACCGGTGCTCGACATTGATTGAGAAGTCATGGTATCAGGTCCAATCAAAAACCTTGCTAATCCAAAATCACTCACATGTGCAGTCATATCATCATCCAAAAGTACATTACTAGGTTTGAGATCACAATGCACGATTGGTGCAGGTAAATGGTAATGGAGATAATCTACGGCTGCCGCCACATCAAATGCAATGTTCAACCTCTGGGTGAAGCTGAGGCTTCTGAATGGCCCATCTGTACATGCATTTGGATGCAACCATGTGGCCAAGCTACCATTTGGCATGAACTCAAAAACCAAAGCCTTGAAATCATTACCTTGGTAGTCTATGCTAGAGCACAAACTCAACACTTTTATAAGGTTCCGGTGTCTCACATTTTTTAATGCCTCACATTCAGAGAAGAAACTTCTAGAAGCACTGTGTTTCTCAAGGTTTAGCACCTTCACCGCAACGGTTGTCACATTCTCGAAGCTCATAACGGCTTTGTAAACTTCTCCAACTGAACCTCCTCCAATTAGATTATTCGGGGAGAAATTTTCAGTAGCTCTAAGAAGGTCAGTGTATGAAACAGGCTCTAACCCATATTTCAAAGCTTTATCAGATTGTGGTTTGTTTCTAGGGTTGTTTCTAGTATAATAAATCACTAACAAGCAAATGATTGCAATTATGCAAATAAAAGAACCAAAAATTGAACTTATGAGCACCATGTTTCGTCGGGAGTGATGTTTCTGTGTCGAAGGCTGTGAGATGCAATGTGACAAATTCATTTGAGGTACTCCCCCACAAAGCTTTGGATTTCCTCTTACATCTAGACCACTGGCATTCTTAAAAATGCCTTCTTTTGGTAATTCCCCCTCGAAATTATTGAAAGAAATATTCAAATATTGCAAGTTCATTGTACCCAGGAATTCAGGGACTTTACCAGAGAGCAAGTTGTTAGAGACATCAAGGTTTTGCAGCCCTTTTAGATTGCTCAATCTGGTTGGAATTGTTCCTTGGAACAGATTGCTATCAAGATATAGGGCTTGAAGTACCTGGCATCCATCAATTGTGCTAGGAATCTCTCCACTCAACTTGTTATTCGAGAGACGAATTGATTGTAGGTTTTTCAAGTTACCAATTTCTGGTGACAAGATGCCAGTTAGATAATTGTGTGACAAGTCCAAACTAATGGAAAGAGAAGGAAGACCCATGATTTCTTTGGGAATTTCACCTACCAACTTATTATTTGAAACAGTCAAGAGTTCTAAGTATTTCATGCTACTTAACTCTGGTGGCATACTCCCTTCTAATGCATTATTATCTAGAAAGAGTTTGGTCAGTTTGGTGAGGTTCCCAAAAGTTGCTGGGATTTGACCTGAAATCATGTTATAATCCAGATATAATGCTCCCAATTTGAAAAGATTACCTATTTCTAATGGAATGGTGCCATTGAGAAACATTCCATCTAGGTCAAGCTTGACTAGGTTATTGAGTTTTCGGAGCTCTGCTGGTATGCTTCCTGAAATTGGGTTACTAGACAGTGAGAGTTCAAGAAGACTAGTAGAAAGATTTGTTATAGAACTAGGTAAAACTCCTTGTAGTTGGTTGTTGTCAAGATATAACTGTTGTAACAAAGTACAATTGGTCAAGGCATCCATGAAACTCCAGTCACGTGGTCTCTTGGCTTCTAGTTGATTAGATCCTAAGTAAAGGAAGTGAAGATTTTGTAAGGTTCCAAAGCCAGATGGTATCACGCCACTGAAGTAATTAGAATCTAACTCTAAATCAATAAGAGCAGAACAATTGGATATGGATGGTGGGATCTGTCCTTTGAGTTGATTGTCATTTAGACGTAGATATTTCAAGTTTGGTAAAGCATTGCACATATCGAAAGGGAGAGTTCCATCAAGCTGGTTACCACCAAGTCCCAAATAATACAGCGCTGATAGGTTGTAAAGCGAGTGTGGTATTTTGCCCGAAATGTTGTTATGATAAACGTTAAAAAACTGGAGGTTTTGAAGCTTCCCGAGTTCATCCGGGATGAATCCACTTAACATATTTTCGCCAAGATAAAGTTGTAGTAAGTTAGTAAGGTTTCCCAAGCCAGGCGGGATGTGACCACTAATGCTAGTTTGTTCAAGATAGAGAAGTGATAGTTTGGTAAGGTTACCTAAAGTAGGTGGGATGGAATCCGTGAAGTTATTATTGGAAAGAGAAAGACATGATAGGTTAGTAAGTTTGCCTAAATCATCTGGAATATCGCCATCAAAAAGATTATGGTCAAGATAAAGATCTACTAGGCTACTAAGGTTACCCAAGGTGGAAGGAATTGATCCTGTGAGATTATTGACAGATAGTGATAAGAATTGGAGCTGTGGAAGGAGGCCAAATTCCAATGGTATGCCTCCTGTGAGGAAGTTATTCCCCAGACTGATTATTTTCAGTTCATTGCATTGCGCTAAATTAGATGGGATGGTTCCATGGAGATTATTATTGTAAAGATAAAGGTCTGATAGATTAGTAAGTTTGCCTAAACTATCTGGAATATCGCCATCAAAAAGATTATGGTCAAGATAAAGATCTACTAGGCTACTAAGGTTACCCAAGGTGGAAGGAATTGATCCTGTGAGATTATTGACAGATAGTGATAAGAATTGGAGCTGTGGAAGGAGGCCAAATTCCAATGGTATGCCTCCTGTGAGGAAGTTATTCCCCAGACTGATTATTTTCAGTTCATTGCATTGCGCTAAATTAGATGGGATGGTTCCATGGAGATTATTATTTCTCACAGAAATAGCTTCCAGATTTGAACAGTTACTTAGAGTAGATGGAATGCTACCATCGAGAAAATTCACACTCAAGTTGACTAAACGTAGCCTACCCAAGTATCCGATCTCTACCGGGATGCTTCCTCTCAACTGGTTATCAGAGAGACTCATCCTTTGGAGGAATGTGAGGTTTGCTAGGGATGGAGATATATAACCTGACAATTGTTTGGAGTCGAGAATGAGAGCAGTCACTCTATCAGGATGGTGCCGGCCACACATGATCCCTTGCCATTGACAGTGGTTCAGTGACTCGTTCCATGAGGAGAGGACTCCAAATGGGTCATCATGTATTTGGGACTTGAAGGAGAGAAGTGCTGATAGATCAGTTTTACTAGTGGTTACTATGGCAGCGAGAGAAAAGGAGGATAAGGTTAAGAGACTTAAGAGGAGGTGAATAGTGAGCAGGCTTTTCATGATTTATGTTATGAGTGTCATGGGTTACTCTCTCACAGAGTGCTCTTCTTATATAATGAAAGGGAGATGTATGGTTTGAAAGAAGTTGACCTCAAAATGTTTCCTCTTGAGTCGTTGCATTAAATATATACCACGGAAGTTGTTGTTGTAGTGCTGCACCTACTACAATAGTGATCCATATGGGCTTTGTTTAATTTCATTGCTAACTTTAAAAGCACTTGACATGTGCGGGAACAAGATGGATTTTATTGAGATTCTTGATTAAAATTAAAAAGGAAGAATGATTACAGAACTATATTTGGTGTTGACCTGCAAATGACTTGCAAATTTCCCAGATATCAGGTTCCCCAATAATAATTCAATATTTGGTCTAGAAGGACAAGATCGCTGAGATTTTTTTTAATTTCCAACATTAAATAAAAATTAATAGAAATGCTCACAATTTTTTTGAAATTATAAAAATGCCCAGACCGTCGAGATTTTCAGCGGTTAGCACATAATATTTTTTTTTCTTTGATTTGACATTTGAAACAATGTTTATGTGGCCGAAATTGTCGGATTTGTGTTTTTTTATTTAATTAGAAAATTCAATGATTTTTTTATTTTTCTATGAAAATATTAGAAATATTTTTATATTTCTTTGAAAATATATAGATGAAATACTATAATATTGAATTTACTAGAAAGACTGCGAGAAATAACTCAAATTAATATTTTTCAATCGGAATTTTTTGCAGCTGTAAGAAAAATTAAAATATTTCTTTGTGTGTTATTAGCAAAAAATAAAAATGTTTTGAATCTAAGTTATTGATCCCAGTTCAAAAATCATTTCTGGGTAAATAAATAAATTATCTTGCAGACATGTGTGCTCTTGTATTCCCGTCGGACGAAGACTTGAGTAGACCGCATCTCTTATGTTTTTATTCCAAAATGGAGCTCTAATTTTCATATTATGTAAAGAGATTAAAACAGATATTTGGAGATAATTTTTATTTTACTTTTGAGTTGGTTGGTCAATTATTCTATTTTTTATGCTCAATACTCATTGTTCAATTTCATACTTTTTGGTTGTATCGTATTTTTAATTAATCAATTAATATAAAATTAGGAGCTTGATCCGGTCTTGTTTTCACAAAATAAGATTGCCAATTTGTCTTGTTCTTTCCTGTTATTTTATTTGATTTTCTTGGTTTTAGTAATGTGTTTAATAGCTTGCGTTTCCACTTTGATTATTACTAACACATTACTACAAAAATGGAATCTTCTAACGCCCATTTTCTTTCAGTTTAAACTAATTTTGGTCTAAAGACGATAGACGAATGCTGTGGTGGCAAGTTTGTAAATAAGTTGTCATTTTCTTATATCGGTTCTGACTTTCCTTACCGATAGTAAATTGTCCCAAATTTCTGATATCTGTCGGTAACTGCATACCGTAGAAGATATTTGACTTATTTTAGGGAACGTATGTTCTAACCGATATAACTATTTCATGATCCTCTGACATCGGATCGTACATTAGTACCGATATAAGGAAGTCGAACATGTTTCTGTTGGTTGTGGTTTGAACCGTTAAAATATAGAGACATTAATTTCGCGCCTCTTCCCTAGAGCCTGGAGGTCTTCTTCCTCTTTATTTCTTTTCTCTCTCTTTTACGGTTTAGTTGCTGTTCTGTTTCTCTTTTTACTATTGCGCCTTCCATTACACAATGATGTGTGACTACATAAGCAATTTGCCCGTTCCATTACTAATCTTAATCTTAGGGCTGCTCGTGATATAGGAGACGGAGGGGAGTGGAGGGGATAAATGATGAGTTCACTGTACAGAAGTTGTGAGATTTGTCACCCCCAAACCTGGGTGTGGCGAGAGTGAAATTAGTGTTGATCCCTCCCTTCCCTTTCTTCTCCCTTCCTATACGACATTGTTTCTGGAGCACAACCTTAATATTTCTTGAAATATTCTTCAGATAGATCTTAATATTTCTTAAAATCTTTGTCAGGAAAATTAAATCATTGAAAAAAAAATTGCACATTATATAAACCTTGTTGAATCTTCTTCAACAAAATTTATTGAAATCTCCTCATTATAAAATTTGTATATCATGTAAATCTTCTTGAGGAAGATTTCTTGAAAGCTTCTTATATTAATTTTGTACATCATGTAAATCTTCTTTGCAAGATTAAATTATAAAAAAAATGCAGTACCCAGATATTTTGGCATATATAATAGTGAGACACGTGTTTGCTTGACTTGATGGTGTGATTTCAATTATTTATATATTTAATCACAATGTTAGAACTAACATCTGGTGGTATGGCAAGAGAAGAAATCTCTTCTTCGCCTTAGTAGCTTGGAGCATCGCACCACACAGGTAATTCATAGCCTCCTTCGTAGCATTTTTCACGTTCAACGCACTAAGTACGCTGGGGTCCAGAAAAGCACACAAGTTCTGTTTGCCTTTGCAGTGAGTACTATTGATTAACCTCCTGAAAAATTATCATATGACATTAGAATATATTCTTCAGTGCTATACACATGATATAAACAATTTTTGGTCACTAACATGAGGAAAATGGTGATGTGCCCCACTTCGAGCCATTTATCGGACCCCGAGGCATGTAGAAAGTCCTTGAAGTCGGTGAACGACAGCATTACAGTCGAGCCATCGTGTAGAAATATCCCCGGAGGGACAGGTATGATGACTTCCATCATGTCCTTGGGTGCCGCCATCAAGCAGTCGTGCAGATCCCGCAAATCCTTTCCGGGAAGGAGCTTGTATTCTTCCTCGGTGAGCAGACGAGGTGGAGGTCCTGCTGGTTGGACAGGAGGGTCATGGCCTGCTGGTCCGGCAGTAGGGTCAGCAACTACTAGTCCGGCCGTAGGGTCAGGTTCTGATGTTTGGGCAGGAGGGTCATGGCCTGCTGGTTGGGCAGTAGGGTCAGCCGGAGCAGCAGTTGCTGACCCTGCTGCCGGAGCAGCAGTTGCTGACCCTGCTGCTCCGGCAGGAGAGACATGTTCTGCTGTTTGGGAAGGTCCTTCTGCTTCGTCCCTCCGTATCGGTGACATCACGCCCTCTGTGTGACTACCATCGTCTCCTCGTGTCTGTATCAAAATTTTTTACCTTTTTCAAGTATTTCAAAAGGAAGTGCTTTGAATGTAACCAAATAACTTGACTATTTATGCATTACCTGATCCAAAATAATCTGATTCTTGGGCCATTGTACGAATGACAGCCGGGCATCATCGACATAGAGCATACCACTCTCAATTGTTTGGACAGGACGAGGTACGCGCTCCATAAACAAGTGAAAATTGTCTCAGATTATTTGGTCCTGCTATACATTGCAAATTCATATAGATATGAGAAACCAAAAATGAAGATGGATCATACAATAAAGAACAAGCATATTTGTCTCAAATAAAAAACAAATTGTTTCTCCTGTGTTTCAAGTACAATATTATATTAGCAAGCTCAACTCATTTCCACCAAATTTTCTTCTTCACATGTTACCCTCTGCTCCTCTACTAAGAAAATATTGAAAAAAAAAAATCACTACTTTGGCATCATAGTATATCATACGTTTATTTCATTCAAAAATTCTCTACTGTTTAGTGGTATAATAAGATACGCAATACGTCGTTATTCGTTATAATTTTTCAGATACGAATATGAAAATGGATAATTTCGGATACGAATATGAAAACGGATAGTTTCTGATATGAATCTGAAACATATAGTTTCGGATATGAATCTGAAAAAATCTAAATAACATCTAAAAAAATTAAAGAGCCTTGAACCAGCTGTATCAACGATCATGCGACTTGACCTTCTTCTCAACCAGCTACATCTTTTGTTTCTACTTTTTCAGCAAGATCATATATCAAAACTATGCAATAAAAAATATAAATAATAAATTATTTGTATAACAAAAAAAATACAAAGTATTTAATCGTTAATATGTATATGTAGTTTTATCAATCAATTTAAAAACAAAGGGTATCTTTGTTGTTGAACCATGGTGCCTTTTGTTTGACTACAATAAGATATACTTTTGACTGTTATTACAATCTCCATGTGACAATCACGTGACAGCAACCAGCTTGCATTTTAGTTTTTAGGTTTCTTCGTTAGCGTTGTGTTTTAAGATTTGAGAATCTTTATTGGGCCTTGATTCTCAGTCAGGCCACCGGCCCACTATCTGCAATGAAGGCCTAAAATACATTATTTTTTTGGGTTTGAATATGATCTGTTCATTACATATTAGCAAGAATCTTAAATGATCCATGTGCACTAAAAGTTTGGACTGGATTGATCCGGATTATGATTAGATGGTCTGTATTAATGCCCTTTGTTATTTTTTAGCATGTATTTATGATCAGACGGTCTGAATTTTAGAGAGCTGTGGTAATATTCCATGTTGGAGCTATGCAAAATGATAGCCCTTTGTTATTTATTAGCATATATTTACAGATGGTTATCAAATTTTCTTGTGTCAGATTGATATGTTGTTTGTATTTTTTTTCTAATGCTTGGTATTAATTTGAATATTTCTAAATGATATGTTAAATTTTAAAATTTTAGTGAATTTTTGAATTTTAGTAGATTTTACAAAGCATGCGAATGTTTAGTTTTGGTGTTATAATTTGAACTTGAAACGTGATATAACGAAGATTTTAATGTTTAGTTTTATATAGTATAACGGAGCTCATGAATGTTTAGTTTTTGTGTTATAATTACAAAGCACATGAATGTTTAGTTTTAGATTTTAATGTTTGTTTTTCTAATGTTTGGCATGAGTTGAGCTCGCGAGTTATGAGCCGAGTTTGAGCCGAGCTGAAGGCTCAAACTCATTAAATTGAGCCGGGCTTTTTTCTTCAAGACCAAGCCGAGTCCGAATTGGGCTTGTTTAGTTATATGACGAGCTGAGCTGAGTTTTGACCCGAGCTTGGCTCATTAATTAGCAGCCCTATTGATGGAGGCTCTAGATTCCATTAATATGACATCAGAGATATCAAAAATCACAAAAGAGAAAAGAGAAAATAAATAAAACTAAAATAAAATTGGAAAATTGAAATTCTAGATGAAAATCCATGAGTTTTATCTTAGTGGGGTTTGAGTTCTTTTATATTTTCAATTTAATTTGCAATAGTTGAATTATGATATTTTTAATAAGTTTTTGTTAATGTTTTGAATTATGGAGCCAATATAATGTTTTGTTGCAATTTTTACTCATTTCTTTATTAATGTTACAAGGATTCTGATAGCAAGCATGGGTACTGTTTAACTGGAGATGTCCATATTGATGAGGCAGTGTTGCTGGCAACTGCAATGAAGGCCTTTAGATCAAGTGCCAGATTTGTTTAAATGTAAATTTTGATTCTTTTTTGTTATTCTTATGTTTTTCTTTTTCATCGGTTTATGTTGTTGTCTAGGAATTAGTCCTTGATATGGAGGCTTATTAATTTTCACTACACAGAAGTTTAATAAGAAATATCGATGTTTTCTTTTTTTTGTTAGGCTTGCATTAGCCTGTTTAAATCCTACTTTTTTTTAAATGTGTTGTCTTTATTATGCATATATTTAATTAACATTAACATAATTTGTGTGGAAACTCTAGATGAGATGATTAACATTAGGTGTTACTATACATCAATACATAAATATTCAGCATAAATGCAATTCACAGATTGCAATATTCTTATTTAATTGAGTGTTACTATATCCAGAAACTCTAGATGAGATCATTAAGTTTTGACTTTTAAGTTTTAAATTTTGAGTTATTAATATTTAAAAAAATGGAGGCATTTGAACCCTGCTCTAGTTATATTTTAGATGGAAAAATAACTAATTTTGAAGTTTTGATGAAAAAATTATCTAATTGAAAAACTTATGATGAGTATATATCTAAATTTCTCTTGATTAAATTTTTTGGATGTTGTCCCTTTGAGTCCTAGCATCTGAAGAAATATGAATTTTTAAATTCTATGCATGCAAGATCATGAGATCTTCAAGATGATTCCGTCGTAACATTTGATTGTTAGATGTCACAGTCCGAAGAATATATTTTCGATTTTGACATACATATCCAGTCGCAGAACATAGTTCAATTGAAAGGTGCTAAGCCACTCCTGTAAATTGATTTTTATTTTTTATTTTTGTCCTTTAATTTTTTTTCTTTTTACATAAATTAATATTACTGGTCCTACTCATAAAATAAAATTACGTGACACCTATTTATCTAACTCTCTGTCTCAATTTTCTAGCTCAGCCCTATCCATATTTATAGGATCTATGATCGTATAAAATATATTATATGTGGGTAAGTTCAAAATAAAGCAACAAATATTTTTTTATTAAGGGATTTTGATACATTCTAATATTTTTTAAATGTTAATTCCAAGAATTGAATATGTGTTTTTTCATAAACCTAAATGTTGGTTCCTACTTCCTACATCCTTATATAAAATTTTGAGTAAATATTGTTGGTTCCCAATTATATATTATATTAGAAAATTTGTTGTTTGCAATTTCTCTTTCTCCATTGCTACTTCGAAATCGAAACTTAACCAGCAAATTCATATCGTTGCTCTTGCTGTACCTAATGACTAATTACCCCCATTATTTGTATATAAGCAATGCGCGTCCAACCTTGTAAATTTATTTGATTTTGCATTCCTATTTATAAAAACAGCCAATTGATGATGCCCGTCTAGCTCAGTTGGTAGAGCGCAAGGCTCTTAACCTTGTGGTCGTGGGTTCGAGCCCCACGGTGGGCGCATTTGTTTTGTGTAATTTTACGTACCTTTACAGCACTCGCCACCAGAAAATGCTGATAAATAGATGCAAATGTGATTCACCTGGCCTGTAAAGGCCCAAATTAGGAGGCCTTATATTATCTGATAAAATGGCCCACATATTAGGATTAATAAAAGTGATAGCGACAGCTGCTTATATTTCTTTATCATTAAGTAGTTATTTCTCACCAACAAACCTACATTAATTGTAGCATTGATTTTCTTTCCATTGGGATGTGTAGTGCTCCTTCCACTACTGATTTACAGTTGCACTTCGCATATTCTCATGGATTGATCCCTTTATTTCTACGTTAATGATCTCATCTAGAGTTTCTGGATATAGTAACACCTAATGTTTTACACTTCGCATATTCTCACTACTGATTTACAGTTGCCTAAGAGAATACTCCAATATATAAATATGCAGCATAAAAGCAATTCACACATTACAATATTCTTATTGAAATACTTAGACCCCCCCTAATTTGTTAATAGAAAGAAATAGCATTTGTTATTACAACATATATACTACAACACCATAAATTACCACAACAGCTATCCAAATTTTACTGATAATACAAATTTATTTAGTGGAGCCCTTCTTATCTTTTGATCCTTTTTTTTTCTGTCTCTATGGCCTAAGCGCCTTTGTTCGTGCTGAGTTCAACTCCTTGGTAACATCTTTGATAGAAATGCATTCTTTTGGAGACTCTTTGGAGCACATAAGCCCGCATTGAATCACAGAAACCAAACAACTATAGACATTTTCAGGTGCATACAGATTGTGTTCTCCATCAGTTTCAGAGAATAATTTGGGGTCGACTATATCCATGACTTGGTCGGGGAAAGCCATCTCAACTTGCTTCTGAAGGCTCAAACCATCTCTGATTCTCTCATCGGTTGGACTTACTCCAGTGAACAACTCAAGCAGAAGAACACCGTAACTGTAGACATCTCCTTCTACCGATGGCCGACCACCCATCCCATACTCTAGACAATGAAAAGTTAATAGTTACAGCCCTAAATTTAGTACAGAAACATAGTGACCTACAACTCAACCTATTAACATATGTATAATTAACCTAGTTTTTTAAACTTGGGCTCACATGATCTTGCATATATTTGTGTATTTTTTTCAAATTGTACAGCCCAACACGGTAAATTAAAGAAGTATACATAGATAACAAAATTAAGTCTCAATAATATCAGTATAAATGAGGCAACATATATTTTTTCCTTCAGCCTCGCTAGTGGAACAAACTTGGCCAAACTTTTCCTTGAACCTTAACAAAGTCTATGAATAATTTTCGTTGCAGGGACATACTAGAAAAAGTACTTATTAAATAAGAATCTCCGCTATTTATACCTGGAGGAATGTAGCCAATAGAACCTTTGATTCCACCGGTGCTCGACATTGATTGAGAAGGCATGGTATCAGGTCGAACCAAAAACCTTGCTAATCCAAAATCACTCACATGTGCAGTCATGTCATCATCCAAAAGGACATTACTAGGTTTGAGATCGCAATGTACGATTGGTGCAGGTAAATGGTAATGGAGATAATCTAGCGCTGTCGCCACATCAAATGCAATGTTCAACCTCTGGACGAAGCTGAGGATTTTGAATGGCTGATCCGTGCATGCATTTGGATGCAACCATGTGGCCAAGCAACCATTTGGCATGAACTCAAAAACCAAAGCCTTGAAATCATTACCTTGGTAGTCTATGCTAGTGCACAAACTCAGCACTTTTATAAGGTTCCTGTGTCTCACATTTTTTAATGCCTCACATTCAGAGAAGAAACTTCTAGAAGCACTGTGTTTCTCATGGTTTAGCACCTTCACCGCAACGGTTGTCACATTCTCGAAGCTCATAACGGCTTTGTAAACTTCTCCAAATGAACCTCTGCCAATTAGATTATTCGGGGAGAAATTTTCAGTAGCTCTAAGAAGGCCAGGGTATGAAATAGGCTCTAACCCATATTTCAAAGCTTTATCAGATTGTGGTTTGTTTCGAGGGTTGTTTCTAATATAATAAATCACTAACAAGCAAATGATTGCAATTATGCAAATAAAAGAACCAACAATGGAACTTATGAGCACCATGTTTCGTCGAGAGTGATGTCTCTGTGTGGAAGGCTGTGAGATGCAATGTGACAAATTCATTTGAGGTACTCCACCACAAAGCTTTGGATTTCCTCTTACATCTAGACCACTGGCATTCTTGAAAATGCCTTCTTTTGGTAATTCCCCCTCCAAATTATTGAAAGAAATATTCAAATATTGCAAGTTCATTGTACCCAGGAATTCAGGGACTTGACCAGAGAGCAAGTTGTTAGAAACATCAAGGATTTGCAACCCTTTTAGATTGCTCAATCTAGTTGGAATTGTTCCTTGGAACAGATTGCTATCAAGATAAAGGGCTTGAAGTACCTGGCATCCATCAATTGTGCTAGGAATCTCTCCACTCAACTTGTTATTCGAGATATCAATTGATTGCTGGTTTTTCAAGTTACCAATTTCTGGTGGCAAGATGCCAGTTAGATAATTGTGTGACAAGTTCAAACTGATCGAAAGAGAAGGAAGACCCATGATTTCTTTGGGAATTTTACCTACAAACTTATTATTTGAAAAACTCAGGACTTCTAATAATTTCATGCTCCTTAATTCTGGTGGTATACCCCCTTCTAATGCATTATTTTCTAGATATAGCTGGGTCATTTGGGTAAGGTTGGCAAAAGTTGCTGGGATTTGTCCTGAAATCATGTTACTACTCAGACCTAATATTCCCAATTTCGAAAGATTACAAATTTCTATCGGAATGGTGCCACTCAAAAACATTCCGCTTAGGTCAAGCGCGTCTAAGTTATTGAGTTTTCCTAGCTCTGCTGGTATGCTTCCTGAAATTGGGTTATTAGACAGTGTGAGTTCAAGAAGACTAGTAGAAAGATTTGTTATAGAACTAGGTAAAACTCCTTGTAGTTTGTTGTTGTAAAGATATAGCCATTTTAACAAAGTACAATTGGTCAAAGAATCCATGAAACTCCAGTCATGTGGTCTCTTGACTTCTAGTTGATTATCCGCCAAAAAGACTTTCTGAAGATTTTGTAAGGCTCCAAAGCCAGATGGTATCACGCCAGTGAAGTAATTATAATCTAATTCAACAAATATAAGAGCGGAACAATTGGATATGGATGGTGGGATCTGTCCTTTGAGTTGATTGTAAAACAGGCTTAGATATTTCAAGTTTGGTAAAGCATTGCACATATCGAAAGGGAGAGTTCCATTTAGCTGGTTATTACCAAGTGCCATAGTAGACAATGCTGAGAGGTTGTAAAGGGAGTGTGGTATTTCACCCGAAATGTTTTTATGATAAATGTTAAAAAACTGGAGGTTTTGAAGCTTCCCGAGTTCATCAGGAATGAATCCACTTAAACATATTTTCGGAAAGATCAATTTCTGTTAAACTTTGAAGATTACCCAAGGTAGGTGGGATGGAACCATAGAATATATTTTCGTAAAGAACAAGTTCTAGTAAGTTAGTAAGGTTGCCCAAGCCAGACGGGATGTTACCACTAAAGCTATTTCGGTGAAGATAGAGAAATGATAGTTTGGTAAGAGGTGCACGGAAATATGTCGTCCGCTTGTCGATATGAAACATAAAGCAAGAGTATATGTCTTATGAAACATAAACTCTAGTTTGTGAGTTAATGAAGGTGCACGGAAATATGTCGTCCGCTTGTCGATCGGAACCGTTGAAATTAAAGAGCACTGCATTTATGTTCATGTATCAAAGTTTAACAAAAAAATATTTTTATTTACCTATCCATCGAGTCGACAGAATATTGAAACATCGAAGGGCTATAAATACTTCATATTGGATCGAAACTCGGACGTAACAAACTTGCAAAAATTTTATGCTGGTTACGTTCAATGTTTTCCCTTGATCATTTCAAAAAAAAATTTGAATCATTTCATTTCACATCGATCGACGATCGCTCACTTGAAAATGAACGGTCTGCAAATATTTGCTAAATTCGAAGGGGCAAATAATGATGAAAGTCTATAAAATTGACAATTATAAGTATGGTTTTGGCCATAGAAGATGTAAAAAAAAATTAAAACTTTTTTTTGAATTTTTTTCATAATATTTGTTGTACATGCATCACATAAATAGTAAATATCAAGTTCCGAGTCGTCCGATAAGCAATGAAGGGTCCTGATGTCTTCACTTGGACGATTTTGTTAGCAGAGCATTTTTTATTTTGTGCAGCACACTGATATATAATTGAAAGAGCGTCCAATATATTTAACAAACTTCTTGAAGCTAAAACTGCTCTGTTAAAATCAATATTTCCCAATTTTTTTTTGTTCCAGAGAGGATGCCTCTCTGAAAAATTCATCTTTTCTCCTTAGCTGAATTTTTCTCTTCTTACAGCCTTTCGTTTCCCTCTAAAACCAATTCTTACCACCTTCCTCTTAGCTGGATTTTTGATTCACTATCTCACTCTCATTGTCTCTCTCTCTCCTCGACTCCTCCCCCCTTTTCCTCCGCCACTTCAGATTCTGTCGGCCGTTGCGATTGAAGAAACCACTGCTCCCAAGGTTGATTTTTGGGCGGATCAAACTAACAATCAAGTCTGACTATGCCAAGGTTTATTTTTGTAGTTTTTTTAGTTGTATACCGGTGTTTGATTATGTGCACACAAGGTGCTTGATGAAATGACTAAATTGGAACAAATTGAGATCGCACCATGCTGGTGGGTAACAAATCAAAGTTTGTGTGACCTGTGAAGAAATTTGTGCAATTGTTGTTGATTTCTTATTTTTCTTTACTTAATGGGGACTATGGTTATATACAGGATGGGATTGATCTTGAGAAGGCATCAGAAAAGAGACCTAGAGCAAATCTGACATAGGAATGCTTTTTTTTTTTTAAATTCAAGTGAGAAGAGCACCTCAAACTGGGGTATCTCTTCAAGTTTGAGAATTCTTCTGACTCCTCACGGAGGCACGGTGTTGTGGCACGCGCATAGTGATTTTGACCGTACCACGGTTCATGGTGCGATTGTTATCTACCCGAAGCTCAAAACCACCTACCCCTTTGCTAAGCCAGATGGAGAATTCATCCTAATTCTAGGAGAGTGGTGGAATCAGGATGTAACACAAGTGTATGAAACTGCGGTTTTGACCGGAGGTGATCCTGCACCAAATATTGTTTCTTTCTTATTTCATGCTTTTGAGTTGTACAAATTCATGCACTTAAGCACCATATAATTAACTAACTTTTGATCTCCACAAGTTAATTTGATTAGTTCAGATGAAAAGTAAGTAATTACTTGGAAGCATGCATTTGTAGTTCGCATTAAATGTTCAAGATGTTCAACTGGGTTGATATAGACATGCAATGCATGGTCAGTTCATATAAAATTAGAAATCTCTAACAAACAAAAAGTGTAACTAAGAAGTTGATATCTCCATTTCAATTTTCACCTAATTCTGACACTGACAGTTTGTAAATTACAATTTGTTTGCTTAACCTTCGAATCAGAATCTAACTATTTGTTTGCTATTATACATGATTAATTAATTACATTATGTTACATGCATGAAATTAACAGATTCAAGAAGCATGGGACACCAGACTTTGCAACAACACGAAGAACATCCTGACTGTTAATGGGTCGTACCCGGGCCCCACCCTTTATGCTCACGGAGGTGACAACATCTTTGTCACAGTCATCAACAATGGAAATAAGAACATCACCCTTCACTGGTAAAAATAACGCACTCTTCATTTTCATGCATATATTTCTGAATATTTTTGTTAGATTAAACAAAGGTTATATTATAACACATGAACATATGACATATTAGGCATGGGATCGACCAGCCGAGGGACCCATGGTCGAACGGACCAGAGTACATTACTCAGCGCCCGATCCAAGTTGGAGCCAACTACACACAGTGGGTGCAAATCACAGAGGAAGGTATGAATCAGGATGGTGCTAATTCTAGGAGAGTGGTGGAATCAGGATGTAACACAAGTGTATGAAACTGCGGTTTTGACGAGAGGTGATTCTGCACCATCTGATGCTAACACCATCAACAGCCAATCTGGTGACTTCGCACCATGCTCAGCGAATGGTAACTGTTTGAAACACCCCCCCCCACCCCCACCTTATGTATACAGTTGAACACAAATATTTTTTACTTATTTTTGTTGGTAATAATTTTAAACTTAATACATAGATCTATATACTTCTATCTATACACAGTAGTACTTGTCTTGAAGTTGTTGTATAATTCTACAAATTCTACAAATTTTTGAAGTTGTTTATTTTAATTATTTTTACAGTAATTGTTGTACTTATTTTGACCAGTGAAAAAATAAATGAGAAAAATGGAACCCAATCATCACTTATGAATTATGATTTAATTTTCAACAATTTTGACTTCTTAATGCGAATACAAGTGAGGAAGCTTCAGATCGAGTCCTCATCTGTCATCACCAATATTTCAAAGTCAAAAGTGTTTAACTTCTTTTTCATTTTATTTATTTTCTATAGATACTTTCAAGGTTATGATCAATTGACTAATTAAGACAATAGAAGATTGTTATACCATGGTGGGTTACAGGCCGTCAAATGTCCCCAAATGTCCGTATAGAGTATAATTAAGCATAATTAAGCATATTTAATCTGTTCATCACCAATATTTTGACTTCTTAATGTGAATACAATAGAGTATAATTAAGCATATCTGTTTCTTATAGCTACAGGCCGTCAAATGTCCCCAAAATGTACACTCAGCTAGAGTATACCTGATAAACATCACTGCACCTAATTTTCCATTTATAGGAAATTTTAAAGGGTTTTAAACAATTTTTGAAATCTCTGTCAGCAGAAAAAAAAACATTGCGCTGCTGTTATGCTGGCATATGAATTGCCCTTAACAAATTGGTGAACCAAAAATAGCTCTTGACTTCTACAATTTTTGAAACTTTTTGAGAATGTTGTATGTGAGATTACCATAATTTCCATATAAAGAAGTAAAATTTCCATGTAGCCAATCGGTCAGAATAATTCTCCAAAGTCTGACTGACCAAAAGGGCAAAACTGCACTGTGCAATATGCTGGTACTAGAATCGAGTCTCACAAAAATACAAACTCAATCAGATTGATGTATATCAATTTTTACTGATTTTTGTGCATATAAGTCAGGATATAACATACATTCTAAGATAAAGAAACCAAAAATCCATGTAGCCAATTGATTAGAACAATTCTCCAAAGTTTGGTAGTTGGAAGAGGGTAAAGCTGTCACATGCGTACAAATAAAGTCATATAAATACATACATACTTGTGCACTCAAATGTGTCTTAAAATATATAATAAATGCACTGACACAAATTAGAACATCATAACATAAATAAAACTTAAAGATTTGAATTAAGACAACAAAGAAGAAACCCATCGCATGAATGCCACTGTGCTATGACACAAAAACTTGTCTTCAACCGAATCCACACCAGTCCAGGCACACATGCACTTCAATTGCAACATACAGACAATGTTTACCAACTCAATTGAACAAGGAACATAGTGAAGCAGCCAAAATCAGCACCTTGGCCACTATCAGCAATGAAATTGACAAATCAAGATGCCCAATCATGCAGATTGGTTCAGTTGCAGCGGAGCTGCAACAAGGTTACTAGTAATAATATAAATGTTGAATTGGTTTTAGGTCAAAATATTACTTGCGTGGTTATGAATTACCTTTTTTTTTTTGAGAAATTTATATATATGCCCATCATAACTTGATTAATTAGATATTTTCTCATCAAAACTTCAAAATTAGTTGTTTCCCCATCTAAATATAAATATATTATAAATTTACCCATTTTTCAATTAAATCAATTCAAAGGAATTTATTTATTTAGACAATTCAAAAGGAGATTTAAAATATACACAAATGTTACTGTCTCCAGGAACTAAAACATTTCCAACGGCCAGCGCATGGAAATAGTATGTCCACCATAAAATAATATAAACTGGATTAGTAAAACATTTTCATGCGCATTTGTCCCAGTATTTCCATGAACCTTCACTAAAAAAATTATGATCAGAATGAACAAAACATTTCTAACGGCAGCCCATGGAAATAATATGTCCAGCCATAAAATAATATAAACTGGATCAGTAAAACATTTCCATGCGCATTTGTCCCAGTATTTCCATGAGCATTCACTATAAAATATTATTATCATAATGAACAAAACATTTCCAACGGCCAACCCATGGAAAAAGTATGTCCAGGCATAAAATAGTATAAACTGGAGCTGTAAAACATTTTCATGCACATTTGTCCCAGTATTTCCATGAGTCTTCACTATAAAATATTATAATCAGAACGAACAAAACATTTCCAATGGTTAGCCCATGGAAAAACTCTGTCCAGTTTGTTCAGACTTATTTCCATGCGCAAGTGGTTGATTATTTCCATGGGCCTTCAATAAAATATTATTTTTGGTCTGTTTGGCGGGTCGCGGGTTATGCAAAACTTTTTCCAAGGGCGAAAATGGTACATTTCCATGGGCAAGCAGGGAATATTTCCATGCGTAACTTTTTCCATGGGCTGCCCCTTGGAAATAGTTTATGGTGTCAGAAAAGTCGATTTATTTCCATGAGCCCTTCACACACTTGGAAATGCGTTTTACTACCGTTGGTAAAAACGGAGATTCTAGTAGTGTTTTAGTGGTCCCCTAATGCCATAATGCGGGGACGACGCAAGGAATATAGATAAATGGTGCGGATACGATTCTTGAGAGACAATTTATTTATCATAACATAGTTCAGTTCATAGATATAAATACTTGTGTTCTTTAGTCTACATAATACAGAATGAGACTATTAATATTTTATAAAAACAAAATTACAATGTGGAACGGTTGTGGTCCCTACAAGCAGTTATGACAGTTTAGATGCGGATACGATGCAGATACTCAAGTGCGGATACTTAATTCAGCTTCCAATTTTATTGTTTTCCTTTTTATTGGACAAGGCTTTGACATTTCATATGCTATGTTATTTATTATGAATATAAAAATAATTTATTTTAAATAAATATGAGGTTGAGTCATTTAATTTTAAATATCAATAGGAGATATTCGATCAAGATTTCAGACTTGTGATTTCGATATGAAAAATATTATCTTAATCACTAGATTAAAGACGGATTATCAAATATAAAACAATATATATATACAAATTTATCAATAATTTAGTAATTTACACATTATATGTTGAGAGTGGTTAATATACAAACGTTTGTTCCTGGATTCAGGAACAAACGGTTCGGTTCTCCAATTTTCAAAGTCCAAACAGTCGATCCAAACCGTTAGATATTCAATCTATATTAAAATGTGCTTGGAGACCAAATTTTACATTTTTTGAAATTTGTTTACTATTTATTAAGCTGGTTTGAAAACCGCTGTTTTTCAATGCTGTAGAAATTTAGTAAAGACAGCTGTTTTCAAACCATCTTAATAAATAGTAAAAAAGTTCCAAAAAATGTAAAATGTGGTCTCCAAGTATATTTTAATATAGATTGAATATCTAACGGTTTGGATCGACTGTTGGACTTTGAAAATTGGAGAACCGAATCGTTTGTTCCTGAGTCCAGGAACAAACGTTTGTACATTAGCCACTCAAGTAGAACTAGGGTGTTCTTAAGTTCACCAAGTCCCTTTGTTAACTCAACTCTAAAATCTATCGGATTGGTTTCAAAGAAAAATCCGAACCGTTGAAATCCTTCTACCTTACGAATGATGTGTCTACATGTGAAAATTTTAAACTTTCAAATTAATTTAGTATAAAGTCAAGCGGTCAAAACTAAAAGGTTTATATATTAATTTTAATGCATTCATTTTTTGAACGTTTTTTGACACTTGACTTCATACAATATTAATTTCAAAATTTAAAATTTTTGAATGTAGATGTATCACTCGTAAGGTAGAAGGGTTTCAACGGTTTGGATTCTTCGTTTGAAGCCAATCCGATAGATTTTAGAGTTGAGTTCACAGTGGGGTTTGGTGAACTTAAGAACACTCTAGTTCTACTCTTAGCCACTCTCTTATATGTTATCTAAAAGTGCTTAATTTTATTCTATTTGCTTTTATTTTTTATTTTAGCGTGATATCGTAAATTGTCGAAATTCTTATTCATCACACTAGTACAAAAAACCCTTTCACTGACTGTTCAAATACCCCTACACCGACTGTTATAGCGGCGTCAGTAAATCCGGCGCCAGTGTTAGGTTACCTATTACTGACGCTTTAAAAAAAGTCAGTGTTGAACACCAACACTGACGCTCTAAAAATTAAAGTAGGTGGTGGCAATGACAAAGGTAGAGGAGGCAATGGGGTGCAATTTAGACGCACTGGAATTGGTGATGTGTGGCGGTGCGCCGCTGAGCACGGTGGTGGCTAAGCAATTTCGCGAGAGGTATCCACACGTTCTGCTTGCAAAGGTAATTAATAACAACTTTATTATCATTATTTTTATTGTTTTTGATAAAAGTGGGAGTATTGAAAGTTTGAAACCATGGAAGTAATCAAGTAATACAACTTTATTAATTAATTAATCAAGTAATTAGTTAAAAAATACTAATAAAAAATTATATTAATGTTCGGTTCTGTATGTAATTTAAAGGAGACGTTCTACTGTCAGCTTATGTGTTTTATTTTTATACCGTTCTTTATTCTATTTCCTTTTCGTCAATTCGTCTGATCTGTTTCTTTGAAGATGTCGTGCTCATTTCTTTAAAGAGGGGGCGGTGAAAGCTCACGTGACTAACCATAGGGGTTGATATTTAACTTTGTTATCGATTATTATACCTGGGAGACTGGAATTTTGGGGGAAGTGGTTAACTCAGTAAGGAATAGAAGGAAAAAAGAATGATACAAATGATCTCTTAAGCAACCCATTTTTCATTTTTGCTCGTTAAAATTTGAAAAATATCATTTTTGTTCCACATTAGTCCCTTGATTACAACTGGTCAAAGAAATTAATAAAAAATTAAGTTAACAATTATGCCATGATAAGATGCATGTCGATGCAATTTTTAATTGAGGAATAGTGGATATTTCCACCGATTTCATTAGAAATCATATGAACCTGATTGGGACCTAAAATAGGTACCAGAATCAAGGCATAAGAGTTATTTACATCAAAATTACAAAAGGTCAAGAGAACTATCTAGAACAACTGAAAGAACAAATACTAGACTAAGCAATCACAATAAGAACAGTCCAGAGCCTATATCAGCTAAAAACATAATTATATCAAAAGAACCTAATAAACTATAACAACATCTGGAGATTACTCCAATTCCTCCCAATCAATATCATCCCCATCATTCAATTCTATGCCAGACATTTGATTTTGGGGGCTGCCGGCACCAGAAACCCGAATAGAGATTTCCTCTGAACTCCCCCTGTTTAATGACAGTAGAAGATCCACTGCCTGGGATGTGTCCGGGCTGCTGGACTCTACTGCTAGAATTAAATCTGGGAGATCCTTAACATCAAAAGGAATCATTAGGCTTAACTTAAGTAAAGAAGATTCTGATTTAGATTTACACCAAAAAGTGGCTAAAGAAATAATCTTAGCCCCAATTGCCTTAATAGAGAGAGAAGTAGAATCCTTAAAGCAAACTCTATTTCTCTCTAACCATATAGTCCAAAGAACAGCAGCACGTAACAATTCTACTAACAATCTATCTTTTAAAGGAATAGATGCATCAAGCAACCATAAGTCTTCTAAAGAATTACAATCAAAAGAGAAGTTATTATAAGAGGCTATCCAGTTCCCATATTAATCTAATATAAGAGCAATGAATAAATAAATAGTTTGTACTTTCAGATTGGGTACAGAATAAACAGGAGGTGTCACCAGGCCATCCTTTTGTAGCTAGATTTGATTTGGTAAGAATTTTATCCTTTCGAACTAACCACAAAAAGATTTTGATTTTCAAAGGGATGTGTGCTTGCCAGATAGTAGTATATTCCTTATTAGGCATACCACCATACTCTAACCATTTATAAAAAGAGTGAACATTAAAATGGTCATCATTAGACCATCTCCAAATCAATTTATCTTCAATCTGATCTGAAAGAGTAAAGTGTTGAAATCTATGTTGTAAAGCTAACCATTCTACTAAATATATACCAGTTAATTGCCTTGTAAAAGATAATTGCAAAGAGGAAGCTGCAAAGACCTCAGCTACTGAAATAAATCTATGATTAACTATTGAAAATAGGTTGGGGTACTGATATTGTAAAGCATGTTCTGTACACCATCTGTCTAACAAAAAAGAAGTAGATATGCCATTACCAATTTCTTTATTGAGGCCTAAGTTAATAACAACATGGTCTTTAAGAATTGATTTCCAAAAAGGAGAACAAACAGTGATAGAAGTCTTATTACCATACTTAGAATAATATCTTTCCATCTACCCTTGACTGAATTATCCAAAAATCTGATCCACCATTTAGCTAACAATGCTTTGTTCATTAATTTGAGATCTAGAATGCCTAATCCACCTTGATCTTTACTCTTACAGACCATATCCCAAGCAGCCAAGGAATATTTCTTCCTAGTTGAATTGCCTCCATGCCATAGAAATTTTCTTCTAATTTTATCTATTTTATGTCTAATTTTAGCTGGCATTCTATAAATTGACAGCCAATACAAAGGTATGGCTGAGAGGACAGAATTTAGGAGTGTTACTCTGCCCCCCAATGATAATAAAGAACTTTTCCAGCTTTGCAATCTTTTTTCTATCTTATCTATTAATAATTGCCAATCTACATCTGTTAAGGATTTATTATTAATAGGGACTCCTAAGTAAGTAAGAGGAAGAGCAACTACTTTACAATCTAAAATAGAGGCTAAAGTATTACTATCATTATCAGTCAAGTTAAGGGGGTACATTTCACTTTTCTCATAGTTGATTTTGAGGCCTGAGGCATTCTCAAATGCTAAAAGAATCCATTTGATATTAGTCAACAATTTTTAATTAATATATTATGGCATAAATGTCAATTATAGTATCTATTAAATATATTATGGCATCAATCTCTGGATATACTGTCAATCTTCATGTCATATGTACTACGTGTGCAACTACATCTATACTATTTTCATTGCTAGCACGGCAACCTATAGCTAAAGTAATGTTATGAATATATATAAAAATTAACTTCTTTAGTGAATGTTAAAGATAAAAAGCAATTTGATAAGATTAGAAATTGTAAAGATTAAAATTATACTTTTGAAACTTAAATGAGAAATGATTAACACTTCAAGCATCATATGTAATTTATAATATTTTTGATTTAGATTAAAGCTAATAGATATCAATAATTAATACGCATATTGGTCTGTACTACAGATCAATATTTTTGTTTCTAAAGTCCAAATAGTCAATCGTTCAATGTGATCTTTATGTGAAAATATACTTGCAAACTAATTTTTACATTTTTTTTAGAATTTTTAACTATTTTTTAGATAGATAGAAAACCACTACTTTTAAATGCTCTAGAATTTTTAAATCAAGTGATATTCTACCTATCTCAAAAAATAGTAAAAAGATTCCTAAAAAATTAAATTTGATCTCCAAGTATACTTTTATATGAGATTATGTTGTATGATCCAAATCAATTGTTTGAACTTTGAAAATAATAATATTGATTCTTAGTACGGATCATTATGCGCTATGAATGATACCATGCATAGCCTCAATCATTGATCTTTCTAATTGCCAAATGTAGTTTTGTTATTTCTTGGTGGGAGGAGCTATTTTGAGTGCACAAATTTAATTTTAGGTGTTAACACAATTTGTTGCTTTAATACTAAACTTACTCTCGATCAGAGGTGGAGTCACGTTAGGGCAGGAGTTGGTGGTTTTGAAAATCAAGTTCCTAGGTATTGAAAATAAAGGCTATACATTTTGACAGAGCAGATTTTAATTTATTCAGGGCAAAAATCATGTACATAGTTATTTTGACTATACTGCTCATGCCCTGTATGAATTAAAAACAACTTTGTCAAAATATGTACAAAAAATAAAGCATAGACCCATATGTATATATGTGGGCTTTTGCCTAAATTTAATCTTCCTGACCCTGCAACCAAAATTTATTTACACAGTTCAATTATAGATTTTTTTTTGACAGCCCACAAAATCATGCACGAAAAAGAAATATCCCTCACCTATGTGAAATAGCCCAACTTTAATTATCTTTCTCCCTCTTCTTTCTTCTCCGTGTGCGCCTTCGTCTATCATAAACATAGGATCCATATTCTCTCCGGTACCGTAAAAGATTCCATTCACTTTACAGTTTGAGATTAACTCCCAGCCGGTTTGGGATTCGGGCTGACAGAGGAGACAGTATTATTGGGCTTTGAGATTTGTGCCAAGTTAAAAAGAACGGTCCAGATCAAGTAATTGTAAAAGATTCCCTATTACGGTACCGGGGTGATGTGAATTCCATAAACATAACATGATTCTCTCCCGACTCTGTGCGGACCGCACCTCTGCTTGCGTCCCTGTGGCTTTCCACTCCTGCAGCTCTCCATTATTTTGTAAAGATCACAACTAAGATTTGAGAATTTTTTTTCTTGTTATCTATATATACAAAATTAAACAAGCAAATCGACAATCTTTACTAACATTCTATTATTTTTCTCTATTACAATATAATAATATAGAACCATAATAAAATAGAACCTGAGATGAGATTGTTAATTTTCATTAGTACAAGAATAAATTGAATTTATATAATCATACTATATGGATTTCCCAAATATGTTAAAGAGTATGTAGCAACACAATCATTAATTCTAAGTGTGCTGAAATATTTTTTTTCTTGAGAGTGAAATGTAGAACATGTTGAGAGAAAATTTCTTGGTTATTAAAATTTTGTACTAATGTATTTATTTTCTTAATGTATTTCATTAAGATTAGTCAATAAATCACGATCGAAACATTACTTATCCATTTGATCGAAAAAATGTTAACAAAAACAATAAAAATAGTCAAAATTTTGCAAGTTCCAGTACGTACAATTTCATGTTTGTATTGTTCTTTTTTCGCTAATAAAAGAAATATACTTTTAATATGAATAAAACAGTTTCCAAATTTATGATACCTCCTTTAAAAAAATGATCTCTACTTCTTTAGATAATGCTACATTGATTTCGCACAATCACCTGACGTAAAAAAGAAGAGTATTGAATAGGAATCTTTTTTGTATGATTAAATGATTAAAAAATATTCTTCTGCAAAATAACACTTTCCTTTCTTGGTTGGTTGGGTGAAGGAAAAAATAAAAGATATTTACTGCCTACCAAATTAGAGGAGCAACGTATCTTCCATTTAATTCTCTTACCTATCCTTATTTCTCGAACCCATTCAAATGAGGATACAAAATTAAAATTAAATTGATAATATATTGTCGTGTATATAAAAAGCTTACACAATTTCATCTATTAGACAATTATTTTATGACACATATATTAGCTTCAGACTATTTGAAAATTCAAATCATGTGATAAGCAATAAAAATATACATCAAGTTAATCTATCAGCCTCTATAGTCATTTATACAACACTGTATAGATTATGCATATTATGTTGTTTGTTGTCTTGATGGACTTCAAATTTAGAATTTTGTAAAGAACTAATTGTGGAATGACCATTTTATTCAAATCCATTCTCATTAAGATAATGTTCGGTTTGTTTGATGAGTTTAATTTGTGTGAGAATTTGTGAGAATTCAAATTCAGTGGGATTGTTCGGAGGCTCAATTTTTTCCCCATGTATTTTCATTCTTTGTCACAAACTCAACTACTAATAAGCTAAAATCATAGAAGATAAAAAAAACACACAATCTGAATAAATATTTATTTTTTCAACATTCTCTCTCCAGGTGAGTTGGTTTCTTCTCTCTCCCTCCACCAACCGTTTTGTCTCTCTTTCTCTTTATCCTCATACACACAAGTTACCTTTTATATATAAGAATCCTGACTCTATATAAATTTCTATTGTGAGACTAACCACATATGGTCCGGATTCAAACCATTTTTTTCATAGAAATTACATAAAAATTAAAGTAGGTGAGATCACATATATATTTTTTTATTTGTGGGTCCAGTTTTTACTAATCACATATGGTCCGGATTCAAACAATTTTTTTAAGAGAAATTACATAGAAATTAAAGTAGGTGAGATCACATATATATTTTTTATTTATGGGTCCGGATCTTATTGAAGAAAATTCAAATGATGTGATAATAAGCAATAAAAATATACATCAAGTTAATCTATCAGCCTCTATAGTCATTTATACAACACGGTATTGATTATGCATATTATGTTGTTTGTTGCCTTGTTGGACTTCAAATTTAGAATTTTGTAAAGAACTAATTGTGGAATGACCATTTTATTCAAATCCATTCTCATTAAGATCATGTTCGGTTTGTTTGATGAGTTTGTGTGAGAATTTGTGAGAATTCGAATTCAGTGGAATTGTTCGGAGGCTCAATTTCACCCATGTATTTCCATTCTTTGTCACAAACCCACCTACTAATAAGATAAAAAAACACACAATCTGAATAAATATTTATTTTTCCAACATTCGCTCTCCACGTGAGTTGGTTTCTTCTCTCTCCCTCCACCAACCGTTTTGTCTCTCTTTATCTTTATCCTCATACACACAAGTTACCTTTTATATATAAGAATCCTGACTCTATATAAATTTCTATTGTGAGACTAATCAAATATGGTCCGGATTCAAACAATCTTTTTTAAGATAAATTACATAGAAATTAAAGTAGGTGAGAACACACACACACACACACACATATATATATATATATATATATATATATATATTTTGTGGGTCCGGATCTCATTGATGGGATTTTAAGTTGGCTTAAAAGAAGAATTTCAATTTTTTTTTAAAGCAACCAAGGACCGAATCTTATTTAGATGTATCTAAACCTACTCTAAAGCATTAACTAGACATTTCATACCTCCTATGATATCGTAATCAAAGTGGATTAGTCGGCCTTCTTGTTTCTTGATCTACCTCCAAACAACAAATAGATGATGCCTCTCTTAGTATCCACCTAGGATTAATTAGAAAAATAATTTTCTTCTTGCTAGAGAATACTATTTGTTATTGCTCCTTAATCAAGGTTTCTACCCTTCAATAAAACACTTTTATTATAGTAGAAATTGTACTCAATACATGCGAAATAAGTGGATTAAGAGAAGAGAAATTTCAGCGGCTTGGAGAGGAAGACAAAAAATTTTTGTGCACAATTGGAGAGAAAATAATTAGTATTTAAGGAACATCTTTAGGGTTTCCCACTAATTAAAAAAGGCTAGAATGTTCTTAAACTAATTGTATTTATCTCCATTTTCTCCATTTCTCTTTAATTTTGAATTTAAAAAATTAATTGACAATTATGGCTGCCAACTTTCTTTCTCTCTTATTCAAAATTAATCCAACTTTTAGTATCATATGATGAATAGAATAAATTAAACTATAACAATTATAATTAATTATTCGACCACCATATTCATATCACATATGACATACTAAAATAATTTATCTAATTAAGAACCTATTTTGGGGTGACCCAAGAGAATCTATGTCATGTTGGTAATAGAATTAAAACATTTTAATTATATAAATCACAAGCGGCATCTAGAATACATTGTGATTACCCAATTGACACAAATGATATGCACAATACAATACCACGATCCAATATAAAATAAATGTATATTCGTGTTAATTCTTATGTCTCATGATATCATGAATAAATTAAAGGTAGGAATGTGTCATCCAAACAAAATGTTAAAGTGCTAAGGAGCTCTAAGGAGGCTTAATATGCCCCTGCCGAACGCCCACTAAGTTTTAAGGAAACTAAATCCTTACAGCTGAACATGTTAAGAATATGAAGAAAGTTATATCTGTCTTAACTTCAGTGGGGCTTGTGGGACTAACTATCATCCAGATCCGGCTATTCTATTTTTTATTTTGACTTTTAAGTTTTAAATTTTGAGTTATTAAAGTTTTTAAAATGGAGGCATGGTGGAGGCACAAAAAATGGAGGCATTTGAACCCTCCTCTATATTCATATACATATATTATATATACATATATTATATTATATACGAGTCCGGCTAATATGACATTGGTGTCATTTCAGCCTATATAACACCAACTCCAAAATCTATCGGATCGACTTCAAACGGTGAATCCAACCGTTCAAACTGGTTTACTTTATGAGTGATGCGTTTACATGCAAAAAAAAAAAATTTCTAGTTATTTTAGTACCAAATCAAGCGGTCAAAAATGTTCAAAAATGAATGGATTAAAATTAACTTAAAAACTCACATATTTGACCGCTTGACTTGATACTAAATAAATTCGAAAAATTATAAATTTTGCATGTAAACACACAACTAATGAAATAGAACGGTTTGAACGGTTGGATTCACCATTTGAAGTCGATCCGATAAATTTTGGAGTTGGTGTTATATAGGCTGAAATGACACCAATGTCAAACTAGCCGGACTCATTATATACATGTATTATATTATATATTACATATATATACATGTATTATATTATATATACATATACATATATTATATTATATACATGTATTATGTTATATTATATTATATATACATATATTATAAAAATAAAAGAGTTTATAAAAAAAAACCCAAACGACGTTTATAAACAAAATACCGATCGTTGTATGCCTACCGTTGAACGAAAACTTAAACTGAATTTTTTAGGCACTAAACGACGTTTTTTTGAAATTCTGATGCTTTGGATGCAACGATGCCCGGAGTTCCACCGGGCAAAATCGGATCCGTCTAGTCCCCCCCTTTCCGAAAAGTGGTCATATGCCCAAATCCGACTTTCCTAGCCAAAGTTATGGCTGTTTAAAGTTTTTTCGAAAGCTGAACTTTGAAAATTCATAACTAACCGTAGAAAAATCCAATTAAAATGAAATTGTGTCAATTCTGTGTATTTCCAAATAAAATGAAATTTTTGTACTAGTAATTTAAACGGTTCCGATCGACCCACGGACGACATATTCCCGTGCGTCTTCATTAACTCACGAAACAAGAGTTTATGTTTCATGTTCATGCATAGAAGATGTGAGTCATATATGCAACATGCATGTAATGCTATATAATTTAATGTGTCAAAATTATTTAACAATTTATTTTTAAATATACAATTTAAATTTACAAAATTCTAAGTTTCTAATGAACATATTTTTATTTTGTTTAACATAAATTTAATTATCATATTATTTATTTATGTACGTACTTCCTTAACAACTAATCAAAGTTTAAAAATATATTATAAATTTTGGAAGACTTAATCGTATTGTAAAATATCCACAAATTACTTGATTGGATTCCCTTATAAAATTTGTCAACTGACGCAAAATCCCGGTTGAAATCACATTTCATATAACTTGTGATTTTCTTTAGGATTCTATGTCTTCTTGCATTATCTTGTAATTATTAAATTCGTATTTGTAACAACTTGAAAGATTTTAAGTTTTAACTTCATTTTATTAAATAAATAAATTAATGTATTACATGTGTTCAATGAAATGTTCAAACCAAAATAATATATTTTTAATTATGATATTTGAAAAAAAAAACAATTAAGGAAAAAATGTAAAATAGAATGAAAAATGAAACAAACAAAATATGAAAAATAAATATAATTGTTAAATAAAATTCACATAATAAACATAAATTATTATTTTTAAATAAAATTCAACCCTAATAAATTATTTATAAATGTACAAATAAAATTATCTAAAATTTCACATAGTTTATTTCTCTGTGCGCGTGGTTTCCTCAACGTGGTGTTTAATTTGTCACATCCTCGCAGGATAGATACGATATACTTTGATTATATTAACAACACTGCCCGTAAGACAATATTATATAGTATATAAAATAAATGGAGATTGTACTGCTAAATTTTTATATAAACAGTTAGTGTTAGTTATCAACACTGACGGTTTTTAAAAAACAATCAGTGTTGAACACCAACACTGACTGTTTTTACAGCGTCAGTCTTGGTGGTCAACACTGACGCTTTAAAAACAGTCAGTGTTGGTGTTCAACACTGACGGTTTATAAAAACAGTCAGTGTTGGTGTTCAACACTGACGCTTTAAAAACAGTCAGTGTTGGTGCTCAATACTGACGATTTTTAATAAATAGTCAGTGTTGGTTATTAACACTGACTGTTTTTAAAGCGTCAGTGTTGAGTACGAACACTGATGCTTTGAAAACCGTCAGTGTTAGTTATCTAAAATAAATGGAGATTGTACTGCTAATTTTTTATATAAACAGTCAGTGTTAGTTATCAACACTGACGGTTTTTAAAAGCAGTCAGTGTTGAACACCAACACTAACTGTTTTTAAAGGGTCAGTCTTGGTGGTCAACACTGACGCTTTAAAAACATTCAGTGTTGGTGTTCAACACTGACGGTTTATAAAAACAGTCAGTGTTGGTGTTCAACACTGACGCTTTAAAAACAGTCAGTGTTGGTGCTCAACACTGACGATTTTTAATAAATAGTCAGTGTTGGTTATCAACACTGACTGTTTTTAAAGCGTCAGTGTTTGAAAACCGTCAGTGTTGACAACCAACACTGACTGTTTTGTTTTAAAACCGTCGGTGTTGATAACCAACACTGACTGTTTTTAAAGCGTCAGTGTTTAGCAACAACGCTGACTATTATTGAATAAAAGGGTCAGTGTAGTATGAGGAACACTGACGCTTCCCTTAAAACAGTCGGTGGTTAAGGGTCGGTGAAGGGGTTTTTTGTACTAGTGTCATATTCGGCTTGTATATTGATGCGGATATAATTATGAACTTTGCCATCTTTTAATATCCGTATTAATTAAAAAAAAAAAGAACGAATATTATTTTAGAATCATCTACTTTATCTTCCGTTTTCATCATATATGTATTTATTCGCTGGGGACAAATCTTTGAGCTCAGGTTCAGTAATCAGTACACACTTATTAAAGTACGTAAGGGCACACTGCAATTAATAATAATATTATTTTGATCTCTACAACAACACCGGATCTTATTAACAACTCCAGATCTTATTAATAAATAGGATTATAACTCATCTTATATTTCTTCATCATGACCCTACCAAGAATGCAATAATTAATTAATAATTACTTGATTGCTTAGAAAATTAACTAAACAAATTGATAAATTATTATGTACAAAATGGATGCACATCTAGAAAAGTTAAATAACCAAGTCCCAATTTATTTTATTAGAATAGTCAAATTTCACTTTATTTTAAAAATAGTCAATTCGAATAATACAAAAAATGAGATTCAATTCTCTATTCTAACTATTCAAATCCAACAAACATAAAACAAGTTATTCCAAATAACCTAATCTAAAAATAACATATTCTCACTCCATCCAAACAATTATTGGTTAGAAGCTCCGGCTCCATGCAATCCTGCCCTGATCATTGGCCCCTTTCATATCAAAGTCTCCCCAGATCTAGAAAAATTACTAGGTAGGAATCAAGGGAAAAAAGGACGCTTATCAATTGATTCTGCCTGTGTATATATGATCTGATCATAATGGTTTAGTTAGGCTCTTATATTGGAAATTCAAGATGAAGTTTTAAAATAAATTGAGATTTAATTTGAGAAGTGTGCGAGTGTGGTAGATATATGCGTCCATCGGATTTTGACGACAATGACAATGATATTGATGATGATATACAGTATATATTCTCAAATCTCAATAGTAACTTGGTCATGATTTATTAAAAGAATTACGATATATAAGACCGCATGCATTATAATTGAGAGAGAAAAAATAATACCTCTTGATTTGCTAAGGATGATGGATGGATTATTGGATGGTATTCACTAATCTATAAAGACTCAATGTAAATAACAAACATGTGTGCACTGGCACTGCTATCTATATCATGACATTAATATCAATACCAGTGAGCCCTGCCTGCTATGAGCCCAAGAAACCTAGTTATATATAAATAAGAAAGTACTGGCCTAAATATATTTTATATATTGCCTCATCCTAATTTTTTAATTTCACTTCCCTTGAAGCAAGAAATAGAAATTAATCCATCTTTGGATTAAGAGCCTGTAAACTGGATACTCTTTGGATTAGAGTTCATCAATATTATATGATTCCCATAAGTCTCACCTTAATTAATGTGTCAATTAATGATCAACGCAATTTAAGTGTGATTAAGCTGTGAATTAGTGAAAACGTGTATATAAGGCACCCATTAGTCCATTACATTACACAGTTCAACATATATAGTTACGTGCGATTGGAAACATGGAACCTAATTGGGCGGCGGATATCATGAAGAGAAAAGAAAGGCTCCATGAATCTGGGTTATTGGGTTGGTTTGTTAAGGGCCCCACGTTATGGACACCCACAATTTTCATTCGACCCATTTTTTTTACCATTGGTGAATTCGAATTCACATCACCTCAGCTTACCTGACTCAAGTAAATTATGATCTGACATTTTTTTTAATATGACACGAATTTAACAGGCCCCCTATGGTCTCTATAGACACCGGATTGAGTTTGGCCCTGATAGAATTAATCTAGGCCGTCCGTTTCAATTTGCTTGACTCAGGTACCTGGAAGGATTCGGATCCAAGTGAATTCATATCAGCTGAGGTAACTCAAATTTTGAATTTAGATTCGGACCGTTCGATTTTTGTCCCAATCAATTTTTGTTATTAAGTAAAAATAATAATCTGTAAATTAACGCACGAAGCTATTTTTTATCAACAAATTTTATGTGTTTATGTTACTTTTTTGTTTATCTCAGTCAGGATGAATTAATAAATTTTTTTTTTTTTATTTAGACATATCGCAAGTAAATTTAAATAAGATGATGGATGGATTATTGGATGTATTCACTAATCTATAAAGACTCAATGTAAATAACAAACATGTGTTTATCTCAGTCAGGATGAATTAATAAAAAATATATTTTTTATTTAGACATATCGCAAGTAAATTTAAATAAGAAAATTTTATATTTTCAATTTAAAATTTTAAAGGAATATACACATACCCAAATCCGACTTAATTCTTGGTCTATATAAAGCCTCTGTAACTTTTGTTTAATATAAATGTTGACAAACTTTTTGGTATTAATTTTTTGTTAACAAGCTAGGGACAAGTAAACAAGTAATTGTTTACTCCCTTTAACGATTTTGAACAGCAGACATGGATCCCTCCTACACAGACGAGGCGGTGGCTTGCATGGCAAGTAGAGGGCCCACTTACTATTTGCTGTTATTTTCTGTTTTGAAACACAAGCACTAGCCACTACCTAATCTCACACCGGCATCGCACACCACCGACCTATCAACCGCTCTTGATTATCCTTTTCAAGTCAAGGTCACCGCCAAGTGGGACCCACCTGTCATGCCCAAAGGCACATGACTGGTGACATGATACAAATTTTAGTTCCGTCACAGGTAATCCATATGCTTTGAACATTCCCAAATCCCGTGTTCCCAGTCGCCTAGAATTGCAAAATAAAATGATTTATTACTGCATGAGGCTAAGTTAGATATTGTAGTTAAGAATTGCCTAGAATTTTATCCCGATAGGGTAAGCATTTTGTAAGATCAGTGTTTTATCAGGATTCTACTGAAAGAATTGTAGATGTATTCTTTCCTCTATTTATACCAAGTCAAACTTAGAAAAAACATGAGAACGTTCCCTCTTCTTTCCATGTCAGCGTTTCTGCCTTTTTTTTTTTCTTTTACTTCAAATTTGACTAATCAAAATCCTACCAACAAATCCATTATAAATTACAAACCCTCTTCTTTCACCACTCTCTCATTCATTCTCACCTTTGCATCTTCCAATTCTCTCTTTCTTCAAGACACAAAAGATCTTTTGCTTTTTTTTTTTTTTAAATTTCTCTCTGTAACATATACAATACACTTTCCTCTTCTTTCATCTCTCATGGAAGTTAAAAGAAATCTCCACGGTGCTTTCACCTTCCTTTTACTTGTCCTTGTATTCTCCCAGCTATGCAATGCAAGACCGCTCAAGGAGGTCAAAGACAAAGAGGCACAGCCTTGTGAAATGGACAAGACCAATAGAATGGAGAGATCGACACCCGGTGAGAAATTAGCCGATAGGTATGGTCCCTTGGTGCTCAACATGCTCCCGAGAGGCAGCCCGGTACCACCTTCTGGTCCTAGTGGTGGTAACAACAGTTTACCATGACCACTTGCAAGGGGAAGTGTTATGAATATAATGGATGGTCCATTCATGTTGTAACTCTCAATATTAATCCTCATTTACTTCCCCACTACCCCACTACCATTGGAATTTATATCCCACTAGTATTTGGAATTTAATCTCTTATTTATTATCGTAATGGCTTTTCATTTACAATTTGTGCCCTATAAATAGAAGCATTGTAATCTTATATTGTACACATGAGAAATATATGAATAAAGAGATTGTCATCTTTTATGTGTTCTCTATCTTGTTTATTATTCTTTGTCTTTATTTTATAACATGTTATCAGCACGAGAGCTCTACTAGTTGAAGATTCGAGGTAACTTCGATATTTCTTTATTTCAATATATATCATTTGTTTAAATGATACTTCTAATTAGTAATTGCAAAATGAAATAAGATGATTTATTATATGTACTTGAGAAATCAATTTTTTTGTTTTTACATTATGGCGTGTCTTTGTCAAATGGCCCAAAGACCAATCTATTATTTTATATTATGTTATAATTATATTGTGTTAAATATAAAGTTCAAATGGTCCGAAGACCAACTTTTTAAATTTGAGATAAATTGGAGATGAACCGATTGATTTTTAATTTGAGATAAATTGTCAACTTTATCAAATGGCCCGAAGCCATTTATTAATTATAAATTCTCAATTTTATCAAATGACCCGAAGTCATATGTTAATCATAAGTTCTTAATTTATCAAATGGCCTGAAGCCATCTGTTAATCATAAATTTTATAATGTGAAATTTAGATTTGATTCATAATAATTTAATCTTTTTGAAAAAGATTTATATGATGTGCAAATTTTGTATGATGTTCATTTTGTTATTTTTTTTTTCAATAATTTAATCTTCTCGAAAAAGATTAAAATATATTAAGAAGGTCTTCCTGAAGAAGATTTCAAAAAATATTAAGAAGTTCTTCTTGAAGAAATTGTTCAAGAAATTGTACATCATATAAATCTGATAAGAAATTGTTCTCTAAAAATAAAAAATAAAAAAATAAAAAAATAATGAACAAAACAAATGAGAAAAGTGACATAATAGAGAATTCATACTATCATTGTGGTGGTAAAACTCATTGGTCACGTACCCGTCGTACGCCGACGTAACTGTTGTATACTAAAACATATTTTTGACCTATGTCAAGCATCATAAACAAAAATAAGAAAAAAAAAATCGAGACATTTTTTTTTGTGTTCATTATTTTTAGATAAATGTCTAAACTTATCACATATGATACTGTAATTTATATTGCATTTGTATATTAATGGCATTCATCTTTGCTTATTTATTTAGTTTTATTTTACTTGATGTTTCTTATCTCAGTTTTTTTTAAGAAAAAGAATAACTGAAATTTTTTTTCAAAATAGTCTTATTTAAATAAAATATATTAATATTTTGATTATATTTCTTCTTAACTATTTTTCTGTAAGATATTTATAAATATTAAAAAAAATTAACTTAAACAATATAACATCTGTAATAAAAGACTTTGTATATGCACTATGAAATAAGATTCGAATATATGATAGTGATATATATAGTATGATTGATTAAAGATTTTGTATAGTTGGCACTCTTAAAAAAAAAATATACAAAGGAAAATACCAATTTTATATTTCTGTTTCGATCATTTAAATTCAGATTCATTATTATTAATGTGTCGGTGTTGTACTATCATTTATTATAAGATAATACTTGTACTCACTAATTCTAATTTACAATAACCATAAGTATGGTTTACCAAAAGAGAAATGCATAAACATGTACGTTTTTACTTCTATATTTGTATATATGACAATCTATTAATGAGCATAAATGATGGAAAATTTAATAGAAGGCTCTGGAAGAGCAACATTGTTGTTACATGGATGAACTCAACTTTATATTGACGATGCATTATATTCTTCTAAGTCTCAAAGAAATTTATTAAGTTTAAAGGATATCCGCCAAAATGGATACCATGTTGACACAACTGATGAAGAAAATGTTGAATATCTTTATATAACTAGCAAAATCTCAGATAAAAAATGCATATTGGAAAAATTGTCTATGTTTTCCTCCAGTTTGTATTACATATATATTAGTGCAATTGAAGCACATGTGATTGTAAACCTGAAGTTTACAAAATTAAAATATGTTCATAGCTTGGCATGACCGGTTGGGCCATTCCGGATCAATAATGATGCGAAAAATAATAGATAATGAATGTGGACATTCATTAAAGAACCAGAAGATTCTTTAATCTTATGAATTTTTATTTGTTAATTTCATTTCTAGAACGTATACAAGATGATATTTGTAGACCAATATATCCACCATGTGAATCATTTAGATATTTTATGGTTACAATTGATGCATCAATAGTATGGTCACATTATCAACTCACAACTTGACGTTTGCAAGATTATTTGCTCAATTGATTTGATTAAGAGCATAATTTTATGATTATTCAATTAAGAAAATACGTCTAGACAATGTTGATGAATTTATTTCTCAGGCAATGCATGTCTATTAGAATTGATATTGCACATCCTATAGCTTATGTTCATGCACAAAATGAGAACTTGTTATTTTGCATGCAACAACACTAATTCGCATCATGCCAACAAGCTATTATAAAACTTCCCCTTTATAATTGGTTTTTGGTCACATACTTAATATTTCCCATATAAGATTTTCTGAATGTGCGATATATGTTATAATTGCTCCACCACAACGCGCTAAAATGGGACATCAAAGAAAGTTGGGAATTTATATTGAATTTGAATCTCCATATGTAATAAAGTATCTAGACCATTGATGGTAGATTTATTCACGGCTAGTTTTGCCGATTATCATTTTGATGAATTAATATTCCCAACCTTAGGGGGAGAAAAACAATCAGCTGGAAAAATATATTAGTTGGAATGAATTATCATTGTCTAATTTAGATCCTCATAAATAATGTGAACTAGATGTTTAAAAGATAATTCGTTTAGATTAGTTAATCAATCGCCAGACGCATTTACAAAGAAAGTGACCAAATCACATGTACCAGCTGCTAATACTCCAAATAAGGTCGATGTCCCTGTTAGACAAACTAATGAAATTATAACACACATGAAGCGTGAAAGACCAATCGGTTCCAAAGATAAAAATCCTCGAAGAAGAAAAGGAGCAAAGAATGAAAATGGTCAAGTCGAGGATATGATAATTTCAGATAAAACTCTAGAAGAGAATCAAATTATAAGTAATATTGGAGTTCCAGTAGAAACTCAGGTATCTGAAATTCATGAAAATAAAGAGATCTCGATAAATTATATTATGAATGGAATAAGATGGAACCGAGATGAAATTGATATCAATGATATTTGTATATAACATAGCGCTAAAAATAATGAATAATGAGGATCATGACTCGAAGTCTATTAAAGAATGTCGACAAAGAAATTATTGGCCAAAACGGAAAGGCGCAATTGAGGCAGAATTAAACTCTCTTGAAAAATGAAAAGTTTTTGGGCCTGTAGTCCCAATACCCGAAGGCATAAAGCCAGTAGGATACAAATGGGTATTTACGCGAAAGTGAAATGAGAAAGGTGAAATTGTGAGATATAAAGCTCGGCTTGTAGCCCAAGAATTTTCGCAAAGACCTGGAATTGATTATGAACAGACATACTCATATGTGGTTGATGCAACAACTTTTCGATACTTAATTAGTCTGGCAGTACATGAAGGGCTTGATTTGCGCCTAATGGATGTTGTTACAGCCTATTTATATGGCTCGCTTGATAATGATATATATATATATGAAAATCCCTGAAGGATTTAAGATACCGGAAGCATATAATTTAGGTTCTCAAAAACATTATTCAATTAAATTGAATAAATCTTTATATGGATTAAAGAAATTTGGACGCATATGGTATAATCGTCTAAGTGAATATTTATTGAATCATGGATATAATAATGATACGATCTGTCCATGAAAAAAATATGGAAATAATTTTGTTATAATTGCAGTTTATGTTGACAATCTAAGTATCATTGGAACTCCTGAAGAAATTCCAAAAGCAATAAATTATTTAAAGGAATAATTTGAGATGAAAGATCTTGGGAGGACAAAATTTTGTCTTGGATTGCAAAATTTTTATGCATTAAGAAAATTATATTGCAAGAGTGTTGAAACAATTTTATATGGATAAAATCACATCCATTGAGCACTCTGATGGTTGTAAGATCATTAAATGTGAATAAATATCCATTGAGCATTTATGTATATTGCTGGACATACAATATCTGATATATCATTTGCTGTAAATTTATTAGCAAAATATAGTTCTTCTCCCACGCAAAGACATTAGAATGAAATTAAACATATACTTTGCTAACTCTGAGGAAATTTAGCAATACATGAAGCAAGCGGAGAATGTGTTTGGTTAATATCTATGATTCAACACATTCGTCAAACATGTGGTTTGTCTTCTGGAGAAATGATCCTGACGATCATATATGAAGATAATATTGCATATATTACTCAATTAAAGGAATGATACATTAAAGGAGATAAAACAAAACATATTTCACCAAAGTTATTTTTCACACATGATCTCCAAAAGAATAATGTTATTAATGTTCAGCAAATCCGTTCAAGTGAGAATCTAGCAGATTTATTCACTAAGACACTCCATACTTTAATATTTGAAAATGTGATCCGTAATATTGGAGTTGGTCGACTTAAAGATCTTGATTAATGTGTCATGAGGGGGAGTTAATATGCATTACATTTTCCTTTACCATGGTTTTTCCCACAGGGTTTTCCTGGTGAGGTTGTAGTTGCGTATTAAAAGAATAATGTACTCTTTTTTCTTCACTAGGTTTTTATCTCATAGGGTTTTTCCTAGTAAGGTTTTAATGAGGCATATTCTTATGAATGGACATCCAAGGGGGAGTGTTATGAATATAATGGATGGTCCATTCATGTTGAAACTCTCAATATTAATCCTCATTTACTTCCCCACTACCCCACTACCATTGGAATTTATATCCCACTAGTATTTGGAATTTAATCTCTTATTTATTATTGTAATGATTTTTCATTTACAATTTGTGGCCTATAAATAGAGGCATTGTAATCTTGTATTGTACACATGATAAATATATGAATAAAGAGATTGTCATCTTTTATGTGTTCTCTATCTTCTTTATTATTCTTTGTCTTTATTTTATAACATTAATTAATTTTTGGAGAAATGTACGACTTCAGACAGTTGTTAGCTGTTTTAAGATTTAAGTGTGGAGGTTTGAATTTCACTATGATCCTCATAAATATTGCTACTACACAAGCTCTGGAGCCTGGCTCAGTACTGCTCAGTGCAAATTTCAGATATTGTAAGAACATAACACTATATAAGTCCCAGGAGAAAAAAAAGAATGGAGAGATAATAATCCAATGAAGTGTCAGGAAGCCTTGCATTTTACTGTCCACCCTTTCTCTCTGAACTTCACCAAGCTGACCGATCAATAGTGCCAGCATAGGATCATGGTCCCAGTTCAGTTACCGTAGCAGATGCAGACCGGAAGACGGGAATTTAGATTCCCTAAAGTAACCCAAATTTTGAGTTTACATCTAGATTGTCTGACTAGGGCTGCTCATGAGCCGAATTGAGTCCGAGTTGCTAATTCATTTCCGAGTCAGAAACTCTAATTTGAAATCAACTCGCGAGCAACTCGAGTCGAAGCGAGTCGACTCGCGACTCATAATATAGTACATAGTGAGACAATCTAATTTAATTCTAACAAAAAAAATATTACATAGTTTATCAAAATAATACATAATTAAAGACAGTACATAATGAGACAATGACCAATACATTATTAAAAATTATGAAAATGTCAAAATAGTACATAATTAAAAATTATCAAACAGATAAAGTCTAACAAAACAATACCAAGTCTAATAAATTAACAAAACAAAAGAAATAGTGCACAATTTATCAAATTACCAAATATTGTGAGAAACAGGTATAAGGTTTGGGGACACAAAAGTTAGAAATATATTGATTAGGATTTGGTGTGAGTCCAACCGAGTTGATTCCGAATCGAGTTGGAGGTAACTTGGATTCGACTCATATATCAACCAAGTCAGTCAACTCGAGTCAGTTTCAACTGAGTTATTAGCGAGTTGAATCCGAATTGATTCCGAACTGAGTTTCGAGTCATGAGCTTTTTGCGCACCCCTAGTCTGATCTACTCTGGCATTGGTCCCCTGCATTTCACTTCGGACCAGATTGGTCCGAATTCTAATCCGACGGTCCGGATCCAAACTCAAATTTTGGATTACTTTTGGGGGTCCGGACCTGGGAGACAGAGTGACGGACTGTCCCCAACTGTAAAGTTGTTTCTTAGGTCAGATTTCTACTGGCATGTTATTTTTATTAATGAAGAGGAGTTCGAGTTTTTGTAAAGAGCATCAGATTTCTGCAGAATAGTATCTAAAATAATATTCTGATATAAATGCATGTTGAATCTTGTACAATTACAACTTATTATATTTATTTGAATTCTAACTTTCAAATCATGTTTGATCACAGAATGAAATTTTAATGATTTGCCGGTAATTTTGTATAATTGGGCCATAATGAAGCGCCATTTAGCCCAAAATGCTGCTTTTTGCTTTACGGGCTAATAATCATTAAGCCAGTACTGGCCCGAAATTCAAGTTCAAAACTAATATTTATAGTCCATCTAGTACAGATATGAAGCCGCATCAACCCGTAATTTTTCAGAAGGCATAGCAAAATTGTTACATGCCAGCAACTTGATTTTTTTATTTCCACAAATAATGCATTATGCCCTTAGATTGTATTGTATCTATGTTACTCGGATACTTCAATATAGGCTCCGTATCTGTATCGGACACATATCGGATACCGATACACGCCCGATACGGCACCGATACGTATCTGATATGCCAGCTGGCGTAACCTTACTCGGCCAGTTCGGTCGCCAATACGCTGTTGAAACAACTGGAAAAGGCTGGATACGTGTGGATACGGTGAACCGCTCCCGCACCCATGATCCGCGACCGTGAACCACGCCCGCACCCATGAGCCGCGCATACACCGGCCCTTTTTTTTCTGCCCTGCGTGAATCGAACTTGGAAAGTCCCAATCAGCGTTAAAACCTTAAAACCACTACACTAGAGTTTCATTTGTGATATATTCTTACGTTAAGCCTTTAACTTTTTATACAAATTTGATTTAAGTTATGATTATCTAAATACAATATATAAAATAATAAAAAATAATATATATAATAGACGTATTATATCCTAAATTTTTGAAAATTACCGTATCGCCGTATCCGTATCGTATCCGATACGATACCCATACCTGTATCCATGCAACATAGTATTGTATTAATGCAGTACAATAAAAACAGAATAAACCAGACACAAAATCAGACGCTGTTATTTAAAATCAAATCAAACTGGTTATTTCAACAACAAAAAATCGAAAGAAATTTAGGTATATATCCGTTACAACTTCTTGATTTAAATATTTTTTCATTGAAAATTCAAAATTAGTTATTTCTCCATCTAAATTCACTTAAAATTTGTAAAATGTAGATAAAATTGGATTTTTTTTGCCGAAGCTTGTTTTGTAGCCAAAATATAGATAAAATTGGTAAAAAAAAAAAAATATGTAAGAAAACCATGTAGACAATCAAATTATCTACTAATTATATAATATAATATAAGCATTACAAATAGAATACACCTTTTATGCAAACTAGCTATAATTTAAGCATAAAAAGGCAAGATTATATTAGCAGCATAAATTTAGTGCAGAATTATCTTGGCAAGATATGTATTAAGTTTTTTTCTAGTTCAATTTATGTTTGCATAATTTGATTTTTCTTTTTTGTGATTTGAATCATAGATCACAAGTGCCAAGAAAAAAACGTAAAAATCCCCAAAGTTGGCTGAGTCAAACACTGTTCAACCGAGTTTTGATGAAAAATCGCTAGGACGCGAGACTCAGATGAAACTCAGATTGGACCCAACCAATACGAAGATATTAATCCATAGTACGGACCAATGTGCGCTATGCATAGTACCATAGTCAATTTAAACAACCAGCAGTCTAGGCATGGAAAGGAGATACCTCAGGTTTTTGCATAATTTTTTTATTTATGTGTTTATAATTTAAATTATATTTATGGGCTACAACACTTGAGTTAATTCAAATTTGTATAAATTTTATGTTCTTTCAATTGTTTGCAGGATAAAGAGCAGGTAGCATCTTCGCAACCCTCAACTCCTATCAAATAATCTTTTTTTTATTTTTATGTTTTTTTTCTTGATAGATCTAATGGACGAGGTTGTAGTTTAGATGGTATTGATGAAATATATCCTTGTTCTGGAGATGATTTAACAAATTGCATAGTGTTATTTAAAAGTTGTGTCAATTTGCGTTTTCTAACACTGCAGTTTTGACTTTGTACAGCTCACATGCTATAGAATCAAAACAGCATTGCATATGCTTAGTACGCTGCATGAAGATGAAACTGCTCTGTTAAGATATTAACACAGATTTGTGGTGGGTTTGTATTATCCTTGCATCTGATTTTTAACTATTCGTAATTAAATAATAATAACACAAGGCAAAACAATTAGCAGATCGAATCTAACAGGACTGAAAGTGCCCAAAATATTTTAACATTAAAATATCAGAAGTATCAAAGTGTTAAATTTTACATGATGGTTTATCATAACAAATTTTAAATTGGCTATTCAGAATCAGTAATTTGAAATTACTTTTGTAATTGGGATACTACTCTCCCAATTAGTTCAATACACAAATAATTACTTAATTGGGAGGTTGTGCCGTTAAAATCAGTATAAATAAACCCCAAATAGTGTTGTTATGTTGCCAAAATGTAATCAACCAAAATGTAACAATTTCTTATTTTCTGTTGGAATTTTGAAATTTTCTTTCTTGCTTGATTATTTCTGTTGAATCTATTTTCTCTGAGTTTTACATCTCAAATGGCCAAAAAGCATAAAGCATATTGCTTTGATAATAAAAGAGAAGCTTTAGCAAATTTTGTAAATAAAATAAAATCAAGATCCTTTTTATTATATTTGCATTTTTGCCCACCTAAATCAAAGGCATATCTAATCTAGAATAAATAAAGTGTTTTTATACATTCATAATAAAATCAAAATGATATTTAGCAAAAATATACAAAAGTCTATCAAAGTTTCATTCATTTTTACATATTATGGTTGAACTTATTGATCACCTTCTTCTTCTCACTTGCTATTAGACTACCATCTCGCATAATACTAATTAATCATAATTAAGTCATTGATGAACTTATTTAAATGATAAAGAATGTTGTAGACTTTGCACTCGTTGTTGCCTGATGAAACCCACAACATGGCCTTCAATTTGGGCCTCATTAACATTGATCATGGTCACGTGCTGATACGTGTCATGGACGTCTGAACAAACGCTCTCCAAGATCATGATCAACCTTGTCATGCGAACTTTTTTCTTTTTGATTGATTGATTTTTTAGGCAATGGTGGTGTGGATCAGAATAACCCTTAAATTTTGTATGAGTACAATAGAAATTTTTCTTTATTTTTTATTCTCATGCATGTGGTGTATAAGTTTCATTTGAATATCACTTGAAATTATTTTTAGCATGACTTTTCAATAGAATGTGTTTGGATTCATTTTCCCTGTCCAAAAACGAGTTATAAGCATATGTGGGCATATGCTTATAACTCATTTTTGCGTTTCCAATGTTCAAATGGTCAATCCGAACCGTTCATCTTGTTCTCCATATTAATATGTACTTGGAGACCAAATTTTACATTTTTCTGAATTGTTTTACTATTTATTAAGCCACTTGAAAATTGCTAATCATATGGTCCAGAATTTTGTTGCACTGTTTTTCCTGTTCATCCGGATTAGCAATTTTCAAAGTGGCTTAATAAATAGTAAAATAATTCAGAAAAATGTAAAATTTGGTCTCCAAGCACATATTAATATGGAGAACAAGATGAACGGTTCGGATCGACCATTTGAATATTGGAAACGCAAAAATGAGTTATAAGCATATGTGGGCATATGCTTATGGAAGTAGAATAGCCAACCTCTATATATATATATATATAGAGAGTATGGCTAAGTTGCTGCCGGCAGCATTTCGCCGAAATGCTGCCGGCAGCAACTTAGCCAACCTCTATATATATATATATATAATTTTTTCTTACGTTGATAATTTGTTCAAAATACACGTAGAATCATTAAGTTATCTCTTTCAGTATAATTGAAAAATGAAATTAAATAATAAACAATATTTAGTTTTCTCCAATAATATTTTGTCTAGTGAGAACAATAGAATAGTATTGGAAGAAAAATATATTGTTTTATCACATTTAGGTATCATATGAATGAAAATATTGCCAAGTATATAAATAAATAAGCACACCAAATATATATGTGATGACACCATAATCACAAAAAAATATGCTCATTCATTCAAAAAATATGTTATTCTATCATCTATATTATATTTAGAAGAGTCAAATGTCATATTTTGACACGTAATATGTTGTGTACTCTAAATAAATATCAATAGTTATTCCTGTTCCATATGCTCTGACATGTTTGGTGAAATTTCCATAATTAAAAGGCTATGAGATATTTCTCATATTGCAGAAAGTACGCAGGAATGCACGATACTTTATATTTTGTACGGTCAATTACGCATGCAATTGTTCTAGTAAACCATTAATTGGACCAAAGAATATATACTTGCTATTGTTTCAAGTGCTTTCTGGCTTTTAAAGGAAGGACTGCCAGCAATAAATAGAGTCCATACTTTTTTGGAAAAAAATACAAGACTCACATACATATTTGAGAGCTGCATGATCTTTCTTGCATGTCAAGTTATGAACTTTTGACATCAAAATAAGAAATATAAACCTTTTGCCTCCTTGATTTATATATAAAACGCTGTTTTTCAGTGTTTCAGAATTGTCTAAAAACAACATTTCTGTAAAATATTTAATAAACAGTAAAACAATTCAAAATAATATAAAATTTGATCTCCAAATACATTTTAATACAGAGATCATGTTGAATGGTATGGATCGACTGTTTGGACTTAAGATGTTGTTACTTACAAATGTTATAAGTGGATCCCTTCTTATATAAATTGTGGCTTGACTTGTAGTTACTTTCTTCTTCCAGCTCAAATATCAGGAAACACCAAGAATTTGTTACTCAGTTAGCATGTGATTATTAAAATATTTATTACTGTGAGCTTTCTAATTATACCTCTCATAATAAAAAACACCAAGAATTTGTTACTCAGCATGTGATTATTAAAATATTTATTACTGTGAGCTTTCTAATTATACCTCTCATAATAAAAACTTCTGTAAATTCCAATATTTATTCCTTTTTAAATGTCTCTTGTAAAAAAAAGGAACCTACATCTCTCCCGACTCCAGAGTGATGTGATCCATCACAATATGTGCCAGGTCCCTAATATTTTTCATAATTACAGCCTAATTATACTAAGACATTATTGTTTTAATTTTCCTTTACAACAATTTGTAGTAAAAAATCCAGCTCAACAGTAAAAAATCAAAAGGAGAAGAGGAAAGCATAAAGCACCCCATAAACAAGTGAAAATTGTCTCAGATTATTTGCTCCTGCTATACATTGCAAATTCATATAGATATGAGAAACCAAAAATGAAGATGGATCATACAATAAAGAACAAGCATATTTGTCTCAAATAAAGAACAAATTGTTTCTCCTATGTTTCAAGTACAATATTATATTAGCAAGCTCAACTCATTTCCACCAAATTTTCTTCTTCACATGTTACCCTCTGCTCCTCTACTAAGAAAATATTAAAAAAAAAAATCACTACTTTGGCATCATAGTATATCATACGTTTATTTCATTCAAAAATTCTCTACTGTCTAGTGGTATAATAAGCTAGAAACGCAATACTTGGTTATTCGTTATAATTTTTCGGATACGAATATGAAAACGGATAGTTTTGGATACGAATATGAAAACAGATAGTTTCGGATACGAATATGAAAACATATAGTTTCGGATACGGATATAGATCGGACATTAAATGGATACGAATACATATCGGATATGAGACGGATACGAATACGGATATGAATAAAATTTGGATAATTTAAAAATAAATACTAATTTACATTCTAGTAAAGAATAACTTCTAAATAACATCTAAAAAAATTAAAGAGCCTTGAACCAGCTGTATCAACGATCATGCGACTTGACCTTCTTCTCAACCAGCTACATCTTTTTTGTCTACTTTTTCAGCAACATCATATATCAATACTATGCAATTAAAAATATAAATAATAAATTATTGGTATAACAAAAAAAAATACAAAGTATTAAATCGTTAATATGTATATGTAGTTTTATCAATCAATTTAAAAACAAAGAGTATCTTTGTTGTTGAACCGTGGTGCCTTTTGTTTGACTACAATAAGATATCCACCTGACTATTATTACAATCTCCACCTGACAATCACGTGACAGCAACCAGCTTGCATTTTAGTTTTTAGGTTTCTTTGTTGGCATTGTGTTTTAAATTTGAGAATCTTTATTGGGCCTTGATCTCAGTCAGGCCAGCGGCCCACTGTCCACAATGAATGCCTAACATACATTTTTTTTTTAGGTTTGAATCTGGTCTGTTCATTACATATTAGCAAGAATCTTAAATGATCCATGTGCACTAAAAGTTTGGACTGGATTGATCCGGATTATGATCAGACGGTCCGTATTAAAGCCCTTGTTATTTTTTAGCATGTATTTATGATCAGACGGTCTCAATTTTAGCATGTATTTATGATCAGATGGTCTCAATTTTAGAGAGCTGTGGTAATATTCCATGTTGGAGCTATACGAAATGAAAGTCCTTTGTTATTTATTAGCATGTATCTAGAGATGGTTATCAAATTATCTTGTGTCAGATTGATATGTTGTTTGTATTTTTTTTTCTAATGCTTGGTATTAATTTGAATATTTCTAAATTATATGTTAATTTTTTTAATTTTAGTGAATTTTTGAATTTTAGTAGATTTTACAAAGCACGTGAATGTTTAGTTTTAGTGTTATAATTTGAACTTGAAACGTGATATAACGAAGATTTTAATGTTTAGTTTTATATAGTATAACAGAGCTCATGAATGTTTAGTTTTTGTGTTATAATTAAAAGCAAATGAATGTTTAGTTTTAGATTTTAATGTTTATTTTTCGAATGCTTGGCATGAGTTGAGCTTGTGAGTTATGAGTCGAGTTTGAGCCGAGCTGAAGGCTCAAACTCATTAAATTGAGCCGGGCTTTTTTCTTCAAGACCAAGCGAGTCCGAGTTGGGCTTGTTTAGTTATATGACGAGCTGAGATGAGTTTTGAGCCCAGCTTGGCTCATTAATTAGCAACCCTATTGATGGAGGCTCTAGATTCCATTAATACGACATCAGAGATATCAAAAATTACAAAATATAAAAGAGAAAAAAATAAAACTAAAATAAAATTGGATAATTGAAATTCTAAATTACAAAAATCCATGAGTTTTATCTTTAGTGGGGTTTGAGTTTTTCTATATTTTCAATTTAGTTTGCAATAGTTGAATTATGATATTTTAATAAGTTTTTGTTAATGTTTTGAATTATGGAGCCAATATAGTGTTTTGCTGCAATTTTTACTCATTTCTTTATTAATGTTACAAGGATTCTGATAGCGAGCATGGGTACCGTTTAACTGGAGATGTCCATTTTGATGAGGCAGTGATGCTGGCAACTGCAATGAAGGCCCTTAGATCAAGTGCCAGATTTGTTTACATTTAAATTTTGAATCTTTTTTGTTATTCCTCTTATGTTTTTCTTTTTCATCGGTTTATGTTGTCGTCTAGTAATTAGTCCTTGATATGGAGGCTTATTAATTTTCAGGTTCTTGTTCTCTGATCTTTTTGTACTACACAGAGGTTTAATAAGAAATGTCGATGTTTTCTTTTTTTTGTTTGGCTTGCATTAGCCTGTTTAGATCCTACCTTTTTTTTAAATGTGTTGTCATTATTCTGCATTTATTTAATTAACATTAACATAATTTGTGTGGAAACTCTAGATGAGATCATTAACATTAGGTGTTACTATACATCAATATATAAATATTTAGCATAAATGCAATTCACACATTACAGTATTCTTATTTAATTGAGTGTAACTATATCCAGAAACTCTAGATGAGATCATTAAGTTTTGACTTTTAAGTTTTAAATTTTGAGTTATTAAAATTTTTAAAAATGGAGGCATTTGAACCCTGCTCTAGTTATATTTAGATGGAAAAATAACTAATTTTGAAGTTTTGATGAAAAAAATATGTAATTGAAAAACTTAAGATGAGTATATATCTAAATTTCTCTTGATTAAATTTTTTGGATGTTGTCCCTTTGAGTCTTAGCATCTGATGAAATATGAATTCTGAAATTCTATGCATGCAAGATCATGAGATCTTCAAGATGATTCCGTCGTAACATTTGATTGTTAGATGTCACAGTCTGAAGAATATATTTTGGGATTTTCACATACATATCCAGTCGCAGAACATAGTTCAATTGAAAGGTGCTAAGCCACTCCTGTAAATTGATTTTTATTTTTTATTTTTGTCCTTTAATTTTTTTGCTTTTTACATAAATTAATATTACTGGTCCCACTCATAAAATAAAATTACATGGCACCTATTTATCTAACTCTCTGTCACAAGGAAGAATAAAGCAACAAATATTTTTTTCATTAAGGGATTTTGATACATTCTAATATTTTTTATTACCGTAAACTTAATTAAATATTTGTATAAGGAAGAATGTTCAATTTGTTCAAAATAAGAAAAAATCTAACATCTATTTAGCAACAACACGTCAGTACATTTAATGAAAAATATGTTCAATTTTGATAAATATGTTCAGTAAATTTAAAGGCGGCCTATCTGACATTCTGAGCCCATATTTATTTGTTATTGTAATATACGTACCTTTACAGCACTCGCCACGAGAAAATGCTGATAAATAGATGCAAATGTGATTCACCTGGCCTGTAAAGGCCCAATGTTGATCACGACCGGTTTATTGCGATAATCAAGATACAAGTTATTAGCAATGATATGGCAATCCACAAGTGCAAATATTATACTGGTAAGATACCTGGAGAAAAGAGATGGAAGGCACATTGGGTTGGGTCTGATTAGAAAGGCTCTCAAGTGCCAACTTGGAGACAAAATGCTCGGCATCTTTGCAGCGATTGAAGGTTTCAGGTGAAGTGAAAGTTTGACCCGCCAGATGAACAGTTGCACGGAAACACGGTTCATGTGGCAAACCTTGGGTTTGAAAATGGTAGTCTGGTTTGTCAAAGCCATGGGTTGTCAAAGCCATGGGTTGTATAAATACATTTCTGTTATGAAATTATAATAAATAAAATGGCATTAGTTCAATTTTGGGGCTAAATTGAATCTTAATTTGGAGAAGAAAACAGCTTAAAAAGAGAGAGAGATTTATGAGAGGGTTTGCTGGAAGAAGAGATCGCCTCCATTATCAAATCAACGGGTAAATGCTCTCCACTACCCACTCGAATTAGTATTCTCTGAGTTAACTCAAAGTTTAAGTTTAGATCTCGGCCGCCCGATTTAGATCTGGGATGCTCCAGATTCTAATCGGACGGTTTTGAAATAAACAGAAACGGTGCGATAATGCAGAGGATGGTGACTCACACAGTCTATCCCCACTCACGGGCTTATCGTTTTCCAAGTTATATTTATCGTTTATAATAAACAGCTCCTCTCCAATCAGATGGAGCGAATTGTTGGATCTCTATCGTTTATAATACAATGGACGGGTCAGATTACTTCAATCGAACAACGATTCAAAGGATGTACTAAATGTTCCAAATTTGACTGAAAACGTTATTATTTTTATAAGAAAATTACATTATCCAATCCAACCATTAACTTTTTAAAATATACGAATTTTAAAAGCAGTTAGTTTTTTTCCCGAATTTCGATATAGATAAACAGTTGAATTTGAAAAAGCAGACTCCCTGCGATTCTTTGAAAATCGCAGCAGATTTATTTTATAGTTTTATGACTGAAAAATTATTTGTTTCTTTTTGCTTTATTTGACATGAAATCAGAAATATGTCATTTTTTTAGGTTGATTTATTATTTTTTATTCTTATTCCATAAGTAATAAGTAAAAGGGAAATAAAATGTAAGCTTTGGTTTATAAAAGTGATAAATCAATATAGAACATTTATTAATAAATGACGTCACTTAATTTGTTATGAAAGTGACGCGAGTAATGACGCGATTCTTTGTTCTCATTCCACATGTTGCATGCAATCAATATTTTTTATTCTTATTCTCATTCCAGGATTAATATAAAAGTGACGCGAGTAAGAGGACACCGCAAACATGCTACATACAGATCCAGAAATAGCTAGAGTGATAGCCACAGCTGCTTACATTTCTTTCCATTGAGATGTGTAGTGCTCCTTCCACAGTTCCACTACTGATTTACAGTTGCACTTCGCATATTCTCATGGATTGATCACTTTATTTCTACGTTAATGATCTCATCGATCTAGAGTTTCTCGATATAGTTGTTGAATAATTAATCTAACGTTGTACTAATATGTAAAATAATTTTGTATTGTATACTGTCAATTTTATGCTCAATTAAAAGTAGTCATATGCATTATATAATTTATTGAGCATTAATGTGTCATATAGGGTGTGGACCTTTAATGTGTAGAACTTAAGGTGTAATACTCAATTTAATTATGGGTTGAATTGAATAATTACAACATAAGACAGCCAAGAGTCTTCTTGGGCTGTATATATATATGATTTGGTCCCCCAGAATACAAGGCAATCTGAATTCACTTCTTCTTATCCCATTAGAGAAAAATGTGAGAGACTTTGGAGAAGGCAGAACAAAGGAGACTCTCTAAAGAGCCTTGCTATTCTGGAAGAACCGAATCGGTGGCGCTCTCTCGTACAAAACAGTCAAGGATTAAGGTACGCTTCCGCTATTCAGTTTTATATTCAACACAGATGGTCTTGCGGTGGCCGATGATGGTTTTCGTCGGTTCCAACAAGTGGTATCAGAGCCGCTCTGTGTTTGAAAGAAGTTTTCTGTATTTTTCGGTACAGTTATGATATATGGTTGAATTTCTGATCATTTGGCGATATTAGATTTGTTAAATTGATTAATTTTGTCCTTCAAATTCGGTCCAAAACCTTAAAATCGCCATTTCTAATCTGAGTTTCGCGCATGGTCCGCGTGTGAACCAAGTTTAACCAGAAATATATCAATTTTCGGCGTCGTTTCAGTTCATAAACCGCGTATACACCGAGATTCTGCCGCTCGCGTCGATTCCGTCGAGTCCTGTGGACCACGCTAACTGCAGTGAATAATTTTATTCGGGTGGACCGCGCAAAGACCGAATTTGGATTAATTTGTGGTTTTTTAAATAAAATATTTGACTAGGTCTAAGCGCTAGTGAATCTGTACTGAATTTTATTGGACCCAAAATTGGACCATAGCATTTAGCACTAATTATGAGAAAAGGTTTGGCCTTCGGTATGTGTGCTTTCATGTATAATCACTACTACAAAAAAGCTAATTCTACACTGCACATTGTACACGGTTTTTCTAATTTTATATAAAAACCGTGTGTCAAATATGAAATTGTGAAAGGCTAAAAAATATTGGGGAATTATGCACGGACACTTAGTTATAAATCAGTGTATAATTGTTTGAGAGAGCTACACGGTTTATTAGGGATCAAAAATCCGTGTGGAAAGAAACCGTGTGGAAAAGATTGAGAGAGTTACACGGATATTATACAAAAATCCGTGTATGAATTGCTACACGGATATTTGATTAAATAACCGTGTACAAATATTAAGAGAGCTACACGGTTTTTAGTTACATGTCCGTGTAGAATAGTTAGAGAGCTACACGGTTTTCTTATCAAATATCCGTGTATAAAGGGTAATGCTACACGGCTTTTTTTAATAAATAACCGTGTATAAATTGTGACAGAGCTACACGGATTGTTAAGTATAAATCCGTGTAGAAAAGCCGTGTAGGGTTTTATTCAATATAAAAGGGCCCCTTTTCTTCCAGAGACTTCTCCTTCCAGCGCCGTTTTGATCAAGAAAATATCCCAGCTAACAAGTGCAAAGATATCTTCCCTTATGTCAACAAGTAAGCAATAATAATTTAATTGGTTTGAATTTTTTTTCAATTATATCAAATTATAAAATTGCTATAAACATTCACTCAATTTTGTAAGGTGATGCAATATGGGCCTGCGCATGTTTCAGAAAAAGGGGTGTAACTTTTGATCCGTCCGTCGGATCGGGCTGAAATTTTGACAGGAACTCCACAACCCAAAGCCGGATTCGCCCATTTTTCGGCTCAGATTCGCGATCCAACCGTCGGATCTGGACTTTTGGACCTTTCTTTATAATTTTAGAATTTTTAGGGTCTTTTATGTATCTTTTATGCATTTTTGCAACTGTATTTCATCTACCTTTTCTTGTTACTAACTAATACCAAATTGTAATTGTAGAATGTGCCAAAGGAACCGCATTACACCAAGGAGCAGATCGACGATATCAGGTGTGTGTGGGCAAGGTGGTTTGTAACGGAATTTTGCAATGCTCAACATGGATTTCCATAATTTTGTATAATTTGGTGTATATGAATATTGTATAATTTATTGCATATGGATTTCTGGCTAATCTGAAAAATATGAATTTCTTGCTAATCTGGAAAATATGGATTTATTGCTAATCTGGAAAATATGGATTTCTTGTTATATGAAATCTGGAAAATCTGGAAAATCTGGAAAATCTGGAAAATCTGGAATAGTTCTGTAACAAAACTGGCTAGCAAAACTGGAGGCTAGTCGAAAAACAAAAAATACAAAAAAAAAAAAATGTTCTTTCTACACAGACATTTAACTAAAGTCCGTGTAGAAAAAAAAAGAGCTACACGGACATTTAGTTAAATGTCCGTGTAGAAAGAGGAGAGCTACACGGACATTTAACTAAATGTCCGTGTAGAAAGAGTCAAGCTATACGGTTTTTAGTTAAAAGTCCGTGTACAAAAAGAATCGTACACGGTTTTTTAGGTAATATCCGTGTAGCTCGGTAAAATGGAGAGCGACACATTCTGGTCTTTGTACACGGCTGTTTGTGAAGTTATACGTGTAGAATCTTTAAAATTGCACACGGGCAAAAGTCCGTGTGTAGTTATTGAACTAATCGTACACCCTCGATTTAAACACGGTAGGAAATCCGTGTAGCTCCTCCTTTATTGTCCGTGTATAATCTCTTTTTTTGTAGTAGTGAATCTACTTAAGCCTTTCTTTATGAATAAATTTTGTTTAAGCCTCTGGTTCGGTTTTTAAGTATGATTTAATTAGGATAAAGATGATTATGATTAATATAAATCCACAAGTAATTAAGAATCAAAATAAGAAAAACGTATATTTGATTCTTAATAAAGTTTAAGTGGATTTAAATTTTGAATTATATCGTGGTAAATGTACATTTATAAGTGGAACAGAAAATGACTCACAAAAGGAAATATAATTGGATTTAGATACACCTTTTATTGGTGATAAGATGTAGAAATCCAAGTACATTGTGATTGAGATACCACTACATATGTATATTTTTGGTATAACATAAGAATTAAGTTAATTACGGTTGAACTAAATCCATAAGGCAATCGAGAATCAAAAGAGGAAAAATATATATTTGATTCTTAATAAATTAAGGATGGATTTATATTTATGTTTAAACCGTAATTTTAGATTTTGGATATAATTTTAAGTTCGAATAAAAGGTATTAAAGTTATATATTTTAAAATATATTGGTTTCAATCGCACCTCGCCAAAGTGAGCTCTCCTTTTGAAATTAATTTATTTTAAAATATAAAAGGTTTTATTGTGTGCATGTAATGAGTGTAAATATTCGTCGGCCCAAAGGAAGACCAATATTTATTAAAGTTGCATGTGCGCCTTGTGGTAATAAGTGCAGTGATGATTGTTTGGTTTTTTTTTACGTGTGATCAATTTAATCGGCCCAAAGGAAGGTTAATTGTTCGACATGTTACTTAATTATCAGTGCTTGATTACTACGCCAAGATACCATAAGAAGTTAATATTTTAGTCCAAAGACAACTTATTAATGGAACCGATATCTTGAGGTAATGGGGTTTACCTTTATTTGAATTTATTATTATATATGGATATTTAATGAGTATGTAGTGTTTGTTTTTTGTTCTAATTTTAGTTAATATCAATTATAGCATCAAATTTAAGGGAATGAAAGAACTTATTGTTAGTTCTAATAATTATGGATCTTGACATTGCGTTAAGGATTGATTCTCCAATACTTACGGTTATGAGTACCTCTAATTTAAGAGGGAGAAAGAAAAGTAGGAGAAGTCAAATCGCATGTGTCATATGATCATAATAAAAGAATATTCTAGAAGCATTTAGGGGCACTTTTACGAATAATTTAGTCAAGGCTTATGAATTCCTTTCGACTATTGAAAATAGATTTGTTAAGACCGAATAGTTCAAGTTGATACGATCTTAGTAAATCAAATTTTCAGTAAGGTATAAAGCCAAAGGAATACATACAAGAAATAAGAGTATGGTAGCTGCATATACAACACCTCAATAGGAACAACAAAAGAAATCGGTTAAACATGATGGTAGTAGTTGTTTCTTTTGAATTGTTGAAAAGTATAAAGGATTAAACAATTAAGTACTTGTCATGCTTTGCGTGTCAAGAAAAGTATACTTATTAATATGGTTTGTTTTGAGATTAATTTAACTTTGATACTTAGACACACGTGGTGGATAAATTCTAGTGTAATAACTCACATCAGTGTGTCTATGCAAGGTTGTTTGAGTAGCTGTAGCCTAGTGATGATGATAGATACATCTATATTTGCGACGACGAGAATGTTAAAGTTGAAGCAATTAGAAAGTTAGATTATTATTGAAGATTAGATTTTATTTGAATCTCAATGAAACATTTAAGTTTTGTCTTTTGGACGTAACTTAATTTCTATTTTTGCTATGTACAAGTATGGATTTACTTGTTATTCTAGAAATAGAAATTTTGGTTTGTTTCATGATTCAAAATCGGTTGGATCTAATTCTTTTTCGATTTTAATAATCTAAATTCCAAAGACATAATTGCTTAATATAACGAGTCCTTGCATTTAAGTATTTATGTTAATAAAAGTAAAGTAATGAGAATTTTGGTTGCATTATGGCACAAGTGTTTCAGTTATATCTCCCGATGGAGATAAAGACTTGTGTCAGAATGGAATTCTCGAGCATTTGGATAACACAGATTTGATATTTGCGTGGATTGTATTAAGATAAAACGAACCAATTTGAGGCGATTTATAGCCAACAAGTCTCAGGATGTCTTGGAACTAATAAAATTCAGATATTAGTGAACTATTTTCTTACGGATGTTAGAAAAAGGTACATTATTTTATTATGTTTATAGAAAAATATTTTAGTTATGGCTATATTTATCACATTTACGAGAAAGCATAGTTTTTTGGATGTGTTCAAAATTATAAGACTGGCATTGAAAATGAACTCAACATAAGGATTTTAAGTGTCAGCTTTGACTGTCGTGTTCTATACAATAGTAGATATGACGGTTCAGGTGAACATTATATTTTTTTATTACTTTGGAAATAAGGACTTAAGATTGTAGCTTATATTCTTAATTAAAACATTACAGTTTTATAATCCCACAACAAGGTCAATTTTTTTTTTTTTTTTTTGGAAGAAAAATGCAAAAGTTCTTTGAAGATGTTGAGTTTGCCGGGGGAAATACAGTTCAAGATTTTATCTTCGATGAGGAATATGTAAATATTCCCACAGGTGTTATTGGCATTATTTAGGATTTCGATCCTAGTTTTGTTCAAGACACAATAATCAATGATAATACCGAAGAGCAAACTTCAACACCTCAAGAACACGTGTCATTAAGGATATCCACTAGGTAAAGTGGGTAGATGTCATGATATGGAGAGGAAGTTCGTGAAAGCCTAAGATATTTGTGATATTGTTCATTTGCCATAAGGTACAAAATTCAATGGTTTTAATGGAATTTGAATGGCAATGTGGGAGCAATACAAAGTACGTCTAGTCGCATATGGCTTCACATAGAAAAAATGACATTGGATATAAAAATACTTTCTCTTCGGTTACTTTGAAAGTCTTTCATGATAATAATGACATTAAATGTGCATTTTATATCTTGAGTTATATTAGATGGATGTTAAGATGTCATTTCTCAATAGTAGTATTGATCGATGATATGATTTATAAGGTGTGACCATAAAATTTTGAGTCATAAGATCTAAAGCATATGCTTTGCAAATTTAGAAAATCCATCTATGGACTCAATCAAGTATATTATCGACAATGGTATTCAAAATTGGTCAAGTGATCATCTCGTTTGGTTTTGAGATGAATTTAGTCGATGAATGCATATACCATAACTTATGTGGGATTAATGTTACTTTCTTGGTTTTATATGTCAGTGACATATTGCTTGCCACTAACAATATAGGTTTGTTGCTTGACATCAAGAGATTTCTATTAGGAATTTTTTGAGATGAATGATCTTGATGATGAATCTTTTGTGTTAGGTATAAAAATACATAAAAAGCAATCTCGATGTATTCTCAGGTTGTCACAAAAGAACTATACCGTATAAGTTTACAAGATGGCATGCATTAAAATAAACCAAGAAATATCTCTATATATAAAGGAGACGAGTTTAGTCTCAATCAGTGCTCTAAGAATAATTTTAAGAATAAATTAATACATAAGATTTCCTATGTTTCGGTAGTAGGAAGTCTGAAGTATACTCAGGTTTGTACGTGTCTAGATAGTGCGTACATAATTAGAATGCTAAATTGATATTAAAGTAATTCAAAAACAGACCATAAGATAGCAGCCAAAAGGGTCTTGCGTTATTTTTTATGGAAAATAAAAACTACATACTCACATATCGAATATCAGAAAAGTTTGAGATCATTTGGTATACTGATTTCGATTTTGGTAGATACCAATAAAGCATGTTATAACATGTGTATGAGGTATCTAATTGGTGAATATAACTGTGAAATTTTGTCACATGGCTGTACGAAGTGGATAAGAATTAAATACCACTTAAGTTATTTTGTGACAATAACCCGATAGTTTTATATTCCAATAATAGGAACTTGACAAGGTCAAAGAATATAGACCAAGTTCTGAGTTGTAAATGAAAGAGTTCAGAATGGACAGTTGTCTATCGAGCATAATGGCACAAACTCCGTGATTGCAGCTGCATATTAAAGGATTGTCACCCAAAAGGTTTCATGAGCATGCTGCTCGTATGGGTGTCATGTCAAATTAAAGATCTTCAATTTTTGAGGATATTCAGATTTTAGTGGGAGTTTGTAATTATGCTTGTATGACATATGCGGTTTTCAGTTTTTTAAAGTTTAAGGATATTTCTGCAGAAATAAAGTTTCAGTTTATTCACATTCTGACTCTATTAAGGTTGATCTCATTTAAGGGTGGACCAGTTGAAAATAGTCACGTTATGATCACATTACGTGAAATTTTCATGCTACATATCCACATCATGATTCATGTCATTTGGTTATGTCAATATATGTGACCATTGTTGGTTGAGTTACGAATAAATGTGGCAAAAACTGCTTTGATTCTATATTAATATAATTGATGGACGGAATTGTTCGGGACACATTTCGGTTATGACAGAAAAGTTGAGCTCACTACGGTTATTAACAATATAAAATTATAAGGTTTCACATATAGTCCAAGTGGGAGATTGTTGGATAATTAATCTAACGTTGGACTAATATGTAAAATAATTTTGTATTGTATACTGTCAATTTTATGCTCAATTAAAAGTAGTCATATGCATTATATAATTTATTGAGCATTAATGTGTCATATAGGGTGTGGACCTTTAATGTGTAGAACTTAAGGTGTAATACTCAATTTAATTATGGGTTGAATTGAATAATTACAACATAAGACAGCCAAGAGTCTTCTTGGGCTGTATATATATATGATTTGGTTCCCCAGAATACAAGGCAATCTGAATTCACTTCTTCTTATCCCATTAGAGAAAAATGTGAGAGACTTTGGAGAAGGCAGAACAAAGGAGACTCTCTAAAGAGCCTTGCTATTCTGGAAGAACCGAATCGGTGGCGCTCTCTCGCACAAAATAGTAAAGGATTAAGGTACACTTCCGCTATTCAGTTTTATATTCAACACAGATGATCCTGCGGTGGCCGATGATGGTTTTCGTCGGTTTCAACAATAGTAACACTTAATGTTTTACACTTCGCATACTCTCACTACTGATTTACAGTTGCCTAAGAGAATACTCCAGTATATAAATATGCAACACAAATGCAATTCACACATTACAATATTCTTATTTAATTGAGTGCATATCAAACGTCTTTCAATTGAAATACTTAGACTATCTCCCCCTCTAATTTGTTAATAGAAAGAAATAGCATTTGTTATTACAACATATATAATACAACACCATAAATTACCACAACAGCTATCCAAATTTTACTGATAATACATATTTATTTAGTGGAGCCCTTCTTCTTCTCTTTTGATCCTTTTTTTCTGTCTCTATGGCCTAAGCACCTTTGTTCGTGCTGAGTTCAACTCCTTGGTAACATCTTTGATAGAAATGCGTTCTTTTGGAGACTCTTTGGAGCACATAAGCCCGCATTGAATCACTGAAACCAAACAACTATAGACATTTTCAGGGGCATACAGATTGTGTTCTCCATCAGTTTCAGAGAATAATTTGGGGTCGACTATGTCCATGACTTGGTCGGGGAAAGCCATCTCAACTTGCTTCTGAAGGCTCAAACCATCTCTGATTCTCTCATCAGTTGGACTTACTCCAGTGAACAACTCAAGCAGAAGAATGCCGTAGCTATAGACATCTCCTTCTATCGATGGCCGACCACCCATCCCATACTCTAGACAATGAAAAGTTAATAGTTACAGCCCTAAATTTAGTACAGAAGCATATTGAACTGTGACTCTACCTATTAACATATGTATAATTCACCTAGTTTTTCAAACTTGGGCTCACATGATCGTGCATATATTTGTATATTTTTTTCAAATTGTATAGCCCAACACGGTAAATTAAAGAAGTATACATAGATAATAAAATTAAGTCTCAATCATGTTAGTATAAATGAGGCAACATATATTTCTTCCTTCAGCCTCGCTAGTGGTACAAACTTGGCCAAACTTTCCCTTGAACCTTAACAAAGTCTATGAATAATTTTCGTTGCAGGGACATACTAAAAAAAGTACTTATTAAATAAGAATCTCTGCTATATATACCTGGAGGAATGTAGCCAATAGAACCTTTGATTCCACCGGTGCTCGACATTGATTGAGAAGTCATGGTATCAGGTCCAATCAAAAACCTTGCTAATCCAAAATCACTCACATGTGCAGTCATATCATCATCCAAAAGTACATTACTAGGTTTGAGATCACAATGCACGATTGGTGCAGGTAAATGGTAATGGAGATAATCTACGGCTGCCGCCACATCAAATGCAATGTTCAACCTCTGGGTGAAGCTGAGGCTTCTGAATGGCCCATCTGTACATGCATTTGGATGCAACCATGTGGCCAAGCTACCATTTGGCATGAACTCAAAAACCAAAGCCTTGAAATCATTACCTTGGTAGTCTATGCTAGAGCACAAACTCAACACTTTTATAAGGTTCCGGTGTCTCACATTTTTTAATGCCTCACATTCAGAGAAGAAACTTCTAGAAGCACTGTGTTTCTCAAGGTTTAGCACCTTCACCGCAACGGTTGTCACATTCTCGAAGCTCATAACGGCTTTGTAAACTTCTCCAACTGAACCTCCTCCAATTAGATTATTCGGGGAGAAATTTTCAGTAGCTCTAAGAAGGTCAGTGTATGAAACAGGCTCTAACCCATATTTCAAAGCTTTATCAGATTGTGGTTTGTTTCTAGGGTTGTTTCTAGTATAATAAATCACTAACAAGCAAATGATTGCAATTATGCAAATAAAAGAACCAAAAATTGAACTTATGAGCACCATGTTTCGTCGGGAGTGATGTTTCTGTGTCGAAGGCTGTGAGATGCAATGTGACAAATTCATTTGAGGTACTCCCCCACAAAGCTTTGGATTTCCTCTTACATCTAGACCACTGGCATTCTTAAAAATGCCTTCTTTTGGTAATTCCCCCTCGAAATTATTGAAAGAAATATTCAAATATTGCAAGTTCATTGTACCCAGGAATTCAGGGACTTTACCAGAGAGCAAGTTGTTAGAGACATCAAGGTTTTGCAGCCCTTTTAGATTGCTCAATCTGGTTGGAATTGTTCCTTGGAACAGATTGCTATCAAGATATAGGGCTTGAAGTACCTGGCATCCATCAATTGTGCTAGGAATCTCTCCACTCAACTTGTTATTCGAGAGACGAATTGATTGTAGGTTTTTCAAGTTACCAATTTCTGGTGACAAGATGCCAGTTAGATAATTGTGTGACAAGTCCAAACTAATGGAAAGAGAAGGAAGACCCATGATTTCTTTGGGAATTTCACCTACCAACTTATTATTTGAAACAGTCAAGAGTTCTAAGTATTTCATGCTACTTAACTCTGGTGGCATACTCCCTTCTAATGCATTATTATCTAGAAAGAGTTTGGTCAGTTTGGTGAGGTTCCCAAAAGTTGCTGGGATTTGACCTGAAATCATGTTATAATCCAGATATAATGCTCCCAATTTGAAAAGATTACCTATTTCTAATGGAATGGTGCCATTGAGAAACATTCCATCTAGGTCAAGCTTGACTAGGTTATTGAGTTTTCGGAGCTCTGCTGGTATGCTTCCTGAAATTGGGTTACTAGACAGTGAGAGTTCAAGAAGACTAGTAGAAAGATTTGTTATAGAACTAGGTAAAACTCCTTGTAGTTGGTTGTTGTCAAGATATAACTGTTGTAACAAAGTACAATTGGTCAAGGCATCCATGAAACTCCAGTCACGTGGTCTCTTGGCTTCTAGTTGATTAGATCCTAAGTAAAGGAAGTGAAGATTTTGTAAGGTTCCAAAGCCAGATGGTATCACGCCACTGAAGTAATTAGAATCTAACTCTAAATCAATAAGAGCAGAACAATTGGATATGGATGGTGGGATCTGTCCTTTGAGTTGATTGTCATTTAGACGTAGATATTTCAAGTTTGGTAAAGCATTGCACATATCGAAAGGGAGAGTTCCATCAAGCTGGTTACCACCAAGTCCCAAATAATACAGCGCTGATAGGTTGTAAAGCGAGTGTGGTATTTTGCCCGAAATGTTGTTATGATAAACGTTAAAAAACTGGAGGTTTTGAAGCTTCCCGAGTTCATCCGGGATGAATCCACTTAACATATTTTCGCCAAGATAAAGTTGTAGTAAGTTAGTAAGGTTTCCCAAGCCAGGCGGGATGTGACCACTAATGCTAGTTTGTTCAAGATAGAGAAGTGATAGTTTGGTAAGGTTACCTAAAGTAGGTGGGATGGAATCCGTGAAGTTATTATTGGAAAGAGAAAGACATGATAGGTTAGTAAGTTTGCCTAAATCATCTGGAATATCGCCATCAAAAAGATTATGGTCAAGATAAAGATCTACTAGGCTACTAAGGTTACCCAAGGTGGAAGGAATTGATCCTGTGAGATTATTGACAGATAGTGATAAGAATTGGAGCTGTGGAAGGAGGCCAAATTCCAATGGTATGCCTCCTGTGAGGAAGTTATTCCCCAGACTGATTATTTTCAGTTCATTGCATTGCGCTAAATTAGATGGGATGGTTCCATGGAGATTATTATTGTAAAGATAAAGGTCTGATAGATTAGTAAGTTTGCCTAAACTATCTGGAATATCGCCATCAAAAAGATTATGGTCAAGATAAAGATCTACTAGGCTACTAAGGTTACCCAAGGTGGAAGGAATTGATCCTGTGAGATTATTGACAGATAGTGATAAGAATTGGAGCTGTGGAAGGAGGCCAAATTCCAATGGTATGCCTCCTGTGAGGAAGTTATTCCCCAGACTGATTATTTTCAGTTCATTGCATTGCGCTAAATTAGATGGGATGGTTCCATGGAGATTATTATTTCTCACAGAAATAGCTTCCAGATTTGAACAGTTACTTAGAGTAGATGGAATGCTACCATCGAGAAAATTCACACTCAAGTTGACTAAACGTAGCCTACCCAAGTATCCGATCTCTACCGGGATGCTTCCTCTCAACTGGTTATCAGAGAGACTCATCCTTTGGAGGAATGTGAGGTTTGCTAGGGATGGAGATATATAACCTGACAATTGTTTGGAGTCGAGAATGAGAGCAGTCACTCTATCAGGATGGTGCCGGCCACACATGATCCCTTGCCATTGACAGTGGTTCAGTGACTCGTTCCATGAGGAGAGGACTCCAAATGGGTCATCATGTATTTGGGACTTGAAGGAGAGAAGTGCTGATAGATCAGTTTTACTAGTGGTTACTATGGCAGCGAGAGAAAAGGAGGATAAGGTTAAGAGACTTAAGAGGAGGTGAATAGTGAGCAGGCTTTTCATGATTTATGTTATGAGTGTCATGGGTTACTCTCTCACAGAGTGCTCTTCTTATATAATGAAAGGGAGATGTATGGTTTGAAAGAAGTTGACCTCAAAATGTTTCCTCTTGAGTCGTTGCATTAAATATATACCACGGAAGTTGTTGTTGTAGTGCTGCACCTACTACAATAGTGATCCATATGGGCTTTGTTTAATTTCATTGCTAACTTTAAAAGCACTTGACATGTGCGGGAACAAGATGGATTTTATTGAGATTCTTGATTAAAATTAAAAAGGAAGAATGATTACAGAACTATATTTGGTGTTGACCTGCAAATGACTTGCAAATTTCCCAGATATCAGGTTCCCCAATAATAATTCAATATTTGGTCTAGAAGGACAAGATCGCTGAGATTTTTTTTAATTTCCAACATTAAATAAAAATTAATAGAAATGCTCACAATTTTTTTGAAATTATAAAAATGCCCAGACCGTCGAGATTTTCAGCGGTTAGCACATAATATTTTTTTTTCTTTGATTTGACATTTGAAACAATGTTTATGTGGCCGAAATTGTCGGATTTGTGTTTTTTTATTTAATTAGAAAATTCAATGATTTTTTTATTTTTCTATGAAAATATTAGAAATATTTTTATATTTCTTTGAAAATATATAGATGAAATACTATAATATTGAATTTACTAGAAAGACTGCGAGAAATAACTCAAATTAATATTTTTCAATCGGAATTTTTTGCAGCTGTAAGAAAAATTAAAATATTTCTTTGTGTGTTATTAGCAAAAAATAAAAATGTTTTGAATCTAAGTTATTGATCCCAGTTCAAAAATCATTTCTGGGTAAATAAATAAATTATCTTGCAGACATGTGTGCTCTTGTATTCCCGTCGGACGAAGACTTGAGTAGACCGCATCTCTTATGTTTTTATTCCAAAATGGAGCTCTAATTTTCATATTATGTAAAGAGATTAAAACAGATATTTGGAGATAATTTTTATTTTACTTTTGAGTTGGTTGGTCAATTATTCTATTTTTTATGCTCAATACTCATTGTTCAATTTCATACTTTTTGGTTGTATCGTATTTTTAATTAATCAATTAATATAAAATTAGGAGCTTGATCCGGTCTTGTTTTCACAAAATAAGATTGCCAATTTGTCTTGTTCTTTCCTGTTATTTTATTTGATTTTCTTGGTTTTAGTAATGTGTTTAATAGCTTGCGTTTCCACTTTGATTATTACTAACACATTACTACAAAAATGGAATCTTCTAACGCCCATTTTCTTTCAGTTTAAACTAATTTTGGTCTAAAGACGATAGACGAATGCTGTGGTGGCAAGTTTGTAAATAAGTTGTCATTTTCTTATATCGGTTCTGACTTTCCTTACCGATAGTAAATTGTCCCAAATTTCTGATATCTGTCGGTAACTGCATACCGTAGAAGATATTTGACTTATTTTAGGGAACGTATGTTCTAACCGATATAACTATTTCATGATCCTCTGACATCGGATCGTACATTAGTACCGATATAAGGAAGTCGAACATGTTTCTGTTGGTTGTGGTTTGAACCGTTAAAATATAGAGACATTAATTTCGCGCCTCTTCCCTAGAGCCTGGAGGTCTTCTTCCTCTTTATTTCTTTTCTCTCTCTTTTACGGTTTAGTTGCTGTTCTGTTTCTCTTTTTACTATTGCGCCTTCCATTACACAATGATGTGTGACTACATAAGCAATTTGCCCGTTCCATTACTAATCTTAATCTTAGGGCTGCTCGTGATATAGGAGACGGAGGGGAGTGGAGGGGATAAATGATGAGTTCACTGTACAGAAGTTGTGAGATTTGTCACCCCCAAACCTGGGTGTGGCGAGAGTGAAATTAGTGTTGATCCCTCCCTTCCCTTTCTTCTCCCTTCCTATACGACATTGTTTCTGGAGCACAACCTTAATATTTCTTGAAATATTCTTCAGATAGATCTTAATATTTCTTAAAATCTTTGTCAGGAAAATTAAATCATTGAAAAAAAAATTGCACATTATATAAACCTTGTTGAATCTTCTTCAACAAAATTTATTGAAATCTCCTCATTATAAAATTTGTATATCATGTAAATCTTCTTGAGGAAGATTTCTTGAAAGCTTCTTATATTAATTTTGTACATCATGTAAATCTTCTTTGCAAGATTAAATTATAAAAAAAATGCAGTACCCAGATATTTTGGCATATATAATAGTGAGACACGTGTTTGCTTGACTTGATGGTGTGATTTCAATTATTTATATATTTAATCACAATGTTAGAACTAACATCTGGTGGTATGGCAAGAGAAGAAATCTCTTCTTCGCCTTAGTAGCTTGGAGCATCGCACCACACAGGTAATTCATAGCCTCCTTCGTAGCATTTTTCACGTTCAACGCACTAAGTACGCTGGGGTCCAGAAAAGCACACAAGTTCTGTTTGCCTTTGCAGTGAGTACTATTGATTAGCCTCCTGAAAAATTATCATATGACATTAGAATATATTCTTCAGTGCTATACACATGATATAAACAATTTTTGGTCACTAACATGAGGAAAATGGTGATGTGCCCCACTTCGAGCCATTTATCGGACCCCGAGGCATGTAGAAAGTCCTTGAAGTCGGTGAACGACAGCATTACAGTCGAGCCATCGTGTAGAAATATCCCCGGAGGGACAGGTATGATGACTTCCATCATGTCCTTGGGTGCCGCCATCAAGCAGTCGTGCAGATCCCGCAAATCCTTTCCGGGAAGGAGCTTGTATTCTTCCTCGGTGAGCAGACGAGGTGGAGGTCCTGCTGGTTGGACAGGAGGGTCATGGCCTGCTGGTCCGGCAGTAGGGTCAGCAACTACTAGTCCGGCCGTAGGGTCAGGTTCTGATGTTTGGGCAGGAGGGTCATGGCCTGCTGGTTGGGCAGTAGGGTCAGCCGGAGCAGCAGTTGCTGACCCTGCTGCCGGAGCAGCAGTTGCTGACCCTGCTGCTCCGGCAGGAGAGACATGTTCTGCTGTTTGGGAAGGTCCTTCTGCTTCGTCCCTCCGTATCGGTGACATCACGCCCTCTGTGTGACTACCATCGTCTCCTCGTGTCTGTATCAAAATTTTTTACCTTTTTCAAGTATTTCAAAAGGAAGTGCTTTGAATGTAACCAAATAACTTGACTATTTATGCATTACCTGATCCAAAATAATCTGATTCTTGGGCCATTGTACGAATGACAGCCGGGCATCATCGACATAGAGCATACCACTCTCAATTGTTTGGACAGGACGAGGTACGCGCTCCATAAACAAGTGAAAATTGTCTCAGATTATTTGGTCCTGCTATACATTGCAAATTCATATAGATATGAGAAACCAAAAATGAAGATGGATCATACAATAAAGAACAAGCATATTTGTCTCAAATAAAAAACAAATTGTTTCTCCTGTGTTTCAAGTACAATATTATATTAGCAAGCTCAACTCATTTCCACCAAATTTTCTTCTTCACATGTTACCCTCTGCTCCTCTACTAAGAAAATATTGAAAAAAAAAAATCACTACTTTGGCATCATAGTATATCATACGTTTATTTCATTCAAAAATTCTCTACTGTTTAGTGGTATAATAAGATACGCAATACGTCGTTATTCGTTATAATTTTTCAGATACGAATATGAAAATGGATAATTTCGGATACGAATATGAAAACGGATAGTTTCTGATATGAATCTGAAACATATAGTTTCGGATATGAATCTGAAAAAATCTAAATAACATCTAAAAAAATTAAAGAGCCTTGAACCAGCTGTATCAACGATCATGCGACTTGACCTTCTTCTCAACCAGCTACATCTTTTGTTTCTACTTTTTCAGCAAGATCATATATCAAAACTATGCAATAAAAAATATAAATAATAAATTATTTGTATAACAAAAAAAATACAAAGTATTTAATCGTTAATATGTATATGTAGTTTTATCAATCAATTTAAAAACAAAGGGTATCTTTGTTGTTGAACCATGGTGCCTTTTGTTTGACTACAATAAGATATACTTTTGACTGTTATTACAATCTCCATGTGACAATCACGTGACAGCAACCAGCTTGCATTTTAGTTTTTAGGTTTCTTCGTTAGCGTTGTGTTTTAAGATTTGAGAATCTTTATTGGGCCTTGATTCTCAGTCAGGCCACCGGCCCACTATCTGCAATGAAGGCCTAAAATACATTATTTTTTTGGGTTTGAATATGATCTGTTCATTACATATTAGCAAGAATCTTAAATGATCCATGTGCACTAAAAGTTTGGACTGGATTGATCCGGATTATGATTAGATGGTCTGTATTAATGCCCTTTGTTATTTTTTAGCATGTATTTATGATCAGACGGTCTGAATTTTAGAGAGCTGTGGTAATATTCCATGTTGGAGCTATGCAAAATGATAGCCCTTTGTTATTTATTAGCATATATTTACAGATGGTTATCAAATTTTCTTGTGTCAGATTGATATGTTGTTTGTATTTTTTTTCTAATGCTTGGTATTAATTTGAATATTTCTAAATGATATGTTAAATTTTAAAATTTTAGTGAATTTTTGAATTTTAGTAGATTTTACAAAGCATGCGAATGTTTAGTTTTGGTGTTATAATTTGAACTTGAAACGTGATATAACGAAGATTTTAATGTTTAGTTTTATATAGTATAACGGAGCTCATGAATGTTTAGTTTTTGTGTTATAATTACAAAGCACATGAATGTTTAGTTTTAGATTTTAATGTTTGTTTTTCTAATGTTTGGCATGAGTTGAGCTCGCGAGTTATGAGCCGAGTTTGAGCCGAGCTGAAGGCTCAAACTCATTAAATTGAGCCGGGCTTTTTTCTTCAAGACCAAGCCGAGTCCGAATTGGGCTTGTTTAGTTATATGACGAGCTGAGCTGAGTTTTGACCCGAGCTTGGCTCATTAATTAGCAGCCCTATTGATGGAGGCTCTAGATTCCATTAATATGACATCAGAGATATCAAAAATCACAAAAGAGAAAAGAGAAAATAAATAAAACTAAAATAAAATTGGAAAATTGAAATTCTAGATGAAAATCCATGAGTTTTATCTTAGTGGGGTTTGAGTTCTTTTATATTTTCAATTTAATTTGCAATAGTTGAATTATGATATTTTTAATAAGTTTTTGTTAATGTTTTGAATTATGGAGCCAATATAATGTTTTGTTGCAATTTTTACTCATTTCTTTATTAATGTTACAAGGATTCTGATAGCAAGCATGGGTACTGTTTAACTGGAGATGTCCATATTGATGAGGCAGTGTTGCTGGCAACTGCAATGAAGGCCTTTAGATCAAGTGCCAGATTTGTTTAAATGTAAATTTTGATTCTTTTTTGTTATTCTTATGTTTTTCTTTTTCATCGGTTTATGTTGTTGTCTAGGAATTAGTCCTTGATATGGAGGCTTATTAATTTTCACTACACAGAAGTTTAATAAGAAATATCGATGTTTTCTTTTTTTTGTTAGGCTTGCATTAGCCTGTTTAAATCCTACTTTTTTTTAAATGTGTTGTCTTTATTATGCATATATTTAATTAACATTAACATAATTTGTGTGGAAACTCTAGATGAGATGATTAACATTAGGTGTTACTATACATCAATACATAAATATTCAGCATAAATGCAATTCACAGATTGCAATATTCTTATTTAATTGAGTGTTACTATATCCAGAAACTCTAGATGAGATCATTAAGTTTTGACTTTTAAGTTTTAAATTTTGAGTTATTAATATTTAAAAAAATGGAGGCATTTGAACCCTGCTCTAGTTATATTTTAGATGGAAAAATAACTAATTTTGAAGTTTTGATGAAAAAATTATCTAATTGAAAAACTTATGATGAGTATATATCTAAATTTCTCTTGATTAAATTTTTTGGATGTTGTCCCTTTGAGTCCTAGCATCTGAAGAAATATGAATTTTTAAATTCTATGCATGCAAGATCATGAGATCTTCAAGATGATTCCGTCGTAACATTTGATTGTTAGATGTCACAGTCCGAAGAATATATTTTCGATTTTGACATACATATCCAGTCGCAGAACATAGTTCAATTGAAAGGTGCTAAGCCACTCCTGTAAATTGATTTTTATTTTTTATTTTTGTCCTTTAATTTTTTTTCTTTTTACATAAATTAATATTACTGGTCCTACTCATAAAATAAAATTACGTGACACCTATTTATCTAACTCTCTGTCTCAATTTTCTAGCTCAGCCCTATCCATATTTATAGGATCTATGATCGTATAAAATATATTATATGTGGGTAAGTTCAAAATAAAGCAACAAATATTTTTTTATTAAGGGATTTTGATACATTCTAATATTTTTTAAATGTTAATTCCAAGAATTGAATATGTGTTTTTTCATAAACCTAAATGTTGGTTCCTACTTCCTACATCCTTATATAAAATTTTGAGTAAATATTGTTGGTTCCCAATTATATATTATATTAGAAAATTTGTTGTTTGCAATTTCTCTTTCTCCATTGCTACTTCGAAATCGAAACTTAACCAGCAAATTCATATCGTTGCTCTTGCTGTACCTAATGACTAATTACCCCCATTATTTGTATATAAGCAATGCGCGTCCAACCTTGTAAATTTATTTGATTTTGCATTCCTATTTATAAAAACAGCCAATTGATGATGCCCGTCTAGCTCAGTTGGTAGAGCGCAAGGCTCTTAACCTTGTGGTCGTGGGTTCGAGCCCCACGGTGGGCGCATTTGTTTTGTGTAATTTTACGTACCTTTACAGCACTCGCCACCAGAAAATGCTGATAAATAGATGCAAATGTGATTCACCTGGCCTGTAAAGGCCCAAATTAGGAGGCCTTATATTATCTGATAAAATGGCCCACATATTAGGATTAATAAAAGTGATAGCGACAGCTGCTTATATTTCTTTATCATTAAGTAGTTATTTCTCACCAACAAACCTACATTAATTGTAGCATTGATTTTCTTTCCATTGGGATGTGTAGTGCTCCTTCCACTACTGATTTACAGTTGCACTTCGCATATTCTCATGGATTGATCCCTTTATTTCTACGTTAATGATCTCATCTAGAGTTTCTGGATATAGTAACACCTAATGTTTTACACTTCGCATATTCTCACTACTGATTTACAGTTGCCTAAGAGAATACTCCAATATATAAATATGCAGCATAAAAGCAATTCACACATTACAATATTCTTATTGAAATACTTAGACCCCCCCTAATTTGTTAATAGAAAGAAATAGCATTTGTTATTACAACATATATACTACAACACCATAAATTACCACAACAGCTATCCAAATTTTACTGATAATACAAATTTATTTAGTGGAGCCCTTCTTATCTTTTGATCCTTTTTTTTTCTGTCTCTATGGCCTAAGCGCCTTTGTTCGTGCTGAGTTCAACTCCTTGGTAACATCTTTGATAGAAATGCATTCTTTTGGAGACTCTTTGGAGCACATAAGCCCGCATTGAATCACAGAAACCAAACAACTATAGACATTTTCAGGTGCATACAGATTGTGTTCTCCATCAGTTTCAGAGAATAATTTGGGGTCGACTATATCCATGACTTGGTCGGGGAAAGCCATCTCAACTTGCTTCTGAAGGCTCAAACCATCTCTGATTCTCTCATCGGTTGGACTTACTCCAGTGAACAACTCAAGCAGAAGAACACCGTAACTGTAGACATCTCCTTCTACCGATGGCCGACCACCCATCCCATACTCTAGACAATGAAAAGTTAATAGTTACAGCCCTAAATTTAGTACAGAAACATAGTGACCTACAACTCAACCTATTAACATATGTATAATTAACCTAGTTTTTTAAACTTGGGCTCACATGATCTTGCATATATTTGTGTATTTTTTTCAAATTGTACAGCCCAACACGGTAAATTAAAGAAGTATACATAGATAACAAAATTAAGTCTCAATAATATCAGTATAAATGAGGCAACATATATTTTTTCCTTCAGCCTCGCTAGTGGAACAAACTTGGCCAAACTTTTCCTTGAACCTTAACAAAGTCTATGAATAATTTTCGTTGCAGGGACATACTAGAAAAAGTACTTATTAAATAAGAATCTCCGCTATTTATACCTGGAGGAATGTAGCCAATAGAACCTTTGATTCCACCGGTGCTCGACATTGATTGAGAAGGCATGGTATCAGGTCGAACCAAAAACCTTGCTAATCCAAAATCACTCACATGTGCAGTCATGTCATCATCCAAAAGGACATTACTAGGTTTGAGATCGCAATGTACGATTGGTGCAGGTAAATGGTAATGGAGATAATCTAGCGCTGTCGCCACATCAAATGCAATGTTCAACCTCTGGACGAAGCTGAGGATTTTGAATGGCTGATCCGTGCATGCATTTGGATGCAACCATGTGGCCAAGCAACCATTTGGCATGAACTCAAAAACCAAAGCCTTGAAATCATTACCTTGGTAGTCTATGCTAGTGCACAAACTCAGCACTTTTATAAGGTTCCTGTGTCTCACATTTTTTAATGCCTCACATTCAGAGAAGAAACTTCTAGAAGCACTGTGTTTCTCATGGTTTAGCACCTTCACCGCAACGGTTGTCACATTCTCGAAGCTCATAACGGCTTTGTAAACTTCTCCAAATGAACCTCTGCCAATTAGATTATTCGGGGAGAAATTTTCAGTAGCTCTAAGAAGGCCAGGGTATGAAATAGGCTCTAACCCATATTTCAAAGCTTTATCAGATTGTGGTTTGTTTCGAGGGTTGTTTCTAATATAATAAATCACTAACAAGCAAATGATTGCAATTATGCAAATAAAAGAACCAACAATGGAACTTATGAGCACCATGTTTCGTCGAGAGTGATGTCTCTGTGTGGAAGGCTGTGAGATGCAATGTGACAAATTCATTTGAGGTACTCCACCACAAAGCTTTGGATTTCCTCTTACATCTAGACCACTGGCATTCTTGAAAATGCCTTCTTTTGGTAATTCCCCCTCCAAATTATTGAAAGAAATATTCAAATATTGCAAGTTCATTGTACCCAGGAATTCAGGGACTTGACCAGAGAGCAAGTTGTTAGAAACATCAAGGATTTGCAACCCTTTTAGATTGCTCAATCTAGTTGGAATTGTTCCTTGGAACAGATTGCTATCAAGATAAAGGGCTTGAAGTACCTGGCATCCATCAATTGTGCTAGGAATCTCTCCACTCAACTTGTTATTCGAGATATCAATTGATTGCTGGTTTTTCAAGTTACCAATTTCTGGTGGCAAGATGCCAGTTAGATAATTGTGTGACAAGTTCAAACTGATCGAAAGAGAAGGAAGACCCATGATTTCTTTGGGAATTTTACCTACAAACTTATTATTTGAAAAACTCAGGACTTCTAATAATTTCATGCTCCTTAATTCTGGTGGTATACCCCCTTCTAATGCATTATTTTCTAGATATAGCTGGGTCATTTGGGTAAGGTTGGCAAAAGTTGCTGGGATTTGTCCTGAAATCATGTTACTACTCAGACCTAATATTCCCAATTTCGAAAGATTACAAATTTCTATCGGAATGGTGCCACTCAAAAACATTCCGCTTAGGTCAAGCGCGTCTAAGTTATTGAGTTTTCCTAGCTCTGCTGGTATGCTTCCTGAAATTGGGTTATTAGACAGTGTGAGTTCAAGAAGACTAGTAGAAAGATTTGTTATAGAACTAGGTAAAACTCCTTGTAGTTTGTTGTTGTAAAGATATAGCCATTTTAACAAAGTACAATTGGTCAAAGAATCCATGAAACTCCAGTCATGTGGTCTCTTGACTTCTAGTTGATTATCCGCCAAAAAGACTTTCTGAAGATTTTGTAAGGCTCCAAAGCCAGATGGTATCACGCCAGTGAAGTAATTATAATCTAATTCAACAAATATAAGAGCGGAACAATTGGATATGGATGGTGGGATCTGTCCTTTGAGTTGATTGTAAAACAGGCTTAGATATTTCAAGTTTGGTAAAGCATTGCACATATCGAAAGGGAGAGTTCCATTTAGCTGGTTATTACCAAGTGCCATAGTAGACAATGCTGAGAGGTTGTAAAGGGAGTGTGGTATTTCACCCGAAATGTTTTTATGATAAATGTTAAAAAACTGGAGGTTTTGAAGCTTCCCGAGTTCATCAGGAATGAATCCACTTAAACATATTTTCGGAAAGATCAATTTCTGTTAAACTTTGAAGATTACCCAAGGTAGGTGGGATGGAACCATAGAATATATTTTCGTAAAGAACAAGTTCTAGTAAGTTAGTAAGGTTGCCCAAGCCAGACGGGATGTTACCACTAAAGCTATTTCGGTGAAGATAGAGAAATGATAGTTTGGTAAGAGGTGCACGGAAATATGTCGTCCGCTTGTCGATATGAAACATAAAGCAAGAGTATATGTCTTATGAAACATAAACTCTAGTTTGTGAGTTAATGAAGGTGCACGGAAATATGTCGTCCGCTTGTCGATCGGAACCGTTGAAATTAAAGAGCACTGCATTTATGTTCATGTATCAAAGTTTAACAAAAAAATATTTTTATTTACCTATCCATCGAGTCGACAGAATATTGAAACATCGAAGGGCTATAAATACTTCATATTGGATCGAAACTCGGACGTAACAAACTTGCAAAAATTTTATGCTGGTTACGTTCAATGTTTTCCCTTGATCATTTCAAAAAAAAATTGGAATCATTTCATTTCACATCGATCGACGATCGCTCACTTGAAAATGAACGGTCTGCAAATATTTGCTAAATTCGAAGGGGCAAATAATGATGAAAGTCTATAAAATTGACAATTATAAGTATGGTTTTGGCCATAGAAGATGTAAAAAAAAATTAAAACTTTTTTTTGAATTTTTTTCATAATATTTGTTGTACATGCATCACATAAATAGTAAATATCAAGTTCCGAGTCGTCCGATAAGCAATGAAGGGTCCTGATGTCTTCACTTGGACGATTTTGTTAGCAGAGCATTTTTTATTTTGTGCAGCACACTGATATATAATTGAAAGAGCGTCCAATATATTTAACAAACTTCTTGAAGCTAAAACTGCTCTGTTAAAATCAATATTTCCCAATTTTTTTTTGTTCCAGAGAGGATGCCTCTCTGAAAAATTCATCTTTTCTCCTTAGCTGAATTTTTCTCTTCTTACAGCCTTTCGTTTCCCTCTAAAACCAATTCTTACCACCTTCCTCTTAGCTGGATTTTTGATTCACTATCTCACTCTCATTGTCTCTCTCTCTCCTCGACTCCTCCCCCCTTTTCCTCCGCCACTTCAGATTCTGTCGGCCGTTGCGATTGAAGAAACCACTGCTCCCAAGGTTGATTTTTGGGCGGATCAAACTAACAATCAAGTCTGACTATGCCAAGGTTTATTTTTGTAGTTTTTTTAGTTGTATACCGGTGTTTGATTATGTGCACACAAGGTGCTTGATGAAATGACTAAATTGGAACAAATTGAGATCGCACCATGCTGGTGGGTAACAAATCAAAGTTTGTGTGACCTGTGAAGAAATTTGTGCAATTGTTGTTGATTTCTTATTTTTCTTTACTTAATGGGGACTATGGTTATATACAGGATGGGATTGATCTTGAGAAGGCATCAGAAAAGAGACCTAGAGCAAATCTGACATAGGAATGCTTTTTTTTTTTTAAATTCAAGTGAGAAGAGCACCTCAAACTGGGGTATCTCTTCAAGTTTGAGAATTCTTCTGACTCCTCACGGAGGCACGGTGTTGTGGCACGCGCATAGTGATTTTGACCGTACCACGGTTCATGGTGCGATTGTTATCTACCCGAAGCTCAAAACCACCTACCCCTTTGCTAAGCCAGATGGAGAATTCATCCTAATTCTAGGAGAGTGGTGGAATCAGGATGTAACACAAGTGTATGAAACTGCGGTTTTGACCGGAGGTGATCCTGCACCAAATATTGTTTCTTTCTTATTTCATGCTTTTGAGTTGTACAAATTCATGCACTTAAGCACCATATAATTAACTAACTTTTGATCTCCACAAGTTAATTTGATTAGTTCAGATGAAAAGTAAGTAATTACTTGGAAGCATGCATTTGTAGTTCGCATTAAATGTTCAAGATGTTCAACTGGGTTGATATAGACATGCAATGCATGGTCAGTTCATATAAAATTAGAAATCTCTAACAAACAAAAAGTGTAACTAAGAAGTTGATATCTCCATTTCAATTTTCACCTAATTCTGACACTGACAGTTTGTAAATTACAATTTGTTTGCTTAACCTTCGAATCAGAATCTAACTATTTGTTTGCTATTATACATGATTAATTAATTACATTATGTTACATGCATGAAATTAACAGATTCAAGAAGCATGGGACACCAGACTTTGCAACAACACGAAGAACATCCTGACTGTTAATGGGTCGTACCCGGGCCCCACCCTTTATGCTCACGGAGGTGACAACATCTTTGTCACAGTCATCAACAATGGAAATAAGAACATCACCCTTCACTGGTAAAAATAACGCACTCTTCATTTTCATGCATATATTTCTGAATATTTTTGTTAGATTAAACAAAGGTTATATTATAACACATGAACATATGACATATTAGGCATGGGATCGACCAGCCGAGGGACCCATGGTCGAACGGACCAGAGTACATTACTCAGCGCCCGATCCAAGTTGGAGCCAACTACACACAGTGGGTGCAAATCACAGAGGAAGGTATGAATCAGGATGGTGCTAATTCTAGGAGAGTGGTGGAATCAGGATGTAACACAAGTGTATGAAACTGCGGTTTTGACGAGAGGTGATTCTGCACCATCTGATGCTAACACCATCAACAGCCAATCTGGTGACTTCGCACCATGCTCAGCGAATGGTAACTGTTTGAAACACCCCCCCCCCACCCCCACCTTATGTATACAGTTGAACACAAATATTTTTTACTTATTTTTGTTGGTAATAATTTTAAACTTAATACATAGATCTATATACTTCTATCTATACACAGTAGTACTTGTCTTGAAGTTGTTGTATAATTCTACAAATTCTACAAATTTTTGAAGTTGTTTATTTTAATTATTTTTACAGTAATTGTTGTACTTATTTTGACCAGTGAAAAAATAAATGAGAAAAATGGAACCCAATCATCACTTATGAATTATGATTTAATTTTCAACAATTTTGACTTCTTAATGTGAATACAAGTGAGGAAGCTTCAGATCGAGTCCTCATCTGTCATCACCAATATTTCAAAGTCAAAAGTGTTTAACTTCTTTTTCATTTTATTTATTTTCTATAGATACTTTCAAGGTTATGATCAATTGACTAATTAAGACAATAGAAGATTGTTATACCATGGTGGGTTACAGGCCGTCAAATGTCCCCAAATGTCCGTATAGAGTATAATTAAGCATAATTAAGCATATTTAATCTGTTCATCACCAATATTTTGACTTCTTAATGTGAATACAATAGAGTATAATTAAGCATATCTGTTTCTTATAGCTACAGGCCGTCAAATGTCCCCAAAATGTACACTCAGCTAGAGTATACCTGATAAACATCACTGCACCTAATTTTCCATTTATAGGAAATTTTAAAGGGTTTTAAACAATTTTTGAAATCTCTGTCAGCAGAAAAAAAAACATTGCGCTGCTGTTATGCTGGCATATGAATTGCCCTTAACAAATTGGTGAACCAAAAATAGCTCTTGACTTCTACAATTTTTGAAACTTTTTGAGAATGTTGTATGTGAGATTACCATAATTTCCATATAAAGAAGTAAAATTTCCATGTAGCCAATCGGTCAGAATAATTCTCCAAAGTCTGACTGACCAAAAGGGCAAAACTGCACTGTGCAATATGCTGGTACTAGAATCGAGTCTCACAAAAATACAAACTCAATCAGATTGATGTATATCAATTTTTACTGATTTTTGTGCATATAAGTCAGGATATAACATACATTCTAAGATAAAGAAACCAAAAATCCATGTAGCCAATTGATTAGAACAATTCTCCAAAGTTTGGTAGTTGGAAGAGGGTAAAGCTGTCACATGCGTACAAATAAAGTCATATAAATACATACATACTTGTGCACTCAAATGTGTCTTAAAATATATAATAAATGCACTGACACAAATTAGAACATCATAACATAAATAAAACTTAAAGATTTGAATTAAGACAACAAAGAAGAAACCCATCGCATGAATGCCACTGTGCTATGACACAAAAACTTGTCTTCAACCGAATCCACACCAGTCCAGGCACACATGCACTTCAATTGCAACATACAGACAATGTTTACCAACTCAATTGAACAAGGAACATAGTGAAGCAGCCAAAATCAGCACCTTGGCCACTATCAGCAATGAAATTGACAAATCAAGATGCCCAATCATGCAGATTGGTTCAGTTGCAGCGGAGCTGCAACAAGGTTACTAGTAATAATATAAATGTTGAATTGGTTTTAGGTCAAAATATTACTTGCGTGGTTATGAATTACCTTTTTTTTTTTGAGAAATTTATATATATGCCCATCATAACTTGATTAATTAGATATTTTCTCATCAAAACTTCAAAATTAGTTGTTTCCCCATCTAAATATAAATATATTATAAATTTACCCATTTTTCAATTAAATCAATTCAAAGGAATTTATTTATTTAGACAATTCAAAAGGAGATTTAAAATATACACAAATGTTACTGTCTCCAGGAACTAAAACATTTCCAACGGCCAGCGCATGGAAATAGTATGTCCACCATAAAATAATATAAACTGGATTAGTAAAACATTTTCATGCGCATTTGTCCCAGTATTTCCATGAACCTTCACTAAAAAAATTATGATCAGAATGAACAAAACATTTCTAACGGCAGCCCATGGAAATAATATGTCCAGCCATAAAATAATATAAACTGGATCAGTAAAACATTTCCATGCGCATTTGTCCCAGTATTTCCATGAGCATTCACTATAAAATATTATTATCATAATGAACAAAACATTTCCAACGGCCAACCCATGGAAAAAGTATGTCCAGGCATAAAATAGTATAAACTGGAGCTGTAAAACATTTTCATGCACATTTGTCCCAGTATTTCCATGAGTCTTCACTATAAAATATTATAATCAGAACGAACAAAACATTTCCAATGGTTAGCCCATGGAAAAACTCTGTCCAGTTTGTTCAGACTTATTTCCATGCGCAAGTGGTTGATTATTTCCATGGGCCTTCAATAAAATATTATTTTTGGTCTGTTTGGCGGGTCGCGGGTTATGCAAAACTTTTTCCAAGGGCGAAAATGGTACATTTCCATGGGCAAGCAGGGAATATTTCCATGCGTAACTTTTTCCATGGGCTGCCCCTTGGAAATAGTTTATGGTGTCAGAAAAGTCGATTTATTTCCATGAGCCCTTCACACACTTGGAAATGCGTTTTACTACCGTTGGTAAAAACGGAGATTCTAGTAGTGTTTTAGTGGTCCCCTAATGCCATAATGCGGGGACGACGCAAGGAATATAGATAAATGGTGCGGATACGATTCTTGAGAGACAATTTATTTATCATAACATAGTTCAGTTCATAGATATAAATACTTGTGTTCTTTAGTCTACATAATACAGAATGAGACTATTAATATTTTATAAAAACAAAATTACAATGTGGAACGGTTGTGGTCCCTACAAGCAGTTATGACAGTTTAGATGCGGATACGATGCAGATACTCAAGTGCGGATACTTAATTCAGCTTCCAATTTTATTGTTTTCCTTTTTATTGGACAAGGCTTTGACATTTCATATGCTATGTTATTTATTATGAATATAAAAATAATTTATTTTAAATAAATATGAGGTTGAGTCATTTAATTTTAAATATCAATAGGAGATATTCGATCAAGATTTCAGACTTGTGATTTCGATATGAAAAATATTATCTTAATCACTAGATTAAAGACGGATTATCAAATATAAAACAATATATATATACAAATTTATCAATAATTTAGTAATTTACACATTATATGTTGAGAGTGGTTAATATACAAACGTTTGTTCCTGGATTCAGGAACAAACGGTTCGGTTCTCCAATTTTCAAAGTCCAAACAGTCGATCCAAACCGTTAGATATTCAATCTATATTAAAATGTGCTTGGAGACCAAATTTTACATTTTTTGAAATTTGTTTACTATTTATTAAGCTGGTTTGAAAACCGCTGTTTTTCAATGCTGTAGAAATTTAGTAAAGACAGCTGTTTTCAAACCATCTTAATAAATAGTAAAAAAGTTCCAAAAAATGTAAAATGTGGTCTCCAAGTATATTTTAATATAGATTGAATATCTAACGGTTTGGATCGACTGTTGGACTTTGAAAATTGGAGAACCGAATCGTTTGTTCCTGAGTCCAGGAACAAACGTTTGTACATTAGCCACTCAAGTAGAACTAGGGTGTTCTTAAGTTCACCAAGTCCCTTTGTTAACTCAACTCTAAAATCTATCGGATTGGTTTCAAAGAAAAATCCGAACCGTTGAAATCCTTCTACCTTACGAATGATGTGTCTACATGTGAAAATTTTAAACTTTCAAATTAATTTAGTATAAAGTCAAGCGGTCAAAACTAAAAGGTTTATATATTAATTTTAATGCATTCATTTTTTGAACGTTTTTTGACACTTGACTTCATACAATATTAATTTCAAAATTTAAAATTTTTGAATGTAGATGTATCACTCGTAAGGTAGAAGGGTTTCAACGGTTTGGATTCTTCGTTTGAAGCCAATCCGATAGATTTTAGAGTTGAGTTCACAGTGGGGTTTGGTGAACTTAAGAACACTCTAGTTCTACTCTTAGCCACTCTCTTATATGTTATCTAAAAGTGCTTAATTTTATTCTATTTGCTTTTATTTTTTATTTTAGCGTGATATCGTAAATTGTCGAAATTCTTATTCATCACACTAGTACAAAAAACCCTTTCACTGACTGTTCAAATACCCCTACACCGACTGTTATAGCGGCGTCAGTAAATCCGGCGCCAGTGTTAGGTTACCTATTACTGACGCTTTAAAAAAAGTCAGTGTTGAACACCAACACTGACGCTCTAAAAATTAAAGTAGGTGGTGGCAATGACAAAGGTAGAGGAGGCAATGGGGTGCAATTTAGACGCACTGGAATTGGTGATGTGTGGCGGTGCGCCGCTGAGCACGGTGGTGGCTAAGCAATTTCGCGAGAGGTATCCACACGTTCTGCTTGCAAAGGTAATTAATAACAACTTTATTATCATTATTTTTATTGTTTTTGATAAAAGTGGGAGTATTGAAAGTTTGAAACCATGGAAGTAATCAAGTAATACAACTTTATTAATTAATTAATCAAGTAATTAGTTAAAAAATACTAATAAAAAATTATATTAATGTTCGGTTCTGTATGTAATTTAAAGGAGACGTTCTACTGTCAGCTTATGTGTTTTATTTTTATACCGTTCTTTATTCTATTTCCTTTTCGTCAATTCGTCTGATCTGTTTCTTTGAAGATGTCGTGCTCATTTCTTTAAAGAGGGGGCGGTGAAAGCTCACGTGACTAACCATAGGGGTTGATATTTAACTTTGTTATCGATTATTATACCTGGGAGACTGGAATTTTGGGGGAAGTGGTTAACTCAGTAAGGAATAGAAGGAAAAAAGAATGATACAAATGATCTCTTAAGCAACCCATTTTTCATTTTTGCTCGTTAAAATTTGAAAAATATCATTTTTGTTCCACATTAGTCCCTTGATTACAACTGGTCAAAGAAATTAATAAAAAATTAAGTTAACAATTATGCCATGATAAGATGCATGTCGATGCAATTTTTAATTGAGGAATAGTGGATATTTCCACCGATTTCATTAGAAATCATATGAACCTGATTGGGACCTAAAATAGGTACCAGAATCAAGGCATAAGAGTTATTTACATCAAAATTACAAAAGGTCAAGAGAACTATCTAGAACAACTGAAAGAACAAATACTAGACTAAGCAATCACAATAAGAACAGTCCAGAGCCTATATCAGCTAAAAACATAATTATATCAAAAGAACCTAATAAACTATAACAACATCTGGAGATTACTCCAATTCCTCCCAATCAATATCATCCCCATCATTCAATTCTATGCCAGACATTTGATTTTGGGGGCTGCCGGCACCAGAAACCCGAATAGAGATTTCCTCTGAACTCCCCCTGTTTAATGACAGTAGAAGATCCACTGCCTGGGATGTGTCCGGGCTGCTGGACTCTACTGCTAGAATTAAATCTGGGAGATCCTTAACATCAAAAGGAATCATTAGGCTTAACTTAAGTAAAGAAGATTCTGATTTAGATTTACACCAAAAAGTGGCTAAAGAAATAATCTTAGCCCCAATTGCCTTAATAGAGAGAGAAGTAGAATCCTTAAAGCAAACTCTATTTCTCTCTAACCATATAGTCCAAAGAACAGCAGCACGTAACAATTCTACTAACAATCTATCTTTTAAAGGAATAGATGCATCAAGCAACCATAAGTCTTCTAAAGAATTACAATCAAAAGAGAAGTTATTATAAGAGGCTATCCAGTTCCCATATTAATCTAATATAAGAGCAATGAATAAATAAATAGTTTGTACTTTCAGATTGGGTACAGAATAAACAGGAGGTGTCACCAGGCCATCCTTTTGTAGCTAGATTTGATTTGGTAAGAATTTTATCCTTTCTAACTAACCACAAAAAGATTTTGATTTTCAAAGGGATGTGTGATTGCCAGATAGTAGTATATTCCTTATTAGGCATACCACCATACTCTAACCATTTATAAAAAGAGTGAACATTAAAATGGTCATCATTAGACCATCTCCAAATCAATTTATCTTCAATCTGATCTGAAAGAGTAAAGTGTTGAAATCTATGTTGTAAAGCTAACCATTCTACTAAATATATACCAGTTAATTGCCTTGTAAAAGATAATTGCAAAGAGGAAGCTGCAAAGACCTCAGCTACTGAAATAAATCTATGATTAACTATTGAAAATAGGTTGGGGTACTGATATTGTAAAGCATGTTCTGTACACCATCTGTCTAACAAAAAAGAAGTAGATATGCCATTACCAATTTCTTTATTGAGGCCTAAGTTAATAACAACATGGTCTTTAAGAATTGATTTCCAAAAAGGAGAACAAACAGTGATAGAAGTCTTATTACCATACTTAGAATAATATCTTTCCATCTACCCTTGACTGAATTATCCAAAAATCTGATCCACCATTTAGCTAACAATGCTTTGTTCATTAATTTGAGATCTAGAATGCCTAATCCACCTTGATCTTTACTCTTACAGACCATATCCCAAGCAGCCAAGGAATATTTCTTCCTAGTTGAATTGCCTCCATGCCATAGAAATTTTCTTCTAATTTTATCTATTTTATGTCTAATTTTAGCTGGCATTCTATAAATTGACAGCCAATACAAAGGTATGGCTGAGAGGACAGAATTTAGGAGTGTTACTCTGCCCCCCAATGATAATAAAGAACTTTTCCAGCTTTGCAATCTTTTTTCTATCTTATCTATTAATAATTGCCAATCTACATATGTTAAGGATTTATTATTAATAGGGACTCCTAAGTAAGTAAGAGGAAGAGCAACTACTTTACAATCTAAAATAGAGGCTAAAGTATTACTATCATTATCAGTCAAGTTAAGGGGGTACATTTCACTTTTCTCATAGTTGATTTTGAGGCCTGAGGCATTCTCAAATGCTAAAAGAATCCATTTGATATTAGTCAACAATTTTTAATTAATATATTATGGCATAAATGTCAATTATAGTATCTATTAAATATATTATGGCATTAATCTCTGGATATACTGTCAATCTTCATGTCATATGTACTACGTGTGCAACTACATCTATACTATTTTCATTGCTAGCACGGCAACCTATAGCTAAAGTAATGTTATGAATATATATAAAAATTAACTTCTTTAGTGAATGTTAAAGATAAAAAGCAATTTGATAAGATTAGAAATTGTAAAGATTAAAATTATACTTTTGAAACTTAAATGAGAAATGATTAACACTTCAAGCATCATATGTAATTTATAATATTTTTGATTTAGATTAAAGCTAATAGATATCAATAATTAATACGCATATTGGTCTGTACTACAGATCAATATTTTTGTTTCTAAAGTCCAAATAGTCAATCGTTCAATGTGATCTTTATGTGAAAATATACTTGCAAACTAATTTTTACATTTTTTTTAGAATTTTTAACTATTTTTTAGATAGATAGAAAACCACTACTTTTAAATGCTCTAGAATTTTTAAATCAAGTGATATTCTACCTATCTCAAAAAATAGTAAAAAGATTCCTAAAAAATTAAATTTGATCTCCAAGTATACTTTTATATGAGATTATGTTGTATGATCCAGATCAATTGTTTGAACTTTGAAAATAATAATATTGATTCTTAGTACGGATCATTATGCGCTATGAATGATACCATGCATAGCCTCAATCATTGATCTTTCTAATTGCCAAATGTAGTTTTGTTATTTCTTGGTGGGAGGAGCTATTTTGAGTGCACAAATTTAATTTTAGGTGTTAACACAATTTGTTGCTTTAATACTAAACTTACTCTCGATCAGAGGTGGAGTCACGTTAGGGCAGGAGTTGGTGGTTTTGAAAATCAAGTTCCTAGGTATTGAAAATAAAGGCTATACATTTTGACAGAGCAGATTTTAATTTATTCAGGGCAAAAATCATGTACATAGTTATTTTGACTATACTGCTCATGCCCTGTATGAATTAAAAACAACTTTGTCAAAATATGTACAAAAAATAAAGCATAGACCCATATGTATATATGTGGGCTTTTGCCTAAATTTAATCTTCCTGACCCTGCAACCAAAATTTATTTACACAGTTCAATTATAGATTTTTTTTTGACAGCCCACAAAATCATGCACGAAAAAGAAATATCCCTCACCTATGTGAAATAGCCCAACTTTAATTATCTTTCTCCCTCTTCTTTCTTCTCCGTGTGCGCCTTCGTCTATCATAAACATAGGATCCATATTCTCTCCGGTACCGTAAAAGATTCCATTCACTTTACAGTTTGAGATTAACTCCCAGCCGGTTTGGGATTCGGGCTGACAGAGGAGACAGTATTATTGGGCTTTGAGATTTGTGCCAAGTTAAAAAGAACGGTCCAGATCAAGTAATTGTAAAAGATTCCCTATTACCACTAGTACAAAAAACCCCTTCACCGACCCTCAACCACCGACTGTTTTAATATGTAACAGTCGGTGTAGAGGCTGCTGGTAAAATCGTAAATAAGAAGAACCTCAACACCGACTGTTCCATTACAAAAAACCGTCGGTGAATCAACACCGACTGTTTTTTAAAAAAAACAGTCGGTGTTGCTCATACCCTACACCGACTGTTTTTTTTTAAAAACAGTCGGTGTTGAGCAGTGACCAACACCGACTGTTTTTTAAAAAAACAGTCGGTGTTGCTCATACCCTACACCGACTGTTTTTTTAAAAAAACAGTCGGTGTTGAGCAGTGACCAACACCGACTGTTTTTATTTTAAAACCGTCGGTGTTGAAATGCATTGCCGAGTGTTTTCATTTCTCCGAAAATTTCCATTCCCGGTTTATCTCTTTCGATCGCCCGCCAAACCCTTCCAAAATTTCATATCCCTTCTAAATTTCATAGCCCATTTCCGCTAACTTCTAAATTTCATTTTCCTTCTAAATTCATTTCCTTCTCCGCTCAGCCAAACCCTTCTCTGCTCACTGCGCCGCTGCCCGACTCGTCTCCGCCAAACCCTTCTCCGCTCACTACGCTGCTGCCCGACTCTTCGTCTCCGCCAAACCCTTCTCCGCTCAGACTCGCCCCACTTTTCCGACCTGCCTCGCCCCATTTTTCCGACTCCTCGTCTCAGCCAAACCCTTCTCCATCCGCTTATCCGCCTCCGCCTTTTCCGGCTCTTCCCTTGCTGCTGACCGAGCCTCCGCCTCGCCCTGACCAAAGAAAGACTCAGAGAGGCGTTTAATTGAAGAAACTAATAAAATCTGCAAAACAAAACAGGTAACGGGAAAATTGGGAAACCAAAAGCCCAAAGATTTTGTACCGTTTTTTTTTCAGGGATAGGAGGAGCCTGTCCGAAGCTTTCTTTGTACACCGTAGGATTGAAATTTCTTTGTACACCGTAGCTTTCATTTTAAGTCACCACCATTTCTTTGGGGGGACCAAAAGAACTGGTAAGGTCTTTACCAGAGATGAACTGGAGACCATCTCTGAAGCTTGCAAAACTGCACAGTGCTTTGCCATTACAGATGAAGTATGCACTTTTATCTTAATTACATGTATAACTACAACTCTGCATCATTTAAGGCCTAATCAGGTCAACTGTTAAGCTATATTGAATGTTTGGAAGAACTGGTACAGTGATTATGAACTGATAATACTGTTCCAAAATAATTTCATACAAAATCTGTAGCACAAAGCTAATTCAAAATAGATCTCTGTTGGGTATTACAAAAATACATTCTGCTGAAATTTTCCTTTTAATTATCAATGAACATTTTTTTTTAAGATTTTTTCATATTTTATTACTTTATTAGGTGTATGAGTATATAACATATGATAGAGAAGTACATATATCACTGGCCTCTTTTTTTATAGATAAATTAGAAGGGAGTAGGGCCGGCGAAAGATGAAGATGACATAATGGTCAGTGTATCAGTGACGGATGACATGGTACTTAACGCAGCTTTCAGAACATCCTGAGAGCATCCCGGCTTCACTATGCTTTTCACCTGTTGGCATAGTGTCTGTTTTTATTTATTTTTTAATGTTTGAGGTGTTAGAAGATAGTTAATTCTGAATTAGTTTTTGTAGAAAGGTTTAGTTTTTCCACCATCTCATAATGTCTCTAGTTTCCTTTTATATTTTGAGGCTTCAAAATAGTTAATTCTGAATTATTTTTGTTGAACAGGTTAATGCTCAACTAATTAGCAATGTCTGCACTGATGCTCTCTCTGCAGAGAAGGTTGCACTTGTTATACAGTATCAACATTTATTCTCTTATCAATAACTTCTCTTTTGTTACTTTGGTCTTTTCTTTTCAAGAATTTTATTCATCTTATTATTTGTTTGTTCTAGTTAAGCCTCCATTAGAGTTATTTAAAAATATTTCTGAAATGAAACCTAACAGTTGCCCTTATTTTAATTAACTACAATTGAATGCCTGATTTGACAAGGTAAGTAAGTACCCATTAGCAGTTGTAATTACTGCACGTGTTCTGGTATGAATCCAAAATCTAGTCTATGAGAGACCCTAATCAAACTTTGCAAGGAAAGTTTAGTTAGTCTTTTGATTGCTTTTCAGGTTATCTTAGGAGAGGAGGTGGCTGCATCAAAGCTCACTATTTTTGACCTAGCACAACAAATCTGTGATGCAGTTCAGGCACGGGCTGATATTGGTGAGATTTGTTTCTCAAAGTTATTCAAATCATGTTATGTTTGTTTTCTCAAAATTATCTAAATTGGTTAGATTTCTATGTATGAGAATAATATTCATGCGGAACAATTTGTATAGCATCCTCAAGATTATTAAATAGTCAAATATAGCCTTACACATTCTTACTATAAAGATAATTAACTATAAATAATCCCCAACATGATGGGTGCTATTTGCAAATTTGGTAACTTGGGGGGTTTAATTTGCAAATTCTTTCAAAGCTTTTAATAAGTGATCTAATATATTTTAATGTTTGTCTGCAGGTAAGAATCATGGTGTGATCCTTATTCCAGAGGGCCTTGTGGAGAGCATACCAGAATTATACGCCCTTATCCAAGTACATTACTGATAGCTTCCTTACTTTGTCTATTATAATTGTATGCACTAGTTGGAATGTTGAAATATATTTTTCTTTCTATTCTTTTGGAAAGGAAATACATGGTCTTCATCTAAAAGGAGTGTCAGTTGAGAATATCTCTTCTCAGCTTTCTATTCGTATTTGCTGAGCTACCTACCTATTGTCAGATTTCTGATGCAAGTTCCTTTCTTTGCTTTTTGTTAATTTATCAAATGTTTTGCACTGTTGTACAAAACCAGTCTATGCTGATAAGTCATATACTGGTAAAGTTCAGAATGTACCCAAATTATTAAAGTCTATGCTGAGATGTCTTTAATTTGCTGAATTATAGATTGAATTTGTGAAGAAACTTATAGAGAAAGCAGGGGTGGCAGCTGTACCGGGTCGTGGATTCTTCCATATAGACCCCCAAAATGGAATTACCAAAAAAGGTACATCCGGTTTGCATTTTGCAAAAGTGGAGAGACATTGAGTGCCGCTCGACACAAGATGGAGAAGTTTGTTGCTGAGGAAGGTCATTTAATTTCTCAATCATAGATGGATGTCTTTGTTTTTTAATTGGGAACTATGAATTATTTATAGTAAAGATTAGATTTGTTTAAGCTTCTGTTTACAGATTAGAGTTGCTGAGGAAGGTTTGCATTCTTTTATTGTGCAATTTTGTTTAAGCTTCTGTTTAAAGATTAGAAACTGTGTTTTGTTATAGTGTGTTTAAAGATTAGATTTGTTTAATCATAGATGGATGCCAGTTGTCACGTCTACAGGTGCAAAAAAAAAAAAAAAAAAAAAATTTCGGTGTTGGGCACCCAACACCGACGGTTTTTTCAAAAAAACAGTCGGTGTTGGCGCCCAACACCGACTGTTTTTTTGAAAAAACAGTCGGTGTAGGCGCCCAACACCGACTGTTTTTTTGAAAAAAACAGTCGGTGTAGGCGCCCAACACCGACGGTTTTTTTGAAAAAACAGTCGGTGTTGGGCGCCTACACCGACTGTTTTTTTGAAAAAACCGTCGGTGTTGGATGCCTACACTGACTGTTATGCACCCGTCAGTAAAGATTTATCTATACCGTCGCCGCCATCACCGACGCCTCAATAACAGTCGGTAAAAGAGTTTTTTAACAGTCGGTGAAGGGGTTTTTTGTACTAGTGTACGGTACCGGGGTGATGTGAATTCCATAAACATAACATGATTCTCTCCCGACTCTGTGCGGACCGCACCTCTGCTTGCGTCCCTGTGGCTTTCCACTCCTGCAGCTCTCCATTATTTTGTAAAGATCACAACTAAGATTTGAGAATTTTTTTTCTTGTTATCTATATATACAAAATTAAACAAGCAAATCGACAATCTTTACTAACATTCTATTATTTTTCTCTATTACAATATAATAATATAGAACCATAATAAAATAGAACCTGAGATGAGATTGTTAATTTTCATTAGTACAAGAATAAATTGAATTTATATAATCATACTATATGGATTTCCCAAATATGTTAAAGAGTATGTAGCAACACAATCATTAATTCTAAGTGTGCTGAAATATTTTTTTTCTTGAGAGTGAAATGTAGAACATGTTGAGAGAAAATTTCTTGGTTATTAAAATTTTGTACTAATGTATTTATTTTCTTAATGTATTTCATTAAGATTAGTCAATAAATCACGATCGAAACATTACTTATCCATTTGATCGAAAAAATGTTAACAAAAACAATAAAAATAGTCAAAATTTTGCAAGTTCCAGTACGTACAATTTCATGTTTGTATTGTTCTTTTTTCGCTAATAAAAAAATATACTTTTAATATGAATAAAACAGTTTCCAAATTTATGATACCTCCTTTAAAAAAATGATCTCTACTTCTTTAGATAATGCTACATTGATTTCGCACAATCACCTGACGTAAAAAAGAAGAGTATTGAATAGGAATCTTTTTTGTATGATTAAATGATTAAAAAATATTCTTCTGCAAAATAACACTTTCCTTTCTTGGTTGGTTGGGTGAAGGAAAAAATAAAAGATATTTACTGCCTACCAAATTAGAGGAGCAACGTATCTTCCATTTAATTCTCTTACCTATCCTTATTTCTCGAACCCATTCAAATGAGGATACAAAATTAAAATTAAATTGATAATATATTGTCGTGTATATAAAAAGCTTACACAATTTCATCTATTAGACAATTATTTTATGACACATATATTAGCTTCAGACTATTTGAAAATTCAAATCATGTGATAAGCAATAAAAATATACATCAAGTTAATCTATCAGCCTCTATAGTCATTTATACAACACTGTATAGATTATGCATATTATGTTGTTTGTTGTCTTGATGGACTTCAAATTTAGAATTTTGTAAAGAACTAATTGTGGAATGACCATTTTATTCAAATCCATTCTCATTAAGATAATGTTCGGTTTGTTTGATGAGTTTAATTTGTGTGAGAATTTGTGAGAATTCAAATTCAGTGGGATTGTTCGGAGGCTCAATTTTTTCCCCATGTATTTTCATTCTTTGTCACAAACTCAACTACTAATAAGCTAAAATCATAGAAGATAAAAAAAACACACAATCTGAATAAATATTTATTTTTTCAACATTCTCTCTCCAGGTGAGTTGGTTTCTTCTCTCTCCCTCCACCAACCGTTTTGTCTCTCTTTCTCTTTATCCTCATACACACAAGTTACCTTTTATATATAAGAATCCTGACTCTATATAAATTTCTATTGTGAGACTAACCACATATGGTCCGGATTCAAACCATTTTTTTCATAGAAATTACATAAAAATTAAAGTAGGTGAGATCACATATATATTTTTTTATTTGTGGGTCCAGTTTTTACTAATCACATATGGTCCGGATTCAAACAATTTTTTTAAGAGAAATTACATAGAAATTAAAGTAGGTGAGATCACATATATATTTTTTATTTATGGGTCCGGATCTTATTGAAGAAAATTCAAATGATGTGATAATAAGCAATAAAAATATACATCAAGTTAATCTATCAGCCTCTATAGTCATTTATACAACACGGTATTGATTATGCATATTATGTTGTTTGTTGCCTTGTTGGACTTCAAATTTAGAATTTTGTAAAGAACTAATTGTGGAATGACCATTTTATTCAAATCCATTCTCATTAAGATCATGTTCGGTTTGTTTGATGAGTTTGTGTGAGAATTTGTGAGAATTCGAATTCAGTGGAATTGTTCGGAGGCTCAATTTCACCCATGTATTTCCATTCTTTGTCACAAACCCACCTACTAATAAGATAAAAAAACACACAATCTGAATAAATATTTATTTTTCCAACATTCGCTCTCCACGTGAGTTGGTTTCTTCTCTCTCCCTCCACCAACCGTTTTGTCTCTCTTTATCTTTATCCTCATACACACAAGTTACCTTTTATATATAAGAATCCTGACTCTATATAAATTTCTATTGTGAGACTAATCAAATATGGTCCGGATTCAAACAATCTTTTTTAAGATAAATTACATAGAAATTAAAGTAGGTGAGAACACACACACACACACACATATATATATATATATATATATATATATATATATATATATATATTTTGTGGGTCCGGATCTCATTGATGGGATTTTAAGTTGGCTTAAAAGAAGAATTTCAATTTTTTTTTAAAGCAACCAAGGACCGAATCTTATTTAGATGTATCTAAACCTACTCTAAAGCATTAACTAGACATTTCATACCTCCTATGATATCGTAATCAAAGTGGATTAGTCGGCCTTCTTGTTTCTTGATCTACCTCCAAACAACAAATAGATGATGCCTCTCTTAGTATCCACCTAGGATTAATTAGAAAAATAATTTTCTTCTTGCTAGAGAATACTATTTGTTATTGCTCCTTAATCAAGGTTTCTACCCTTCAATAAAACACTTTTATTATAGTAGAAATTGTACTCAATACATGCGAAATAAGTGGATTAAGAGAAGAGAAATTTCAGCGGCTTGGAGAGGAAGACAAAAAATTTTTGTGCACAATTGGAGAGAAAATAATTAGTATTTAAGGAACATCTTTAGGGTTTCCCACTAATTAAAAAAGGCTAGAATGTTCTTAAACTAATTGTATTTATCTCCATTTTCTCCATTTCTCTTTAATTTTGAATTTAAAAAATTAATTGACAATTATGGCTGCCAACTTTCTTTCTCTCTTATTCAAAATTAATCCAACTTTTAGTATCATATGATGAATAGAATAAATTAAACTATAACAATTATAATTAATTATTCGACCACCATATTCATATCACATATGACATACTAAAATAATTTATCTAATTAAGAACCTATTTTGGGGTGACCCAAGAGAATCTATGTCATGTTGGTAATAGAATTAAAACATTTTAATTATATAAATCACAAGCGGCATCTAGAATACATTGTGATTACCCAATTGACACAAATGATATGCACAATACAATACCACGATCCAATATAAAATAAATGTATATTCGTGTTAATTCTTATGTCTCATGATATCATGAATAAATTAAAGGTAGGAATGTGTCATCCAAACAAAATGTTAAAGTGCTAAGGAGCTCTAAGGAGGCTTAATATGCCCCTGCCGAACGCCCACTAAGTTTTAAGGAAACTAAATCCTTACAGCTGAACATGTTAAGAATATGAAGAAAGTTATATCTGTCTTAACTTCAGTGGGGCTTGTGGGACTAACTATCATCCAGATCCGGCTATTCTATTTTTTATTTTGACTTTTAAGTTTTAAATTTTGAGTTATTAAAGTTTTTAAAATGGAGGCATGGTGGAGGCACAAAAAATGGAGGCATTTGAACCCTCCTCTATATTCATATACATATATTATATATACATATATTATATTATATACGAGTCCGGCTAATATGACATTGGTGTCATTTCAGCCTATATAACACCAACTCCAAAATCTATCGGATCGACTTCAAACGGTGAATCCAACCGTTCAAACTGGTTTACTTTATGAGTGATGCGTTTACATGCAAAAAAAAAAAATTTCTAGTTATTTTAGTACCAAATCAAGCGGTCAAAAATGTTCAAAAATGAATGGATTAAAATTAACTTAAAAACTCACATATTTGACCGCTTGACTTGATACTAAATAAATTCGAAAAATTATAAATTTTGCATGTAAACACACAACTAATGAAATAGAACGGTTTGAACGGTTGGATTCACCATTTGAAGTCGATCCGATAAATTTTGGAGTTGGTGTTATATAGGCTGAAATGACACCAATGTCAAACTAGCCGGACTCATTATATACATGTATTATATTATATATTACATATATATACATGTATTATATTATATATACATATACATATATTATATTATATACATGTATTATGTTATATTATATTATATATACATATATTATAAAAATAAAAGAGTTTATAAAAAAAAACCCAAACGACGTTTATAAACAAAATACCGATCGTTGTATGCCTACCGTTGAACGAAAACTTAAACTGAATTTTTTAGGCACTAAACGACGTTTTTTTGAAATTCTGATGCTTTGGATGCAACGATGCCCGGAGTTCCACCGGGCAAAATCGGATCCGTCTAGTCCCCCCCTTTCCGAAAAGTGGTCATATGCCCAAATCCGACTTTCCTAGCCAAAGTTATGGCTGTTTAAAGTTTTTTCGAAAGCTGAACTTTGAAAATTCATAACTAACCGTAGAAAAATCCAATTAAAATGAAATTGTGTCAATTCTGTGTATTTCCAAATAAAATGAAATTTTTGTACTAGTAATTTAAACGGTTCCGATCGACCCACGGACGACATATTCCCGTGCGTCTTCATTAACTCACGAAACAAGAGTTTATGTTTCATGTTCATGCATAGAAGATGTGAGTCATATATGCAACATGCATGTAATGCTATATAATTTAATGTGTCAAAATTATTTAACAATTTATTTTTAAATATACAATTTAAATTTACAAAATTCTAAGTTTCTAATTAACATATTTTTATTTTGTTTAACATAAATTTAATTATCATATTATTTATTTATGTACGTACTTCCTTAACAACTAATCAAAGTTTAAAAATATATTATAAATTTTGGAAGACTTAATCGTATTGTAAAATATCCACAAATTACTTGATTGGATTCCCTTATAAAATTTGTCAACTGACGCAAAATCCCGGTTGAAATCACATTTCATATAACTTGTGATTTTCTTTAGGATTCTATGTCTTCTTGCATTATCTTGTAATTATTAAATTCGTATTTGTAACAACTTGAAAGATTTTAAGTTTTAACTTGATTTTATTAAATAAATAAATTAATGTATTACATGTGTTCAATGAAATGTTCAAACCAAAATAATATATTTTTAATTATGATATTTGAAAAAAAAAACAATTAAGGAAAAAATGTAAAATAGAATGAAAAATGAAACAAACAAAATATGAAAAATAAATATAATTGTTAAATAAAATTCACATAATAAACATAAATTATTATTTTTAAATAAAATTCAACCCTAATAAATTATTTATAAATGTACAAATAAAATTATCTAAAATTTCACATTGTTTATTTCTCTGTGCGCGTGGTTTCCTCAACGTGGTGTTTAATTTGTCACATCCTCGCAGGATAGATACGATATACTTTGATTATATTAACAACACTGCCCGTAAGACAATATTATATAGTATATAAAATAAATGGAGATTGTACTGCTAAATTTTTATATAAACAGTTAGTGTTAGTTATCAACACTGACGGTTTTTAAAAAACAATCAGTGTTGAACACCAACACTGACTGTTTTTACAGCGTCAGTCTTGGTGGTCAACACTGACGCTTTAAAAACAGTCAGTGTTGGTGTTCAACACTGACGGTTTATAAAAACAGTCAGTGTTGGTGTTCAACACTGACGCTTTAAAAACAGTCAGTGTTGGTGCTCAATACTGACGATTTTTAATAAATAGTCAGTGTTGGTTATTAACACTGACTGTTTTTAAAGCGTCAGTGTTGAGTACGAACACTGATGCTTTGAAAACCGTCAGTGTTAGTTATCTAAAATAAATGGAGATTGTACTGCTAATTTTTTATATAAACAGTCAGTGTTAGTTATCAACACTGACGGTTTTTAAAAGCAGTCAGTGTTGAACACCAACACTAACTGTTTTTAAAGGGTCAGTCTTGGTGGTCAACACTGACGCTTTAAAAACATTCAGTGTTGGTGTTCAACACTGACGGTTTATAAAAACAGTCAGTGTTGGTGTTCAACACTGACGCTTTAAAAACAGTCAGTGTTGGTGCTCAACACTGACGATTTTTAATAAATAGTCAGTGTTGGTTATCAACACTGACTGTTTTTAAAGCGTCAGTGTTTGAAAACCGTCAGTGTTGACAACCAACACTGACTGTTTTGTTTTAAAACCGTCGGTGTTGATAACCAACACTGACTGTTTTTAAAGCGTCAGTGTTTAGCAACAACGCTGACTATTATTGAATAAAAGGGTCAGTGTAGTATGAGGAACACTGACGCTTCCCTTAAAACAGTCGGTGGTTAAGGGTCGGTGAAGGGGTTTTTTGTACTAGTGTCATATTCGGCTTGTATATTGATGCGGATATAATTATGAACTTTGCCATCTTTTAATATCCGTATTAATTAAAAAAAAAAAGAACGAATATTATTTTAGAATCATCTACTTTATCTTCCGTTTTCATCATATATGTATTTATTCGCTGGGGACAAATCTTTGAGCTCAGGTTCAGTAATCAGTACACACTTATTAAAGTACGTAAGGGCACACTGCAATTAATAATAATATTATTTTGATCTCTACAACAACACCGGATCTTATTAACAACTCCAGATCTTATTAATAAATAGGATTATAACTCATCTTATATTTCTTCATCATGACCCTACCAAGAATGCAATAATTAATTAATAATTACTTGATTGCTTAGAAAATTAACTAAACAAATTGATAAATTATTATGTACAAAATGGATGCACATCTAGAAAAGTTAAATAACCAAGTCCCAATTTATTTTATTAGAATAGTCAAATTTCACTTTATTTTAAAAATAGTCAATTCGAATAATACAAAAAATGAGATTCAATTCTCTATTCTAACTATTCAAATCCAACAAACATAAAACAAGTTATTCCAAATAACCTAATCTAAAAATAACATATTCTCACTCCATCCAAACAATTATTGGTTAGAAGCTCCGGCTCCATGCAATCCTGCCCTGATCATTGGCCCCTTTCATATCAAAGTCTCCCCAGATCTAGAAAAATTACTAGGTAGGAATCAAGGGAAAAAAGGACGCTTATCAATTGATTCTGCCTGTGTATATATGATCTGATCATAATGGTTTAGTTAGGCTCTTATATTGGAAATTCAAGATGAAGTTTTAAAATAAATTGAGATTTAATTTGAGAAGTGTGCGAGTGTGGTAGATATATGCGTCCATCGGATTTTGACGACAATGACAATGATATTGATGATGATATACAGTATATATTCTCAAATCTCAATAGTAACTTGGTCATGATTTATTAAAAGAATTACGATATATAAGACCGCATGCATTATAATTGAGAGAGAAAAAATAATACCTCTTGATTTGCTAAGGATGATGGATGGATTATTGGATGGTATTCACTAATCTATAAAGACTCAATGTAAATAACAAACATGTGTGCACTGGCACTGCTATCTATATCATGACATTAATATCAATACCAGTGAGCCCTGCCTGCTATGAGCCCAAGAAACCTAGTTATATATAAATAAGAAAGTACTGGCCTAAATATATTTTATATATTGCCTCATCCTAATTTTTTAATTTCACTTCCCTTGAAGCAAGAAATAGAAATTAATCCATCTTTGGATTAAGAGCCTGTAAACTGGATACTCTTTGGATTAGAGTTCATCAATATTATATGATTCCCATAAGTCTCACCTTAATTAATGTGTCAATTAATGATCAACGCAATTTAAGTGTGATTAAGCTGTGAATTAGTGAAAACGTGTATATAAGGCACCCATTAGTCCATTACATTACACAGTTCAACATATATAGTTACGTGCGATTGGAAACATGGAACCTAATTGGGCGGCGGATATCATGAAGAGAAAAGAAAGGCTCCATGAATCTGGGTTATTGGGTTGGTTTGTTAAGGGCCCCACGTTATGGACACCCACAATTTTCATTCGACCCATTTTTTTTACCATTGGTGAATTCGAATTCACATCACCTCAGCTTACCTGACTCAAGTAAATTATGATCTGACATTTTTTTTAATATGACACGAATTTAACAGGCCCCCTATGGTCTCTATAGACACCGGATTGAGTTTGGCCCTGATAGAATTAATCTAGGCCGTCCGTTTCAATTTGCTTGACTCAGGTACCTGGAAGGATTCGGATCCAAGTGAATTCATATCAGCTGAGGTAACTCAAATTTTGAATTTAGATTCGGACCGTTCGATTTTTGTCCCAATCAATTTTTGTTATTAAGTAAAAATAATAATCTGTAAATTAACGCACGAAGCTATTTTTTATCAACAAATTTTATGTGTTTATGTTACTTTTTTGTTTATCTCAGTCAGGATGAATTAATAAATTTTTTTTTTTTTATTTAGACATATCGCAAGTAAATTTAAATAAGATGATGGATGGATTATTGGATGTATTCACTAATCTATAAAGACTCAATGTAAATAACAAACATGTGTTTATCTCAGTCAGGATGAATTAATAAAAAATATATTTTTTATTTAGACATATCGCAAGTAAATTTAAATAAGAAAATTTTATATTTTCAATTTAAAATTTTAAAGGAATATACACATACCCAAATCCGACTTAATTCTTGGTCTATATAAAGCCTCTGTAACTTTTGTTTAATATAAATGTTGACAAACTTTTTGGTATTAATTTTTTGTTAACAAGCTAGGGACAAGTAAACAAGTAATTGTTTACTCCCTTTAACGATTTTGAACAGCAGACATGGATCCCTCCTACACAGACGAGGCGGTGGCTTGCATGGCAAGTAGAGGGCCCACTTACTATTTGCTGTTATTTTCTGTTTTGAAACACAAGCACTAGCCACTACCTAATCTCACACCGGCATCGCACACCACCGACCTATCAACCGCTCTTGATTATCCTTTTCAAGTCAAGGTCACCGCCAAGTGGGACCCACCTGTCATGCCCAAAGGCACATGACTGGTGACATGATACAAATTTTAGTTCCGTCACAGGTAATCCATATGCTTTGAACATTCCCAAATCCCGTGTTCCCAGTCGCCTAGAATTGCAAAATAAAATGATTTATTACTGCATGAGGCTAAGTTAGATATTGTAGTTAAGAATTGCCTAGAATTTTATCCCGATAGGGTAAGCATTTTGTAAGATCAGTGTTTTATCAGGATTCTACTGAAAGAATTGTAGATGTATTCTTTCCTCTATTTATACCAAGTCAAACTTAGAAAAAACATGAGAACGTTCCCTCTTCTTTCCATGTCAGCGTTTCTGCCTTTTTTTTTCTCTTTTACTTCAAATTTGACTAATCAAAATCCTACCAACAAATCCATTATAAATTACAAACCCTCTTCTTTCACCACTCTCTCATTCATTCTCACCTTTGCATCTTCCAATTCTCTCTTTCTTCAAGACACAAAAGATCTTTTGCTTTTTTTTTTTTTTAAATTTCTCTCTGTAACATATACAATACACTTTCCTCTTCTTTCATCTCTCATGGAAGTTAAAAGAAATCTCCACGGTGCTTTCACCTTCCTTTTACTTGTCCTTGTATTCTCCCAGCTATGCAATGCAAGACCGCTCAAGGAGGTCAAAGACAAAGAGGCACAGCCTTGTGAAATGGACAAGACCAATAGAATGGAGAGATCGACACCCGGTGAGAAATTAGCCGATAGGTATGGTCCCTTGGTGCTCAACATGCTCCCGAGAGGCAGCCCGGTACCACCTTCTGGTCCTAGTGGTGGTAACAACAGTTTACCATGACCACTTGCAAGGGGAAGTGTTATGAATATAATGGATGGTCCATTCATGTTGTAACTCTCAATATTAATCCTCATTTACTTCCCCACTACCCCACTACCATTGGAATTTATATCCCACTAGTATTTGGAATTTAATCTCTTATTTATTATCGTAATGGCTTTTCATTTACAATTTGTGCCCTATAAATAGAAGCATTGTAATCTTATATTGTACACATGAGAAATATATGAATAAAGAGATTGTCATCTTTTATGTGTTCTCTATCTTGTTTATTATTCTTTGTCTTTATTTTATAACATGTTATCAGCACGAGAGCTCTACTAGTTGAAGATTCGAGGTAACTTCGATATTTCTTTATTTCAATATATATCATTTGTTTAAATGATACTTCTAATTAGTAATTGCAAAATGAAATAAGATGATTTATTATATGTACTTGAGAAATCAATTTTTTTGTTTTTACATTATGGCGTGTCTTTGTCAAATGGCCCAAAGACCAATCTATTATTTTATATTATGTTATAATTATATTGTGTTAAATATAAAGTTCAAATGGTCCGAAGACCAACTTTTTAAATTTGAGATAAATTGGAGATGAACCGATTGATTTTTAATTTGAGATAAATTGTCAACTTTATCAAATGGCCCGAAGCCATTTATTAATTATAAATTCTCAATTTTATCAAATGACCCGAAGTCATATGTTAATCATAAGTTCTTAATTTATCAAATGGCCTGAAGCCATCTGTTAATCATAAATTTTATAATGTGAAATTTAGATTTGATTCATAATAATTTAATCTTTTTGAAAAAGATTTATATGATGTGCAAATTTTGTATGATGTTCATTTTGTTATTTTTTTTTTCAATAATTTAATCTTCTCGAAAAAGATTAAAATATATTAAGAAGGTCTTCCTGAAGAAGATTTCAAAAAATATTAAGAAGTTCTTCTTGAAGAAATTGTTCAAGAAATTGTACATCATATAAATCTGATAAGAAATTGTTCTCTAAAAATAAAAAATAAAAAAATAAAAAAATAATGAACAAAACAAATGAGAAAAGTGACATAATAGAGAATTCATACTATCATTGTGGTGGTAAAACTCATTGGTCACGTACCCGTCGTACGCCGACGTAACTGTTGTATACTAAAACATATTTTTGACCTATGTCAAGCATCATAAACAAAAATAAGAAAAAAAAAATCGAGACATTTTTTTTTGTGTTCATTATTTTTAGATAAATGTCTAAACTTATCACATATGATACTGTAATTTATATTGCATTTGTATATTAATGGCATTCATCTTTGCTTATTTATTTAGTTTTATTTTACTTGATGTTTCTTATCTCAGTTTTTTTTAAGAAAAAGAATAACTGAAATTTTTTTTCAAAATAGTCTTATTTAAATAAAATATATTAATATTTTGATTATATTTCTTCTTAACTATTTTTCTGTAAGATATTTATAAATATTAAAAAAAATTAACTTAAACAATATAACATCTGTAATAAAAGACTTTGTATATGCACTATGAAATAAGATTCGAATATATGATAGTGATATATATAGTATGATTGATTAAAGATTTTGTATAGTTGGCACTCTTAAAAAAAAAATATACAAAGGAAAATACCAATTTTATATTTCTGTTTCGATCATTTAAATTCAGATTCATTATTATTAATGTGTCGGTGTTGTACTATCATTTATTATAAGATAATACTTGTACTCACTAATTCTAATTTACAATAACCATAAGTATGGTTTACCAAAAGAGAAATGCATAAACATGTACGTTTTTACTTCTATATTTGTATATATGACAATCTATTAATGAGCATAAATGATGGAAAATTTAATAGAAGGCTCTGGAAGAGCAACATTGTTGTTACATGGATGAACTCAACTTTATATTGACGATGCATTATATTCTTCTAAGTCTCAAAGAAATTTATTAAGTTTAAAGGATATCCGCCAAAATGGATACCATGTTGACACAACTGATGAAGAAAATGTTGAATATCTTTATATAACTAGCAAAATCTCAGATAAAAAATGCATATTGGAAAAATTGTCTATGTTTTCCTCCAGTTTGTATTACATATATATTAGTGCAATTGAAGCACATGTGATTGTAAACCTGAAGTTTACAAAATTAAAATATGTTCATAGCTTGGCATGACCGGTTGGGCCATTCCGGATCAATAATGATGCGAAAAATAATAGATAATGAATGTGGACATTCATTAAAGAACCAGAAGATTCTTTAATCTTATGAATTTTTATTTGTTAATTTCATTTCTAGAACGTATACAAGATGATATTTGTAGACCAATATATCCACCATGTGAATCATTTAGATATTTTATGGTTACAATTGATGCATCAATAGTATGGTCACATTATCAACTCACAACTTGACGTTTGCAAGATTATTTGCTCAATTGATTTGATTAAGAGCATAATTTTATGATTATTCAATTAAGAAAATACGTCTAGACAATGTTGATGAATTTATTTCTCAGGCAATGCATGTCTATTAGAATTGATATTGCACATCCTATAGCTTATGTTCATGCACAAAATGAGAACTTGTTATTTTGCATGCAACAACACTAATTCGCATCATGCCAACAAGCTATTATAAAACTTCCCCTTTATAATTGGTTTTTGGTCACATACTTAATATTTCCCATATAAGATTTTCTGAATGTGCGATATATGTTATAATTGCTCCACCACAACGCGCTAAAATGGGACATCAAAGAAAGTTGGGAATTTATATTGAATTTGAATCTCCATATGTAATAAAGTATCTAGACCATTGATGGTAGATTTATTCACGGCTAGTTTTGCCGATTATCATTTTGATGAATTAATATTCCCAACCTTAGGGGGAGAAAAACAATCAGCTGGAAAAATATATTAGTTGGAATGAATTATCATTGTCTAATTTAGATCCTCATAAATAATGTGAACTAGATGTTTAAAAGATAATTCGTTTAGATTAGTTAATCAATCGCCAGACGCATTTACAAAGAAAGTGACCAAATCACATGTACCAGCTGCTAATACTCCAAATAAGGTCGATGTCCCTGTTAGACAAACTAATGAAATTATAACACACATGAAGCGTGAAAGACCAATCGGTTCCAAAGATAAAAATCCTCGAAGAAGAAAAGGAGCAAAGAATGAAAATGGTCAAGTCGAGGATATGATAATTTCAGATAAAACTCTAGAAGAGAATCAAATTATAAGTTATATTGGAGTTCCAGTAGAAACTCAGGTATCTGAAATTCATGAAAATAAAGAGATCTCGATAAATTATATTATGAATGGAATAAGATGGAACCGAGATGAAATTGATATCAATGATATTTGTATATAACATAGCGCTAAAAATAATGAATAATGAGGATCATGACTCGAAGTCTATTAAAGAATGTCGACAAAGAAATTATTGGCCAAAACGGAAAGGCGCAATTGAGGCAGAATTAAACTCTCTTGAAAAATGAAAAGTTTTTGGGCCTGTAGTCCCAATACCCGAAGGCATAAAGCCAGTAGGATACAAATGGGTATTTACGCGAAAGTGAAATGAGAAAGGTGAAATTGTGAGATATAAAGCTCGGCTTGTAGCCCAAGAATTTTCGCAAAGACCTGGAATTGATTATGAACAGACATACTCATATGTGGTTGATGCAACAACTTTTCGATACTTAATTAGTCTGGCAGTACATGAAGGGCTTGATTTGCGCCTAATGGATGTTGTTACAGCCTATTTATATGGCTCGCTTGATAATGATATATATATATATGAAAATCCCTGAAGGATTTAAGATACCGGAAGCATATAATTTAGGTTCTCAAAAACATTATTCAATTAAATTGAATAAATCTTTATATGGATTAAAGAAATTTGGACGCATATGGTATAATCGTCTAAGTGAATATTTATTGAATCATGGATATAATAATGATACGATCTGTCCATGAAAAAAATATGGAAATAATTTTGTTATAATTGCAGTTTATGTTGACAATCTAAGTATCATTGGAACTCCTGAAGAAATTCCAAAAGCAATAAATTATTTAAAGGAATAATTTGAGATGAAAGATCTTGGGAGGACAAAATTTTGTCTTGGATTGCAAAATTTTTATGCATTACGAAAATTATATTGCAAGAGTGTTGAAACAATTTTATATGGATAAAATCACATCCATTGAGCACTCTGATGGTTGTAAGATCATTAAATGTGAATAAATATCCATTGAGCATTTATGTATATTGCTGGACATACAATATCTGATATATCATTTGCTGTAAATTTATTAGCAAAATATAGTTCTTCTCCCACGCAAAGACATTAGAATGAAATTAAACATATACTTTGCTAACTCTGAGGAAATTTAGCAATACATGAAGCAAGCGGAGAATGTGTTTGGTTAATATCTATGATTCAACACATTCGTCAAACATGTGGTTTGTCTTCTGGAGAAATGATCCTGACGATCATATATGAAGATAATATTGCATATATTACTCAATTAAAGGAATGATACATTAAAGGAGATAAAACAAAACATATTTCACCAAAGTTATTTTTCACACATGATGTCCAAAAGAATAATGTTATTAATGTTCAGCAAATCCGTTCAAGTGAGAATCTAGCAGATTTATTCACTAAGACACTCCATACTTTAATATTTGAAAATGTGATCCGTAATATTGGAGTTGGTCGACTTAAAGATCTTGATTAATGTGTCATGAGGGGGAGTTAATATGCATTACATTTTCCTTTACCATGGTTTTTCCCACAGGGTTTTCCTGGTGAGGTTGTAGTTGCGTATTAAAAGAATAATGTACTCTTTTTTCTTCACTAGGTTTTTATCTCATAGGGTTTTTCCTAGTAAGGTTTTAATGAGGCATATTCTTATGAATGGACATCCAAGGGGGAGTGTTATGAATATAATGGATGGTCCATTCATGTTGAAACTCTCAATATTAATCCTCATTTACTTCCCCACTACCCCACTACCATTGGAATTTATATCCCACTAGTATTTGGAATTTAATCTCTTATTTATTATTGTAATGATTTTTCATTTACAATTTGTGGCCTATAAATAGAGGCATTGTAATCTTGTATTGTACACATGATAAATATATGAATAAAGAGATTGTCATCTTTTATGTGTTCTCTATCTTCTTTATTATTCTTTGTCTTTATTTTATAACATTAATTAATTTTTGGAGAAATGTACGACTTCAGACAGTTGTTAGCTGTTTTAAGATTTAAGTGTGGAGGTTTGAATTTCACTATGATCCTCATAAATATTGCTACTACACAAGCTCTGGAGCCTGGCTCAGTACTGCTCAGTGCAAATTTCAGATATTGTAAGAACATAACACTATATAAGTCCCAGGAGAAAAAAAAGAATGGAGAGATAATAATCCAATGAAGTGTCAGGAAGCCTTGCATTTTACTGTCCACCCTTTCTCTCTGAACTTCACCAAGCTGACCGATCAATAGTGCCAGCATAGGATCATGGTCCCAGTTCAGTTACCGTAGCAGATGCAGACCGGAAGACGGGAATTTAGATTCCCTAAAGTAACCCAAATTTTGAGTTTACATCTAGATTGTCTGACTAGGGCTGCTCATGAGCCGAATTGAGTCCGAGTTGCTAATTCATTTCCGAGTCAGAAACTCTAATTTGAAATCAACTCGCGAGCAACTCGAGTCGAAGCGAGTCGACTCGCGACTCATAATATAGTACATAGTGAGACAATCTAATTTAATTCTAACAAAAAAAATATTACATAGTTTATCAAAATAATACATAATTAAAGACAGTACATAATGAGACAATGACCAATACATTATTAAAAATTATGAAAATGTCAAAATAGTACATAATTAAAAATTATCAAACAGATAAAGTCTAACAAAACAATACCAAGTCTAATAAATTAACAAAACAAAAGAAATAGTGCACAATTTATCAAATTACCAAATATTGTGAGAAACAGGTATAAGGTTTGGGGACACAAAAGTTAGAAATATATTGATTAGGATTTGGTGTGAGTCCAACCGAGTTGATTCCGAATCGAGTTGGAGGTAACTTGGATTCGACTCATATATCAACCAAGTCAGTCAACTCGAGTCAGTTTCAACTGAGTTATTAGCGAGTTGAATCCGAATTGATTCCGAACTGAGTTTCGAGTCATGAGCTTTTTGCGCACCCCTAGTCTGATCTACTCTGGCATTGGTCCCCTGCATTTCACTTCGGACCAGATTGGTCCGAATTCTAATCCGACGGTCCGGATCCAAACTCAAATTTTGGATTACTTTTGGGGGTCCGGACCTGGGAGACAGAGTGACGGACTGTCCCCAACTGTAAAGTTGTTTCTTAGGTCAGATTTCTACTGGCATGTTATTTTTATTAATGAAGAGGAGTTCGAGTTTTTGTAAAGAGCATCAGATTTCTGCAGAATAGTATCTAAAATAATATTCTGATATAAATGCATGTTGAATCTTGTACAATTACAACTTATTATATTTATTTGAATTCTAACTTTCAAATCATGTTTGATCACAGAATGAAATTTTAATGATTTGCCGGTAATTTTGTATAATTGGGCCATAATGAAGCGCCATTTAGCCCAAAATGCTGCTTTTTGCTTTACGGGCTAATAATCATTAAGCCAGTACTGGCCCGAAATTCAAGTTCAAAACTAATATTTATAGTCCATCTAGTACAGATATGAAGCCGCATCAACCCGTAATTTTTCAGAAGGCATAGCAAAATTGTTACATGCCAGCAACTTGATTTTTTTATTTCCACAAATAATGCATTATGCCCTTAGATTGTATTGTATCTATGTTACTCGGATACTTCAATATAGGCTCCGTATCCGTATCGGACACATATCGGATACCGATACACGCCCGATACGGCACCGATACGTATCTGATATGCCAGCTGGCGTAACCTTACTCGGCCAGTTCGGTCGCCAATACGCTGTTGAAACAACTGGAAAAGGCTGGATACGTGTGGATACGGTGAACCGCTCCCGCACCCATGATCCGCGACCGTGAACCACGCCCGCACCCATGAGCCGCGCATACACCGGCCCTTTTTTTTCTGCCCTGCGTGAATCGAACTTGGAAAGTCCCAATCAGCGTTAAAACCTTAAAACCACTACACTAGAGTTTCATTTGTGATATATTCTTACGTTAAGCCTTTAACTTTTTATACAAATTTGATTTAAGTTATGATTATCTAAATACAATATATAAAATAATAAAAAATAATATATATAATAGACGTATTATATCCTAAATTTTTGAAAATTACCGTATCGCCGTATCCGTATCGTATCCGATACGATACCCATACCTGTATCCATGCAACATAGTATTGTATTAATGCAGTACAATAAAAACAGAATAAACCAGACACAAAATCAGACGCTGTTATTTAAAATCAAATCAAACTGGTTATTTCAACAACAAAAAATCGAAAGAAATTTAGGTATATATCCGTTACAACTTCTTGATTTAAATATTTTTTCATTGAAAATTCAAAATTAGTTATTTCTCCATCTAAATTCACTTAAAATTTGTAAAATGTAGATAAAATTGGATTTTTTTTGCCGAAGCTTGTTTTGTAGCCAAAATATAGATAAAATTGGTAAAAAAAAAAAATATGTAAGAAAACCATGTAGACAATCAAATTATCTACTAATTATATAATATAATATAAGCATTACAAATAGAATACACCTTTTATGCAAACTAGCTATAATTTAAGCATAAAAAGGCAAGATTATATTAGCAGCATAAATTTAGTGCAGAATTATCTTGGCAAGATATGTATTAAGTTTTTTTCTAGTTCAATTTATGTTTGCATAATTTGATTTTTCTTTTTTGTGATTTGAATCATAGATCACAAGTGCCAAGAAAAAAACGTAAAAATCCCCAAAGTTGGCACACTGTTCAACCGAGTTTTGATGAAAAATCGCTAGGACGCGAGACTCAGATGAAACTCAGATTGGACCCAACCAATACGAAGATATTAATCCATAGTACGGACCAATGTGCGCTATGCATAGTACCATAGCCAATTTAAACAACCAGCAGTCTAGGCATGGAAAGGAGATACCTCAGGTTTTTGCATAATTTTTTTATTTATGTGTTTATAATTTAAATTATATTTATGGGCTACAACACTTGAGTTAATTCAAATTTGTATAAATTTTATGTTCTTTCAATTGTTTGCAGGATAAAGAGCAGGTAGCATCTTCGCAACCCTCAACTCCTATCAAATAATCTTTTTTTTATTTTTATGTTTTTTTTCTTGATAGATCTAATAGACGAGGTTGTAGTTTAGATGGTATTGATGAAATATATCCTTGTTCTGGAGATGATTTAACAAATTGCATAGTGTTATTTAAAAGTTGTGTCAATTTGCGTTTTCTAACACTGCAGTTTTGACTTTGTACAGCTCACATGCTATAGAATCAAAACAGCATTGCATATGCTTAGTACGCTGCATGAAGATGAAACTGCTCTGTTAAGATATTAACACAGATTTGTGGTGGGTTTGTATTATCCTTGCATCTGATTTTTAACTATTCGTAATTAAATAATAATAACACAAGGCAAAACAATTAGCAGATCGAATCTAACAGGACTGAAAGTGCCCAAAATATTTTAACATTAAAATATCAGAAGTATCAAAGTGTTAAATTTTACATGATGGTTTATCATAACAAATTTTAAATTGGCTATTCAGAATCAGTAATTTGAAATTACTTTTGTAATTGGGATACTACTCTCCCAATTAGTTCAATACACAAATAATTACTTAATTGGGAGGTTGTGCCGTTAAAATCAGTATAAATAAACCCCAAATAGTGTTGTTATGTTGCCAAAATGTAATCAACCAAAATGTAACAATTTCTTATTTTCTGTTGGAATTTTGAAATTTTCTTTCTTGCTTGATTATTTCTGTTGAATCTATTTTCTCTGAGTTTTACATCTCAAATGGCCAAAAAGCATAAAGCATATTGCTTTGATAATAAAAGAGAAGCTTTAGCAAATTTTGTAAATAAAATAAAATCAAGATCCTTTTTATTATATTTGCATTTTTGCCCACCTAAATCAAAGGCATATCTAATCTAGAATAAATAAAGTGTTTTTATACATTCATAATAAAATCAAAATGATATTTAGCAAAAATATACAAAAGTCTATCAAAGTTTCATTCATTTTTACATATTATGGTTGAACTTATTGATCACCTTCTTCTTCTCACTTGCTATTAGACTACCATCTCGCATAATACTAATTAATCATAATTAAGTCATTGATGAACTTATTTAAATGATAAAGAATGTTGTAGACTTTGCACTCGTTGTTGCCTGATGAAACCCACAACATGGCCTTCAATTTGGGCCTCATTAACATTGATCATGGTCACGTGCTGATACGTGTCATGGACGTCTGAACAAACGCTCTCCAAGATCATGATCAACCTTGTCATGCGAACTTTTTTCTTTTTGATTGATTGATTTTTTAGGCAATGGTGGTGTGGATCAGAATAACCCTTAAATTTTGTATGAGTACAATAGAAATTTTTCTTTATTTTTTATTCTCATGCATGTGGTGTATAAGTTTCATTTGAATATCACTTGAAATTATTTTTAGCATGACTTTTCAATAGAATGTGTTTGGATTCATTTTCCCTGTCCAAAAACGAGTTATAAGCATATGTGGGCATATGCTTATAACTCATTTTTGCGTTTCCAATGTTCAAATGGTCAATCCGAACCGTTCATCTTGTTCTCCATATTAATATGTACTTGGAGACCAAATTTTACATTTTTCTGAATTGTTTTACTATTTATTAAGCCACTTGAAAATTGCTAATCATATGGTCCAGAATTTTGTTGCACTGTTTTTCCTGTTCATCCGGATTAGCAATTTTCAAAGTGGCTTAATAAATAGTAAAATAATTCAGAAAAATGTAAAATTTGGTCTCCAAGCACATATTAATATGGAGAACAAGATGAACGGTTCGGATCGACCATTTGAATATTGGAAACGCAAAAATGAGTTATAAGCATATGTGGGCATATGCTTATGGAAGTAGAATAGCCAACCTCTATATATATATATATATAGAGAGTATGGCTAAGTTGCTGCCGGCAGCATTTCGCCGAAATGCTGCCGGCAGCAACTTAGCCAACCTCTATATATATATATATATAATTTTTGCTTACGTTGATAATTTGTTCAAAATACACGTAGAATCATTAAGTTATCTCTTTCAGTATAATTGAAAAATGAAATTAAATAATAAACAATATTTAGTTTTCTCCAATAATATTTTGTCTAGTGAGAACAATAGAATAGTATTGGAAGAAAAATATATTGTTTTATCACATTTAGGTATCATATGAATGAAAATATTGCCAAGTATATAAATAAATAAGCACACCAAATATATATGTGATGACACCATAATCACAAAAAAATATGCTCATTCATTCAAAAAATATGTTATTCTATCATCTATATTATATTTAGAAGAGTCAAATGTCATATTTTGACACGTAATATGTTGTATACTCTAAATAAATATCAATAGTTATTCCTGTTCCATATGCTCTGACATGTTTGGTGAAATTTCCATAATTAAAAGGCTATGAGATATTTCTCATATTGCAGAAAGTACGCAGGAATGCACGATACTTTATATTTTGTACGGTCAATTACGCATGCAATTGTTCTAGTAAACCATTAATTGGACCAAAGAATATATACTTGCTATTGTTTCAAGTGCTTTCTGGCTTTTAAAGGAAGGACTGCCAGCAATAAATAGAGTCCATACTTTTTTGGAAAAAAATACAAGACTCACATACATATTTGAGAGCTGCATGATCTTTCTTGCATGTCAAGTTATGAACTTTTGACATCAAAATAAGAAATATAAACCTTTTGCCTCCTTGATTTATATATAAAACGCTGTTTTTCAGTGTTTCAGAATTGTCTAAAAACAACATTTCTGTAAAATATTTAATAAACAGTAAAACAATTCAAAATAATATAAAATTTGATCTCCAAATACATTTTAATACAGAGATCATGTTGAATGGTATGGATCGACTGTTTGGACTTAAGATGTTGTTACTTACAAATGTTATAAGTGGATCCCTTCTTATATAAATTGTGGCTTGACTTGTAGTTACTTTCTTCTTCCAGCTCAAATATCAGGAAACACCAAGAATTTGTTACTCAGTTAGCATGTGATTATTAAAATATTTATTACTGTGAGCTTTCTAATTATACCTCTCATAATAAAAAACACCAAGAATTTGTTACTCAGCATGTGATTATTAAAATATTTATTACTGTGAGCTTTCTAATTATACCTCTCATAATAAAAACTTCTGTAAATTCCAATATTTATTCCTTTTTAAATGTCTCTTGTAAAAAAAAGGAACCTACATCTCTCCCGACTCCAGAGTGATGTGATCCATCACAATATGTGCCAGGTCCCTAATATTTTTCATAATTACAGCCTAATTATACTAAGACATTATTGTTTTAATTTTCCTTTACAACAATTTGTAGTAAAAAATCCAGCTCAACAGTAAAAAATCAAAAGGAGAAGAGGAAAGCATAAAGCACCCCATAAACAAGTGAAAATTGTCTCAGATTATTTGCTCCTGCTATACATTGCAAATTCATATAGATATGAGAAACCAAAAATGAAGATGGATCATACAATAAAGAACAAGCATATTTGTCTCAAATAAAGAACAAATTGTTTCTCCTATGTTTCAAGTACAATATTATATTAGCAAGCTCAACTCATTTCCACCAAATTTTCTTCTTCACATGTTACCCTCTGCTCCTCTACTAAGAAAATATTAAAAAAAAAATCACTACTTTGGCATCATAGTATATCATACGTTTATTTCATTCAAAAATTCTCTACTGTCTAGTGGTATAATAAGCTAGAAACGCAATACTTGGTTATTCGTTATAATTTTTCGGATACGAATATGAAAACGGATAGTTTTGGATACGAATATGAAAACAGATAGTTTCGGATACGAATATGAAAACATATAGTTTCGGATACGGATATAGATCGGACATTAAATGGATACGAATACATATCGGATATGAGACGGATACGAATACGGATATGAATAAAATTTGGATAATTTAAAAATAAATACTAATTTACATTCTAGTAAAGAATAACTTCTAAATAACATCTAAAAAAATTAAAGAGCCTTGAACCAGCTGTATCAACGATCATGCGACTTGACCTTCTTCTCAACCAGCTACATCTTTTTTGTCTACTTTTTCAGCAACATCATATATCAATACTATGCAATTAAAAATATAAATAATAAATTATTGGTATAACAAAAAAAAATACAAAGTATTAAATCGTTAATATGTATATGTAGTTTTATCAATCAATTTAAAAACAAAGAGTATCTTTGTTGTTGAACCGTGGTGCCTTTTGTTTGACTACAATAAGATATCCACCTGACTATTATTACAATCTCCACCTGACAATCACGTGACAGCAACCAGCTTGCATTTTAGTTTTTAGGTTTCTTTGTTGGCATTGTGTTTTAAATTTGAGAATCTTTATTGGGCCTTGATCTCAGTCAGGCCAGCGGCCCACTGTCCACAATGAATGCCTAACATACATTTTTTTTTTAGGTTTGAATCTGGTCTGTTCATTACATATTAGCAAGAATCTTAAATGATCCATGTGCACTAAAAGTTTGGACTGGATTGATCCGGATTATGATCAGACGGTCCGTATTAAAGCCCTTGTTATTTTTTAGCATGTATTTATGATCAGACGGTCTCAATTTTAGCATGTATTTATGATCAGATGGTCTCAATTTTAGAGAGCTGTGGTAATATTCCATGTTGGAGCTATACGAAATGAAAGTCCTTTGTTATTTATTAGCATGTATCTAGAGATGGTTATCAAATTATCTTGTGTCAGATTGATATGTTGTTTGTATTTTTTTTTCTAATGCTTGGTATTAATTTGAATATTTCTAAATTATATGTTAATTTTTTTAATTTTAGTGAATTTTTGAATTTTAGTAGATTTTACAAAGCACGTGAATGTTTAGTTTTAGTGTTATAATTTGAACTTGAAACGTGATATAACGAAGATTTTAATGTTTAGTTTTATATAGTATAACAGAGCTCATGAATGTTTAGTTTTTGTGTTATAATTAAAAGCAAATGAATGTTTAGTTTTAGATTTTAATGTTTATTTTTCGAATGCTTGGCATGAGTTGAGCTTGTGAGTTATGAGTCGAGTTTGAGCCGAGCTGAAGGCTCAAACTCATTAAATTGAGCCGGGCTTTTTTCTTCAAGACCAAGCGAGTCCGAGTTGGGCTTGTTTAGTTATATGACGAGCTGAGATGAGTTTTGAGCCCAGCTTGGCTCATTAATTAGCAGCCCTATTGATGGAGGCTCTAGATTCCATTAATACGACATCAGAGATATCAAAAATTACAAAATATAAAAGAGAAAAAAATAAAACTAAAATAAAATTGGATAATTGAAATTCTAAATTACAAAAATCCATGAGTTTTATCTTTAGTGGGGTTTGAGTTTTTCTATATTTTCAATTTAGTTTGCAATAGTTGAATTATGATATTTTAATAAGTTTTTGTTAATGTTTTGAATTATGGAGCCAATATAGTGTTTTGCTGCAATTTTTACTCATTTCTTTATTAATGTTACAAGGATTCTGATAGCGAGCATGGGTACCGTTTAACTGGAGATGTCCATTTTGATGAGGCAGTGATGCTGGCAACTGCAATGAAGGCCCTTAGATCAAGTGCCAGATTTGTTTACATTTAAATTTTGAATCTTTTTTGTTATTCCTCTTATGTTTTTCTTTTTCATCGGTTTATGTTGTCGTCTAGTAATTAGTCCTTGATATGGAGGCTTATTAATTTTCAGGTTCTTGTTCTCTGATCTTTTTGTACTACACAGAGGTTTAATAAGAAATGTCGATGTTTTCTTTTTTTTGTTTGGCTTGCATTAGCCTGTTTAGATCCTACCTTTTTTTTAAATGTGTTGTCATTATTCTGCATTTATTTAATTAACATTAACATAATTTGTGTGGAAACTCTAGATGAGATCATTAACATTAGGTGTTACTATACATCAATATATAAATATTTAGCATAAATGCAATTCACACATTACAGTATTCTTATTTAATTGAGTGTAACTATATCCAGAAACTCTAGATGAGATCATTAAGTTTTGACTTTTAAGTTTTAAATTTTGAGTTATTAAAATTTTTAAAAATGGAGGCATTTGAACCCTGCTCTAGTTATATTTAGATGGAAAAATAACTAATTTTGAAGTTTTGATGAAAAAAATATGTAATTGAAAAACTTAAGATGAGTATATATCTAAATTTCTCTTGATTAAATTTTTTGGATGTTGTCCCTTTGAGTCTTAGCATCTGATGAAATATGAATTCTGAAATTCTATGCATGCAAGATCATGAGATCTTCAAGATGATTCCGTCGTAACATTTGATTGTTAGATGTCACAGTCTGAAGAATATATTTTGGGATTTTCACATACATATCCAGTCGCAGAACATAGTTCAATTGAAAGGTGCTAAGCCACTCCTGTAAATTGATTTTTATTTTTTATTTTTGTCCTTTAATTTTTTTGCTTTTTACATAAATTAATATTACTGGTCCCACTCATAAAATAAAATTACATGGCACCTATTTATCTAACTCTCTGTCACAAGGAAGAATAAAGCAACAAATATTTTTTTCATTAAGGGATTTTGATACATTCTAATATTTTTTATTACCGTAAACTTAATTAAATATTTGTATAAGGAAGAATGTTCAATTTGTTCAAAATAAGAAAAAATCTAACATCTATTTAGCAACAACACGTCAGTACATTTAATGAAAAATATGTTCAATTTTGATAAATATGTTCAGTAAATTTAAAGGCGGCCTATCTGACATTCTGAGCCCATATTTATTTGTTATTGTAATATACGTACCTTTACAGCACTCGCCACGAGAAAATGCTGATAAATAGATGCAAATGTGATTCACCTGGCCTGTAAAGGCCCAATGTTGATCACGACCGGTTTATTGCGATAATCAAGATACAAGTTATTAGCAATGATATGGCAATCCACAAGTGCAAATATTATACTGGTAAGATACCTGGAGAAAAGAGATGGAAGGCACATTGGGTTGGGTCTGATTAGAAAGGCTCTCAAGTGCCAACTTGGAGACAAAATGCTCGGCATCTTTGCAGCGATTGAAGGTTTCAGGTGAAGTGAAAGTTTGACCCGCCACATGAACAGTTGCACGGAAACACGGTTCATGTGGCAAACCTTGGGTTTGAAAATGGTAGTCTGGTTTGTCAAAGCCATGGGTTGTCAAAGCCATGGGTTGTATAAATACATTTCTGTTATGAAATTATAATAAATAAAATGGCATTAGTTCAATTTTGGGGCTAAATTGAATCTTAATTTGGAGAAGAAAACAGCTTAAAAAGAGAGAGAGATTTATGAGAGGGTTTGCTGGAAGAAGAGATCGCCTCCATTATCAAATCAACGGGTAAATGCTCTCCACTACCCACTCGAATTAGTATTCTCTGAGTTAACTCAAAGTTTAAGTTTAGATCTCGGCCGCCCGATTTAGATCTGGGATGCTCCAGATTCTAATCGGACGGTTTTGAAATAAACAGAAACGGTGCGATAATGCAGAGGATGGTGACTCACACAGTCTATCCCCACTCACGGGCTTATCGTTTTCCAAGTTATATTTATCGTTTATAATAAACAGCTCCTCTCCAATCAGATGGAGCGAATTGTTGGATCTCTATCGTTTATAATACAATGGACGGGTCAGATTACTTCAATCGAACAACGATTCAAAGGATGTACTAAATGTTCCAAATTTGACTGAAAACGTTATTATTTTTATAAGAAAATTACATTATCCAATCCAACCATTAACTTTTTAAAATATACGAATTTTAAAAGCAGTTAGTTTTTTTCCCGAATTTCGATATAGATAAACAGTTGAATTTGAAAAAGCAGACTCCCTGCGATTCTTTGAAAATCGCAGCAGATTTATTTTATAGTTTTATGACTGAAAAATTATTTGTTTCTTTTTGCTTTATTTGACATGAAATCAGAAATATGTCATTTTTTTAGGTTGATTTATTATTTTTTATTCTTATTCCATAAGTAATAAGTAAAAGGGAAATAAAATGTAAGCTTTGGTTTATAAAAGTGATAAATCAATATAGAACATTTATTAATAAATGACGTCACTTAATTTGTTATGAAAGTGACGCGAGTAATGACGCGATTCTTTGTTCTCATTCCACATGTTGCATGCAATCAATATTTTTTATTCTTATTCTCATTCCAGGATTAATATAAAAGTGACGCGAGTAAGAGGACACCGCAAACATGCTACATACAGATCCAGAAATAGCTAGAGTGATAGCCACAGCTGCTTACATTTCTTTCCATTGAGATGTGTAGTGCTCCTTCCACAGTTCCACTACTGATTTACAGTTGCACTTCGCATATTCTCATGGATTGATCACTTTATTTCTACGTTAATGATCTCATCGATCTAGAGTTTCTCGATATAGTTGTTGAATAATTAATCTAACGTTGTACTAATATGTAAAATAATTTTGTATTGTATACTGTCAATTTTATGCTCAATTAAAAGTAGTCATATGCATTATATAATTTATTGAGCATTAATGTGTCATATAGGGTGTGGACCTTTAATGTGTAGAACTTAAGGTGTAATACTCAATTTAATTATGGGTTGAATTGAATAATTACAACATAAGACAGCCAAGAGTCTTCTTGGGCTGTATATATATATGATTTGGTCCCCCAGAATACAAGGCAATCTGAATTCACTTCTTCTTATCCCATTAGAGAAAAATGTGAGAGACTTTGGAGAAGGCAGAACAAAGGAGACTCTCTAAAGAGCCTTGCTATTCTGGAAGAACCGAATCGGTGGCGCTCTCTCGTACAAAACAGTCAAGGATTAAGGTACGCTTCCGCTATTCAGTTTTATATTCAACACAGATGGTCTTGCGGTGGCCGATGATGGTTTTCGTCGGTTCCAACAAGTGGTATCAGAGCCGCTCTGTGTTTGAAAGAAGTTTTCTGTATTTTTCGGTACAGTTATGATATATGGTTGAATTTCTGATCATTTGGCGATATTAGATTTGTTAAATTGATTAATTTTGTCCTTCAAATTCAGTCCAAAACCTTAAAATCGCCATTTCTAATCTGAGTTTCGCGCATGGTCCGCGTGTGAACCAAGTTTAACCAGAAATATATCAATTTTCGGCGTCGTTTCAGTTCATAAACCGCGTATACACCGAGATTCTGCCGCTCGCGTCGATTCCGTCGAGTCCTGTGGACCACGCTAACTGCAGTGAATAATTTTATTCGGGTGGACCGCGCAAAGACCGAATTTGGATTAATTTGTGGTTTTTTAAATAAAATATTTGACTAGGTCTAAGCGCTAGTGAATCTGTACTGAATTTTATTGGACCCAAAATTGGACCATAGCATTTAGCACTAATTATGAGAAAAGGTTTGGCCTTCGGTATGTGTGCTTTCATGTATAATCACTACTACAAAAAAGCTAATTCTACACTGCACATTGTACACGGTTTTTCTAATTTTATATAAAAACCGTGTGTCAAATATGAAATTGTGAAAGGCTAAAAAATATTGGGGAATTATGCACGGACACTTAGTTATAAATCAGTGTATAATTGTTTGAGAGAGCTACACGGTTTATTAGGGATCAAAAATCCGTGTGGAAAGAAACCGTGTGGAAAAGATTGAGAGAGTTACACGGATATTATACAAAAATCCGTGTATGAATTGCTACACGGATATTTGATTAAATAACCGTGTACAAATATTAAGAGAGCTACACGGTTTTTAGTTACATGTCCGTGTAGAATAGTTAGAGAGCTACACGGTTTTCTTATCAAATATCCGTGTATAAAGGGTAATGCTACACGGCTTTTTTTAATAAATAACCGTGTATAAATTGTGACAGAGCTACACGGATTGTTAAGTATAAATCCGTGTAGAAAAGCCGTGTAGGGTTTTATTCAATATAAAAGGGCCCCTTTTCTTCCAGAGACTTCTCCTTCCAGCGCCGTTTTGATCAAGAAAATATCCCAGCTAACAAGTGCAAAGATATCTTCCCTTATGTCAACAAGTAAGCAATAATAATTTAATTGGTTTGAATTTTTTTTCAATTATATCAAATTATAAAATTGCTATAAACATTCACTCAATTTTGTAAGGTGATGCAATATGGGCCTGCGCATGTTTCAGAAAAAGGGGTGTAACTTTTGATCCGTCCGTCGGATCGGGCTGAAATTTTGACAGGAACTCCACAACCCAAAGCCGGATTCGCCCATTTTTCGGCTCAGATTCGCGATCCAACCGTCGGATCTGGACTTTTGGACCTTTCTATATAATTTTAGAATTTTTAGGGTCCTTTATGTATCTTTTATGCATTTTTGCAACTGTATTTCATCTACCTTTTCTTGTTACTAACTAATACCAAATTGTAATTGTAGAATGTGCCAAAGGAACCGCATTACACCAAGGAGCAGATCGACGATATCAGGTGTGTGTGGGCAAGGTGGTTTGTAACGGAATTTTGCAATGCTCAACATGGATTTCCATAATTTTGTATAATTTGGTGTATATGAATATTGTATAATTTATTGCATATGGATTTCTGGCTAATCTGAAAAATATGAATTTCTTGCTAATCTGGAAAATATGGATTTATTGCTAATCTGGAAAATATGGATTTCTTGTTATATGAAATCTGGAAAATCTGGAAAATCTGGAAAATCTGGAAAATCTGGAATAGTTCTGTAACAAAACTGGCTAGCAAAACTGGAGGCTAGTCGAAAAACAAAAAATACAAAAAAAAAAAAATGTTCTTTCTACACAGACATTTAACTAAAGTCCGTGTAGAAAAAAAAAGAGCTACACGGACATTTAGTTAAATGTCCGTGTAGAAAGAGGAGAGCTACACGGACATTTAACTAAATGTCCGTGTAGAAAGAGTCAAGCTATACGGTTTTTAGTTAAAAGTCCGTGTACAAAAAGAATCGTACACGGTTTTTTAGGTAATATCCGTGTAGCTCGGTAAAATGGAGAGCGACACATTCTGGTCTTTGTACACGGCTGTTTGTGAAGTTATACGTGTAGAATCTTTAAAATTGCACACGGGCAAAAGTCCGTGTGTAGTTATTGAACTAATCGTACACCCTCGATTTAAACACGGTAGGAAATCCGTGTAGCTCCTCCTTTATTGTCCGTGTATAATCTCTTTTTTTGTAGTAGTGAATCTACTTAAGCCTTTCTTTATGAATAAATTTTGTTTAAGCCTCTGGTTCGGTTTTTAAGTATGATTTAATTAGGATAAAGATGATTATGATTAATATAAATCCACAAGTAATTAAGAATCAAAATAAGAAAAACGTATATTTGATTCTTAATAAAGTTTAAGTGGATTTAAATTTTGAATTATATCGTGGTAAATGTACATTTATAAGTGGAACAGAAAATGACTCACAAAAGGAAATATAATTGGATTTAGATACACCTTTTATTGGTGATAAGATGTAGAAATCCAAGTACATTGTGATTGAGATACCACTACATATGTATATTTTTGGTATAACATAAGAATTAAGTTAATTACGGTTGAACTAAATCCATAAGGCAATCGAGAATCAAAAGAGGAAAAATATATATTTGATTCTTAATAAATTAAGGATGGATTTAGATTTATGTTTAAACCGTAATTTTAGATTTTGGATATAATTTTAAGTTCGAATAAAAGGTATTAAAGTTATATATTTTAAAATATATTGGTTTCAATCGCACCTCGCCAAAGTGAGCTCTCCTTTTGAAATTAATTTATTTTAAAATATAAAAGGTTTTATTGTGTGCATGTAATGAGTGTAAATATTCGTCGGCCCAAAGGAAGACCAATATTTATTAAAGTTGCATGTGCGCCTTGTGGTAATAAGTGCAGTGATGATTGTTTGGTTTTTTTTACGTGTGATCAATTTAATCGGCCCAAAGGAAGGTTAATTGTTCGACATGTTACTTAATTATCAGTGCTTGATTACTACGCCAAGATACCATAAGAAGTTAATATTTTAGTCCAAAGACAACTTATTAATGGAACCGATATCTTGAGGTAATGGGGTTTACCTTTATTTGAATTTATTATTATATATGGATATTTAATGAGTATGTAGTGTTTGTTTTTTGTTCTAATTTTAGTTAATATCAATTATAGCATCAAATTTAAGGGAATGAAAGAACTTATTGTTAGTTCTAATAATTATGGATCTTGACATTGCGTTAAGGATTGATTCTCCAATACTTACGGTTATGAGTACCTCTAATTTAAGAGGGAGAAAGAAAAGTAGGAGAAGTCAAATCGCATGTGTCATATGATCATAATAAAAGAATATTCTAGAAGCATTTAGGGGCACTTTTACGAATAATTTAGTCAAGGCTTATGAATTCCTTTCGACTATTGAAAATAGATTTGTTAAGACCGAATAGTTCAAGTTGATACGATCTTAGTAAATCAAATTTTCAGTAAGGTATAAAGCCAAAGGAATACATACAAGAAATAAGAGTATGGTAGCTGCATATACAACACCTCAATAGGAACAACAAAAGAAATCGGTTAAACATGATGGTAGTAGTTGTTTCTTTTGAATTGTTGAAAAGTATAAAGGATTAAACAATTAAGTACTTGTCATGCTTTGCGTGTCAAGAAAAGTATACTTATTAATATGGTTTGTTTTGAGATTAATTTAACTTTGATACTTAGACACACGTGGTGGATAAATTCTAGTGTAATAACTCACATCAGTGTGTCTATGCAAGGTTGTTTGAGTAGCTGTAGCCTAGTGATGATGATAGATACATCTATATTTGCGACGACGAGAATGTTAAAGTTGAAGCAATTAGAAAGTTAGATTATTATTGAAGATTAGATTTTATTTGAATCTCAATGAAACATTTAAGTTTTGTCTTTTGGACGTAACTTAATTTCTATTTTTGCTATGTACAAGTATGGATTTACTTGTTATTCTAGAAATAGAAATTTTGGTTTGTTTCATGATTCAAAATCGGTTGGATCTAATTCTTTTTCGATTTTAATAATCTAAATTCCAAAGACATAATTGCTTAATATAACGAGTCCTTGCATTTAAGTATTTATGTTAATAAAAGTAAAGTAATGAGAATTTTGGTTGCATTATGGCACAAGTGTTTCAGTTATATCTCCCGATGGAGATAAAGACTTGTGTCAGAATGGAATTCTCGAGCATTTGGATAACACAGATTTGATATTTGCGTGGATTGTATTAAGATAAAACGAACCAATTTGAGGCGATTTATAGCCAACAAGTCTCAGGATGTCTTGGAACTAATAAAATTCAGATATTAGTGAACTATTTTCTTACGGATGTTAGAAAAAGGTACATTATTTTATTATGTTTATAGAAAAATATTTTAGTTATGGCTATATTTATCACATTTACGAGAAAGCATAGTTTTTTGGATGTGTTCAAAATTATAAGACTGGCATTGAAAATGAACTCAACATAAGGATTTTAAGTGTCAGCTTTGACTGTCGTGTTCTATACAATAGTAGATATGACGGTTCAGGTGAACATTATATTTTTTTATTACTTTGGAAATAAGGACTTAAGATTGTAGCTTATATTCTTAATTAAAACATTACAGTTTTATAATCCCACAACAAGGTCAATTTTTTTTTTTTTTTTTTGGAAGAAAAATGCAAAAGTTCTTTGAAGATGTTGAGTTTGCCGGGGGAAATACAGTTCAAGATTTTATCTTCGATGAGGAATATGTAAATATTCCCACAGGTGTTATTGGCATTATTTAGGATTTCGATCCTAGTTTTGTTCAAGACACAATAATCAATGATAATACCGAAGAGCAAACTTCAACACCTCAAGAACACGTGTCATTAAGGATATCCACTAGGTAAAGTGGGTAGATGTCATGATATGGAGAGGAAGTTCGTGAAAGCCTAAGATATTTGTGATATTGTTCATTTGCCATAAGGTACAAAATTCAATGGTTTTAATGGAATTTGAATGGCAATGTGGGAGCAATACAAAGTACGTCTAGTCGCATATGGCTTCACATAGAAAAAATGACATTGGATATAAAAATACTTTCTCTTCGGTTACTTTGAAAGTCTTTCATGATAATAATGACATTAAATGTGCATTTTATATCTTGAGTTATATTAGATGGATGTTAAGATGTCATTTCTCAATAGTAGTATTGATCGATGATATGATTTATAAGGTGTGACCATAAAATTTTGAGTCATAAGATCTAAAGCATATGCTTTGCAAATTTAGAAAATCCATCTATGGACTCAATCAAGTATATTATCGACAATGGTATTCAAAATTGGTCAAGTGATCATCTCGTTTGGTTTTGAGATGAATTTAGTCGATGAATGCATATACCATAACTTATGTGGGATTAATGTTACTTTCTTGGTTTTATATGTCAGTGACATATTGCTTGCCACTAACAATATAGGTTTGTTGCTTGACATCAAGAGATTTCTATTAGGAATTTTTTGAGATGAATGATCTTGATGATGAATCTTTTGTGTTAGGTATAAAAATACATAAAAAGCAATCTCGATGTATTCTCAGGTTGTCACAAAAGAACTATACCGTATAAGTTTACAAGATGGCATGCATTAAAATAAACCAAGAAATATCTCTATATATAAAGGAGACGAGTTTAGTCTCAATCAGTGCTCTAAGAATAATTTTAAGAATAAATTAATACATAAGATTTCCTATGTTTCGGTAGTAGGAAGTCTGAAGTATACTCAGGTTTGTACGTGTCTAGATAGTGCGTACATAATTAGAATGCTAAATTGATATTAAAGTAATTCAAAAACAGACCATAAGATAGCAGCCAAAAGGGTCTTGCGTTATTTTTTATGGAAAATAAAAACTACATACTCACATATCGAATATCAGAAAAGTTTGAGATCATTTGGTATACTGATTTCGATTTTGGTAGATACCAATAAAGCATGTTATAACATGTGTATGAGGTATCTAATTGGTGAATATAACTGTGAAATTTTGTCACATGGCTGTACGAAGTGGATAAGAATTAAATACCACTTAAGTTATTTTGTGACAATAACCCGATAGTTTTATATTCCAATAATAGGAACTTGACAAGGTCAAAGAATATAGACCAAGTTCTGAGTTGTAAATGAAAGAGTTCAGAATGGACAGTTGTCTATCGAGCATAATGGCACAAACTCCGTGATTGCAGCTGCATATTAAAGGATTGTCACCCAAAAGGTTTCATGAGCATGCTGCTCGTATGGGTGTCATGTCAAATTAAAGATCTTCAATTTTTGAGGATATTCAGATTTTAGTGGGAGTTTGTAATTATGCTTGTATGACATATGCGGTTTTCAGTTTTTTAAAGTTTAAGGATATTTCTGCAGAAATAAAGTTTCAGTTTATTCACATTCTGACTCTATTAAGGTTGATCTCATTTAAGGGTGGACCAGTTGAAAATAGTCACGTTATGATCACATTACGTGAAATTTTCATGCTACATATCCACATCATGATTCATGTCATTTGGTTATGTCAATATATGTGACCATTGTTGGTTGAGTTACGAATAAATGTGGCAAAAACTGCTTTGATTCTATATTAATATAATTGATGGACGGAATTGTTCGGGACACATTTCGGTTATGACAGAAAAGTTGAGCTCACTACGGTTATTAACAATATAAAATTATAAGGTTTCACATATAGTCCAAGTGGGAGATTGTTGGATAATTAATCTAACGTTGGACTAATATGTAAAATAATTTTGTATTGTATACTGTCAATTTTATGCTCAATTAAAAGTAGTCATATGCATTATATAATTTATTGAGCATTAATGTGTCATATAGGGTGTGGACCTTTAATGTGTAGAACTTAAGGTGTAATACTCAATTTAATTATGGGTTGAATTGAATAATTACAACATAAGACAGCCAAGAGTCTTCTTGGGCTGTATATATATATGATTTGGTTCCCCAGAATACAAGGCAATCTGAATTCACTTCTTCTTATCCCATTAGAGAAAAATGTGAGAGACTTTGGAGAAGGCAGAACAAAGGAGACTCTCTAAAGAGCCTTGCTATTCTGGAAGAACCGAATCGGTGGCGCTCTCTCGCACAAAATAGTAAAGGATTAAGGTACACTTCCGCTATTCAGTTTTATATTCAACACAGATGATCCTGCGGTGGCCGATGATGGTTTTCGTCGGTTTCAACAATAGTAACACTTAATGTTTTACACTTCGCATACTCTCACTACTGATTTACAGTTGCCTAAGAGAATACTCCAGTATATAAATATGCAACACAAATGCAATTCACACATTACAATATTCTTATTTAATTGAGTGCATATCAAACGTCTTTCAATTGAAATACTTAGACTATCTCCCCCTCTAATTTGTTAATAGAAAGAAATAGCATTTGTTATTACAACATATATAATACAACACCATAAATTACCACAACAGCTATCCAAATTTTACTGATAATACATATTTATTTAGTGGAGCCCTTCTTCTTCTCTTTTGATCCTTTTTTTCTGTCTCTATGGCCTAAGCACCTTTGTTCGTGCTGAGTTCAACTCCTTGGTAACATCTTTGATAGAAATGCGTTCTTTTGGAGACTCTTTGGAGCACATAAGCCCGCATTGAATCACTGAAACCAAACAACTATAGACATTTTCAGGGGCATACAGATTGTGTTCTCCATCAGTTTCAGAGAATAATTTGGGGTCGACTATGTCCATGACTTGGTCGGGGAAAGCCATCTCAACTTGCTTCTGAAGGCTCAAACCATCTCTGATTCTCTCATCAGTTGGACTTACTCCAGTGAACAACTCAAGCAGAAGAATGCCGTAGCTATAGACATCTCCTTCTATCGATGGCCGACCACCCATCCCATACTCTAGACAATGAAAAGTTAATAGTTACAGCCCTAAATTTAGTACAGAAGCATATTGAACTGTGACTCTACCTATTAACATATGTATAATTCACCTAGTTTTTCAAACTTGGGCTCACATGATCGTGCATATATTTGTATATTTTTTTCAAATTGTATAGCCCAACACGGTAAATTAAAGAAGTATACATAGATAATAAAATTAAGTCTCAATCATGTTAGTATAAATGAGGCAACATATATTTCTTCCTTCAGCCTCGCTAGTGGTACAAACTTGGCCAAACTTTCCCTTGAACCTTAACAAAGTCTATGAATAATTTTCGTTGCAGGGACATACTAAAAAAAGTACTTATTAAATAAGAATCTCTGCTATATATACCTGGAGGAATGTAGCCAATAGAACCTTTGATTCCACCGGTGCTCGACATTGATTGAGAAGTCATGGTATCAGGTCCAATCAAAAACCTTGCTAATCCAAAATCACTCACATGTGCAGTCATATCATCATCCAAAAGTACATTACTAGGTTTGAGATCACAATGCACGATTGGTGCAGGTAAATGGTAATGGAGATAATCTACGGCTGCCGCCACATCAAATGCAATGTTCAACCTCTGGGTGAAGCTGAGGCTTCTGAATGGCCCATCTGTACATGCATTTGGATGCAACCATGTGGCCAAGCTACCATTTGGCATGAACTCAAAAACCAAAGCCTTGAAATCATTACCTTGGTAGTCTATGCTAGAGCACAAACTCAACACTTTTATAAGGTTCCGGTGTCTCACATTTTTTAATGCCTCACATTCAGAGAAGAAACTTCTAGAAGCACTCTGTTTCTCAAGGTTTAGCACCTTCACCGCAACGGTTGTCACATTCTCGAAGCTCATAACGGCTTTGTAAACTTCTCCAACTGAACCTCCTCCAATTAGATTATTCGGGGAGAAATTTTCAGTAGCTCTAAGAAGGTCAGTGTATGAAACAGGCTCTAACCCATATTTCAAAGCTTTATCAGATTGTGGTTTGTTTCTAGGGTTGTTTCTAGTATAATAAATCACTAACAAGCAAATGATTGCAATTATGCAAATAAAAGAACCAAAAATTGAACTTATGAGCACCATGTTTCGTCGGGAGTGATGTTTCTGTGTCGAAGGCTGTGAGATGCAATGTGACAAATTCATTTGAGGTACTCCCCCACAAAGCTTTGGATTTCCTCTTACATCTAGACCACTGGCATTCTTAAAAATGCCTTCTTTTGGTAATTCCCCCTCGAAATTATTGAAAGAAATATTCAAATATTGCAAGTTCATTGTACCCAGGAATTCAGGGACTTTACCAGAGAGCAAGTTGTTAGAGACATCAAGGTTTTGCAGCCCTTTTAGATTGCTCAATCTGGTTGGAATTGTTCCTTGGAACAGATTGCTATCAAGATATAGGGCTTGAAGTACCTGGCATCCATCAATTGTGCTAGGAATCTCTCCACTCAACTTGTTATTCGAGAGACGAATTGATTGTAGGTTTTTCAAGTTACCAATTTCTGGTGACAAGATGCCAGTTAGATAATTGTGTGACAAGTCCAAACTAATGGAAAGAGAAGGAAGACCCATGATTTCTTTGGGAATTTCACCTACCAACTTATTATTTGAAACAGTCAAGAGTTCTAAGTATTTCATGCTACTTAACTCTGGTGGCATACTCCCTTCTAATGCATTATTATCTAGAAAGAGTTTGGTCAGTTTGGTGAGGTTCCCAAAAGTTGCTGGGATTTGACCTGAAATCATGTTATAATCCAGATATAATGCTCCCAATTTGAAAAGATTACCTATTTCTAATGGAATGGTGCCATTGAGAAACATTCCATCTAGGTCAAGCTTGACTAGGTTATTGAGTTTTCGGAGCTCTGCTGGTATGCTTCCTGAAATTGGGTTACTAGACAGTGAGAGTTCAAGAAGACTAGTAGAAAGATTTGTTATAGAACTAGGTAAAACTCCTTGTAGTTGGTTGTTGTCAAGATATAACTGTTGTAACAAAGTACAATTGGTCAAGGCATCCATGAAACTCCAGTCACGTGGTCTCTTGGCTTCTAGTTGATTAGATCCTAAGTAAAGGAAGTGAAGATTTTGTAAGGTTCCAAAGCCAGATGGTATCACGCCACTGAAGTAATTAGAATCTAACTCTAAATCAATAAGAGCAGAACAATTGGATATGGATGGTGGGATCTGTCCTTTGAGTTGATTGTCATTTAGACGTAGATATTTCAAGTTTGGTAAAGCATTGCACATATCGAAAGGGAGAGTTCCATCAAGCTGGTTACCACCAAGTCCCAAATAATACAGCGCTGATAGGTTGTAAAGCGAGTGTGGTATTTTGCCCGAAATGTTGTTATGATAAACGTTAAAAAACTGGAGGTTTTGAAGCTTCCCGAGTTCATCCGGGATGAATCCACTTAACATATTTTCGCCAAGATAAAGTTGTAGTAAGTTAGTAAGGTTTCCCAAGCCAGGCGGGATGTGACCACTAATGCTAGTTTGTTCAAGATAGAGAAGTGATAGTTTGGTAAGGTTACCTAAAGTAGGTGGGATGGAATCCGTGAAGTTATTATTGGAAAGAGAAAGACATGATAGGTTAGTAAGTTTGCCTAAATCATCTGGAATATCGCCATCAAAAAGATTATGGTCAAGATAAAGATCTACTAGGCTACTAAGGTTACCCAAGGTGGAAGGAATTGATCCTGTGAGATTATTGACAGATAGTGATAAGAATTGGAGCTGTGGAAGGAGGCCAAATTCCAATGGTATGCCTCCTGTGAGGAAGTTATTCCCCAGACTGATTATTTTCAGTTCATTGCATTGCGCTAAATTAGATGGGATGGTTCCATGGAGATTATTATTGTAAAGATAAAGGTCTGATAGATTAGTAAGTTTGCCTAAACTATCTGGAATATCGCCATCAAAAAGATTATGGTCAAGATAAAGATCTACTAGGCTACTAAGGTTACCCAAGGTGGAAGGAATTGATCCTGTGAGATTATTGACAGATAGTGATAAGAATTGGAGCTGTGGAAGGAGGCCAAATTCCAATGGTATGCCTCCTGTGAGGAAGTTATTCCCCAGACTGATTATTTTCAGTTCATTGCATTGCGCTAAATTAGATGGGATGGTTCCATGGAGATTATTATTTCTCACAGAAATAGCTTCCAGATTTGAACAGTTACTTAGAGTAGATGGAATGCTACCATCGAGAAAATTCACACTCAAGTTGACTAAACGTAGCCTACCCAAGTATCCGATCTCTACCGGGATGCTTCCTCTCAACTGGTTATCAGAGAGACTCATCCTTTGGAGGAATGTGAGGTTTGCTAGGGATGGAGATATATAACCTGACAATTGTTTGGAGTCGAGAATGAGAGCAGTCACTCTATCAGGATGGTGCCGGCCACACATGATCCCTTGCCATTGACAGTGGTTCAGTGACTCGTTCCATGAGGAGAGGACTCCAAATGGGTCATCATGTATTTGGGACTTGAAGGAGAGAAGTGCTGATAGATCAGTTTTACTAGTGGTTACTATGGCAGCGAGAGAAAAGGAGGATAAGGTTAAGAGACTTAAGAGGAGGTGAATAGTGAGCAGGCTTTTCATGATTTATGTTATGAGTGTCATGGGTTACTCTCTCACAGAGTGCTCTTCTTATATAATGAAAGGGAGATGTATGGTTTGAAAGAAGTTGACCTCAAAATGTTTCCTCTTGAGTCGTTGCATTAAATATATACCACGGAAGTTGTTGTTGTAGTGCTGCACCTACTACAATAGTGATCCATATGGGCTTTGTTTAATTTCATTGCTAACTTTAAAAGCACTTGACATGTGCGGGAACAAGATGGATTTTATTGAGATTCTTGATTAAAATTAAAAAGGAAGAATGATTACAGAACTATATTTGGTGTTGACCTGCAAATGACTTGCAAATTTCCCAGATATCAGGTTCCCCAATAATAATTCAATATTTGGTCTAGAAGGACAAGATCGCTGAGATTTTTTTTAATTTCCAACATTAAATAAAAATTAATAGAAATGCTCACAATTTTTTTGAAATTATAAAAATGCCCAGACCGTCGAGATTTTCAGCGGTTAGCACATAATATTTTTTTTTCTTTGATTTGACATTTGAAACAATGTTTATGTGGCCGAAATTGTCGGATTTGTGTTTTTTTATTTAATTAGAAAATTCAATGATTTTTTTATTTTTCTATGAAAATATTAGAAATATTTTTATATTTCTTTGAAAATATATAGATGAAATACTATAATATTGAATTTACTAGAAAGACTGCGAGAAATAACTCAAATTAATATTTTTCAATCGGAATTTTTTGCAGCTGTAAGAAAAATTAAAATATTTCTTTGTGTGTTATTAGCAAAAAATAAAAATGTTTTGAATCTAAGTTATTGATCCCAGTTCAAAAATCATTTCTGGGTAAATAAATAAATTATCTTGCAGACATGTGTGCTCTTGTATTCCCGTCGGACGAAGACTTGAGTAGACCGCATCTCTTATGTTTTTATTCCAAAATGGAGCTCTAATTTTCATATTATGTAAAGAGATTAAAACAGATATTTGGAGATAATTTTTATTTTACTTTTGAGTTGGTTGGTCAATTATTCTATTTTTTATGCTCAATACTCATTGTTCAATTTCATACTTTTTGGTTGTATCGTATTTTTAATTAATCAATTAATATAAAATTAGGAGCTTGATCCGGTCTTGTTTTCACAAAATAAGATTGCCAATTTGTCTTGTTCTTTCCTGTTATTTTATTTGATTTTCTTGGTTTTAGTAATGTGTTTAATAGCTTGCGTTTCCACTTTGATTATTACTAACACATTACTACAAAAATGGAATCTTCTAACGCCCATTTTCTTTCAGTTTAAACTAATTTTGGTCTAAAGACGATAGACGAATGCTGTGGTGGCAAGTTTGTAAATAAGTTGTCATTTTCTTATATCGGTTCTGACTTTCCTTACCGATAGTAAATTGTCCCAAATTTCTGATATCTGTCGGTAACTGCATACCGTAGAAGATATTTGACTTATTTTAGGGAACGTATGTTCTAACCGATATAACTATTTCATGATCCTCTGACATCGGATCGTACATTAGTACCGATATAAGGAAGTCGAACATGTTTCTGTTGGTTGTGGTTTGAACCGTTAAAATATAGAGACATTAATTTCGCGCCTCTTCCCTAGAGCCTGGAGGTCTTCTTCCTCTTTATTTCTTTTCTCTCTCTTTTACGGTTTAGTTGCTGTTCTGTTTCTCTTTTTACTATTGCGCCTTCCATTACACAATGATGTGTGACTACATAAGCAATTTGCCCGTTCCATTACTAATCTTAATCTTAGGGCTGCTCGTGATATAGGAGACGGAGGGGAGTGGAGGGGATAAATGATGAGTTCACTGTACAGAAGTTGTGAGATTTGTCACCCCCAAACCTGGGTGTGGCGAGAGTGAAATTAGTGTTGATCCCTCCCTTCCCTTTCTTCTCCCTTCCTATACGACATTGTTTCTGGAGCACAACCTTAATATTTCTTGAAATATTCTTCAGATAGATCTTAATATTTCTTAAAATCTTTGTCAGGAAAATTAAATCATTGAAAAAAAAATTGCACATTATATAAACCTTGTTGAATCTTCTTCAACAAAATTTATTGAAATCTCCTCATTATAAAATTTGTATATCATGTAAATCTTCTTGAGGAAGATTTCTTGAAAGCTTCTTATATTAATTTTGTACATCATGTAAATCTTCTTTGCAAGATTAAATTATAAAAAAAATGCAGTACCCAGATATTTTGGCATATATAATAGTGAGACACGTGTTTGCTTGACTTGATGGTGTGATTTCAATTATTTATATATTTAATCACAATGTTAGAACTAACATCTGGTGGTATGGCAAGAGAAGAAATCTCTTCTTCGCCTTAGTAGCTTGGAGCATCGCACCACACAGGTAATTCATAGCCTCCTTCGTAGCATTTTTCACGTTCAACGCACTAAGTACGCTGGGGTCCAGAAAAGCACACAAGTTCTGTTTGCCTTTGCAGTGAGTACTATTGATTAGCCTCCTCAAAAATTATCATATGACATTAGAATATATTCTTCAGTGCTATACACATGATATAAACAATTTTTGGTCACTAACATGAGGAAAATGGTGATGTGCCCCACTTCGAGCCATTTATCGGACCCCGAGGCATGTAGAAAGTCCTTGAAGTCGGTGAACGACAGCATTACAGTCGAGCCATCGTGTAGAAATATCCCCGGAGGGACAGGTATGATGACTTCCATCATGTCCTTGGGTGCCGCCATCAAGCAGTCGTGCAGATCCCGCAAATCCTTTCCGGGAAGGAGCTTGTATTCTTCCTCGGTGAGCAGACGAGGTGGAGGTCCTGCTGGTTGGACAGGAGGGTCATGGCCTGCTGGTCCGGCAGTAGGGTCAGCAACTACTAGTCCGGCCGTAGGGTCAGGTTCTGATGTTTGGGCAGGAGGGTCATGGCCTGCTGGTTGGGCAGTAGGGTCAGCCGGAGCAGCAGTTGCTGACCCTGCTGCCGGAGCAGCAGTTGCTGACCCTGCTGCTCCGGCAGGAGAGACATGTTCTGCTGTTTGGGAAGGTCCTTCTGCTTCGTCCCTCCGTATCGGTGACATCACGCCCTCTGTGTGACTACCATCGTCTCCTCGTGTCTGTATCAAAATTTTTTACCTTTTTCAAGTATTTCAAAAGGAAGTGCTTTGAATGTAACCAAATAACTTGACTATTTATGCATTACCTGATCCAAGTGGTTGATTATTTCCATGCGCAAGTGGTTGATTATTTCCATGGGCCTTCAATAAAATATTATTTTTGGTCTGTTTGGCGGGTCACGGGTTATGCAAAACTTTTTCCAAGGGCGAAAATGGTACATTTCCATGGGCAAGCAGGGAATATTTCCATGCGTAACTTTTTCCGTGGGCTGCCCCTTGGAAATAGTTTATGGTGTCAGAAAAGTCGATTTATTTCCATGAGCCCTTCACACACTTGGAAATGCGTTTTACTACCGTTGGTAAAAACGGAGATTCTAGTAGTGTTTTAGTGGTCCCCTAATGCCATAATGCGGGGACGACGCAAGGAATATAGATAAATGGTGCGAATACGTTTCTTGAGAGACAATTTATTTATCATAACATAGTTCAGTTCATAGATATAAATACTTGTGTTCTTTAGTCTACATACTACAGAATGAGACTATTAATATTTTATAAAAACAAAATTACAATGTGGAACGGTTGTGGTCCCTACAAGCAGTTATGACAGTTTAGATGCGGATACGATGCAGATACTCAAGTGCGGATACTTAATTCAGCTTCCAATTTTATTGTTTTCCTTTTTATTGGACAAGGCTTTGACATTTCATATGCTATGTTATCTATTATGAATATAAAAATAATTTATTTTAAATAAATATGAGGTTGAGTCATTTAATTTTAAATATCAATAGGAGATATTCGATCAAGATTTCAGACTTGTGATTTCGATATGAAAAATATTATCTTAATCACTAGATTAAAGACGGATTATCAAATATAAAACAATATATATATACAAATTTATAAATAATTTAGTAATTTACACATTATATGTTGAGAGTGGTTAATATACAAACGTTTGTTCCTGGATTCAGGAACAAACGGTTCGGTTCTCTAATTTTCAAAGTCCAAACAGTCGATCCAAACTGTTAGATATTCAATCTATATTAAAATGTGCTTGGAGACCAAATTTTACATTTTTTGAAATTTGTTTACTATTTATTAAGCTGGTTTGAAAACCGCTGTTTTTCAATGCTGTAGAAATTTAGTAAAGACAGCTGTTTTCAAACCATCTTAATAAATAGTAAAAAAGTTCCAAAAAATGTAAAATTTGGTCTCCAAGTATATTTTAATATAGATTGAATATCTAACGGTTTGGATCGACTGTTGGACTTTGAAAATTGGAGAACCGAATCGTTTGTTCCTGAGTCCAGGAACAAACGTTTGTACATTAGCCACTCGAGTAGAACTAGGGTGTTCTTAAGTTCACCAAGTCCCTTTGTTAACTCAACTCTAAAATCTATCGGATTGGTTTCAAAGAAAAATCCGAACCGTTGAAATCCTTCTACCTTACGAATGATGTGTCTACAAGTGAAAATTTTAAACTTTCAAATTAATTTAGTATAAAGTCAAGCGGTCAAAACTAAAAGGTTTATATATTAATTTTAATGCATTCATTTTTTGAACGTTTTTTGACACTTGACTTCATACAATATTAATTTCAAAATTTAAATTTTTTGCATGTAGATGTATCACTCGTAAGGTAGAAGGGTTTCAACGGTTTGGATTCTTCGTTTGAAGCCAATCCGAAAGATTTTAGAGTTGAGTTCTACTCTTAGCCACTCTCTTATATGTTATCTAAAAGTGCTTAATTTTATTCTATTTGCTTTTATTTTTTATTTTAGCGTGATATCGTAAATTGTCGAAATTCTTATTCATCACACTAGTACAAAAAACCCTTTCACTGACTGTTCAAATACCCCTACACCGACTGTTATAGCGGCGTCAGTAAATCCGGCGCCAGTGTTAGGTTACCTTTTACTGACGCTTTAAAAACAGTCAGTGTTGAACACCAACACTGACGCTCTAAAAATTAAAGTAGGTGGTGGCAATGACAAAGGTAGAGGAGGCAATGGGGTGCAATTTAGACGCACTGGAATTGGTGATGTGTGGCGGTGCGCCGCTGAGCACGGTGGTGGCTAAGCAATTTCGCGAGAGGTATCCACACGTTCTGCTTGCAAAGGTAATTAATAACAACTTTATTATCATTATTTTTATTGTTTTTGATAAAAGTGGGAGTATTGAAAGTTTGAAACCATGGAAGTAATCAAGTAATACAACTTTATTAATTAATTAATCAAGTAATTAGTTAAAAAATACTAATAAAAAATTATATTAATGTTCGGTTCTGTATGTAATTTAAAGGAGACGTTCTACTGTCAGCTTATGTGTTTTATTTTTATACCGTTCTTTATTCTATTTCCTTTTCGTCAATTCGTCTGATCTGTTTCTTTGAAGATGTCGTGCTCATTTCTTTAAAGAGGGGGCGGTGAAAGCTCACGTGACTAACCATAGGGGTTGATATTTAACTTTGTTATCGATTATTATACCTGGGAGATTGGAATTTTGGGGGAAGTGGTTAACTCAGTAAGGAATAGAAGGAAAAAAGAATGATACAAATGATCTCTTAAGCAACCCATTTTTCATTTTTGCTCGTTAAAATTTGAAAAATATCATTTTTGTTCCACATTAGTCCCTTGATTACAACTGGTCAAAGAAATTAATAAAAAATTAAGTTAACAATTATGCCATGATAAGATGCATGTCGATGCAATTTTTAATTGAGGAATAGTGGATATTTCCACCGATTTCATTAGAAATCATATGAACCTGATTGGGACCTAAAATAGGTACCAGAATCAAGGCATAAGAGTTATTTACATCAAAATTACAAAAGGTCAAGAGAACTATCTAGAACAACTGAAAGAACAGATACTAGACTAAGCAATCACAATAAGAACAGTCCAGAGCCTATATCAGCTAAAAACATAATTATATCAAAAGAACCTAATAAACTATAACAACATCTGGAGATTACTCGAATTCCTCCCAATCAATATCATCTCCATCATTCAATTCTATGCCAGACATTTGATTTTGGGGGCTGCCGGCACCAGAAACCCGAATAGAGATTTCCTCTGAACTCCCCCTGTTTAATGACAGTAGAAGATCCACTGCCTGGGATGTCCGGGCTGCTGGACTCTACTGCTAGAATTAAATCTGGGAGATCCTTAACATCAAAAGGAATCATTAGGCTTAACTTAAGTAAAGAAATAATCTTAGCCCCAATTGCCTTAATAGAGAGAGAAGTAGAATCCTTAAAGCAAACTCTATTTCTCTCTAACCATATAGTCCAAAGAACAGCAGCACGTAACAATTCTACTAACAATCTATCTTTTAAAGGAATAGATGCATCAAGCAACCATAAGTCTTCTAAAGAATTACAATCAAAAGAGAAGTTATTATAAGAGGCTATCCAGTTCCATATTAATCTAATATAAGAGCAATGAATAAATAAATAGTTTGTACTTTCAGATTGGGTACAGAATAAACAGGAGGTGTCACCAGGCCATCCTTTTGTAGCTAGATTAGATTTGGTAAGAATTTTATCCTTTCTAACTAACCACAAAAAGATTTTGATTTTCAAAGGGATGTGTGCTTGCCAGATAGTAGTATATTCCTTATTAGGCATACCACCATACTCTAACCATTTATAAAAAGAGTGAACATTAAAATGGTCATCATTAGACCATCTCCAAATCAATTTATATTCAATCTGATCTGAAAGAGTAAAGTGTTGAAATCTATGTTGTAAAGCTAACCATTCTACTAAATATATACCAGTTAATTGCCTTGTAAAAGATAATTGCAAAGAGGAAGCTGCAAAGACCTCAGCTACTGAAATAAATCTATGATTAACTATTGAAAATAGGTTGGGGTACTGATATTGTAAAGCATGTTCTGTACACCATCTGTCTAACAAAAAAGAAGTAGATATGCCATTACCAATTTCTTTATTGAGGCCTAAGTTAATAACAACATGGTCTTTAAGAATTGATTTCCAAAAAGGAGAACAAACAGTGATAGAAGTCTTATTACCATACTTAGAATAATATCTTTCCATCTACCCTTGACTGAATTATCCAAAAATCTGATGCACCATTTAGCTAACAATGCTTTGTTCATTAATTTGAGATCTAGAATGCCTAATCCACCTTGATCTTTACTCTTACAGACCCTATCCCAAGCAGCCAAGGAATATTTCTTCCTAGTTGAATTGCCTCCATGCCATAGAAATTTTCTTCTAATTTTATCTATTTTATGTCTAATTTTAGCTGGCATTCTATAAATTGACAGCCAATACAAAGGTATGGCTGAGAGGAACGAATTTAGGAGTGTTACTCTGCCCCCCAATGATAATAAAGAACTTTTCCAGCTTTGCAATCTTTTTTCTATCTTATCTATTAATAATTGCCAATCTACATCTGTTAAGGATTTATTATTAATAGGGACTCCTAAGTAAGTAAGAGGAAGAGCAACTACTTTACAATCTAAAATAGAGGCTAAAGTATTACTATCATTATCAGTCAAGTTAAGGGGTTACATTTCACTTTTCTCATAGTTGATTTTGAGGCCTGAGGCATTCTCAAATGCTAAAAGAATCCATTTGATATTAGTCAACAATTTTTAATTAATATATTATGGCATAAATGTCAATTATAGTATCTATTAAATATATTATGGCATTAATCTCTGGATATACTGTCAATCTTCATGTCATATGTACTACGTGTGCAACTACATCTATACTATTTTCATTGCTAGCACGGCAACCTATAGCTAAAGTAATGTTATGAATATATATAAAAATTAACTTCTTTAGTGAATGTTAAAGATAAAAAGCAATTTGATAAGATTAGAAATTGTAAAGATTAAAATTATACTTTTGAAACTTAAATGAGAAATGATTAACACTTCAAGCATCATATGTAATTTATAATATTTTTGATTTAGATTAAAGCTAATAGATATCAATAATTAATACGCATATTGGTCTGTACTACAGATCAATATTTTTGTTTCTAAAGTCCAAATAGTCAATCGTTCAATGTGATCTTTATGTGAAAATATACTTGCAAACTAATTTTTACATTTTTTTTAGAATTTTTAACTATTTTTTAGATAGATAGAAAACCACTACTTTTAAATGCTCTAGAATTTTTAAATCAAGTGATATTCTACCTATCTCAAAAAATAGTAAAAAGATTCCTAAAAAATTAAATTTGATCTCCAAGTACACTTTTATATGAGATTATGTTGTATGATCCAGATCAATTGTTTGAACTTTGAAAATAATAATATTGATTCTTAGTACGGATCATTATGCGCTATGAATGATACCATGCATAGCCTCAATCATTGATCTTTCTAATTGCAAAATGTAGTTTTGTTATTTCTTGGTGGGAGGAGCTATTTTGAGTGCACAAATTTAATTTTAGGTGTTAACACAATTTGTTGCTTTAATACTAAACTTACTCTCGATCAGAGGTGGAGTCACGTTAGGGCAGGAGTTGGTGGTTTTGAAAATCAAGTTCCTAGGTATTGAAAATAAAGGCTATACATTTTGACAGAGCAGATTTTAATTTATTCAGGGAAAAAATCATGTACATAGTTATTTTGACTATACTGCTCATGCCCTGTATGAATTAAAAACAACTTTGTCAAAATATGTACAAAAAATAAAGCATAGACCCATATGTATATATGTGGGCTTTTGCCTAAATTTAATCTTCCTGACCCTGCAACCAAAATTTATTTACACAGTTCAATTATAGATTTTTTTTTTCCCTCACCTATGTGAAATAGCCCTCACCTATGTGAAATAGCCCAACTTTAATTCTCTTTCTCCCTCTTCTTTCTTCTCCGTGTGCGCCTTCGTCTATCATAAACATAGGATCCATATTCTCTCCGGTACCGTAAAAGATTCCATTCACTTTACGGTTTGAGATTAACTCCCAGCCGGTTTGGGATTCGGGCTGACAGAGGAGACAGTATTATTGGGCTTTGAGATTCGTGCCAAGTTAAAAAGAACGGTCCAGATCAAGTAATTGTAAAAGATTCCCTATTACGGTACCGGGGTGATGTGAATTCCATAAATATAACATGATTCTCTCCCGACTCTGTGCGGACTGCACCTCTGCTTGCGTCCCTGCGGCTTTCCACTCCTGCAGCTCTCCATTATTTTGTAAAGATCACAACTAAGATTTGAGAATTTTTTTTGTTGTTATCTATATATACAAAATTAAACAAGCAAAATTCGACAATCTTTACTAACATTCTATTATTTTTTTCTATTACAATATAATAATATAGAACCATAATAAAATAGAACCTGAGATGAGATTGTTAATTTTCATTAGTACAAGAATAAATTGAATTTATATAATCATACTATATGGATTGCCTTAAAGAGTATGTAGCAACACAATCATTCTAAGTGCTGAAATATTTTTTTTCTTGAGAGTGAAATGTAGAACATGTTGAGAGAAAATTTCTTATTAGTTATTAAAATTTTGTATTAATGTTTTTCTTTTCTTAATGTATTCATTAAGATTAGTCAATAAATCACGATCAAAACATTACTTATCCATTTGATCGAAAAAATGTTAACAAAAACAATAAAAATAGTCAAAATTTTGCAAGTTCCAGTACGTACAATTTCATGTTTGTATTGTTATTTTTTCGCTAATAAAAAAAATATTTTTAATATGAATAAAACAGATTCCAAATTTATGATACCTCCTTTAAAAAAATGATCTCTACTTCTTTAGATAATGCTACATTGATTTCGCACAATCACCTGACGTAAAAAAGAAGAGTATTGAATAGGAATCCTTTTTGTATGATTAAATGATTAAAAAATATTCTTCTGCAAAATAACACTTTCCTTTCTTGGTTGGTTGGGTGAAGGAAAAAATAAAAGATATTTACTGCCTACCAAATTAGAGGAGCAACGTATCTTCCATTTAATAAATAGATATTTACACCTACCAAACAAGATAAGAGCAACGTACGTATCTTCCATTCAAATGAGGATACAAAATTAAAATTAAATTGACAATATATTGACGTGTATATAAAAAGCTTACACAATTTCATCTATTAGACAATTATTTTATCACACATATATTAGCTTCAGACTATTTGAAAATTCAAATGATGTGATAATAAGCAATAAAAATATACATCAAGTTAATCTATCAGCCTCTATAGTCATTTATACAACACTGTATTGATTATGCATATTATGTTGTTTGTTGCCTTGTTGGACTTCAAATTAGAATTTTGTAAAGAACTAATTGTGGAATGACCATTTTATTCAAATCCATTCTCATTAAGATAATGTTCGGTTTGTTTGATGAGTTTAATTTGTGTGAGAATTTGTGAGAATTCGAATTCAGTGGGATTGTTCGGAGGCTCAATTTTTTCCCCATGTATTTTCATTCTTTGTCACAAACTCAACTACTAATAAGCTAAAATCATAGAAGATAAAAAAAACACACAATCTGAATAAATATTTATTTTTTCAACATTCTCTCTCCAGGTGAGTTGGTTTCTTCTCTCTCCCTCCACCAACCGTTTTGTCTCTCTTTCTCTTTATCCTCATACACACAAGTTACCTTTTATATATAAGAATCCTGACTCTATATAAATTTCTATTGTGAGACTAACCACATATGGTCCGGATTCAAACCATTTTTTTCATAGAAATTACATAAAAATTAAAGTAGGTGAGATCACATATATATTTTTTTATTTGTGGGTCCAGTTTTTACTAATCACATATGGTCCGGATTCAAACAATTTTTTTAAGAGAAATTACATAGAAATTAAAGTAGGTGAGATCACATATATATTTTTTATTTATGGGTCCGGATCTTATTGAAGAAAATTCAAATGATGTGATAATAAGCAATAAAAATATACATCAAGTTAATCTATCAGCCTCTATAGTCATTTATACAACACGGTATTGATTATGCATATTATGTTGTTTGTTGCCTTGTTGGACTTCAAATTTAGAATTTTGTAAAGAACTAATTGTGGAATGACCATTTTATTCAAATCCATTCTCATTAAGATCATGTTCGGTTTGTTTGATGAGTTTGTGTGAGAATTTGTGAGAATTCGAATTCAGTGGAATTGTTCGGAGGCTCAATTTCACCCATGTATTTCCATTCTTTGTCACAAACCCACCTACTAATAAGATAAAAAAACACACAATCTGAATAAATATTTATTTTTCCAACATTCGCTCTCCACGTGAGTTGGTTTCTTCTCTCTCCCTCCACCAACCGTTTTGTCTCTCTTTATCTTTATCCTCATACACACAAGTTACCTTTTATATATAAGAATCCTGACTCTATATAAATTTCTATTGTGAGACTAATCAAATATGGTCCGGATTCAAACAATCTTTTTTAAGATAAATTACATAGAAATTAAAGTAGGTGAGAACACACACACACACACACACATATATATATATATATATATATATATATATATATATATATATTTTGTGGGTCCGGATCTCATTGATGGGATTTTAAGTTGGCTTAAAAGAAGAATTTCAATTTTTTTTTAAAGCAACCAAGGACCGAATCTTATTTAGATGTATCTAAACCTACTCTAAAGCATTAACTAGACATTTCATACCTCCTATGATATCGTAATCAAAGTGGATTAGTCGGCCTTCTTGTTTCTTGATCTACCTCCAAACAACAAATAGATGATGCCTCTCTTAGTATCCACCTAGGATTAATTAGAAAAATAATTTTCTTCTTGCTAGAGAATACTATTTGTTATTGCTCCTTAATCAAGGTTTCTACCCTTCAATAAAACACTTTTATTATAGTAGAAATTGTACTCAATACATGCGAAATAAGTGGATTAAGAGAAGAGAAATTTCAGCGGCTTGGAGAGGAAGACATAAAATTTTTGTGCACAATTGGAGAGAAAATAATTAGTATTTAAGGAACATCTTTAGGGTTTCCCACTAATTAAAAAAGGCTAGAATGTTCTTAAACTAATTGTATTTATCTCCATTTTCTCCATTTCTCTTTAATTTTGAATTTAAAAAATTAATTGACAATTATGGCTGCCAACTTTCTTTCTCTCTTATTCAAAATTAATCCAACTTTTAGTATCATATGATGAATAGAATAAATTAAACTATAACAATTATAATTAATTATTCGACCACCATATTCATATCACATATGACATACTAAAATAATTTATCTAATTAAGAACCTATTTTGGGGTGACCCAAGAGAATCTATGTCATGTTGGTAATAGAATTAAAACATTTTAATTATATAAATCACAAGCGGCATCTAGAATACATTGTGATTACCCAATTGACACAAATGATATGCACAATACAATACCACGATCCAATATAAAATAAATGTATATTCGTGTTAATTCTTATGTCTCATGATATCATGAATAAATTAAAGGTAGGAATGTGTCATCCAAACAAAATGTTAAAGTGCTAAGGAGCTCTAAGGAGGCTTAATATGCCCCTGCCGAACGCCCACTAAGTTTTAAGGAAACTAAATCCTTACAGCTGAACATGTTAAGAATATGAAGAAAGTTATATCTGTCTTAACTTCAGTGGGGCTTGTGGGACTAACTATCATCCAGATCCGGCTATTCTATTTTTTATTTTGACTTTTAAGTTTTAAATTTTGAGTTATTAAAGTTTTTAAAATGGAGGCATGGTGGAGGCACAAAAAATGGAGGCATTTGAACCCTCCTCAATATTCATATACATATATTATATATACATATATTATATTATATACGAGTCCGGCTAATATGACATTGGTGTCATTTCAGCCTATATAACACCAACTCCAAAATCTATCGGATCGACTTCAAACGGTGAATCCAACCGTTCAAACTGGTTTACTTTATGAGTGATGCGTTTACATGCAAAAAAAAAAATTTCTAGTTATTTTAGTACCAAATCAAGCGGTCAAAAATGTTCAAAAATGAATGGATTAAAATTAACTTAAAAACTCACATATTTGACCGCTTGACTTGATACTAAATAAATCCGAAAAATTATAAATTTTGCATGTAAACACACAACTAATGAAATAGAACGGTTTGAACGGTTGGATTCACCATTTGAAGTCGATCCGATAAATTTTGGAGTTGGTGTTATATAGGCTGAAATGACACCAATGTCAAACTAGCCGGACTCATTATATACATGTATTATATTATATATTACATATATATACATGTATTATATTATATATACATATACATATATTATATTATATATTACATATATATACATGTATTATATTATATATACATATACATATATTATATTATATACATGTATTATGTTATATTATATTATATATACATATATTATAAAAATAAAAGAGTTTATAAAAAAAAACCCAAACGACGTTTATAAACAAAATACCGATCGTTGTATGCCTACCGTTGAACGAAAACTTAAACTGAATTTTTTAGGCACTAAACAACGTTTTTTTGAAATTCTGATGCTTTGGATGCAACGATGCCCGGAGTTCCACCGGGCAAAATCGGATCCGTCTAGTCCCCCCCTTTCCGAAAAGTGGTCATATGCCCAAATCCGACTTTCCTAGCCAAAGTTATGGCTGTTTAAAGTTTTTTCGAAAGCTGAACTTTGAAAATTCATAACTAACCGTAGAAAAATCCAATTAAAATGAAATTGTGTCAATTCTGTGTATTTCCAAATAAAATGAAATTTTTGTACTAGTAATTTAAACGGTTCCGATCGACCCACGGACGACATATTCCCGTGCGTCTTCATTAACTCACGAAACAAGAGTTTATGTTTCATGTTCATGCATAGAAGATGTGAGTCATATATGCAACATGCATGTAATGCTATATAATTTAATGTGTCAAAATTATTTAACAATTTATTTTTAAATATACAATTTAAATTTACAAAATTCTAAGTTTCTAATTAACATATTTTTATTTTGTTTAACATAAATTTAATTATCATATTATTTATTTATGTACGTACTTCCTTAACAACTAATCAAAGTTTAAAAATATATTATAAATTTGGAAGACTTAATCGTATTGTAAAATATCCACAAATTACTTGATTGGATTCCCTTATAAAATTTGTCAACTGACGCAAAATCCCGGTTGAAATCACATTTCATATAACTTGTGATTTTCTTTAGGATTCTATGTCTTCTTGCATTATCTTGTAATTATTAAATTCGTATTTGTAACAACTTGAAAGATTTTAAGTTTTAACTTGATTTTATTAAATAAATAAATTAATGTATTACATGTGTTCAATGAAATGTTCAAACCAAAATAATATATTTTTAATTATGATATTTGAAAAAAAAAACAATTAAGGAAAAAATGTAAAATAGAATGAAAAATGAAACAAACAAAATATGAAAAATAAATACAATTGTTAAATAAAATTCACATAATAAACATAAATTATTATTTTTAAATAAAATTCAACCCTAATAAATTATTTATAAATGTACAAATAAAATTATCTAAAATTTCACATAGTTTATTTCTCTGTGCGCGTGGTTTCCTCAACGTGGTGTTTAATTTGTCACATCCTCGCAGGATAGATACGATATACTTTGATTATATTAACAACACTGCCCGTAAGACAATATTATATAGTATATAAAATAAATGGAGATTGTACTGCTAAATTTTTATATAAACAGTTAGTGTTAGTTATCAACACTGACGGTTTTTAAAAAACAATCAGTGTTGAACACCAACACTGACTGTTTTTACAGCGTCAGTCTTGGTGGTCAACACTGACGCTTTAAAAACAGTCAGTGTTGGTGTTCAACACTGACGGTTTATAAAAACAGTCAGTGTTGGTGTTCAACACTGACGCTTTAAAAACAGTCAGTGTTGGTGCTCAACACTGACGATTTTTAATAAATAGTCAGTGTTAGTTATCTAAAATAAATGGAGATTGTACTGCTAATTTTTTATATAAACAGTCAGTGTTAGTTATCAACACTGACGGTTTTTAAAAACAGTCAGTGTTGAACACCAACACTAACTGTTTTTAAAGGGTCAGTCTTGGTGGTCAACACTGACGCTTTAAAAACATTCAGTGTTGGTGTTCAACACTGACGGTTTATAAAAACAGTCAGTGTTGGTGTTCAACACTGACGCTTTAAAAACAGTCAGTGTTGGTGCTCAACACTGACGATTTTTAATAAATAGTCAGTGTTGGTTATCAACACTGACTGTTTTTAAAGCGTCAGTGTTTGAAAACCGTCAGTGTTGACAACCAACACTGACTGTTTTGTTTTAAAACCGTCGGTGTTGATAACCAACACTGACTGTTTTTAAAGCGTCAGTGTTTAGCAACAACGCTGACTATTATTGAATAAAAGGGTCAGTGTAGTATGAGGAACACTGACGCTTCCCTTAAAACAGTCGGTGGTTAAGGGTCGGTGAAGGGGTTTTTTGTACTAGTGTCATATTCGGCTTGTATATTGATGCGGATATAATTATGAACTTTGCCATCTTTTAATATCCGTATTAATTAAAAAAAAAAAGAACGAATATTATTTTAGAATCATCTACTTTATCTTCCGTTTTCATCATATATGTATTTATTCGCTGGGGACAAATCTTTGAGCTCAGGTTCAGTAATCAGTACACACTTATTAAAGTACGTAAGGGCACACTGCAATTAATAATAATATTATTTTGATCTCTACAACAACACCGGATCTTATTAACAACTCCAGATCTTATTAATAAATAGGATTATAACTCATCTTATATTTCTTCATCATGACCCTACCAAGAATGCAATAATTAATTAATAATTACTTGATTGCTTAGAAAATTAACTAAACAAATTGATAAATTATTATGTACAAAATGGATGCACATCTAGAAAAGTTAAATAACCAAGTCCCAATTTATTTTATTAGAATAGTCAAATTTCACTTTATTTTAAAAATAGTCAATTCGAATAATACAAAAAATGAGATTCAATTCTCTATTCTAACTATTCAAATCCAACAAACATAAAACAAGTTATTCCAAATAACCTAATCTAAAAATAACATATTCTCACTCCATCCAAACAATTATTGGTTAGAAGCTCCGGCTCCATGCAATCCTGCCCTGATCATTGGCCCCTTTCATATCAAAGTCTCCCCAGATCTAGAAAAATTACTAGGTAGGAATCAAGGGAAAAAAGGACGCTTATCAATTGATTCTGCCTGTGTATATATGATCTGATCATAATGGTTTAGTTAGGCTCTTATATTGGAAATTCAAGATGAAGTTTTAAAATAAATTGAGATTTAATTTGAGAAGTGTGCGAGTGTGGTAGATATATGCGTCCATCGGATTTTGACGACAATGACAATGATATTGATGATGATATACAGTATATATTCTCAAATCTCAATAGTAACTTGGTCATGATTTATTAAAAGAATTACGATATATAAGACCGCATGCATTATAATTGAGAGAGAAAAAATAATACCTCTTGATTTGCTAAGGATGATGGATGGATTATTGGATGGTATTCACTAATCTATAAAGACTCAATGTAAATAACAAACATGTGTGCACTGGCACTGCTATCTATATCATGACATTAATATCAATACCAGTGAGCCCTGCCTGCTATGAGCCCAAGAAACCTAGTTATATATAAATAAGAAAGTACTGGCCTAAATATATTTTATATATTGCCTCATCCTAATTTTTTAATTTCACTTCCCTTGAAGCAAGAAATAGAAATTAATCCATCTTTGGATTAAGAGCCTGTAAACTGGATACTCTTTGGATTAGAGTTCATCAATATTATATGATTCCCATAAGTCTCACCTTAATTAATGTGTCAATTAATGATCAACGCAATTTAAGTGTGATTAAGCTGTGAATTAGTGAAAACGTGTATATAAGGCACCCATTAGTCCATTACATTACACAGTTCAACATATATAGTTACGTGCGATTGGAAACATGGAACCTAATTGGGCGGCGGATATCATGAAGAGAAAAGAAAGGCTCCATGAATCTGGGTTATTGGGTTGGTTTGTTAAGGGCCCCACGTTATGGACACCCACAATTTTCATTCGACCCATTTTTTTTACCATTGGTGAATTCGAATTCACATCACCTCAGCTTACCTGACTCAAGTAAATTATGATCTGACATTTTTTTTAATATGACACGAATTTAACAGGCCCCCTATGGTCTCTATAGACACCGGATTGAGTTTGGCCCTGATAGAATTAATCTAGGCCGTCCGTTTCAATTTGCTTGACTCAGGTACCTGGAAGGATTCGGATCCAAGTGAATTCATATCAGCTGAGGTAACTCAAATTTTGAATTTAGATTCGGACCGTTCGATTTTTGTCCCAATCAATTTTTGTTATTAAGTAAAAATAATAATCTGTAAATTAACGCACGAAGCTATTTTTTATCAACAAATTTTATGTGTTTATGTTACTTTTTTGTTTATCTCAGTCAGGATGAATTAATAAATTTTTTTTTTTTATTTAGACATATCGCAAGTAAATTTAAATAAGATGATGGATGGATTATTGGATGTATTCACTAATCTATAAAGACTCAATGTAAATAACAAACATGTGTTTATCTCAGTCAGGATGAATTAATAAAAAATATATTTTTTATTTAGACATATCGCAAGTAAATTTAAATAAGAAAATTTTATATTTTCAATTTAAAATTTTAAAGGAATATACACATACCCAAATCCGACTTAATTCTTGGTCTATATAAAGCCTCTGTAACTTTTGTTTAATATAAATGTTGACAAACTTTTTGGTATTAATTTTTTGTTAACAAGCTAGGGACAAGTAAACAAGTAATTGTTTACTCCCTTTAACGATTTTGAACAGCAGACATGGATCCCTCCTACACAGACGAGGCGGTGGCTTGCATGGCAAGTAGAGGGCCCACTTACTATTTGCTGTTATTTTCTGTTTTGAAACACAAGCACTAGCCACTACCTAATCTCACACCGGCATCGCACACCACCGACCTATCAACCGCTCTTGATTATCCTTTTCAAGTCAAGGTCACCGCCAAGTGGGACCCACCTGTCATGCCCAAAGGCACATGACTGGTGACATGATACAAATTTTAGTTCCGTCACAGGTAATCCATATGCTTTGAACATTCCCAAATCCCGTGTTCCCAGTCGCCTAGAATTGCAAAATAAAATGATTTATTACTGCATGAGGCTAAGTTAGATATTGTAGTTAAGAATTGCCTAGAATTTTATCCCGATAGGGTAAGCATTTTGTAAGATCAGTGTTTTATCAGGATTCTACTGAAAGAATTGTAGATGTATTCTTTCCTCTATTTATACCAAGTCAAACTTAGAAAAAACATGAGAACGTTCCCTCTTCTTTCCATGTCAGCGTTTCTGCCTTTTTTTTTTCTTTTACTTCAAATTTGACTAATCAAAATCCTACCAACAAATCCATTATAAATTACAAACCCTCTTCTTTCACCACTCTCTCATTCATTCTCACCTTTGCATCTTCCAATTCTCTCTTTCTTCAAGACACAAAAGATCTTTTGCTTTTTTTTTTTTTAAATTTCTCTCTGTAACATATACAATACACTTTCCTCTTCTTTCATCTCTCATGGAAGTTAAAAGAAATCTCCACGGTGCTTTCACCTTCCTTTTACTTGTCCTTGTATTCTCCCAGCTATGCAATGCAAGACCGCTCAAGGAGGTCAAAGACAAAGAGGCACAGCCTTGTGAAATGGACAAGACCAATAGAATGGAGAGATCGACACCCGGTGAGAAATTAGCCGATAGGTATGGTCCCTTGGTGCTCAACATGCTCCCGAGAGGCAGCCCGGTACCACCTTCTGGTCCTAGTGGTGGTAACAACAGTTTACCATGACCACTTGCAAGGGGAAGTGTTATGAATATAATGGATGGTCCATTCATGTTGTAACTCTCAATATTAATCCTCATTTACTTCCCCACTACCCCACTACCATTGGAATTTATATCCCACTAGTATTTGGAATTTAATCTCTTATTTATTATCGTAATGGCTTTTCATTTACAATTTGTGCCCTATAAATAGAAGCATTGTAATCTTATATTGTACACATGAGAAATATATGAATAAAGAGATTGTCATCTTTTATGTGTTCTCTATCTTGTTTATTATTCTTTGTCTTTATTTTATAACATGTTATCAGCACGAGAGCTCTACTAGTTGAAGATTCGAGGTAACTTCGATATTTCTTTATTTCAATATATATCATTTGTTTAAATGATACTTCTAATTAGTAATTGCAAAATGAAATAAGATGATTTATTATATGTACTTGAGAAATCAATTTTTTTGTTTTTACATTATGGCGTGTCTTTGTCAAATGGCCCAAAGACCAATCTATTATTTTATATTATGTTATAATTATATTGTGTTAAATATAAAGTTCAAATGGTCCGAAGACCAACTTTTTAAATTTGAGATAAATTGGAGATGAACCGATTGATTTTTAATTTGAGATAAATTGTCAACTTTATCAAATGGCCCGAAGCCATTTATTAATTATAAATTCTCAATTTTATCAAATGACCCGAAGTCATATGTTAATCATAAGTTCTTAATTTATCAAATGGCCTGAAGCCATCTGTTAATCATAAATTTTATAATGTGAAATTTAGATTTGATTCATAATAATTTAATCTTTTTGAAAAAGATTTATATGATGTGCAAATTTTGTATGATGTTCATTTTGTTATTTTTTTTTTCAATAATTTAATCTTCTCGAAAAAGATTAAAATATATTAAGAAGGTCTTCCTGAAGAAGATTTCAAAAAATATTAAGAAGTTCTTCTTGAAGAAATTGTTCAAGAAATTGTACATCATATAAATCTGATAAGAAATTGTTCTCTAAAAATAAAAAATAAAAAAATAAAAAAATAATGAACAAAACAAATGAGAAAAGTGACATAATAGAGAATTCATACTATCATTGTGGTGGTAAAACTCATTGGTCACGTACCCGTCGTACGCCGACGTAACTGTTGTATACTAAAACATATTTTTGACCTATGTCAAGCATCATAAACAAAAATAAGAAAAAAAAAATCGAGACATTTTTTTTTGTGTTCATTATTTTTAGATAAATGTCTAAACTTATCACATATGATACTGTAATTTATATTGCATTTGTATATTAATGGCATTCATCTTTGCTTATTTATTTAGTTTTATTTTACTTGATGTTTCTTATCTCAGTTTTTTTTAAGAAAAAGAATAACTGAAATTTTTTTTCAAAATAGTCTTATTTAAATAAAATATATTAATATTTTGATTATATTTCTTCTTAACTATTTTTCTGTAAGATATTTATAAATATTAAAAAAAATTAACTTAAACAATATAACATCTGTAATAAAAGACTTTGTATATGCACTATGAAATAAGATTCGAATATATGATAGTGATATATATAGTATGATTGATTAAAGATTTTGTATAGTTGGCACTCTTAAAAAAAAAATATACAAAGGAAAATACCAATTTTATATTTCTGTTTCGATCATTTAAATTCAGATTCATTATTATTAATGTGTCGGTGTTGTACTATCATTTATTATAAGATAATACTTGTACTCACTAATTCTAATTTACAATAACCATAAGTATGGTTTACCAAAAGAGAAATGCATAAACATGTACGTTTTTACTTCTATATTTGTATATATGACAATCTATTAATGAGCATAAATGATGGAAAATTTAATAGAAGGCTCTGGAAGAGCAACATTGTTGTTACATGGATGAACTCAACTTTATATTGACGATGCATTATATTCTTCTAAGTCTCAAAGAAATTTATTAAGTTTAAAGGATATCCGCCAAAATGGATACCATGTTGACACAACTGATGAAGAAAATGTTGAATATCTTTATATAACTAGCAAAATCTCAGATAAAAAATGCATATTGGAAAAATTGTCTATGTTTTCCTCCAGTTTGTATTACATATATATTAGTGCAATTGAAGCACATGTGATTGTAAACCTGAAGTTTACAAAATTAAAATATGTTCATAGCTTGGCATGACCGGTTGGGCCATTCCGGATCAATAATGATGCGAAAAATAATAGATAATGAATGTGGACATTCATTAAAGAACCAGAAGATTCTTTAATCTTATGAATTTTTATTTGTTAATTTCATTTCTAGAACGTATACAAGATGATATTTGTAGACCAATATATCCACCATGTGAATCATTTAGATATTTTATGGTTACAATTGATGCATCAATAGTATGGTCACATTATCAACTCACAACTTGACGTTTGCAAGATTATTTGCTCAATTGATTTGATTAAGAGCATAATTTTATGATTATTCAATTAAGAAAATACGTCTAGACAATGTTGATGAATTTATTTCTCAGGCAATGCATGTCTATTAGAATTGATATTGTACATCCTATAGCTTATGTTCATGCACAAAATGAGAACTTGTTATTTTGCATGCAACAACACTAATTCGCATCATGCCAACAAGCTATTATAAAACTTCCCCTTTATAATTGGTTTTTGGTCACATACTTAATATTTCCCATATAAGATTTTCTGAATGTGCGATATATGTTATAATTGCTCCACCACAACGCGCTAAAATGGGACATCAAAGAAAGTTGGGAATTTATATTGAATTTGAATCTCCATATGTAATAAAGTATCTAGACCATTGATGGTAGATTTATTCACGGCTAGTTTTGCCGATTATCATTTTGATGAATTAATATTCCCAACCTTAGGGGGAGAAAAACAATCAGCTGGAAAAATATATTAGTTGGAATGAATTATCATTGTCTAATTTAGATCCTCATAAATAATGTGAACTAGATGTTTAAAAGATAATTCGTTTAGATTAGTTAATCAATCGCCAGACGCATTTACAAAGAAAGTGACCAAATCACATGTACCAGCTGCTAATACTCCAAATAAGGTCGATGTCCCTGTTAGACAAACTAATGAAATTATAACACACATGAAGCGTGAAAGACCAATCGGTTCCAAAGATAAAAATCCTCGAAGAAGAAAAGGAGCAAAGAATGAAAATGGTCAAGTCGAGGATATGATAATTTCAGATAAAACTCTAGAAGAGAATCAAATTATAAGTAATATTGGAGTTCCAGTAGAAACTCAGGTATCTGAAATTCATGAAAATAAAGAGATCTCGATAAATTATATTATGAATGGAATAAGATGGAACCGAGATGAAATTGATATCAATGATATTTGTATATAACATAGCGCTAAAAATTATGAATAATGAGGATCATGACTCGAAGTCTATTAAAGAATGTCGACAAAGAAATTATTGGCCAAAACGGAAAGGCGCAATTGAGGCAGAATTAAACTCTCTTGAAAAATGAAAAGTTTTTGGGCCTGTAGTCCCAATACCCGAAGGCATAAAGCCAGTAGGATACAAATGGGTATTTACGCGAAAGTGAAATGAGAAAGGTGAAATTGTGAGATATAAAGCTCGGCTTGTAGCCCAAGAATTTTCGCAAAGACCTGGAATTGATTATGAACAGACATACTCATATGTGGTTGATGCAACAACTTTTCGATACTTAATTAGTCTGGCAGTACATGAAGGGCTTGATTTGCGCCTAATGGATGTTGTTACAGCCTATTTATATGGCTCGCTTGATAATGATATATATATATATGAAAATCCCTGAAGGATTTAAGATACCGGAAGCATATAATTTAGGTTCTCAAAAACATTATTCAATTAAATTGAATAAATCTTTATATGGATTAAAGAAATTTGGACGCATCTGGTATAATCGTCTAAGTGAATATTTATTGAATCATGGATATAATAATGATACGATCTGTCCATGAAAAAAATATGGAAATAATTTTGTTATAATTGCAGTTTATGTTGACAATCTAAGTATCATTGGAACTCCTGAAGAAATTCCAAAAGCAATAAATTATTTAAAGGAATAATTTGAGATGAAAGATCTTGGGAGGACAAAATTTTGTCTTGGATTGCAAAATTTTTATGCATTAAGAAAATTATATTGCAAGAGTGTTGAAACAATTTTATATGGATAAAATCACATCCATTGAGCACTCTGATGGTTGTAAGATCATTAAATGTGAATAAATATCCATTGAGCATTTATGTATATTGCTGGACATACAATATCTGATATATCATTTGCTGTAAATTTATTAGCAAAATATAGTTCTTCTCCCACGCAAAGACATTAGAATGAAATTAAACATATACTTTGCTAACTCTGAGGAAATTTAGCAATACATGAAGCAAGCGGAGAATGTGTTTGGTTAATATCTATGATTCAACACATTCGTCAAACATGTGGTTTGTCTTCTGGAGAAATGATCCTGACGATCATATATGAAGATAATATTGCATATATTACTCAATTAAAGGAATGATACATTAAAGGAGATAAAACAAAACATATTTCACCAAAGTTATTTTTCACACATGATCTCCAAAAGAATAATGTTATTAATGTTCAGCAAATCCGTTCAAGTGAGAATCTAGCAGATTTATTCACTAAGACACTCCATACTTTAATATTTGAAAATGTGATCCGTAATATTGGAGTTGGTCGACTTAAAGATCTTGATTAATGTGTCATGAGGGGGAGTTAATATGCATTACATTTTCCTTTACCATGGTTTTTCCCACAGGGTTTTCCTGGTGAGGTTGTAGTTGCGTATTAAAAGAATAATGTACTCTTTTTTCTTCACTAGGTTTTTATCTCATAGGGTTTTTCCTAGTAAGGTTTTAATGAGGCATATTCTTATGAATGGACATCCAAGGGGGAGTGTTATGAATATAATGGATGGTCCATTCATGTTGAAACTCTCAATATTAATCCTCATTTACTTCCCCACTACCCCACTACCATTGGAATTTATATCCCACTAGTATTTGGAATTTAATCTCTTATTTATTATTGTAATGATTTTTCATTTACAATTTGTGGCCTATAAATAGAGGCATTGTAATCTTGTATTGTACACATGATAAATATATGAATAAAGAGATTGTCATCTTTTATGTGTTCTCTATCTTCTTTATTATTCTTTGTCTTTATTTTATAACATTAATTAATTTTTGGAGAAATGTACGACTTCAGACAGTTGTTAGCTGTTTTAAGATTTAAGTGTGGAGGTTTGAATTTCACTATGATCCTCATAAATATTGCTACTACACAAGCTCTGGAGCCTGGCTCAGTACTGCTCAGTGCAAATTTCAGATATTGTAAGAACATAACACTATATAAGTCCCAGGAGAAAAAAAAGAATGGAGAGATAATAATCCAATGAAGTGTCAGGAAGCCTTGCATTTTACTGTCCACCCTTTCTCTCTGAACTTCACCAAGCTGACCGATCAATAGTGCCAGCATAGGATCATGGTCCCAGTTCAGTTACCGTAGCAGATGCAGACCGGAAGACGGGAATTTAGATTCCCTAAAGTAACCCAAATTTTGAGTTTACATCTAGATTGTCTGACTAGGGCTGCTCATGAGCCGAATTGAGTCCGAGTTGCTAATTCATTTCCGAGTCAGAAACTCTAATTTGAAATCAACTCGCGAGCAACTCGAGTCGAAGCGAGTCGACTCGCGACTCATAATATAGTACATAGTGAGACAATCTAATTTAATTCTAACAAAAAAAATATTACATAGTTTATCAAAATAATACATAATTAAAGACAGTACATAATGAGACAATGACCAATACATTATTAAAAATTATGAAAATGTCAAAATAGTACATAATTAAAAATTATCAAACAGATAAAGTCTAACAAAACAATACCAAGTCTAATAAATTAACAAAACAAAAGAAATAGTGCACAATTTATCAAATTACCAAATATTGTGAGAAACAGGTATAAGGTTTGGGGACACAAAAGTTAGAAATATATTGATTAGGATTTGGTGTGAGTCCAACCGAGTTGATTCCGAATCGAGTTGGAGGTAACTTGGATTCGACTCATATATCAACCAAGTCAGTCAACTCGAGTCAGTTTCAACTGAGTTATTAGCGAGTTGAATCCGAATTGATTCCGAACTGAGTTTCGAGTCATGAGCTTTTTGCGCACCCCTAGTCTGATCTACTCTGGCATTGGTCCCCTGCATTTCACTTCGGACCAGATTGGTCCGAATTCTAATCCGACGGTCCGGATCCAAACTCAAATTTTGGATTACTTTTGGGGGTCCGGACCTGGGAGACAGAGTGACGGACTGTCCCCAACTGTAAAGTTGTTTCTTAGGTCAGATTTCTACTGGCATGTTATTTTTATTAATGAAGAGGAGTTCGAGTTTTTGTAAAGAGCATCAGATTTCTGCATAATAGTATCTAAAATAATATTCTGATATAAATGCATGTTGAATCTTGTACAATTACAACTTATTATATTTATTTGAATTCTAACTTTCAAATCATGTTTGATCACAGAATGAAATTTTAATGATTTGCCGGTAATTTTGTATAATTGGGCCATAATGAAGCGCCATTTAGCCCAAAATGCTGCTTTTTGCTTTACGGGCTAATAATCATTAAGCCAGTACTGGCCCGAAATTCAAGTTCAAAACTAATATTTATAGTCCATCTAGTACAGATATGAAGCCGCATCAACCCGTAATTTTTCAGAAGGCATAGCAAAATTGTTACATGCCAGCAACTTGATTTTTTTATTTCCACAAATAATGCATTATGCCCTTAGATTGTATTGTATCTATGTTACTCGGATACTTCAATATAGGCTCCGTATCCGTATCGGACACATATCGGATACCGATACACGCCCGATACGGCACCGATACGTATCTGATATGCCAGCTGGCGTAACCTTATTCGGCCAGTTCGGTCGCCAATACGCTGTTGAAACAACTGGAAAAGGCTGGATACGTGTGGATACGGTGAACCGCTCCCGCACCCATGATCCGCGACCGTGAACCACGCCCGCACCCATGAGCCGCGCATACACCGGCCCTTTTTTTTCTGCCCTGCGTGAATCGAACTTGGAAAGTCCCAATCAGCGTTAAAACCTTAAAACCACTACACTAGAGTTTCATTTGTGATATATTCTTACGTTAAGCCTTTAACTTTTTATACAAATTTGATTTAAGTTATGATTATCTAAATACAATATATAAAATAATAAAAAATAATATATATAATAGACGTATTATATCCTAAATTTTTGAAAATTACCGTATCACCGTATCCGTATCGTATCCGATACGATACCCATACCTGTATCCATGCAACATAGTATTGTATTAATGCAGTACAATAAAAACAGAATAAACCAGACACAAAATCAGACGCTGTTATTTAAAATCAAATCAAACTGGTTATTTCAACAACAAAAAATCGAAAGAAATTTAGGTATATATCCGTTACAACTTCTTGATTTAAATATTTTTTCATTGAAAATTCAAAATTAGTTATTTCTCCATCTAAATTCACTTAAAATTTGTAAAATGTAGATAAAATTGGATTTTTTTTGCCGAAGCTTGTTTTGTAGCCAAAATATAGATAAAATTGGTAAAAAAAAAAAAATATGTAAGAAAACCATGTAGACAATCAAATTATCTACTAATTATATAATATAATATAAGCATTACAAATAGAATACACCTTTTATGCAAACTAGCTATAATTTAAGCATAAAAAGGCAAGATTATATTAGCAGCATAAATTTAGTGCAGAATTATCTTGGCAAGATATGTATTAAGTTTTTTTCTAGTTCAATTTATGTTTGCATAATTTGATTTTTCTTTTTTGTGATTTGAATCATAGATCACAAGTGCCAAGAAAAAAACGTAAAAATCCCCAAAGTTGGCTGAGTCAAACACTGTTCAACCGAGTTTTGATGAAAAATCGCTAGGACGCGAGACTCAGATGAAACTCAGATTGGACCCAACCAATACGAAGATATTAATCCATAGTACGGACCAATGTGCGCTATGCATAGTACCATAGCCAATTTAAACAACCAGCAGTCTAGGCATGGAAAGGAGATACCTCAGGTTTTTGCATAATTTTTTTATTTATGTGTTTATAATTTAAATTATATTTATGGGCTACAACACTTGAGTTAATTCAAATTTGTATAAATTTTATGTTCTTTCAATTGTTTGCAGGATAAAGAGCAGGTAGCATCTTCGCAACCCTCAACTCCTATCAAATAATCTTTTTTTTATTTTTATGTTTTTTTTCTTGATAGATCTAATGGACGAGGTTGTAGTTTAGATGGTATTGATGAAATATATCCTTGTTCTGGAGATGATTTAACAAATTGCATAGTGTTATTTAAAAGTTGTGTCAATTTGCGTTTTCTAACACTGCAGTTTTGACTTTGTACAGCTCACATGCTATAGAATCAAAACAGCATTGCATATGCTTAGTACGCTGCATGAAGATGAAACTGCTCTGTTAAGATATTAACACAGATTTGTGGTGGGTTTGTATTATCCTTGCATCTGATTTTTAACTATTCGTAATTAAATAATAATAACACAAGGCAAAACAATTAGCAGATCGAATCTAACAGGACTGAAAGTGCCCAAAATATTTTAACATTAAAATATCAGAAGTATCAAAGTGTTAAATTTTACATGATGGTTTATCATAACAAATTTTAAATTGGCTATTCAGAATCAGTAATTTGAAATTACTTTTGTAATTGGGATACTACTCTCCCAATTAGTTCAATACACAAATAATTACTTAATTGGGAGGTTGTGCCGTTAAAATCAGTATAAATAAACCCCAAATAGTGTTGTTATGTTGCCAAAATGTAATCAACCAAAATGTAACAATTTCTTATTTTCTGTTGGAATTTTGAAATTTTCTTTCTTGCTTGATTATTTCTGTTGAATCTATTTTCTCTGAGTTTTACATCTCAAATGGCCAAAAAGCATAAAGCATATTGCTTTGATAATAAAAGAGAAGCTTTAGCAAATTTTGTAAATAAAATAAAATCAAGATCCTTTTTATTATATTTGCATTTTTGCCCACCTAAATCAAAGGCATATCTAATCTAGAATAAATAAAGTGTTTTTATACATTCATAATAAAATCAAAATGATATTTAGCAAAAATATACAAAAGTCTATCAAAGTTTCATTCATTTTTACATATTATGGTTGAACTTATTGATCACCTTCTTCTTCTCACTTGCTATTAGACTACCATCTCGCATAATACTAATTAATCATAATTAAGTCATTGATGAACTTATTTAAATGATAAAGAATGTTGTAGACTTTGCACTCGTTGTTGCCTGATGAAACCCACAACATGGCCTTCAATTTGGGCCTCATTAACATTGATCATGGTCACGTGCTGATACGTGTCATGGACGTCTGAACAAACGCTCTCCAAGATCATGATCAACCTTGTCATGCGAACTTTTTTCTTTTTGATTGATTGATTTTTTAGGCAATGGTGGTGTGGATCAGAATAACCCTTAAATTTTGTATGAGTACAATAGAAATTTTTCTTTATTTTTTATTCTCATGCATGTGGTGTATAAGTTTCATTTGAATATCACTTGAAATTATTTTTAGCATGACTTTTCAATAGAATGTGTTTGGATTCATTTTCCCTGTCCAAAAACGAGTTATAAGCATATGTGGGCATATGCTTATAACTCATTTTTGCGTTTCCAATGTTCAAATGGTCAATCCGAACCGTTCATCTTGTTCTCCATATTAATATGTACTTGGAGACCAAATTTTACATTTTTCTGAATTGTTTTACTATTTATTAAGCCACTTGAAAATTGCTAATCATATGGTCCAGAATTTTGTTGCACTGTTTTTCCTGTTCATCCGGATTAGCAATTTTCAAAGTGGCTTAATAAATAGTAAAATAATTCAGAAAAATGTAAAATTTGGTCTCCAAGCACATATTAATATGGAGAACAAGATGAACGGTTCGGATCGACCATTTGAATATTGGAAACGCAAAAATGAGTTATAAGCATATGTGGGCATATGCTTATGGAAGTAGAATAGCCAACCTCTATATATATATATATATATAGAGAGTATGGCTAAGTTGCTGCCGGCAGCATTTCGCCGAAATGCTGCCGGCAGCAACTTAGCCAACCTCTATATATATATATATATAATTTTTGCTTACGTTGATAATTTGTTCAAAATACACGTAGAATCATTAAGTTATCTCTTTCAGTATAATTGAAAAATGAAATTAAATAATAAACAATATTTAGTTTTCTCCAATAATATTTTGTCTAGTGAGAACAATAGAATAGTATTGGAAGAAAAATATATTGTTTTATCACATTTAGGTATCATATGAATGAAAATATTGCCAAGTATATAAATAAATAAGCACACCAAATATATATGTGATGACACCATAATCACAAAAAAATATGCTCATTCATTCAAAAAATATGTTATTCTATCATCTATATTATATTTAGAAGAGTCAAATGTCATATTTTGACACGTAATATGTTGTGTACTCTAAATAAATATCAATAGTTATTCCTGTTCCATATGCTCTGACATGTTTGGTGAAATTTCCATAATTAAAAGGCTATGAGATATTTCTCATATTGCAGAAAGTACGCAGGAATGCACGATACTTTATATTTTGTACGGTCAATTACGCATGCAATTGTTCTAGTAAACCATTAATTGGACCAAAGAATATATACTTGCTATTGTTTCAAGTGCTTTCTGGCTTTTAAAGGAAGGACTGCCAGCAATAAATAGAGTCCATACTTTTTTGGAAAAAAATACAAGACTCACATACATATTTGAGAGCTGCATGATCTTTCTTGCATGTCAAGTTATGAACTTTTGACATCAAAATAAGAAATATAAACCTTTTGCCTCCTTGATTTATATATAAAACGCTGTTTTTCAGTGTTTCAGAATTGTCTAAAAACAACATTTCTGTAAAATATTTAATAAACAGTAAAACAATTCAAAATAATATAAAATTTGATCTCCAAATACATTTTAATACAGAGATCATGTTGAATGGTATGGATCGACTGTTTGGACTTAAGATGTTGTTACTTACAAATGTTATAAGTGGATCCCTTCTTATATAAATTGTGGCTTGACTTGTAGTTACTTTCTTCTTCCAGCTCAAATATCAGGAAACACCAAGAATTTGTTACTCAGTTAGCATGTGATTATTAAAATATTTATTACTGTGAGCTTTCTAATTATACCTCTCATAATAAAAAACACCAAGAATTTGTTACTCAGCATGTGATTATTAAAATATTTATTACTGTGAGCTTTCTAATTATACCTCTCATAATAAAAACTTCTGTAAATTCCAATATTTATTCCTTTTTAAATGTCTCTTGTAAAAAAAAGGAACCTACATCTCTCCCGACTCCAGAGTGATGTGATCCATCACAATATGTGCCAGGTCCCTAATATTTTTCATAATTACAGCCTAATTATACTAAGACATTATTGTTTTAATTTTCCTTTACAACAATTTGTAGTAAAAAATCCAGCTCAACAGTAAAAAATCAAAAGGAGAAGAGGAAAGCATAAAGCACCCCATAAACAAGTGAAAATTGTCTCAGATTATTTGCTCCTGCTATACATTGCAAATTCATATAGATATGAGAAACCAAAAATGAAGATGGATCATACAATAAAGAACAAGCATATTTGTCTCAAATAAAGAACAAATTGTTTCTCCTATGTTTCAAGTACAATATTATATTAGCAAGCTCAACTCATTTCCACCAAATTTTCTTCTTCACATGTTACCCTCTGCTCCTCTACTAAGAAAATATTAAAAAAAAAAATCACTACTTTGGCATCATAGTATATCATACGTTTATTTCATTCAAAAATTCTCTACTGTCTAGTGGTATAATAAGCTAGAAACGCAATACTTGGTTATTCGTTATAATTTTTCGGATACGAATATGAAAACGGATAGTTTTGGATACGAATATGAAAACAGATAGTTTCGGATACGAATATGAAAACATATAGTTTCGGATACGGATATAGATCGGACATTAAATGGATACGAATACATATCGGATATGAGACGGATACGAATACGGATATGAATAAAATTTGGATAATTTAAAAATAAATACTAATTTACATTCTAGTAAAGAATAACTTCTAAATAACATCTAAAAAAATTAAAGAGCCTTGAACCAGCTGTATCAACGATCATGCGACTTGACCTTCTTCTCAACCAGCTACATCTTTTTTGTCTACTTTTTCAGCAACATCATATATCAATACTATGCAATTAAAAATATAAATAATAAATTATTGGTATAACAAAAAAAAATACAAAGTATTAAATCGTTAATATGTATATGTAGTTTTATCAATCAATTTAAAAACAAAGAGTATCTTTGTTGTTGAACCGTGGTGCCTTTTGTTTGACTACAATAAGATATCCACCTGACTATTATTACAATCTCCACCTGACAATCACGTGACAGCAACCAGCTTGCATTTTAGTTTTTAGGTTTCTTTGTTGGCATTGTGTTTTAAATTTGAGAATCTTTATTGGGCCTTGATCTCAGTCAGGCCAGCGGCCCACTGTCCACAATGAATGCCTAACATACATTTTTTTTTTAGGTTTGAATCTGGTCTGTTCATTACATATTAGCAAGAATCTTAAATGATCCATGTGCACTAAAAGTTTGGACTGGATTGATCCGGATTATGATCAGACGGTCCGTATTAAAGCCCTTGTTATTTTTTAGCATGTATTTATGATCAGACGGTCTCAATTTTAGCATGTATTTATGATCAGATGGTCTCAATTTTAGAGAGCTGTGGTAATATTCCATGTTGGAGCTATACGAAATGAAAGTCCTTTGTTATTTATTAGCATGTATCTAGAGATGGTTATCAAATTATCTTGTGTCAGATTGATATGTTGTTTGTATTTTTTTTTCTAATGCTTGGTATTAATTTGAATATTTCTAAATTATATGTTAATTTTTTTAATTTTAGTGAATTTTTGAATTTTAGTAGATTTTACAAAGCACGTGAATGTTTAGTTTTAGTGTTATAATTTGAACTTGAAACGTGATATAACGAAGATTTTAATGTTTAGTTTTATATAGTATAACAGAGCTCATGAATGTTTAGTTTTTGTGTTATAATTAAAAGCAAATGAATGTTTAGTTTTAGATTTTAATGTTTATTTTTCGAATGCTTGGCATGAGTTGAGCTTGTGAGTTATGAGTCGAGTTTGAGCCGAGCTGAAGGCTCAAACTCATTAAATTGAGCCGGGCTTTTTTCTTCAAGACCAAGCGAGTCCGAGTTGGGCTTGTTTAGTTATATGACGAGCTGAGATGAGTTTTGAGCCCAGCTTGGCTCATTAATTAGCAGCCCTATTGATGGAGGCTCTAGATTCCATTAATACGACATCAGAGATATCAAAAATTACAAAATATAAAAGAGAAAAAAATAAAACTAAAATAAAATTGGATAATTGAAATTCTAAATTACAAAAATCCATGAGTTTTATCTTTAGTGGGGTTTGAGTTTTTCTATATTTTCAATTTAGTTTGCAATAGTTGAATTATGATATTTTAATAAGTTTTTGTTAATGTTTTGAATTATGGAGCCAATATAGTGTTTTGCTGCAATTTTTACTCATTTCTTTATTAATGTTACAAGGATTCTGATAGCGAGCATGGGTACCGTTTAACTGGAGATGTCCATTTTGATGAGGCAGTGATGCTGGCAACTGCAATGAAGGCCCTTAGATCAAGTGCCAGATTTGTTTACATTTAAATTTTGAATCTTTTTTGTTATTCCTCTTATGTTTTTCTTTTTCATCGGTTTATGTTGTCGTCTAGTAATTAGTCCTTGATATGGAGGCTTATTAATTTTCAGGTTCTTGTTCTCTGATCTTTTTGTACTACACAGAGGTTTAATAAGAAATGTCGATGTTTTCTTTTTTTTGTTTGGCTTGCATTAGCCTGTTTAGATCCTACCTTTTTTTTAAATGTGTTGTCATTATTCTGCATTTATTTAATTAACATTAACATAATTTGTGTGGAAACTCTAGATGAGATCATTAACATTAGGTGTTACTATACATCAATATATAAATATTTAGCATAAATGCAATTCACACATTACAGTATTCTTATTTAATTGAGTGTAACTATATCCAGAAACTCTAGATGAGATCATTAAGTTTTGACTTTTAAGTTTTAAATTTTGAGTTATTAAAATTTTTAAAAATGGAGGCATTTGAACCCTGCTCTAGTTATATTTAGATGGAAAAATAACTAATTTTGAAGTTTTGATGAAAAAAATATGTAATTGAAAAACTTAAGATGAGTATATATCTAAATTTCTCTTGATTAAATTTTTTGGATGTTGTCCCTTTGAGTCTTAGCATCTGATGAAATATGAATTCTGAAATTCTATGCATGCAAGATCATGAGATCTTCAAGATGATTCCGTCGTAACATTTGATTGTTAGATGTCACAGTCTGAAGAATATATTTTGGGATTTTCACATACATATCCAGTCGCAGAACATAGTTCAATTGAAAGGTGCTAAGCCACTCCTGTAAATTGATTTTTATTTTTTATTTTTGTCCTTTAATTTTTTTGCTTTTTACATAAATTAATATTACTGGTCCCACTCATAAAATAAAATTACATGGCACCTATTTATCTAACTCTCTGTCACAAGGAAGAATAAAGCAACAAATATTTTTTTCATTAAGGGATTTTGATACATTCTAATATTTTTTATTACCGTAAACTTAATTAAATATTTGTATAAGGAAGAATGTTCAATTTGTTCAAAATAAGAAAAAATCTAACATCTATTTAGCAACAACACGTCAGTACATTTAATGAAAAATATGTTCAATTTTGATAAATATGTTCAGTAAATTTAAAGGCGGCCTATCTGACATTCTGAGCCCATATTTATTTGTTATTGTAATATACGTACCTTTACAGCACTCGCCACGAGAAAATGCTGATAAATAGATGCAAATGTGATTCACCTGGCCTGTAAAGGCCCAATGTTGATCACGACCGGTTTATTGCGATAATCAAGATACAAGTTATTAGCAATGATATGGCAATCCACAAGTGCAAATATTATACTGGTAAGATACCTGGAGAAAAGAGATGGAAGGCACATTGGGTTGGGTCTGATTAGAAAGGCTCTCAAGTGCCAACTTGGAGACAAAATGCTCGGCATCTTTGCAGCGATTGAAGGTTTCAGGTGAAGTGAAAGTTTGACCCGCCACATGAACAGTTGCACGGAAACACGGTTCATGTGGCAAACCTTGGGTTTGAAAATGGTAGTCTGGTTTGTCAAAGCCATGGGTTGTCAAAGCCATGGGTTGTATAAATACATTTCTGTTATGAAATTATAATAAATAAAATGGCATTAGTTCAATTTTGGGGCTAAATTGAATCTTAATTTGGAGAAGAAAACAGCTTAAAAAGAGAGAGAGATTTATGAGAGGGTTTGCTGGAAGAAGAGATCGCCTCCATTATCAAATCAACGGGTAAATGCTCTCCACTACCCACTCGAATTAGTATTCTCTGAGTTAACTCAAAGTTTAAGTTTAGATCTCGGCCGCCCGATTTAGATCTGGGATGCTCCAGATTCTAATCGGACGGTTTTGAAATAAACAGAAACGGTGCGATAATGCAGAGGATGGTGACTCACACAGTCTATCCCCACTCACGGGCTTATCGTTTTCCAAGTTATATTTATCGTTTATAATAAACAGCTCCTCTCCAATCAGATGGAGCGAATTGTTGGATCTCTATCGTTTATAATACAATGGACGGGTCAGATTACTTCAATCGAACAACGATTCAAAGGATGTACTAAATGTTCCAAATTTGACTGAAAACGTTATTATTTTTATAAGAAAATTACATTATCCAATCCAACCATTAACTTTTTAAAATATACGAATTTTAAAAGCAGTTAGTTTTTTTCCCGAATTTCGATATAGATAAACAGTTGAATTTGAAAAAGCAGACTCCCTGCGATTCTTTGAAAATCGCAGCAGATTTATTTTATAGTTTTATGACTGAAAAATTATTTGTTTCTTTTTGCTTTATTTGACATGAAATCAGAAATATGTCATTTTTTTAGGTTGATTTATTATTTTTTATTCTTATTCCATAAGTAATAAGTAAAAGGGACATAAAATGTAAGCTTTGGTTTATAAAAGTGATAAATCAATATAGAACATTTATTAATAAATGACGTCACTTAATTTGTTATGAAAGTGACGCGAGTAATGACGCGATTCTTTGTTCTCATTCCACATGTTGCATGCAATCAATATTTTTTATTCTTATTCTCATTCCAGGATTAATATAAAAGTGACGCGAGTAAGAGGACACCGCAAACATGCTACATACAGATCCAGAAATAGCTAGAGTGATAGCCACAGCTGCTTACATTTCTTTCCATTGAGATGTGTAGTGCTCCTTCCACAGTTCCACTACTGATTTACAGTTGCACTTCGCATATTCTCATGGATTGATCACTTTATTTCTACGTTAATGATCTCATCGATCTAGAGTTTCTCGATATAGTTGTTGAATAATTAATCTAACGTTGTACTAATATGTAAAATAATTTTGTATTGTATACTGTCAATTTTATGCTCAATTAAAAGTAGTCATATGCATTATATAATTTATTGAGCATTAATGTGTCATATAGGGTGTGGACCTTTAATGTGTAGAACTTAAGGTGTAATACTCAATTTAATTATGGGTTGAATTGAATAATTACAACATAAGACAGCCAAGAGTCTTCTTGGGCTGTATATATATATGATTTGGTCCCCCAGAATACAAGGCAATCTGAATTCACTTCTTCTTATCCCATTAGAGAAAAATGTGAGAGACTTTGGAGAAGGCAGAACAAAGGAGACTCTCTAAAGAGCCTTGCTATTCTGGAAGAACCGAATCGGTGGCGCTCTCTCGTACAAAACAGTCAAGGATTAAGGTACGCTTCCGCTATTCAGTTTTATATTCAACACAGATGGTCTTGCGGTGGCCGATGATGGTTTTCGTCGGTTCCAACAAGTGGTATCAGAGCCGCTCTGTGTTTGAAAGAAGTTTTCTGTATTTTTCGGTACAGTTATGATATATGGTTGAATTTCTGATCATTTGGCGATATTAGATTTGTTAAATTGATTAATTTTGTCCTTCAAATTCGGTCCAAAACCTTAAAATCGCCATTTCTAATCTGAGTTTCGCGCATGGTCCGCGTGTGAACCAAGTTTAACCAGAAATATATCAATTTTCGGCGTCGTTTCAGTTCATAAACCGCGTATACACCGAGATTCTGCCGCTCGCGTCGATTCCGTCGAGTCCTGTGGACCACGCTAACTGCAGTGAATAATTTTATTCGGGTGGACCGCGCAAAGACCGAATTTGGATTAATTTGTGGTTTTTTAAATAAAATATTTGACTAGGTCTAAGCGCAAGTGAATCTGTACTGAATTTTATTGGACCCAAAATTGGACCATAGCATTTAGCACTAATTATGAGAAAAGGTTTGGCCTTCGGTATGTGTGCTTTCATGTATAATCACTACTACAAAAAAGCTAATTCTACACTGCACATTGTACACGGTTTTTCTAATTTTATATAAAAACCGTGTGTCAAATATGAAATTGTGAAAGGCTAAAAAATATTGGGGAATTATGCACGGACACTTAGTTATAAATCAGTGTATAATTGTTTGAGAGAGCTACACGGTTTATTAGGGATCAAAAATCCGTGTGGAAAGAAACCGTGTGGAAAAGATTGAGAGAGTTACACGGATATTATACAAAAATCCGTGTATGAATTGCTACACGGATATTTGATTAAATAACCGTGTACAAATATTAAGAGAGCTACACGGTTTTTAGTTACATGTCCGTGTAGAATAGTTAGAGAGCTACACGGTTTTCTTATCAAATATCCGTGTATAAAGGGTAATGCTACACGGCTTTTTTTAATAAATAACCGTGTATAAATTGTGACAGAGCTACACGGATTGTTAAGTATAAATCCGTGTAGAAAAGCCGTGTAGGGTTTTATTCAATATAAAAGGGCCCCTTTTCTTCCAGAGACTTCTCCTTCCAGCGCCGTTTTGATCAAGAAAATATCCCAGCTAACAAGTGCAAAGATATCTTCCCTTATGTCAACAAGTAAGCAATAATAATTTAATTGGTTTGAATTTTTTTTCAATTATATCAAATTATAAAATTGCTATAAACATTCACTCAATTTTGTAAGGTGATGCAATATGGGCCTGCGCATGTTTCAGAAAAAGGGGTGTAACTTTTGATCCGTCCGTCGGATCGGGCTGAAATTTTGACAGGAACTCCACAACCCAAAGCCGGATTCGCCCATTTTTCGGCTCAGATTCGCGATCCAACCGTCGGATCTGGACTTTTGGACCTTTCTTTATAATTTTAGAATTTTTAGGGTCTTTTATGTATCTTTTATGCATTTTTGCAACTGTATTTCATCTACCTTTTCTTGTTACTAACTAATACCAAATTGTAATTGTAGAATGTGCCAAAGGAACCGCATTACACCAAGGAGCAGATCGACGATATCAGGTGTGTGTGGGCAAGGTGGTTTGTAACGGAATTTTGCAATGCTCAACATGGATTTCCATAATTTTGTATAATTTGGTGTATATGAATATTGTATAATTTATTGCATATGGATTTCTGGCTAATCTGAAAAATATGAATTTCTTGCTAATCTGGAAAATATGGATTTATTGCTAATCTGGAAAATATGGATTTCTTGTTATATGAAATCTGGAAAATCTGGAAAATCTGGAAAATCTGGAAAATCTGGAATAGTTCTGTAACAAAACTGGCTAGCAAAACTGGAGGCTAGTCGAAAAACAAAAAATACAAAAAAAAAAAAATGTTCTTTCTACACAGACATTTAACTAAAGTCCGTGTAGAAAAAAAAAGAGCTACACGGACATTTAGTTAAATGTCCGTGTAGAAAGAGGAGAGCTACACGGACATTTAACTAAATGTCCGTGTAGAAAGAGTCAAGCTATACGGTTTTTAGTTAAAAGTCCGTGTACAAAAAGAATCGTACACGGTTTTTTAGGTAATATCCGTGTAGCTCGGTAAAATGGAGAGCGACACATTCTGGTCTTTGTACACGGCTGTTTGTGAAGTTATACGTGTAGAATCTTTAAAATTGCACACGGGCAAAAGTCCGTGTGTAGTTATTGAACTAATCGTACACCCTCGATTTAAACACGGTAGGAAATCCGTGTAGCTCCTCCTTTATTGTCCGTGTATAATCTCTTTTTTTGTAGTAGTGAATCTACTTAAGCCTTTCTTTATGAATAAATTTTGTTTAAGCCTCTGGTTCGGTTTTTAAGTATGATTTAATTAGGATAAAGATGATTATGATTAATATAAATCCACAAGTAATTAAGAATCAAAATAAGAAAAACGTATATTTGATTCTTAATAAAGTTTAAGTGGATTTAAATTTTGAATTATATCGTGGTAAATGTACATTTATAAGTGGAACAGAAAATGACTCACAAAAGGAAATATAATTGGATTTAGATACACCTTTTATTGGTGATAAGATGTAGAAATCCAAGTACATTGTGATTGAGATACCACTACATATGTATATTTTTGGTATAACATAAGAATTAAGTTAATTACGGTTGAACTAAATCCATAAGGCAATCGAGAATCAAAAGAGGAAAAATATATATTTGATTCTTAATAAATTAAGGATGGATTTAGATTTATGTTTAAACCGTAATTTTAGATTTTGGATATAATTTTAAGTTCGAATAAAAGGTATTAAAGTTATATATTTTAAAATATATTGGTTTCAATCGCACCTCGCCAAAGTGAGCTCTCCTTTTGAAATTAATTTATTTTAAAATATAAAAGGTTTTATTGTGTGCATGTAATGAGTGTAAATATTCGTCGGCCCAAAGGAAGACCAATATTTATTAAAGTTGCATGTGCGCCTTGTGGTAATAAGTGCAGTGATGATTGTTTGGTTTTTTTTTACGTGTGATCAATTTAATCGGCCCAAAGGAAGGTTAATTGTTCGACATGTTACTTAATTATCAGTGCTTGATTACTACGCCAAGATACCATAAGAAGTTAATATTTTAGTCCAAAGACAACTTATTAATGGAACCGATATCTTGAGGTAATGGGGTTTACCTTTATTTGAATTTATTATTATATATGGATATTTAATGAGTATGTAGTGTTTGTTTTTTGTTCTAATTTTAGTTAATATCAATTATAGCATCAAATTTAAGGGAATGAAAGAACTTATTGTTAGTTCTAATAATTATGGATCTTGACATTGCGTTAAGGATTGATTCTCCAATACTTACGGTTATGAGTACCTCTAATTTAAGAGGGAGAAAGAAAAGTAGGAGAAGTCAAATCGCATGTGTCATATGATCATAATAAAAGAATATTCTAGAAGCATTTAGGGGCACTTTTACGAATAATTTAGTCAAGGCTTATGAATTCCTTTCGACTATTGAAAATAGATTTGTTAAGACCGAATAGTTCAAGTTGATACGATCTTAGTAAATCAAATTTTCAGTAAGGTATAAAGCCAAAGGAATACATACAAGAAATAAGAGTATGGTAGCTGCATATACAACACCTCAATAGGAACAACAAAAGAAATCGGTTAAACATGATGGTAGTAGTTGTTTCTTTTGAATTGTTGAAAAGTATAAAGGATTAAACAATTAAGTACTTGTCATGCTTTGCGTGTCAAGAAAAGTATACTTATTAATATGGTTTGTTTTGAGATTAATTTAACTTTGATACTTAGACACACGTGGTGGATAAATTCTAGTGTAATAACTCACATCAGTGTGTCTATGCAAGGTTGTTTGAGTAGCTGTAGCCTAGTGATGATGATAGATACATCTATATTTGCGACGACGAGAATGTTAAAGTTGAAGCAATTAGAAAGTTAGATTATTATTGAAGATTAGATTTTATTTGAATCTCAATGAAACATTTAAGTTTTGTCTTTTGGACGTAACTTAATTTCTATTTTTGCTATGTACAAGTATGGATTTACTTGTTATTCTAGAAATAGAAATTTTGGTTTGTTTCATGATTCAAAATCGGTTGGATCTAATTCTTTTTCGATTTTAATAATCTAAATTCCAAAGACATAATTGCTTAATATAACGAGTCCTTGCATTTAAGTATTTATGTTAATAAAAGTAAAGTAATGAGAATTTTGGTTGCATTATGGCACAAGTGTTTCAGTTATATCTCCCGATGGAGATAAAGACTTGTGTCAGAATGGAATTCTCGAGCATTTGGATAACACAGATTTGATATTTGCGTGGATTGTATTAAGATAAAACGAACCAATTTGAGGCGATTTATAGCCAACAAGTCTCAGGATGTCTTGGAACTAATAAAATTCAGATATTAGTGAACTATTTTCTTACGGATGTTAGAAAAAGGTACATTATTTTATTATGTTTATAGAAAAATATTTTAGTTATGGCTATATTTATCACATTTACGAGAAAGCATAGTTTTTTGGATGTGTTCAAAATTATAAGACTGGCATTGAAAATGAACTCAACATAAGGATTTTAAGTGTCAGCTTTGACTGTCGTGTTCTATACAATAGTAGATATGACGGTTCAGGTGAACATTATATTTTTTTATTACTTTGGAAATAAGGACTTAAGATTGTAGCTTATATTCTTAATTAAAACATTACAGTTTTATAATCCCACAACAAGGTCAATTTTTTTTTTTTTTTTTTGGAAGAAAAATGCAAAAGTTCTTTGAAGATGTTGAGTTTGCCGGGGGAAATACAGTTCAAGATTTTATCTTCGATGAGGAATATGTAAATATTCCCACAGGTGTTATTGGCATTATTTAGGATTTCGATCCTAGTTTTGTTCAAGACACAATAATCAATGATAATACCGAAGAGCAAACTTCAACACCTCAAGAACACGTGTCATTAAGGATATCCACTAGGTAAAGTGGGTAGATGTCATGATATGGAGAGGAAGTTCGTGAAAGCCTAAGATATTTGTGATATTGTTCATTTGCCATAAGGTACAAAATTCAATGGTTTTAATGGAATTTGAATGGCAATGTGGGAGCAATACAAAGTACGTCTAGTCGCATATGGCTTCACATAGAAAAAATGACATTGGATATAAAAATACTTTCTCTTCGGTTACTTTGAAAGTCTTTCATGATAATAATGACATTAAATGTGCATTTTATATCTTGAGTTATATTAGATGGATGTTAAGATGTCATTTCTCAATAGTAGTATTGATCGATGATATGATTTATAAGGTGTGACCATAAAATTTTGAGTCATAAGATCTAAAGCATATGCTTTGCAAATTTAGAAAATCCATCTATGGACTCAATCAAGTATATTATCGACAATGGTATTCAAAATTGGTCAAGTGATCATCTCGTTTGGTTTTGAGATGAATTTAGTCGATGAATGCATATACCATAACTTATGTGGGATTAATGTTACTTTCTTGGTTTTATATGTCAGTGACATATTGCTTGCCACTAACAATATAGGTTTGTTGCTTGACATCAAGAGATTTCTATTAGGAATTTTTTGAGATGAATGATCTTGATGATGAATCTTTTGTGTTAGGTATAAAAATACATAAAAAGCAATCTCGATGTATTCTCAGGTTGTCACAAAAGAACTATACCGTATAAGTTTACAAGATGGCATGCATTAAAATAAACCAAGAAATATCTCTATATATAAAGGAGACGAGTTTAGTCTCAATCAGTGCTCTAAGAATAATTTTAAGAATAAATTAATACATAAGATTTCCTATGTTTCGGTAGTAGGAAGTCTGAAGTATACTCAGGTTTGTACGTGTCTAGATAGTGCGTACATAATTAGAATGCTAAATTGATATTAAAGTAATTCAAAAACAGACCATAAGATAGCAGCCAAAAGGGTCTTGCGTTATTTTTTATGGAAAATAAAAACTACATACTCACATATCGAATATCAGAAAAGTTTGAGATCATTTGGTATACTGATTTCGATTTTGGTAGATACCAATAAAGCATGTTATAACATGTGTATGAGGTATCTAATTGGTGAATATAACTGTGAAATTTTGTCACATGGCTGTACGAAGTGGATAAGAATTAAATACCACTTAAGTTATTTTGTGACAATAACCCGATAGTTTTATATTCCAATAATAGGAACTTGACAAGGTCAAAGAATATAGACCAAGTTCTGAGTTGTAAATGAAAGAGTTCAGAATGGACAGTTGTCTATCGAGCATAATGGCACAAACTCCGTGATTGCAGCTGCATATTAAAGGATTGTCACCCAAAAGGTTTCATGAGCATGCTGCTCGTATGGGTGTCATGTCAAATTAAAGATCTTCAATTTTTGAGGATATTCAGATTTTAGTGGGAGTTTGTAATTATGCTTGTATGACATATGCGGTTTTCAGTTTTTTAAAGTTTAAGGATATTTCTGCAGAAATAAAGTTTCAGTTTATTCACATTCTGACTCTATTAAGGTTGATCTCATTTAAGGGTGGACCAGTTGAAAATAGTCACGTTATGATCACATTACGTGAAATTTTCATGCTACATATCCACATCATGATTCATGTCATTTGGTTATGTCAATATATGTGACCATTGTTGGTTGAGTTACGAATAAATGTGGCAAAAACTGCTTTGATTCTATATTAATATAATTGATGGACGGAATTGTTCGGGACACATTTCGGTTATGACAGAAAAGTTGAGCTCACTACGGTTATTAACAATATAAAATTATAAGGTTTCACATATAGTCCAAGTGGGAGATTGTTGGATAATTAATCTAACGTTGGACTAATATGTAAAATAATTTTGTATTGTATACTGTCAATTTTATGCTCAATTAAAAGTAGTCATATGCATTATATAATTTATTGAGCATTAATGTGTCATATAGGGTGTGGACCTTTAATGTGTAGAACTTAAGGTGTAATACTCAATTTAATTATGGGTTGAATTGAATAATTACAACATAAGACAGCCAAGAGTCTTCTTGGGCTGTATATATATATGATTTGGTTCCCCAGAATACAAGGCAATCTGAATTCACTTCTTCTTATCCCATTAGAGAAAAATGTGAGAGACTTTGGAGAAGGCAGAACAAAGGAGACTCTCTAAAGAGCCTTGCTATTCTGGAAGAACCGAATCGGTGGCGCTCTCTCGCACAAAATAGTAAAGGATTAAGGTACACTTCCGCTATTCAGTTTTATATTCAACACAGATGATCCTGCGGTGGCCGATGATGGTTTTCGTCGGTTTCAACAATAGTAACACTTAATGTTTTACACTTCGCATACTCTCACTACTGATTTACAGTTGCCTAAGAGAATACTCCAGTATATAAATATGCAACACAAATGCAATTCACACATTACAATATTCTTATTTAATTGAGTGCATATCAAACGTCTTTCAATTGAAATACTTAGACTATCTCCCCCTCTAATTTGTTAATAGAAAGAAATAGCATTTGTTATTACAACATATATAATACAACACCATAAATTACCACAACAGCTATCCAAATTTTACTGATAATACATATTTATTTAGTGGAGCCCTTCTTCTTCTCTTTTGATCCTTTTTTTCTGTCTCTATGGCCTAAGCACCTTTGTTCGTGCTGAGTTCAACTCCTTGGTAACATCTTTGATAGAAATGCGTTCTTTTGGAGACTCTTTGGAGCACATAAGCCCGCATTGAATCACTGAAACCAAACAACTATAGACATTTTCAGGGGCATACAGATTGTGTTCTCCATCAGTTTCAGAGAATAATTTGGGGTCGACTATGTCCATGACTTGGTCGGGGAAAGCCATCTCAACTTGCTTCTGAAGGCTCAAACCATCTCTGATTCTCTCATCAGTTGGACTTACTCCAGTGAACAACTCAAGCAGAAGAATGCCGTAGCTATAGACATCTCCTTCTATCGATGGCCGACCACCCATCCCATACTCTAGACAATGAAAAGTTAATAGTTACAGCCCTAAATTTAGTACAGAAGCATATTGAACTGTGACTCTACCTATTAACATATGTATAATTCACCTAGTTTTTCAAACTTGGGCTCACATGATCGTGCATATATTTGTATATTTTTTTCAAATTGTATAGCCCAACACGGTAAATTAAAGAAGTATACATAGATAATAAAATTAAGTCTCAATCATGTTAGTATAAATGAGGCAACATATATTTCTTCCTTCAGCCTCGCTAGTGGTACAAACTTGGCCAAACTTTCCCTTGAACCTTAACAAAGTCTATGAATAATTTTCGTTGCAGGGACATACTAAAAAAAGTACTTATTAAATAAGAATCTCTGCTATATATACCTGGAGGAATGTAGCCAATAGAACCTTTGATTCCACCGGTGCTCGACATTGATTGAGAAGTCATGGTATCAGGTCCAATCAAAAACCTTGCTAATCCAAAATCACTCACATGTGCAGTCATATCATCATCCAAAAGTACATTACTAGGTTTGAGATCACAATGCACGATTGGTGCAGGTAAATGGTAATGGAGATAATCTACGGCTGCCGCCACATCAAATGCAATGTTCAACCTCTGGGTGAAGCTGAGGCTTCTGAATGGCCCATCTGTACATGCATTTGGATGCAACCATGTGGCCAAGCTACCATTTGGCATGAACTCAAAAACCAAAGCCTTGAAATCATTACCTTGGTAGTCTATGCTAGAGCACAAACTCAACACTTTTATAAGGTTCCGGTGTCTCACATTTTTTAATGCCTCACATTCAGAGAAGAAACTTCTAGAAGCACTGTGTTTCTCAAGGTTTAGCACCTTCACCGCAACGGTTGTCACATTCTCGAAGCTCATAACGGCTTTGTAAACTTCTCCAACTGAACCTCCTCCAATTAGATTATTCGGGGAGAAATTTTCAGTAGCTCTAAGAAGGTCAGTGTATGAAATGTTGAAAGTTGATCCAAAATTAACTTTCCATATTTAGAGTTCAGTTGAGAGTTGTTCCAAAAACTAGTCCGTTATATTTGGAGTTCTATCAAGGAGCGTGTACTGGAGTTAGTGGGTTCTATAATTAGTCATAATGTTTGTAATAGCAGGATAGGTAGTGGGTATTAAGTTTATAATAAGTTAGTGGGGTGCTAAACTGAGATGATCCAAACTTAGGTGTTGTAGGGATATAAATTCAGCATGTTGTAATCGAATTAATTAAGAAGTGAAGTAAAATTATTTGTGTCAATCCTTCTTCCTCTGTTTACTCTTCCAACAAATTGGTATCAGAGCAAAGTCGATCAACTTTGGGGCGTTTTCATGGCAGAAAACGGCAGCACCATCGTGAATGTCACGCAACCAGCAATTCCGCTGTTCAAAGGCGAGAATTATGAGTTTTGGAGTATCAAGATGTCAACCTTGTTCAAGTCTCATGGCCTATGGGATTTGGTTAACAATGGTCCACCAGTTTCAGATCCGAACCAACAAGAAAATCAGAAGAAAGATGCAAGGGCGCTATTCTTCATCCAACAAGCAGTGCATGACACCATCTTCTCAAAAATTGCAGCAGCCACCAATGCAAAGGAGGCATGGACAACCCTGAAAACAGCATTTCAAGGGAGTACTCGAGTCATGGCAATCAAACTTCAAGGCCTACGCAGGGACTTTGAAACATTGCAGATGAACAAGGAGGAATCCGTGCAAATTTTCCTCTCAAGAGTACAAGAGGTGGTCAACCAAATTCGAGCATTTGGAGACACCATGGAAGAGAAGACGGTGGTGGGGAAGGTGTTAAGGAGCCTAACACCCAATTTTGATCATGTAGTGGCAGCAATTGAAGAATCAAAGGATCTCGCAACGTACACCTTTGATGAACTCATGGGATCACTGCAGACTCATGAAGCAAGGATGTCAAAGGCTGAAGTTAAAGGCGACGACAAGGCATTTTACATGAAGGGGGAGTCATCAAGAGGCAGATCTAATGGCTACCCAAGAGGCCGAGGCAGAGGAAGAAACAATTCCAGCAGAGGCAGCCATAATCCCAGCAGAGGACGGGCTAATTCCAGCAGAGGAGGTAGAAGCAATCAAGCAAATTCAAACGACGACTCCAAGAGGGATGTTCAATGCTATTATTGCAACAAGTATGGGCACTACCAAGCAGAATGCTACAAGAAGCAAAGAGAAGAGAGTCAAGCAAATTATATAGAAGAGGAGGATACGCAACCAACTCTCTTCATGGCCAGCAGCGCAGTTGACAAAGTTGATGCAAGCAGCATCTGGTTTCTCGATAGCGGGTGTTCAAAACACATGTCCAGATTCAAGCAGTTGTTTGAAGACTTGGATGAAACATGCAAGTTGGAAGTTAAACTTGGTGATGACAAGCTAATTCAAGTAGAAGGCAAGGGCATAGTTGCAGTGCACACCAAAGAAAACGAGCCTATGACCTTAGAAGAAGCAGCACGAAATGAAACATGGCATCAAGCATTGCAAGAAGAATTGGCAGCAACAAGAACAATGGAAATCAAGCGTACAAGTTCTGAAGAACAGATGGCAGATATTCTAACCAAGGCGTTGGCACTAAGCACATTTGAAAATTTGCGAAAGAAGCTTGGAGTAACCAATTTTGAATCAAGGGGGAGTGTTGAAAGTTGATCCAAAATTAACTTTCCATATTTAGAGTTCAGTTGAGAGTTGTTCCAAAAACTAGTCCGTTATATTTGGAGTTCTATCAAGGAGCGTGTACTGGAGTTAGTGGGTTCTATAATTAGTCATAATGTTTGTAATAGCAGGATAGGTAGTGGGTATTAAGTTTATAATAAGTTAGTGGGGTGCTAAACTGAGATGATCCAAACTTAGGTGTTGTAGGGATATAAATTCAGCATGTTGTAATCGAATTAATTAAGAAGTGAAGTAAAATTATTTGTGTCAATCCTTCTTCCTCTGTTTACTCTTCCAACATGAAACAGGCTCTAACCCATATTTCAAAGCTTTATCAGATTGTGGTTTGTTTCTAGGGTTGTTTCTAGTATAATAAATCACTAACAAGCAAATGATTGCAATTATGCAAATAAAAGAACCAAAAATTGAACTTATGAGCACCATGTTTCGTCGGGAGTGATGTTTCTGTGTCGAAGGCTGTGAGATGCAATGTGACAAATTCATTTGAGGTACTCCCCCACAAAGCTTTGGATTTCCTCTTACATCTAGACCACTGGCATTCTTAAAAATGCCTTCTTTTGGTAATTCCCCCTCGAAATTATTGAAAGAAATATTCAAATATTGCAAGTTCATTGTACCCAGGAATTCAGGGACTTTACCAGAGAGCAAGTTGTTAGAGACATCAAGGTTTTGCAGCCCTTTTAGATTGCTCAATCTGGTTGGAATTGTTCCTTGGAACAGATTGCTATCAAGATATAGGGCTTGAAGTACCTGGCATCCATCAATTGTGCTAGGAATCTCTCCACTCAACTTGTTATTCGAGAGACGAATTGATTGTAGGTTTTTCAAGTTACCAATTTCTGGTGACAAGATGCCAGTTAGATAATTGTGTGACAAGTCCAAACTAATGGAAAGAGAAGGAAGACCCATGATTTCTTTGGGAATTTCACCTACCAACTTATTATTTGAAACAGTCAAGAGTTCTAAGTATTTCATGCTACTTAACTCTGGTGGCATACTCCCTTCTAATGCATTATTATCTAGAAAGAGTTTGGTCAGTTTGGTGAGGTTCCCAAAAGTTGCTGGGATTTGACCTGAAATCATGTTATAATCCAGATATAATGCTCCCAATTTGAAAAGATTACCTATTTCTAATGGAATGGTGCCATTGAGAAACATTCCATCTAGGTCAAGCTTGACTAGGTTATTGAGTTTTCGGAGCTCTGCTGGTATGCTTCCTGAAATTGGGTTACTAGACAGTGAGAGTTCAAGAAGACTAGTAGAAAGATTTGTTATAGAACTAGGTAAAACTCCTTGTAGTTGGTTGTTGTCAAGATATAACTGTTGTAACAAAGTACAATTGGTCAAGGCATCCATGAAACTCCAGTCACGTGGTCTCTTGGCTTCTAGTTGATTAGATCCTAAGTAAAGGAAGTGAAGATTTTGTAAGGTTCCAAAGCCAGATGGTATCACGCCACTGAAGTAATTAGAATCTAACTCTAAATCAATAAGAGCAGAACAATTGGATATGGATGGTGGGATCTGTCCTTTGAGTTGATTGTCATTTAGACGTAGATATTTCAAGTTTGGTAAAGCATTGCACATATCGAAAGGGAGAGTTCCATCAAGCTGGTTACCACCAAGTCCCAAATAATACAGCGCTGATAGGTTGTAAAGCGAGTGTGGTATTTTGCCCGAAATGTTGTTATGATAAACGTTAAAAAACTGGAGGTTTTGAAGCTTCCCGAGTTCATCCGGGATGAATCCACTTAACATATTTTCGCCAAGATAAAGTTGTAGTAAGTTAGTAAGGTTTCCCAAGCCAGGCGGGATGTGACCACTAATGCTAGTTTGTTCAAGATAGAGAAGTGATAGTTTGGTAAGGTTACCTAAAGTAGGTGGGATGGAATCCGTGAAGTTATTATTGGAAAGAGAAAGACATGATAGGTTAGTAAGTTTGCCTAAATCATCTGGAATATCGCCATCAAAAAGATTATGGTCAAGATAAAGATCTACTAGGCTACTAAGGTTACCCAAGGTGGAAGGAATTGATCCTGTGAGATTATTGACAGATAGTGATAAGAATTGGAGCTGTGGAAGGAGGCCAAATTCCAATGGTATGCCTCCTGTGAGGAAGTTATTCCCCAGACTGATTATTTTCAGTTCATTGCATTGCGCTAAATTAGATGGGATGGTTCCATGGAGATTATTATTGTAAAGATAAAGGTCTGATAGATTAGTAAGTTTGCCTAAACTATCTGGAATATCGCCATCAAAAAGATTATGGTCAAGATAAAGATCTACTAGGCTACTAAGGTTACCCAAGGTGGAAGGAATTGATCCTGTGAGATTATTGACAGATAGTGATAAGAATTGGAGCTGTGGAAGGAGGCCAAATTCCAATGGTATGCCTCCTGTGAGGAAGTTATTCCCCAGACTGATTATTTTCAGTTCATTGCATTGCGCTAAATTAGATGGGATGGTTCCATGGAGATTATTATTTCTCACAGAAATAGCTTCCAGATTTGAACAGTTACTTAGAGTAGATGGAATGCTACCATCGAGAAAATTCACACTCAAGTTGACTAAACGTAGCCTACCCAAGTATCCGATCTCTACCGGGATGCTTCCTCTCAACTGGTTATCAGAGAGACTCATCCTTTGGAGGAATGTGAGGTTTGCTAGGGATGGAGATATATAACCTGACAATTGTTTGGAGTCGAGAATGAGAGCAGTCACTCTATCAGGATGGTGCCGGCCACACATGATCCCTTGCCATTGACAGTGGTTCAGTGACTCGTTCCATGAGGAGAGGACTCCAAATGGGTCATCATGTATTTGGGACTTGAAGGAGAGAAGTGCTGATAGATCAGTTTTACTAGTGGTTACTATGGCAGCGAGAGAAAAGGAGGATAAGGTTAAGAGACTTAAGAGGAGGTGAATAGTGAGCAGGCTTTTCATGATTTATGTTATGAGTGTCATGGGTTACTCTCTCACAGAGTGCTCTTCTTATATAATGAAAGGGAGATGTATGGTTTGAAAGAAGTTGACCTCAAAATGTTTCCTCTTGAGTCGTTGCATTAAATATATACCACGGAAGTTGTTGTTGTAGTGCTGCACCTACTACAATAGTGATCCATATGGGCTTTGTTTAATTTCATTGCTAACTTTAAAAGCACTTGACATGTGCGGGAACAAGATGGATTTTATTGAGATTCTTGATTAAAATTAAAAAGGAAGAATGATTACAGAACTATATTTGGTGTTGACCTGCAAATGACTTGCAAATTTCCCAGATATCAGGTTCCCCAATAATAATTCAATATTTGGTCTAGAAGGACAAGATCGCTGAGATTTTTTTTAATTTCCAACATTAAATAAAAATTAATAGAAATGCTCACAATTTTTTTGAAATTATAAAAATGCCCAGACCGTCGAGATTTTCAGCGGTTAGCACATAATATTTTTTTTTCTTTGATTTGACATTTGAAACAATGTTTATGTGGCCGAAATTGTCGGATTTGTGTTTTTTTATTTAATTAGAAAATTCAATGATTTTTTTATTTTTCTATGAAAATATTAGAAATATTTTTATATTTCTTTGAAAATATATAGATGAAATACTATAATATTGAATTTACTAGAAAGACTGCGAGAAATAACTCAAATTAATATTTTTCAATCGGAATTTTTTGCAGCTGTAAGAAAAATTAAAATATTTCTTTGTGTGTTATTAGCAAAAAATAAAAATGTTTTGAATCTAAGTTATTGATCCCAGTTCAAAAATCATTTCTGGGTAAATAAATAAATTATCTTGCAGACATGTGTGCTCTTGTATTCCCGTCGGACGAAGACTTGAGTAGACCGCATCTCTTATGTTTTTATTCCAAAATGGAGCTCTAATTTTCATATTATGTAAAGAGATTAAAACAGATATTTGGAGATAATTTTTATTTTACTTTTGAGTTGGTTGGTCAATTATTCTATTTTTTATGCTCAATACTCATTGTTCAATTTCATACTTTTTGGTTGTATCGTATTTTTAATTAATCAATTAATATAAAATTAGGAGCTTGATCCGGTCTTGTTTTCACAAAATAAGATTGCCAATTTGTCTTGTTCTTTCCTGTTATTTTATTTGATTTTCTTGGTTTTAGTAATGTGTTTAATAGCTTGCGTTTCCACTTTGATTATTACTAACACATTACTACAAAAATGGAATCTTCTAACGCCCATTTTCTTTCAGTTTAAACTAATTTTGGTCTAAAGACGATAGACGAATGCTGTGGTGGCAAGTTTGTAAATAAGTTGTCATTTTCTTATATCGGTTCTGACTTTCCTTACCGATAGTAAATTGTCCCAAATTTCTGATATCTGTCGGTAACTGCATACCGTAGAAGATATTTGACTTATTTTAGGGAACGTATGTTCTAACCGATATAACTATTTCATGATCCTCTGACATCGGATCGTACATTAGTACCGATATAAGGAAGTCGAACATGTTTCTGTTGGTTGTGGTTTGAACCGTTAAAATATAGAGACATTAATTTCGCGCCTCTTCCCTAGAGCCTGGAGGTCTTCTTCCTCTTTATTTCTTTTCTCTCTCTTTTACGGTTTAGTTGCTGTTCTGTTTCTCTTTTTACTATTGCGCCTTCCATTACACAATGATGTGTGACTACATAAGCAATTTGCCCGTTCCATTACTAATCTTAATCTTAGGGCTGCTCGTGATATAGGAGACGGAGGGGAGTGGAGGGGATAAATGATGAGTTCACTGTACAGAAGTTGTGAGATTTGTCACCCCCAAACCTGGGTGTGGCGAGAGTGAAATTAGTGTTGATCCCTCCCTTCCCTTTCTTCTCCCTTCCTATACGACATTGTTTCTGGAGCACAACCTTAATATTTCTTGAAATATTCTTCAGATAGATCTTAATATTTCTTAAAATCTTTGTCAGGAAAATTAAATCATTGAAAAAAAAATTGCACATTATATAAACCTTGTTGAATCTTCTTCAACAAAATTTATTGAAATCTCCTCATTATAAAATTTGTATATCATGTAAATCTTCTTGAGGAAGATTTCTTGAAAGCTTCTTATATTAATTTTGTACATCATGTAAATCTTCTTTGCAAGATTAAATTATAAAAAAAATGCAGTACCCAGATATTTTGGCATATATAATAGTGAGACACGTGTTTGCTTGACTTGATGGTGTGATTTCAATTATTTATATATTTAATCACAATGTTAGAACTAACATCTGGTGGTATGGCAAGAGAAGAAATCTCTTCTTCGCCTTAGTAGCTTGGAGCATCGCACCACACAGGTAATTCATAGCCTCCTTCGTAGCATTTTTCACGTTCAACGCACTAAGTACGCTGGGGTCCAGAAAAGCACACAAGTTCTGTTTGCCTTTGCAGTGAGTACTATTGATTAGCCTCCTGAAAAATTATCATATGACATTAGAATATATTCTTCAGTGCTATACACATGATATAAACAATTTTTGGTCACTAACATGAGGAAAATGGTGATGTGCCCCACTTCGAGCCATTTATCGGACCCCGAGGCATGTAGAAAGTCCTTGAAGTCGGTGAACGACAGCATTACAGTCGAGCCATCGTGTAGAAATATCCCCGGAGGGACAGGTATGATGACTTCCATCATGTCCTTGGGTGCCGCCATCAAGCAGTCGTGCAGATCCCGCAAATCCTTTCCGGGAAGGAGCTTGTATTCTTCCTCGGTGAGCAGACGAGGTGGAGGTCCTGCTGGTTGGACAGGAGGGTCATGGCCTGCTGGTCCGGCAGTAGGGTCAGCAACTACTAGTCCGGCCGTAGGGTCAGGTTCTGATGTTTGGGCAGGAGGGTCATGGCCTGCTGGTTGGGCAGTAGGGTCAGCCGGAGCAGCAGTTGCTGACCCTGCTGCCGGAGCAGCAGTTGCTGACCCTGCTGCTCCGGCAGGAGAGACATGTTCTGCTGTTTGGGAAGGTCCTTCTGCTTCGTCCCTCCGTATCGGTGACATCACGCCCTCTGTGTGACTACCATCGTCTCCTCGTGTCTGTATCAAAATTTTTTACCTTTTTCAAGTATTTCAAAAGGAAGTGCTTTGAATGTAACCAAATAACTTGACTATTTATGCATTACCTGATCCAAAATAATCTGATTCTTGGGCCATTGTACGAATGACAGCCGGGCATCATCGACATAGAGCATACCACTCTCAATTGTTTGGACAGGACGAGGTACGCGCTCCATAAACAAGTGAAAATTGTCTCAGATTATTTGGTCCTGCTATACATTGCAAATTCATATAGATATGAGAAACCAAAAATGAAGATGGATCATACAATAAAGAACAAGCATATTTGTCTCAAATAAAAAACAAATTGTTTCTCCTGTGTTTCAAGTACAATATTATATTAGCAAGCTCAACTCATTTCCACCAAATTTTCTTCTTCACATGTTACCCTCTGCTCCTCTACTAAGAAAATATTGAAAAAAAAAAATCACTACTTTGGCATCATAGTATATCATACGTTTATTTCATTCAAAAATTCTCTACTGTTTAGTGGTATAATAAGATACGCAATACGTCGTTATTCGTTATAATTTTTCAGATACGAATATGAAAATGGATAATTTCGGATACGAATATGAAAACGGATAGTTTCTGATATGAATCTGAAACATATAGTTTCGGATATGAATCTGAAAAAATCTAAATAACATCTAAAAAAATTAAAGAGCCTTGAACCAGCTGTATCAACGATCATGCGACTTGACCTTCTTCTCAACCAGCTACATCTTTTGTTTCTACTTTTTCAGCAAGATCATATATCAAAACTATGCAATAAAAAATATAAATAATAAATTATTTGTATAACAAAAAAAATACAAAGTATTTAATCGTTAATATGTATATGTAGTTTTATCAATCAATTTAAAAACAAAGGGTATCTTTGTTGTTGAACCATGGTGCCTTTTGTTTGACTACAATAAGATATACTTTTGACTGTTATTACAATCTCCATGTGACAATCACGTGACAGCAACCAGCTTGCATTTTAGTTTTTAGGTTTCTTCGTTAGCGTTGTGTTTTAAGATTTGAGAATCTTTATTGGGCCTTGATTCTCAGTCAGGCCACCGGCCCACTATCTGCAATGAAGGCCTAAAATACATTATTTTTTTGGGTTTGAATATGATCTGTTCATTACATATTAGCAAGAATCTTAAATGATCCATGTGCACTAAAAGTTTGGACTGGATTGATCCGGATTATGATTAGATGGTCTGTATTAATGCCCTTTGTTATTTTTTAGCATGTATTTATGATCAGACGGTCTGAATTTTAGAGAGCTGTGGTAATATTCCATGTTGGAGCTATGCAAAATGATAGCCCTTTGTTATTTATTAGCATATATTTACAGATGGTTATCAAATTTTCTTGTGTCAGATTGATATGTTGTTTGTATTTTTTTTCTAATGCTTGGTATTAATTTGAATATTTCTAAATGATATGTTAAATTTTAAAATTTTAGTGAATTTTTGAATTTTAGTAGATTTTACAAAGCATGCGAATGTTTAGTTTTGGTGTTATAATTTGAACTTGAAACGTGATATAACGAAGATTTTAATGTTTAGTTTTATATAGTATAACGGAGCTCATGAATGTTTAGTTTTTGTGTTATAATTACAAAGCACATGAATGTTTAGTTTTAGATTTTAATGTTTGTTTTTCTAATGTTTGGCATGAGTTGAGCTCGCGAGTTATGAGCCGAGTTTGAGCCGAGCTGAAGGCTCAAACTCATTAAATTGAGCCGGGCTTTTTTCTTCAAGACCAAGCCGAGTCCGAATTGGGCTTGTTTAGTTATATGACGAGCTGAGCTGAGTTTTGACCCGAGCTTGGCTCATTAATTAGCAGCCCTATTGATGGAGGCTCTAGATTCCATTAATATGACATCAGAGATATCAAAAATCACAAAAGAGAAAAGAGAAAATAAATAAAACTAAAATAAAATTGGAAAATTGAAATTCTAGATGAAAATCCATGAGTTTTATCTTAGTGGGGTTTGAGTTCTTTTATATTTTCAATTTAATTTGCAATAGTTGAATTATGATATTTTTAATAAGTTTTTGTTAATGTTTTGAATTATGGAGCCAATATAATGTTTTGTTGCAATTTTTACTCATTTCTTTATTAATGTTACAAGGATTCTGATAGCAAGCATGGGTACTGTTTAACTGGAGATGTCCATATTGATGAGGCAGTGTTGCTGGCAACTGCAATGAAGGCCTTTAGATCAAGTGCCAGATTTGTTTAAATGTAAATTTTGATTCTTTTTTGTTATTCTTATGTTTTTCTTTTTCATCGGTTTATGTTGTTGTCTAGGAATTAGTCCTTGATATGGAGGCTTATTAATTTTCACTACACAGAAGTTTAATAAGAAATATCGATGTTTTCTTTTTTTTGTTAGGCTTGCATTAGCCTGTTTAAATCCTACTTTTTTTTAAATGTGTTGTCTTTATTATGCATATATTTAATTAACATTAACATAATTTGTGTGGAAACTCTAGATGAGATGATTAACATTAGGTGTTACTATACATCAATACATAAATATTCAGCATAAATGCAATTCACAGATTGCAATATTCTTATTTAATTGAGTGTTACTATATCCAGAAACTCTAGATGAGATCATTAAGTTTTGACTTTTAAGTTTTAAATTTTGAGTTATTAATATTTAAAAAAATGGAGGCATTTGAACCCTGCTCTAGTTATATTTTAGATGGAAAAATAACTAATTTTGAAGTTTTGATGAAAAAATTATCTAATTGAAAAACTTATGATGAGTATATATCTAAATTTCTCTTGATTAAATTTTTTGGATGTTGTCCCTTTGAGTCCTAGCATCTGAAGAAATATGAATTTTTAAATTCTATGCATGCAAGATCATGAGATCTTCAAGATGATTCCGTCGTAACATTTGATTGTTAGATGTCACAGTCCGAAGAATATATTTTCGATTTTGACATACATATCCAGTCGCAGAACATAGTTCAATTGAAAGGTGCTAAGCCACTCCTGTAAATTGATTTTTATTTTTTATTTTTGTCCTTTAATTTTTTTTCTTTTTACATAAATTAATATTACTGGTCCTACTCATAAAATAAAATTACGTGACACCTATTTATCTAACTCTCTGTCTCAATTTTCTAGCTCAGCCCTATCCATATTTATAGGATCTATGATCGTATAAAATATATTATATGTGGGTAAGTTCAAAATAAAGCAACAAATATTTTTTTATTAAGGGATTTTGATACATTCTAATATTTTTTAAATGTTAATTCCAAGAATTGAATATGTGTTTTTTCATAAACCTAAATGTTGGTTCCTACTTCCTACATCCTTATATAAAATTTTGAGTAAATATTGTTGGTTCCCAATTATATATTATATTAGAAAATTTGTTGTTTGCAATTTCTCTTTCTCCATTGCTACTTCGAAATCGAAACTTAACCAGCAAATTCATATCGTTGCTCTTGCTGTACCTAATGACTAATTACCCCCATTATTTGTATATAAGCAATGCGCGTCCAACCTTGTAAATTTATTTGATTTTGCATTCCTATTTATAAAAACAGCCAATTGATGATGCCCGTCTAGCTCAGTTGGTAGAGCGCAAGGCTCTTAACCTTGTGGTCGTGGGTTCGAGCCCCACGGTGGGCGCATTTGTTTTGTGTAATTTTACGTACCTTTACAGCACTCGCCACCAGAAAATGCTGATAAATAGATGCAAATGTGATTCACCTGGCCTGTAAAGGCCCAAATTAGGAGGCCTTATATTATCTGATAAAATGGCCCACATATTAGGATTAATAAAAGTGATAGCGACAGCTGCTTATATTTCTTTATCATTAAGTAGTTATTTCTCACCAACAAACCTACATTAATTGTAGCATTGATTTTCTTTCCATTGGGATGTGTAGTGCTCCTTCCACTACTGATTTACAGTTGCACTTCGCATATTCTCATGGATTGATCCCTTTATTTCTACGTTAATGATCTCATCTAGAGTTTCTGGATATAGTAACACCTAATGTTTTACACTTCGCATATTCTCACTACTGATTTACAGTTGCCTAAGAGAATACTCCAATATATAAATATGCAGCATAAAAGCAATTCACACATTACAATATTCTTATTGAAATACTTAGACCCCCCCTAATTTGTTAATAGAAAGAAATAGCATTTGTTATTACAACATATATACTACAACACCATAAATTACCACAACAGCTATCCAAATTTTACTGATAATACAAATTTATTTAGTGGAGCCCTTCTTATCTTTTGATCCTTTTTTTTTCTGTCTCTATGGCCTAAGCGCCTTTGTTCGTGCTGAGTTCAACTCCTTGGTAACATCTTTGATAGAAATGCATTCTTTTGGAGACTCTTTGGAGCACATAAGCCCGCATTGAATCACAGAAACCAAACAACTATAGACATTTTCAGGTGCATACAGATTGTGTTCTCCATCAGTTTCAGAGAATAATTTGGGGTCGACTATATCCATGACTTGGTCGGGGAAAGCCATCTCAACTTGCTTCTGAAGGCTCAAACCATCTCTGATTCTCTCATCGGTTGGACTTACTCCAGTGAACAACTCAAGCAGAAGAACACCGTAACTGTAGACATCTCCTTCTACCGATGGCCGACCACCCATCCCATACTCTAGACAATGAAAAGTTAATAGTTACAGCCCTAAATTTAGTACAGAAACATAGTGACCTACAACTCAACCTATTAACATATGTATAATTAACCTAGTTTTTTAAACTTGGGCTCACATGATCTTGCATATATTTGTGTATTTTTTTCAAATTGTACAGCCCAACACGGTAAATTAAAGAAGTATACATAGATAACAAAATTAAGTCTCAATAATATCAGTATAAATGAGGCAACATATATTTTTTCCTTCAGCCTCGCTAGTGGAACAAACTTGGCCAAACTTTTCCTTGAACCTTAACAAAGTCTATGAATAATTTTCGTTGCAGGGACATACTAGAAAAAGTACTTATTAAATAAGAATCTCCGCTATTTATACCTGGAGGAATGTAGCCAATAGAACCTTTGATTCCACCGGTGCTCGACATTGATTGAGAAGGCATGGTATCAGGTCGAACCAAAAACCTTGCTAATCCAAAATCACTCACATGTGCAGTCATGTCATCATCCAAAAGGACATTACTAGGTTTGAGATCGCAATGTACGATTGGTGCAGGTAAATGGTAATGGAGATAATCTAGCGCTGTCGCCACATCAAATGCAATGTTCAACCTCTGGACGAAGCTGAGGATTTTGAATGGCTGATCCGTGCATGCATTTGGATGCAACCATGTGGCCAAGCAACCATTTGGCATGAACTCAAAAACCAAAGCCTTGAAATCATTACCTTGGTAGTCTATGCTAGTGCACAAACTCAGCACTTTTATAAGGTTCCTGTGTCTCACATTTTTTAATGCCTCACATTCAGAGAAGAAACTTCTAGAAGCACTGTGTTTCTCATGGTTTAGCACCTTCACCGCAACGGTTGTCACATTCTCGAAGCTCATAACGGCTTTGTAAACTTCTCCAAATGAACCTCTGCCAATTAGATTATTCGGGGAGAAATTTTCAGTAGCTCTAAGAAGGCCAGGGTATGAAATAGGCTCTAACCCATATTTCAAAGCTTTATCAGATTGTGGTTTGTTTCGAGGGTTGTTTCTAATATAATAAATCACTAACAAGCAAATGATTGCAATTATGCAAATAAAAGAACCAACAATGGAACTTATGAGCACCATGTTTCGTCGAGAGTGATGTCTCTGTGTGGAAGGCTGTGAGATGCAATGTGACAAATTCATTTGAGGTACTCCACCACAAAGCTTTGGATTTCCTCTTACATCTAGACCACTGGCATTCTTGAAAATGCCTTCTTTTGGTAATTCCCCCTCCAAATTATTGAAAGAAATATTCAAATATTGCAAGTTCATTGTACCCAGGAATTCAGGGACTTGACCAGAGAGCAAGTTGTTAGAAACATCAAGGATTTGCAACCCTTTTAGATTGCTCAATCTAGTTGGAATTGTTCCTTGGAACAGATTGCTATCAAGATAAAGGGCTTGAAGTACCTGGCATCCATCAATTGTGCTAGGAATCTCTCCACTCAACTTGTTATTCGAGATATCAATTGATTGCTGGTTTTTCAAGTTACCAATTTCTGGTGGCAAGATGCCAGTTAGATAATTGTGTGACAAGTTCAAACTGATCGAAAGAGAAGGAAGACCCATGATTTCTTTGGGAATTTTACCTACAAACTTATTATTTGAAAAACTCAGGACTTCTAATAATTTCATGCTCCTTAATTCTGGTGGTATACCCCCTTCTAATGCATTATTTTCTAGATATAGCTGGGTCATTTGGGTAAGGTTGGCAAAAGTTGCTGGGATTTGTCCTGAAATCATGTTACTACTCAGACCTAATATTCCCAATTTCGAAAGATTACAAATTTCTATCGGAATGGTGCCAATCAAAAACATTCCGCTTAGGTCAAGCGCGTCTAAGTTATTGAGTTTTCCTAGCTCTGCTGGTATGCTTCCTGAAATTGGGTTATTAGACAGTGTGAGTTCAAGAAGACTAGTAGAAAGATTTGTTATAGAACTAGGTAAAACTCCTTGTAGTTTGTTGTTGTAAAGATATAGCCATTTTAACAAAGTACAATTGGTCAAAGAATCCATGAAACTCCAGTCATGTGGTCTCTTGACTTCTAGTTGATTATCCGCCAAAAAGACTTTCTGAAGATTTTGTAAGGCTCCAAAGCCAGATGGTATCACGCCAGTGAAGTAATTATAATCTAATTCAACAAATATAAGAGCGGAACAATTGGATATGGATGGTGGGATCTGTCCTTTGAGTTGATTGTAAAACAGGCTTAGATATTTCAAGTTTGGTAAAGCATTGCACATATCGAAAGGGAGAGTTCCATTTAGCTGGTTATTACCAAGTGCCATAGTAGACAATGCTGAGAGGTTGTAAAGGGAGTGTGGTATTTCACCCGAAATGTTTTTATGATAAATGTTAAAAAACTGGAGGTTTTGAAGCTTCCCGAGTTCATCAGGAATGAATCCACTTAAACATATTTTCGGAAAGATCAATTTCTGTTAAACTTTGAAGATTACCCAAGGTAGGTGGGATGGAACCATAGAATATATTTTCGTAAAGAACAAGTTCTAGTAAGTTAGTAAGGTTGCCCAAGCCAGACGGGATGTTACCACTAAAGCTATTTCGGTGAAGATAGAGAAATGATAGTTTGGTAAGAGGTGCACGGAAATATGTCGTCCGCTTGTCGATATGAAACATAAAGCAAGAGTATATGTCTTATGAAACATAAACTCTAGTTTGTGAGTTAATGAAGGTGCACGGAAATATGTCGTCCGCTTGTCGATCGGAACCGTTGAAATTAAAGAGCACTGCATTTATGTTCATGTATCAAAGTTTAACAAAAAAATATTTTTATTTACCTATCCATCGAGTCGACAGAATATTGAAACATCGAAGGGCTATAAATACTTCATATTGGATCGAAACTCGGACGTAACAAACTTGCAAAAATTTTATGCTGGTTACGTTCAATGTTTTCCCTTGATCATTTCAAAAAAAAATTTGAATCATTTCATTTCACATCGATCGACGATCGCTCACTTGAAAATGAACGGTCTGCAAATATTTGCTAAATTCGAAGGGGCAAATAATGATGAAAGTCTATAAAATTGACAATTATAAGTATGGTTTTGGCCATAGAAGATGTAAAAAAAAATTAAAACTTTTTTTTGAATTTTTTTCATAATATTTGTTGTACATGCATCACATAAATAGTAAATATCAAGTTCCGAGTCGTCCGATAAGCAATGAAGGGTCCTGATGTCTTCACTTGGACGATTTTGTTAGCAGAGCATTTTTTATTTTGTGCAGCACACTGATATATAATTGAAAGAGCGTCCAATATATTTAACAAACTTCTTGAAGCTAAAACTGCTCTGTTAAAATCAATATTTCCCAATTTTTTTTTGTTCCAGAGAGGATGCCTCTCTGAAAAATTCATCTTTTCTCCTTAGCTGAATTTTTCTCTTCTTACAGCCTTTCGTTTCCCTCTAAAACCAATTCTTACCACCTTCCTCTTAGCTGGATTTTTGATTCACTATCTCACTCTCATTGTCTCTCTCTCTCCTCGACTCCTCCCCCCTTTTCCTCCGCCACTTCAGATTCTGTCGGCCGTTGCGATTGAAGAAACCACTGCTCCCAAGGTTGATTTTTGGGCGGATCAAACTAACAATCAAGTCTGACTATGCCAAGGTTTATTTTTGTAGTTTTTTTAGTTGTATACCGGTGTTTGATTATGTGCACACAAGGTGCTTGATGAAATGACTAAATTGGAACAAATTGAGATCGCACCATGCTGGTGGGTAACAAATCAAAGTTTGTGTGACCTGTGAAGAAATTTGTGCAATTGTTGTTGATTTCTTATTTTTCTTTACTTAATGGGGACTATGGTTATATACAGGATGGGATTGATCTTGAGAAGGCATCAGAAAAGAGACCTAGAGCAAATCTGACATAGGAATGCTTTTTTTTTTTTAAATTCAAGTGAGAAGAGCACCTCAAACTGGGGTATCTCTTCAAGTTTGAGAATTCTTCTGACTCCTCACGGAGGCACGGTGTTGTGGCACGCGCATAGTGATTTTGACCGTACCACGGTTCATGGTGCGATTGTTATCTACCCGAAGCTCAAAACCACCTACCCCTTTGCTAAGCCAGATGGAGAATTCATCCTAATTCTAGGAGAGTGGTGGAATCAGGATGTAACACAAGTGTATGAAACTGCGGTTTTGACCGGAGGTGATCCTGCACCAAATATTGTTTCTTTCTTATTTCATGCTTTTGAGTTGTACAAATTCATGCACTTAAGCACCATATAATTAACTAACTTTTGATCTCCACAAGTTAATTTGATTAGTTCAGATGAAAAGTAAGTAATTACTTGGAAGCATGCATTTGTAGTTCGCATTAAATGTTCAAGATGTTCAACTGGGTTGATATAGACATGCAATGCATGGTCAGTTCATATAAAATTAGAAATCTCTAACAAACAAAAAGTGTAACTAAGAAGTTGATATCTCCATTTCAATTTTCACCTAATTCTGACACTGACAGTTTGTAAATTACAATTTGTTTGCTTAACCTTCGAATCAGAATCTAACTATTTGTTTGCTATTATACATGATTAATTAATTACATTATGTTACATGCATGAAATTAACAGATTCAAGAAGCATGGGACACCAGACTTTGCAACAACACGAAGAACATCCTGACTGTTAATGGGTCGTACCCGGGCCCCACCCTTTATGCTCACGGAGGTGACAACATCTTTGTCACAGTCATCAACAATGGAAATAAGAACATCACCCTTCACTGGTAAAAATAACGCACTCTTCATTTTCATGCATATATTTCTGAATATTTTTGTTAGATTAAACAAAGGTTATATTATAACACATGAACATATGACATATTAGGCATGGGATCGACCAGCCGAGGGACCCATGGTCGAACGGACCAGAGTACATTACTCAGCGCCCGATCCAAGTTGGAGCCAACTACACACAGTGGGTGCAAATCACAGAGGAAGGTATGAATCAGGATGGTGCTAATTCTAGGAGAGTGGTGGAATCAGGATGTAACACAAGTGTATGAAACTGCGGTTTTGACGAGAGGTGATTCTGCACCATCTGATGCTAACACCATCAACAGCCAATCTGGTGACTTCGCACCATGCTCAGCGAATGGTAACTGTTTGAAACACCCCCCCCCCCCCACCCCCACCTTATGTATACAGTTGAACACAAATATTTTTTACTTATTTTTGTTGGTAATAATTTTAAACTTAATACATAGATCTATATACTTCTATCTATACACAGTAGTACTTGTCTTGAAGTTGTTGTATAATTCTACAAATTCTACAAATTTTTGAAGTTGTTTATTTTAATTATTTTTACAGTAATTGTTGTACTTATTTTGACCAGTGAAAAAATAAATGAGAAAAATGGAACCCAATCATCACTTATGAATTATGATTTAATTTTCAACAATTTTGACTTCTTAATGTGAATACAAGTGAGGAAGCTTCAGATCGAGTCCTCATCTGTCATCACCAATATTTCAAAGTCAAAAGTGTTTAACTTCTTTTTCATTTTATTTATTTTCTATAGATACTTTCAAGGTTATGATCAATTGACTAATTAAGACAATAGAAGATTGTTATACCATGGTGGGTTACAGGCCGTCAAATGTCCCCAAATGTCCGTATAGAGTATAATTAAGCATAATTAAGCATATTTAATCTGTTCATCACCAATATTTTGACTTCTTAATGTGAATACAATAGAGTATAATTAAGCATATCTGTTTCTTATAGCTACAGGCCGTCAAATGTCCCCAAAATGTACACTCAGCTAGAGTATACCTGATAAACATCACTGCACCTAATTTTCCATTTATAGGAAATTTTAAAGGGTTTTAAACAATTTTTGAAATCTCTGTCAGCAGAAAAAAAAACATTGCGCTGCTGTTATGCTGGCATATGAATTGCCCTTAACAAATTGGTGAACCAAAAATAGCTCTTGACTTCTACAATTTTTGAAACTTTTTGAGAATGTTGTATGTGAGATTACCATAATTTCCATATAAAGAAGTAAAATTTCCATGTAGCCAATCGGTCAGAATAATTCTCCAAAGTCTGACTGACCAAAAGGGCAAAACTGCACTGTGCAATATGCTGGTACTAGAATCGAGTCTCACAAAAATACAAACTCAATCAGATTGATGTATATCAATTTTTACTGATTTTTGTGCATATAAGTCAGGATATAACATACATTCTAAGATAAAGAAACCAAAAATCCATGTAGCCAATTGATTAGAACAATTCTCCAAAGTTTGGTAGTTGGAAGAGGGTAAAGCTGTCACATGCGTACAAAGTCATATAAATACATACATACTTGTGCACTCAAATGTGTCTTAAAATATATAATAAATGCACTGACACAAATTAGAACATCATAACATAAATAAAACTTAAAGATTTGAATTAAGACAACAAAGAAGAAACCCATCGCATGAATGCCACTGTGCTATGACACAAAAACTTGTCTTCAACCGAATCCACACCAGTCCAGGCACACATGCACTTCAATTGCAACATACAGACAATGTTTACCAACTCAATTGAACAAGGAACATAGTGAAGCAGCCAAAATCAGCACCTTGGCCACTATCAGCAATGAAATTGACAAATCAAGATGCCCAATCATGCAGATTGGTTCAGTTGCAGCGGAGCTGCAACAAGGTTACTAGTAATAATATAAATGTTGAATTGGTTTTAGGTCAAAATATTACTTGCGTGGTTATGAATTACCTTTTTTTTTTTGAGAAATTTATATATATGCCCATCATAACTTGATTAATTAGATATTTTCTCATCAAAACTTCAAAATTAGTTGTTTCCCCATCTAAATATAAATATATTATAAATTTACCCATTTTTCAATTAAATCAATTCAAAGGAATTTATTTATTTAGACAATTCAAAAGGAGATTTAAAATATACACAAATGTTACTGTCTCCAGGAACTAAAACATTTCCAACGGCCAGCGCATGGAAATAGTATGTCCACCATAAAATAATATAAACTGGATTAGTAAAACATTTTCATGCGCATTTGTCCCAGTATTTCCATGAACCTTCACTAAAAAAATTATGATCAGAATGAACAAAACATTTCTAACGGCAGCCCATGGAAATAATATGTCCAGCCATAAAATAATATAAACTGGATCAGTAAAACATTTCCATGCGCATTTGTCCCAGTATTTCCATGAGCATTCACTATAAAATATTATTATCATAATGAACAAAACATTTCCAACGGCCAACCCATGGAAAAAGTATGTCCAGGCATAAAATAGTATAAACTGGAGCTGTAAAACATTTTCATGCACATTTGTCCCAGTATTTCCATGAGTCTTCACTATAAAATATTATAATCAGAACGAACAAAACATTTCCAATGGTTAGCCCATGGAAAAACTCTGTCCAGTTTGTTCAGACTTATTTCCATGCGCAAGTGGTTGATTATTTCCATGGGCCTTCAATAAAATATTATTTTTGGTCTGTTTGGCGGGTCGCGGGTTATGCAAAACTTTTTCCAAGGGCGAAAATGGTACATTTCCATGGGCAAGCAGGGAATATTTCCATGCGTAACTTTTTCCATGGGCTGCCCCTTGGAAATAGTTTATGGTGTCAGAAAAGTCGATTTATTTCCATGAGCCCTTCACACACTTGGAAATGCGTTTTACTACCGTTGGTAAAAACGGAGATTCTAGTAGTGTTTTAGTGGTCCCCTAATGCCATAATGCGGGGACGACGCAAGGAATATAGATAAATGGTGCGGATACGATTCTTGAGAGACAATTTATTTATCATAACATAGTTCAGTTCATAGATATAAATACTTGTGTTCTTTAGTCTACATAATACAGAATGAGACTATTAATATTTTATAAAAACAAAATTACAATGTGGAACGGTTGTGGTCCCTACAAGCAGTTATGACAGTTTAGATGCGGATACGATGCAGATACTCAAGTGCGGATACTTAATTCAGCTTCCAATTTTATTGTTTTCCTTTTTATTGGACAAGGCTTTGACATTTCATATGCTATGTTATTTATTATGAATATAAAAATAATTTATTTTAAATAAATATGAGGTTGAGTCATTTAATTTTAAATATCAATAGGAGATATTCGATCAAGATTTCAGACTTGTGATTTCGATATGAAAAATATTATCTTAATCACTAGATTAAAGACGGATTATCAAATATAAAACAATATATATATACAAATTTATCAATAATTTAGTAATTTACACATTATATGTTGAGAGTGGTTAATATACAAACGTTTGTTCCTGGATTCAGGAACAAACGGTTCGGTTCTCCAATTTTCAAAGTCCAAACAGTCGATCCAAACCGTTAGATATTCAATCTATATTAAAATGTGCTTGGAGACCAAATTTTACATTTTTTGAAATTTGTTTACTATTTATTAAGCTGGTTTGAAAACCGCTGTTTTTCAATGCTGTAGAAATTTAGTAAAGACAGCTGTTTTCAAACCATCTTAATAAATAGTAAAAAAGTTCCAAAAAATGTAAAATGTGGTCTCCAAGTATATTTTAATATAGATTGAATATCTAACGGTTTGGATCGACTGTTGGACTTTGAAAATTGGAGAACCGAATCGTTTGTTCCTGAGTCCAGGAACAAACGTTTGTACATTAGCCACTCAAGTAGAACTAGGGTGTTCTTAAGTTCACCAAGTCCCTTTGTTAACTCAACTCTAAAATCTATCGGATTGGTTTCAAAGAAAAATCCGAACCGTTGAAATCCTTCTACCTTACGAATGATGTGTCTACATGTGAAAATTTTAAACTTTCAAATTAATTTAGTATAAAGTCAAGCGGTCAAAACTAAAAGGTTTATATATTAATTTTAATGCATTCATTTTTTGAACGTTTTTTGACACTTGACTTCATACAATATTAATTTCAAAATTTAAAATTTTTGAATGTAGATGTATCACTCGTAAGGTAGAAGGGTTTCAACGGTTTGGATTCTTCGTTTGAAGCCAATCCGATAGATTTTAGAGTTGAGTTCACAGTGGGGTTTGGTGAACTTAAGAACACTCTAGTTCTACTCTTAGCCACTCTCTTATATGTTATCTAAAAGTGCTTAATTTTATTCTATTTGCTTTTATTTTTTATTTTAGCGTGATATCGTAAATTGTCGAAATTCTTATTCATCACACTAGTACAAAAAACCCTTTCACTGACTGTTCAAATACCCCTACACCGACTGTTATAGCGGCGTCAGTAAATCCGGCGCCAGTGTTAGGTTACCTATTACTGACGCTTTAAAAAAAGTCAGTGTTGAACACCAACACTGACGCTCTAAAAATTAAAGTAGGTGGTGGCAATGACAAAGGTAGAGGAGGCAATGGGGTGCAATTTAGACGCACTGGAATTGGTGATGTGTGGCGGTGCGCCGCTGAGCACGGTGGTGGCTAAGCAATTTCGCGAGAGGTATCCACACGTTCTGCTTGCAAAGGTAATTAATAACAACTTTATTATCATTATTTTTATTGTTTTTGATAAAAGTGGGAGTATTGAAAGTTTGAAACCATGGAAGTAATCAAGTAATACAACTTTATTAATTAATTAATCAAGTAATTAGTTAAAAAATACTAATAAAAAATTATATTAATGTTCGGTTCTGTATGTAATTTAAAGGAGACGTTCTACTGTCAGCTTATGTGTTTTATTTTTATACCGTTCTTTATTCTATTTCCTTTTCGTCAATTCGTCTGATCTGTTTCTTTGAAGATGTCGTGCTCATTTCTTTAAAGAGGGGGCGGTGAAAGCTCACGTGACTAACCATAGGGGTTGATATTTAACTTTGTTATCGATTATTATACCTGGGAGACTGGAATTTTGGGGGAAGTGGTTAACTCAGTAAGGAATAGAAGGAAAAAAGAATGATACAAATGATCTCTTAAGCAACCCATTTTTCATTTTTGCTCGTTAAAATTTGAAAAATATCATTTTTGTTCCACATTAGTCCCTTGATTACAACTGGTCAAAGAAATTAATAAAAAATTAAGTTAACAATTATGCCATGATAAGATGCATGTCGATGCAATTTTTAATTGAGGAATAGTGGATATTTCCACCGATTTCATTAGAAATCATATGAACCTGATTGGGACCTAAAATAGGTACCAGAATCAAGGCATAAGAGTTATTTACATCAAAATTACAAAAGGTCAAGAGAACTATCTAGAACAACTGAAAGAACAAATACTAGACTAAGCAATCACAATAAGAACAGTCCAGAGCCTATATCAGCTAAAAACATAATTATATCAAAAGAACCTAATAAACTATAACAACATCTGGAGATTACTCCAATTCCTCCCAATCAATATCATCCCCATCATTCAATTCTATGCCAGACATTTGATTTTGGGGGCTGCCGGCACCAGAAACCCGAATAGAGATTTCCTCTGAACTCCCCCTGTTTAATGACAGTAGAAGATCCACTGCCTGGGATGTGTCCGGGCTGCTGGACTCTACTGCTAGAATTAAATCTGGGAGATCCTTAACATCAAAAGGAATCATTAGGCTTAACTTAAGTAAAGAAGATTCTGATTTAGATTTACACCAAAAAGTGGCTAAAGAAATAATCTTAGCCCCAATTGCCTTAATAGAGAGAGAAGTAGAATCCTTAAAGCAAACTCTATTTCTCTCTAACCATATAGTCCAAAGAACAGCAGCACGTAACAATTCTACTAACAATCTATCTTTTAAAGGAATAGATGCATCAAGCAACCATAAGTCTTCTAAAGAATTACAATCAAAAGAGAAGTTATTATAAGAGGCTATCCAGTTCCCATATTAATCTAATATAAGAGCAATGAATAAATAAATAGTTTGTACTTTCAGATTGGGTACAGAATAAACAGGAGGTGTCACCAGGCCATCCTTTTGTAGCTAGATTTGATTTGGTAAGAATTTTATCCTTTCTAACTAACCACAAAAAGATTTTGATTTTCAAAGGGATGTGTGCTTGCCAGATAGTAGTATATTCCTTATTAGGCATACCACCATACTCTAACCATTTATAAAAAGAGTGAACATTAAAATGGTCATCATTAGACCATCTCCAAATCAATTTATCTTCAATCTGATCTGAAAGAGTAAAGTGTTGAAATCTATGTTGTAAAGCTAACCATTCTACTAAATATATACCAGTTAATTGCCTTGTAAAAGATAATTGCAAAGAGGAAGCTGCAAAGACCTCAGCTACTGAAATAAATCTATGATTAACTATTGAAAATAGGTTGGGGTACTGATATTGTAAAGCATGTTCTGTACACCATCTGTCTAACAAAAAAGAAGTAGATATGCCATTACCAATTTCTTTATTGAGGCCTAAGTTAATAACAACATGGTCTTTAAGAATTGATTTCCAAAAAGGAGAACAAACAGTGATAGAAGTCTTATTACCATACTTAGAATAATATCTTTCCATCTACCCTTGACTGAATTATCCAAAAATCTGATCCACCATTTAGCTAACAATGCTTTGTTCATTAATTTGAGATCTAGAATGCCTAATCCACCTTGATCTTTACTCTTACAGACCATATCCCAAGCAGCCAAGGAATATTTCTTCCTAGTTGAATTGCCTCCATGCCATAGAAATTTTCTTCTAATTTTATCTATTTTATGTCTAATTTTAGCTGGCATTCTATAAATTGACAGCCAATACAAAGGTATGGCTGAGAGGACAGAATTTAGGAGTGTTACTCTGCCCCCCAATGATAATAAAGAACTTTTCCAGCTTTGCAATCTTTTTTCTATCTTATCTATTAATAATTGCCAATCTACATCTGTTAAGGATTTATTATTAATAGGGACTCCTAAGTAAGTAAGAGGAAGAGCAACTACTTTACAATCTAAAATAGAGGCTAAAGTATTACTATCATTATCAGTCAAGTTAAGGGGGTACATTTCACTTTTCTCATAGTTGATTTTGAGGCCTGAGGCATTCTCAAATGCTAAAAGAATCCATTTGATATTAGTCAACAATTTTTAATTAATATATTATGGCATAAATGTCAATTATAGTATCTATTAAATATATTATGGCATTAATCTCTGGATATACTGTCAATCTTCATGTCATATGTACTACGTGTGCAACTACATCTATACTATTTTCATTGCTAGCACGGCAACCTATAGCTAAAGTAATGTTATGAATATATATAAAAATTAACTTCTTTAGTGAATGTTAAAGATAAAAAGCAATTTGATAAGATTAGAAATTGTAAAGATTAAAATTATACTTTTGAAACTTAAATGAGAAATGATTAACACTTCAAGCATCATATGTAATTTATAATATTTTTGATTTAGATTAAAGCTAATAGATATCAATAATTAATACGCATATTGGTCTGTACTACAGATCAATATTTTTGTTTCTAAAGTCCAAATAGTCAATCGTTCAATGTGATCTTTATGTGAAAATATACTTGCAAACTAATTTTTACATTTTTTTTAGAATTTTTAACTATTTTTTAGATAGATAGAAAACCACTACTTTTAAATGCTCTAGAATTTTTAAATCAAGTGATATTCTACCTATCTCAAAAAATAGTAAAAAGATTCCTAAAAAATTAAATTTGATCTCCAAGTATACTTTTATATGAGATTATGTTGTATGATCCAGATCAATTGTTTGAACTTTGAAAATAATAATATTGATTCTTAGTACGGATCATTATGCGCTATGAATGATACCATGCATAGCCTCAATCATTGATCTTTCTAATTGCCAAATGTAGTTTTGTTATTTCTTGGTGGGAGGAGCTATTTTGAGTGCACAAATTTAATTTTAGGTGTTAACACAATTTGTTGCTTTAATACTAAACTTACTCTCGATCAGAGGTGGAGTCACGTTAGGGCAGGAGTTGGTGGTTTTGAAAATCAAGTTCCTAGGTATTGAAAATAAAGGCTATACATTTTGACAGAGCAGATTTTAATTTATTCAGGGCAAAAATCATGTACATAGTTATTTTGACTATACTGCTCATGCCCTGTATGAATTAAAAACAACTTTGTCAAAATATGTACAAAAAATAAAGCATAGACCCATATGTATATATGTGGGCTTTTGCCTAAATTTAATCTTCCTGACCCTGCAACCAAAATTTATTTACACAGTTCAATTATAGATTTTTTTTTGACAGCCCACAAAATCATGCACGAAAAAGAAATATCCCTCACCTATGTGAAATAGCCCAACTTTAATTATCTTTCTCCCTCTTCTTTCTTCTCCGTGTGCGCCTTCGTCTATCATAAACATAGGATCCATATTCTCTCCGGTACCGTAAAAGATTCCATTCACTTTACAGTTTGAGATTAACTCCCAGCCGGTTTGGGATTCGGGCTGACAGAGGAGACAGTATTATTGGGCTTTGAGATTTGTGCCAAGTTAAAAAGAACGGTCCAGATCAAGTAATTGTAAAAGATTCCCTATTACGGTACCGGGGTGATGTGAATTCCATAAACATAACATGATTCTCTCCCGACTCTGTGCGGACCGCACCTCTGCTTGCGTCCCTGTGGCTTTCCACTCCTGCAGCTCTCCATTATTTTGTAAAGATCACAACTAAGATTTGAGAATTTTTTTTCTTGTTATCTATATATACAAAATTAAACAAGCAAATCGACAATCTTTACTAACATTCTATTATTTTTCTCTATTACAATATAATAATATAGAACCATAATAAAATAGAACCTGAGATGAGATTGTTAATTTTCATTAGTACAAGAATAAATTGAATTTATATAATCATACTATATGGATTTCCCAAATATGTTAAAGAGTATGTAGCAACACAATCATTAATTCTAAGTGTGCTGAAATATTTTTTTTCTTGAGAGTGAAATGTAGAACATGTTGAGAGAAAATTTCTTGGTTATTAAAATTTTGTACTAATGTATTTATTTTCTTAATGTATTTCATTAAGATTAGTCAATAAATCACGATCGAAACATTACTTATCCATTTGATCGAAAAAATGTTAACAAAAACAATAAAAATAGTCAAAATTTTGCAAGTTCCAGTACGTACAATTTCATGTTTGTATTGTTCTTTTTTCGCTAATAAAAAAATATACTTTTAATATGAATAAAACAGTTTCCAAATTTATGATACCTCCTTTAAAAAAATGATCTCTACTTCTTTAGATAATGCTACATTGATTTCGCACAATCACCTGACGTAAAAAAGAAGAGTATTGAATAGGAATCTTTTTTGTATGATTAAATGATTAAAAAATATTCTTCTGCAAAATAACACTTTCCTTTCTTGGTTGGTTGGGTGAAGGAAAAAATAAAAGATATTTACTGCCTACCAAATTAGAGGAGCAACGTATCTTCCATTTAATTCTCTTACCTATCCTTATTTCTCGAACCCATTCAAATGAGGATACAAAATTAAAATTAAATTGATAATATATTGTCGTGTATATAAAAAGCTTACACAATTTCATCTATTAGACAATTATTTTATGACACATATATTAGCTTCAGACTATTTGAAAATTCAAATCATGTGATAAGCAATAAAAATATACATCAAGTTAATCTATCAGCCTCTATAGTCATTTATACAACACTGTATAGATTATGCATATTATGTTGTTTGTTGTCTTGATGGACTTCAAATTTAGAATTTTGTAAAGAACTAATTGTGGAATGACCATTTTATTCAAATCCATTCTCATTAAGATAATGTTCGGTTTGTTTGATGAGTTTAATTTGTGTGAGAATTTGTGAGAATTCAAATTCAGTGGGATTGTTCGGAGGCTCAATTTTTTCCCCATGTATTTTCATTCTTTGTCACAAACTCAACTACTAATAAGCTAAAATCATAGAAGATAAAAAAAACACACAATCTGAATAAATATTTATTTTTTCAACATTCTCTCTCCAGGTGAGTTGGTTTCTTCTCTCTCCCTCCACCAACCGTTTTGTCTCTCTTTCTCTTTATCCTCATACACACAAGTTACCTTTTATATATAAGAATCCTGACTCTATATAAATTTCTATTGTGAGACTAACCACATATGGTCCGGATTCAAACCATTTTTTTCATAGAAATTACATAAAAATTAAAGTAGGTGAGATCACATATATATTTTTTTATTTGTGGGTCCAGTTTTTACTAATCACATATGGTCCGGATTCAAACAATTTTTTTAAGAGAAATTACATAGAAATTAAAGTAGGTGAGATCACATATATATTTTTTATTTATGGGTCCGGATCTTATTGAAGAAAATTCAAATGATGTGATAATAAGCAATAAAAATATACATCAAGTTAATCTATCAGCCTCTATAGTCATTTATACAACACGGTATTGATTATGCATATTATGTTGTTTGTTGCCTTGTTGGACTTCAAATTTAGAATTTTGTAAAGAACTAATTGTGGAATGACCATTTTATTCAAATCCATTCTCATTAAGATCATGTTCGGTTTGTTTGATGAGTTTGTGTGAGAATTTGTGAGAATTCGAATTCAGTGGAATTGTTCGGAGGCTCAATTTCACCCATGTATTTCCATTCTTTGTCACAAACCCACCTACTAATAAGATAAAAAAACACACAATCTGAATAAATATTTATTTTTCCAACATTCGCTCTCCACGTGAGTTGGTTTCTTCTCTCTCCCTCCACCAACCGTTTTGTCTCTCTTTATCTTTATCCTCATACACACAAGTTACCTTTTATATATAAGAATCCTGACTCTATATAAATTTCTATTGTGAGACTAATCAAATATGGTCCGGATTCAAACAATCTTTTTTAAGATAAATTACATAGAAATTAAAGTAGGTGAGAACACACACACACACACACACATATATATATATATATATATATATATATATATATATATATATATATATTTTGTGGGTCCGGATCTCATTGATGGGATTTTAAGTTGGCTTAAAAGAAGAATTTCAATTTTTTTTTAAAGCAACCAAGGACCGAATCTTATTTAGATGTATCTAAACCTACTCTAAAGCATTAACTAGACATTTCATACCTCCTATGATATCGTAATCAAAGTGGATTAGTCGGCCTTCTTGTTTCTTGATCTACCTCCAAACAACAAATAGATGATGCCTCTCTTAGTATCCACCTAGGATTAATTAGAAAAATAATTTTCTTCTTGCTAGAGAATACTATTTGTTATTGCTCCTTAATCAAGGTTTCTACCCTTCAATAAAACACTTTTATTATAGTAGAAATTGTACTCAATACATGCGAAATAAGTGGATTAAGAGAAGAGAAATTTCAGCGGCTTGGAGAGGAAGACAAAAAATTTTTGTGCACAATTGGAGAGAAAATAATTAGTATTTAAGGAACATCTTTAGGGTTTCCCACTAATTAAAAAAGGCTAGAATGTTCTTAAACTAATTGTATTTATCTCCATTTTCTCCATTTCTCTTTAATTTTGAATTTAAAAAATTAATTGACAATTATGGCTGCCAACTTTCTTTCTCTCTTATTCAAAATTAATCCAACTTTTAGTATCATATGATGAATAGAATAAATTAAACTATAACAATTATAATTAATTATTCGACCACCATATTCATATCACATATGACATACTAAAATAATTTATCTAATTAAGAACCTATTTTGGGGTGACCCAAGAGAATCTATGTCATGTTGGTAATAGAATTAAAACATTTTAATTATATAAATCACAAGCGGCATCTAGAATACATTGTGATTACCCAATTGACACAAATGATATGCACAATACAATACCACGATCCAATATAAAATAAATGTATATTCGTGTTAATTCTTATGTCTCATGATATCATGAATAAATTAAAGGTAGGAATGTGTCATCCAAACAAAATGTTAAAGTGCTAAGGAGCTCTAAGGAGGCTTAATATGCCCCTGCCGAACGCCCACTAAGTTTTAAGGAAACTAAATCCTTACAGCTGAACATGTTAAGAATATGAAGAAAGTTATATCTGTCTTAACTTCAGTGGGGCTTGTGGGACTAACTATCATCCAGATCCGGCTATTCTATTTTTTATTTTGACTTTTAAGTTTTAAATTTTGAGTTATTAAAGTTTTTAAAATGGAGGCATGGTGGAGGCACAAAAAATGGAGGCATTTGAACCCTCCTCTATATTCATATACATATATTATATATACATATATTATATTATATACGAGTCCGGCTAATATGACATTGGTGTCATTTCAGCCTATATAACACCAACTCCAAAATCTATCGGATCGACTTCAAACGGTGAATCCAACCGTTCAAACTGGTTTACTTTATGAGTGATGCGTTTACATGCAAAAAAAAAAAATTTCTAGTTATTTTAGTACCAAATCAAGCGGTCAAAAATGTTCAAAAATGAATGGATTAAAATTAACTTAAAAACTCACATATTTGACCGCTTGACTTGATACTAAATAAATTCGAAAAATTATAAATTTTGCATGTAAACACACAACTAATGAAATAGAACGGTTTGAACGGTTGGATTCACCATTTGAAGTCGATCCGATAAATTTTGGAGTTGGTGTTATATAGGCTGAAATGACACCAATGTCAAACTAGCCGGACTCATTATATACATGTATTATATTATATATTACATATATATACATGTATTATATTATATATACATATACATATATTATATTATATACATGTATTATGTTATATTATATTATATATACATATATTATAAAAATAAAAGAGTTTATAAAAAAAAACCCAAACGACGTTTATAAACAAAATACCGATCGTTGTATGCCTACCGTTGAACGAAAACTTAAACTGAATTTTTTAGGCACTAAACGACGTTTTTTTGAAATTCTGATGCTTTGGATGCAACGATGCCCGGAGTTCCACCGGGCAAAATCGGATCCGTCTAGTCCCCCCCTTTCCGAAAAGTGGTCATATGCCCAAATCCGACTTTCCTAGCCAAAGTTATGGCTGTTTAAAGTTTTTTCGAAAGCTGAACTTTGAAAATTCATAACTAACCGTAGAAAAATCCAATTAAAATGAAATTGTGTCAATTCTGTGTATTTCCAAATAAAATGAAATTTTTGTACTAGTAATTTAAACGGTTCCGATCGACCCACGGACGACATATTCCCGTGCGTCTTCATTAACTCACGAAACAAGAGTTTATGTTTCATGTTCATGCATAGAAGATGTGAGTCATATATGCAACATGCATGTAATGCTATATAATTTAATGTGTCAAAATTATTTAACAATTTATTTTTAAATATACAATTTAAATTTACAAAATTCTAAGTTTCTAATTAACATATTTTTATTTTGTTTAACATAAATTTAATTATCATATTATTTATTTATGTACGTACTTCCTTAACAACTAATCAAAGTTTAAAAATATATTATAAATTTTGGAAGACTTAATCGTATTGTAAAATATCCACAAATTACTTGATTGGATTCCCTTATAAAATTTGTCAACTGACGCAAAATCCCGGTTGAAATCACATTTCATATAACTTGTGATTTTCTTTAGGATTCTATGTCTTCTTGCATTATCTTGTAATTATTAAATTCGTATTTGTAACAACTTGAAAGATTTTAAGTTTTAACTTGATTTTATTAAATAAATAAATTAATGTATTACATGTGTTCAATGAAATGTTCAAACCAAAATAATATATTTTTAATTATGATATTTGAAAAAAAAAACAATTAAGGAAAAAATGTAAAATAGAATGAAAAATGAAACAAACAAAATATGAAAAATAAATATAATTGTTAAATAAAATTCACATAATAAACATAAATTATTATTTTTAAATAAAATTCAACCCTAATAAATTATTTATAAATGTACAAATAAAATTATCTAAAATTTCACATTGTTTATTTCTCTGTGCGCGTGGTTTCCTCAACGTGGTGTTTAATTTGTCACATCCTCGCAGGATAGATACGATATACTTTGATTATATTAACAACACTGCCCGTAAGACAATATTATATAGTATATAAAATAAATGGAGATTGTACTGCTAAATTTTTATATAAACAGTTAGTGTTAGTTATCAACACTGACGGTTTTTAAAAAACAATCAGTGTTGAACACCAACACTGACTGTTTTTACAGCGTCAGTCTTGGTGGTCAACACTGACGCTTTAAAAACAGTCAGTGTTGGTGTTCAACACTGACGGTTTATAAAAACAGTCAGTGTTGGTGTTCAACACTGACGCTTTAAAAACAGTCAGTGTTGGTGCTCAATACTGACGATTTTTAATAAATAGTCAGTGTTGGTTATTAACACTGACTGTTTTTAAAGCGTCAGTGTTGAGTACGAACACTGATGCTTTGAAAACCGTCAGTGTTAGTTATCTAAAATAAATGGAGATTGTACTGCTAATTTTTTATATAAACAGTCAGTGTTAGTTATCAACACTGACGGTTTTTAAAAGCAGTCAGTGTTGAACACCAACACTAACTGTTTTTAAAGGGTCAGTCTTGGTGGTCAACACTGACGCTTTAAAAACATTCAGTGTTGGTGTTCAACACTGACGGTTTATAAAAACAGTCAGTGTTGGTGTTCAACACTGACGCTTTAAAAACAGTCAGTGTTGGTGCTCAACACTGACGATTTTTAATAAATAGTCAGTGTTGGTTATCAACACTGACTGTTTTTAAAGCGTCAGTGTTTGAAAACCGTCAGTGTTGACAACCAACACTGACTGTTTTGTTTTAAAACCGTCGGTGTTGATAACCAACACTGACTGTTTTTAAAGCGTCAGTGTTTAGCAACAACGCTGACTATTATTGAATAAAAGGGTCAGTGTAGTATGAGGAACACTGACGCTTCCCTTAAAACAGTCGGTGGTTAAGGGTCGGTGAAGGGGTTTTTTGTACTAGTGTCATATTCGGCTTGTATATTGATGCGGATATAATTATGAACTTTGCCATCTTTTAATATCCGTATTAATTAAAAAAAAAAAGAACGAATATTATTTTAGAATCATCTACTTTATCTTCCGTTTTCATCATATATGTATTTATTCGCTGGGGACAAATCTTTGAGCTCAGGTTCAGTAATCAGTACACACTTATTAAAGTACGTAAGGGCACACTGCAATTAATAATAATATTATTTTGATCTCTACAACAACACCGGATCTTATTAACAACTCCAGATCTTATTAATAAATAGGATTATAACTCATCTTATATTTCTTCATCATGACCCTACCAAGAATGCAATAATTAATTAATAATTACTTGATTGCTTAGAAAATTAACTAAACAAATTGATAAATTATTATGTACAAAATGGATGCACATCTAGAAAAGTTAAATAACCAAGTCCCAATTTATTTTATTAGAATAGTCAAATTTCACTTTATTTTAAAAATAGTCAATTCGAATAATACAAAAAATGAGATTCAATTCTCTATTCTAACTATTCAAATCCAACAAACATAAAACAAGTTATTCCAAATAACCTAATCTAAAAATAACATATTCTCACTCCATCCAAACAATTATTGGTTAGAAGCTCCGGCTCCATGCAATCCTGCCCTGATCATTGGCCCCTTTCATATCAAAGTCTCCCCAGATCTAGAAAAATTACTAGGTAGGAATCAAGGGAAAAAAGGACGCTTATCAATTGATTCTGCCTGTGTATATATGATCTGATCATAATGGTTTAGTTAGGCTCTTATATTGGAAATTCAAGATGAAGTTTTAAAATAAATTGAGATTTAATTTGAGAAGTGTGCGAGTGTGGTAGATATATGCGTCCATCGGATTTTGACGACAATGACAATGATATTGATGATGATATACAGTATATATTCTCAAATCTCAATAGTAACTTGGTCATGATTTATTAAAAGAATTACGATATATAAGACCGCATGCATTATAATTGAGAGAGAAAAAATAATACCTCTTGATTTGCTAAGGATGATGGATGGATTATTGGATGGTATTCACTAATCTATAAAGACTCAATGTAAATAACAAACATGTGTGCACTGGCACTGCTATCTATATCATGACATTAATATCAATACCAGTGAGCCCTGCCTGCTATGAGCCCAAGAAACCTAGTTATATATAAATAAGAAAGTACTGGCCTAAATATATTTTATATATTGCCTCATCCTAATTTTTTAATTTCACTTCCCTTGAAGCAAGAAATAGAAATTAATCCATCTTTGGATTAAGAGCCTGTAAACTGGATACTCTTTGGATTAGAGTTCATCAATATTATATGATTCCCATAAGTCTCACCTTAATTAATGTGTCAATTAATGATCAACGCAATTTAAGTGTGATTAAGCTGTGAATTAGTGAAAACGTGTATATAAGGCACCCATTAGTCCATTACATTACACAGTTCAACATATATAGTTACGTGCGATTGGAAACATGGAACCTAATTGGGCGGCGGATATCATGAAGAGAAAAGAAAGGCTCCATGAATCTGGGTTATTGGGTTGGTTTGTTAAGGGCCCCACGTTATGGACACCCACAATTTTCATATTACCCATTTTTTTTACCATTGGTGAATTCGAATTCACATCACCTCAGCTTACCTGACTCAAGTAAATTATGATCTGACATTTTTTTTAATATGACACGAATTTAACAGGCCCCCTATGGTCTCTATAGACACCGGATTGAGTTTGGCCCTGATAGAATTAATCTAGGCCGTCCGTTTCAATTTGCTTGACTCAGGTACCTGGAAGGATTCGGATCCAAGTGAATTCATATCAGCTGAGGTAACTCAAATTTTGAATTTAGATTCGGACCGTTCGATTTTTGTCCCAATCAATTTTTGTTATTAAGTAAAAATAATAATCTGTAAATTAACGCACGAAGCTATTTTTTATCAACAAATTTTATGTGTTTATGTTACTTTTTTGTTTATCTCAGTCAGGATGAATTAATAAATTTTTTTTTTTTTATTTAGACATATCGCAAGTAAATTTAAATAAGATGATGGATGGATTATTGGATGTATTCACTAATCTATAAAGACTCAATGTAAATAACAAACATGTGTTTATCTCAGTCAGGATGAATTAATAAAAAATATATTTTTTATTTAGACATATCGCAAGTAAATTTAAATAAGAAAATTTTATATTTTCAATTTAAAATTTTAAAGGAATATACACATACCCAAATCCGACTTAATTCTTGGTCTATATAAAGCCTCTGTAACTTTTGTTTAATATAAATGTTGACAAACTTTTTGGTATTAATTTTTTGTTAACAAGCTAGGGACAAGTAAACAAGTAATTGTTTACTCCCTTTAACGATTTTGAACAGCAGACATGGATCCCTCCTACACAGACGAGGCGGTGGCTTGCATGGCAAGTAGAGGGCCCACTTACTATTTGCTGTTATTTTCTGTTTTGAAACACAAGCACTAGCCACTACCTAATCTCACACCGGCATCGCACACCACCGACCTATCAACCGCTCTTGATTATCCTTTTCAAGTCAAGGTCACCGCCAAGTGGGACCCACCTGTCATGCCCAAAGGCACATGACTGGTGACATGATACAAATTTTAGTTCCGTCACAGGTAATCCATATGCTTTGAACATTCCCAAATCCCGTGTTCCCAGTCGCCTAGAATTGCAAAATAAAATGATTTATTACTGCATGAGGCTAAGTTAGATATTGTAGTTAAGAATTGCCTAGAATTTTATCCCGATAGGGTAAGCATTTTGTAAGATCAGTGTTTTATCAGGATTCTACTGAAAGAATTGTAGATGTATTCTTTCCTCTATTTATACCAAGTCAAACTTAGAAAAAACATGAGAACGTTCCCTCTTCTTTCCATGTCAGCGTTTCTGCCTTTTTTTTTTTCTTTTACTTCAAATTTGACTAATCAAAATCCTACCAACAAATCCATTATAAATTACAAACCCTCTTCTTTCACCACTCTCTCATTCATTCTCACCTTTGCATCTTCCAATTCTCTCTTTCTTCAAGACACAAAAGATCTTTTGCTTTTTTTTTTTTTTTAAATTTCTCTCTGTAACATATACAATACACTTTCCTCTTCTTTCATCTCTCATGGAAGTTAAAAGAAATCTCCACGGTGCTTTCACCTTCCTTTTACTTGTCCTTGTATTCTCCCAGCTATGCAATGCAAGACCGCTCAAGGAGGTCAAAGACAAAGAGGCACAGCCTTGTGAAATGGACAAGACCAATAGAATGGAGAGATCGACACCCGGTGAGAAATTAGCCGATAGGTATGGTCCCTTGGTGCTCAACATGCTCCCGAGAGGCAGCCCGGTACCACCTTCTGGTCCTAGTGGTGGTAACAACAGTTTACCATGACCACTTGCAAGGGGAAGTGTTATGAATATAATGGATGGTCCATTCATGTTGTAACTCTCAATATTAATCCTCATTTACTTCCCCACTACCCCACTACCATTGGAATTTATATCCCACTAGTATTTGGAATTTAATCTCTTATTTATTATCGTAATGGCTTTTCATTTACAATTTGTGCCCTATAAATAGAAGCATTGTAATCTTATATTGTACACATGAGAAATATATGAATAAAGAGATTGTCATCTTTTATGTGTTCTCTATCTTGTTTATTATTCTTTGTCTTTATTTTATAACATGTTATCAGCACGAGAGCTCTACTAGTTGAAGATTCGAGGTAACTTCGATATTTCTTTATTTCAATATATATCATTTGTTTAAATGATACTTCTAATTAGTAATTGCAAAATGAAATAAGATGATTTATTATATGTACTTGAGAAATCAATTTTTTTGTTTTTACATTATGGCGTGTCTTTGTCAAATGGCCCAAAGACCAATCTATTATTTTATATTATGTTATAATTATATTGTGTTAAATATAAAGTTCAAATGGTCCGAAGACCAACTTTTTAAATTTGAGATAAATTGGAGATGAACCGATTGATTTTTAATTTGAGATAAATTGTCAACTTTATCAAATGGCCCGAAGCCATTTATTAATTATAAATTCTCAATTTTATCAAATGACCCGAAGTCATATGTTAATCATAAGTTCTTAATTTATCAAATGGCCTGAAGCCATCTGTTAATCATAAATTTTATAATGTGAAATTTAGATTTGATTCATAATAATTTAATCTTTTTGAAAAAGATTTATATGATGTGCAAATTTTGTATGATGTTCATTTTGTTATTTTTTTTTTCAATAGTTTAATCTTCTCGAAAAAGATTAAAATATATTAAGAAGGTCTTCCTGAAGAAGATTTCAAAAAATATTAAGAAGTTCTTCTTGAAGAAATTGTTCAAGAAATTGTACATCATATAAATCTGATAAGAAATTGTTCTCTAAAAATAAAAAATAAAAAAATAAAAAAATAATGAACAAAACAAATGAGAAAAGTGACATAATAGAGAATTCATACTATCATTGTGGTGGTAAAACTCATTGGTCACGTACCCGTCGTACGCCGACGTAACTGTTGTATACTAAAACATATTTTTGACCTATGTCAAGCATCATAAACAAAAATAAGAAAAAAAAAATCGAGACATTTTTTTTTGTGTTCATTATTTTTAGATAAATGTCTAAACTTATCACATATGATACTGTAATTTATATTGCATTTGTATATTAATGGCATTCATCTTTGCTTATTTATTTAGTTTTATTTTACTTGATGTTTCTTATCTCAGTTTTTTTTAAGAAAAAGAATAACTGAAATTTTTTTTCAAAATAGTCTTATTTAAATAAAATATATTAATATTTTGATTATATTTCTTCTTAACTATTTTTCTGTAAGATATTTATAAATATTAAAAAAAATTAACTTAAACAATATAACATCTGTAATAAAAGACTTTGTATATGCACTATGAAATAAGATTCGAATATATGATAGTGATATATATAGTATGATTGATTAAAGATTTTGTATAGTTGGCACTCTTAAAAAAAAAATATACAAAGGAAAATACCAATTTTATATTTCTGTTTCGATCATTTAAATTCAGATTCATTATTATTAATGTGTCGGTGTTGTACTATCATTTATTATAAGATAATACTTGTACTCACTAATTCTAATTTACAATAACCATAAGTATGGTTTACCAAAAGAGAAATGCATAAACATGTACGTTTTTACTTCTATATTTGTATATATGACAATCTATTAATGAGCATAAATGATGGAAAATTTAATAGAAGGCTCTGGAAGAGCAACATTGTTGTTACATGGATGAACTCAACTTTATATTGACGATGCATTATATTCTTCTAAGTCTCAAAGAAATTTATTAAGTTTAAAGGATATCCGCCAAAATGGATACCATGTTGACACAACTGATGAAGAAAATGTTGAATATCTTTATATAACTAGCAAAATCTCAGATAAAAAATGCATATTGGAAAAATTGTCTATGTTTTCCTCCAGTTTGTATTACATATATATTAGTGCAATTGAAGCACATGTGATTGTAAACCTGAAGTTTACAAAATTAAAATATGTTCATAGCTTGGCATGACCGGTTGGGCCATTCCGGATCAATAATGATGCGAAAAATAATAGATAATGAATGTGGACATTCATTAAAGAACCAGAAGATTCTTTAATCTTATGAATTTTTATTTGTTAATTTCATTTCTAGAACGTATACAAGATGATATTTGTAGACCAATATATCCACCATGTGAATCATTTAGATATTTTATGGTTACAATTGATGCATCAATAGTATGGTCACATTATCAACTCACAACTTGACGTTTGCAAGATTATTTGCTCAATTGATTTGATTAAGAGCATAATTTTATGATTATTCAATTAAGAAAATACGTCTAGACAATGTTGATGAATTTATTTCTCAGGCAATGCATGTCTATTAGAATTGATATTGCACATCCTATAGCTTATGTTCATGCACAAAATGAGAACTTGTTATTTTGCATGCAACAACACTAATTCGCATCATGCCAACAAGCTATTATAAAACTTCCCCTTTATAATTGGTTTTTGGTCACATACTTAATATTTCCCATATAAGATTTTCTGAATGTGCGATATATGTTATAATTGCTCCACCACAACGCGCTAAAATGGGACATCAAAGAAAGTTGGGAATTTATATTGAATTTGAATCTCCATATGTAATAAAGTATCTAGACCATTGATGGTAGATTTATTCACGGCTAGTTTTGCCGATTATCATTTTGATGAATTAATATTCCCAACCTTAGGGGGAGAAAAACAATCAGCTGGAAAAATATATTAGTTGGAATGAATTATCATTGTCTAATTTAGATCCTCATAAATAATGTGAACTAGATGTTTAAAAGATAATTCGTTTAGATTAGTTAATCAATCGCCAGACGCATTTACAAAGAAAGTGACCAAATCACATGTACCAGCTGCTAATACTCCAAATAAGGTCGATGTCCCTGTTAGACAAACTAATGAAATTATAACACACATGAAGCGTGAAAGACCAATCGGTTCCAAAGATAAAAATCCTCGAAGAAGAAAAGGAGCAAAGAATGAAAATGGTCAAGTCGAGGATATGATAATTTCAGATAAAACTCTAGAAGAGAATCAAATTATAAGTAATATTGGAGTTCCAGTAGAAACTCAGGTATCTGAAATTCATGAAAATAAAGAGATCTCGATAAATTATATTATGAATGGAATAAGATGGAACCGAGATGAAATTGATATCAATGATATTTGTATATAACATAGCGCTAAAAATTATGAATAATGAGGATCATGACTCGAAGTCTATTAAAGAATGTCGACAAAGAAATTATTGGCCAAAACGGAAAGGCGCAATTGAGGCAGAATTAAACTCTCTTGAAAAATGAAAAGTTTTTGGGCCTGTAGTCCCAATACCCGAAGGCATAAAGCCAGTAGGATACAAATGGGTATTTACGCGAAAGTGAAATGAGAAAGGTGAAATTGTGAGATATAAAGCTCGGCTTGTAGCCCAAGAATTTTCGCAAAGACCTGGAATTGATTATGAACAGACATACTCATATGTGGTTGATGCAACAACTTTTCGATACTTAATTAGTCTGGCAGTACATGAAGGGCTTGATTTGCGCCTAATGGATGTTGTTACAGCCTATTTATATGGCTCGCTTGATAATGATATATATATATATGAAAATCCCTGAAGGATTTAAGATACCGGAAGCATATAATTTAGGTTCTCAAAAACATTATTCAATTAAATTGAATAAATCTTTATATGGATTAAAGAAATTTGGACGCATATGGTATAATCGTCTAAGTGAATATTTATTGAATCATGGATATAATAATGATACGATCTGTCCATGAAAAAAATATGGAAATAATTTTGTTATAATTGCAGTTTATGTTGACAATCTAAGTATCATTGGAACTCCTGAAGAAATTCCAAAAGCAATAAATTATTTAAAGGAATAATTTGAGATGAAAGATCTTGGGAGGACAAAATTTTGTCTTGGATTGCAAAATTTTTATGCATTAAGAAAATTATATTGCAAGAGTGTTGAAACAATTTTATATGGATAAAATCACATCCATTGAGCACTCTGATGGTTGTAAGATCATTAAATGTGAATAAATATCCATTGAGCATTTATGTATATTGCTGGACATACAATATCTGATATATCATTTGCTGTAAATTTATTAGCAAAATATAGTTCTTCTCCCACGCAAAGACATTAGAATGAAATTAAACATATACTTTGCTAACTCTGAGGAAATTTAGCAATACATGAAGCAAGCGGAGAATGTGTTTGGTTAATATCTATGATTCAACACATTCGTCAAACATGTGGTTTGTCTTCTGGAGAAATGATCCTGACGATCATATATGAAGATAATATTGCATATATTACTCAATTAAAGGAATGATACATTAAAGGAGATAAAACAAAACATATTTCACCAAAGTTATTTTTCACACATGATCTCCAAAAGAATAATGTTATTAATGTTCAGCAAATCCGTTCAAGTGAGAATCTAGCAGATTTATTCACTAAGACACTCCATACTTTAATATTTGAAAATGTGATCCGTAATATTGGAGTTGGTCGACTTAAAGATCTTGATTAATGTGTCATGAGGGGGAGTTAATATGCATTACATTTTCCTTTACCATGGTTTTTCCCACAGGGTTTTCCTGGTGAGGTTGTAGTTGCGTATTAAAAGAATAATGTACTCTTTTTTCTTCACTAGGTTTTTATCTCATAGGGTTTTTCCTAGTAAGGTTTTAATGAGGCATATTCTTATGAATGGACATCCAAGGGGGAGTGTTATGAATATAATGGATGGTCCATTCATGTTGAAACTCTCAATATTAATCCTCATTTACTTCCCCACTACCCCACTACCATTGGAATTTATATCCCACTAGTATTTGGAATTTAATCTCTTATTTATTATTGTAATGATTTTTCATTTACAATTTGTGGCCTATAAATAGAGGCATTGTAATCTTGTATTGTACACATGATAAATATATGAATAAAGAGATTGTCATCTTTTATGTGTTCTCTATCTTCTTTATTATTCTTTGTCTTTATTTTATAACATTAATTAATTTTTGGAGAAATGTACGACTTCAGACAGTTGTTAGCTGTTTTAAGATTTAAGTGTGGAGGTTTGAATTTCACTATGATCCTCATAAATATTGCTACTACACAAGCTCTGGAGCCTGGCTCAGTACTGCTCAGTGCAAATTTCAGATATTGTAAGAACATAACACTATATAAGTCCCAGGAGAAAAAAAAGAATGGAGAGATAATAATCCAATGAAGTGTCAGGAAGCCTTGCATTTTACTGTCCACCCTTTCTCTCTGAACTTCACCAAGCTGACCGATCAATAGTGCCAGCATAGGATCATGGTCCCAGTTCAGTTACCGTAGCAGATGCAGACCGGAAGACGGGAATTTAGATTCCCTAAAGTAACCCAAATTTTGAGTTTACATCTAGATTGTCTGACTAGGGCTGCTCATGAGCCGAATTGAGTCCGAGTTGCTAATTCATTTCCGAGTCAGAAACTCTAATTTGAAATCAACTCGCGAGCAACTCGAGTCGAAGCGAGTCGACTCGCGACTCATAATATAGTACATAGTGAGACAATCTAATTTAATTCTAACAAAAAAAATATTACATAGTTTATCAAAATAATACATAATTAAAGACAGTACATAATGAGACAATGACCAATACATTATTAAAAATTATGAAAATGTCAAAATAGTACATAATTAAAAATTATCAAACAGATAAAGTCTAACAAAACAATACCAAGTCTAATAAATTAACAAAACAAAAGAAATAGTGCACAATTTATCAAATTACCAAATATTGTGAGAAACAGGTATAAGGTTTGGGGACACAAAAGTTAGAAATATATTGATTAGGATTTGGTGTGAGTCCAACCGAGTTGATTCCGAATCGAGTTGGAGGTAACTTGGATTCGACTCATATATCAACCAAGTCAGTCAACTCGAGTCAGTTTCAACTGAGTTATTAGCGAGTTGAATCCGAATTGATTCCGAACTGAGTTTCGAGTCATGAGCTTTTTGCGCACCCCTAGTCTGATCTACTCTGGCATTGGTCCCCTGCATTTCACTTCGGACCAGATTGGTCCGAATTCTAATCCGACGGTCCGGATCCAAACTCAAATTTTGGATTACTTTTGGGGGTCCGGACCTGGGAGACAGAGTGACGGACTGTCCCCAACTGTAAAGTTGTTTCTTAGGTCAGATTTCTACTGGCATGTTATTTTTATTAATGAAGAGGAGTTCGAGTTTTTGTAAAGAGCATCAGATTTCTGCAGAATAGTATCTAAAATAATATTCTGATATAAATGCATGTTGAATCTTGTACAATTACAACTTATTATATTTATTTGAATTCTAACTTTCAAATCATGTTTGATCACAGAATGAAATTTTAATGATTTGCCGGTAATTTTGTATAATTGGGCCATAATGAAGCGCCATTTAGCCCAAAATGCTGCTTTTTGCTTTACGGGCTAATAATCATTAAGCCAGTACTGGCCCGAAATTCAAGTTCAAAACTAATATTTATAGTCCATCTAGTACAGATATGAAGCCGCATCAACCCGTAATTTTTCAGAAGGCATAGCAAAATTGTTACATGCCAGCAACTTGATTTTTTTATTTCCACAAATAATGCATTATGCCCTTAGATTGTATTGTATCTATGTTACTCGGATACTTCAATATAGGCTCCGTATCTGTATCGGACACATATCGGATACCGATACACGCCCGATACGGCACCGATACGTATCTGATATGCCAGCTGGCGTAACCTTACTCGGCCAGTTCGGTCGCCAATACGCTGTTGAAACAACTGGAAAAGGCTGGATACGTGTGGATACGGTGAACCGCTCCCGCACCCATGATCCGCGACCGTGAACCACGCCCGCACCCATGAGCCGCGCATACACCGGCCCTTTTTTTTCTGCCCTGCGTGAATCGAACTTGGAAAGTCCCAATCAGCGTTAAAACCTTAAAACCACTACACTAGAGTTTCATTTGTGATATATTCTTACGTTAAGCCTTTAACTTTTTATACAAATTTGATTTAAGTTATGATTATCTAAATACAATATATAAAATAATAAAAAATAATATATATAATAGACGTATTATATCCTAAATTTTTGAAAATTACCGTATCGCCGTATCCGTATCGTATCCGATACGATACCCATACCTGTATCCATGCAACATAGTATTGTATTAATGCAGTACAATAAAAACAGAATAAACCAGACACAAAATCAGACGCTGTTATTTAAAATCAAATCAAACTGGTTATTTCAACAACAAAAAATCGAAAGAAATTTAGGTATATATCCGTTACAACTTCTTGATTTAAATATTTTTTCATTGAAAATTCAAAATTAGTTATTTCTCCATCTAAATTCACTTAAAATTTGTAAAATGTAGATAAAATTGGATTTTTTTTGCCGAAGCTTGTTTTGTAGCCAAAATATAGATAAAATTGGTAAAAAAAAAAAATATGTAAGAAAACCATGTAGACAATCAAATTATCTACTAATTATATAATATAATATAAGCATTACAAATAGAATACACCTTTTATGCAAACTAGCTATAATTTAAGCATAAAAAGGCAAGATTATATTAGCAGCATAAATTTAGTGCAGAATTATCTTGGCAAGATATGTATTAAGTTTTTTTCTAGTTCAATTTATGTTTGCATAATTTGATTTTTCTTTTTTGTGATTTGAATCATAGATCACAAGTGCCAAGAAAAAAACGTAAAAATCCCCAAAGTTGGCTGAGTCAAACACTGTTCAACCGAGTTTTGATGAAAAATCGCTAGGACGCGAGACTCAGATGAAACTCAGATTGGACCCAACCAATACGAAGATATTAATCCATAGTACGGACCAATGTGCGCTATGCATAGTACCATAGCCAATTTAAACAACCAGCAGTCTAGGCATGGAAAGGAGATACCTCAGGTTTTTGCATAATTTTTTTATTTATGTGTTTATAATTTAAATTATATTTATGGGCTACAACACTTGAGTTAATTCAAATTTGTATAAATTTTATGTTCTTTCAATTGTTTGCAGGATAAAGAGCAGGTAGCATCTTCGCAACCCTCAACTCCTATCAAATAATCTTTTTTTTATTTTTATGTTTTTTTTCTTGATAGATCTAATGGACGAGGTTGTAGTTTAGATGGTATTGATGAAATATATCCTTGTTCTGGAGATGATTTAACAAATTGCATAGTGTTATTTAAAAGTTGTGTCAATTTGCGTTTTCTAACACTGCAGTTTTGACTTTGTACAGCTCACATGCTATAGAATCAAAACAGCATTGCATATGCTTAGTACGCTGCATGAAGATGAAACTGCTCTGTTAAGATATTAACACAGATTTGTGGTGGGTTTGTATTATCCTTGCATCTGATTTTTAACTATTCGTAATTAAATAATAATAACACAAGGCAAAACAATTAGCAGATCGAATCTAACAGGACTGAAAGTGCCCAAAATATTTTAACATTAAAATATCAGAAGTATCAAAGTGTTAAATTTTACATGATGGTTTATCATAACAAATTTTAAATTGGCTATTCAGAATCAGTAATTTGAAATTACTTTTGTAATTGGGATACTACTCTCCCAATTAGTTCAATACACAAATAATTACTTAATTGGGAGGTTGTGCCGTTAAAATCAGTATAAATAAACCCCAAATAGTGTTGTTATGTTGCCAAAATGTAATCAACCAAAATGTAACAATTTCTTATTTTCTGTTGGAATTTTGAAATTTTCTTTCTTGCTTGATTATTTCTGTTGAATCTATTTTCTCTGAGTTTTACATCTCAAATGGCCAAAAAGCATAAAGCATATTGCTTTGATAATAAAAGAGAAGCTTTAGCAAATTTTGTAAATAAAATAAAATCAAGATCCTTTTTATTATATTTGCATTTTTGCCCACCTAAATCAAAGGCATATCTAATCTAGAATAAATAAAGTGTTTTTATACATTCATAATAAAATCAAAATGATATTTAGCAAAAATATACAAAAGTCTATCAAAGTTTCATTCATTTTTACATATTATGGTTGAACTTATTGATCACCTTCTTCTTCTCACTTGCTATTAGACTACCATCTCGCATAATACTAATTAATCATAATTAAGTCATTGATGAACTTATTTAAATGATAAAGAATGTTGTAGACTTTGCACTCGTTGTTGCCTGATGAAACCCACAACATGGCCTTCAATTTGGGCCTCATTAACATTGATCATGGTCACGTGCTGATACGTGTCATGGACGTCTGAACAAACGCTCTCCAAGATCATGATCAACCTTGTCATGCGAACTTTTTTCTTTTTGATTGATTGATTTTTTAGGCAATGGTGGTGTGGATCAGAATAACCCTTAAATTTTGTATGAGTACAATAGAAATTTTTCTTTATTTTTTATTCTCATGCATGTGGTGTATAAGTTTCATTTGAATATCACTTGAAATTATTTTTAGCATGACTTTTCAATAGAATGTGTTTGGATTCATTTTCCCTGTCCAAAAACGAGTTATAAGCATATGTGGGCATATGCTTATAACTCATTTTTGCGTTTCCAATGTTCAAATGGTCAATCCGAACCGTTCATCTTGTTCTCCATATTAATATGTACTTGGAGACCAAATTTTACATTTTTCTGAATTGTTTTACTATTTATTAAGCCACTTGAAAATTGCTAATCATATGGTCCAGAATTTTGTTGCACTGTTTTTCCTGTTCATCCGGATTAGCAATTTTCAAAGTGGCTTAATAAATAGTAAAATAATTCAGAAAAATGTAAAATTTGGTCTCCAAGCACATATTAATATGGAGAACAAGATGAACGGTTCGGATCGACCATTTGAATATTGGAAACGCAAAAATGAGTTATAAGCATATGTGGGCATATGCTTATGGAAGTAGAATAGCCAACCTCTATATATATATATATATAGAGAGTATGGCTAAGTTGCTGCCGGCAGCATTTCGCCGAAATGCTGCCGGCAGCAACTTAGCCAACCTCTATATATATATATATATAATTTTTTCTTACGTTGATAATTTGTTCAAAATACACGTAGAATCATTAAGTTATCTCTTTCAGTATAATTGAAAAATGAAATTAAATAATAAACAATATTTAGTTTTCTCCAATAATATTTTGTCTAGTGAGAACAATAGAATAGTATTGGAAGAAAAATATATTGTTTTATCACATTTAGGTATCATATGAATGAAAATATTGCCAAGTATATAAATAAATAAGCACACCAAATATATATGTGATGACACCATAATCACAAAAAAATATGCTCATTCATTCAAAAAATATGTTATTCTATCATCTATATTATATTTAGAAGAGTCAAATGTCATATTTTGACACGTAATATGTTGTGTACTCTAAATAAATATCAATAGTTATTCCTGTTCCATATGCTCTGACATGTTTGGTGAAATTTCCATAATTAAAAGGCTATGAGATATTTCTCATATTGCAGAAAGTACGCAGGAATGCACGATACTTTATATTTTGTACGGTCAATTACGCATGCAATTGTTCTAGTAAACCATTAATTGGACCAAAGAATATATACTTGCTATTGTTTCAAGTGCTTTCTGGCTTTTAAAGGAAGGACTGCCAGCAATAAATAGAGTCCATACTTTTTTGGAAAAAAATACAAGACTCACATACATATTTGAGAGCTGCATGATCTTTCTTGCATGTCAAGTTATGAACTTTTGACATCAAAATAAGAAATATAAACCTTTTGCCTCCTTGATTTATATATAAAACGCTGTTTTTCAGTGTTTCAGAATTGTCTAAAAACAACATTTCTGTAAAATATTTAATAAACAGTAAAACAATTCAAAATAATATAAAATTTGATCTCCAAATACATTTTAATACAGAGATCATGTTGAATGGTATGGATCGACTGTTTGGACTTAAGATGTTGTTACTTACAAATGTTATAAGTGGATCCCTTCTTATATAAATTGTGGCTTGACTTGTAGTTACTTTCTTCTTCCAGCTCAAATATCAGGAAACACCAAGAATTTGTTACTCAGTTAGCATGTGATTATTAAAATATTTATTACTGTGAGCTTTCTAATTATACCTCTCATAATAAAAAACACCAAGAATTTGTTACTCAGCATGTGATTATTAAAATATTTATTACTGTGAGCTTTCTAATTATACCTCTCATAATAAAAACTTCTGTAAATTCCAATATTTATTCCTTTTTAAATGTCTCTTGTAAAAAAAAGGAACCTACATCTCTCCCGACTCCAGAGTGATGTGATCCATCACAATATGTGCCAGGTCCCTAATATTTTTCATAATTACAGCCTAATTATACTAAGACATTATTGTTTTAATTTTCCTTTACAACAATTTGTAGTAAAAAATCCAGCTCAACAGTAAAAAATCAAAAGGAGAAGAGGAAAGCATAAAGCACCCCATAAACAAGTGAAAATTGTCTCAGATTATTTGCTCCTGCTATACATTGCAAATTCATATAGATATGAGAAACCAAAAATGAAGATGGATCATACAATAAAGAACAAGCATATTTGTCTCAAATAAAGAACAAATTGTTTCTCCTATGTTTCAAGTACAATATTATATTAGCAAGCTCAACTCATTTCCACCAAATTTTCTTCTTCACATGTTACCCTCTGCTCCTCTACTAAGAAAATATTAAAAAAAAAAATCACTACTTTGGCATCATAGTATATCATACGTTTATTTCATTCAAAAATTCTCTACTGTCTAGTGGTATAATAAGCTAGAAACGCAATACTTGGTTATTCGTTATAATTTTTCGGATACGAATATGAAAACGGATAGTTTTGGATACGAATATGAAAACAGATAGTTTCGGATACGAATATGAAAACATATAGTTTCGGATACGGATATAGATCGGACATTAAATGGATACGAATACATATCGGATATGAGACGGATACGAATACGGATATGAATAAAATTTGGATAATTTAAAAATAAATACTAATTTACATTCTAGTAAAGAATAACTTCTAAATAACATCTAAAAAAATTAAAGAGCCTTGAACCAGCTGTATCAACGATCATGCGACTTGACCTTCTTCTCAACCAGCTACATCTTTTTTGTCTACTTTTTCAGCAACATCATATATCAATACTATGCAATTAAAAATATAAATAATAAATTATTGGTATAACAAAAAAAAATACAAAATATTAAATCGTTAATATGTATATGTAGTTTTATCAATCAATTTAAAAACAAAGAGTATCTTTGTTGTTGAACCGTGGTGCCTTTTGTTTGACTACAATAAGATATCCACCTGACTATTATTACAATCTCCACCTGACAATCACGTGACAGCAACCAGCTTGCATTTTAGTTTTTAGGTTTCTTTGTTGGCATTGTGTTTTAAATTTGAGAATCTTTATTGGGCCTTGATCTCAGTCAGGCCAGCGGCCCACTGTCCACAATGAATGCCTAACATACATTTTTTTTTTAGGTTTGAATCTGGTCTGTTCATTACATATTAGCAAGAATCTTAAATGATCCATGTGCACTAAAAGTTTGGACTGGATTGATCCGGATTATGATCAGACGGTCCGTATTAAAGCCCTTGTTATTTTTTAGCATGTATTTATGATCAGACGGTCTCAATTTTAGCATGTATTTATGATCAGATGGTCTCAATTTTAGAGAGCTGTGGTAATATTCCATGTTGGAGCTATACGAAATGAAAGTCCTTTGTTATTTATTAGCATGTATCTAGAGATGGTTATCAAATTATCTTGTGTCAGATTGATATGTTGTTTGTATTTTTTTTTCTAATGCTTGGTATTAATTTGAATATTTCTAAATTATATGTTAATTTTTTTAATTTTAGTGAATTTTTGAATTTTAGTAGATTTTACAAAGCACGTGAATGTTTAGTTTTAGTGTTATAATTTGAACTTGAAACGTGATATAACGAAGATTTTAATGTTTAGTTTTATATAGTATAACAGAGCTCATGAATGTTTAGTTTTTGTGTTATAATTAAAAGCAAATGAATGTTTAGTTTTAGATTTTAATGTTTATTTTTCGAATGCTTGGCATGAGTTGAGCTTGTGAGTTATGAGTCGAGTTTGAGCCGAGCTGAAGGCTCAAACTCATTAAATTGAGCCGGGCTTTTTTCTTCAAGACCAAGCGAGTCCGAGTTGGGCTTGTTTAGTTATATGACGAGCTGAGATGAGTTTTGAGCCCAGCTTGGCTCATTAATTAGCAGCCCTATTGATGGAGGCTCTAGATTCCATTAATACGACATCAGAGATATCAAAAATTACAAAATATAAAAGAGAAAAAAATAAAACTAAAATAAAATTGGATAATTGAAATTCTAAATTACAAAAATCCATGAGTTTTATCTTTAGTGGGGTTTGAGTTTTTCTATATTTTCAATTTAGTTTGCAATAGTTCAATTATGATATTTTAATAAGTTTTTGTTAATGTTTTGAATTATGGAGCCAATATAGTGTTTTGCTGCAATTTTTACTCATTTCTTTATTAATGTTACAAGGATTCTGATAGCGAGCATGGGTACCGTTTAACTGGAGATGTCCATTTTGATGAGGCAGTGATGCTGGCAACTGCAATGAAGGCCCTTAGATCAAGTGCCAGATTTGTTTACATTTAAATTTTGAATCTTTTTTGTTATTCCTCTTATGTTTTTCTTTTTCATCGGTTTATGTTGTCGTCTAGTAATTAGTCCTTGATATGGAGGCTTATTAATTTTCAGGTTCTTGTTCTCTGATCTTTTTGTACTACACAAAGGTTTAATAAGAAATGTCGATGTTTTCTTTTTTTTGTTTGGCTTGCATTAGCCTGTTTAGATCCTACCTTTTTTTTAAATGTGTTGTCATTATTCTGCATTTATTTAATTAACATTAACATAATTTGTGTGGAAACTCTAGATGAGATCATTAACATTAGGTGTTACTATACATCAATATATAAATATTTAGCATAAATGCAATTCACACATTACAGTATTCTTATTTAATTGAGTGTAACTATATCCAGAAACTCTAGATGAGATCATTAAGTTTTGACTTTTAAGTTTTAAATTTTGAGTTATTAAAATTTTTAAAAATGGAGGCATTTGAACCCTGCTCTAGTTATATTTAGATGGAAAAATAACTAATTTTGAAGTTTTGATGAAAAAAATATGTAATTGAAAAACTTAAGATGAGTATATATCTAAATTTCTCTTGATTAAATTTTTTGGATGTTGTCCCTTTGAGTCTTAGCATCTGATGAAATATGAATTCTGAAATTCTATGCATGCAAGATCATGAGATCTTCAAGATGATTCCGTCGTAACATTTGATTGTTAGATGTCACAGTCTGAAGAATATATTTTGGGATTTTCACATACATATCCAGTCGCAGAACATAGTTCAATTGAAAGGTGCTAAGCCACTCCTGTAAATTGATTTTTATTTTTTATTTTTGTCCTTTAATTTTTTTGCTTTTTACATAAATTAATATTACTGGTCCCACTCATAAAATAAAATTACATGGCACCTATTTATCTAACTCTCTGTCACAAGGAAGAATAAAGCAACAAATATTTTTTTCATTAAGGGATTTTGATACATTCTAATATTTTTTATTACCGTAAACTTAATTAAATATTTGTATAAGGAAGAATGTTCAATTTGTTCAAAATAAGAAAAAATCTAACATCTATTTAGCAACAACACGTCAGTACATTTAATGAAAAATATGTTCAATTTTGATAAATATGTTCAGTAAATTTAAAGGCGGCCTATCTGACATTCTGAGCCCATATTTATTTGTTATTGTAATATACGTACCTTTACAGCACTCGCCACGAGAAAATGCTGATAAATAGATGCAAATGTGATTCACCTGGCCTGTAAAGGCCCAATGTTGATCACGACCGGTTTATTGCGATAATCAAGATACAAGTTATTAGCAATGATATGGCAATCCACAAGTGCAAATATTATACTGGTAAGATACCTGGAGAAAAGAGATGGAAGGCACATTGGGTTGGGTCTGATTAGAAAGGCTCTCAAGTGCCAACTTGGAGACAAAATGCTCGGCATCTTTGCAGCGATTGAAGGTTTCAGGTGAAGTGAAAGTTTGACCCGCCAGATGAACAGTTGCACGGAAACACGGTTCATGTGGCAAACCTTGGGTTTGAAAATGGTAGTCTGGTTTGTCAAAGCCATGGGTTGTCAAAGCCATGGGTTGTATAAATACATTTCTGTTATGAAATTATAATAAATAAAATGGCATTAGTTCAATTTTGGGGCTAAATTGAATCTTAATTTGGAGAAGAAAACAGCTTAAAAAGAGAGAGAGATTTATGAGAGGGTTTGCTGGAAGAAGAGATCGCCTCCATTATCAAATCAACGGGTAAATGCTCTCCACTACCCACTCGAATTAGTATTCTCTGAGTTAACTCAAAGTTTAAGTTTAGATCTCGGCCGCCCGATTTAGATCTGGGATGCTCCAGATTCTAATCGGACGGTTTTGAAATAAACAGAAACGGTGCGATAATGCAGAGGATGGTGACTCACACAGTCTATCCCCACTCACGGGCTTATCGTTTTCCAAGTTATATTTATCGTTTATAATAAACAGCTCCTCTCCAATCAGATGGAGCGAATTGTTGGATCTCTATCGTTTATAATACAATGGACGGGTCAGATTACTTCAATCGAACAACGATTCAAAGGATGTACTAAATGTTCCAAATTTGACTGAAAACGTTATTATTTTTATAAGAAAATTACATTATCCAATCCAACCATTAACTTTTTAAAATATACGAATTTTAAAAGCAGTTAGTTTTTTTCCCGAATTTCGATATAGATAAACAGTTGAATTTGAAAAAGCAGACTCCCTGCGATTCTTTGAAAATCGCAGCAGATTTATTTTATAGTTTTATGACTGAAAAATTATTTGTTTCTTTTTGCTTTATTTGACATGAAATCAGAAATATGTCATTTTTTTAGGTTGATTTATTATTTTTTATTCTTATTCCATAAGTAATAAGTAAAAGGGAAATAAAATGTAAGCTTTGGTTTATAAAAGTGATAAATCAATATAGAACATTTATTAATAAATGACGTCACTTAATTTGTTATGAAAGTGACGCGAGTAATGACGCGATTCTTTGTTCTCATTCCACATGTTGCATGCAATCAATATTTTTTATTCTTATTCTCATTCCAGGATTAATATAAAAGTGACGCGAGTAAGAGGACACCGCAAACATGCTACATACAGATCCAGAAATAGCTAGAGTGATAGCCACAGCTGCTTACATTTCTTTCCATTGAGATGTGTAGTGCTCCTTCCACAGTTCCACTACTGATTTACAGTTGCACTTCGCATATTCTCATGGATTGATCACTTTATTTCTACGTTAATGATCTCATCGATCTAGAGTTTCTCGATATAGTTGTTGAATAATTAATCTAACGTTGTACTAATATGTAAAATAATTTTGTATTGTATACTGTCAATTTTATGCTCAATTAAAAGTAGTCATATGCATTATATAATTTATTGAGCATTAATGTGTCATATAGGGTGTGGACCTTTAATGTGTAGAACTTAAGGTGTAATACTCAATTTAATTATGGGTTGAATTGAATAATTACAACATAAGACAGCCAAGAGTCTTCTTGGGCTGTATATATATATGATTTGGTCCCCCAGAATACAAGGCAATCTGAATTCACTTCTTCTTATCCCATTAGAGAAAAATGTGAGAGACTTTGGAGAAGGCAGAACAAAGGAGACTCTCTAAAGAGCCTTGCTATTCTGGAAGAACCGAATCGGTGGCGCTCTCTCGTACAAAACAGTCAAGGATTAAGGTACGCTTCCGCTATTCAGTTTTATATTCAACACAGATGGTCTTGCGGTGGCCGATGATGGTTTTCGTCGGTTCCAACAAGTGGTATCAGAGCCGCTCTGTGTTTGAAAGAAGTTTTCTGTATTTTTCGGTACAGTTATGATATATGGTTGAATTTCTGATCATTTGGCGATATTAGATTTGTTAAATTGATTAATTTTGTCCTTCAAATTCGGTCCAAAACCTTAAAATCGCCATTTCTAATCTGAGTTTCGCGCATGGTCCGCGTGTGAACCAAGTTTAACCAGAAATATATCAATTTTCGGCGTCGTTTCAGTTCATAAACCGCGTATACACCGAGATTCTGCCGCTCGCGTCGATTCCGTCGAGTCCTGTGGACCACGCTAACTGCAGTGAATAATTTTATTCGGGTGGACCGCGCAAAGACCGAATTTGGATTAATTTGTGGTTTTTTAAATAAAATATTTGACTAGGTCTAAGCGCTAGAGAATCTGTACTGAATTTTATTGGACCCAAAATTGGACCATAGCATTTAGCACTAATTATGAGAAAAGGTTTGGCCTTCGGTATGTGTGCTTTCATGTATAATCACTACTACAAAAAAGCTAATTCTACACTGCACATTGTACACGGTTTTTCTAATTTTATATAAAAACCGTGTGTCAAATATGAAATTGTGAAAGGCTAAAAAATATTGGGGAATTATGCACGGACACTTAGTTATAAATCAGTGTATAATTGTTTGAGAGAGCTACACGGTTTATTAGGGATCAAAAATCCGTGTGGAAAGAAACCGTGTGGAAAAGATTGAGAGAGTTACACGGATATTATACAAAAATCCGTGTATGAATTGCTACACGGATATTTGATTAAATAACCGTGTACAAATATTAAGAGAGCTACACGGTTTTTAGTTACATGTCCGTGTAGAATAGTTAGAGAGCTACACGGTTTTCTTATCAAATATCCGTGTATAAAGGGTAATGCTACACGGCTTTTTTTAATAAATAACCGTGTATAAATTGTGACAGAGCTACACGGATTGTTAAGTATAAATCCGTGTAGAAAAGCCGTGTAGGGTTTTATTCAATATAAAAGGGCCCCTTTTCTTCCAGAGACTTCTCCTTCCAGCGCCGTTTTGATCAAGAAAATATCCCAGCTAACAAGTGCAAAGATATCTTCCCTTATGTCAACAAGTAAGCAATAATAATTTAATTGGTTTGAATTTTTTTTCAATTATATCAAATTATAAAATTGCTATAAACATTCACTCAATTTTGTAAGGTGATGCAATATGGGCCTGCGCATGTTTCAGAAAAAGGGGTGTAACTTTTGATCCGTCCGTCGGATCGGGCTGAAATTTTGACAGGAACTCCACAACCCAAAGCCGGATTCGCCCATTTTTCGGCTCAGATTCGCGATCCAACCGTCGGATCTGGACTTTTGGACCTTTCTTTATAATTTTAGAATTTTTAGGGTCTTTTATGTATCTTTTATGCATTTTTGCAACTGTATTTCATCTACCTTTTCTTGTTACTAACTAATACCAAATTGTAATTGTAGAATGTGCCAAAGGAACCGCATTACACCAAGGAGCAGATCGACGATATCAGGTGTGTGTGGGCAAGGTGGTTTGTAACGGAATTTTGCAATGCTCAACATGGATTTCCATAATTTTGTATAATTTGGTGTATATGAATATTGTATAATTTATTGCATATGGATTTCTGGCTAATCTGAAAAATATGAATTTCTTGCTAATCTGGAAAATATGGATTTATTGCTAATCTGGAAAATATGGATTTCTTGTTATATGAAATCTGGAAAATCTGGAAAATCTGGAAAATCTGGAAAATCTGGAATAGTTCTGTAACAAAACTGGCTAGCAAAACTGGAGGCTAGTCGAAAAACAAAAAATACAAAAAAAAAAAAATGTTCTTTCTACACAGACATTTAACTAAAGTCCGTGTAGAAAAAAAAAGAGCTACACGGACATTTAGTTAAATGTCCGTGTAGAAAGAGGAGAGCTACACGGACATTTAACTAAATGTCCGTGTAGAAAGAGTCAAGCTATACGGTTTTTAGTTAAAAGTCCGTGTACAAAAAGAATCGTACACGGTTTTTTAGGTAATATCCGTGTAGCTCGGTAAAATGGAGAGCGACACATTCTGGTCTTTGTACACGGCTGTTTGTGAAGTTATACGTGTAGAATCTTTAAAATTGCACACGGGCAAAAGTCCGTGTGTAGTTATTGAACTAATCGTACACCCTCGATTTAAACACGGTAGGAAATCCGTGTAGCTCCTCCTTTATTGTCCGTGTATAATCTCTTTTTTTGTAGTAGTGAATCTACTTAAGCCTTTCTTTATGAATAAATTTTGTTTAAGCCTCTGGTTCGGTTTTTAAGTATGATTTAATTAGGATAAAGATGATTATGATTAATATAAATCCACAAGTAATTAAGAATCAAAATAAGAAAAACGTATATTTGATTCTTAATAAAGTTTAAGTGGATTTAAATTTTGAATTATATCGTGGTAAATGTACATTTATAAGTGGAACAGAAAATGACTCACAAAAGGAAATATAATTGGATTTAGATACACCTTTTATTGGTGATAAGATGTAGAAATCCAAGTACATTGTGATTGAGATACCACTACATATGTATATTTTTGGTATAACATAAGAATTAAGTTAATTACGGTTGAACTAAATCCATAAGGCAATCGAGAATCAAAAGAGGAAAAATATATATTTGATTCTTAATAAATTAAGGATGGATTTAGATTTATGTTTAAACCGTAATTTTAGATTTTGGATATAATTTTAAGTTCGAATAAAAGGTATTAAAGTTATATATTTTAAAATATATTGGTTTCAATCGCACCTCGCCAAAGTGAGCTCTCCTTTTGAAATTAATTTATTTTAAAATATAAAAGGTTTTATTGTGTGCATGTAATGAGTGTAAATATTCGTCGGCCCAAAGGAAGACCAATATTTATTAAAGTTGCATGTGCGCCTTGTGGTAATAAGTGCAGTGATGATTGTTTGGTTTTTTTTTACGTGTGATCAATTTAATCAGCCCAAAGGAAGGTTAATTGTTCGACATGTTACTTAATTATCAGTGCTTGATTACTACGCCAAGATACCATAAGAAGTTAATATTTTAGTCCAAAGACAACTTATTAATGGAACCGATATCTTGAGGTAATGGGGTTTACCTTTATTTGAATTTATTATTATATATGGATATTTAATGAGTATGTAGTGTTTGTTTTTTGTTCTAATTTTAGTTAATATCAATTATAGCATCAAATTTAAGGGAATGAAAGAACTTATTGTTAGTTCTAATAATTATGGATCTTGACATTGCGTTAAGGATTGATTCTCCAATACTTACGGTTATGAGTACCTCTAATTTAAGAGGGAGAAAGAAAAGTAGGAGAAGTCAAATCGCATGTGTCATATGATCATAATAAAAGAATATTCTAGAAGCATTTAGGGGCACTTTTACGAATAATTTAGTCAAGGCTTATGAATTCCTTTCGACTATTGAAAATAGATTTGTTAAGACCGAATAGTTCAAGTTGATACGATCTTAGTAAATCAAATTTTCAGTAAGGTATAAAGCCAAAGGAATACATACAAGAAATAAGAGTATGGTAGCTGCATATACAACACCTCAATAGGAACAACAAAAGAAATCGGTTAAACATGATGGTAGTAGTTGTTTCTTTTGAATTGTTGAAAAGTATAAAGGATTAAACAATTAAGTACTTGTCATGCTTTGCGTGTCAAGAAAAGTATACTTATTAATATGGTTTGTTTTGAGATTAATTTAACTTTGATACTTAGACACACGTGGTGGATAAATTCTAGTGTAATAACTCACATCAGTGTGTCTATGCAAGGTTGTTTGAGTAGCTGTAGCCTAGTGATGATGATAGATACATCTATATTTGCGACGACGAGAATGTTAAAGTTGAAGCAATTAGAAAGTTAGATTATTATTGAAGATTAGATTTTATTTGAATCTCAATGAAACATTTAAGTTTTGTCTTTTGGACGTAACTTAATTTCTATTTTTGCTATGTACAAGTATGGATTTACTTGTTATTCTAGAAATAGAAATTTTGGTTTGTTTCATGATTCAAAATCGGTTGGATCTAATTCTTTTTCGATTTTAATAATCTAAATTCCAAAGACATAATTGCTTAATATAACGAGTCCTTGCATTTAAGTATTTATGTTAATAAAAGTAAAGTAATGAGAATTTTGGTTGCATTATGGCACAAGTGTTTCAGTTATATCTCCCGATGGAGATAAAGACTTGTGTCAGAATGGAATTCTCGAGCATTTGGATAACACAGATTTGATATTTGCGTGGATTGTATTAAGATAAAACGAACCAATTTGAGGCGATTTATAGCCAACAAGTCTCAGGATGTCTTGGAACTAATAAAATTCAGATATTAGTGAACTATTTTCTTACGGATGTTAGAAAAAGGTACATTATTTTATTATGTTTATAGAAAAATATTTTAGTTATGGCTATATTTATCACATTTACGAGAAAGCATAGTTTTTTGGATGTGTTCAAAATTATAAGACTGGCATTGAAAATGAACTCAACATAAGGATTTTAAGTGTCAGCTTTGACTGTCGTGTTCTATACAATAGTAGATATGACGGTTCAGGTGAACATTATATTTTTTTATTACTTTGGAAATAAGGACTTAAGATTGTAGCTTATATTCTTAATTAAAACATTACAGTTTTATAATCCCACAACAAGGTCAATTTTTTTTTTTTTTTTTTGGAAGAAAAATGCAAAAGTTCTTTGAAGATGTTGAGTTTGCCGGGGGAAATACAGTTCAAGATTTTATCTTCGATGAGGAATATGTAAATATTCCCACAGGTGTTATTGGCATTATTTAGGATTTCGATCCTAGTTTTGTTCAAGACACAATAATCAATGATAATACCGAAGAGCAAACTTCAACACCTCAAGAACACGTGTCATTAAGGATATCCACTAGGTAAAGTGGGTAGATGTCATGATATGGAGAGGAAGTTCGTGAAAGCCTAAGATATTTGTGATATTGTTCATTTGCCATAAGGTACAAAATTCAATGGTTTTAATGGAATTTGAATGGCAATGTGGGAGCAATACAAAGTACGTCTAGTCGCATATGGCTTCACATAGAAAAAATGACATTGGATATAAAAATACTTTCTCTTCGGTTACTTTGAAAGTCTTTCATGATAATAATGACATTAAATGTGCATTTTATATCTTGAGTTATATTAGATGGATGTTAAGATGTCATTTCTCAATAGTAGTATTGATCGATGATATGATTTATAAGGTGTGACCATAAAATTTTGAGTCATAAGATCTAAAGCATATGCTTTGCAAATTTAGAAAATCCATCTATGGACTCAATCAAGTATATTATCGACAATGGTATTCAAAATTGGTCAAGTGATCATCTCGTTTGGTTTTGAGATGAATTTAGTCGATGAATGCATATACCATAACTTATGTGGGATTAATGTTACTTTCTTGGTTTTATATGTCAGTGACATATTGCTTGCCACTAACAATATAGGTTTGTTGCTTGACATCAAGAGATTTCTATTAGGAATTTTTTGAGATGAATGATCTTGATGATGAATCTTTTGTGTTAGGTATAAAAATACATAAAAAGCAATCTCGATGTATTCTCAGGTTGTCACAAAAGAACTATACCGTATAAGTTTACAAGATGGCATGCATTAAAATAAACCAAGAAATATCTCTATATATAAAGGAGACGAGTTTAGTCTCAATCAGTGCTCTAAGAATAATTTTAAGAATAAATTAATACATAAGATTTCCTATGTTTCGGTAGTAGGAAGTCTGAAGTATACTCAGGTTTGTACGTGTCTAGATAGTGCGTACATAATTAGAATGCTAAATTGATATTAAAGTAATTCAAAAACAGACCATAAGATAGCAGCCAAAAGGGTCTTGCGTTATTTTTTATGGAAAATAAAAACTACATACTCACATATCGAATATCAGAAAAGTTTGAGATCATTTGGTATACTGATTTCGATTTTGGTAGATACCAATAAAGCATGTTATAACATGTGTATGAGGTATCTAATTGGTGAATATAACTGTGAAATTTTGTCACATGGCTGTACGAAGTGGATAAGAATTAAATACCACTTAAGTTATTTTGTGACAATAACCCGATAGTTTTATATTCCAATAATAGGAACTTGACAAGGTCAAAGAATATAGACCAAGTTCTGAGTTGTAAATGAAAGAGTTCAGAATGGACAGTTGTCTATCGAGCATAATGGCACAAAATCCGTGATTGCAGCTGCATATTAAAGGATTGTCACCCAAAAGGTTTCATGAGCATGCTGCTCGTATGGGTGTCATGTCAAATTAAAGATCTTCAATTTTTGAGGATATTCAGATTTTAGTGGGAGTTTGTAATTATGCTTGTATGACATATGCGGTTTTCAGTTTTTTAAAGTTTAAGGATATTTCTGCAGAAATAAAGTTTCAGTTTATTCACATTCTGACTCTATTAAGGTTGATCTCATTTAAGGGTGGACCAGTTGAAAATAGTCACGTTATGATCACATTACGTGAAATTTTCATGCTACATATCCACATCATGATTCATGTCATTTGGTTATGTCAATATATGTGACCATTGTTGGTTGAGTTACGAATAAATGTGGCAAAAACTGCTTTGATTCTATATTAATATAATTGATGGACGGAATTGTTCGGGACACATTTCGGTTATGACAGAAAAGTTGAGCTCACTACGGTTATTAACAATATAAAATTATAAGGTTTCACATATAGTCCAAGTGGGAGATTGTTGGATAATTAATCTAACGTTGGACTAATATGTAAAATAATTTTGTATTGTATACTGTCAATTTTATGCTCAATTAAAAGTAGTCATATGCATTATATAATTTATTGAGCATTAATGTGTCATATAGGGTGTGGACCTTTAATGTGTAGAACTTAAGGTGTAATACTCAATTTAATTATGGGTTGAATTGAATAATTACAACATAAGACAGCCAAGAGTCTTCTTGGGCTGTATATATATATGATTTGGTTCCCCAGAATACAAGGCAATCTGAATTCACTTCTTCTTATCCCATTAGAGAAAAATGTGAGAGACTTTGGAGAAGGCAGAACAAAGGAGACTCTCTAAAGAGCCTTGCTATTCTGGAAGAACCGAATCGGTGGCGCTCTCTCGCACAAAATAGTAAAGGATTAAGGTACACTTCCGCTATTCAGTTTTATATTCAACACAGATGATCCTGCGGTGGCCGATGATGGTTTTCGTCGGTTTCAACAATAGTAACACTTAATGTTTTACACTTCGCATACTCTCACTACTGATTTACAGTTGCCTAAGAGAATACTCCAGTATATAAATATGCAACACAAATGCAATTCACACATTACAATATTCTTATTTAATTGAGTGCATATCAAACGTCTTTCAATTGAAATACTTAGACTATCTCCCCCTCTAATTTGTTAATAGAAAGAAATAGCATTTGTTATTACAACATATATAATACAACACCATAAATTACCACAACAGCTATCCAAATTTTACTGATAATACATATTTATTTAGTGGAGCCCTTCTTCTTCTCTTTTGATCCTTTTTTTCTGTCTCTATGGCCTAAGCACCTTTGTTCGTGCTGAGTTCAACTCCTTGGTAACATCTTTGATAGAAATGCGTTCTTTTGGAGACTCTTTGGAGCACATAAGCCCGCATTGAATCACTGAAACCAAACAACTATAGACATTTTCAGGGGCATACAGATTGTGTTCTCCATCAGTTTCAGAGAATAATTTGGGGTCGACTATGTCCATGACTTGGTCGGGGAAAGCCATCTCAACTTGCTTCTGAAGGCTCAAACCATCTCTGATTCTCTCATCAGTTGGACTTACTCCAGTGAACAACTCAAGCAGAAGAATGCCGTAGCTATAGACATCTCCTTCTATCGATGGCCGACCACCCATCCCATACTCTAGACAATGAAAAGTTAATAGTTACAGCCCTAAATTTAGTACAGAAGCATATTGAACTGTGACTCTACCTATTAACATATGTATAATTCACCTAGTTTTTCAAACTTGGGCTCACATGATCGTGCATATATTTGTATATTTTTTTCAAATTGTATAGCCCAACACGGTAAATTAAAGAAGTATACATAGATAATAAAATTAAGTCTCAATCATGTTAGTATAAATGAGGCAACATATATTTCTTCCTTCAGCCTCGCTAGTGGTACAAACTTGGCCAAACTTTCCCTTGAACCTTAACAAAGTCTATGAATAATTTTCGTTGCAGGGACATACTAAAAAAAGTACTTATTAAATAAGAATCTCTGCTATATATACCTGGAGGAATGTAGCCAATAGAACCTTTGATTCCACCGGTGCTCGACATTGATTGAGAAGTCATGGTATCAGGTCCAATCAAAAACCTTGCTAATCCAAAATCACTCACATGTGCAGTCATATCATCATCCAAAAGTACATTACTAGGTTTGAGATCACAATGCACGATTGGTGCAGGTAAATGGTAATGGAGATAATCTACGGCTGCCGCCACATCAAATGCAATGTTCAACCTCTGGGTGAAGCTGAGGCTTCTGAATGGCCCATCTGTACATGCATTTGGATGCAACCATGTGGCCAAGCTACCATTTGGCATGAACTCAAAAACCAAAGCCTTGAAATCATTACCTTGGTAGTCTATGCTAGAGCACAAACTCAACACTTTTATAAGGTTCCGGTGTCTCACATTTTTTAATGCCTCACATTCAGAGAAGAAACTTCTAGAAGCACTCTGTTTCTCAAGGTTTAGCACCTTCACCGCAACGGTTGTCACATTCTCGAAGCTCATAACGGCTTTGTAAACTTCTCCAACTGAACCTCCTCCAATTAGATTATTCGGGGAGAAATTTTCAGTAGCTCTAAGAAGGTCAGTGTATGAAACAGGCTCTAACCCATATTTCAAAGCTTTATCAGATTGTGGTTTGTTTCTAGGGTTGTTTCTAGTATAATAAATCACTAACAAGCAAATGATTGCAATTATGCAAATAAAAGAACCAAAAATTGAACTTATGAGCACCATGTTTCGTCGGGAGTGATGTTTCTGTGTCGAAGGCTGTGAGATGCAATGTGACAAATTCATTTGAGGTACTCCCCCACAAAGCTTTGGATTTCCTCTTACATCTAGACCACTGGCATTCTTAAAAATGCCTTCTTTTGGTAATTCCCCCTCGAAATTATTGAAAGAAATATTCAAATATTGCAAGTTCATTGTACCCAGGAATTCAGGGACTTTACCAGAGAGCAAGTTGTTAGAGACATCAAGGTTTTGCAGCCCTTTTAGATTGCTCAATCTGGTTGGAATTGTTCCTTGGAACAGATTGCTATCAAGATATAGGGCTTGAAGTACCTGGCATCCATCAATTGTGCTAGGAATCTCTCCACTCAACTTGTTATTCGAGAGACGAATTGATTGTAGGTTTTTCAAGTTACCAATTTCTGGTGACAAGATGCCAGTTAGATAATTGTGTGACAAGTCCAAACTAATGGAAAGAGAAGGAAGACCCATGATTTCTTTGGGAATTTCACCTACCAACTTATTATTTGAAACAGTCAAGAGTTCTAAGTATTTCATGCTACTTAACTCTGGTGGCATACTCCCTTCTAATGCATTATTATCTAGAAAGAGTTTGGTCAGTTTGGTGAGGTTCCCAAAAGTTGCTGGGATTTGACCTGAAATCATGTTATAATCCAGATATAATGCTCCCAATTTGAAAAGATTACCTATTTCTAATGGAATGGTGCCATTGAGAAACATTCCATCTAGGTCAAGCTTGACTAGGTTATTGAGTTTTCGGAGCTCTGCTGGTATGCTTCCTGAAATTGGGTTACTAGACAGTGAGAGTTCAAGAAGACTAGTAGAAAGATTTGTTATAGAACTAGGTAAAACTCCTTGTAGTTGGTTGTTGTCAAGATATAACTGTTGTAACAAAGTACAATTGGTCAAGGCATCCATGAAACTCCAGTCACGTGGTCTCTTGGCTTCTAGTTGATTAGATCCTAAGTAAAGGAAGTGAAGATTTTGTAAGGTTCCAAAGCCAGATGGTATCACGCCACTGAAGTAATTAGAATCTAACTCTAAATCAATAAGAGCAGAACAATTGGATATGGATGGTGGGATCTGTCCTTTGAGTTGATTGTCATTTAGACGTAGATATTTCAAGTTTGGTAAAGCATTGCACATATCGAAAGGGAGAGTTCCATCAAGCTGGTTACCACCAAGTCCCAAATAATACAGCGCTGATAGGTTGTAAAGCGAGTGTGGTATTTTGCCCGAAATGTTGTTATGATAAACGTTAAAAAACTGGAGGTTTTGAAGCTTCCCGAGTTCATCCGGGATGAATCCACTTAACATATTTTCGCCAAGATAAAGTTGTAGTAAGTTAGTAAGGTTTCCCAAGCCAGGCGGGATGTGACCACTAATGCTAGTTTGTTCAAGATAGAGAAGTGATAGTTTGGTAAGGTTACCTAAAGTAGGTGGGATGGAATCCGTGAAGTTATTATTGGAAAGAGAAAGACATGATAGGTTAGTAAGTTTGCCTAAATCATCTGGAATATCGCCATCAAAAAGATTATGGTCAAGATAAAGATCTACTAGGCTACTAAGGTTACCCAAGGTGGAAGGAATTGATCCTGTGAGATTATTGACAGATAGTGATAAGAATTGGAGCTGTGGAAGGAGGCCAAATTCCAATGGTATGCCTCCTGTGAGGAAGTTATTCCCCAGACTGATTATTTTCAGTTCATTGCATTGCGCTAAATTAGATGGGATGGTTCCATGGAGATTATTATTGTAAAGATAAAGGTCTGATAGATTAGTAAGTTTGCCTAAACTATCTGGAATATCGCCATCAAAAAGATTATGGTCAAGATAAAGATCTACTAGGCTACTAAGGTTACCCAAGGTGGAAGGAATTGATCCTGTGAGATTATTGACAGATAGTGATAAGAATTGGAGCTGTGGAAGGAGGCCAAATTCCAATGGTATGCCTCCTGTGAGGAAGTTATTCCCCAGACTGATTATTTTCAGTTCATTGCATTGCGCTAAATTAGATGGGATGGTTCCATGGAGATTATTATTTCTCACAGAAATAGCTTCCAGATTTGAACAGTTACTTAGAGTAGATGGAATGCTACCATCGAGAAAATTCACACTCAAGTTGACTAAACGTAGCCTACCCAAGTATCCGATCTCTACCGGGATGCTTCCTCTCAACTGGTTATCAGAGAGACTCATCCTTTGGAGGAATGTGAGGTTTGCTAGGGATGGAGATATATAACCTGACAATTGTTTGGAGTCGAGAATGAGAGCAGTCACTCTATCAGGATGGTGCCGGCCACACATGATCCCTTGCCATTGACAGTGGTTCAGTGACTCGTTCCATGAGGAGAGGACTCCAAATGGGTCATCATGTATTTGGGACTTGAAGGAGAGAAGTGCTGATAGATCAGTTTTACTAGTGGTTACTATGGCAGCGAGAGAAAAGGAGGATAAGGTTAAGAGACTTAAGAGGAGGTGAATAGTGAGCAGGCTTTTCATGATTTATGTTGTGAGTGTCATGGGTTACTCTCTCACAGAGTGCTCTTCTTATATAATGAAAGGGAGATGTATGGTTTGAAAGAAGTTGACCTCAAAATGTTTCCTCTTGAGTCGTTGCATTAAATATATACCACGGAAGTTGTTGTTGTAGTGCTGCACCTACTACAATAGTGATCCATATGGGCTTTGTTTAATTTCATTGCTAACTTTAAAAGCACTTGACATGTGCGGGAACAAGATGGATTTTATTGAGATTCTTGATTAAAATTAAAAAGGAAGAATGATTACAGAACTATATTTGGTGTTGACCTGCAAATGACTTGCAAATTTCCCAGATATCAGGTTCCCCAATAATAATTCAATATTTGGTCTAGAAGGACAAGATCGCTGAGATTTTTTTTAATTTCCAACATTAAATAAAAATTAATAGAAATGCTCACAATTTTTTTGAAATTATAAAAATGCCCAGACCGTCGAGATTTTCAGCGGTTAGCACATAATATTTTTTTTTCTTTGATTTGACATTTGAAACAATGTTTATGTGGCCGAAATTGTCGGATTTGTGTTTTTTTATTTAATTAGAAAATTCAATGATTTTTTTATTTTTCTATGAAAATATTAGAAATATTTTTATATTTCTTTGAAAATATATAGATGAAATACTATAATATTGAATTTACTAGAAAGACTGCGAGAAATAACTCAAATTAATATTTTTCAATCGGAATTTTTTGCAGCTGTAAGAAAAATTAAAATATTTCTTTGTGTGTTATTAGCAAAAAATAAAAATGTTTTGAATCTAAGTTATTGATCCCAGTTCAAAAATCATTTCTGGGTAAATAAATAAATTATCTTGCAGACATGTGTGCTCTTGTATTCCCGTCGGACGAAGACTTGAGTAGACCGCATCTCTTATGTTTTTATTCCAAAATGGAGCTCTAATTTTCATATTATGTAAAGAGATTAAAACAGATATTTGGAGATAATTTTTATTTTACTTTTGAGTTGGTTGGTCAATTATTCTATTTTTTATGCTCAATACTCATTGTTCAATTTCATACTTTTTGGTTGTATCGTATTTTTAATTAATCAATTAATATAAAATTAGGAGCTTGATCCGGTCTTGTTTTCACAAAATAAGATTGCCAATTTGTCTTGTTCTTTCCTGTTATTTTATTTGATTTTCTTGGTTTTAGTAATGTGTTTAATAGCTTGCGTTTCCACTTTGATTATTACTAACACATTACTACAAAAATGGAATCTTCTAACGCCCATTTTCTTTCAGTTTAAACTAATTTTGGTCTAAAGACGATAGACGAATGCTGTGGTGGCAAGTTTGTAAATAAGTTGTCATTTTCTTATATCGGTTCTGACTTTCCTTACCGATAGTAAATTGTCCCAAATTTCTGATATCTGTCGGTAACTGCATACCGTAGAAGATATTTGACTTATTTTAGGGAACGTATGTTCTAACCGATATAACTATTTCATGATCCTCTGACATCGGATCGTACATTAGTACCGATATAAGGAAGTCGAACATGTTTCTGTTGGTTGTGGTTTGAACCGTTAAAATATAGAGACATTAATTTCGCGCCTCTTCCCTAGAGCCTGGAGGTCTTCTTCCTCTTTATTTCTTTTCTCTCTCTTTTACGGTTTAGTTGCTGTTCTGTTTCTCTTTTTACTATTGCGCCTTCCATTACACAATGATGTGTGACTACATAAGCAATTTGCCCGTTCCATTACTAATCTTAATCTTAGGGCTGCTCGTGATATAGGAGACGGAGGGGAGTGGAGGGGATAAATGATGAGTTCACTGTACAGAAGTTGTGAGATTTGTCACCCCCAAACCTGGGTGTGGCGAGAGTGAAATTAGTGTTGATCCCTCCCTTCCCTTTCTTCTCCCTTCCTATACGACATTGTTTCTGGAGCACAACCTTAATATTTCTTGAAATATTCTTCAGATAGATCTTAATATTTCTTAAAATCTTTGTCAGGAAAATTAAATCATTGAAAAAAAAATTGCACATTATATAAACCTTGTTGAATCTTCTTCAACAAAATTTATTGAAATCTCCTCATTATAAAATTTGTATATCATGTAAATCTTCTTGAGGAAGATTTCTTGAAAGCTTCTTATATTAATTTTGTACATCATGTAAATCTTCTTTGCAAGATTAAATTATAAAAAAAATGCAGTACCCAGATATTTTGGCATATATAATAGTGAGACACGTGTTTGCTTGACTTGATGGTGTGATTTCAATTATTTATATATTTAATCACAATGTTAGAACTAACATCTGGTGGTATGGCAAGAGAAGAAATCTCTTCTTCGCCTTAGTAGCTTGGAGCATCGCACCACACAGGTAATTCATAGCCTCCTTCGTAGCATTTTTCACGTTCAACGCACTAAGTACGCTGGGGTCCAGAAAAGCACACAAGTTCTGTTTGCCTTTGCAGTGAGTACTATTGATTAGCCTCCTGAAAAATTATCATATGACATTAGAATATATTCTTCAGTGCTATACACATGATATAAACAATTTTTGGTCACTAACATGAGGAAAATGGTGATGTGCCCCACTTCGAGCCATTTATCGGACCCCGAGGCATGTAGAAAGTCCTTGAAGTCGGTGAACGACAGCATTACAGTCGAGCCATCGTGTAGAAATATCCCCGGAGGGACAGGTATGATGACTTCCATCATGTCCTTGGGTGCCGCCATCAAGCAGTCGTGCAGATCCCGCAAATCCTTTCCGGGAAGGAGCTTGTATTCTTCCTCGGTGAGCAGACGAGGTGGAGGTCCTGCTGGTTGGACAGGAGGGTCATGGCCTGCTGGTCCGGCAGTAGGGTCAGCAACTACTAGTCCGGCCGTAGGGTCAGGTTCTGATGTTTGGGCAGGAGGGTCATGGCCTGCTGGTTGGGCAGTAGGGTCAGCCGGAGCAGCAGTTGCTGACCCTGCTGCCGGAGCAGCAGTTGCTGACCCTGCTGCTCCGGCAGGAGAGACATGTTCTGCTGTTTGGGAAGGTCCTTCTGCTTCGTCCCTCCGTATCGGTGACATCACGCCCTCTGTGTGACTACCATCGTCTCCTCGTGTCTGTATCAAAAATTTTTACCTTTTTCAAGTATTTCAAAAGGAAGTGCTTTGAATGTAACCAAATAACTTGACTATTTATGCATTACCTGATCCAAAATAATCTGATTCTTGGGCCATTGTACGAATGACAGCCGGGCATCATCGACATAGAGCATACCACTCTCAATTGTTTGGACAGGACGAGGTACGCGCTCCATAAACAAGTGAAAATTGTCTCAGATTATTTGGTCCTGCTATACATTGCAAATTCATATAGATATGAGAAACCAAAAATGAAGATGGATCATACAATAAAGAACAAGCATATTTGTCTCAAATAAAAAACAAATTGTTTCTCCTGTGTTTCAAGTACAATATTATATTAGCAAGCTCAACTCATTTCCACCAAATTTTCTTCTTCACATGTTACCCTCTGCTCCTCTACTAAGAAAATATTGAAAAAAAAAAATCACTACTTTGGCATCATAGTATATCATACGTTTATTTCATTCAAAAATTCTCTACTGTTTAGTGGTATAATAAGATACGCAATACGTCGTTATTCGTTATAATTTTTCAGATACGAATATGAAAATGGATAATTTCGGATACGAATATGAAAACGGATAGTTTCTGATATGAATCTGAAACATATAGTTTCGGATATGAATCTGAAAAAATCTAAATAACATCTAAAAAAATTAAAGAGCCTTGAACCAGCTGTATCAACGATCATGCGACTTGACCTTCTTCTCAACCAGCTACATCTTTTGTTTCTACTTTTTCAGCAAGATCATATATCAAAACTATGCAATAAAAAATATAAATAATAAATTATTTGTATAACAAAAAAAATACAAAGTATTTAATCGTTAATATGTATATGTAGTTTTATCAATCAATTTAAAAACAAAGGGTATCTTTGTTGTTGAACCATGGTGCCTTTTGTTTGACTACAATAAGATATACTTTTGACTGTTATTACAATCTCCATGTGACAATCACGTGACAGCAACCAGCTTGCATTTTAGTTTTTAGGTTTCTTCGTTAGCGTTGTGTTTTAAGATTTGAGAATCTTTATTGGGCCTTGATTCTCAGTCAGGCCACCGGCCCACTATCTGCAATGAAGGCCTAAAATACATTATTTTTTTGGGTTTGAATATGATCTGTTCATTACATATTAGCAAGAATCTTAAATGATCCATGTGCACTAAAAGTTTGGACTGGATTGATCCGGATTATGATTAGATGGTCTGTATTAATGCCCTTTGTTATTTTTTAGCATGTATTTATGATCAGACGGTCTGAATTTTAGAGAGCTGTGGTAATATTCCATGTTGGAGCTATGCAAAATGATAGCCCTTTGTTATTTATTAGCATATATTTACAGATGGTTATCAAATTTTCTTGTGTCAGATTGATATGTTGTTTGTATTTTTTTTCTAATGCTTGGTATTAATTTGAATATTTCTAAATGATATGTTAAATTTTAAAATTTTAGTGAATTTTTGAATTTTAGTAGATTTTACAAAGCATGCGAATGTTTAGTTTTGGTGTTATAATTTGAACTTGAAACGTGATATAACGAAGATTTTAATGTTTAGTTTTATATAGTATAACGGAGCTCATGAATGTTTAGTTTTTGTGTTATAATTACAAAGCACATGAATGTTTAGTTTTAGATTTTAATGTTTGTTTTTCTAATGTTTGGCATGAGTTGAGCTCGCGAGTTATGAGCCGAGTTTGAGCCGAGCTGAAGGCTCAAACTCATTAAATTGAGCCGGGCTTTTTTCTTCAAGACCAAGCCGAGTCCGAATTGGGCTTGTTTAGTTATATGACGAGCTGAGCTGAGTTTTGACCCGAGCTTGGCTCATTAATTAGCAGCCCTATTGATGGAGGCTCTAGATTCCATTAATATGACATCAGAGATATCAAAAATCACAAAAGAGAAAAGAGAAAATAAATAAAACTAAAATAAAATTGGAAAATTGAAATTCTAGATGAAAATCCATGAGTTTTATCTTAGTGGGGTTTGAGTTCTTTTATATTTTCAATTTAATTTGCAATAGTTGAATTATGATATTTTTAATAAGTTTTTGTTAATGTTTTGAATTATGGAGCCAATATAATGTTTTGTTGCAATTTTTACTCATTTCTTTATTAATGTTACAAGGATTCTGATAGCAAGCATGGGTACTGTTTAACTGGAGATGTCCATATTGATGAGGCAGTGTTGCTGGCAACTGCAATGAAGGCCTTTAGATCAAGTGCCAGATTTGTTTAAATGTAAATTTTGATTCTTTTTTGTTATTCTTATGTTTTTCTTTTTCATCGGTTTATGTTGTTGTCTAGGAATTAGTCCTTGATATGGAGGCTTATTAATTTTCACTACACAGAAGTTTAATAAGAAATATCGATGTTTTCTTTTTTTTGTTAGGCTTGCATTAGCCTGTTTAAATCCTACTTTTTTTTAAATGTGTTGTCTTTATTATGCATATATTTAATTAACATTAACATAATTTGTGTGGAAACTCTAGATGAGATGATTAACATTAGGTGTTACTATACATCAATACATAAATATTCAGCATAAATGCAATTCACAGATTGCAATATTCTTATTTAATTGAGTGTTACTATATCCAGAAACTCTAGATGAGATCATTAAGTTTTGACTTTTAAGTTTTAAATTTTGAGTTATTAATATTTAAAAAAATGGAGGCATTTGAACCCTGCTCTAGTTATATTTTAGATGGAAAAATAACTAATTTTGAAGTTTTGATGAAAAAATTATCTAATTGAAAAACTTATGATGAGTATATATCTAAATTTCTCTTGATTAAATTTTTTGGATGTTGTCCCTTTGAGTCCTAGCATCTGAAGAAATATGAATTTTTAAATTCTATGCATGCAAGATCATGAGATCTTCAAGATGATTCCGTCGTAACATTTGATTGTTAGATGTCACAGTCCGAAGAATATATTTTTGATTTTGACATACATATCCAGTCGCAGAACATAGTTCAATTGAAAGGTGCTAAGCCACTCCTGTAAATTGATTTTTATTTTTTATTTTTGTCCTTTAATTTTTTTTCTTTTTACATAAATTAATATTACTGGTCCTACTCATAAAATAAAATTACGTGACACCTATTTATCTAACTCTCTGTCTCAATTTTCTAGCTCAGCCCTATCCATATTTATAGGATCTATGATCGTATAAAATATATTATATGTGGGTAAGTTCAAAATAAAGCAACAAATATTTTTTTATTAAGGGATTTTGATACATTCTAATATTTTTTAAATGTTAATTCCAAGAATTGAATATGTGTTTTTTCATAAACCTAAATGTTGGTTCCTACTTCCTACATCCTTATATAAAATTTTGAGTAAATATTGTTGGTTCCCAATTATATATTATATTAGAAAATTTGTTGTTTGCAATTTCTCTTTCTCCATTGCTACTTCGAAATCGAAACTTAACCAGCAAATTCATATCGTTGCTCTTGCTGTACCTAATGACTAATTACCCCCATTATTTGTATATAAGCAATGCGCGTCCAACCTTGTAAATTTATTTGATTTTGCATTCCTATTTATAAAAACAGCCAATTGATGATGCCCGTCTAGCTCAGTTGGTAGAGCGCAAGGCTCTTAACCTTGTGGTCGTGGGTTCGAGCCCCACGGTGGGCGCATTTGTTTTGTGTAATTTTACGTACCTTTACAGCACTCGCCACCAGAAAATGCTGATAAATAGATGCAAATGTGATTCACCTGGCCTGTAAAGGCCCAAATTAGGAGGCCTTATATTATCTGATAAAATGGCCCACATATTAGGATTAATAAAAGTGATAGCGACAGCTGCTTATATTTCTTTATCATTAAGTAGTTATTTCTCACCAACAAACCTACATTAATTGTAGCATTGATTTTCTTTCCATTGGGATGTGTAGTGCTCCTTCCACTACTGATTTACAGTTGCACTTCGCATATTCTCATGGATTGATCCCTTTATTTCTACGTTAATGATCTCATCTAGAGTTTCTGGATATAGTAACACCTAATGTTTTACACTTCGCATATTCTCACTACTGATTTACAGTTGCCTAAGAGAATACTCCAATATATAAATATGCAGCATAAAAGCAATTCACACATTACAATATTCTTATTGAAATACTTAGACCCCCCCTAATTTGTTAATAGAAAGAAATAGCATTTGTTATTACAACATATATACTACAACACCATAAATTACCACAACAGCTATCCAAATTTTACTGATAATACAAATTTATTTAGTGGAGCCCTTCTTATCTTTTGATCCTTTTTTTTTCTGTCTCTATGGCCTAAGCGCCTTTGTTCGTGCTGAGTTCAACTCCTTGGTAACATCTTTGATAGAAATGCATTCTTTTGGAGACTCTTTGGAGCACATAAGCCCGCATTGAATCACAGAAACCAAACAACTATAGACATTTTCAGGTGCATACAGATTGTGTTCTCCATCAGTTTCAGAGAATAATTTGGGGTCGACTATATCCATGACTTGGTCGGGGAAAGCCATCTCAACTTGCTTCTGAAGGCTCAAACCATCTCTGATTCTCTCATCGGTTGGACTTACTCCAGTGAACAACTCAAGCAGAAGAACACCGTAACTGTAGACATCTCCTTCTACCGATGGCCGACCACCCATCCCATACTCTAGACAATGAAAAGTTAATAGTTACAGCCCTAAATTTAGTACAGAAACATAGTGACCTACAACTCAACCTATTAACATATGTATAATTAACCTAGTTTTTTAAACTTGGGCTCACATGATCTTGCATATATTTGTGTATTTTTTTCAAATTGTACAGCCCAACACGGTAAATTAAAGAAGTATACATAGATAACAAAATTAAGTCTCAATAATATCAGTATAAATGAGGCAACATATATTTTTTCCTTCAGCCTCGCTAGTGGAACAAACTTGGCCAAACTTTTCCTTGAACCTTAACAAAGTCTATGAATAATTTTCGTTGCAGGGACATACTAGAAAAAGTACTTATTAAATAAGAATCTCCGCTATTTATACCTGGAGGAATGTAGCCAATAGAACCTTTGATTCCACCGGTGCTCGACATTGATTGAGAAGGCATGGTATCAGGTCGAACCAAAAACCTTGCTAATCCAAAATCACTCACATGTGCAGTCATGTCATCATCCAAAAGGACATTACTAGGTTTGAGATCGCAATGTACGATTGGTGCAGGTAAATGGTAATGGAGATAATCTAGCGCTGTCGCCACATCAAATGCAATGTTCAACCTCTGGACGAAGCTGAGGATTTTGAATGGCTGATCCGTGCATGCATTTGGATGCAACCATGTGGCCAAGCAACCATTTGGCATGAACTCAAAAACCAAAGCCTTGAAATCATTACCTTGGTAGTCTATGCTAGTGCACAAACTCAGCACTTTTATAAGGTTCCTGTGTCTCACATTTTTTAATGCCTCACATTCAGAGAAGAAACTTCTAGAAGCACTGTGTTTCTCATGGTTTAGCACCTTCACCGCAACGGTTGTCACATTCTCGAAGCTCATAACGGCTTTGTAAACTTCTCCAAATGAACCTCTGCCAATTAGATTATTCGGGGAGAAATTTTCAGTAGCTCTAAGAAGGCCAGGGTATGAAATAGGCTCTAACCCATATTTCAAAGCTTTATCAGATTGTGGTTTGTTTCGAGGGTTGTTTCTAATATAATAAATCACTAACAAGCAAATGATTGCAATTATGCAAATAAAAGAACCAACAATGGAACTTATGAGCACCATGTTTCGTCGAGAGTGATGTCTCTGTGTGGAAGGCTGTGAGATGCAATGTGACAAATTCATTTGAGGTACTCCACCACAAAGCTTTGGATTTCCTCTTACATCTAGACCACTGGCATTCTTGAAAATGCCTTCTTTTGGTAATTCCCCCTCCAAATTATTGAAAGAAATATTCAAATATTGCAAGTTCATTGTACCCAGGAATTCAGGGACTTGACCAGAGAGCAAGTTGTTAGAAACATCAAGGATTTGCAACCCTTTTAGATTGCTCAATCTAGTTGGAATTGTTCCTTGGAACAGATTGCTATCAAGATAAAGGGCTTGAAGTACCTGGCATCCATCAATTGTGCTAGGAATCTCTCCACTCAACTTGTTATTCGAGATATCAATTGATTGCTGGTTTTTCAAGTTACCAATTTCTGGTGGCAAGATGCCAGTTAGATAATTGTGTGACAAGTTCAAACTGATCGAAAGAGAAGGAAGACCCATGATTTCTTTGGGAATTTTACCTACAAACTTATTATTTGAAAAACTCAGGACTTCTAATAATTTCATGCTCCTTAATTCTGGTGGTATACCCCCTTCTAATGCATTATTTTCTAGATATAGCTGGGTCATTTGGGTAAGGTTGGCAAAAGTTGCTGGGATTTGTCCTGAAATCATGTTACTACTCAGACCTAATATTCCCAATTTCGAAAGATTACAAATTTCTATCGGAATGGTGCCAATCAAAAACATTCCGCTTAGGTCAAGCGCGTCTAAGTTATTGAGTTTTCCTAGCTCTGCTGGTATGCTTCCTGAAATTGGGTTATTAGACAGTGTGAGTTCAAGAAGACTAGTAGAAAGATTTGTTATAGAACTAGGTAAAACTCCTTGTAGTTTGTTGTTGTAAAGATATAGCCATTTTAACAAAGTACAATTGGTCAAAGAATCCATGAAACTCCAGTCATGTGGTCTCTTGACTTCTAGTTGATTATCCGCCAAAAAGACTTTCTGAAGATTTTGTAAGGCTCCAAAGCCAGATGGTATCACGCCAGTGAAGTAATTATAATCTAATTCAACAAATATAAGAGCGGAACAATTGGATATGGATGGTGGGATCTGTCCTTTGAGTTGATTGTAAAACAGGCTTAGATATTTCAAGTTTGGTAAAGCATTGCACATATCGAAAGGGAGAGTTCCATTTAGCTGGTTATTACCAAGTGCCATAGTAGACAATGCTGAGAGGTTGTAAAGGGAGTGTGGTATTTCACCCGAAATGTTTTTATGATAAATGTTAAAAAACTGGAGGTTTTGAAGCTTCCCGAGTTCATCAGGAATGAATCCACTTAAACATATTTTCGGAAAGATCAATTTCTGTTAAACTTTGAAGATTACCCAAGGTAGGTGGGATGGAACCATAGAATATATTTTCGTAAAGAACAAGTTCTAGTAAGTTAGTAAGGTTGCCCAAGCCAGACGGGATGTTACCACTAAAGCTATTTCGGTGAAGATAGAGAAATGATAGTTTGGTAAGAGGTGCACGGAAATATGTCGTCCGCTTGTCGATATGAAACATAAAGCAAGAGTATATGTCTTATGAAACATAAACTCTAGTTTGTGAGTTAATGAAGGTGCACGGAAATATGTCGTCCGCTTGTCGATCGGAACCGTTGAAATTAAAGAGCACTGCATTTATGTTCATGTATCAAAGTTTAACAAAAAAATATTTTTATTTACCTATCCATCGAGTCGACAGAATATTGAAACATCGAAGGGCTATAAATACTTCATATTGGATCGAAACTCGGACGTAACAAACTTGCAAAAATTTTATGCTGGTTACGTTCAATGTTTTCCCTTGATCATTTCAAAAAAAAATTGGAATCATTTCATTTCACATCGATCGACGATCGCTCACTTGAAAATGAACGGTCTGCAAATATTTGCTAAATTCGAAGGGGCAAATAATGATGAAAGTCTATAAAATTGACAATTATAAGTATGGTTTTGGCCATAGAAGATGTAAAAAAAAATTAAAACTTTTTTTTGAATTTTTTTCATAATATTTGTTGTACATGCATCACATAAATAGTAAATATCAAGTTCCGAGTCGTCCGATAAGCAATGAAGGGTCCTGATGTCTTCACTTGGACGATTTTGTTAGCAGAGCATTTTTTATTTTCTGCAGCACACTGATATATAATTGAAAGAGCGTCCAATATATTTAACAAACTTCTTGAAGCTAAAACTGCTCTGTTAAAATCAATATTTCCCAATTTTTTTTTGTTCCAGAGAGGATGCCTCTCTGAAAAATTCATCTTTTCTCCTTAGCTGAATTTTTCTCTTCTTACAGCCTTTCGTTTCCCTCTAAAACCAATTCTTACCACCTTCCTCTTAGCTGGATTTTTGATTCACTATCTCACTCTCATTGTCTCTCTCTCTCCTCGACTCCTCCCCCCTTTTCCTCCGCCACTTCAGATTCTGTCGGCCGTTGCGATTGAAGAAACCACTGCTCCCAAGGTTGATTTTTGGGCGGATCAAACTAACAATCAAGTCTGACTATGCCAAGGTTTATTTTTGTAGTTTTTTTAGTTGTATACCGGTGTTTGATTATGTGCACACAAGGTGCTTGATGAAATGACTAAATTGGAACAAATTGAGATCGCACCATGCTGGTGGGTAACAAATCAAAGTTTGTGTGACCTGTGAAGAAATTTGTGCAATTGTTGTTGATTTCTTATTTTTCTTTACTTAATGGGGACTATGGTTATATACAGGATGGGATTGATCTTGAGAAGGCATCAGAAAAGAGACCTAGAGCAAATCTGACATAGGAATGCTTTTTTTTTTTTAAATTCAAGTGAGAAGAGCACCTCAAACTGGGGTATCTCTTCAAGTTTGAGAATTCTTCTGACTCCTCACGGAGGCACGGTGTTGTGGCACGCGCATAGTGATTTTGACCGTACCACGGTTCATGGTGCGATTGTTATCTACCCGAAGCTCAAAACCACCTACCCCTTTGCTAAGCCAGATGGAGAATTCATCCTAATTCTAGGAGAGTGGTGGAATCAGGATGTAACACAAGTGTATGAAACTGCGGTTTTGACCGGAGGTGATCCTGCACCAAATATTGTTTCTTTCTTATTTCATGCTTTTGAGTTGTACAAATTCATGCACTTAAGCACCATATAATTAACTAACTTTTGATCTCCACAAGTTAATTTGATTAGTTCAGATGAAAAGTAAGTAATTACTTGGAAGCATGCATTTGTAGTTCGCATTAAATGTTCAAGATGTTCAACTGGGTTGATATAGACATGCAATGCATGGTCAGTTCATATAAAATTAGAAATCTCTAACAAACAAAAAGTGTAACTAAGAAGTTGATATCTCCATTTCAATTTTCACCTAATTCTGACACTGACAGTTTGTAAATTACAATTTGTTTGCTTAACCTTCGAATCAGAATCTAACTATTTGTTTGCTATTATACATGATTAATTAATTACATTATGTTACATGCATGAAATTAACAGATTCAAGAAGCATGGGACACCAGACTTTGCAACAACACGAAGAACATCCTGACTGTTAATGGGTCGTACCCGGGCCCCACCCTTTATGCTCACGGAGGTGACAACATCTTTGTCACAGTCATCAACAATGGAAATAAGAACATCACCCTTCACTGGTAAAAATAATGCACTCTTCATTTTCATGCATATATTTCTGAATATTTTTGTTAGATTAAACAAAGGTTATATTATAACACATGAACATATGACATATTAGGCATGGGATCGACCAGCCGAGGGACCCATGGTCGAACGGACCAGAGTACATTACTCAGCGCCCGATCCAAGTTGGAGCCAACTACACACAGTGGGTGCAAATCACAGAGGAAGGTATGAATCAGGATGGTGCTAATTCTAGGAGAGTGGTGGAATCAGGATGTAACACAAGTGTATGAAACTGCGGTTTTGACGAGAGGTGATTCTGCACCATCTGATGCTAACACCATCAACAGCCAATCTGGTGACTTCGCACCATGCTCAGCGAATGGTAACTGTTTGAAACACCCCCCCCCCCCCACCCCCACCTTATGTATACAGTTGAACACAAATATTTTTTACTTATTTTTGTTGGTAATAATTTTAAACTTAATACATAGATCTATATACTTCTATCTATACACAGTAGTACTTGTCTTGAAGTTGTTGTATAATTCTACAAATTCTACAAATTTTTGAAGTTGTTTATTTTAATTATTTTTACAGTAATTGTTGTACTTATTTTGACCAGTGAAAAAATAAATGAGAAAAATGGAACCCAATCATCACTTATGAATTATGATTTAATTTTCAACAATTTTGACTTCTTAATGTGAATACAAGTGAGGAAGCTTCAGATCGAGTCCTCATCTGTCATCACCAATATTTCAAAGTCAAAAGTGTTTAACTTCTTTTTCATTTTATTTATTTTCTATAGATACTTTCAAGGTTATGATCAATTGACTAATTAAGACAATAGAAGATTGTTATACCATGGTGGGTTACAGGCCGTCAAATGTCCCCAAATGTCCGTATAGAGTATAATTAAGCATAATTAAGCATATTTAATCTGTTCATCACCAATATTTTGACTTCTTAATGTGAATACAATAGAGTATAATTAAGCATATCTGTTTCTTATAGCTACAGGCCGTCAAATGTCCCCAAAATGTACACTCAGCTAGAGTATACCTGATAAACATCACTGCACCTAATTTTCCATTTATAGGAAATTTTAAAGGGTTTTAAACAATTTTTGAAATCTCTGTCAGCAGAAAAAAAAACATTGCGCTGCTGTTATGCTGGCATATGAATTGCCCTTAACAAATTGGTGAACCAAAAATAGCTCTTGACTTCTACAATTTTTGAAACTTTTTGAGAATGTTGTATGTGAGATTACCATAATTTCCATATAAAGAAGTAAAATTTCCATGTAGCCAATCGGTCAGAATAATTCTCCAAAGTCTGACTGACCAAAAGGGCAAAACTGCACTGTGCAATATGCTGGTACTAGAATCGAGTCTCACAAAAATACAAACTCAATCAGATTGATGTATATCAATTTTTACTGATTTTTGTGCATATAAGTCAGGATATAACATACATTCTAAGATAAAGAAACCAAAAATCCATGTAGCCAATTGATTAGAACAATTCTCCAAAGTTTGGTAGTTGGAAGAGGGTAAAGCTGTCACATGCGTACAAAGTCATATAAATACATACATACTTGTGCACTCAAATGTGTCTTAAAATATATAATAAATGCACTGACACAAATTAGAACATCATAACATAAATAAAACTTAAAGATTTGAATTAAGACAACAAAGAAGAAACCCATCGCATGAATGCCACTGTGCTATGACACAAAAACTTGTCTTCAACCGAATCCACACCAGTCCAGGCACACATGCACTTCAATTGCAACATACAGACAATGTTTACCAACTCAATTGAACAAGGAACATAGTGAAGCAGCCAAAATCAGCACCTTGGCCACTATCAGCAATGAAATTGACAAATCAAGATGCCCAATCATGCAGATTGGTTCAGTTGCAGCGGAGCTGCAACAAGGTTACTAGTAATAATATAAATGTTGAATTGGTTTTAGGTCAAAATATTACTTGCGTGGTTATGAATTACCTTTTTTTTTTTGAGAAATTTATATATATGCCCATCATAACTTGATTAATTAGATATTTTCTCATCAAAACTTCAAAATTAGTTGTTTCCCCATCTAAATATAAATATATTATAAATTTACCCATTTTTCAATTAAATCAATTCAAAGGAATTTATTTATTTAGACAATTCAAAAGGAGATTTAAAATATACACAAATGTTACTGTCTCCAGGAACTAAAACATTTCCAACGGCCAGCGCATGGAAATAGTATGTCCACCATAAAATAATATAAACTGGATTAGTAAAACATTTTCATGCGCATTTGTCCCAGTATTTCCATGAACCTTCACTAAAAAAATTATGATCAGAATGAACAAAACATTTCTAACGGCAGCCCATGGAAATAATATGTCCAGCCATAAAATAATATAAACTGGATCAGTAAAACATTTCCATGCGCATTTGTCCCAGTATTTCCATGAGCATTCACTATAAAATATTATTATCATAATGAACAAAACATTTCCAACGGCCAACCCATGGAAAAAGTATGTCCAGGCATAAAATAGTATAAACTGGAGCTGTAAAACATTTTCATGCACATTTGTCCCAGTATTTCCATGAGTCTTCACTATAAAATATTATAATCAGAACGAACAAAACATTTCCAATGGTTAGCCCATGGAAAAACTCTGTCCAGTTTGTTCAGACTTATTTCCATGCGCAAGTGGTTGATTATTTCCATGGGCCTTCAATAAAATATTATTTTTGGTCTGTTTGGCGGGTCGCGGGTTATGCAAAACTTTTTCCAAGGGCGAAAATGGTACATTTCCATGGGCAAGCAGGGAATATTTCCATGCGTAACTTTTTCCATGGGCTGCCCCTTGGAAATAGTTTATGGTGTCAGAAAAGTCGATTTATTTCCATGAGCCCTTCACACACTTGGAAATGCGTTTTACTACCGTTGGTAAAAACGGAGATTCTAGTAGTGTTTTAGTGGTCCCCTAATGCCATAATGCGGGGACGACGCAAGGAATATAGATAAATGGTGCGGATACGATTCTTGAGAGACAATTTATTTATCATAACATAGTTCAGTTCATAGATATAAATACTTGTGTTCTTTAGTCTACATAATACAGAATGAGACTATTAATATTTTATAAAAACAAAATTACAATGTGGAACGGTTGTGGTCCCTACAAGCAGTTATGACAGTTTAGATGCGGATACGATGCAGATACTCAAGTGCGGATACTTAATTCAGCTTCCAATTTTATTGTTTTCCTTTTTATTGGACAAGGCTTTGACATTTCATATGCTATGTTATTTATTATGAATATAAAAATAATTTATTTTAAATAAATATGAGGTTGAGTCATTTAATTTTAAATATCAATAGGAGATATTCGATCAAGATTTCAGACTTGTGATTTCGATATGAAAAATATTATCTTAATCACTAGATTAAAGACGGATTATCAAATATAAAACAATATATATATACAAATTTATCAATAATTTAGTAATTTACACATTATATGTTGAGAGTGGTTAATATACAAACGTTTGTTCCTGGATTCAGGAACAAACGGTTCGGTTCTCCAATTTTCAAAGTCCAAACAGTCGATCCAAACCGTTAGATATTCAATCTATATTAAAATGTGCTTGGAGACCAAATTTTACATTTTTTGAAATTTGTTTACTATTTATTAAGCTGGTTTGAAAACCGCTGTTTTTCAATGCTGTAGAAATTTAGTAAAGACAGCTGTTTTCAAACCATCTTAATAAATAGTAAAAAAGTTCCAAAAAATGTAAAATGTGGTCTCCAAGTATATTTTAATATAGATTGAATATCTAACGGTTTGGATCGACTGTTGGACTTTGAAAATTGGAGAACCGAATCGTTTGTTCCTGAGTCCAGGAACAAACGTTTGTACATTAGCCACTCAAGTAGAACTAGGGTGTTCTTAAGTTCACCAAGTCCCTTTGTTAACTCAACTCTAAAATCTATCGGATTGGTTTCAAAGAAAAATCCGAACCGTTGAAATCCTTCTACCTTACGAATGATGTGTCTACATGTGAAAATTTTAAACTTTCAAATTAATTTAGTATAAAGTCAAGCGGTCAAAACTAAAAGGTTTATATATTAATTTTAATGCATTCATTTTTTGAACGTTTTTTGACACTTGACTTCATACAATATTAATTTCAAAATTTAAAATTTTTGAATGTAGATGTATCACTCGTAAGGTAGAAGGGTTTCAACGGTTTGGATTCTTCGTTTGAAGCCAATCCGATAGATTTTAGAGTTGAGTTCACAGTGGGGTTTGGTGAACTTAAGAACACTCTAGTTCTACTCTTAGCCACTCTCTTATATGTTATCTAAAAGTGCTTAATTTTATTCTATTTGCTTTTATTTTTTATTTTAGCGTGATATCGTAAATTGTCGAAATTCTTATTCATCACACTAGTACAAAAAACCCTTTCACTGACTGTTCAAATACCCCTACACCGACTGTTATAGCGGCGTCAGTAAATCCGGCGCCAGTGTTAGGTTACCTATTACTGACGCTTTAAAAAAAGTCAGTGTTGAACACCAACACTGACGCTCTAAAAATTAAAGTAGGTGGTGGCAATGACAAAGGTAGAGGAGGCAATGGGGTGCAATTTAGACGCACTGGAATTGGTGATGTGTGGCGGTGCGCCGCTGAGCACGGTGGTGGCTAAGCAATTTCGCGAGAGGTATCCACACGTTCTGCTTGCAAAGGTAATTAATAACAACTTTATTATCATTATTTTTATTGTTTTTGATAAAAGTGGGAGTATTGAAAGTTTGAAACCATGGAAGTAATCAAGTAATACAACTTTATTAATTAATTAATCAAGTAATTAGTTAAAAAATACTAATAAAAAATTATATTAATGTTCGGTTCTGTATGTAATTTAAAGGAGACGTTCTACTGTCAGCTTATGTGTTTTATTTTTATACCGTTCTTTATTCTATTTCCTTTTCGTCAATTCGTCTGATCTGTTTCTTTGAAGATGTCGTGCTCATTTCTTTAAAGAGGGGGCGGTGAAAGCTCACGTGACTAACCATAGGGGTTGATATTTAACTTTGTTATCGATTATTATACCTGGGAGACTGGAATTTTGGGGGAAGTGGTTAACTCAGTAAGGAATAGAAGGAAAAAAGAATGATACAAATGATCTCTTAAGCAACCCATTTTTCATTTTTGCTCGTTAAAATTTGAAAAATATCATTTTTGTTCCACATTAGTCCCTTGATTACAACTGGTCAAAGAAATTAATAAAAAATTAAGTTAACAATTATGCCATGATAAGATGCATGTCGATGCAATTTTTAATTGAGGAATAGTGGATATTTCCACCGATTTCATTAGAAATCATATGAACCTGATTGGGACCTAAAATAGGTACCAGAATCAAGGCATAAGAGTTATTTACATCAAAATTACAAAAGGTCAAGAGAACTATCTAGAACAACTGAAAGAACAAATACTAGACTAAGCAATCACAATAAGAACAGTCCAGAGCCTATATCAGCTAAAAACATAATTATATCAAAAGAACCTAATAAACTATAACAACATCTGGAGATTACTCCAATTCCTCCCAATCAATATCATCCCCATCATTCAATTCTATGCCAGACATTTGATTTTGGGGGCTGCCGGCACCAGAAACCCAAATAGAGATTTCCTCTGAACTCCCCCTGTTTAATGACAGTAGAAGATCCACTGCCTGGGATGTGTCCGGGCTGCTGGACTCTACTGCTAGAATTAAATCTGGGAGATCCTTAACATCAAAAGGAATCATTAGGCTTAACTTAAGTAAAGAAGATTCTGATTTAGATTTACACCAAAAAGTGGCTAAAGAAATAATCTTAGCCCCAATTGCCTTAATAGAGAGAGAAGTAGAATCCTTAAAGCAAACTCTATTTCTCTCTAACCATATAGTCCAAAGAACAGCAGCACGTAACAATTCTACTAACAATCTATCTTTTAAAGGAATAGATGCATCAAGCAACCATAAGTCTTCTAAAGAATTACAATCAAAAGAGAAGTTATTATAAGAGGCTATCCAGTTCCCATATTAATCTAATATAAGAGCAATGAATAAATAAATAGTTTGTACTTTCAGATTGGGTACAGAATAAACAGGAGGTGTCACCAGGCCATCCTTTTGTAGCTAGATTTGATTTGGTAAGAATTTTATCCTTTCTAACTAACCACAAAAAGATTTTGATTTTCAAAGGGATGTGTGCTTGCCAGATAGTAGTATATTCCTTATTAGGCATACCACCATACTCTAACCATTTATAAAAAGAGTGAACATTAAAATGGTCATCATTAGACCATCTCCAAATCAATTTATCTTCAATCTGATCTGAAAGAGTAAAGTGTTGAAATCTATGTTGTAAAGCTAACCATTCTACTAAATATATACCAGTTAATTGCCTTGTAAAAGATAATTGCAAAGAGGAAGCTGCAAAGACCTCAGCTACTGAAATAAATCTATGATTAACTATTGAAAATAGGTTGGGGTACTGATATTGTAAAGCATGTTCTGTACACCATCTGTCTAACAAAAAAGAAGTAGATATGCCATTACCAATTTCTTTATTGAGGCCTAAGTTAATAACAACATGGTCTTTAAGAATTGATTTCCAAAAAGGAGAACAAACAGTGATAGAAGTCTTATTACCATACTTAGAATAATATCTTTCCATCTACCCTTGACTGAATTATCCAAAAATCTGATCCACCATTTAGCTAACAATGCTTTGTTCATTAATTTGAGATCTAGAATGCCTAATCCACCTTGATCTTTACTCTTACAGACCATATCCCAAGCAGCCAAGGAATATTTCTTCCTAGTTGAATTGCCTCCATGCCATAGAAATTTTCTTCTAATTTTATCTATTTTATGTCTAATTTTAGCTGGCATTCTATAAATTGACAGCCAATACAAAGGTATGGCTGAGAGGACAGAATTTAGGAGTGTTACTCTGCCCCCCAATGATAATAAAGAACTTTTCCAGCTTTGCAATCTTTTTTCTATCTTATCTATTAATAATTGCCAATCTACATCTGTTAAGGATTTATTATTAATAGGGACTCCTAAGTAAGTAAGAGGAAGAGCAACTACTTTACAATCTAAAATAGAGGCTAAAGTATTACTATCATTATCAGTCAAGTTAAGGGGGTACATTTCACTTTTCTCATAGTTGATTTTGAGGCCTGAGGCATTCTCAAATGCTAAAAGAATCCATTTGATATTAGTCAACAATTTTTAATTAATATATTATGGCATAAATGTCAATTATAGTATCTATTAAATATATTATGGCATTAATCTCTGGATATACTGTCAATCTTCATGTCATATGTACTACGTGTGCAACTACATCTATACTATTTTCATTGCTAGCACGGCAACCTATAGCTAAAGTAATGTTATGAATATATATAAAAATTAACTTCTTTAGTGAATGTTAAAGATAAAAAGCAATTTGATAAGATTAGAAATTGTAAAGATTAAAATTATACTTTTGAAACTTAAATGAGAAATGATTAACACTTCAAGCATCATATGTAATTTATAATATTTTTGATTTAGATTAAAGCTAATAGATATCAATAATTAATACGCATATTGGTCTGTACTACAGATCAATATTTTTGTTTCTAAAGTCCAAATAGTCAATCGTTCAATGTGATCTTTATGTGAAAATATACTTGCAAACTAATTTTTACATTTTTTTTAGAATTTTTAACTATTTTTTAGATAGATAGAAAACCACTACTTTTAAATGCTCTAGAATTTTTAAATCAAGTGATATTCTACCTATCTCAAAAAATAGTAAAAAGATTCCTAAAAAATTAAATTTGATCTCCAAGTATACTTTTATATGAGATTATGTTGTATGATCCAGATCAATTGTTTGAACTTTGAAAATAATAATATTGATTCTTAGTACGGATCATTATGCGCTATGAATGATACCATGCATAGCCTCAATCATTGATCTTTCTAATTGCCAAATGTAGTTTTGTTATTTCTTGGTGGGAGGAGCTATTTTGAGTGCACAAATTTAATTTTAGGTGTTAACACAATTTGTTGCTTTAATACTAAACTTACTCTCGATCAGAGGTGGAGTCACGTTAGGGCAGGAGTTGGTGGTTTTGAAAATCAAGTTCCTAGGTATTGAAAATAAAGGCTATACATTTTGACAGAGCAGATTTTAATTTATTCAGGGCAAAAATCATGTACATAGTTATTTTGACTATACTGCTCATGCCCTGTATGAATTAAAAACAACTTTGTCAAAATATGTACAAAAAATAAAGCATAGACCCATATGTATATATGTGGGCTTTTGCCTAAATTTAATCTTCCTGACCCTGCAACCAAAATTTATTTACACAGTTCAATTATAGATTTTTTTTTGACAGCCCACAAAATCATGCACGAAAAAGAAATATCCCTCACCTATGTGAAATAGCCCAACTTTAATTATCTCTCTCCCTCTTCTTTCTTCTCCGTGTGCGCCTTCGTCTATCATAAACATAGGATCCATATTCTCTCCGGTACCGTAAAAGATTCCATTCACTTTACAGTTTGAGATTAACTCCCAGCCGGTTTGGGATTCGGGCTGACAGAGGAGACAGTATTATTGGGCTTTGAGATTTGTGCCAAGTTAAAAAGAACGGTCCAGATCAAGTAATTGTAAAAGATTCCCTATTACGGTACCGGGGTGATGTGAATTCCATAAACATAACATGATTCTCTCCCGACTCTGTGCGGACCGCACCTCTGCTTGCGTCCCTGTGGCTTTCCACTCCTGCAGCTCTCCATTATTTTGTAAAGATCACAACTAAGATTTCAGAATTTTTTTTCTTGTTATCTATATATACAAAATTAAACAAGCAAATTGACAATCTTTACTAACATTCTATTATTTTTCTCTATTACAATATAATAATATAGAACCATAATAAAATAGAACCTGAGATGAGATTGTTAATTTTCATTAGTACAAGAATAAATTGAATTTATATAATCATACTATATGGATTTCCCAAATATGTTAAAGAGTATGTAGCAACACAATCATTAATTCTAAGTGTGCTGAAATATTTTTTTTCTTGAGAGTGAAATGTAGAACATGTTGAGAGAAAATTTCTTGGTTATTAAAATTTTGTACTAATGTATTTATTTTCTTAATGTATTTCATTAAGATTAGTCAATAAATCACGATCGAAACATTACTTATCCATTTGATCGAAAAAATGTTAACAAAAACAATAAAAATAGTCAAAATTTTGCAAGTTCCAGTACGTACAATTTCATGTTTGTATTGTTCTTTTTTCGCTAATAAAAAAATATACTTTTAATATGAATAAAACAGTTTCCAAATTTATGATACCTCCTTTAAAAAAATGATCTCTACTTCTTTAGATAATGCTACATTGATTTCGCACAATCACCTGACGTAAAAAAGAAGAGTATTGAATAGGAATCTTTTTTGTATGATTAAATGATTAAAAAATATTCTTCTGCAAAATAACACTTTCCTTTCTTGGTTGGTTGGGTGAAGGAAAAAATAAAAGATATTTACTGCCTACCAAATTAGAGGAGCAACGTATCTTCCATTTAATTCTCTTACCTATCCTTATTTCTCGAACCCATTCAAATGAGGATACAAAATTAAAATTAAATTGATAATATATTGTCGTGTATATAAAAAGCTTACACAATTTCATCTATTAGACAATTATTTTATCACACATATATTAGCTTCAGACTATTTGAAAATTCAAATCATGTGATAAGCAATAAAAATATACATCAAGTTAATCTATCAGCCTCTATAGTCATTTATACAACACTGTATAGATTATGCATATTATGTTGTTTGTTGTCTTGATGGACTTCAAATTTAGAATTTTGTAAAGAACTAATTGTGGAATGACCATTTTATTCAAATCCATTCTCATTAAGATAATGTTCGGTTTGTTTGATGAGTTTAATTTGTGTGAGAATTTGTGAGAATTCAAATTCAGTGGGATTGTTCGGAGGCTCAATTTTTTCCCCATGTATTTTCATTCTTTGTCACAAACTCAACTACTAATAAGCTAAAATCATAGAAGATAAAAAAAACACACAATCTGAATAAATATTTATTTTTTCAACATTCTCTCTCCAGGTGAGTTGGTTTCTTCTCTCTCCCTCCACCAACCGTTTTGTCTCTCTTTCTCTTTATCCTCATACACACAAGTTACCTTTTATATATAAGAATCCTGACTCTATATAAATTTCTATTGTGAGACTAACCACATATGGTCCGGATTCAAACCATTTTTTTCATAGAAATTACATAAAAATTAAAGTAGGTGAGATCACATATATATTTTTTTATTTGTGGGTCCAGTTTTTACTAATCACATATGGTCCGGATTCAAACATTTTTTTTAAGAGAAATTACATAGAAATTAAAGTAGGTGAGATCACATATATATTTTTTATTTATGGGTCCGGATCTTATTGAAGAAAATTCAAATGATGTGATAATAAGCAATAAAAATATACATCAAGTTAATCTATCAGCCTCTATAGTCATTTATACAACACGGTATTGATTATGCATATTATGTTGTTTGTTGCCTTGTTGGACTTCAAATTTAGAATTTTGTAAAGAACTAATTGTGGAATGACCATTTTATTCAAATCCATTCTCATTAAGATCATGTTCGGTTTGTTTGATGAGTTTGTGTGAGAATTTGTGAGAATTCGAATTCAGTGGAATTGTTCGGAGGCTCAATTTCACCCATGTATTTCCATTCTTTGTCACAAACCCACCTACTAATAAGATAAAAAATCACACAATCTGAATAAATATTTATTTTTCCAACATTCGCTCTCCACGTGAGTTGGTTTCTTCTCTCTCCCTCCACCAACCGTTTTGTCTCTCTTTATCTTTATCCTCATACACACAAGTTACCTTTTATATATAAGAATCCTGACTCTATATAAATTTCTATTGTGAGACTAATCAAATATGGTCCGGATTCAAACAATCTTTTTTAAGATAAATTACATAGAAATTAAAGTAGGTGAGAACACACACACACACACACACATATATATATATATATATATATATATATATATATATATATATATTTTGTGGGTCCGGATCTCATTGATGGGATTTTAAGTTGGCTTAAAAGAAGAATTTCAATTTTTTTTTAAAGCAACCAAGGACCGAATCTTATTTAGATGTATCTAAACCTACTCTAAAGCATTAACTAGACATTTCATACCTCCTATGATATCGTAATCAAAGTGGATTAGTCGGCCTTCTTGTTTCTTGATCTACCTCCAAACAACAAATAGATGATGCCTCTCTTAGTATCCACCTAGGATTAATTAGAAAAATAATTTTCTTCTTGCTAGAGAATACTATTTGTTATTGCTCCTTAATCAAGGTTTCTACCCTTCAATAAAACACTTTTATTATAGTAGAAATTGTACTCAATACATGCGAAATAAGTGGATTAAGAGAAGAGAAATTTCAGCGGCTTGGAGAGGAAGACAAAAAATTTTTGTGCACAATTGGAGAGAAAATAATTAGTATTTAAGGAACATCTTTAGGGTTTCCCACTAATTAAAAAAGGCTAGAATGTTCTTAAACTAATTGTATTTATCTCCATTTTCTCCATTTCTCTTTAATTTTGAATTTAAAAAATTAATTGACAATTATGGCTGCCAACTTTCTTTCTCTCTTATTCAAAATTAATCCAACTTTTAGTATCATATGATGAATAGAATAAATTAAACTATAACAATTATAATTAATTATTCGACCACCATATTCATATCACATATGACATGCTAAAATAATTTATCTAATTAAGAACCTATTTTGGGGTGACCCAAGAGAATCTATGTCATGTTGGTAATAGAATTAAAACATTTTAATTATATAAATCACAAGCGGCATCTAGAATACATTGTGATTACCCAATTGACACAAATGATATGCACAATACAATACCACGATCCAATATAAAATAAATGTATATTCGTGTTAATTCTTATGTCTCATGATATCATGAATAAATTAAAGGTAGGAATGTGTCATCCAAACAAAATGTTAAAGTGCTAAGGAGCTCTAAGGAGGCTTAATATGCCCCTGCCGAACGCCCACTAAGTTTTAAGGAAACTAAATCCTTACAGCTGAACATGTTAAGAATATGAAGAAAGTTATATCTGTCTTAACTTCAGTGGGGCTTGTGGGACTAACTATCATCCAGATCCGGCTATTCTATTTTTTATTTTGACTTTTAAGTTTTAAATTTTGAGTTATTAAAGTTTTTAAAATGGAGGCATGGTGGAGGCACAAAAAATGGAGGCATTTGAACCCTCCTCTATATTCATATACATATATTATATATACATATATTATATTATATACGAGTCCGGCTAATATGACATTGGTGTCATTTCAGCCTATATAACACCAACTCCAAAATCTATCGGATCGACTTCAAACGGTGAATCCAACCGTTCAAACTGGTTTACTTTATGAGTGATGCGTTTACATGCAAAAAAAAAAAATTTCTAGTTATTTTAGTACCAAATCAAGCGGTCAAAAATGTTCAAAAATGAATGGATTAAAATTAACTTAAAAACTCACATATTTGACCGCTTGACTTGATACTAAATAAATTCGAAAAATTATAAATTTTGCATGTAAACACACAACTAATGAAATAGAACGGTTTGAACGGTTGGATTCACCATTTGAAGTCGATCCGATAAATTTTGGAGTTGGTGTTATATAGGCTGAAATGACACCAATGTCAAACTAGCCGGACTCATTATATACATGTATTATATTATATATTACATATATATACATGTATTATATTATATATACATATACATATATTATATTATATACATGTATTATGTTATATTATATTATATATACATATATTATAAAAATAAAAGAGTTTATAAAAAAAAACCCAAACGACGTTTATAAACAAAATACCGATCGTTGTATGCCTACCGTTGAACGAAAACTTAAACTGAATTTTTTAGGCACTAAACGACGTTTTTTTGAAATTCTGATGCTTTGGATGCAACGATGCCCGGAGTTCCACCGGGCAAAATCGGATCCGTCTAGTCCCCCCCTTTCCGAAAAGTGGTCATATGCCCAAATCCGACTTTCCTAGCCAAAGTTATGGCTGTTTAAAGTTTTTTCGAAAGCTGAACTTTGAAAATTCATAACTAACCGTAGAAAAATCCAATTAAAATGAAATTGTGTCAATTCTGTGTATTTCCAAATAAAATGAAATTTTTGTACTAGTAATTTAAACGGTTCCGATCGACCCACGGACGACATATTCCCGTGCGTCTTCATTAACTCACAAAACAAGAGTTTATGTTTCATGTTCATGCATAGAAGATGTGAGTCATATATGCAACATGCATGTAATGCTATATAATTTAATGTGTCAAAATTATTTAACAATTTATTTTTAAATATACAATTTAAATTTACAAAATTCTAAGTTTCTAATTAACATATTTTTATTTTGTTTAACATAAATTTAATTATCATATTATTTATTTATGTACGTACTTCCTTAACAACTAATCAAAGTTTAAAAATATATTATAAATTTTGGAAGACTTAATCGTATTGTAAAATATCCACAAATTACTTGATTGGATTCCCTTATAAAATTTGTCAACTGACGCAAAATCCCGGTTGAAATCACATTTCATATAACTTGTGATTTTCTTTAGGATTCTATGTCTTCTTGCATTATCTTGTAATTATTAAATTCGTATTTGTAACAACTTGAAAGATTTTAAGTTTTAACTTGATTTTATTAAATAAATAAATTAATGTATTACATGTGTTCAATGAAATGTTCAAACCAAAATAATATATTTTTAATTATGATATTTGAAAAAAAAAACAATTAAGGAAAAAATGTAAAATAGAATGAAAAATGAAACAAACAAAATATGAAAAATAAATATAATTGTTAAATAAAATTCACATAATAAACATAAATTATTATTTTTAAATAAAATTCAACCCTAATAAATTATTTATAAATGTACAAATAAAATTATCTAAAATTTCACATAGTTTATTTCTCTGTGCGCGTGGTTTCCTCAACGTGGTGTTTAATTTGTCACATCCTCGCAGGATAGATACGATATACTTTGATTATATTAACAACACTGCCCGTAAGACAATATTATATAGTATATAAAATAAATGGAGATTGTACTGCTAAATTTTTATATAAACAGTTAGTGTTAGTTATCAACACTGACGGTTTTTAAAAAACAATCAGTGTTGAACACCAACACTGACTGTTTTTACAGCGTCAGTCTTGGTGGTCAACACTGACGCTTTAAAAACAGTCAGTGTTGGTGTTCAACACTGACGGTTTATAAAAACAGTCAGTGTTGGTGTTCAACACTGACGCTTTAAAAACAGTCAGTGTTGGTGCTCAATACTGACGATTTTTAATAAATAGTCAGTGTTGGTTATTAACACTGACTGTTTTTAAAGCGTCAGTGTTGAGTACGAACACTGATGCTTTGAAAACCGTCAGTGTTAGTTATCTAAAATAAATGGAGATTGTACTGCTAATTTTTTATATAAACAGTCAGTGTTAGTTATCAACACTGACGGTTTTTAAAAGCAGTCAGTGTTGAACACCAACACTAACTGTTTTTAAAGGGTCAGTCTTGGTGGTCAACACTGACGCTTTAAAAACATTCAGTGTTGGTGTTCAACACTGACGGTTTATAAAAACAGTCAGTGTTGGTGTTCAACACTGACGCTTTAAAAACAGTCAGTGTTGGTGCTCAACACTGACGATTTTTAATAAATAGTCAGTGTTGGTTATCAACACTGACTGTTTTTAAAGCGTCAGTGTTTGAAAACCGTCAGTGTTGACAACCAACACTGACTGTTTTGTTTTAAAACCGTCGGTGTTGATAACCAACACTGACTGTTTTTAAAGCGTCAGTGTTTAGCAACAACGCTGACTATTATTGAATAAAAGGGTCAGTGTAGTATGAGGAACACTGACGCTTCCCTTAAAACAGTCGGTGGTTAAGGGTCGGTGAAGGGGTTTTTTGTACTAGTGTCATATTCGGCTTGTATATTGATGCGGATATAATTATGAACTTTGCCATCTTTTAATATCCGTATTAATTAAAAAAAAAAAGAACGAATATTATTTTAGAATCATCTACTTTATCTTCCGTTTTCATCATATATGTATTTATTCGCTGGGGACAAATCTTTGAGCTCAGGTTCAGTAATCAGTACACACTTATTAAAGTACGTAAGGGCACACTGCAATTAATAATAATATTATTTTGATCTCTACAACAACACCGGATCTTATTAACAACTCCAGATCTTATTAATAAATAGGATTATAACTCATCTTATATTTCTTCATCATGACCCTACCAAGAATGCAATAATTAATTAATAATTACTTGATTGCTTAGAAAATTAACTAAACAAATTGATAAATTATTATGTACAAAATGGATGCACATCTAGAAAAGTTAAATAACCAAGTCCCAATTTATTTTATTAGAATAGTCAAATTTCACTTTATTTTAAAAATAGTCAATTCGAATAATACAAAAAATGAGATTCAATTCTCTATTCTAACTATTCAAATCCAACAAACATAAAACAAGTTATTCCAAATAACCTAATCTAAAAATAACATATTCTCACTCCATCCAAACAATTATTGGTTAGAAGCTCCGGCTCCATGCAATCCTGCCCTGATCATTGGCCCCTTTCATATCAAAGTCTCCCCAGATCTAGAAAAATTACTAGGTAGGAATCAAGGGAAAAAAGGACGCTTATCAATTGATTCTGCCTGTGTATATATGATCTGATCATAATGGTTTAGTTAGGCTCTTATATTGGAAATTCAAGATGAAGTTTTAAAATAAATTGAGATTTAATTTGAGAAGTGTGCGAGTGTGGTAGATATATGCGTCCATCGGATTTTGACGACAATGACAATGATATTGATGATGATATACAGTATATATTCTCAAATCTCAATAGTAACTTGGTCATGATTTATTAAAAGAATTACGATATATAAGACCGCATGCATTATAATTGAGAGAGAAAAAATAATACCTCTTGATTTGCTAAGGATGATGGATGGATTATTGGATGGTATTCACTAATCTATAAAGACTCAATGTAAATAACAAACATGTGTGCACTGGCACTGCTATCTATATCATGACATTAATATCAATACCAGTGAGCCCTGCCTGCTATGAGCCCAAGAAACCTAGTTATATATAAATAAGAAAGTACTGGCCTAAATATATTTTATATATTGCCTCATCCTAATTTTTTAATTTCACTTCCCTTGAAGCAAGAAATAGAAATTAATCCATCTTTGGATTAAGAGCCTGTAAACTGGATACTCTTTGGATTAGAGTTCATCAATATTATATGATTCCCATAAGTCTCACCTTAATTAATGTGTCAATTAATGATCAACGCAATTTAAGTGTGATTAAGCTGTGAATTAGTGAAAACGTGTATATAAGGCACCCATTAGTCCATTACATTACACAGTTCAACATATATAGTTACGTGCGATTGGAAACATGGAACCTAATTGGGCGGCGGATATCATGAAGAGAAAAGAAAGGCTCCATGAATCTGGGTTATTGGGTTGGTTTGTTAAGGGCCCCACGTTATGGACACCCACAATTTTCATTCGACCCATTTTTTTTACCATTGGTGAATTCGAATTCACATCACCTCAGCTTACCTGACTCAAGTAAATTATGATCTGACATTTTTTTTAATATGACACGAATTTAACAGGCCCCCTATGGTCTCTATAGACACCGGATTGAGTTTGGCCCTGATAGAATTAATCTAGGCCGTCCGTTTCAATTTGCTTGACTCAGGTACCTGGAAGGATTCGGATCCAAGTGAATTCATATCAGCTGAGGTAACTCAAATTTTGAATTTAGATTCGGACCGTTCGATTTTTGTCCCAATCAATTTTTGTTATTAAGTAAAAATAATAATCTGTAAATTAACGCACGAAGCTATTTTTTATCAACAAATTTTATGTGTTTATGTTACTTTTTTGTTTATCTCAGTCAGGATGAATTAATAAATTTTTTTTTTTTTATTTAGACATATCGCAAGTAAATTTAAATAAGATGATGGATGGATTATTGGATGTATTCACTAATCTATAAAGACTCAATGTAAATAACAAACATGTGTTTATCTCAGTCAGGATGAATTAATAAAAAATATATTTTTTATTTAGACATATCGCAAGTAAATTTAAATAAGAAAATTTTATATTTTCAATTTAAAATTTTAAAGGAATATACACATACCCAAATCCGACTTAATTCTTGGTCTATATAAAGCCTCTGTAACTTTTGTTTAATATAAATGTTGACAAACTTTTTGGTATTAATTTTTTGTTAACAAGCTAGGGACAAGTAAACAAGTAATTGTTTACTCCCTTTAACGATTTTGAACAGCAGACATGGATCCCTCCTACACAGACGAGGCGGTGGCTTGCATGGCAAGTAGAGGGCCCACTTACTATTTGCTGTTATTTTCTGTTTTGAAACACAAGCACTAGCCACTACCTAATCTCACACCGGCATCGCACACCACCGACCTATCAACCGCTCTTGATTATCCTTTTCAAGTCAAGGTCACCGCCAAGTGGGACCCACCTGTCATGCCCAAAGGCACATGACTGGTGACATGATACAAATTTTAGTTCCGTCACAGGTAATCCATATGCTTTGAACATTCCCAAATCCCGTGTTCCCAGTCGCCTAGAATTGCAAAATAAAATGATTTATTACTGCATGAGGCTAAGCTAGATATTGTAGTTAAGCATTTTGTAAGATCAGTGTTTTATCAGGATTCTACTGAAAGAATTGTAGATGTATTCTTTCCTCTATTTATACCAAGTCAAACTTAGAAAAAACATGAGAACGTTCCCTCTTCTTTCCATGTCAGCGTTTCTGCCTTTTTTTTTTTCTTTTACTTCAAATTTGACTAATCAAAATCCTACCAACAAATCCATTATAAATTACAAACCCTCTTCTTTCACCACTCTCTCATTCATTCTCACCTTTGCATCTTCCAATTCTCTCTTTCTTCAAGACACAAAAGATCTTTTGCTTTTTTTTTTTTTTAAATTTCTCTCTGTAACATATACAATACACTTTCCTCTTCTTTCATCTCTCATGGAAGTTAAAAGAAATCTCCACGGTGCTTTCACCTTCCTTTTACTTGTCCTTGTATTCTCCCAGCTATGCAATGCAAGACCGCTCAAGGAGGTCAAAGACAAAGAGGCACAGCCTTGTGAAATGGACAAGACCAATAGAATGGAGAGATCGACACCCGGTGAGAAATTAGCCGATAGGTATGGTCCCTTGGTGCTCAACATGCTCCCGAGAGGCAGCCCGGTACCACCTTCTGGTCCTAGTGGTGGTAACAACAGTTTACCAGGACCACTTCCAAGGGGAAGTGTTATGAATATAATGGATGGTCCATTCATGTTGTAACTCTCAATATTAATCTTCATTTACTTCCCCACTACCCCACTACCCCACTACCATTGGAATTTATATCCCACTAGTATTTGGAATTTAATCTCTTATTTATTATTGTAATGGCTTTTCATTTACAATTTCTGGCCTATAAATTGAAGCATTGTAATCTTATATTGTACACATGAGAAATATATGAATAAAGAGATTGTCATCTTTTATGTGTTCTTTATCTTGTTTATTATCCTTTGTCTTTATTTTATAACATGTTATCAGCACGAGAGCTCTACTAGTTGAAGATTCGAGGTAACTTCGATATTTCTTTATTTCAATATATATCATTTGTTTAAATGATACTTCTAATTAGTAATTGCAAAATGAAATAAGATGATTTATTATATGTACTTGAGAAATCAATTTTTTTGTTTTTACATTATGACGTGTCTTTGTCAAATGGCCCAAAGACCAATCTATTATTTTATATTATGTTATAATTATATTGTGTTAAATATAAAGTTCAAATGGTCCGAAGACCAACTTTTTAAATTTGAGATAAATTGGAGATGAACCGATTGATTTTTAATTTGAGATAAATTGTCAACTTTATCAAATGGCCCGAAGCCATTTATTAATTATAAATTCTCAATTTTATCAAATGACCCGAAGTCATATGTTAATCATAAGTTCTTAATTTATCAAATGGCCTGAAGCCATCTGTTAATCATAAATTTTATAATGTGAAATTTAGATTTGATTCATAATAATTTAATCTTTTTGAAAAAGATTTATATGATGTACAAATTTTGTATGATGTTCATTTTGTTATTTTTTTTTCAATAATTTAATCTTCTCGAAAAAGATTAAAATATATTAAGAAGGTCTTCCTGAAGAAGATTTCAAAAAATATTAAGAAGTTCTTCTTGAAGAAATTGTTCAAGAAATTGTACATCATATAAATCTGATAAGAAATTGTTCTCTAAAAATAAAAAATAAAAAAATAAAAAAATAATGAACAAAACAAATGAGAAAAGTGACATAATAGAGAATTCATACTATCATTGTGGTGGTAAAACTCATTGGTCACGTACCCGTCGTACGCCGACGTAACTGTTGTATACTAAAACATATTTTTGACCTATGTCAAGCATCATAAACAAAAATAAGAAAAAAAAAATCGAGACATTTTTTTTTGTGTTCATTATTTTTAGATAAATGTCTAAACTTATCACATATGATACTGTAATTTATATTGCATTTGTATATTAATGGCATTCATCTTTGCTTATTTATTTAGTTTTATTTTACTTGATGTTTCTTATCTCAGTTTTTTTTAAGAAAAAGAATAACTGAATTTTTTTTCAAAATATTCTTATTTAAATAAAATATATTAATATTTTGATTATATTTCTTCTTAACTATTTTTCTGTAAGATATTTATAAATATTAAAAAAAATTAACTTAAACAATATAACATCTGTAATAAAAGACTTTGTATATGCACTATGAAATAAGATTCGAATATATGATAGTGATATATATAGTATGATTGATTAAAGATTTCGTATAGTTGGCACTCTTAAAAAAAAAATATACAAAGGAAAATACCAATTTTATATTTCTGTTTCGATCATTTAAATTCAGATTCATTATTATTAATGTGTCGGTGTTGTACTATCATTTATTATAAGATAATACTTGTACTCACTAATTCTAATTTACAATAACCATAAGTATGGTTTACCAAAAGAGAAATGCATAAACATGTACGTTTTTACTTCTATATTTGTATATATGACAATCTATTAATGAGCATAAATGATGGAAAATTTAATAGAAGGCTCTGGAAGAGCAACATTGTTGTTACATGGATGAACTCAACTTTATATTGACGATGCATTATATTCTTCTAAGTCTCAAAGAAATTTATTAAGTTTAAAGGATATCCGCCAAAATGGATACCATGTTGACACAACTGATGAAGAAAATGTTGAATATCTTTATATAACTAGCAAAATCTCAGATAAAAAATGCATATTGGAAAAATTGTCTATGTTTTCCTCCAGTTTGTATTACATATATATTAGTGCAATTGAAGCACATGTGATTGTAAACCTGAAGTTTACAAAATTAAAATATGTTCATAGCTTGGCATGACCGGTTGGGCCATTCCGGATCAATAATGATGCGAAAAATAATAGATAATGAATGTGGACATTCATTAAAGAACCAGAAGATTCTTTAATCTTATGAATTTTTATTTGTTAATTTCATTTCTAGAACGTATACAAGATGATATTTGTAGACCAATATATCCACCATGTGAATCATTTAGATATTTTATGGTTACAATTGATGCATCAATAGTATGGTCACATTATCAACTCACAACTTGACGTTTGCAAGATTATTTGCTCAATTGATTTGATTAAGAGCATAATTTTATGATTATTCAATTAAGAAAATACGTCTAGACAATGTTGATGAATTTATTTCTCAGGCAATGCATGTCTATTAGAATTGATATTGTACATCCTATAGCTTATGTTCATGCACAAAATGGGAACTTGTTATTTTGCATGCAACAACACTAATTCGCATCATGCCAACAAGCTATTATAAAACTTCCCCTTTATAATTGGTTTTTGGTCACATACTTAATATTTCCCATATAAGATTTTCTGAATGTGCGATATATGTTATAATTGCTCCACCACAACGCACTAAAATGGGACATCAAAGAAAGTTGGGAATTTATATTGAATTTGAATCTCCATATGTAATAAAGTATCTAGACCATTGATGGTAGATTTATTCACGGCTAGTTTTGCCGATTATCATTTTGATGAATTAATATTCCCAACCTTAGGGGGAGAAAAACAATCAGCTGGAAAAATATATTAGTTGGAATGAATTATCATTGTCTAATTTAGATCCTCATAAATAATGTGAACTAGATGTTTAAAAGATAATTCGTTTAGATTAGTTAATCAATCGCCAGACGCATTTACAAAGAAAGTGACCAAATCACATGTACCAGCTGCTAATGCTCCAAATAAGGTCGATGTCCCTGTTAGACAAACTAATGAAATTATAACACACATGAAGCGTGAAAGACCAATCGGTTCCAAAGATAAAAATCCTCGAAGAAGAAAAGGAGCAAAGAATGAAAATGGTCAAGTCGAGGATATGATAATTTCAGATAAAACTCTAGAAGAGAATCAAATTATAAGTAATATTGGAGTTCCAGTAGAAACTCAGGTATCTGAAATTCATGAAAATAAAGAGATCTCGATAAATTATATTATGAATGGAATAAGATGGAACCGAGATGAAATTGATATCAATGATATTTGTATATAATATAGCGCTAAAAATAATGAATAATGAGGATCATGACTCGAAGTCTATTAAAGAATGTCGACAAAGAAATTATTGGCCAAAACGGAAAGGCGCAATTGAGGCAGAATTAAACTCTCTTGAAAAATGAAAAGTTTTTGGGCCTGTAGTCCTAATACCCGAAGGCATAAAGCCAGTAGGATACAAATGGGTATTTACGCGAAAGTGAAATGAGAAAGGTGAAATTGTGAGATATAAAGCTCGGCTTGTAGCCCAAGAATTTTCGCAAAGACCTGGAATTGATTATGAACAGACATACTCATATGTGGTTGATGCAACAACTTTTCGATACTTAATTAGTCTGGCAGTACATGAAGGGCTTGATTTGCGCCTAATGGATGTTGTTACAGCCTATTTATATGGCTCGCTTGATAATGATATATATATATGAAAATCCCTGAAGGATTTAAGATACCGGAAGCATATAATTTAGGTTCTCAAGAACATTATTCAATTAAATTGAATAAATCTTTAAATGGATTAAAGAAATTTGGACGCATATGGTATAATCGTCTAAGTGAATATTTATTGAATCATGGATATAATAATGATACGATCTGTCCATGAAAAAAATATGGAAATAATTTTGTTATAATTGCAGTTTATGTTGACAATCTAAGTATCATTGGAACTCCTGAAGAAATTCCAAAAGCAATAAATTATTTAAAGGAATAATTTGAGATGAAAGATCTTGGGAGGACAAAATTTTGTCTTGGATTGCAAAATTTTTATGCATTAAGAAAATTATATTGCAAGAGTGTTGAAACAATTTTATATGGATAAAATCACATCCATTGAGCACTCTGATGGTTGTAAGATCATTAAATGTGAATAAATATCCATTGAGCATTTATGTATATTGCTGGACATACAATATCTGATATATCATTTGCTGTAAATTTATTAGCAAAATATAGTTCTTCTCCCACGCAAAGACATTAGAATGAAATTAAACATATACTTTGCTAACTCTGAGGAAATTTAGCAATACATGAAGCAAGCGGAGAATGTGTTTGGTTAATATCTATGATTCAACACATTCGTCAAACATGTGGTTTGTCTTCTGGAGAAATGATCCTGACGATCATATATGAAGATAATATTGCATATATTACTCAATTAAAGGAATGATACATTAAAGGAGATAAAACAAAACATATTTCACCAAAGTTATTTTTCACACATGATCTCCAAAAGAATAATGTTATTAATGTTCAGCAAATCCGTTCAAGTGAGAATCTAGCAGATTTATTCACTAAGACACTCCATACTTTAATATTTGAAAATGTGATCCGTAATATTGGAGTTGGTCGACTTAAAGATCTTGATTAATGTGTCATGAGGGGGAGTTAATATGCATTACATTTTCCTTTACCATGGTTTTTCCCACAGGGTTTTCCTGGTGAGGCTGTAGTTGCGTATTAAAAGAATAATGTACTCTTTTTTCTTCACTAGGTTTTTATCTCATAGGGTTTTTCCTAGTAAGGTTTTAATGAGGCATATTTTTATGAATGGACATCCAAGGGGGAGTGTTATGAATATAATGGATGGTCCATTCATGTTGAAACTCTCAATATTAATCCTCATTTACTTCCCCACTACCCCACTACCATTGGAATTTATATCCCACTAGTATTTGGAATTTAATCTCTTATTTATTATTGTAATGATTTTTCATTTACAATTTGTGGCCTATAAATAGAGGCATTGTAATCTTGTATTGTACACATGATAAATATATGAATAAAGAGATTGTCATCTTTTATGTGTTCTCTATCTTCTTTATTATTCTTTGTCTTTATTTTATAACATTAATTAATTTTTGGAGAAATGTACGACTTCAGACAGTTGTTAGCTGTTTTAAGATTTAAGTGTGGAGGTTTGAATTTCACTATGATCCTCATAAATATTGCTACTACACAAGCTCTGGAGCCTGGCTCAGTACTGCTCAGTGCAAATTTCAGATATTGTAAGAACATAACACTATATAAGTCCCAGGAGAAAAAAAAGAATGGAGAGATAATAATCCAATGAAGTGTCAGGAAGCCTTGCATTTTACTGTCCACCCTTTCTCTCTGAACTTCACCAAGCTGACCGATCAATAGTGCCAGCATAGGATCATGGTCCCAGTTCAGTTACCGTAGCAGATGCAGACCGGAAGACGGGAATTTAGATTCCCTAAAGTAACCCAAATTTTGAGTTTACATCTAGATTGTCTGACTAGGGCTGCTCATGAGCCGAATTGAGTCCGAGTTGCTAATTCATTTCCGAGTCAGAAACTCTAATTTGAAATCAACTCGCGAGCAACTCGAGTCGAAGCGAGTCGACTCGCGACTCATAATATAGTACATAGTGAGACAATCTAATTTAATTCTAACAAAAAAAATATTACATAGTTTATCAAAATAATACATAATTAAAGACAGTACATAATGAGACAATGACCAATACATTATTAAAAATTATGAAAATGTCAAAATAGTACATAATTAAAAATTATCAAACAGATAAAGTCTAACAAAACAATACCAAGTCTAATAAATTAACAAAACAAAAGAAATAGTGCACAATTTATCAAATTACCAAATATTGTGAGAAACAGGTATAAGGTTTGGGGACACAAAAGTTAGAAATATATTGATTAGGATTTGGTGTGAGTCCAACCGAGTTGATTCCGAATCGAGTTGGAGGTAACTTGGATTCGACTCATTTATCAACCAAGTCAGTCAACTCGAGTCAGTTTCAACTGAGTTATTAGCGAGTTGAATCCGAATTGATTCCGAACTGAGTTCCGAGTCATGAGCTTTTTGCGCACCCCTAGTCTGATCTACTCTGGCATTGGTCCCCTGCATTTCACTTCGGACCAGATTGGTCCGAATTCTAATCCGACGGTCCGGATCCAAACTCAAATTTTGGATTACTTTTGGGGGTCCGGACCTGGGAGACAGAGTGACGGACTGTCCCCAACTGTAAAGTTGTTTCTTAGGTCAGATTTCTACTGGCATGTTATTTTTATTAATGAAGAGGAGTTCGAGTTTTTGTAAAGAGCATCAGATTTCTGCAGAATAGTATCTAAAATAATATTCTGATATAAATGCATGTTGAATCTTGTACAATTACAACTTATTATATTTATTTGAATTCTAACTTTCAAATCATGTTTGATCACAGAATGAAATTTTAATGATTTGCCGGTAATTTTGTATAATTGGGCCATAATGAAGCGCCATTTAGCCCAAAATGCTGCTTTTTGCTTTACGGGCTAATAATCATTAAGCCAGTACTGGCCCGAAATTCAAGTTCAAAACTAATATTTATAGTCCATCTAGTACAGATATGAAGCCGCATCAACCCGTAATTTTTCAGAAGGCATAGCAAAATTGTTACATGCCAGCAACTTGATTTTTTTATTTCCACAAATAATGCATTATGCCCTTAGATTGTATTGTATCTATGTTACTCGGATACTTCAATATAGGCTCCGTATCCGTATCGGACACATATCGGATACCGATACACGCCCGATACGGCACCGATACGTATCTGATATGCCAGCTGGCGTAACCTTACTCGGCCAGTTCGGTCGCCAATACGCTGTTGAAACAACTGGAAAAGGCTGGATACGTGTGGATACGGTGAACCGCTCCCGCACCCATGATCCGCGACCGTGAACCACGCCCGCACCCATGAGCCGCGCATACACCGGCCCTTTTTTTTCTGCCCTGCGTGAATCGAACTTGGAAAGTCCCAATCAGCGTTAAAACCTTAAAACCACTACACTAGAGTTTCATTTGTGATATATTCTTACGTTAAGCCTTTAACTTTTTATACAAATTTGATTTAAGTTATGATTATCTAAATACAATATATAAAATAATAAAAAATAATATATATAATAGACGTATTGTATCCTAAATTTTTGAAAATTACCGTATCGCCGTATCCGTATCGTATCCGATACGATACCCATACCTGTATCCATGCAACATAGTATTGTATTAATGCAGTACAATAAAAACAGAATAAACCAGACACAAAATCAGACGCTGTTATTTAAAATCAGATCAAACTGGTTATTTCAACAACAAAAAATCGAAAGAAATTTAGGTATATATCCGTTACAACTTCTTGATTTAAATATTTTTTCATTGAAAATTCAAAATTAGTTATTTCTCCATCTAAATTCACTTAAAATTGGTAAAATGTAGATAAAATTGGATTTTTTTTGCCGAAGCTTGTTTTGTAGCCAAAATATAGATAAAATTGGTAAAAAAAAAAATATGTAAGAAAACCATGTAGACAATCAAATTATCTACTAATTATATAATATAATATAAGCATTACAAATAGAATACACCTTTTATGCAAACTAGCTATAATTTAAGCATAAAAAGGCAAGATTATATTAGCAGCATAAATTTAGTGCAGAATTATCTTGGCAAGATATGTATTAAGTTTTTTTCTAGTTCAATTTATGTTTGCATAATTTGATTTTTCTTTTTTGTGATTTGAATCATAGATCACAAGTGCCAAGAAAAAAACGTAAAAATCCCCAAAGTCGGCTGAGTCAAACACTGTTCAACCGAGTTTTGATGAAAAATCGCTAGGACGCGAGACTCAGATGAAACTTAGATTGGACCCAACCAATACGAAGATATTAATCCATAGTACGGACCAATGTGCGCTATGCATAGTACCATAGCCAATTTAAACAACCAGCAGTCTAGGCATGGAAAGGAGATACCTCAGGTTTTTGCATAATTTTTTTATTTATGTGTTTATAATTTAAATTATATTTATGGGCTACAACACTTGAGTTAATTCAAATTTGTATAAATTTTATGTTCTTTCAATTGTTTGCAGGATAAAGAGCAGGTAGCATCTTCGCAACCCTCAACTCCTATCAAATAATCTTTTTTTTATTTTTATGTTTTTTTTCTTGATAGATCTAATGGACGAGGTTGTAGTTTAGATGGTATTGATGAAATATATCCTTGTTCTGGAGATGATTTAACAAATTGCATAGTGTTATTTAAAAGTTGTGTCAATTTGCGTTTTCTAACACTGCAGTTTTGACTTTGTACAGCTCACATGCTATAGAATCAAAACAGCATTGCATATGCTTAGTACGCTGCATGAAGATGAAACTGCTCTGTTAAGATATTAACACAGATTTGTGGTGGGTTTGTATTATCCTTGCATCTGATTTTTAACTATTCGTAATTAAATAATAATAACACAAGGCAAAACAATTAGCAGATCGAATCTAACAGGACTGAAAGTGCCCAAAATATTTTAACATTAAAATATCAGAAGTATCAAAGTGTTAAATTTTACATGATGGTTTATCATAACAAATTTTAAATTGGCTATTCAGAATCAGTAATTTGAAATTACTTTTGTAATTGGGATACTACTCTCCCAATTAGTTCAATACACAAATAATTACTTAATTGGGAGGTTGTGCCGTTAAAATCAGTATAAATAAACCCCAAATAGTGTTGTTATGTTGCCAAAATGTAATCAACCAAAATGTAACAATTTCTTATTTTCTGTTGGAATTTTGAAATTTTCTTTCTTGCTTGATCATTTCTGTTGAATCTATTTTCTCTGAGTTTTACATCTCAAATGGCCAAAAAGCATAAAGCATATTGCTTTGATAATAAAAGAGAAGCTTTAGCAAATTTTGTAAATAAAATAAAATCAAGATCCTTTTTATTATATTTGCATTTTTGCCCACCTAAATCAAAGGCATATCTAATCTAGAATAAATAAAGTGTTTTTATACATTCATAATAAAATCAAAATGATATTTAGCAAAAATATACAAAAGTCTATCAAAGTTTCATTCATTTTTACATATTATGGTTGAACTTATTGATCACCTTCTTCTTCTCACTTGCTATTAGACTACCATCTCGCATAATACTAATTAATCATAATTAAGTCATTGATGAACTTATTTAAATGATAAAGAATGTTGTAGACTTTGCACTCGTTGTTGCCTGATGAAACCCACAACATGGCCTTCAATTTGGGCCTCATTAACATTGATCATGGTCACGTGCTGATACGTGTCATGGACGTCTGAACAAACGCTCTCCAAGATCATGATCAACCTTGTCATCCGAACTTTTTTCTTTTTGATTGATTGATTTTTTAGGCAATGGTGGTGTGGATCAGAATAACCCTTAAATTTTGTATGGGTACAATAGAAATTTTTCTTTATTTTTTATTCTCATGCATGTGGTGTATAAGTTTCATTTGAATATCACTTGAAATTATTTTTAGCATGACTTTTCAATAGAATGTGTTTGGATTCATTTTCCCTGTCCAAAAACGAGTTATAAGCATATGTGGGCATATGCTTATAACTCATTTTTGCGTTTCCAATGTTCAAATGGTCGATCCGAACCGTTCATCTTGTTCTCCATATTAATATGTACTTGGAGACCAAATTTTACATTTTTCTGAATTGTTTTACTATTTATTAAGCCACTTGAAAATTGCTAATCATATGGTCCAGAATTTTGTTGCACTGTTTTTCCTGTTCATCCGGATTAGCAATTTTCAAAGTGGCTTAATAAATAGTAAAATAATTCAGAAAAATGTAAAATTTGGTCTCCAAGCACATATTAATATGGAGAACAAGATGAACGGTTCGGATCGACCATTTGAATATTGGAAACGCAAAAATGAGTTATAAGCATATGTGGGCATAGGCTTATGGAAGTAGAATAGCCAACCTCTATATATATATATATAGAGAGTATGGCTAAGTTGCTGCCGGCAGCATTTCGCCGAAATGCTGCCGGCAGCAACTTAGCCAACCTCAATATATATATATATATAATTTTTGCTTACGTTGATAATTTGTTCAAAATACACGTAGAATCATTAAGTTATCTCTTTCAGTATAATTGAAAAATGAAATTAAATAATAAACAATATTTAGTTTTCTCCAATAATATTTTGTCTAGTGAGAACAATAGAATAGTATTGGAAGAAAAATATATTGTTTTATCACATTTAGGTATCATATGAATGAAAATATTGCCAAGTATATAAATAAATAAGCACACCAAATATATATGTGATGACACCATAATCACAAAAAAATATGCTCATTCATTCAAAAAATATGTTATTCTATCATCTATATTATATTTAGAAGAGTCAAATGTCATATTTTGACACGTAATATGTTGTGTACTCTAAATAAATATCAATAGTTATTCCTGTTCCATATGCTCTGACATGTTTGGTGAAATTTCCATAATTAAAAGGCTATGAGATATTTCTCATATTGCAGAAAGTACGCAGGAATGCACGATACTTTATATTTTGTACGGTCAATTACGCATGCAATTGTTCTAGTAAACCATTAATTGGACCAAATAATATATACTTGCTATTGTTTCAAGTGCTTTCTGGCTTTTAAAGGAAGGACTGCCAGCAATAAATAGAGTCCCTACTTTTTTGGAAAAAACATACAAGATTCACATACATATTTGAGAGCTGCATGATCTTTCTTGCATGTCAAGTTATGAACTTTTGACATCAAAATAAGAAATATAAACCTTTTGCCTCCTTGATTTATATATAAAATGTTGTTTATCAGTGTTTCAGAATTGTCTAAAAACAACATTTCTGTAAAATATTTAATAAACAGTAAAACAATTCAAAATAATATAAAATTTGATCTCCAAATACATTTTAATATAGAGATCATGTTGAATGGTATGGATCGACTGTACGGATCATGTTGAATTGTGGCTTGATTTGTAGTTACTTTCTGCTTCCAGCTCAAATATCAGGAAACACCAAGGATATGTTACTCAGTTAGCATGTAATTATTAAAATATTTATTACTGTGAGCTTTCTAATTATACCTTCTCATAATAAAAACTTCTGTAAATTCCAATATTTACTCCTTTTAAATGTCTCTTGTAAACAAAAATGGAACCTACATCTCTCCAGACTCCAGAGTGATGTGATCCATCACAATATGTGCCAGGTCGCTAATACTTTTCATAATTACAGCCTAATTATACTAAGACATTATTGTTTTAATTTTCCTTTACAACAATTTGTAGTAAAAAATCCTGCTCAGCAGAAAAAAATATCAATCAAAAGGAGAAGATGAAAGCATAAAGCACCCCATAAACAAGTGACAATTGTCTCAGATTATTTGTTCCTGCTATACATTGCATATTCATATAGATATGAGAAACAAAAAATGAAGATGGATCATACAATCAAGACCAAGCATATTTGTCTCAAATAAAGAACAAATTGTTTCTCCTATGTTTCAAGTACAATATTATATTAGCAAGCTCAACTCATTTCCACCAAATTTTCTTCTTCGCATGTTACCCTCTGCTCCTCTACTAAGAAAATATTAAAAAAAAAATCACTACTTTGGCATCATAGTATATATCATACGTTTATTTCATTCAGAAATACTTGGGAGTATGTAATCGTCTCTTAATAATTAATTATCATATTCATGTCACGTGGATCTTTATCCGTTATATTTTCGGATATGAATATATATGAATACATATAGTCTCAAATACAGATATAGATCTGATATTAAACGAATACAAATATGGATCCGCTATCAGACGGATACAAATACGGATGCGAACAAAATTCGGATAATTAAAAATAAATTACTAATTTACATTCTAGTAAAGAATAACATCTAAAAAAATTAAAGAGCCTTGAACCAGCTGCATCTTTTGTTTCTACTTTTCTAACAAAATCATAGTATGAAAAATATAAGTAATAAATTATTGGTACAACAAAAAAATACAAGTATTAAATCGTTAATATGGATACGTAGTTTTATCAATTAATTTAAAAACAAAGTATTAAATCTTTGTTGTTGAACCGTGGTGCCTTTTGTTTGACTGTTATTACAATCTCCGCGTAACAATCACGTGACAGCAACCCGCTTGCATTTTACTTTTTAAGTTTTGAGAATCTTTATTGGGCCTTGATTCTCAGTCGGGCCACCGGCCCACTGTCAGAGAAGAGAAAGGAATTCATATCACCTAAAATACATTATTTTTTTTAGTATGAATATGATCCGTTCATTACATATTAACACAAATTTAAAGGATCACTCGAAGAGAGTAGAAGCATCCCCACAAAAATCCGCCAGGGTTTTTGAATAATTTTTTAGTTTAGAATTCGGATCATCCAATTAGAATCTGATTCAAGTCAATTAATTTGAATATTCATAAAATTGTTTTAAAATCATATCAATTTAAAACAAACGATCAGAATTGAAACTCAAATTTTAAGTTCCTTCAGAAGATTTAAATTTACAGTTTGATGGAGGCTCTAGATTCCATTAAAAATTTACAAAATATAACAGAGAAAAAATAAATAATATTACAGCAGATAAAAAAATAAAATTGGAAAAATGAATTCTGAATGAAAATCCACAAGTTTTGTCTTTAGTGGGGTTTGAGTTTTTCTAATCAATTTAATTTGCAGTAGTTGAATTATGATACTTTTAACAAGTTTTTGTTAATGTTTTGAAATTTGGAGCCAATATAATGTTTTGCTGAAATTTTTACTCATTTCTTTATTAATGTTACAAGGATTCTGATAGCGAGTATGGGTACCGTTTAACTGGAGATGTCCAATTTGATGAGACAGTGATGCTGGCCACTATGATGAAGGTCTTTAGATCAAGTCCAGATTTATTTACATGTAAATTTTGATTTTTTTTTGTTATTCATTTTCATCGGTTTATGTTGTTGTCTAGGAATTAGTCCTTGATATGGAGGCTTATTCATTTTCAGGTTCTTGTTCTCTGATCTTTTTGTACTACACAGAGGGTTAATAAGAAATATCGGTGTTTTCTTTTTTTTGTTAGGCTTGCATTAGCCTGTTTAAATCCTACTTTTATTTTTAAATGTGTTTTCATTATTTGTATATATTTAATTAGCATTAACATAATTTGTGGGGAAACTCTAGATGAGATCATTAACATTAGGTGTTACTATGTGTAGTACATTAATGCATTACAATAAGAGAATACTCCAATATATAAATATGCAGCATTAATGCAATTCACACATTACAATATTCTTCCTTAATTGAGTGCATATCAAACGTCTTTCAATTGAAATACCTAGACCCCCTCCCCCCCCCACACCCCCCCCCCCCTAATTTGTAAATAGAAAGAAATAACATTCGTTATTACAACATATATACTACAACACCATAAATTACCACAACTGCTATCCAAATTTTACAGATAATACATATATATTTAGTGGAGCCCTTCTTCTTCTTCTTCACTTTTGATCCTTTTTTTCTCCGTCTCTACGACCTAAGCACCTTTGTTCGTGCTGAGTTCAACTCCTTGGTAACATCTTTGATAGAAATGCGTTCTTTTGGAGACTCTTTGGAGCACATAAGCCCGCATTGAATCACTGAAACCAAACAACTATAGACATTTTCATGTGCATACAGATTGTGTTCTCCATCAGTTTCAGAGAATAATTTGGGGTCGACTATATCCATGACTTGCTCGGGGAAAGCCATCTCAACTTGCTTCTGAAGGCTAAAACCATCTCTGATTCTTTCGTCGGTTGGACTTACTCCAGTGAACAACTCAAGCAGAAGAATGCCGTAGCTATAGGCATCTCCTTCAATCGATGGCCGACCACCCATCCCATACTCTAGACAATGAAAAGTTAATAGTTACAGCCCTAAATTTAGTACAGAAGCATACTGAACTGTGACTCTACCTATTAACATCTGTATAATTCACCGGTTTTTCAAATTTGGGCTCACATGATCATGCATATATTTGTGTATTTTTTTCAAATTTATAGCCCAACACAGTAAATTAAAGAAGTATACATACATAATAAAATTAAGTCTCAATCATGTTAGTATAAATGAGGCAACATAAATTTTTTCTCAGCCTCGCTAGTGGAACAAACTTGGCCAAACTTTTCCTTGAACCTTAACAAAGTCTATGAATAATTTTCGTTGCAGGGACATACTAAAAAAAGTAGTTATTAAATAAGAATCTCTGCTATATATACCTGGAGGAATGTAGCCAATAGAACCTTTGATTCCCCCGGTGCTCGACATTGATTCAGAAGGCATGGTATCAGGTCCACTCAAAAACCTTGCTAATCCAAAATCACTCACATGTGCAGTCATATCATCATCCAAAAGTACATTACTAGGTTTGAGATCACAATGCACGATTGGTGCAGGTAAATGGTAATGGAGATAATCTAGGGCTGCCGCCACATCAAATGCAATGTTCAACCTCTGGGTGAAGCTGAGGCTTCTGAATGGCCCATCTGTACATGCATTTGGATGCAACCATGTGGCCAAGCTACCATTTGGCATGAACTCAAAAACCAAAGCCTTGAAATCATTACCTTGGTAGTCTATGCTAGAGCACAAACTCAGCACTTTTATAAGGTTCCTGTGTCTCACATTTTTTAATGCCTCACATTCAGAGAAGAAACTTCTAGAAGCACTGTGTTTCTCAAGGTTTAGCATCTTCACCGCAACGGTTGTCACATTCTCGAAGCTCATAACGGCTTTGTAAACTTCTCCAAATGAACCTCTTCCAATTAGATTATTCGGGGAGAAATTTTCAGTAGCTCTTAGAAGGTCAGTGTATGAAACAGGCTCTAACCCATATTTCAAAGCTTTATCAGATTGTGGTTTGTTTCTAGGGTTGTGTCTTGTATAATAAATCACTAACAAGAAAATGATTGTAATTATGCAAACAAAAGAACCAACAATTGAACTTATGAGCACCATGTTTCGTCGAGAGTGATGTCTCTGTGTGGAAGGCTGTGACATGCAATGTGACAAATGCATTTGAGGTACTCCACCACAAAGCTTTGGATTTCCTCTTACATCTTGACCACTGGCATTCTTGAAAATACCTTCTTTTGGTAATTCCCCCACGAAATTATTGAAAGAAATATTTAAATATTGCAAGTTCATTGTACACAGGAATTCAGGGACTCGACCAGAGAGTGAGTTGTTAGAGACATCAAGGGTTTCCAGCCCTTTTAGATTGTTCAATCTAGTTGGAATTGTTCCTTGGAACAGATTGCTATCAAGATAAAGGGCTTGAAGTACCTGGCATCCATCAATTGTGCTTGGAATCTCTCCACTCAACTTGTTATTCGAGAGACGAATTGATTGTAGGTTTTTCAAGTTACCAATTTCTGGTGACAAGATGCCAGTTAGATAATTGTGTGACAAGTCCAAACTAACGGAAAGAGAAGGAAGACCCATGATTTCTTTGGGGATTTCACCTACCAACTTATTATTTGAAATAGTCAAGAGTTCTAAGTATTTCATGCTACTTAACTCTGGTGGCATACTCCCTTCTAAGGCATTATTATCTAGAAAGAGTTTGGTCAGTTTGGTGAGGTTCCCAAAAGTTGATGGGATTTGACCTGAAATCATGTTACTGCCCAGATCTAATATTCCCAATTTGAAAAGATTACCAATTTCTACCGGAATTGTGCCACTCAAAAGCATTCCGCCTAGCCAAAGCGTACTTAAGTTATTGAGTTTTCCGAGCTCTGCTGGTATGCTTCCTGAAATTGGGTTATTATGCAGTGAGAGTACAAGAAGACTAGTAGAAAGATTTGTTATAGAACTAGGTAAAACTCCTTGTAGTTGGTTGTTCTCAAGTTGTAACCATTGTAGCAAAGTACAATTGGTCAAAGAATCCATGAAACTCCAGTCACGTGGTCTCTTGACTTCTAGTTGATTAGATCCTAAGCCAAGGAACTGAAGATTTTGTAAGGCTCCAAAGCCAGATGGTATCACGCCACTGAAGTAATTAGTATTTAATTGAACATAAATAAGAGCAGAACAATTGGATATGGATGGTGGGATCTGTCCTTTGAGGTTATTGTCATATAGATATAGGTTTTTCAAGTTTGGTAAAGCATTGCACATATCGAAAGGGAGAGTTCCATCAAGCTGGTTATTACCAAGTGCCATAATAGACAATGCTGAGAGGTTGTAAAGGGAGTGTGGTATTTCACCCGAAATGTTGTTAGCATAAATGTAAAAAAACTGGAGCTTTTGAAGCTTCCCGAGTTCATCCGGGATGAATCCACTTAACATATTTTCGTTAAGAGCAATACCTGTTAAACTTTGAAGATTACCCAAGGTATGTGGGATAGAACCGTAGAATTTATTTTCGGCAAGATAAAGTTGTAGTAAGTTAGTAAGGTTTCCCAAGCCAGGCGGGATGTGACCACTAATGCTATTTTGGTCAAGATAGAGAAGTGATAGTTTGGTAAGGTTACCTAAAGTAGGTGGGATGGAACCCGTGAAGTTATTATTGTAAAGAGAAAGACGTGATAGGTTAGTAAGTTTGCCTAAATCATCTGGAATATCGCCATCAAAAAGATTTTGGTCAAGATTTAGATATATTAGGCTACTAAGGTTGCCCAAGGTGGAAGGAATTGATCCTGTGAGATTATTGACAGATAGTGATAAGAATTGGAGCTGTGGAAGGAGGCCAAATTCCAATGGTATGCCTCCTGTGAGGAAGTTATTCCTCAGACTGATTATTTTCAGTTCATTGCATTGCGCTAAATTAGATGGGATGGTTCCATGGAGATTATTATTGTAAAGATAAAGGTCTGATAGATTAGTAAGTTTGCCTAAACTCTCTGGAATATTGCCATCAAAAAGATTTTGGTCAAGATAAAGATATATTAGGCTACTAAGGTTGCCCAAGGTGGAAGGAATTGATCCTGTGAGATTATTGACAGATAGTGCTAATCTTTGGAGGTGTGGGAGGAGGCCAAATTCCAACGGTATTCCTCCTGTGAGGAAGTTATTCCCCAGATCGATATTTTGAAGTTCTTTGCATTGCGCTAAATTAGATGGGATGGTTCCGTGGAGATTATTATTTATCAAAGAAATAGCTTCCAGATTTGAACAGTTACTTAGAGTAGATGGAATGCTACCATCGAGAAAATTCACACTCAAGTTGAGAAAACGTAGCCTACCCAAGTATCCAATCTCTACTGGGATACTTCCTCTCAGCTGGTTATCAGAGAGACTCATCCTTTGGAGAAACGTGAGGTTTGCTAGAGATGGAGATATATAACCTGACAATTGTTTGGTGTCGAGAACGAGAGCAGTCACTCTATCAGGATGGTGCCGGCCACACATGATCCCTTGCCATTGACAGTGGTGCAGTGACTCGTTCCATGAGGAGAGGACTCCAAATGGGTCATCATGTATTTGGGACTTGAAGGAGAGAAGTGCTGATAGATCAGTTTTACTAGTGGTTACTATGGCAGCGAGAGAAAAGGAGGATAAGGTTAAGAGACTTAAGAGGAGGTGAATAGTGAGCACGCTTTCCATGATTTATGTTATGAGTGTCATGGGTTACTCTCTCACAGAGTGCTCTTCTTATAATGAAAGGGAGATGTATGGTTTGAAAGAAGTTGACCTCAAAATGTTTCCTCTTGAGTCGTTGCATTAAATATAGCACGGAGGTTGTTGTTGTAGTGCTGCACCTACTACAATAGTGATCCATATGGGCTATGTTTAATTTCATTGCTAACTTTAAAAGCACTTGACATGTGCGGGAACAAGAGGAGTCATTAAACATCTAATTACTAGAATAGAAAAGAGATGATCACATGCTCTAATTAACCTTCTACTAGCTAGCGTGCATCTAATTACTAGAATAGAAAAGAGATCCTCATTAAACATCTAAATTTATAGGGTTATGAATAAAAATGAATGCGAAATAGATTATACGCACATGCGCGCACACAAACACCTTTATGTGACAAGGCCAAGCTAACAATTTTTTTTTAATTCATATGCATAACTACCAATGAAATTATTTTAAATCCATGTCCTTTTCTAATAAGCATAAATGAATGAAAAAAAATTATTCATATCCAACTTGTCCATCTGTATTTGGTGTTGACCTGCAAATGACTTGCAAATTTCCCGGATATTAGGTTCCACAATAATAATTACAGTCAAGAATGACAAAATGGCTGAGATTTTTATTAATATCCAACACTAAATAAAAATTAATAGAAATGCTCACGATTTTGCGGAAATTATAAAAAAGCCCAGACCGTCGAGATTCTCGGCGGTTAGCACATAATATTTTTGTTCTTTGATTTGACATTTGAAACAGTGTTTCTGTGGCCGGAATTGTCGGATTTGTGTTTTTTATTTAATTAGAAAATTTTATGATTTTTTTATTTTTCTAATTAAAATATTAGAAATATTTTTATTTTTATTTGAAAATATATAGATGAAATAATATAGAATTGAATTTACTACAAAGACTGCAACAAAAAATCCTAATTAACATTTTTCAATTGGGATTTTTTGTAGCTGTAAGAAAAATTAAAATATTTTTTGTGTGATACTGGCAAAAAAATGTTTTGAATCTAAGTTATTGATCCCGGTTCAAAAATCATTTATGGGTAAATAAAGAAATTATAGTGGACTGCCGAGAGTCTTGGAGGTCTGGTTATTTTTATAATTTCCACAAATTAGTTGTGGGGATTTGCATTAATTTTTATTTAATGTTGGATATTAATAAAAAAAATCGGACAAGATCGCAATACTTTAGTACTCAACAGACTAGAATTTCTTGCGGACATGTGCTCTTGTTTTCTTGTCGGACGAAGACTTGAGTAGACTGCATCGATCTCTTATATTTTTATTCCAATCCCAGCTTTCTAAATTCTGTAATTTTCTGAAATGGAGCTCTAATTTTCATATTATGTAAAGAGATTAAAACGGATATTTGGAGATAATTTTTATTTTACTTTTGTGTTAGTTGGTCAAACATTATCAGAAATGTAACATTTATTCTATTTTTTTATGCTCGTTGTTCATATTCATATATATTTTGGTTGTATCATATTTTTAATTAATCAATTAATATAAGATTATGAGCTTGATCAACCAAAATAAGATTGGAAGTTGTCATCTTCTTTCGTGTTATTTTATTTGATTGTCTTGGTTTTATTAATGTGTTTAATAGCTTGCGTTTCTACTTTGATTATTACTAACACGCACTACTATAAAAATGGGATCTTCTCACACCCATTTTCTTTCAGTTTAAACAAATTTTGGTCTGAAGCCGATAGAGCGTATCAACGCTGTGGTGGCAAGTTTGTAAGTAAGTTGTCTTATATTGGTTCTGACTTTCCTTACTGATAGTAATTAGTCCCAAATTTTTTATATCGGTCGGTAACTGCATACCGTAGAAGATATTTGACTTATTTTAGCGGAACGTATGTTCTAACCGATATAACTATTTCATGATCTTCTGATATCATATCGTACATTAGTACCGATATAAGGAAGTCAAACTTGTTCTATTGGTTGTGTTTTGAACCGTTAAAATATAGAGACATTAATTTCACTCCTCTTCCCTGGAGCCTGGAGGTCTTCTTCCTCTTTATTTCTCTTCTCTCTCTTTTACGGTTTAGTAGTTGTTATGTTTCCGTTTTTAGTATTGCACCTTCCATTATGCAATGATGTGTGTCTACATAAGCAATTTGTTTGATCCATTACTAATCTTAATCTTAGGGCTGCTCTTGACATAGGACACGGAGGGGAGCGGAGGGAGATATGATGAGTTTGCTGTACAAAAGTTGTGAGATTTGTCACCCTCAAATCTGAGTGTTGCAAGAGTGAAATTAGCATTGATCCCTCCCTTCCCTTTCTTCCCCCTTCCTCTACGCCCTTGTTTCTGGAGCACAACCTTAATATTTCTTGAAATCTTCTTGAGGTAGATCTTAATATTTCTTAATATCTTCATCAGATTAAATCATTAAAAAAAAATGCACATTATATAAACCTTGCTGAAATCTTCTTCAACAAAATTTATCGAAATCTCCTCATTATAAAATTTGTATATCATGTAAATCTTCTTGAGGAAGATTTCTTGAAAGCTTCTTATATTAATTCTGTACATCACGTAAATCTTCTTCTCGAAGATTAAATTATAAAAAAAATGCACTTCATATAAAATTATATGAACCATATTAAACATCTTAAAATAAATGTACATAAATTGATAACTTATTCCATTTAGCAATTACTTATTTGAAGTATTATTTATTTAAATGGAATTGAATAGAAGATATAAAAGTTACCTCGAATCTTCAACTAGTAAAGCTCTCGTGCTGATAACGTGTTATAAAATAAAGACAAAGAATAATAAACAAGAGAGAGAACACATAAAAGATGGCAATTTCTTTTTTCATATATTTCTCATGTGTGTAATACAAAATTATGAAGTCTCTATTTATAGGCCACAAATTGTATGTGAAAAGCCATCTAAATTTAATAAATGGAGAAATGAATTCTAATAATAACGAGGTATGAATTACAATAGTAGTGAGATAGTAGAAAATAAATGAGGATTACTATTGAGAGTTAGGACCATCACATTTATTTATAATAGTATTGTGTTTTTCTTGGTATTTTCTTGGTATTAATTAGTATTGTGTTTTTTGTGTTTTTCCACTTTGATTACTAACACATGTGAATGTGATAAAGGAAGAATGACTAGAGTCCAGTATTTGGTGTTGACCTGCAAATGACTTGCGAATTTCTAGTCTAGCAGGGTCCACAATAATAATTCCAGAATTTCTTGCCGACATGTGCTCTTGTTTTCCTGTCGGACGAAGACTTGAGTAGACCGCATCTCTTATGTTTTTATTCCAATCTTACCTTTCTCGATTCTGTAATTTGCTATGAAATGGAGCTCTAATTTTCACATTATGTAAAGAGACTAAATCAAATATTTAGAGATAACTATTATTTTATTTTTGAGTTGGTTGATCAAATATTATTAGAAATGTAACATTCATTCTATTTTTTTTATGCTCAATACTCATTGTTCACTTTCATATAAAAGAAATATAGCCTTTAGCGGCATTAAAAAATGTCACTAAAAGCCTGAAGAAATGCCACTATTGACTTTTAGCGGCGTTTACCCAAGTGCCGCGAATACAAGTGTCGGGAAAGGCCTTTTCAAAGCGCCACCCGAAATTTTACTTTTCCCAATCATCCCCTCATCAACCTTTCTCTAACAAAAATAATTGACCACAAAGGTATAAATATTTCAGTGCATAAGTATAAATACTTGCGGTACTTGATATTAACACTTTCAAACGTCATCCAATATCTTATGTAAAAAATACTTGCAAGTATAGGTATAAATCATTGTTCTGAAACTCAGAATCGGAATCGGAATCGGAATCGGATACTTCACCGTGGAATCGGAATCGGATGAATTGGCCGGAATCGGAAGAATCGGATCGGAAACTCGGATATTTTAGCAGAAGCTTATTTTGTATAAAAAATCAGAAAATTAATAGAAAAATTAATTTGTCATAAAATGATGTTAAGACAAGATTACACTCAAATAATGCACTATTATAATATAATACAATAAAATTATATAAGCATTCATAATAAAATTAATTAATTAATAATATTTTTGCAGATAATTAGTTTCATATAGTATGATTGTACACAGTAATTCAATTTGTTCTTATATTTTACATAATATGTAAATTTGTCGAAGTATTTTATATTTTAATAGAAAAATAGTAAAGATTGTTAATATATAAAATGATTCTCAAATTTTTATTGGTTAATTTTGTATAAACGGATAACAGTAACAAAATTTACCTTTCCTTAATTGTGGTCTTTACAAAATTAAAGGAGTTTGGCCAATTTGTATCATTGAATTAAATGTTTCCTTATAGTATAATCAATATTGAATGTTGCATTAAATGTTTCCATTAGCGCTGAATATACGATTCAGAATAGCTACTTTCTATTTAATAATCAACCTGCACATGGTCCATAATAAACCATGTCTTATTTCCAAAACAAAGTAGTACACTACTCATACACAGTCTATTCAATATTGTATAATTATCTAAACTCTTTCTTCTTCTTTCTGTATCCGCGACTCCCCCAAATCCTTTCGCGACTTCCCCAAATCCTCTGAGTGCCATTGCAAGAATTCAAAATTGGTCCGATTAAAGTACTAAAACAATATACTTTTGCTCTAGAGGTAAGAGAATGAGTGAAAAATCGGTCCAGGTCACCCTACGACGGCACAGGCGGCTGAGACTCGGTCCAAGTTGGTGAGAATCGATCATTTTTGCCTTGAATCGGCTCAACTCGGTATAAAACTCGGTTGTCAGAAATATGGACGACATTGAACGGAAAAAAAAAACGCACCTCCGAAAACGTGTATGGTCCCCCCATGTAGTTTGAGTGGTCCCTCACAGATATTTATGGTGTGGATGTTTGGGAGATTTGGTTGGAGAGATAATTATTTACGTAACAATTGTTCACCTCGTAGGTATAAATACCGTGCATAGGTATAAATACTTTCTTGCATAAGTATTAATACTTTAGAAAAAAAAAATAAGTATTGGAGCTTTTGCGGTCCCCGAAATAGTTATGGTAGTTATATAGGATAGGTACTGTAGTGCGGGTACTGTTATCAGCTCCCTAAAATATAAAATTAGGAGCTTGGTCCGTTCTTATTTTCACAAAAACAAGATTGCCAATTTGTCATCTGTTTATACAGTTATTTTATTTGATTTTCTTTGTTTTAGTAATGTGTTTAGTTGCTTGCTTTTTCACTTTCATTACTAACACAAATGAATGATAAATTATTGGCTCTTGATTACTTTTAAAAGCAAGAATGATTATAGAACTAAAGATCCCTACAAAGGACACAATATTTGTATGGTTGTTGCTGCAATGATTACTTTAAGTACATTGCGTTAATTAGATACAGTTAGTGCTCTGGAAATACTTTTCTTTTATAAATACAAATATTGTTAGTGACACCTTGCCAACTAACTTTAAAAAATCTTAAAAAATATAGCATGCTTTTCCACTTGTGAATGTAATAAAGGAAGAATAAACAACCGAGCCGAAGCTGTCATTCCATCTTGTAGCAGCAAAATATTTTATATTGTACCCGTGAAGACCGAGCTGGAGATGACTGACTATGAAAGTTGGGACCCGAATTGTGAATCATTTTGCACTAAGACAGAAAAGAAATAATGCCATGCTTGCTCTAACCTTCTATTAATGTGCATTGTGCTGGCACCTGGAAGACAAAACCTAATGCATATTTGGCCAACAAAAAATCCTTGCTTATTTCTTGCCATCAGCACACAATCATCTTTAAGCATCAAAATTTATTGGGTAATGAATAAAAATGAATGCGAATTAGCTCTCACACACACACACCCCATTACGTGAGAAGCCAACAAACTTTTTTAATTCATATGTTACCAATAATTAGCTATTTTATTAATCCATCTCATTTTTCTAATAAGCTAATTATAAATGAATATAAATTATTCGCTCTTGATTACTTTTAAAATCAAGAATGATTACAGAACTAAATATCCCTACAAAGGATACAATTAATATTCGTATGGTTTCTGCTACAATGATTACTTTTAAAAAAAATACTTTTAGTGCTCTAGAAATACTTTTCTTTTATTAATACAAACATTGTTAGTGACACCTTGCCAACTAACTTTAAAAATCTTAAAAATATAGCATGATTACAGAACTGTATTTTGGTGTTGACCTGCAAATGACTGGGAAATTTCCAGGATAGCATGGTCCACAATAATAAATCCAGTCTAGATCGCAATACCGAAGAATTCAAAATGAGAGTAGACCGTGTCACTTATATATGTTTTTAATCCGATTCAAGCTTTCTAAATTATGTAAATTACTACGAAATGGAGCTGCAATTTTAAGGCAACAGTTTCATCTAATTTTCATATTATGAAGAGAGATGTAATTGAATTTTAAAGACAATTTTTATTCCATTTTTGAGTTGGTTGGTGAAGTACTATTATGACAGATGTAACTTTTATTCCATTTTTTATGCTCAAAATTCATTGAAAAATTCACGCTTTTTTGTCATTGAAAAATTCATCGTAACTTTTATTCCATTTTTTATGCTCAAAATTCACGCTTTTTTGGCTCATTTGATTGTATTGTATGTCTAATTTATCAATAAAACATAGTATTAGAAGCCTGACCCCTTTCTATATTATTACAAAAGGAGAAGTATTGCCAATTTGTCATCTTCTTATCCAGTTATTTGATTTTAAGGAATGTAAATGAAAAAACAAAGGGAAACACTTTTGAGATTTTCTTGGTATTAGTATAGTGTTTTTGTGTGCTTTTCCACTTTGATTACTAACAATTGTGAATGTAATAAAGAAAGAATGAACAACCGAACCCAAGCTGTCATTCCATCTTGTAGCAGCAAAATATTTTATATGCTCAAAATTCATTGAAAAATTCACGCTTTTTTGGCTCATTTGATTGTATTGTATGTCTAATTTATCTATAAAACATAGTATTAGAAGCCTGACCCCTTTCTATCATATTACAAAAGAAAAAGGATTGCCAATTTATCATCTTCTTATCCAGTTATTTGATTTTAAAGAATGTAAATGAAAAAACAAGGGAAACACTTTCGAGATTTCCTTGGTATTAGTACTGTGTTTTTGAGTGCTTTCCCACTTTGATTACTAACGTGTGTTTTTCTTGGTATTAGTACTGTGTTTTTGCGTTAATTACATACATTTAGTGCTCTGGAAATACTTTTCTTTTATTAATACAAATATTGCTAGTGGAACTTTACCGACTAACTTTAAAAAATCTTAAAAATATAGCATCATTAAAAAATATAGCATGATTTTCCACTTGTGAATGTAATAAAGGAAGAATAAACAACCGAGCCCAAGCTATCATTCCATTTTGTAGCAGCAAAATATTTTATATTGTACCCGTGAAGACCGGGCTGGAGATGACTGACTATGAAAGTTGGGACATGGGACCCAAATTGTGAGTCAGAACGCACCATTGGAGTCTTTTGAACGTACTAAGAAAATTCCTAGAACCAACCACCAAAACCAATATCAGTACGACACACTATATAATGAGATTTACCTTACTTTAATAAGATTTAGCTTTATCTTACTGGTCTGATTGGCATCAGATCAAATTCAGTCGGATGCCCAGTCGGACTCGTTTGATCAGTGTCAAGATTTATGCGCACTTGATACACATGAAGTAAAGTTGTCTGTGTGAATCTTGATGCGGATCAGATAGCTCCGACCGGCTATCGGACCGAATTTGATCCCGATGCCCATTGGAACGTCCTGGATTCCATGGAAAGAACCTGATCATCTCTATACTAGAAAAAAAATGGAAAATTTAGTCATTTTTGTTTTAAAAAATAGAAAACAAATGTCCTCTCCTCCAAAATGTTAGCCGATATAGTTGCTCTTATAATTAAAAGTAAATAGAGCTTGTGAAAAAAATGTGTTTCTTTAATCTTCATTGTCTTTGTTTTACACCACTGCTCCAAAACAATCTTAGAAAAATAACTCTCTTGCTAAAACCCAATTTGCCAAACATCATATGTTGTATCTTTTATTCAAAATAATTTTAAGTTTGGTAAATCTTCATTGGCGTTGATATTTCAAGTTTGGTAAAGTATTGCACATATCGTAAGGTAGAGTCCCGAATAATACAATGCTGATAGGTTGTAAAGGGAGTGTTATATTTCGCCTGAAATGTTGTTGTGATAAATGTTAAAAAACTGGAGGTTTTTTTTATATAGATTTCAATAATAAATGTTACTATAGATTCTATAAAGATATCATATTTTTCTGGATTTTTTTCATTCTGGATGTCATTATAAAATAATTAATTAATTATCAAATGATTTGTTGATTGAATTTAATTAATTAATTATCAAATGATGTCATTATAAAATAATTAATTAATTATCAAATTATTGAATTAATTAATAGTACTCAGTACACCTACCCAGTCAATCTAAGTCAATCCATGTGGTAAATTATTTGTTCTCATGCTATTAGTTATCGGTCTCAGTACGTAACGACTGTGGTTGTTAGGAACTAACACAAATGCGCATGCTAAATTCCATGGGTTCTCTTCATTTGAATGAGAAGATCGCTGAGATTTTTATTAATATCCAACACTAAATAAAAATTAATAGAAATGCTCACGATTTTGTGGAAATTATAAAAATGCCCAGACTGTCGAGATTCTCAGCGATTAGCACATAATATTTTTTTTCTTTGATTTGACATTTGAATAAGTGTTTCTATGGCCGAAATTGTCGGATTTGTGTTTTTTTATTTAATCAGAAAATTTTATCATTTTTTTCTATTGAAATATTAGAAATATTTTTATATTTCTTTCAAAATATATAGATGAAATACTATAAAATTGAATTTACTACAAAGACTGCGACAAATAATCCAAATTAACATATTTCAATCGGGATTTTTTGCAGCTGTAAGAAAAATTAAAATATTTTTTGTGTGTTACTGGCAAAAAATAAAAATGTTTTGAATCTAAGTTATTGATCCCGATTCAAAAATCATTTATGGGTAAATAAAGAAATTATCGTCGACTGCCGAGAGTCTCGGAGGTCCTGGGTATTTTTAAAATTTCCACTTATTAGTTGTACATTTGCATTAATTTTTATTAAATGTTGAATATCAATAAAAAAATCGGACAAGATCACAATACTTTTGTGCTCAACAGACTAGAATTTCTTGTGGACATGTCTACTCTTGTTTTCCTGTCTGACGAAGATTTGAGTAGACCTCATCTCTTATGTTTTTATTCCAATCCCAACTGTCTAGATTCTGTAATTTGCTATGAAATCGAGCTCTAATTTTCATATTCTGTAAAGAGATTAAAACGGATACTTGGACATAATTTTTATTTTACTTTTGAGTTGTACATTGGTTGGTCAAATATTATCAGAAATATAACATTTATTCTATTTTTTATGCTCAATACTCATTGTTCACTTTCATACTTTTTGGTTGTATCATATTTTTAATTAATCAATTAATATAAGATTAGGAGCTTGATCCGTTCTTATTTTCACAAAAATAAATTGCCAATTTGTCATCTGCTAATTATCCAGTTATTTTATTTTATTTACTTGGTTTTAGTAATGTGTTTAATTGCTTGCTTTTCCACTTGGATTACTAACACAAATGAATGCGATAAAATAAAAATGAACAACCGAGCCCTTGCTGTAATTCATTTAAAATGGATAGGGAGTATTAAAATGGAAGCTTATTTTGAAAATCAGGATCTTAATTATTTCTGTTCCGTCAGTATTAAAATGCCCCGTAAAACTGATATCTCATAGTTCTAGACATTTTGGCAACACTATACCTAATTTTTCAACTTGAAAAACAATTCTAGAATGTGTTTCCGGCCTCTCCGATCATACTTGTATGGTTTGAAAAAAGTTGACCATAATATTTTCCCTCATGATTTGCTCTAGTGCTCACCTACTATACAATAGTGATCCATCTGGGTTTTTGTTTAAAAGAGTGTGGGGGGGGGGGGGGCAATCTAATGAGCATCAGACAATATTTGGTTTAATGTCCGATTGGAATCGTTTGATCTATATCAAGATTTGTGCCCACTTGATTCGTACGAAGAGTCAAGTTGCAGATTAGAGTCAAGTGCCCACCTAACATCTGACCGAATTTGATCCAATACCCATCGGACCGTGCCCGATTCCTTGTTTAAATTCCATTACTAACTTCGAAAGCAATTGACATGTGCGGTAACATACAAGAGTCATTTTTTCTCTCTCTTATGCGACATCAAAAACAGGAAATAAATAATGCCATGCTCTAACCTTCTACTAATTAATGTGCATGGTGCTGGCGCCTGGAAGAAAAAACCTAATGCATGTTTTGCCAACAAAAAACAACAATAAAAAAAAAATTCTTGCTTATTTCTTGCCATCAGTACACAATCATCTTTAAACATCTAAATTTATAGGGTAATCAATAAAACTGAATGTCAATTAGCTCTCACACACACCATTACGTGAGAAGCCAACAAACATTTTTAATTCATATGCTTACCAATAATTAGCTATATTTTTAATCCATATCATTTTTCTAATAAGCTAATTATAAATGAATGATAAATTATTCCCTCTTGATTACTTTTAAAAGCAAGAATGATTACAGAACTAAATATTCCTACAAAGGATACAATTAATATTCCTATGGTTGCTGCTACAATGATTACTTTCAAAAAAAAAATACTTTTAGTGCTCTGGAAATACTTTTCTTTTATTAATACAAACATTGTTAGTGACACCTTACCAACTAACTTTAAAAATCTTAAAAAATATAGCATGATTGCAGAACTGTATTTTGGTGTTGACCTGCAAATGACTGGGAAATTTCCAGGATATCATGGTCCACAATAATAAATCCAGTCTAGATCGCAATACCGAAGAATTCAAAATGAGAGTAGACCGTGTTGCTTATGTTTTTAATCCGATTCAAAGTTTCTAGATTCGGTAAATTGCTACGAAATGGAGCTGAGAAAGTGCAGGGATTGAGAAATAATGACCATATAATTAGTGGGACCATAGTACACCCATTATCTACTGTAGCTGCGTTGACAGAGAGGGGAGATAAATATAATCATTCATTTTATCTAGGCGGGTCAAGCTTATAACTAGGAAGAGTTCTTTTTTCTTATATTTCCAATGTGGTTCATTTAATGGCTGATTAATTACTGCCATAACCAAGTATGACCCATTTGCCCATCAATATATGTAGCACTAATGATTACAATTTTAGTGTCCTATCATGATCACAACTTTATTTATTAGTATTCTAACTTCCAATTTAAAATAATAAAAGTGAATCATTCACCTTGTCGTATTTGGAAAATAATGCTTATCACAAAACTTTATTTATTAGTATTCTAATTTCATTTTTTTAAATAATAAAAGTGAATCATTGACTTTGTCGTATTTGTAAAATAATGCTTATCACAAAACTTTATTTATTAGTATTCTAATTTCATTTTTTTAAATAATAAAAGTGAATAATTGACCTTGTCGTATTTGGAAAATAATGCTTATCACAAAACTTTATTTATTAGTATTCTAATTTCTTTTTTTAGAATAATAAAAGTGAATCATTGACCTTGTCGTATTTGTAAAATAATGCTGGATCACAAAACTTTATTTATTAGTATTCTAATTTCATTTTTTTAAATAATAAAAGTGAATAATTGACCTTGTCGTATTTGGAAAATAATGCTTATCACAAAACTTTATTTATTAGTATTCTAATTTCATTTTTTAAAGTAATAAAAGTGAATCATTGACCAATTGATCTACATTTTGTATTTAATTGAAAGATTTGTTCATTTTTTAGAGTAAAATATTAATAAAATAGCTAGCTAACGAACTATATATATGCACGAGGAGGAGGGATTCAATACCTCATGTCTTTCATCTCTCATCATACCTCATATTTATATTTTCATTTTCAAAGTCCAAATTGTCGATCCGAACCGCTCAACATGATATTCATACTAAAATATGTTTGCGGATGAAATTTTATAATTTTTGGAAATTTTTTACGACTTTTAAGATATGTACAAAATCATTATTTCTGGACCGTTCAAAAATAATGACTTTCTACTTATCTAAAAAAATAGTAAAAAATTTCCAAAAATTATAAAATTTCATCTCCAAAAATATTTTAGTATGGATATCATGTTGAGTGGTTCGGATCGACAATTTGAACTTCAAAAAATGAAGATATAAAATATGAGATATGATGAGGTATGAAAAGCATGGTTATTGAAACCCTCCTCATCCGTGCATAAGATAAGGTGATTCAATTTAATTTATTCGAAAGTAAGATTCACACAGAGAAGGAGCCACAGTAAAGGGGAGTTCTTAAATCCTCGTCTTTCGCTTTAAAATGTCATTTTTGTTGATCCAAAAAATTTAAGAACAGTCAAATCAAATAATAAAATAAGATCATAATAATCATCATTTTTTTTAAATGGTACTTTAAATGGCTTATTTATTTATTTTACCAAGCCGTATTCATAACTTTTTAATTGAATTATAGTATTATGACACAATTAAGCACCACATCAATATAATCTAACCTAGATAAGATATTCCTTTTGCCATCTAAGTAATAAGAAAAATATATAACTATGAAAAGTATTTTCTATATTATTATGAGAAAATTGAAGGAGCCTTTAGTCAACATGCTGATGGAACCAAATTATTGGTTTGTTAATTACCGAGGACAGGCTAATGGAACTGAATGGTTCAGTCTTATTAATTTCTGCAAGTACCATACCAACAACCACACAATGTGAAAAATTAATAAGACTGAACAATTATTTCGATCCCATTAGTCTATCTTTAGTGGGAGGAGAGAAAATGAGAGGAGAGGAGAGGAAGAGAGAGTGCATGGTTTTCACAGTTTTTCTTAGAAATGAATCAATGATTCTATTTCAAGAAATATTCTGATGTGATCGGGTCATTAGTTCGGTTTTATCTATGAGATAAAAAAAATTATCTTGTTTTGATAATTAGAATTTTAAATTTTTAAACATAGAAAATTACATATTTTAGACACATTGTTACTATATTTTTACATACATTGATACTAATCCCATTCTTAACTCAATATCGTAGATAGACCAAAAATAATAATCATAAAAAGTAAAAAAATAAAAAGAATGTGAGAGGTATTGTTTTTCATCCAATCACAAATTCAGAATTTAGAACAAGTAAAGAAGTAGAGCATGTTTTTGAGGTGCAAAATCACGTGGTGAAAACAGAGCGCATATCAATAGAGCATGGTGGTTGGACATGTTTGTACAAATAGTGAAATTAGAATAGTAAGATAGAGTAATGACATGATAAATTACATCATTTCTTTAGACATGTTTGTAGATTATAGATAAATATTCATTTTTTAATATCTTACTTTTTTATATGAATTAATTGATTCTATATTTAAATTATCAAATAAGATATAAAATATAAAAAGTAAGATGTAGTAAAACATTTATCCTTTTTTTTTCTTAAGTTTAAATTTAAGTAGATTCATGAATCTACAAACATGTAGATTCATGAATCTATAAAAAGTAGATTCATGAATCTACACTTCCAAAAACCTATAGGAACTAATAAATTAAAACACAAGATTCTTGATTCTACATTTACAAAAACCTATAGGAACTAATAACATAAAAACTATAAGAAATACAAAAACTATAAGAACTAAAAACAGAAAACACCAAAAATATAGGTTAAATTTAGGTGACATCTTTAGTGAGGGGCTGCCCCTCAATTTAATGTCACCTAAATTTAACCTATATTTTGGTGTTTTGTGTTTTTAGTTCTTATAGTTTTTGTAGTTCTTATAGTTTTTATGTTATTAGTTCCTATAGGTTTTTGTAAATGTTGAATCAAGAATCTTGTTTCTTAATTTATTAGTTCCTACAGGTTTTTGGAAGTGTAGATTCATGAATCTACTTTTATGATTTTAGACTACTATCTAGGATTATGGATCCTCCGAGTGAACTCAAATTTTGAGTTTAGATCCGGAATGTCTAATCAGAATCTTAGTCAATTTGGTTCAAGATGTAATACATGGGTTCCTTTAATTAATATTCATCCTAAAAACTGATCCAACGGTTTAAATCTAAACTCAAAATTTGTGGTCGGAAGATACCCTTGTTCCCTGAAACGAGAAATTTTAATTTGAGATCTCATATAAAGTTTGCAGACTACATAAAAATTAGTTACGACTTCATATTATTAATTCAATATTTAATTATTACAAACAATTGATACCATTAATTTATTATAACTTTATATTAATTAAATGAAATAAACTGAGTTGTAACTAATCCAATTAAATATTGATAACTACATATGCAAAACTAGACCAAATATAAAAGTTCATTACAATAAAATAATTTTATCAATGTAACAGTAAACAACAAATTTATCAAAAGAACTTATGGTCGGTTACAAATATTTTATCCACACAATTTATTGTCACAGTATATAAATTTTAGTGATAACAAATTTAGTTGTCATTATTGATTATATATGCTGCAAAATAATAACAATCACAATAAGTTTTCACAATATATAGTTGTCCTTGTCCTCTCTAATTTTGCTAATTTAATTCGTTCTCAACTTATTTTCTTTGTCATAATGACTCATTTTGTCTTAAAAATTGAATGAGAATTAAGATTGAATGAGAATAAATAATTAGTGTGTCTTATTTAATTTGATTTTCTTCAAAATATAAATTATTACAACACATCTTGTCTTAAAGAATGAATAAGATTAAAAAATAAATATTGAGTTCAATAATAATCATAACATAATACCATACCTACGTATGTGTATATATAGCACGTCAAAAAAAAATTATGTATTCACAATTATTTTATAGTGCAATTTGTGTATGCCATATCACGTTTTTTTTTTTCATTTCATAAATTTATGTTTACCGATCTTCGCGTATAACATAAATAATCTAACTTCTCTTAATTTCTTAATTGTGGCAATCATGTTTATCCCCCAAATATTTTAACTTTGCCAAAAGCATTTTTATATTATGACCATAAACTAGTAAACGTCAAATAATGAGAGATTCTTTACTTAAAATAGGTGCTCTCCATTTTGTGCCATTGTTTAAGGTCAAATGAAACTCTATTATATTTGTAAACTTGGATCTTGAACAGGAAACAACCAATTTGACAATTTGCATTTACTTTTTTTTTTCAAAACAAAAGGATTAGATAATAAACACATGCATTTAAACTAATGGTAGTGCAAAAGGAGATTGAAATTTATATAAAATCGAGTCGAAGATCGATGCACCCAAAAGGCAAACTTCATGTGACCAATTGATCTACATTTTGTATTTAATGGAAAGAGTTGTTCATTTTTTAGAGAAAAATATTAATAAAATAGTTAGCTAACGAACTATAATATATGCACAAGATAATTAAGGTGATTGGTTGGCGACCGAATAAAAAATGTCTGTTAGCCAAATTATAAAATGTGCGAAATTTTGGTAACCTCAAAAAAAAAATTGTCAGAAAATTCATAGTAATTTCAGAAATCTAAACAAAAAAATTTAAATGCACGAACAATTTATTACACAAAGCAGAAAAGGTTGTCCATTAGAAACTAGAACCTAATATAACTGTACAAGAAAATCAGTTTCATCATACAAAGACAATTATCAGCACATTTCAGCATAATTTGTGTGGAAACTCTAGATGAAATCATTAACATTAAGTGTACTATACATCAATAGATAAATATTCAGCATAAATGCAATCCACACATTACAATGTTCTTATTTAATTGAGTGTTACTATATCCAGAAACTCTAGATGAGATCATTAAGTTTTGACTTTTAAGTTTTAAATTTTGAGTTATTAAAATTTTTAAAAATGGAGGCATGTGAACCCTGCTCTAGTTATATTTAGATGGAAAAATAACTAATTTTCAAGTTTTGATGAAAAAAATATTGTTGGTTCCCACTTATATATTATATTAGAAAATTTGTTGTTTGCAATTTCTCTTTCTCCATTGCTACTTGGAAATCGAAACTTAACCAGCAAATACATATCGTTGCTCTTGTTGTACCCAATGACTAGTTACCCCCAATTATTTGTATATAAACAATGCGCGTCGAACCTTGTAAATTTATTTGATTTTGTATTCCTATTTATAAAAACAGGCAATTGATAATGCCCGTCTAGCTCAGTTGGTAGAGCGCAAGGCTCTTAACCTTGTGGTCGTGGTTTCGAGTCCCCACGGGAGTAAGAGGACACCGCAAACATGCTACATACAGATCCAGAAATAGAGTGATAGCGACAGCTGCTTACATTTCTTTATCATTAAGTAGTTATTTCTCACCAACAAACCTAGATTAATTGTAGCATTGAATTTCTTTCCATTGAGATGTGTAGTGCACTTCGCATATTCTCATGGATTGATCCCTTTATTTCTACGTTAATGATCTCATCTAGAGTTTCTGGATATAGTAACACCTAATGTTTTACACTTCGCATATTCCCACTACTGATTTACAGTTGCCTAAGACAATACTCCAATATATAAATATACAGCATAAATGCAATTCACATATTACAATATTCTTATTGAATTGAGTGCATGTGCATACCAAACGTCTTTCAATATACTTAGACTATCACACCCCCCACCCCCCCCCCCCCCCCAGAAATAGCATTCTTCATTACAACATATATACTACAACACCATAAATTACCACTTCCAAATTTTACTAATAATACATATTTATTTAGTGGAGCCCTTCTTCTTCTCTTTTGATCCTTTTTTTCTGTCTCTATGGCCTAAGCACCTTTGTTCGTGCTAAGTTCAACTCCTTGGTAACATCTTTGATAGAAATGCGTTCTTTTGGAGACTCTTTGGAGCACATAAGCCCGCATTGAATCACTGAAACCAAACAACTATAGACATTTTCAGGTGCATACAGGTTGTGTTCTCCATTAGTTTCAGAGAATAATTTGGGGTCGACTATATCCATGACTTGGTCGGGGAAAGCCATCTCAACTTGCTTCTGAAGGCTAAAACCATCTCTGATTCTTTCGTCGGTTGGACTTACTCCAGTGAACAACTCAAGCAGAAGAATGCCGTAGCTATAGACATCTCCTTCTATCGATGGCCGACCACCCATCCCATACTCTAGACAATGAAAAGCTAATAGTTACAGCTCTAAATTTACTACAGAAGTACACCGAACTGTGACTCTACCTATTAACATCTGTATAATTCACCAAGTTTTTCTGTTTCAAACTTGGGCTCACATGATCGTGCATATATTTGTATATTTTTTTCAAATTGTATAGCCCAACATGGTAAATTAAACAAGTATACATAGATAATAAAATTAAGTCTCAATCAAGTTAGTATAAATGAGGCAACATATATTTTTTCCTTCAGCCTCGCTAGTGGAACAAACTTGGCCAAACTTTTCCTTGAACCTTAACAAAGTCTATGAATAATTTTCATTGCAGGGACAAACTAAAAAAAGTACTTATTAAATAAGAATCTCCGCTATATGTACCTGGAGGAATGTAGCCAATAGAACCTTTGATTCCACCGGTGCTTGACATTGATTGAGAAGGCATCGTATCAGGTCGAACCAAAAACCTTGCTAATCCAAAATCACTCACATGTGCAGTCATATCATCATCCAAAAGTACATTACTAGGTTTGAGATCACAATGCACGATTGGTGCAGGTAAATGATAATGGAGATAATCTAAGGCTGCCGCCACATCAAATGCAATGGTCAACCTCTGGGTGAAGCTGAGGCTTCTGAATGACCCATCTGTACATGCATTTGGATGCAACCATGTGGCCAAGCTACCATTTGGCATGAACTCAAAAACTAAAGCCTTGAAATCATTACCTTGGTAGTCTATGCTAGAGCACAAACTCAGCACTTTTATAAGGTTCCGGTGTCTCACATTTTTTAATGCCTCACATTCAGAGAAGAAACTTCTAGAAGCACTGTGTTTCTCAAGGTTTAGCACCTTCACCGCAACGGTTGTGACATTATCGAAGCTCATAACGGCTTTGTAAACTTCTCCAAATGAACCTCTTCCAATTAGATTATTTGGGGAGAAATTTTCAGTAGCTCTAAGAAGGTCAGTGTATGAAACAGGCTCTAACCCATATTTCAAAGCTTTATCAGATTGTGGTTTGTTTCGAGGTTTGTTTCTTGTATAATAAATCACTAACAAGCAAATGATTGCAATTATGCAAATAAAAGAACCAACAATGGAACTTATGAGCACCATGTTTCGTCGAGAGTGATATCTCTGTGTGAAAGGCTGTGAGATGCAATGTGACAAATGCATTTGAGGTACTCCACCACAAAGCTTTGGATTTCCTCTTACATCTAGACCACTGGCATTCTTGAAAATGCCTTCTTTTGGTAATTCCCCCTCGAAATTATTGAAAGAAATATTCAAATATTGCAAGTTCATTGTACCCAGGAATTCAGGGACTTGACCAGAGAGCAAGTTGTTAGAGACATCAAGGTTTTGCAGCCCTTTTAGATTGCTCAATCTGGTTGGAATTGTTCCTTGGAACAAATTGCTATCAAGATAAAGGGCTTGAAGTTCCTGGCATCCATCAATTGTGCTAGGAATCTCTCCACTCAACTTGTTATTCGAGAGACGAATTGATTGTAGGTTTTTCAAGTTACCAATTTCTGGTGACAAGGTGCTAGTTAGATAATTGTGCGACAAGTCCAAACTAATGGAAAGAGAAGGAAGACCCATGATTTCTTTGGGAATTTCACCTACCAACTTATTATTTGAAATATTCAGGAGTTCTAATAATTTCATGCTACTTAACTCTGGTGGTATACTCCCTTCTAATGCATTATTTTCTAGATATAGCAGGTTCATTTGGGTGAGGTTAGCAAGAGTTACGGGGATTTGACCTGAAATCTTGTTACCACTCAGATCTAATATTCCCAATTTGAAAATATTACCAATTTCTACCGGAATGCTGCCACTGAGAAACATTCCACCTAGGTCAAGCATGATTAGGTTATTGAGTTTTCGGAGCTCTACTGGTATGCTTCCTGAAATTGGGTTATTAGACAGTGAGAGTTCAAGAAGATTAGGAGAAAGATTTGTTATAGAACTAGGTAAAACTCCTTGTAGTTGGTTGTTGTCAATATATAACCATTGTAACAAAGTACAATTGGTCAAAGCATCCATGAAACTCCAGTCATGTGGTCTCTTGAGTTCTAGTTGATTATCCGTCAAAATGACTCTCTGAAGATCTTGTAAGGCTCCAAAGCCAGATGGTATCACGCCAGTAAAGTAATTATCATGTAATTCAACTTTAATAAGAGCAGAACAATTGGATATGGATGGTGGGATCTGTCCTTTGAGTTTATTGTAAAATAGGAATAGATATTCCAAGTTTGGTAAACAATTGCACATATCGAAAGGGAGAGTTCCATCAAGCTGGTTATTACTAAGTTCCATAACATACAATGCTGAGATGTTGTAAAGGGAGTGTGGTATTTCACCCGAAATGTTGTTATGATAAATGCCAAAAAACTGGAGGTTTTGAAGCTTCCCGAGTTCATCAGGAATGAATCCACTTAACATATTTTCGGAAAGTTCAATACCTGTTAAGCTTTGAAGATTACCTAAGGAATGTGGGATGGAACCCGTGAATTTATTTTTGAATAGATTAAGTGCCAGTAAGTTAGTAAGGTTGCCCAAGCCGGACGGGATGGTTCCATGGAGATTATTATTTCTCAAAGAAATAACTTCCAGATTTGAACAGTTACTTAGAGTAGATGGAATGCTACCATCCAGAATATTAACACTCAAGTTGACAAAACGTAGCCTACCCAAGTATCCGATCTCTACTGGGATGCTTCCACTCAGCTGGTTATTAGAGAGACTCATCCTTTGGAGAAACGTGAGGTTTGCTAGAGATGGAGATATATTACCTGACAATTGTTTCGAGTCAAGAACGAGAGCAGTCACTCTATCGGGATGGTGCCGGCCGCACAAGATCCCTTGCCATTGACAATGGTGCAGTGACTCGTTCCATGAGGAGAGGACTCCAAATGGGTCATCATGTATTTGGGACTTGAAGGAGAGAAGTGCTGATAGATCAGTTTTACTAGTGGCTACTATGGCAGCGAGAGAAAAGGAGGATAAGATTAAGAGACTTGAGAGGAGGTGAATAGTGAGCACGCTATAACAAAGTTCCATGATTTGTGTAATGAAGGCAATGGGTTAATTTCTCTCTGACAGAGTGCAGCTTCTTATAGTTAAAGGGAGATGTATGGTTAGAAAAAAGTTGACCCGAAGATATTCCGTCTTGTATGGACTAATAATATTAGAAACTGACTGGATTGGACTTGTGACTGTTATTCCCTCATGGCCGTGAAGATATGGTTGGAGATGACTGGCTATTAAAATTAAAATCAAAAGTGATAATGTTTTATGTGAATGTAGAGAAAATAATATAGATTACATTTTACAGTTTTATTTTCATATACAAATTTAAAAAATTTTGTTATTAGAAAATTAAAAATAGAGATAGAACGGAGAAAAAAAATAGAAGATTTGAATCATCCTCATTTTTAAATAATTTTTTTGTCCCATCAATCACAAATTCTACAGTCTCCTCCTACACCTAACGTTCAAACATTTGACCGAGGCACCATATTCTTGTGCTTACTATTTGGTCAAGTAAATATGTTAATAAAAGATTTCTGGGTTAATATAAATTAAAGAGATCTATAATTTCTAGGAAGATTCGCGCTACAGTATCCATACTGTACTTGTACCATAAGTATCATAACTACCATAACTATATGGGGACCGCAAAAACTCCAACAAATATTTTTTTTCCAAATTATTAATACATATGCAATAAAGTATTTATACATATGTACAAATGTATTTATTAGGTGAATAATTTTTACGTAAATAATTGTCTCCCAATCAAATCTCTCAAACGTACCTGCACCATAAATATCTGTGGAGGCTATTCAAACTAAATGGCGGAACATACACGTTTTTAGAGGTGGATTAATTTTCTCAGTTCAATCTCGTCCTTATTTCTGACAAGCTGTGAGAAATTTTGCGAATCTAATACCACAAACGTTTTCTACGCAATTTTCTCTTTCAAATTAGATCCATGATGACGTGCTTTCGGACTCATCGCCACACACATATTTATACCTTGGTGTGCAAGTATTTATTCCTACACTTGCAAATATTTTTTACATATGACACTAGATGACGTTTAAAAGTATTAATATCAAGTACTACAAGTATTTATATCTCTGCGCTGAATTATTTATACCTATGTGGTCAATTATTTTTGTTAGAGGAAGGTTGACGCGGAGACGATTGGGTAAGGTTAATGCGGTGATACAGGGTTCCCACTACTTCATTAGAGGAATGTTGATGCGGAAATCATTGGGGGACTGAAAAACGGATGATCATAACAAGCTACGCACCAAAGTATTAATATCTTATTTTTCAAATGTTAATATCTTATTTTCCAAGTATTTATATATATGAAAGTTGACATGGAGATGAGGGCGGGGACTAAGAAGAGGACCATATAATTAGTGGAGATCACAGAGGAAGAGTGTTGTAGGAATTTTAGAATAATAATTAGTGGGGATCATATAGTATCTATTTGAGAATAATAATTAGTGGGAAACAAAATACATAATTTATCTAAATGAGGTGCAGGGATTTTGAGAGTACAGGAGTGAGGATACTCAAATAATTATTTTAATTTCTGTGAGAGACATTGTACAAAAGTTTTACTCGTAGAAATATAAAAAATAAATTAGCCAAAAAGGAATGGACTACTTTTATATATTTATATATATATATATATATATATATATATATATATATACAGAATGGATCAATTTTTTTGGACAGAGATGACCGAACCAATGTTTCGGTACTTTTAATTTCCATAATTTGTTCGCTAACAACTGCAACAATTTGAAAAATTATAGGGACTGTTCCATTGCTCCGATCCCCATAGCCTCTTTAATTTTTGCGAATTTAGAGGGGTGGTGGTGGTTGGGTTTGACAGCATTTACGGGGACCGAATATTCATGATTGTGAGCAATTTATGAAAAGTATAGGGACTCAACCACTAATCAGTCCGCATAAATATCCGAATGGGATTCCATTTGTTTGGGTTGAAATTTTTAATTTTTGGAATTTTTTACTTATTTTTTAAGATGGATAGAAAATTATTATTTTTTTAAAGGTCAGAAAATAGTAATTTTGTACCCATCTTAAAAAAAAGTAAATTTTTTTCTAAAAATATAAAATTTTATCCTCAAGTATATTTTAGTATGGATATCATGTTGACCGGTTCAGATCGACAATTTAGACTTTGAAAACGAATATATAAAATATGAAGTATGATGAGGTATGAAAGACACGACGCATTGGAACCCTCCTCTCTCTCTCTCTCTCTATATATATAAATATAGAGTAAGGCTACGGTGCTTTGCAAAGTAAGCCACCCCTTTTACTTCGGGTCATTTTTTGGATTTTGAAAATCCAAACAACCGATCCGAACCGTTGAACATGTTCTAAATATTGAAATGTGCTTGGAGACCAAATTTTATAGTTTTTGGAATTTTTTTACTATTTATTAAGCCACTTTGAAAGTCGCTGATCCGATGGTGAACAGTAAAAAACAGTAAAATTTTCTGGACCACCGGATCAGAAACTTTCAAAGTGGCTTAATAAATAGTAAAGAAATTCCAAAAAATGTAAAATTTGGTCTCCAAGCACATTTCAATATATAAAACATGTTGAACGGTTCGGATCGGTTGTTTGGATTTTCAAAATGCTTCTATTTTTTTGCCTCTACTATGCCTCTAATTTTAGAACTAGAACTTAAAATTTACAGCTTAAATATTAAATTAAAATCATTAGATATTATCTATATCATTTTGTACATGCACACTTAAAATATCACGATATTTCGATTTTGTAATTAGTATCAACAGTTTGCAAAAATACACCGATATGGATAAATTATATATGGATGTTGATTTTTCAACTTCTGTGAATGTAGAGAAAGTAATATAGATTACATTTTACAGTTTTATTTTGATATATAAATTTAAATTTTTTGTTATTACAAAATTAAAAATAGAGATAGAACGGAGAAAAAAAATAGAAGATTTGAACCATCATGATTTTTAAATAATTTTTTTGTCCACATCAATCACAAATTCTTCAGTCTCCTCCTACAACTAACGTTCAAACATTTGACCGAGGCACCATATTCATGTGCTTCCTATTGGGTCATGTAAATATATTAATAAATGATTTCTTGGCTAATATAAATTAAAGAGATCTATAATTTCTAAGAAACTGATAACAGTATTCGTGCTGCAGTATCAGTACTGTACTTGCACCATAACTACCACAACTATATAAGGCGACCGCAAAAACTCCAACAAATATTTTTTTGTCCAAAGTATTAATACATATGCAATAAAGTATTTATACATATGTACAGATGTATTTATTCTTATGAGGTAAATAATTTTTACGTAAATAATTGTCTTCACAATCAAAATTTTCAAACGTACCTGCACCATAATTAAATACCTGTGGGAGGCCATTCAAACTAAATGGCGAAACATATACGTTTTTAGAGGTGGATTTTTTTCTCAGTTCATTCTCATTCATATTTCTGACAATCTGTGAGAAATTTTGCGAATCTAATACCACCAACATTTTCTACGCAATTTTCTCTTTCAAATTAGATCCATGATGACGTACTTTCGGACTCATCGTTACACAAATATGTATACCTCGACGTGCAAGTATTTATTCCTATACTTGCAAATATTCTTTACATATGACACTAGATGACGTTTAAAAGTACTAATGTCAAGTACTACAAGTATTTATATCTCGGCGCTGAATTATTTATACATATGTGGTCAACTATTTTTGTTAGAGGAAGGTTGACGCGGGGACGATTGGGTAAGGTTGATCCGGTGATATCAACTTAAATGTTTCTATTTTTTTTGCCTCTACTATGCCTCTAATTTTAGAACTACAATAACTTAAAATTTACAACTTAAATATTAAATTAAAACCTTTAGATATTATCTATATCATTTTGTACATGCACACTTAAAATATCACGATATTTCGATTTTGTAATTAGCATCAACAGTTTGCAAAAATATACTGATATAGATAAATTATATATGGATATTGATTTTTCAACTTGTGTGAATGTAGAGAAAATAATATAGATTACATTTTACAGTTTTAATTTGATATATAAATTTAAATTTTTTGTTACTAGAAAATTAAAAATAGAGATAGAACGGAGAAAAAAATAGAAGATTTGAACCATCCTCAATTTTAAATAATTTTTTTGTCCCCATCAATCACAAATTCTTCAGTCTCCTCTTACAATTAACTAAAGTTCAAACATTTGACCGAGGCACCATATTCCTGTGCTTCCTATTGGGTCAAGTAAATATATTAGTAAACGATTTCTGAGCTAATATAAATTAAAGAGATTCATAATATATATGACTCATGCATAAAAGGTCTAAATTCAGAATATGAAAGCTGGAGATGACTGGCTATTAAAGTATGAGAAGCGGGGATTAGCGAATCAACAAGCAAAACAATATCATTACGACACAGTAATTAAAGTTATCTTAATTACTTGAAAAGTAAGATTTAATCAACAAAGAAGCTGGGGTTAGCGAATATTTTATGTATTGACGGAAAATGCTCCCAATATAATTCTGTATTTGCAAATGCCAAATCTAGTACACGGAAAATGCTCCCAACATAATTCTGTATTTGCAAATGCACTCCTGGACCACCAATTATCTATCTCTCAATTTGTCAGAAAATATCTTATTCAATGTTTGTTTAATTACATTTGAGAACAAGTCTTTAGTTCAGTAATAGAGGCAATGTCCTCCGTATAAGAGGTCATAAGTTTGGAACAAGTAACCTTCTATTTCCAAATCCCCTCTCGGCCCTCTACTCGTTTTTATTTCATTTCTAATTTTGCAGGTGCATCCAATAGTGAATTAGTGATCCATATATGGGCTTTGTTTAATTTCATTGCTAACTTTAAAAGCACTTGCTAAATTAGTGATCCATATATTTCTCCTATGCAACATCAAGAATAGAGGAACCTGATATCCGGGAAATTTTTGTGGGTTATGATGTTTTATAATTATTGTGGAAATTATATAAATTCCCAGACCGTCTAGGTTCTCGGCGGTTAGCATATAATATTTTTTTTCTTTGATTTGACATTTGAAACAGTGTTTCTATGGCCGAAATTGTCGGATTTGTGTTTTTTTATTTTTAATTAGAAAATTTTATGATTTTTTTATTTTTCTATTAAAATATTAGAAATATTTTTATATTTGTTTGAAAATATATAGATGAAATACTATAGAATTGAATTTACGACAAAGACTGCGACAAATAATCCAAATTAACATTTTTCAATCGGGATTTTTTGCAGCTGTAAGAAAAATTAAAATATTTCTTTGTGTGTTACTAGCAAAAAATTAAAATGTTTTGAATCTAAGTTATTGATCCCGGTTCAAAAATCATTTATGGGTAATATAAGGAAATTATCGTGCTAACATGTGTGGTCTTGTTTTCCTGTCGGACAAAGACTTGAGTAGACTGCATCTCTTATGTTTTTATTCCAATCCCAGTTTTATAAATTCTGTAATTTGCTATGAAATGCAGCTCTATTTTTCATATTATGTAAAGAGATTAAAATGGATATTTCGAGATAATTTTTATTTTACTTTGGAGTTGGTTGGTCAAATATTAGTAGAAATGTAACATTTATTCTATTTTTTTGTGCTCAATACTCATTGTTCACTTTCATACTTTTTGGTTGTATCGTATTGTTAATTAATCAATTAATATAAGATTAGGACCTTGATCCGGTCTTATTTTCACAAAATAAGATTGCCAATTTGTCGCAAAATTACTCACAGTCGTCAGAAATATGGATGAGGTTGAACGGAGAAAAAAAATCCACCTCTAAAAAGATGTATGGTCTCCCCATGTAGTTTAAGTGCCCCCCTACAAGTATTTATGGTGCGGGTACGTTTGAGAGATTTGGTTTGGGAGACAATTATCTACGTAAAAATTGTTCACCTCACAGGTATAAATACTTTCGTGAATAGGTATAAATACTTCATTGCATATGTATTAATACTTTAGAAAAAAAAAATTGTGTTGGAGTTTTTGCGGATGTGTGATGAAAATTAAGAAAAAAGTATGTTTCCGTAGTTTTTTTTTTTTTGTGATTTGACTAAAGTAAAAATAATATGCATGTGAAATAGAGAAACCTTCGGACACTTCATGTGCACTTCAAATTATATCACTTTCGTTTTCAATAAATATTGATAGGATGATATTGGCACATCTAAAAAATACAACAATTAAATTGATGTTATTTGCTGCCTATTTAAAACTAAACCACAAAAAGCAAAATATTTTTTTTATTAAGAATAATTTATGTATACCCTTCAAAAGTTTCAAAATTACGTATTTCCCTCGAACCACATCAATTCAAACCCCGTGATACACGCGTACAAGGGGGAAATTGAAATTTGACATGCTTCATGGTTGGGCTTGTAATTAATCCCAGTAACCCACAGTACTATGCATTGAAAACCAAGAACAAAGAACAAAAAAGAGCACTATATATGAATGGGTGGAAGTCTCTGGGTGGAATACATTGAATCCATGATTGGGTGGAAGTCTCTGGGTAGATGCGTAGTACAAGTATCACAGTGGAAATCCCAATAACCCACATTACTATCACAGTGTCTTAAAGCAATACATTGAATCCATCAATGGGTGGAAGTCTCTGGGTAGATGCATAGTTCAATTATAATGGTGACTAGAATTTCTTGCGGACATGTGTGCTCTTGTTTTCCTGTCAGACGAAGACTTGAGTAGACCGCATCTCTTATATTTTTATTTCAATTCCAGTTTTCATAATTCTGTAATGCTATGAAATGGAGCTCTAATTTTCATATTACGTAAAGAGATTAAAACGGATATTTGGAGATAATTTTTATTTTACTTTTGAGTTAGTTGGTTAAATATTATCAGAAATGTAACAATTATTCTATTTTTTATGCTCATATTACTTTTGGTTGTATCGTATTTTTAATTAATCAATTAATATAAGATTAGGAGCTTGATCCAGTCTTATTTTCACAAAATAAGATTGCCAATTTGTCTTCTTCTTTCCTGTTATTTTATTTGATTTTCTTGGTTTTAGTAATGTGTTTAATAGCTTGCATTTTCACTTTGATTATTACTAACACAGACTACTATAAAAATGGAATCTTCTAACACCCATTTTCTTTAGGTTTAAACTAATTTTGGTCTAAAGCCGATAGACCAACACTGTGGTGGGAAGTTTGTAAATCAGTTGTCATTTTCTTATATCGGTTCTGACTTTCCTTGCCGATAGTAAATAGTCCCAAATTTCTGGGTGTGGCAAGGGTGAAATTAGCGTTGATCCCTCCCTTCCCTTTCTTCTCCCATCCTCTACGCCATTGTTTCTGGAGCACAACCTTAATATTTCTTGAAATCTTCTTCAGGTACTTGTTAATATTTCTTAAAATCTTCGTCAGGAAGATTAAATCATTGAAAAAAAAATTGCACATTATATAAAATCTTGAGGAAGAATAAATCTTGAGGAAGATTTCTTGAAAGCTTCTTATATTAATTTTGGACATCATATAAATCTTCTTCTGTATGATTAAATTATAAAAAAAAATGCACTTCATATAAAATTATATGAACCATATTAAACATCTTAAAATAAATGTACATAAATTGATAACTTATTCCATTTAGCAATTACTTCTATTAGAAGTATTGTTTATTTAAATGGAATTGAAATAGAAGAATAATAAACAAGAGAGAGAATACATAAAAGATGAAATTTTTTTATTCATATATTTCTCATGTGTGTAATACAAAATTACAAAGCCTCTATTTATATGCCACAATTTGTAAGTGAAAAGCCATCTAAAATAATAAATAAAGACATGAATTCTAATAATAATGGGGTGTGAATTACAATAGTAGGCAGATAGTAGAAAATGAATGAGGATTACTATTGAGAGTTACAAAATGAATGGACCATCACATTTATTTATAATAGTATTGTGTTTTTCTTGGTATTTTCTTGGTATTAATTAGTATTGTGTATTTTGTGTTTTTCCACTTTGATTACTAACACATGTGAATGTGATAAACGAACAATGACTAGAGACCTATACTTGGTCTTGACCTGCAAATGACTTGCCAATTTCTAGACTAGCTGCAGGGTCCACAATAATAATTCCAGAATTTCTTGCGGACATGTGTACTCTTGTTTCCCTATTGGACGAAGAATTGAGTAGACCTCATCTCTTATGTTTTTATTCCAATTCCAGCTTTCTAAATTCTGTCATTTGCTATGAAATGGAGCTCTAATTTTCATATTATGCAAAGAGACTAAATCGAATATTTAGAGATAACTTTATTTTATTTTTGAGTTGGTCGGTCAAATATTATCAGAAATGTAACATTTATTCTATTTTCTTATGCTCAATACTCATTGTTCACTTTCATACAATTTGATTGTATCGTATTTATAATTTATCAATAAAATATAGAATAATTATTTAAATACCCTCACTCCAGTTTCCCAAAATCCCACTCCCACTTAGAGAAATTATGTACTATGTTTCCCACTAATTATATGATCCCACTAATTATATAATCCCACTAATTATTATTCTAAAATGTCTGCAGCCCTCTTCCTCTATGGTCCCCCCTCTTTTAGTCTCCGTACTTGTCCACATGTCAATCTTCGTAGATATAAATACTTGGAAGATAAAGATAAGATATTAACACTTGAAAAAGAAGATATTAATACTTTGGTACGTAACTTGTTATGATCATCCATTTTCCAGTCCCTCAATCGTCCCTGCGTCAATGTTCCTCCAATGAAGTCGTGGGGATCCCGTATCACTTCATCGACATTCCCCAACCATCCCCGTGTCGACCTTCCTCTAACAAAAATAATTGACCACATAGGTATAAATATTTCAGTGCATAAGTATAAATACTTGCGGTACTTGATATTAATACTTTCATACCTCTTCTAGTATCTCTGTTAAAAATACTTGCAAGTATAGGTATAAATACTTGCACGACGAGGTATAAATACTTGTGTGACGATGAGCCTGAAAATATGTAATTATGAATCTCTTTTGAAAGAGGAAATTACGTAGAAGACGTTTGTCGTTTTAGATTCGAGAAATTTCTCATAGATTGTCAGAAATATGGACGAGATTGAACGGAGAAAAAAACCCACCTCTAAAAATGTGTATGGTCCCCCATGTAGTTTGAGTGTCTCCCGCAGGTATTTACGGTGCGAGTATGTTTGAGAGATTTGGTTGGGAGACAATTATTTATGTAAAAGTTGTTCACCTCATAGGTATAAATACCATGCATAGGTATTAATACTTTAGAAAAAAAATTCAGTACTGGAGTTTTTGCGGTTTCCCAGATAGTTATTGTAGTTATATAGTGCGGGTACTGTTAGCAGCTCCCTAAAATATAAAATTAGGAGCTTGGTCCGTTCTTATTTTCACAAAAACAAGATTGCCAATTTGTCATCTGTTTATCCAGTTATATTATTTGATTTTCTTTGTTTTAGTAATGTGTTTAATCGCTCTTGATTAAATTGAAAAGCAAGAATGATTACAAAACTCAAGGTCCCTACAGAGGGCACAATATTTTTATGGTTGCTGCTGCAATGATTACATTTAAGTACATTGCGTTAATTACATACATTTATTGATCAGAAAATAATTTTCTTTTATTAATACAATTTACAAAACTGTATTTTGGTGTTGACCTGCAAATGACTTGCAAATTTCCAGGATAGCATGGTCCACAATAATTAATCCGAAGAATTCAAAATAAAGAGTAGACCGTGTCGCTTATATATGTTTTTAATCCGATTCAAGCTTTCTAAATTCTGTAAATTGCTACGAAATGGAGCTGCAATTTTAAGGCAATCGTTTCATCTAATTTTCATATTATGAACAGAGATGTAATTGAATTTTAAAGACAATTTTTATTCTATTTTTGAGTTGGTTGGTGAAGTACTATTATGATAGATGTAAATTTTATTCCATTTTTTATGCTCAAAATTCATTGAAAAATTCACGCTTTTTTGGCTCATTTGATTGTATTCCATGTCTAATTTATCAATAAAAATATAGAATTAGAAGCCTGACCCCTTTCTATCTTATTACACAAAAAATGATTTCAATCATCACATTGTTAAAAATAAGAAGCAAATTCAGATCATATCAGCAAGAAGCAAATTCAGATCATATCACGATTTTCAAACTTTAAGTTACATCAATGCAGAATAAATAAGAAAAGAAAAGGAAAAGAGTATCTAGTAATCATGAAAATCAAATAATTAATAAATGATTACTGCATATGCAATATGCTGTGGATTTCTGCATACCACATAAAAACCGCATTTAAAAACATTAGTTGTATCAATTGTAACATTTGTTGCTCTGGGAATGCGTGTTTAGATTCAGTATCTTAGATATTGATTTAATTTTATTATTTCAATACTATAAAATAGGTCCACGTTTGAAAAAGTCAATTTTTATTTTTTATATCTAGATTTTTCTAATTTGTTATTTGAAAATATTTATCAATCACTACAAAACTTGTGATCCCAAGAACATGTGTCATGATTTATTGATTTCTTACAATTATTTAGTAATATTGAAATTTTAGTCCCATTGCTACAAAAAGGTCCTACTTGCAATACTAACGAAGTAGATGTTGTTCCATGGAAGTGTTTAATTGGAAAAAAAAAAAAAAACATTTCAGCGATTCTTTCCATAGAGTTTATATTCTTGGTTCCTTTGGGTCAGTGATGTTTGTCAGTGTATAGACCATGATCAGAAAAAAACAGAAAGTAATGGGACGTGCTACAACAGAAAGTAAACCAATTGTGGACTCCTTATTCTCTTCCTTATCTCTTTCATGTCTCTTTCACATTAGAAATTATTGAGTTAATTTCTAGCCGGTCAAGCACGTTCCCTCGATTCAAACCATGCCCCTTTTTCCACGCTACCTTGACATTAAATGCCTATTCTCTCATGGTCTATCTCCTTGTTTTTTTCTGGTCATGGTCTATACACTGACAAACATCACTGACCCAAAGGAATCAAGAATATAAACTCTATGGAAAGAATCGCTGAAATGTTTTTTTTTTTTTTTCCAATTAAACTCTTCCATGGAACAACATCTACTTTGTTAGTATTGCAAGTAGGACCTTTTTGTAGCAATGGGTCTAAAATTTCAATATTACTAAATAATTGTAAGTAATCAATAAATCATGACACATGTTCTTGGGATCACAAGTTTTGTAGTGATTGATAAATATTTTCAAAGCAAGAAATTAGAAAAATCTAGATATAAAAAATAAAAATTGACTTTTTGAAACGTGGACCTATTTTATAGTATTGAAATAATAAAATTAAATCAATATCTAAGATACTGAATCTAAGCACGCATTCCCAGAGCAACAAATGTTACAATTGATACAACTAATGTTTTTAAATGCAGTTTTTATGCGGTATGCAGAAAGCCACAGCATATCGCATATGCAGTAATCATTTATTAATTATTTGATTTTCATAATTGCTAGATACTCTTTTTCTTTTCTTTTCTTATTTATTCTGCATGGATGTCACTTAAAGTTTGAAAATCGTGATATGATCTGAATTTGCTTCTTGCTGATTTAACTTCTCATTCCCGTTTTAAAAACAATGTATACTTCCTTGCATAGTTATTAATATTTGACAAAAAAAATTCAGTACTGGAGTTTTTGCGGTTCTCAAGATAGTTATGGTAGTTATATAGTGCGGGTACTGTAGCATGAGTACTGTTATGATCAGCTCCATTTTTTTGCTCAAAATTCATTGAAAAATTCACGCTGTTTGGCTCTTTTGATTGTATTCCATGTCTAATTTATCAATAAAATAGTATTAGAAGCCAGACCCCTTTCTATCTTATTACACACAAAAAATGATTGCCAATTTGTCATCTTGCAGCAGCAAAATATTTTATATTGTACCCGTGAAGACCGGGCTGGAGATGAGTGACTATGAAAGTTGGGACATGGGACCCGAATTGTGAATCATTTTGCACTCAGAACCCACTATTGGAGGGAGGTCTCATTGGAGGCTTTTGAACGCACTAAGAAAATGCTTTTGAACGGGCTAAGAACTTGCTATTGGAGGGAGGTCTCATTGACATCGGATCAAATTCAGTTGGATGTCCGGTTAGATTCTTTTGATCAGCGTCAAGATTATGTGTGTGATTCTTGATGTGGATCGGATAGCTCCGACCGACCATCGGTCCGAATTTGAATCTGATGTCCATCAGGACCTCCTTGGATTCCATTTTGCAGCTCTCTCTATATATTTTGTTTTTTTGTTCTGAAATTTCATTTAGCTTACCGATATATATAAATGGAACTTTATTATGAAAATAAGGATCTTATTTTCGTTCCGTCAGTACTAAAATACCACGAAAAACAAAATTAGGGAATTTTAGATCAAGCCTTATTTTATGTCTTTCATTATTTGTGGGAGACCTGAGACTTAGAGATATATAAAGAGTGCTTTGGATTAGTAGTCTCTTGATGGGCTTTTGGATTTCTATTGATGAATTAGCAATAAATGAATATGATTAACACACGAATATAAACCTCCAGCTGTCTCACAATTGTTAATTTTAACCAAAAAGAAAAGAAGAGCACGGGAGACACCGAGAGGGGAACTAACTATTCAATGTCCGTAGTTTATTTGGCTATTCTCTATTTTTTTTTAAAATGATATCTTATAGTTTAAAACATTTTTACAATACTATTCTCACATTTTTACTAACTATTGAAAAACAGGTAGCCCAAAAACCATGTTGGACCACTTTCACAATTGGTTTCTAGTCACGATCTCTCCTATTATATTGGGCCCTAAACCCAGCCCTATTGGGCCTTTCAACACGTAAACCTCATATATAGGCCTGTACAAGTGCTTGATGTATAAAAGGACCCAATGAAACCTAATACAAATCTAAGCCCATCTATCTCACCAACCTCAAATTCATCGATGACTAAGATTAAATCGGTGTCACTTTCCGTCCATCTATACATAACTACTGTTTATAAGAAACTTATACAAATTATCAAGGGGCAATTTATTTTTACCCATAGTTTTACAAAGATGTGTTTTTTTCTTCTCTTCCTTACTATTTAATTTATTCATCGAGTTTCACATTTCAGCAGAGAGTAAAAATAAAAACCACTTACGGCGTGGAGAATGTACAAATAGTATCGCTCTACCAGGATCGGTTCTGGTTAAAGAATGATACTGGTATCTATCAGGATCGGACATTTTAAACAGCTGACTTTGACAGAGGTATTAGGAACGGTCATTTATAATGAGCCGTTCCTAATTGTCCAAAACAAAACATGATCAGTCGTTAATAAACAACCATTCTTGATGTTGCGCTATTAAGATTGGCTCTTTATAAATGACCGATCTTGATTGTCAAGATACTATGAGGATCGCCTTTTACAATAGACTGATCTTGATGTGGTGCTATTAGGAACGGCCTATTAAGGAGCCGACCTTGAAAGTCTTTTTTAATACCCGCGAGCTAGGGTTCACCCTCATTTCGTCTGTAAAAATTCTAACTCGCGCGCTTTTTTAATATACGAGTTTATGTAAATAAATTGAAATGTAACTTTACTTTTGAGTACATGTATCTAACCAGAAACAATGATATCTCTATGTTTTATCTTTTTTCACACTTGTAAAAAACAACACTAATGAAATGTGGGAAATTTTGGTAATCTCCAAAAAAAATTGTCAGAAAATTCATAGCAATTTCAAAAAAAAAAAAAAAAGGCACGACCAATTTATTATACAAAGCAGAAAAAGGTTGTCCATTAGAACCTAGTATAACTGTATAAGGCAATCAGTTGCACCATACAACGACAATTATCAGCACGTTTCAATAATCTTTATCTTTACTCTTTATTGTTAGGCAGCCAATTAAATTTTAATTTGCATCATAATCTTTATCTTTACTCCTTGAGTCCTTATAAAACCACGTTGAAATTTTGAGGACCGAAGAGCTTATCTGTTAAGAGAAGATCTCAGTCTTTCATTTAATCAATCTCAGCAATTGATCACTATTTGATTTTATACAACTTTTTTTATGTTGTCTTCTGTGTAGAAACATAAAATTAATTAAAAACCTATTCATTTCAATTGAAAGCATAGTCTCACCTATTTATTGATAGTGGGCCACATTTTTTTCTTTTCTTTTTCTCTTTTCCTGTTCATTCCCACTATTTATTGGTAAGAGGTACCACCTGTACAAGAAATGAGTTTATTAATTTACTGTTTTGTATAGGTGGTACCTCTTACCAGTAAATAGTGGAAATAGAGATGCAACTGGACCTATCCATTTCATAAAGGACGAAAAGATGCCTATATCTGTTGGGTACTGCAATTGTTTTAGATCATTGTCTTCCTATAAACTGTCATAGATTTCCTTTCTTTACTTGTAAGGTCAAGATCGAAAATCCATTTATGTTTTCTTATGTGTATAAAAAATGATGGCTAGGTCATAGTTGCATATATATTTGTATTCACTTATTAGTCTGTTTTCTTTCGTCCTGGAGCGAATATATATGTACCAAAAAAGATCCCATCGTATGTTATATATTATAAACTGACAATAAAGTGTCACACCAGCAAAATTTGTAAAAGATCCACAAAAATTGACCAAATAATACAAGTCTATATATTCTCATTATTCTTATCTCAAAATTTGTAATGATCTATTCTGTCGGCAAATAGCCCTTTTGGGTCATGTGTTATTCAGTCATGTACCTTTACGATATCAATTTCTTTTTCTTTTTCTTTTTCTTTTTCTTTTTCTTTTTCTTTATCAAACATTTTGCAGAAAAAAGTAATATTCCCACTTGCAAGCAACCTAAGCCAAACACTCATCATCTTGGTATCTTTCTGAGGTTAATATTGAACTTGGCTTCATCACTCACGAGCCAAGCCTGGAAGAAAAGAACCTGTGCTCTTCACGTACCAATATCAGTCAACCCAGTATTGGCACATCAATCAAAGGAAAAAAAAACAAGCAATTAAAGAAAGATGCCTATATATGCCTGAGATGGTTATATACAGTGTAACAAAATGCGGTTCATGCGGCCGCATATGCGTATGTGGTTGGCAACTGCATAGAAAATCAATATGCGGTCTAATATGCGGTTCCGCATATGCAGTCGCATATTCTGCCGTATATTTTTACCGCATATTCGGCTACATATTATCGCATATTACCGCATACTTGTTTGTATGATACCGAATATTACCGCATACTGCATATTACCGCATATTATCGCATACTTATTTATATATATATATGAATTCTCATTTTAAAATCAGCATATATAAGTCCGCATAAAAATCCGCATATGCGGCCACATACCGTATATGCGGTATGCAATGGCCTTCCACATACCGCATATAAACCGCATTTTAATTAAAACATTGGTATAGAATGGGGTCATATAATAATACGGATAGTCGAAGCACTCCGTGATATATAATTCAATCGAAGAATCCTTGTAGAAAATTGTTCGGACAACTATTTAAAAAAGCAACGACAGAACTTTAAAAAATAAAAAAGCACACCGGTAACCTCCTAGACCGACTTAGTTTACCTATGAATATTGACAATATTGACACATGTTACATGCTAATTGGAGACTGAAAGGAGATCAAACGAATTCCACGTAGCACTAGCTGATATAAATGAGGCCAAAATGATAAGGCAGTAAGATTTGGGAAGTGCATTTCCAGTGTTTCTATTTCAAAAAAGCAAAGGCGCGGTTTTCCATTTTCCTTTAATTTTCATGTCTCTGTTTGGTTGATATCTGTGTCCACGGATTATGGTTTTCTTATATATAATGTTTCTGGACCGTCGATTCAGATCCAACGACTAAGAATAAAATGATCATTTTCAGTGGATTCAAATTGATTTTAAAGAGGCCCATCAAGTGTAGCCAGAAATAAAATGAATGTGTTTTTTATTTACATAGCAAGAAAATAAATTTTTTGTATTTTCTTGAAGAAGTAGTTTAGAACAGTGAAATCTAGCTAAGTCTTTTTTATAGATAAACTTTTTTACAAAAAAAAAATACGCACATGATCATACCGCCGAGACAATTCATTGAACTTCACTAAATAGAAAACAAATGGAAAAGTAAAAAATAATTTGATTACACATCTAAGTAAGGTTACTAACTTTTGCAATCAACCTTCCACTGCATGCAAATATAAAGTTTGTTAGGGTTTAATATGAAAAGTGAACCATCTCCTACAATATATATGCTATATGTGTTCTCGCTCTAGATTACTAAAGGCAATCCATAGAAACGAAGCTCAAGATAAACATTCTCCTCTATTGTAGTGTATCAATTATACCACCACCGATCGATGGTAAGATTACTTTTATCCATTTATCCGATCCGCATCGTATTCTAAAAGACAAGGATAAAATTATTTTTCATTAACATATCGGGTACGGGCAAGGGTAAAGATTTTTTTTATTATCATGACGGATATGGATATGAAAATGTTTCCACTTGACCCGTAACATACTCGTTGACAGATCAATGCTTTTGTTTCTATATTTTTTTATTTTGTTTTGTTACATGAGGTCAAGATCCTTTAAAATTTTATTTACTACATGTATTTTGTGTTCTTCATATGCAGTCAACCGGTTCTATAATAAAGAAAGGTCAATTCTGGGGTTATGATATGAAAGAGAAAGAAATGGATCCTATGGGCATTACTCGCATTGTTAAAATTAGTATCTATCATGGTAGAAATATTTATGGTTTTACTGTGTATTTTGAACGTAATGCAATATGGCACCACGCATTGCACCGACCGATGGGGTTTAAATGGAGGAAGCATGTCTGAGGTACGAGCCATTTGCAGCTTTAGTAAATATAGATGCCATTTTTTTTATTGTAAAGTTCGATGAAGATCAAGTGGCCGACTTTTATTTTGTAATTATAAATTCTTAAATTACTATATAGATAAAATTATTACCAAACAAAATAAATAAAAACAACAAAATAAAATTTGTCCCCTAATGCATATATATTTAAGCAGTTTTAACCAGACATAACTTACCTAGGAACATTTAGACATACTAACAAGCAGTTCTGTAAATGTCTAAAGTTTTCTCACAAGTTTTATTGTTTTGTTGGTCAATCTTAAAATAAACGAGTACATTACGTCTGTAAATGGCTACATGGACCGCCATAATTTTACTGGCATTGGTTATGTGAGTTCACTGGTACTGAAAACCAATTTAGACGTTTATGGACCTTACGGCAAAAAAGATGGGGAACCTTTCGAATTTCCTGCTCTTGGCGGTCAAATAATTGGCTTTCATGCATACTGTAGTAAAGATATGGTCAATGCTCTTGGAGTTTATGTCTGGCAGGTAGGCACAACTATCATCTTTTTCATCAACTACTCTGAATTTATTTTCTATTTCCTTGTTGCACACCAGATCTTTTTGTAAATTATATTTAAATTAATGTAAGGTTATGATAATATGCATTTAGGGGTCTACCCGTACTAAGAATCTAGATTTTTATTTTAAGAGTTCAAACAATAGATTCGAACCGTTAAACATATATAATATTCATATGAAAATGTACTTCGAGACTAAATTCAATAATTTTTATAATTTTTCTATTTTTTTAGATAGGTACAAATTCCCGTGATCTAAAAATTATGGATCATACGAAGACAATAGTCTTCAATGACTTTTTAATATGGAGTTCATGTTCAACAATTATAATTGGCTGTTTGAACATCAAAATTAAAGATATGGATCATGGCACCGGTCTATTTTGTACGCCAACGGTGGGCAAGCAAAACAGACGTACATATGATTATGGGCCGTACATCCATATTTCACGGCTCAGATTAATAGAACCATTTTTAACGGATTCAAATTGATTTTTTATTTACGTAGTAGGAAAATAATATTTTTTTGTTGCCTAAAATAATTAAGTAGTTGTGAACAACAAAAACTAACTCATTTTTATAGATAAAATTTATAAAAAAGCACATGATAATTCATTGCAGTTCACCTTATATAATGGTTTTAATGGAAAACAAGTGGAACAGTGAAAAATGATGTTATATATCTGCTATATATGTGTTATGGCTCTAGCTTACTCGCAATCCACAGAAACAAAGCCCAACATAAACATTCTGCCCTATTGTAGTGCATCAATTATTCCTATCGATGATCTCAACTATAATAAATCGTCCTACGGATACAAATGACAATGTTGTTTCTATAAGTTTTTTTATTTTATTACATTTGATCCTTTAATCTTTTGTGTCTATACTTTTGAAAAAGTTTCGGTTTCTATAATTAACAGATCATTCTAACATATAATGTATAGCATGTATTTGTGTTCTCTGTATCTAGTCAAATGGTACTATAATAAAGAAGGGGCCATTCCTTGGTGGCGGTAGTATAGGGAAACATATGGATCCGACGGGCATTACTCGCATTATTAAAATTAGTATCTACCATAGTGACAAGATTAATGCTCTTACTGTGTATTTTGAACGTAATGGCACCACGCAATGCACTGGCCTTTGGGGCAAAAATAAAGGAATATTGGATGGGGTACGAACATTATTCTTCTTTATTTTAGTAATATATGTCACTTTTTTTGTTGTATATTCAGATCAATGAAGCTCAAATGACTGATGACTTTTAATTCATAATTATATATTCTTAAATTAATTAGTGTCTGGATAAATTATTCTCAAGCAAAGAGCTCTTTACGTAAAACAAAATTAATAAATTAATTAAAATCTGCGGATTAATTGTTCTCAGCTTTTGTACTTGTCATCATATATAGCAATATACGACTGAAGCATTTAATGAAAATAAACATAATAAAATTAAATAATGATGTAAGTTTTTGGTTGGAACAATGTCTTGTTGTATATATACAAAAATACCAATATGAACTTTTTGGTTGTTCCTTGTAAATTTTGTCTCCTAATGCACAATTTAGAAGTTTAATCATTCATAACTTACCTATTAACTGTAGAAGCTACTAACAAATAATTATGTGCATGCATAAAGTTTTCTCACAAGTTTTATGTTTTTGTAGATAAATCTTAAAACAAACGAGTACATTAAGTCTATAAAAGGCTACCGGGACTCATCTCATATTTTGAAGTCACTGGTACTGGAAACTAATTTGGGCGTTTATGGACCATACGGTAAGGAAGAAGGGAAACCCTTTGAACACACGTCTTCTCTTTATGGTCAAATTATTGCCTTCTTTGCAAGCGTCGGAATTAATTATGTTCAACGTGTTGGAGTTTATGTCCAGGTATTTACAACTATTATGTTTGTCAAAACTACAATGAAACTTTTTTTTTTTCTAATTATTCTTTGTTGTCCTCCTGCCTTTTCTGTAAATTATATATATGTCGGTTTGGCTTAAATTTATATTATAACATAATTTTGCATTGCCAAGGTACCAACAAGTAAGTCGGTGCTTTGCGGTGGTAATGGGGGTTCAATAAGAGATATGCACCCAACATTTGCCGTTTATCAAATTGATAAAGTCAGTATTCGCCATGGTGATACTATTGATGCTCTTTCTGTATGTTATAAATTTCAAGATGACACTACTGAAAGCACACCGTTCTGGGGTGGAGAAACAGGAGCGCTTACTGAGGTACCAGATTCTTGCACCAAACATCAACTTCCCTTGGGTGACTTGACAATTTTTCAATTTTTTTTTCTATTTTTCATTTTAGTTTTGCAGATACATACAAAAGATCAAACGAACTGTTTGTAAAAATTAGAAGCTACCAACAAACAGTTATGTGCATAAGTTTTCGTTATGGTTTTGTAGATCAATCTCGAAGAAGGTGAATACATTAAGTCTGTGAGAGGCTATGTTGGTTACTTCGGTGACTTATTTATTGTGAGGTCACTGCAGCTCGTAACCAATTTCAAAAGTTACGGACCATACGGCAAGGAAGAAGGGACTCCTTTCGAACTCTCTGCTTTTGACGGTAAAATCATAGGTTTCCATGGACGCTCTGGGTCGTACCTTGACGCCATTGGAGTTTCTGTCCAGGTACTAGTATTACTTCTCACAAACCATTCCAAAACTTGTTTATTTCTTTATGCAATTGACCTCTTCATTATATTTTAATTGGCTGTACAAACAAATAGCAATTGAGCTTGATTACAGCTATTGATTATTGTGTGAAGGAATTAAACTTGACTCATCAATTCTGTAGTGGCCAGAAGAGGAAGATTGATGGCACAATTTTGAAGGTCAAATGTGGTACATCTTGTTTGGAAACTGGATGGAAGAAAATCCATCATTTTCAGAAACTGAACTATTGGACAACCAAGAGTTTCTCCCTATAGAAAATTGTCAAAAATAAAAAAAAATATAAAATTTAATTTTCTACAAATTGTTGATATATAAATAGGAACATGAGGCTATATATGGTGCTACCCATAACACACATTGATCCGTACTATGAATTCATATTTTTATTTTCAAAGTTCAAACAATTGATCCGAACCGCTTAACATGATCTCTATAAAAATGAGAAAGGTTCAAATGTCTTAATTTCTTGTGCATCCATAATGGAAAAAATTAAAAAAATATATATCAAACAAAACCGTTATTTGTGATATATCACAACGGTGTATTTTTGCAAGCTCTTGATACTAATCAACCTAAAATTGAAAATTCATGATATTTTACGAGTGCATTCAGAAAATAATATATAACATATCTAAAAGTTTTATTTTGACATTTAAGTTTTAAATTAAGTTATTATAGTTCTAAAATGGAGGCTTGATGAAGGCACACAAAACATGAAGACATTTGAACCCTCCTTATATGAGAATATACTTGAAAACCGAATTTTACATTTTTTTATTTTCTTACTATTTTTTAAATAAGAAGAAAATATCTTTATTTAAATATCATGAGGCATTTTGTTTATGAATCCGATCATCTATTTCAAATAGGATACTACGATTAAAATAGATAGTCCTTTATCTTTCCACCCTACTTTATCTTTTGGAAAATTAAGTAGGAAATTCCAATATTAATGACCCTCCTTTAATTATCTTTCCATCCTACTTTATCTTTTGGAAAAGTTGGAAATTTCAATATAAAGTAGTGAGTATAACAATAGTGTAGTGAGTTATAAATTAATTAACCAGCTGTACCCATTGACTATAAGTTACACATGTCTCAGTTAACTACACAACCCGCTTGACAAGGAATAGTTACAGCAAACCCATTGGTAGTTTGCTCCTCTTGTCTCTTCACAGAGTGAATTGTGAACCTGCACTTCTAGTTATCGTTCTCTTGAAACTTAGATCTGATATCTTTCCATTACAAATTTTTCATACTTGTATTCTCCTGTTTGATACCCGAGTAGCATGGATCCTGTGTCAATAACCTTAACGGCAGTCGGCTGGCTGATGAGTTCTCTGGTCGAGAAGGCTGTAACTGCATTGTTGGAAGCATGGGCAAAGCGCACCGGCCATGGAAACGATTTCAAAACCCTCAAGAACCACCTGATGGAGCTTAGAAGCGCCCGCGGCCTTCCTACCGACAATAGTTCACTGAAGGATCGATTTGGTTCTGGACCTTCAGCAATTGGTGAATAAAGCTGAAAACTTGCTTGATGAATTCAGCAGACAGGTACCTGACAAAAGTTATTGTTCTTTCATATTTACACAATCATAATTCGTACATGTATATTGAAATGAAATATAAAAAATTAAACCAAAATCTAGCTAAATTATGTCAACCAAGATGTTATTTTGATTCCCACTTGTGCTTGTGCACATTGAATATCACGCAAGATGTTATTTTGATTTTTTATGATTTGTAAAGTCCCCATGACAAAAATCCACAATTAACAATCAATAATTACTAGCTTATTAAAAAAAAACAATTAGACAAATCAACTATGGATTCATAAAACATCAAGTACCATCAAAGAGAGAAAAGCCAAATAATGCACCCCGTAAACAATGAAGCTCTCTGTTTTTCCCACTGTTTCTCTCTCTACAATTGTCTCCCTTTTATGTATATCGAAAATTTTGCCGAATTTTTATTAATATCGAAACAAAATATTAAATTTCAAAATTTACAACCTGTTGGAAGAGATTTCGAAAAATGCCCAAACCGCCGATTTATTTCCTAGTTTTAGGCCGAATTACCGCAGATTTATTTCTCGGTTTTGGTTTTTGCATTACAAACCGCAAAATTTTTTTTACAGTTTTAGTTTTGAATAACTTATATTTTTTTTTTCTGACAAATGAATTAAATTTAATTTCGTTTTGGTTCTGACGCTCTGACAAAGGTATGATTGAATAACTTAAATTTTTTGTTTTTTTCAAAAATAGAAGGATTATAATATTTTATGTATTTACCTAGAAGTGATTTTTGAACCGGAATCAATGACTCAAATTCAAAACATTGTTTTTTTTCCAATAACACACAAAAAAATATTTTAATTTTTCTTACAACCACAAAAAATCCGGCCTGAAAAATGTTAATCTGGGTTATTTGTCGCCATCTTTCTAATAAATTGAATTATATAGTATTACATCCATTTTCAAAGAAATATATGAAATATTTTTAATATTTCGAATACAAAAAATAAATAAATTATAAATATTTCTATTTAATTAAAAAAACTTAGAACCGGGAATTTAATCTCCAGTTTCGGACTATCTAGAACCACAAAATTTTTTTTGCGGAAAGTTTGTTTGAAACCGGGAATTTAACTCCGGTTTGGACAGATTTCGAAATTTCTATGCATGAGGTGTAAATTTTGAAATTTAATAATTTTTTTGGATATTAATAAAAATTTCAGAAAATTTTGCCAATAATAATAAAATGATATAAACAAGAGAATATCTAGGAGGAACTAATAACCAGCTAAGCGATTTCGCGCAAGCTAGTACATGCTGCTGAACACTTAGGCTGATCGAGTGCAGCTGCAACCCAAACAATATTTAATTATTCCTTAAATACCCAGCATCTCTCTTTGATCTAAAATAAACAAATTTTCCACCATTCCTAAAAGAAAAATGGAGATGGAAGAGAAAGCTCTGGTTTGTGATAATCCTCTGTTTAGAAAGTTGGAGAAGAAATGATGTGCTGTCCATTTATTGCAGAAATGGACGTCACCATTACATCCTTAACATGTCTTATTATCCCAGAAGTTATGCTAGATGACCATTTCTTTATTTTACAGTCAGAGATTACAATTCAATTAAAATTTATTTCTGTAATTGGTACAATTTTTCTAATAGGTAACCAGGAGAAAGTAAACTGCAGCAAGAAATCATCAGTTGCATCCTCTTCTTCTGGCTTTCAGTTCGCAAGCTGTTCCATCCTTTCAACTTTGAAAGGGTTGTCTTGTTGCTCTGCACAAGATGTGCAAGGTTGTGAAAACAGAATTGATCTGTCCCAAAGGATGAAAGATTTAGCCGAGCAGTTGCAGAAATCCAAGGAGGAAGTACGCAAGGCTGTGAAAACAGAAGCACTAGTTAAAACTGTCCGGAATACGGAAAAAAGCATGGTTTGGAAACTCGGCCGAGTCAACTCAGTATAGGTCGGGTCCAATCCGAGTTTCACTCGAGTCTCGCGCCCATGCGATTTTTTCACCAAAACTCGGTTGAACAGTGTTTGACTCGGCCGAGTTATCAAATTTTCAGTCCGATTCAGACCGATTCCGACCGAGTTTAGCCTGAATTTCGGCCGAGATTTGCAGTGGGCGAGTTTTGTGGTGAAAATCACTAGAATCGGTGAAATCAGATCTATTCAACCGGGTTATTGTCCAAATTGAGCCGATTCTAACAATTTGGGTGAAAAACGCAAGTTTGATTTGAGATTTTAAGTTCCGTTTTGCATTTTTTTTAAAAACATAATGGTCGTCCTGAGAAATTGGGAAGGGCGAATGTATTTGGCTAAGTCGATTTGGGAGGAAGAATCTTCTTACCTTTTGTTTTGGATAGACTTGGTGGATAAGTTTCTAATATAGAAAATTGGAAATTTCTATTGGTTTATTGTGAACCTTGACCATTTTTATATCTGGACCTAATGATCTAGTACGTAGTTTTGCTGGTTAACTAATATGTAGTCAAGTGTGTGGTTGGCTCATTCATAAAGATCTGTTTGATGGTAAATACAAGATATTGAATAAAATTAAATAGTCTTGTCAAATGTACTAACTAAATAAAATTATTAATATTGAATATTGATGCAATGTAAACGTTCCAAGTAAATGTATTAGTTTCTGAAATTCTATTTCCACTACTACAGAAATGGTCATTGTACACGGCACATTGTATACGGATTTGACAATTTTATACAAAAACCGTGTACTATTGTAATTTTTTGGAAGCCCGAAATATCTGTGGGATCTATTACACGGATATTTATTAAAGAATCAGTGAAGAAAGCCTTGAGAGAGCTACACGGATGTTTATCAGGAATTGTAAACGGATTATTGTTTAACTAACAGTGTAGATAGCCATGTCAGAGCTACACGGATATTTATGAAGAGAACCGTGTAGAAAGATGTAAAATGCACACGGATTTTTGTTTAAATAACAGTGTAGAAACCTTTGACAGAGTGATAGGTTTAATTTATATATATGTTCGATCAGGTTTTCATCGCATAATAGCACCAAATATCATGTATTTTAGTATAACTTAGGATTAAATACCCCTAGAATCAAGTTACTGCATTTGTCTATGTGAAATTCGCAGGAAAACAAGAAAAATGACCAAAGTGCGGACGCACTGAACTTTAGTGCGGCCGCACTAAGCACTTAGAAGAAAATCCAAGGTCCAGCAAGCCCCAGAGGAAAAGTCCGAGAGGAATGCGGACGCACTAAATATTGGTGCGGACGCATTTCCTACTTAGCCGAATTTTGGTGAAGAAATCCAGCAACTTAGAAGAAAATGCGACCATAGTGCGACCGCAGGGGACCCGCATTTTCTACTTAGAGAAATTTCCACTCCTGAGCCAAAAAAGAACAGAAAAGTCCGAGAGTAATGCGGGCGCACTGGGAAGCAGTGCGGACGCACTCAGCACTTGGAGTGGAATTCAGAACAGAAAATGAAGCGCGTGCGACCGCAGTGCGGGCGCACTTGGGCCGCATTCAGCCTAAAAACTGCCATTTTGAGGATTTTCTATTTCGGCGCATCAGACCACGTCTCAAAAGGTGGAAAATAGAAGGTGGAAACGTGGGGACACGTTGTGACAGATTTAGAATGATTCCCCACGTCCATATGCTCCAGATCCATTATAAAAGGAAAGGAATTTCTTCTCCATGATCATCACCATTTTTTAAAAGAGAAAAATTCACGAGATAAAGCGTCAACCACAGGAGCGAATCAAGAGAAAGGAAGGCGAATTCTCACAGCAATTGCAAGGAAGACTAAGGTTTTGATTAGGGAAAGGGTGTATTCTATTTCTCTAGTTAGTTTCTCTTTGTCTTTACTTATTTTGTACTTGAATTCATGATGAATACTTGCATCTCCATGAGAGGCTAGTTTCTCTCTAGGGGTTTAGGTCATGTAGCATGAACTTGTTTAATTCTATTTTACTCGGATTTTAGTTTTTATTATGATTGTTTGATTTGATGTTAATTTCCATAATTTATCATTTGTGATGTTCCATGATTTACGACTTGACTTGTAGCGTCCCGCTTTGATCATTTAGACCCAAAGTAGATTAGGATCATATAGGATAGTGCAACTTGTTGTGCTTGACTTGTAGCGTCCCGCTTAAGTCTTCTTGATTAAAAGTAGATTAGGATCATATATGATAGTATAAATTGTGATTGCAAATACCTTGGGGTTTGAATATTGAAGCGACCGAACTCTATTATTCAAATCTGGAAATATAGAAATTAAGATTAGGGTGTGGCGAAGGACTTAGCGGTGAAGTCAAAACTTGATTGGGACACCTTAGAACAAATATCGATATATACACTTGAAGCACGTGATTAAATATCCCTCTAGGTTAGTGACAGCCCTAGAATTCGAGGCACATTAATCCGTCCACCCAAGGTATTTGTATTAATATTTGTTCCAAAGGCTAACTTAGGTTAGAAACCCCGTCATAATCAAACATGAATTTAAACAAACCGAGTAGATAGAATTAGCAAGGGATTGTGGACCGAATACCCCTAGACTTCTCAAACTTGATTGTCACCCGATTTTATTGCTTTTTGTCACGAACTTTTAATTACTTTAATTTTCCTTCAAACAACGATTTTACACAAAACCCCCCCCACTTTACTTTTATTGTTCAGTTTTAAAAGTAGTTTTCTTTATTAAAAATTAGTGTTTCCCTCTCTCCCTGCGGATCGACACCTAAATACTACAATCGATAGGTTGTGCGCTTGCAACTAACCTATTCTTTGAGTACGAAGGTTTATAAATTTTAAAGGCAAAAAGAGTACCAAATCATTATATCTAAAATACTCAACACAGAGCTACACGGCTGTTCACATAATAATCCGTGGAGAAAGGTTATTGTAGGGTTTTGATTATCGATACACGGTTTTGCCAATTTTATACACTGCACATTGTACACGGTTTTGTTAAGTATAAATCCGTGTAGAAAAGTGTAGGGTTTTGGTATAAAAGGCCTTCTCCTTCCCGCGCCGTATAAAAGGCCTTCTCCTTCCAGCGCCGTTTTGATCAAGTAATTCAACAAACGGAAATGTTAGAGTTTTTTCAATTCATAGGTAAATTGTAGGTTCTCCTGTATAACCTTAGGAAGAGAGAAAGACCGGTCACTTTACATATTGCTTATGATCAACTTTGACAATCATTTCACGGTTAATAATTGGAATTTTGATTTAGGTTTATCAATTATGTCAGATCGCTTATCTATCAAGATAAGTCGCTATCTTTGGAGCTCATCTATCAAGACGAGCGATGTGATATAATTGATAACCTACATCTGGACTTCACTTCTGGCATGAATATCTCCTTCATCTCTGGCATGTATTTTCCGTTTCTTCCTCTAATTTTCTGTTACTTATTGTTGCTTACTTACTCATCATTTTTTTTTATTTACAGATTGTGATGAATTTTCCGATGGACAGCATGTGATGAATTTCATTTTCTTTTTATTTTCACTATATTTTATTTGACACTTGACAAGAACATGTTTTTTATTGGTTAGGTTCCAAAGAAATGGGTAAAACTAACTTTCAATAATAAAACATGTTCTTTAAATTAAATCATGTTTTGATCCTAAGTTTTTGACGGTGTAGAAATGGCATGTGGCAGTGCATTGTTGTTTAATTTCTTACACAAACTCCCTTTGAATAAGATGTGGTTTGCGAAAGAATTTAAACAACAACGTAAGAACACTGCAACGTGTCCATTTCTACATCGCCAAAAACTTGGGACTAAAACATAATTTAATTTTCAAAAAATGTTTTATTAGTTGAAAGTTAGTCTGCCCCATTTCTTTGGAACCTAACCAAGATAAAGCATGCTCTTGTAAGGTGTTAAATAAAATATGAATTTATGCATATTAGTAATGTTTTATTAGTGAATTTAGTAATGTTCTTGTAATGTTTTATTAGTGAATTTAGTAATTTTTGTGAATTCTAGTAATGTTCTTGTAAGCATTTTCTTGTAATGTTTTATTAGTGAATTTAGTAATTTTTGTGCTGTAATAGTAAATAAGGAGTTGAATTTATGAATTTTGTAATGCTAAGTATAATTTTTGTGCTGTAATTGGAAAACTGGATGACAAAATTATCTGAAAAACTGGAGGGTAATCTCAATACTGAACAAATCTAGCTAGCAAAACTGGAGGCTAGCCCAGAAAAAAAAATATATAAAAAAATATATAGGGCAATCATACACGGATATTTACCTAAAAACCGTGTACAAATGGTAATTGTAGAAATATGCGAAATTCACACGGATGTTTGTTTAAACAGCAGTGTAGAAATCTTTGACAGAGCTACACGGCTGTTTACATAATTATCCGTGGAGAAAGTTATTCTAGGGTTTTGATTATCGATACACGGTTTTGCCAATTTTATACACTGCATATTGTACACGGTTTTGTTAAGTATAAATCCGTGTAGAAAAAAGTGTAGGGTTTTGGTATAAAAGGCCTTCTCCTTCCAGCGCCGTTTTGATCAATTAATAATCTCTCTCTCTGTATACGAATTGGTCTGATTTCTGCGCACAAGGAGGCCGGATCTGAGATCTTTGAAGTTAATTTGTATTTCTCCTCTCTATCTTGCTAAGGTTAGTCGTGTATATATTTATCTTTTCTTACTCTAATTTTCTGTTACTTGTTATTGCTTATTTAGGTCAATTAGTAATTAATGCATGGATGCTTGATTTGTTGAGATAATGTAAATAATTAGTATATTAAATAGAGTGATGCATGTATAATTGTGCTTTTTTCTAATAATAGAGTAATGCTTGTATAATCAACTAATGCATGTATAATAGAGTAATGCATGTATAATTGTTAGTTTAGTGATGATTAGCTTGATAATTGTGCTTGTTTAGTAATGCATGTACAATAGAGTGATGCATGTATAATTGTGCTTGTTTCTAATAATAGAGTAATGCATGTATAATCAACTAATGCATGTATAATACAGTGATGGATGTATAATAGTTATTTTAGTGATTATTTTACTAATGCATGTATAATTGTGCTTGTTTCTAATAATGTTGTTTTTTTGTAGAACCATGTCACATTCAGGTGAGCAACGATGGCTCTTCGCTTTTGGTGCCAGTAGTCAGGGTTTACAGAGGGTAATATGAAGATATACATGTTTTAATAAAGAAAGAGTTGAGTAAAAAGTTGGATGAAGGACCATGGAAAAAAGGGATCGAAGAGGTGGGATGAAGGACCTTCAGAGCTGGATGAAGAGCCGAATGAGGAGTCGGGCACAATCTTGTCAGACTGACAAGATTGTGTCCGACTCTTCATTCGACTCTTCATCCGGCTCAGAAGGTCCTTCATCCACCTCTTCCCTTTTTTTCCAAGGTCCTTCATCCAACTTTTTACTTGACTCTTTCTTTATTAAAACATGTATATCTTCATATTACGCTCTGTAAACCCTGGCTACTGGCACCAAATGTAAACCTTAAGTTTATATATGAAATCACTATGGGATCGAGTCTCAGGAAGAAGGATATGTCTACCCAGTATGGATTTGTGTAATATATGCTCAATATGGATTTGTATAATGTTTCAATTTAAATTTTGTAATACTCAATATGAATTTGTATAATTTAGTGTACATGAATTTTTAGTTTACCCTTATTAATTGACCGGTTTGTATGCCATCCACCGATTTTGTGTTTCAAATATAAAGCATGTTCTTGTAATTAAATAAAATATAGAGAATTTAGTAATTTTTTGTGCTGTAATTGTAAATAAGGAGATGAATTTATGAATTTTGTAATTGCCGAACATGGATTTGTAATGCTAAATATGAATTTTATAATGCTAAGTATAATTTTTGTGCTGTAATTGGAAAACTGGATGTCAAATTATCTGAAAAACTGGGGGTAAACTCAATATTGAATTTTGTAGCAAACTGGCTAGCAAAACTGGAGGGCTAGCCCAGAAAAAAATTGTTAATTGAAAAATATATAGGATAACATACACGGATATTAAACTTAAAACCGTGTCCAAATAGTAATTGTCACGGATATTAGTTGAAAATCCGTGTACGAAATAGCTACAAGGAATGTTTTTTTTTTAAATTCGTGTAGAAAAAGACTAGCCCATAAATAAATAAAAAAACCCAAAAAATATATAGGACACGAAAACTTTAATTCTATTCATCAATGAATTATAAATTTCCATAATAATTTTTAGCATCCCTAAACAATGGGATTTGCTGCCCGAATTTGCAAAATTAAAAGATAACCTAAACGAAATTAGCTACCATTATACACGGTTCTTAAGTACAAATAGCCGTGTATGATTTGTTAGAGAGCTACACGGATTTCTTAACGAAAGATCCGTGTAAAACGTAAATGTATACGGTTGTTTCTTGAAAATCCGTGTAGAAACGCATTCTCCTATCTTACATAACCCGGATTTTTATAAATTTTCATAGAAGAGGCTAGCATTATAAACACGGTTCTTAAATACACATAGCCGTGCATGATTTGTGAGAGAGCTACACGGATTTCTTAACGTAAGATCCGTGTAGAAAAGTCTTTGTAGGGTTTTGGTATAAAAGGCCTTCTCCTTCCAGCGCCGTTTTTTTTTATCAAGTAATTAATACTGTCTCTCTCTTTGTATTGAATGCGCTGATCCGATTTCTGCAAAGGCCAGCAGCTGGTATTTTACTAAGATCTTTGAAGTTTGTATTTTCTCCTCTCTATCTTTCTAAGGTTAGTGTATATATATATATATATTTTCCTTTTCTTCCTCTAATTTTATGTTACTTATTTGTACTTATTTAGATCGATCATGTGTAAGTAGTGTATTGTTGTCCAATAACCGACCCCTACTGATGCTTTTAGGTCCTTGCCCGTCCAAAATTAATCCAATAGGGATTAATTTTGGATAGTCCCCGTTTTGGGACTGCTCTTTGAATATTGGGTCTCATTTAGGATGTGAACACATATTAGCGGGATTTAATTAGTAATTGAGGAAAGTTCGACGGTATTTTCCCTTAATGCTCCTACGAGTATGTGGTTTTTACGCATACTTGGGGAGTTAAGGGGAAATGCTGCCGAATTTTTCTCAAATACTAATTAAATCTCGCTAATAAGTGTTCACATATGGGACCTAATATTCAAAGAGTGGGTTAGGATTGTAAACCGGCCCTTTGTAAGCCTAGAATTTGGTACCAATTTACATGTTCACCATTATTAATTGAAATCATTTTTTTAATTTAATTTGCAGATGGATCGAAGTTGGATGTATGAATTGCGACGTGATAGTGAAGAATATTTGGGTCGCGTTGATGAGTTCATAAAATTCGCTGAGAGGTATAGAGTGAAGAAGAAGGAAGCCGACATTTTGTGTCCTTGTAGAGATTGTAAAATTTTTTTAAGATTTGGGGACTCCGAAGAAATTAGAGCTCATCTGATTTGTCGTGGATTTAAGAAAAGATATACATGTTGGTTCATGCATGGTGAGGAATTTGGGGAAAGTAGTTGTACCAATAAGAATTCTAACCGTTGTGAAGAGAGCGATGAGAATGTAGAAATTTTGGATAATTTTGAACTTGATTTCAGCGATGATGATTTGAATGTCGAAAATTTTGATAATGTTGAACTTGATCGCAACGACGATGATGAGCTGCAGACGGAAATCGATGAAAATGTAGTACACGAGTATATTGATAATCTGGAGGACATGTTACATGATGTGGAAGATGAAATTACTGATAAAAATTATGATAAATTTCAATATTTGTCTAATGAATCCAAAAAGCCGTTGTATCCCGGGTGTACCAAATTTACGAAACTGTCAGCTGTGTTGAAATTATTTAACTTGAAAGCAGAAAATGGTTGGAGCGATAAGAGTTTCACGTCTTTATTAAAACTTTTAGGAGAAATGCTCCCAGATAACAACGAGTTACCCCGTACAATATATCAGGCGAAAAAATTGATATGTCCAGTGGGTTTGAAGATCGAAAGAATACATGCATGTCCGAATGACTGTGTATTGTACCGTAATGAGTACGAGGCCATGCATGTTTGTCCTAAGTGCGGTGTTTCTCGGTATAAACGTAAGGACCAGGGCACTACTGATTGTGACGACGGCAAAAAGGGCCGGCCTCCGGCTAAGGTGTTGTGGTATTTGCCGATAATACCGAGATTCAAACGGTTATTTGCAAATCCCAAAGATGCGAAGTTATTGCGTTGGCATGAAGAAGGGCGCAAAAAGGACGGTAAACTAAGATACCCGGCTGATTCTCCTCAGTGGAGAAATTTTGATAGACATTTCAAAGATTTTAGTTCTGAGGTAAGAAACCTCAAGATTGTGGTGAGCACAGATGGAATGAGTCCGTTTGGAAGCATGAGCAGTCGGCACAGTACTTGGCCAGTTCTGTTAGCCATCTACAATCTTCCTCCTTGGTTGTGCATGAAAGCAGGTATATAATGATGTCATTACTAATCCAAGGACCCAGACAACCTGGGAATGACATAGAATGTAGCCAACATAAAAGTTTGGAAAATTTATTATGTATGAGGTTTGATCCAGCACGAAGTGTTTGTGGCCATCCGATACTTCAATCTTCAATGAACTAGATAGATGGGTAAATAAAAATAATTTTTGATCAAACTTTCACGGAAGACAATAAATGCAATGCTCTTTGATTTGAACGGTCCCGATCAATCAACGGACTAACTATTTTTGTGCGTCTTCACAATCTCACAAGGCAAGAGTTTATGTTTCATGAAACATAAACTCTTGCCGTGTGAGATTGTGAAGACGCACAAAAATAGTTAGTCCGTTGATTGATCGGGACCGTTCAAATCAAAGATTACAGCCTTTAATCAAGTGCAGCAAATTTTGATGGAATTTTAACTTCATTTACCCATCCATCAAGCTGTATTATCTGAGATCTTTGAATTTTAACTTGTATTATCACAAAAATCACTCTAAAAAATACGTACATAACATAACATATGCAGCTTGGGTCCGATACCGATAGGACATGTATCTAGTGAGTTCGATCACCGTCCGATCTGCTTTAAGATCACGCCAGAACTTTTGCGTCTGCTTTAATTTGCGTGCGAACGAATCTTGAAATATATCGGACGGTAATAGACCCATCGAACTCACTTTGGGTCCGATGGGCATCGGACCCAAGCTGCTCTCGCACATAACATATTAAATCTTTTTCATCATCGTTGAACATAAAAGTAGGTCATCATCGTTGAGAAAAAGGTTTTATGATTCGTTCGTATTTGCTTACGATGGGCTTAATCACCGTCTATGTGCTTTAAAAGTCGTGCAGAATAGTTTAAAATTCGTTCGTATCTGTTTCAGTTTCCGTGCGCGCATATCTTAAACTAGATCGGACGGTCATCATCGTTGAACATGAAAGTAGGTCTGACGGGCATCGGACCTACTCCCTTCTCTTTAACTGAACATCTGTGTAGAAATGCAAAGCGAGCTACACAGACGTTTAATTAAAAGTCCGTGTAGAAAGGTATTCTTACACGGATATTTAATTAAAAATCTGTGTAAAAAGGTTTTTAATTTGCAATTCCCGGAAATTATTCTATGTTAAAGCTAGCTTTTGTAATTATTTTGTAAAGTCCCCATAAATTATTTATTCTTCATATCAGGTAAGTGTTAATTTATGTTTTCAAATCAGATTATTTAGACAGCATTAAGTATTTTACTTAGAATCAAAGTTTTAAATATTAAAGGTTTTTAAGTAATAACCTTTGTAGTGCTTATATATTGTTGCATGTTGTTATTTTGTGCTGCTAATTCATATCTATAAATGTATTTATTTAGATAGCATGAAGTATTTAACAAAAAAGAAACTGTGTAAAAAAAAATTGTTGATTAAAGAACAAAATATATTACACAAAAAAGGATCCCCATACATCGTACCAAAAGAAAGGATCCTCATACATGTACCACAAATTTAAAGAAAAACTACAAAATAACTACAAAGCAAACAAAAAAAAAAACTTAATTAAACTAGTTAGATGGTGGTGGCTGCCTTGGCCTTGTAATCCAAGGGAAGAATGGTCTGGCTGCATTGCCCCTACGTACGTAGGGCTTTGGTGGTGGGTGCCCCCTTGGGCTTCGCCGTGGCACACTTGAGGGGGGCCATGGCCATGTCCTCTTCACGTAGGGAGGAGGCATTTCGAAGCCGGGAGGGACTGCGGGACCTTCGGCAGGGACTTTGAGTGGGACTTCGGGAGGGTTTGAGGGGGGCCGTGGCCCTGGCACATTTGGTGGTGGGTGCCCCCTTGGGCTTCGCCGTGGCACACTTGAGGGGGGCGGTGTCACGGCCATTTGAACATTCCAAATCTCAATCGGGGTTTCTCAGATTATATAGAATTTTGGAAGAGTCGTTTCGTCTTCTCCTTAGAAATAATAAAAAGGCAACTTTTCGAATTCCGTTGTGGAATTGTTCAAATTAAACAAAACTTAAATAAATAATCTGATTTTTATACTTTTATCACGGACGTTTAATTACATGTCCGTGTATAATTGTAAAAAGACACGGACGTTTAATTAAACGGCCGTGTCGAAAGGTATTCGTGCACGAGTGTCGTTGCAATGTCCGAAAAGGTATAGACACAGATGTTAAAATCAAGTCCGTGTCGAAAGGGTCTTTCTACACGGACTTGATTTTAACATCCGTGTAGCTCTCCCTCATTCTACACGGTTGTTAAATTAATATCGGTGTCGAGAGAGTCTGTCTACACGGATATTGTATAAAAAGGCCGTGTAGAACTTGTACTTCCTCTCTACACGGAGGTTAGATCAAATGTCCGTGTATAAAGGTGTTCCAACACAAATGAATTAAGTGAATTGTCCGTGTAGAACTAGGGTTACAATACATATTCCGCGCCTGCTCTTCCAAATTTTTCATAACTTAGCTCGCGCCTTCAATTCTTTTCCAAACATTTCGAAACCTAGCTCGCGCCGCTTCGAGTATTTCTTCCCCGCCTCACCTCGATTTTGTCGCCTCTCCTGTCCAACCAACTCTCCGGTCCGACAACCTACCTCTTCTTTCTCGGGGAAACGCTCAACACCTCCATTGCGAAGAAATTTTGGTATAAAAGTTTTGGTATTTACTTTGGTATTTACTGTATTTACTTTGGTATTTACTGAAAAAGTTCTATTTTTTTATAGAACCATGTCGATTGAGAATGAGCACGTAGATATGATGGAAGAAGGCGAGCACCAAGCTGCTGCCCAATCAGGTTCGGCCAAAAGGAAAAGAGGTCCGACAATGTGCGCGTCCACGTCCGAGGCAAAGCAGCTGGACATCGAGTTCAGTAAAAATGGGTGTGCGAAGGGTACACGGTCGGCTGAGTACAAAAATTATGCGTGCACCACGGTGAAGCAAAAGGCAGACATCCTGGTAGAGAGATGGGATCACTTTTCGAAAGCCCAAAAGAACGAGTGGTGGAACATTGTGAAGGTGAAGTACCTAACCAGTTAACATCTTTTTTTTAATTGTACATGAACTTAAATACAGTAATTTGGGTGTCAATGCAGGCTCAGTGGAACATCCCGGATGACATCCCGGAGGTGGTAAAGGATAAGACTTTGAAGATAATGAATGAAGCTTGGAAGCAATTCAAAAGCACGCTGAGTACGGATTGGATGGATCAAGGTAAAAGCCCGGTAGGCTACTATACTTGGCTGACTCAAGAGAAGTGGGAGAAGTTTGTGGAGATGAAGAGCACGGACGAGTTCAAGGTATGTAAATTCAGCAAAATTATCTTTTTTCCTTTATCGATTTGAATTATGTTGGTAAATGGTGTCCGAAATAGACACCCTGTTGCTGTTGTTCCAATCATATCTAAATGTGAAATGGTGTTTATTTTGAATAACTGAATTAATATGAAGTTGAAATGGTGTTCCACTCACAACTTGTAATTTTTTTGTTTGCTTTTTAATTGGTTTGTTTACTTTTTAATAAATGGAAAATAGTAGCTAGGCTAATTTTTTACTTAATTTGATGTGTGAAGAAAAAAAGGGAGGAGGGCAGGAGGATCGTTGCAATGAACAAGTATCCGCACAAGTTGGGGTCGGGTGGTTACCAGGGTAAAAGGGAGGAGTGGGCTAAAATACTGGAGTTGAACAAAGACGTTGACTCACCCGTGGTTAGGATAAAAAATACTAGGGCCCAAAATTGGACGTTGGCAAGGTCCGAGGTAACCACTGACGGGAGGATAGTACTACATCCCACGTTGCGACCCGTGGCTCAGAGAATGGTAAGAGTCGTTCGTTAGAACTATGTGTAATTCAAGCGTGCTAAAAACTTTGTGTACATCACTAATTCTTTTGCTATAACTAATTTTTCTATTCACAGTTGGAGGTGGAGGAGGAGGTCAATTCCGGTGCCCGGTCGGTCGAAAGGCAAGATGACTCCTTGTCCATAGCGCTCGGGAATCCAGAACACCCTGGTCGAGTAAGGGGCGTAGGTGCCTACAGGGGCTGGAAGGACGTATTCAATGGACCAAAACCTCGAAGGAAATCTCGTGCGAAAGTGAACAAAGACGAGATAGTTGCGCAGATACGCAAGGAGGTGAGCGCCGAGTACCACGCAAAGATGGAGGAGTTGGAAACAAGGTTGCGTGCCGATTTTACAGCTATGGCGCAGCCAGCCGAGCAAGCACCTCCCACCCCGACGGGAGTTCGGCGAAGTAGTCAGGCATCCGGGACGTTCGGATACGATTTGGATCATCTAAAGGTAATCAGTACTTGTTCGTATTCTAAAGGCAATTACTACTTGTTGGACAATATTTCAATTTAAAAATAACTACTTGCATGAAATTGCAGGACGCCACAGCATGCGAACTCGTGCTGTGGCTCGGGAGTAAGCCTCTGATTGTTGCTAAGGGCATGGTACATCCAGCAGCCGACAAAGTGCACAATGAGCAGCTACTTCCTGGCCATGCCGCCGTACAGATTGACAATGTCGTGGAGGGATGGGAGCGCGTACCTCTTCCTGTCCAAAGACCCGAGAATGGCATGCTCTATGTCGAAGATGCCCGGCTGTCATTCGTGCAATGGCCCAAGAATCAGATTATTTTGGATCAGGTAATGCATAAATAGTCAAGTTATTTGGTTACATTCAAAGCACTTCCTTTTCAAATACTTGAAAAACCCAAAAAATTTCGATACAGGCAGTAGGAGATGATGGTAGTCGCACGGAGGGCGGCGTGATGTCACCGGTACGGAGGGACGAAGCAGAAGGACCTTCCCAAACAGTTGCTGACCATGCTGCCGGAGCAGCAACTGCTGGTCCGGCAGCAGGGTCAGCAACTGCTGGTCCGGCAGCAGGGTCAGCAACTGCTGGTCCGGCAGCAGGGTCAGCAACTGCTGCTCCGGCAGCAGGGTCAGCAACTACTGCTCCGGCAGCAGGCCATGACCCTACGGCCTGATCAGTAGTTGCTGACCCTGCTGCCGGACCAGCAGGCCATGACCCTCCTGTCCAACCAGCAGGACCTCCACCTCGTCTGCTCACCGAGGAAGAATACAAGCTCCTTCCCGAAAAGGATTTGCGGGTTCTCCACGACCGCTTGATGGCGGCACCCAAGGACATGACGGAAGTCGTCATACCTATCCCTCCGGGGAGATTTCTACATGATGGCTCGGTTGTACTGCTGCCGTTCACCGACTTCAAGGACTTTCTACATGCCTCGGGGTCCGATAAATGGCTCTCCGTGGGGCACATCACCATTTCCTCATGTTAGTGACCAAAAATTGTTATATCATGTGTATAGCACTGAAGAATATATTCTAATGTCACATGATAATTTTTCAGGAGGCTAATCAATAGTACTAACTACAAGGGCAAACAGAACTTGTGTGCTTTTCTGGACCCCAGCGTACTTAGTGCGTCGAACGTGAAAAATGCTCCGAGGGTGGCTATGGATTACCTGTGTGCCGCGATGCTCCAAGCTACTAAGGCGAAGAAGAAATTTCTTCTCTTGCCATACCACCAGATGTTAGTTCTAACCTTGTGATGAAATATATAAATAATTGAAATCACACCATCAAGTCAAGCAAACACGTGTCTCACTATTATATATGCCAAAATATCTGGGTACTGTATGCTAAGATCCTATAATTCTTCTCCTCCCACAGGGGACACTGGTGTTTGATCATCATTGTGCCTTGCCTGAGTGCGGTTTACGTCGTGGATTCTTTGCAGCCCAAAGAAAAGATCGGATTTAGCACGTGCAAAGAAGCAATCTACCCGTATGTGCAAAATTAAGCAATAATCTTTCACTATGTTTGATTTTTTCCCAATTATAACAAATTGTGGAATTGCTAATTAGAGTCACTCCATTTTGTAAGGGCTTTTGCTGCATACGTTAAACAAGGAGGATTGCGCAGCAAGGACAAGAAAATGGGAAATAGGTTGACTTGGAGGTGGTGGCCGGTGAGCACAACACAATTCTATAATTTCATATTTTGTTCAAAAAATTATTGTCATTCTAACATAGGCCGCTAAATGTAAATTGTAGAGCCCGCAACAGGAGGCGGATTGGGAATGCGGATATTACATGATGATTTCTATGTTTCTCTTTGTCGATAAAATGCAATTCACATTTCCAGATGTGGTATGTAATTCATATTAATTGTGCCTATATAATAGCAATTGATATTTTCATATTATGCTTACTTATAATTCTCATTTCATTAAATTAGCAATTGATATTTGCGACTGTCTTGCATCTACCTTTTATTGTTACTAACTAATACCAAATTATAATTGTAGCAACCATCAAAGCAAGCTGTGTACTCCAAGGAGCATATCGACCATGTAAGAGGTAGCTGGGCAAGATGGTTTGTATCTGAATATTGTAATGCTGAACATGGATTTGTATAACAATTTAGTGTATATATGAATTTAGCAAGCATAATTTAATGTCAAATTATCTGGAAAACTGGCTAGCAAAACAGAATGGTATATGAATTTTGTAGGAAAACTGGCTAGCAAATTAAACTGGAGGCTAGCCCAGAAATGAAAAAAATCAATAAAAAAAATGGGACAATTCTACACGGATATTAAACGAAAGCCCGTGTAGAACGAGTTGAGTGAGCAATGATTATTTTATATTTGTCCGTGTATAGTTACGATACCTACACGGATGTGAATTATAAATCCGTGTCAAAGCTAACGCTACTTTAAACAAAAGCCCGTGTATGTGCACAGAGAGCTACACGGATGCTTATATATAGTCCGTGTATGGTAGTTAAGAGAACTTCACGGATATGAAACTAAACGTCCGTGTAAAACACAGTAATTCCACACCGTTGTTAAACAAACAACCGTGTAGAAATGAGTACAGATATTCTTTTATATAGTCCGTGTATGATAGTTAAGAATGCTTCACGGATATGAAGTTAAAAGTCCGTGTAGAAAAGAATAATTGACACCGTTATTTAACAAAAACCCGTGTAGATCGTTTTCGGTGTCTACACCGATTATTTTATATTTGTCGGTGCACGATAGTTATGACAGGACACGGATATGAAATTAAACGTCCGTGTAGATATAGTAATTCGACACGGTTGTTCGGACTAATGTCCGTGTAGAACGAGTTCGGAGATACAAGGATTATTTTATTTTTTATTGATTTGTTAAGAGAGAGACACGGATATACAACTAAATGTCCGTGTAGATAAAGTAACCGACACGGATATTTAGTGGCATTTTCCGTGAATAAAGAGTAGTCGTTCACGGTCGTTTACGTAATATCCGTTTTGCTCGGTTACATGGAGAGCGCCACAGGCAGGTGTATATTCACGGCTGTTTATTTGGTAATCCGTGTAGAAAGCGTTAGATATACACGGGTAAATATCCGTGTCTATAGAGGGTACCTTTTATACACCCTCAACTCATACACGGCAGGGAAATCCGTGTTGCTCTTCCGGTAATGTCCGTCTGCAATCTCTTTTTCTGTAGTAGTGTTCGTTCGAACCCAATTGTTCCAATGTGTATTATTGTTTGACTAATTAAGTAATTTGACTATATGGTCATGTATATTCTAATTTGACTAAAGTAATCTAGTTTAAAAAATATATAATTAATATATATTTTGAGTTGTCTTTAATTAAATATATAATATTTTCTTTTCCTTTATGTTTTACTTAAATGTGATTCAATTAAGCTACCTGATCAGCTTTGAATGCTCATATATTATTTATTAGTGAGTTATATTAGCGCAAGACGTGATATTAACATTATTTTTGGACAAATTATTTTTTTACAATTTTTCTTATTTTTTGAAATACAAAACAAGTTTTTTCGAAAATATCCAAGTTTCCGAGTTGACTCGGCCGATTCCGACCGATTCCTCCGATTCCGAGTCAAGGATGGACTACCCGATTCTGATTCCGATTCTGATTTTCAGAACCATGGAAAAAAGTCAAAGTGAAGCAACAAACATACTGCAAAGGACAGCATTTCCCACAGAACCTATAGTTTTTGGGAGAGACCAAGAGCTTGACAAGCTAATCAACGTATTAACAAATGAAGAAATGGCAAAAGTTGGTAATGGTGGTATGGGGAAAACTACCCTTGCTAGACTAGTTTTCAATGATAAAAAAGTTCATAGCTATTTTCAGGTAAGATTATGGATTTGTGTGTCTACTCGGTTTGATATTGACAGACTTACACACGAGATGCTAGAAGGTGCATGTGGCACCAGATGTGACCTCACTAACCTCAATGAGCTCCAAAATAAACATAAAAACGAATTGGGGTCTAAGAGATTCCTACTTGTTTTGGATGACATGTGGGAAGATAAAGATAAGAGCCAATTGGATTCAATGGTAGCTCCATTGAATAATTGCATGGGGAATGGGAGCATAATCTTAGTGACGACTAGAAACCAATCTGTTGCCGAAATGGTCGATGCAAGAGATAATATCATTCATTTGCAGGGTCTAGATGAGAATACATTTTTATCATTCTTCAGTACCTGTATATTCAATGATCCAAACTATGGAGGAAATTTGAGGTTAAGAAATATTGGAGCACAAATTGCCAAGAAGTTGCAGGGTAACCACTAGCAGCAAAAACTGTGAGTGTTCTGTTAAAAAAAAAATCCTGATGAGAGATATTGGATGCAAATCAGGGATAGCGAAGAGTGGAAATCTCAGAGCAGTCAAAATCATATTATGCCAGCACTTCGGTTAAGTTATGAGCATATGCCTTTTGATCTCCAAAGGTGTTTCTCACATTGTGCTATTTTTCCAGAGGATCACCCTTTTACATGTGAGGAGTTGGTATATCAGTGGATGGCTCAAGGTTATCTCGATGTAAGATTTGAAGGGACAAGGATGGAGGATATTGGGAGAGCTTACTTCAATGATCTGTTCAACCGTGGTTTTTTCCAAACCATACAATCAAGACATGATGAAGTGCATTATACATTTCATGACTTGATTCATGATTTGGCACATATGGTTGCCTTCAAACAATGTTTAACCATTAATGATCCCGAATCTAGACAAATTGCCCCAACCATACGTCATTTGTCGATTTTTAATAGTACAAAAATGGCCAAAAATTCCCCCACAACTTTGCTGTTCCTGCGCCTGAGAATAATTTTAATACCAATAATGGTATTGATCATAGTAGTGATGATGAGAAAACTATAGACCCGAAAGCTGACGAGTCTTTTCAAATAAGCCCAATTAGGCCTGCTAGCCCAATTCAGGGTGAATGCTCAAAGTCAGAAGTGGAATCCGGTCAAAATATACCCGTTTTGAATCCACACCGGAACAGATCTAATAACCCGATGCTGACTTCACAACCGCCATACCAGATATTTCTTACAGGAGCCTTGGCACAATCTTTGGTTAGTGTTTTTGTGCATTTTTCACTTTCAACCTTCTTTTTTTTTATTTGAAGAGTCTATTTGTCACATGTGCTTGCTTGTGTGAATATATAGCTCGTAGCGTACCCATAACTGTAAAATTACATGTATTCTTTAATAGATAAGGGTTAATTTAATAGAAATGCTCCCTTATGATTACATTTAATAGAAGTTCTTCAGCCTATTACCCTCATTTTTTAGTTTACAACGGTGAATTTAAAAATTTACATCTAAATTATTTTTCCTTGGACAAAACTCCGTGATCCTTTTTATGATTTAACAAATTGCATAGTGTTATTTCAAAGTTGTGTCAATTTGCGCTTTCTAACATTGCAGTTTTGACTTTGTACAGCGCACATGCTATAGAATCAAAACAGCATTGCATATGCTTTGTACGCTGCATGAAGCGAAAACTGCTCTCTTAAGATATTTACCCAGATTTGTGCTGAGTTTGTAATATCCTTGCATCTGATTTTTAACTATTGGTAATTAAATAATAATAACACAAGACATAAACAATTAGTAGATCGAATCTAACACAACCGAAAGTGCCCATAAAAACTTAACATTAAAATATCAGAAGTATCTTAGTGTTAAACTTTACATTATGGTTTATCATAATAAATTTTAAATTGGGTATTGAAAATCAGTAATTTGAAATTACTTTTGTAGTTGGGATACTACTTCTCTCCCAATTAGTTTAATACACAATTGTTTCCTTAATTGGGAGGTTGTGCAGTTAAAATCAGTAGAAATAAACCCCAAATGTACTCGAGTTCATGAAATAAAGAAAGCTCAATGGGAAATTTCTTATTTTCTATTGGAATTTTCAATTTCTCTTTCTTGCTTTATCAGTTCTATTGAATATATTTTATCTGATTTTTGCATCTCAAATTGCCAAAAATTATAAATCATTTATCTTTCATAATAAGCAGATTTTGTAAATAAATAAAATAAAGGTCCTTTTTGCAATTTTTTACATTTTTTCCCTCCTAAATAACCTGAATTTCTAATCTGAAGTAAATAGTATTTTTACATTCATAAAAAAAAAATTGAAAAATTATTTAGCAAAAATATAAAATCAGTTTCGTTCAATTTTTTTTTTCATTTTTCTATTTTATGGATGAACTGATTGATAATGCTAATTAATCATAAGTCATTGAATAAACTTATTTACATGGCAAAAAATGTTGTAGACTTTGCACTCAATGTTGTTTGACAACACGGGTTTATGAACCCGACAACACGGGTTTATGATCCCTACAACACGGCCTTCGATTTGGTTCTCATGAACATCAATCATGATCACGTACTGTTAAATATTGTGGGCGTCTGGACAAACGATCTCCGATGACGTGATCAATTTCGGCATGTGAACTATTTATTTTTTATTTTTTTTGGTAATGGTAAATTTGTTTTACATTGATAAATTTGTTCAAAATTAACTTACAATAACTAATTTATGTCTTTTGATATTATTGGAAAATGTAATTAAAGAATAAGTAATATTTAGTTTTCTCCACTTTTTGGTTTAGTGATAACTAAAGATTAGAATTGGAAGATAATAAAAAAAATTTCTTATCACATTTAGGTATCATATGATTGAAAATGTTGTCAAGTATATAGAAAATAAGCATACCAAATTTATAAATGTCATGACACCTTAATCACAAAAAAAAAACTTAATCACAAAAAAAGGTATGCTCATTCATTCAAAAGATGTGTTATTTGAGTAGAACTAGGGCGTTCCTAAGTTCACTAAGCCTCTTTGTGAACTGAACTCTAAAACCTATCGAATTGGCTTCAAATGACGAATCCAAACTGTTGAAATCCTTCTATCTTATGAGTGATGTGTCTACATGTGAAAATTTTAAAGTTTTGAATTAATTCTAATGCATTCATTTTTTGGACGCCTTTTGACCACTTGACTCTATACAAAATTATTTTAAAATTTTAAATTTTTTGCATGTAGACGCATCACTCCTAAGGTAGAAGGATTTCAACGGTTTGGATTCGTCGTTTGAAGCTAATCCAATAGATTTTAGAGTTGAGTTCACAAAGGGGTTTGGTGAACTTAGGAACACCCTAGTTCTACTCGTGTTATTTTATCATATTAATCATATTTAGACATGTTAAGTGTCATATTTTGACAACGTGTTGTGTGTACTCCAAACAAATACCAATAGCTATCCCTTGTCCATAAGCTCTTACATATTTGTTGATAATGGTGAAATTTCCATAAGTAAAAAGCTATAAGTAGTGGCGAAATCAGATTTTCAAGTTAGAAGGTCAAACGTGAATGGAGTCAATCACATAAAATTTTCTTGCTGCAATGAGAGTCAATATTATAGTACCCATAATATTTACTTTAAATTATATATAAATAAGATACAAGTATAATAGTTTTAAAAATAAATGAAGATCAATTAATTCCATTTGTTCCATGTGGAGGCACATGGCTATGAAATATTTCTCATTTTACATAAAGTACGCACGAATGCACGGTACTTAAATATTTTGTATGGTCAATTATGCATGCAATTGTTCCAATAAACAATGAATTGGGCCAAAAAATACTTATTATTGCTTTCATAAGAAGGCCTACCAGCAACAAAACTTCAGTTTAGCATAATTTTTTTGGAGCCATTCATAGTGATTATATAATTTTAATAAACTAGTGTTTCTATCATGTATGTTAGAGGTAGTTCGTGACTCACTCGTTTTCAGCTCAAATATAAGGAAACACCGAGGATTTGTTACTCAATTAGCATGTAATTATTAAAATATTTATTACTATGAGCTTTCTAATTATACCTTCTCATAATAAAAACTTCTGTAAATTCCAATATTTATTTCTCTCTGAATGTCAGACGGATACAAATACGGATGTGAATAAAATTCAGATAATTAAAAAACATTACTAATTTACATTAGAGTAAAGAATAACATCTAAAAAGAACCTTGAACCAGCTGCATATGCAACTTAAACTTGTTTTGAACCAGCCGCATCTTTTGTTTCTACTTTTTCAACAAGATCATAGCATTAAAAATATAAGTAATAAATTATTGGTACGATAAAAAAAATACAAGTATTAAATCGTTAATATGTATATGTAGTTTTATCAATCAATTTAACAACAAAGAGTATCTTTGTTGTTGAACCGTGGTGCCTTTTGTTTGACTACAATATGACATCCTTTGCTATTATTACCATCTCATAGAAGAGAACGGAATTCATATCACCTAAAATACATTATTTTTTTGGGTTTGAATCTGATCCGTTCATTACATATTAGCAAGAATCTTAAATGATCCATGTGCACTAAAAATTTTGACTGGATTGATCCGAATTATGATCAGACAGTCTGTTTTAAAACACAAACGGTGAGGTAATGCAGAGGATCCAGACTCGAAGAAAGTAGGTGCATCCCCACACTGATCCGCCACGGTTTTTGAATAATTTTTTAGCTTGGAATTAGGATCATCCATTTAGAATCTGATTCAATTCAATTATTGAATATTCATAAAATTATTTTAAAAATCATATCAATTTAAAACAAACAATCCGAATTGAAACTCAAATTTTAAGTTACTTCAGAAGATTAAATTTACAGTTTGATGGAGGCTCTAGATTCCATTAAAAAATTAAAAAATATAAAAGAGAAAAAAAAAATATTACAGCAGACAAAAAAAATAAAATTGGAAAAATAAATTCTGAATGAAAATCCACAAGTTTGTCTTTAGTGGGGTTTGAGTTTTCTAATCAATTTAATTTGCAGTAGTTGAATTATGATACTTTTAATAAGTTTTTGTTAATATTTTGAATTATGGAGCCAATATAATGTTTTGCTGCAAGGATTCTGATAGCGAGAATGGGTACCATTTAACTGGAGATGTCCATTTTGATGAAGCAGTGATGCTGGCAACTGCGATGAAGGCCCTTAGATCAAGTGCCAAATTTGTTTACATGTAAATTTTGATTCTTTTTTGTTATTCCTCTTATGTTTTTCTTTTTCAATGTTGTTGTCTAGGAATTAGTGCTAGATATGGAGGCTTATTAACAGGTTATTGTTCTCTGATCTTTTTGTACGACATAGGTTTAATAAGATATATCGATGTTTTCTTTTTTTTTGTTAGGCTTGCATTAGCCTGTTTAAATCCTACTTTTTTTTTCTAATGTTTTGTCATTATTCTGCATATATTTAATTAACAATAACATAATTTGTGTGGAAACTCTAGATGAGATCATTGACATTAGGTGTTACTATACATCAATATAAAAATATGCAGCATAAATGCAATTCACACATTACAATATTCTTATTTAATAGAGTGTTACTATATCCAGAATTTCTAGATGAGATCATTAAGTTTTAATTTTTTTGCTTTTTACATAAATTAATATTACTGGTCCCACTCATAAAATAAAATTGACGGGAGTAAGAGGACACCGCAAACATGCTACATACAGATCCAGAAATAGAGTGATAGCGACAGCTGCTTACATTTCTTTATCATTAAGTAGTTATTTCTCACCAACAATCCTACATTAATTGTAGCATTGATTTTCTTTCCATTGAGATGTGTAGTGCTCCTTCCACTACTGATTTACAGCTGCACTTCGCATATTCTCATGGATTGATCCCTTTATTTCTACGTTAATGATCTCATCTAGAGTTTCTGGATATAGTAACTGTTGATTTTAAGAGTAATTGCGGAAGATAAGAATTGATGAATATGAATTCTCTGTTATATTGATTATGAGTATACAGTGTTGCTTAAATAGCAAAGAAAGAAAAAAGGAACGTTAGAAATTCTAACGGTTGCCTAGGAATGTACTGTAGCCTACTGTAGCCTATATTTACTAAAAAGGAAAAAGTTGAGTAACTTTATTTTCTAAGTTTAGTTGCTCCTTTATTCCTTCTAATAGCATATGATGAGTTTAAATCTGATGCTATTATTTAGTCCCTAAATCCTAATTATTTTCTACACTCTCCCTCAAGGTAGGCGTGTAGATATCGATCAACCCTAACTTGCTTAAATTTTCTTCAAATGGTTTCGGTTCTTGACCCTTGGTAAAGATATCCGCCAATTGTTCTTCACTTCTTACAAACGGAGTCTCGATTTCTTTTGCTTGAATTTTTTCTCTAATGAAGTGGCAATCCACCTCGATGTGTTTTGTTCTTTCGTGAAAAACTGGATTAGTTGCTATATGTCGAGCCACTTGGTTGTCACAAAACATCTTCATTGGTTCTTGAATTTTAATTCCAATATCCGCAAGAAGTTGTTTGATCCAAGTTAGCTCGCTTGAGGTTGATGCCATGGCCCGATATTCCGCCTCGGCGCTTGATCGAGTCACAACACTTTGTTTCTTGCTTTTCCATGTGACTAGATTTCCGCCTACAAACGTGCAAAAACCGGTGGTTGATTTCCTATCAAAGCTACCGGCCCAATCTGCATCGGAATAGCCACACACATCATTAGAATTGTTACATTTCATAAATATTCCTTTCCCGGGCGTCCCTTTTAAATATTTTAAAATTCTATGTATAGCCTCTAAATGTGGTGTTCTAGGTGTATGCATGAATTTACTAATTTGGCTTACCGAAAAAGAAATATCGGGTCGTGTTACCATTAGGTAAATTAATTTTCCTACAAGTCTTTGAAATTGGTTTATGTCTTCTAGTGGTTCACCATCCTCTATATTTAATTTACATTTGCTATCTATTGGTGTAGATGCCGGTTTGCTCCCTAATTTGCCGGTTTCCTTTAATATGTCAAGTGTATATTTTCTTTGTGAAATAAATAGTCCTTTGGGTGAATGTGTTATTTCAATTCGTAAAAAATATTTTAGTAAACCCAAGTCTTTGATGTCAAAATGTTCTTTTAATTGCCATTTTACTTTTTTTATTTCTTCCAAATTGTTTCCGGTAATTATTATGTCATCTACATATACTAAAATTATGGTTGTGAAGGCACCACTAATTTTGGAAAACAAGGAGTGATCGGCATTGCTAACTTTAAAATCACAAGAATTTAAATATGAGCTTAGTTTGCCATACGATGCCCGTGGAGATTGCTTTAGCCCGTAGATTGATTTTTTTAACCTACAAACTAGATTAGAATTGTTTTCTTCTTTATGACCGGGTGGAAGCGTCATATACACCTCTTCTTCAAGTGTTCCTTGAAGAAAGGCATTCTTGACGTCCATTTGATGTAAGGTCCAATTTTGGTTTACCGCTATAGAGAATAAAATTCTAACGGTATTCATTTTGGCTACGGGTGCAAATGTTTCTTGATAATCTATACCATACGTTTGAGGGTAACCCTTTGCCACTAATTGTGCTTTATATCTTTCAATAGTGCCATCACTATTAAACTTAATCTTATATACCCATTTGCATCCTACGGGTTTCTTTCCCTCGGGTAGTTGTACGACTACCCAAGTTTCATTTTTTTGTAAAGCTTGGAGTTCTTCTTCCATTGCTTTGCACCATATTGGTTGATTTTTGGCTTCCTCATAATTATTTGGTTCATTTTCTTTGGAAATTGAGGTCAAATAAGTTTGATATTGGGGTGTAACATTTTCATAAGACAAAAAATTTTGGATTGGATATTTTACCTCATATGTTACAAAATCCCGTAATCTAGTTGTAGGTCGAGGTGTTCGATTTGACCTTCTCAATGGTGTCAATGGTGTTATTTCGGTTTCCTCCCCCTCACTTTGAGAAGTCTCTTATTCTTCCTCATTCTCACTAATTATTTCATTTTCGTTTTCTATTTCCAAACTTTTTTTCTTCGGAATTGTAAAAAAATGGAAATGAAAACTCATTTGGTTTTTCTTTTATCATTGGTCTCCTTTTCTAGTATTTTGTAATATGGCTCATTTTCTTGGAATGTCACATCTCTTGAAATATATAGTTTTTTATGAACCGGATCATAACATTTGTAACCCTTTTTTTGAGATGAATAACCCAAGAAAATAGCCTTGATTGATGTATAATCTAATTTTTGTTGTTTATTTTTGTGCACATAGCATGTACATCCAAATACTCGTAAATGACCAATGTTGAGTTTCTCTTGGTAAAGGATTTCTAGTGGGCTCTTTAAATTTAAATTTGCACTTGGCAATCGATTAATTAAGTATGTTGCGGTGAGAACGGCATCCGACCAAAAAATTATTGGAACATTGTTTTGAAATAAAAGTACTCTTGTTACTTCGAGTAAATGTCGATTTTTCCTTTCTGACACACCATTTTGTTGGGGTGTATAAACACAAGTTGTTTGATGAAAAATTCCTTTTTGTTTGAAAAAAATTGTGAAATTTTGATTTATGAACGCCGTTCCATTATCACTTCTAAAAGTTTTAATTTTTGCATCATATTGATTTTCTACAAAATTATAAAAATCTTGAAATTGAGAAAATACTTCACTTTTATTTTTTAATAAGTATAGCCATGTGATTCTAGAAAAATCATCAATGAATATGACAAAATATTTGTAGCCATTGTATGATTCAATTGGAGCGGGGCCCCAAACATCCGAATGTATTAATTCAAAAGGATTTTTGCTTTTACAATAGGATAAACTAAACGGTAATCTCGTATGTTTTCCTAATTTGCAAATTTCACAACTACTACAATCTAGTTGTTTGAAATTAAAAATACATTTTAAAATCTTGTCGGAGGGATGCCCAATTCTCTTATGCCAAAGAGTGCCTAATTCTTCTTCTTTTCTAATATTGAAGTTGCATTTTTTTTTACTCAACATATAAAGCCCATTTTCTAAAAATTCTTCACTAATGATACTCTTTGTTATCCATTCCTGAAAAATCACATTTTTGAATGTAAATGTAATTTCACAATTTAATTCTCGTGTGAGTTTACTAATGGATAACAAGTTTGATGTACAACCTTCTACATGCAAAACATTTGGTATAATTTTTGAAAGGAGAGTGATTGAACCATTTCCTAATATTTCCATTTTTTCACCATTTGCAACAATTACAAATTGTTTGGTCTCAAAATTTTTGTAATTGTTAAGCAAGTTTTTATTTCCGGTCATGTGATCAGTTGAACCTGAATCAAGTATCCAATTTGAATTGAAAGAATTTTGAGCAAGATTTGTAACAATACCAGTAGCCTTCTGGTTTTTTTCTTGAAGCATCACAGACAGCTGCGTGTAGAGTTGCCGCATTTGATCCAAGGAGGGTTCGGCCTCTACATTTTTCTCTGGCGGGTCCGACCCTTCAACCCGCGCCTCTTTGTCTTTCAGCACAGCATATCCCCTTTTTTCTTCTTTTCTCTCTTCGCGAAAAGGCTCCCCTTGTCGCCGATCTCCCCCTCTTCCAAAGCCGCCACCGCCGCGCCTATTCTTGGGTCGGAGATGGGGGTAGAGACACCAGCACTCTTCCTTCTTGTGTCCTTCTTTTTTGCAAAACTCACACCGATTAGTGTAGTCGCCCCAGGTCTCCGATCTAGGGTTTGGCCGAGCGGCAAAGGCTTTGGCTTCGGGGTTGTCAGATGGCTGAGAACCCATCACCACTCGTCTCGTCTCTTCCCTTTCAACCATCCCGACAACTTCGTCGAGAGATGGCAGCTCACCCATGAGAAGGATTTGTGATCTCACCCCCTCGTAGCTTGAATCAAGCTTGGCCAGGAAAGTAAAGATATCACTTGCTCTTCCCTCTTCTTGATTTCTTCGATATCGGCTGTGAAGGGACGGTATACTCTAATCTCTTCTTTCTTTTTTGGATTTGGCTGAATAGCTCGGTTACGGTTTGATTTTGTTGTTGCAATTGGTGGATTTCTTGTTGAAGTTGATAGATGAGAGAGTAATTTTTCTTTTTTCCATACATTGTTTCTGCCTTGACCCACATCTCTCGAGCTGTGTCGAGATAGGTCATAAGATCAGAGATATGGGGTTCCATTGTTGCCAATAGCCAGCTTATGACAAGGTTGTCGCTTTTTCTCCATTCTGATATCGCCTTTTTTTCTTCTGCTGTTGGTTCTGTTGGTTTGCTGGCTTTTGGCTTTGTTGTCTCACCAGAGACATATTTGAATTTGTCTCTGCCAATGAGGCCAAAGGTTACTTGCCGTGCCCAGAGATGGTAATTTTTGCCGTTTAACAGCACACCCGTAAGTCTTTCGGTTTGTTGTGACATTTTTGGGTTTTTCGGTTTTTTGTTCTCTGATAAGAACTGATGCTGCCTTCAGCTTGAGATTTGATGAATTGTTGAACTGGTACAGTTCTTGTTATCTGTCCAGTGATTGGTTTGCCTATTTGGCGTTTGATTTGGAGCAAGATCAAGTCCGCTCTGATACCATGTTGATTTTAAGAGTAATTGCGGAAGATAAGAATTGATGAATATGAATTCTCTGTTATATTGATTATGAGTATACAGTGTTGCTTAAATAGCAAAGAAAGAAAAAAGGAACGTTAGAAATTCTAACGGTTGCCTAGGATTGTACTGTAGCCTACTGTAGCCTATATTTACTAAAAAGGAAAAAGTTGAGTAACTTTATTTTCTAAGTTTAGTTGCTCCTTTATTCCTTCTAATGGCATATGATGAGTTTAAATCTGATGCTATTATTTAGTCCCTAAATCCTAATTATTTTCTACAGTAACACCTAATGTTTTACACTTTGTATATTCTCACTACTGATTTACAGTTGCCTAAGAGAAATATGCAGCATTAATGCAATTCAGACATTACAATATTCTTATTTAATTGAGTGCATATCAAACGTCTTTCAATTGAAATACTTAGACTATCTCCCCCCCCCCCTAAATTTGTTAATAGAAGGAAATAACATTCGTCATTACAACATATATACTACAACACCATAAATTACCACTGCTATCCAAATTTTACTGATAATACATATTTATTTAGCGGAGCCCTTCTTCTTCTCTTTTGATCCTTTTTTTTCTGTCTCTATGGCCTAAGAGCCTTTGTTCGTGCTGAGTTCAACTCCTTTGTAACATCTTTGATAGAAATGCGTTCTTTTGGAGACTCTTTGGAGCACATAAGACCGCATTGAATCACAGAAACCAAACAACTATAGACATTTTCAGGTGCATACAGATTGTGTTCTCCATCAGTTTCAGACAATAATTTGGGGTCGACTATGTCCATGACTTGGTCGGGGAAGGCCATCTCAACTTGCTTCTGAAGGCTAAAACCATCTCTGATTCTTTCGTCAGTTGGACTTACTCCAGTGAACAACTCAAGCAGAAGAATTCCGTAGCTATAGACATCTCCTTCTATCGATGGCCGACCACCCATCCCATACTCTAGACAATGAAAAGTTAATAGTTACAGCCCAAAATTTAGTACAGAAGCATACTGAACTGTGACTCTACCTATTAACATCTGTATAATTCACCTAGTTTTTCAAACTTGGGCTCACATGATTGTGCATATATTTGTGTATTTTTTTCAAATTGTATAGCCCAACACGGTAAATTAAAGAAGTATACATAGATAACAAAATTAAGTCTCAATCATGTCAGTATAAATGAGGCAACATCTATTTTTCCTTCAGCCTTGCTAGTGGAACAAATTTGGCCAAACTTTTCCTTGAACCTTAACAAAGTCTATGAATAATTTTCGTCGCAGGGACATACTAAAAAAAGTACTTATTAAATAAGAATCTCCGCTATACCTGGAGGAATGTAGCCAATAGAACCTTTGATTCCACCGGTGCTCGACATTGATTGAGAAGGCATGGTATTAGGTCGAACCAAAAACCTTGCTAATCCAAAATCACTCACATGTGCAGTCATATCATCATCCAAAAGTACATTACTAGGTTTGAGATAACAATGAACGATTGGTGCAGGTAAATGGTAATGGAGATAATCTACGGCTGCTGCCACATCAAATGCAATGTTCAACCTCTGGGTGAAGCTGAGGCTTCTGAATGGCCCATCTGTACATGCATTTGGATGCAACCATGTGGCCAAGCTACCATTTGGCATGAACTCAAAAACCAAAGCCTTGAAATCATTACCTTGGTAGTCTATGCTAGAGCACAAACTCAACACTTTTATAAGGTTCCGGTGTCTCACATTTTTTAATGCCTCACATTCAGAGAAGAAACTTCTAGAAGCACTGTGTTTCTCAAGGTTTAACACCTTCACCGCAACGGTTGTCACATTCTCGAAGCTCATAACGGCTTTGTAAACTTCTCCAAATGAACCTCTTCCAATTAGATTATTCGGGGAGAAATTTTCAGTAGCTCTAAGAAGGTCAGTGTATGAAACAGGCTCTAACCCATATTTCAAAGCTTTATCAGATTGTGGTTTGTTTCTAGGGTTGTTTCGAGTATAATAAATCACTAACAAGCAAATGATTGCAATTATGCAAATAAAAGAACCAACAATTGAACTTATGAGCACCATGTTTCGTTGAGAGTGATGTTTCTGTGTGGAAGGCTGTGAGATGCAATGTGACAAATGCATTTGAGGTACTCCACCACAAAGCTTTGGATTACCTCTTACATCTAGGCCACTGGCATTCTTGAAAATGCCTTCTTTTGGTAATTCCCCCTCAAAATTATTGAAAGAAATATTCAAATATTGCAAGTTCATTGTACCCAGGAATTCAGGGACTTGACCAGAGAGCAAGTTGTTAGAGACATCAAGGTTTTGCAGCCCTTTTAGATTGCTCAATCTGGTTGGAATTGTTCCTTGGAACAGATTGCTATCAAGATAAAGGGCTTGAAGTTCCTGGCATCCATCAATTGTGCTAGGAATCTCTCCACTCAACTTGTTATTCGAGAGACAAATTGATTGTAGGTTTTTCAAGTTACCAATTTCTGGTGACAAGATGCAAGTTAGATAATTGTGTGACAAGTCGAAACTAATGGAAAGAGAAGGAAGACCCATGATTTCTTTGGGAATTTCACCTACCAACTTATTATTTGAAATATTCAGGAGTTCTAATAATTTCATGCTACTTAACTCTGGTGGTATACTTCCTTCTAATGCATTATTTTCTAGATATAGCTTGGTCATTTGGGTGAGGTTGGCAAGAGTTGTGGGGATTTGACCTGAAATCATGTTTCTACTCAGATCTAATATTCCCAATTTGAAAAGATTACCAATTTCTACTGGAATGGTGCCACTCAAAAACATTCCCATTAGACCAAGGTAGATTAAGTTATTGAATTTTCCGAGCTCTGCTGGTATGCTTCCTGAAATTGGGTTATTATCCAGTGAGAGTACAAGAAGACTAGTAGAAAGATTTGTTATAGAACTAGGTAAAACTCCTTGTAGTTGGTTGTTGTCAAGTTGTAACCATTGTAACAAAGTACAATTGGTCAAAGAATCCATGAAACTCCAGTCACGTGGTCTCTTGGCTACTAGTTGATTATATTCTAAGGTAAGGGAGCGAAGATTTTGTAAGGCTCCAAAGCCAGATGATATCACGCCACTGAAGGAATTATTATCTAATTGAACATCAACAAGAGCAGAACAATTGGATATGGATGGTGGGATCCGTCCTTTGATTTGATTGTGATATAGGCCTAGATATTTCAAGTTTGGTAAAGCATTGAACATATGGAAAGGGAGAGTTCCATCAAGCTGGTTAAAACCAAGCTCCATAGTAGACAATGCTGAGAGGTTGTAAAGGGAGTGTGGTATTTCACCTGAAATGTTGTTATCATAAACCACAAACAACTGGAGGTTTGTAAGCTTCCCGAGTTCATCAGGAATGAATCCACTTAACATATTTTCGGAAATATCAATTTCTGTTAAACTTTGAAGATTACCCAAACCAGACGGGATGTGACCACTAATGCTATTTTTGTAAAGATAGAGAAGTGATAGTTTGGTAAGGTTACCTAAGGAAGGTGGAATGGATCCTGTGAGATTATTGCCATACAGTGCTAATATTTGGAGCTGTGGGAAGAGGCCGAATTCCAATGGTATGCCTCCTGTGAGAATGTTATTCCTCAGACTGATTTTTTTCAATTCTTTGCATTGCGCTAAGTTAGATGGGATGGTTCCATGGAGATTATTATCTCTCAAATAAATAACTTCCAGATTTGAACAGTTACTTAGAGTAGATGGAATGCTACCATCAAGAATATTATCACTCAAGTTGAGGAAATGTAGCCTAACCAAGTTTCCAATCTCTACTGGGATACTTCCTCTCAGCTGGTTATCAGAGAGACTTATCCTTTGGAGGAATGTGAGGTTTGCTAGGGATGGAGATATATAACCTGACAATTGTTTGGAGTCGAGAACGAGAGCCGTCACTCTATCAGGATGGTGCCGGCCACACAAGATCCCTTGCCATTGACAGTGGTGCAGTGACTCGTTCCATGAGGAGAGGACTCCAAATGGGTCATCATGTATTTGGGACTTGAAGGAGAGAAGTGCTGATAGATCAGTTTTACTAGTGGTTACTATGGCAGCGAGAGAAAAGGAGGATAAGGTTAAGAGACTTAAGAGGAGGTGAATAGTGAGCACGCTTTCCATGATTTATGTTATGAGTGTCATGGGTTACTCTCTCACAGAGTGCTCTTCTTATAATGAAAGGGAGATGTATGGTTTGAAAGAAGTTGACCTCAAAATGTTTCCTCTTGAGTCGTTGCATTAAATAAATATATAGCACGGAAGTTGTTGTAGTGTTGCAATAGTGATCCATATGGGCTTTGTTTAATTTCATTGCTAACAAGCTAAAAATTAAATGAATGAAAAAAATTATTCATATCCGACTTATCCATCTAGTACAATTCTTATAATCACGTAGATGGATTTTATTGAGATTCTTGATTAATATTAAAAGCAAGAATGATTACAGAACTGTATTTGGTGTTGACCTGCAAATGACTTGTAGATTTTCCGGAAGGACAAGATCGCTGAGATTTTTATTAATATCCAACATTAAATAAAAATTAATAGAAATGCTCACGATTTTGTGCAAATTATAAAAATGCCCAGACCGTCGAGATTCTTGACGGTTAGCACATAATATTTTTTTTCTTTGATTTGACATTTGAAACAGTTTTTCTGTGGCCGAAATTGTCAGATTTGTGTTTTTTTTATTTAATTAGAAATTTTTATGATTTTTATATTTTTCTATAAAATATTAGAAATATTTTTATATTTCTTTGAAAATATATAGATGGAATACCATAAAATTGAATTTACTAGAAAGACTGTGACAAATAACTCAAATTAACATTTTTCAATCGGGATTTTTTCAGCTGTAAGAAAAATTAAAATATTTCTTTGTTTGTGTGTTATTAGCAAAAAATAAAAATGTTTTGAATCTAAGTTATTGATCCCGGTTCAAAATTATTTCTAGGTAAAATAAAGAAATTATTGTGCGGACATGTGTTGTCTTGTTTTCCTGTCAGACGAAGACTTGAGTAGACCGCATCTCTTATGTTTTTATTCCAATCTCAGTTTTCTAAATTTTGTAATTTGCTATGAAATGGAGCTCTAATTTTCATATTATGTAAAGAGATTAAAACGGATATTTGGAGATAATTTTTATTTTACTTTGGAGTTGGTTGGTAAAATATTATCAGAAATGTAACATTTATTCTATTTTTTTATGCTCAATACTCATTGTTCATTTTCATACTTTTTGGTTGTATCGTATTTTTAATTAATCAAATAATATAAAATTAGGAGCTTAATCCGGTCTTATTTCACAAAATAAGATTGCCAAATTGTTGCAAAATTTCTCACAGATCGTCAGAAATATGGATGAGATTGCACGGAGAAAAAAAAATCCACCTCTAAAAACGTGTATGGTCTCCCCATGTAGTTTGAGTGCCCCCTACAGGTATTTATGATGCGGGTAAATTTGGGAGATTTGGTTTTGGAGACAATTACCTATGTAAAAATTGTTCACCTCACAGGTATAAATACTTTCGTGCATAGGTATAAATACTTCATTGCATATGTATTAATGCTTTAGAAAAAAAAATTTGTGCTGGAGTTTTTGCGGTTCCCAGATAGTTATGGTAGTTATGATTGTTATGGTGCGGGTACAATGCGGGTACTATAGTGCGGGTAGAGTGTTGTGTTATTGTGATTGATGTTGTATGTTTGTTCACTTGGAAGAAGATTTTGAAGAATGCATGTGACAGTACTAAGCTAGTATAATAGTATAATAATTTAAGAGATGTGTGATGAAAATAAAGGTAAAAGTTTGTTGCCGTAGTTTTTTTTTTTTGTGATTTTACTAAAGTAAAAATAATATGCATGTGAAATGGAGAAACCTTCGGACACTTCATGTGCACTTCAAATTATATCACTTTCGTTTTTAATAAATGTTGATCGGATGATATTAGCACATCTAAAAAATATAATACAACAATTAAATTGACGTTATTTGCTGCCTATGTAAGCCTAAACCACGAAAACCAAAATAATTTTTTTATTAAGAATAATTAAAATATGTATACCCCTCAAAAGTTTTAAAATTACGTATTTCCCTCGAACCACATCAATTCAAACCCCGTGATACACGCTTACATGGGGGAAATTGAAATTTGACATGCTTCATGGTTGTGCTTGCAATTAATCCCAATAACCACAGTACCATGCAATGAAAACCAAGAACAAAAAACAAAAAAGAGTACTATATATGAATGGGTGGTAGTCTCTGGGTGCGTGGAATACATTGAATCCATCAATGGGTGGAAGTCTCTGGGTAGATGCATAGTACAAGTGTCACAGTGGAAATCCCAATAACCCACAGTACTATGCATTGAAAACCAAGAACAAAAAACAAAAAAGAGTACTATATATGAATGGGTGGAAGTCTCTGGGTGGAAGTCATAAAGCAAAAACCCACAGTACTATCACAGTGTCTTAAAGCAATACATTGAATCCATCAAAATGGGTGGAAGTCTCTGGGTAGATGCAGAGTACAAGTATAATGGTGACTAAATCTTTCGCGGAAATTTCAACAAGAGCACACATGTCTCTGGGTAGATGCATAGTACAATTATAATGGTGACTAGAATTTCTTGCCGACATGTGTGTTGTTGTTTTTCTATCGGACGAAGACTTGAGTAGACCACATCTCTTATGTTTTTATTCCAATTCTAGTTTTCCAAATTCTGTAATTTTCTATGAAATGGAGCTCTAATTTTTATATTATGTAAAGAGATTAAAACGGATATTGGGAGATAATTTTTATTTTACTTTTGAGTTGGTTGGTCAAATATTATGAGAAATGTAACAATTATTCTATTTTTTATGCTCAATACTCATTGTTCTCTTTCATACTTTTTGGTTGTATCGTAACTTTAATTAATCAATTAATATAAGATTAGGAGCTTGATTCGGTCTTATTTTCACAAAATAAGATTGCCAATTTGTCTTCTTCTTTCCTGTTATTTTATTTGATTTTCTTGGTTTTAGTAATGTGTTTAATAGCTTGCGTTTCCACTTTGATTATTACTAACACACTTCTACAAAAATGGAATCTTCCAACGCCCATTTTCTTTCGGTTTAAACTAACTTTGGTCTGAAGCCGTTAGACCAACGCTGTGGTGGCAAGTTTGTAAATAAGTTGTCATTTTCTTATATCGGTTCTAACTTTCCTTATCGATAGTAAATAGTCCCAAATTTCTGATATCAGTCGGTAACTGCATACTGTAGAAGATACTTATTTTAGGGGAACGTATGTTCTAACCGATATAACTATTTCATGATTCTCTGATTTGGGATCATACATTAGTACCAATATAAGGAAGTCGAACTTGTTCTGTTGGTTGTGTTTTGAACCGTTAAAATATAGAGACATTAATTTCGCGCCTCTTCCGTGGAGCCTGGAGGTCTTCTTCTTCTTTAGTTCTTTTCTCTCTCTTTTACTGTTTAGTAGCTGTTCTGTTTCTCTTTTTACTATTGTGCCTTCCATTAGGCAATGATGTGTGACTACATAAGCAACTTGTCTGATCCATTACTAATCTTAATCTTAGGGCTGCTCGTGACATAGGAGACGGAGGGGGCGGAGGGGATAAATGATGAGTTCGCTGTACAAAAGTTGTGAGATTTGTCACCCCCAAATTTGGGTGTAGCGAGAGTGAAATTAGCGTTGATCCCTCCCTTCCCTTTCTTCTCCCTTCCTCTACGCCATTGTTTCTGGAGCACAACCTTAATGTTTCTTGAAATCTTCTTCAAGTAGATCCTAATATTTCTTAAAATCTTCGTCATGAAGATTAAATCATTGAAAAAAAATTGCACATTATATAAACCTTGTTGAAATCTTCTTCAACAAAATTTATTGAAATCTCCTCATTATAAAATTTGTATATCATGTAAATCTTCTTGAGGAAGATTTCTTGAAAGCTTCTTATAGTAATTTTGTACATCATATAAATCTTCTTCTGGAAGATTAAATTTAAAAAAAAATGCACTTCATATAAAATTATATGAACCATATTAAACATCTTAAAATAAATGTACATAAATTGATAACTTATTCCATTTAGCAATTACTTCTATTAGAAGTATTGTTTATTTAAATGGAATTGAAATAGAAGATATCAAAGTTATCTCGAATCTTCAACTAGTAGAGCTCTCGTGCTAATAACGCGTTATAAAATAAAGACAAATAATAATAAACAAGAGATAACACATAAAAGATGGCAATTTCTTTATTCATATATTTCTCATGTGTGTAATACAAAATTACAAAGCCTCTATTTATATGCCACAAATTATAAGTGAAAAGTCATCTAAAATAATCAATGGAGAAATGAATTCTAATAATAATGGGGTATGAATTACAATAGTAGTGAGATAGTAGAAAATGAATGAGGATTACTATTGAGAGTTTGGACCATCACATTTATTTATAATAGTATTGTGCTTTTCTTGGTATTTTCTTGGTATTAATTAGTATTGTGTTTTTTTGTGTTTTTCCACTTTGATTACTAACACATGTGAATGTGATAAAGGAACAATGACTAGCGACCTGTATTTGGTGTTGACCTGCAAATGACTTGCCAATTTCTAGACTAGCAGGGCCCACATTAATAATTCTAGAATTTCTTGCGGACATGTGCTCTTGTTTTCCTGTCGGACGAAAACTTAGATGAGTAGACCGCATCTCTTATCTTTTTATTCCAATCCCAGCTTTCTAAATTCTGTAATTTGTTATGAAATGGAGCTCTAATTTTCATATTATGCAAAGAGATGAAATCGGATATTTAGAGATAATTTTATTTTACTTTTGAGTTGGTCGGTCAAATATTATCAGAAATGTAACATTTATTCTATTTTTTTAAGCTCAATACTCATTGTTCACTTTCATACAGTTTGATTGTATCGTATTTCTAATTTATCAATAAAACATAGAATAATTATTTAAATACCTTCACTCCAGTATCCCAAAATCCCGCACCCATTTAGAGAAATTATGTACTATGTTTTCCACTAATTATTATTCTAAAAAGATATTATATGGTCTCCACTAATTATATGGTCCCACTAATTATATAGTCACGCTAATTATTATTCTAAAATGTCTGCATCCTATATGGTCCCCCCCTTTTTACAGTCTACGTACTGGTCCTTGTTTCAACATTCATAGATATAAATACTTGGAAGATAAAGATAAGATATTAACACTTGAAAAATAAGATATTAATACTTTGATGCGTAACCTGTTATGATCATTCCTTTTTCCATTCCCTCAATCGTCCTTGCGTCAACCTTCCTCCAATGAAGTCGTGGGGACCCCGTATCACTGTATCAACATTCCCCAATCATCCCGCGTCATCATTCCTCTAACAAAAATAATTGACCACATAGGTATAAATATTTCAGTGCATAAGTATAAATACTTGCAGTACTTGATATTAATACTTTTTGGACGCCATCCAGTATCATATGTAAAAAATACTTGCAAGTATAGGTATAAATACTTGCACAATGAGGAATAAATACTTGTGTGACGATGAGCCCGAAAGTATGTCATCATGAATCTCATTTGAAAGAGAAAATTGTGTAAAAAACGTTTGTGGTTTTAAATTCAAGAAATTTCTCATAAATTGTCAAAAATATGGACGAAAATGAACGGACAAAAAAAACCCACCTCTAAAAATGTGTATAGCCCCCCTTGTAGTTTGAGTGGTCCCCCACATGTATTTATGGTGCGGGTATGTTTGAGAAATTTAGTTGGGGAAATAATTATTTACATAAAAATTATTCATCTCATAGGTATAAATAATGTGCATAGGTATAAATACTTTCTTGCATTGGTATTAATACTTTACAAAAAATATTCAGTACGGGAGTTTTTGCGGTTTTTCAGATAGTTATGGTAGTTATATAGTGCGAGTACTGTAGTGCAAGTACTGTTATTAGCTCCCTAAAATATAAAATTAGGAGCTTGGTCCGTTCTTATTTTCACAAAAACAATCTTAAAACAATCTTAAAATTAGGAGCTTGTTAGTGGAACCTTGCGAACTAACTTTAAAAAATCTTAAAAAATATAGCATGATTAAAAAATATATAGCATGCTTTTCCACTTGTGAATGTAATAAACAACCGAGCCCAAGCTGTCATTCCATCTTGTAGCAGCAAACTATTAGTACTGTGTTTTTTTGTGCTTTTCCACTCTAATTACTAACCCGTGAAGACCGGGCTGGAGATGACTGACTATGAAAGTTGGGACATGAGACCCAAATTGTGAATTATTTTGAAAGCACTATTGGAGGTTTTTGAACGCACTAAGAAAATTCCTAGAACCAATGACCAAAACCAATATCAGTACGACACACTATATAATGAGATTTATCTTACTTTAATAAGATTTAGCTTTACCTTACCAATTTGATTGGCATCAGATCAAATTCATTCGGATGTCCAGTCGATTCGTTTGATCAGTGACAAGATTTATGCGCACTTGATTCACATGAATTAAAGTTGTTTGTGTTAATCTTGAAGCGGATTAGATAGCTCCGACCGGCTATCGGACCGAATTTGATCCCGATGTCCATCGGAACGTCCCGGATTCCATGGAAAGAACCTCATCATTTCTATACTAGAAAAAAAATGGAAAATTTAGTCATTTTTGTTTTAAAAAATAGAAAACAAATGTCCTCTTCTCCAAAATGTTGGCCGATATAGTTGCTCTTATAATTAAAATTAAATAGAACTTGTGAAAAAAATGTGTTTGTTTAATCTTCTTTGTCTTTGTTCTACACCACTGCTCCAAAACAATCTTAGAACAATAACTCTCTTCCTAAAACCCAATTTGCCAAACATCATATGTTGTATCTTTTATTCAAAATAATTTAAGTTTGGTAAATCTTCATTGGCGTTGATATTTAGGTTTCGAAGCTTCTCGAGTTCATCAGGGATGAAACCACTTAACATATTTTTGGAAAGATCGAATGTTGTTAAACTTTGAAGATTACCCAAGGTATGTGGGATGGAACCATAGAATTTATTTCTGTAAAGAAGGAAGTTCCAGTAAGTTAGTAAGGTTGACAAAGCCAGACGGGATGTAACCACTAATGCCATTTTGGCTAAGATAAAGAAGTGATTAATTGTTTGGTAAGGTTACCTAAGGTAGGTGGGATGGAACCCGTGAAGTTATTTAATAGTATTCTAATTTTATTTTTTTAAATAATAAAAGTGAATCATTGACCTTGTCGTATTTGTAAAATAATGCTTGATCACAAAACTTTATTTATTATTATCCTAATTTCAATTTTTAAAATAATAAAACAGAATCATTGATCTTGTCGTTATAAATGTATTTTTAATTTCAGACATGTTTGTTGGGTTTTGAGATTCGTATTTCCGTTTAAGCTTTATTTTGGCGCCGGAATTAAAGGGTTCATATTGCTTTAAGATACGTGCAGCTGGGATATGAAAGGTGTTTTACCAATTTATTTAGCTGATTTTTACTTGTATTTAGTGTCTGAACTTCAAAAATTCATATTAAATTGAAATAAAATCAGAAAAATATGAAATTTATGTCTATTTTATGTGTGTTTGAAGTCTTTTATTTAATCATGATGTTTGTTCTTTGATTTGGATTTTTAATCGATTTGTACTGTTCGTTTTACCAACAGATGTCTTTTACTATTAAGATGCTGATTTTCTGTTTTTAAAACTGAACTTTGAAAATTCATATAAAATCGAAATAAAATCATAAAAATGTAAAATTTGTGTCAATTTTGTGTACTTTGAAGTCCTCTGTCTGATGGTGAAGTCCATTTTTCATTTTGGTCCCTGTGTCAGTTCAGATTATTCTGTTTACCAGATGGGGTCATTTTAGCACTTTTGAGTGCTTTCCTTGTACCAGTGGTACATACCAAGCACTATGTTGCTGATTCACTGTTCTTGGAAACATTAGGGGGCTGGTCTAGGGTGTCCACAACTGAATTCATGAATTAACCATCACTTGAATGAGTTTTAATAGCTCTCAAGCTCTTATTTGGTACCAACAAACAAAAGGGAAAAGGGAAAAATCCAAAATTCAAAAATAATGTTTCTTTAAATACAAAAAATCTGTCAAAATGTGGTTTTATGCAGGGAAGTCCCTGATTTTGTTTAAAATCATGTTTTTGATGTTTTGAAGGACATGTCATCGAGATGCAAATGCCATGAACAAGTATAACTTGTTGGTTTATTTGCATTTTAAACCTTCTATCTCTCACTATTTATACATTCAAGATATTTAATTTCTTTTTAGCTCATTTGCTCAAGAAATTAAATATATTCTTTCATATACAAATAGGTCCAAAAGGGGCAAGTCATTGAAATATCATAGATTTAGAGCATAAATGGTATATTATAGCCAATGCTATTGCCTTTTACACTTTAAACCTCAATTTCTCACTATTTGCACATAGTTTTTAATTTTGCCAACATTTATGCATATGAATGCACTAATTATTGACTAAATCAAATCCTTTGTACAAATAGGCCCTTTGGATCATTTAGGTTGAGAGAATAATAAGAGAGACCTCGTGGCTCAACCCTATTACCTATTGTGTTTAATTTTTTTATTATTGTCACTTTATTATTCTTTTAACTTCTCCATAAGATAATTAATATAGCTTCCATATGAAGGGAGACCTCGTGGCTCAACCCTCATACTTCTACTACGTAATCATTTTTAGAAAAGCTAAGAGAATTAAAGAAAGAAAGAAGTATCAAAGACCAAAGTTTATATTTTATTTTGTTTGATAAGCTCCAAGAAAAGCATATATTAATATATAGTTTATTTTTTTTGGAAAGGAAGGCAGAGGAGAGAAAAGGGAAAAAGGCTCAAATAAAGATATGCTCAACACATTTTTGTAGATACATTTTTTTACTATGCATGTGCACTTATATATTTTATTTAGAACTTTTCTAATATGATATCATGCAAAGAAAACTCATCCTTCTCAAAGAGCTTCATGCTTTTAACTCATTAATGTGAGTTTAGGCATTCATCTCCTATCACAGAAGCAAAAAGAAAAAGGGAAATAAAGAAAAATGATGAAGAAGGCCGAATACTAAAAAAAAGACTAAACAATAATTCATGATTATAATACATGAAAAATCAAGCTCCATTGAGCTTCTACATTGCAAAAAGATAAAAATCTGCCTAAAGCTTTGTATTTCGGCTAAGTAAAGAACTTTTTCTTTCTTTTTCTTTTTTTTTTGAGTAGAATTAAGCTATTTCTTTTTATCCCTCTTGAATTTCTGATGCTTGCTCTCTATGTGTATATCTCTATATCTGGTGGTTTCGGCTCTCTATTGTCTTCTTCCTTTTTCCCTTCAACAGGGGCTCTTTATATAGCCTTCTGATTAGGGTTTAGGCATAGCTTCAGCAGTTGGACAGATCGATGAGTTGGCAGCATCTGAATCGTTGAATGCATCTAACGGCCTTAATTGAATAGCATAGTGAAGGACGAAGAGCATCTCTAGCTGACGCCAGGATTTTTACCGTTTCTTCTGACTTCTTTTGTCTGCTAGGGGAAGGAGAAGATCCTTTTAGATTATGTGAGCTTGGTGTTTTATAGACCACGCAGCGGCCAACTGAAGGCTTTTAAAAAACCAAGTTTAGATGATTAAAGGTGCAGATAGGCGTGGGATTCATTCCCTTTCTTTTTTTTTTTTCAATTTCTGTAGCTATTGGTTCGGCCCAAGCATTTGCTTTATTTCAACGAGGCATATTTATCAATTGTTTGCTTCCTTCGGCCTAGCTATGTGCCTCTTGGTTCGGCCCAGTATCTTTAATCACTTCGGCCAGCAGCTCACTAATCCAATCTTATTGATTAAGGTATTAGGTTCGGCCCATGAAGCAGCTCACTTAATTTAATCGGCAGCCCATTTTTAAAGCATACTTTATGCGGCAACCAACTTGTTTTAATTCATTCCTTCGGCCCACTTAGCATATTAAATCACTTAGATCAAAACCCAATATTTTAGTTCAGCCGAAGCCGTGAACCTACTTCTCAATTTTGTGATTAAATAGATTCATCCAACCTTCTCCATTTTAATCTTTAATGGACATCTCCATTTACTCTATTATTTTTCTTTTAGCCCTTTTATTTATTTCCAAATCCCAACTTTTTAGGATCAAACAATAACATATATACAGATCATTGCTCATCTTGAGCTTACATCATTCAGGTATGAATTACCTTTTCTAATTTGCTAAAAAGCTTGAAACTTGCTCCTAAACTATGAAATTTGAGGTCTTTTGGTGTATGAACTTAGTAGAAGTGATTTTCTGTCAACTGGGGTCTGTTGAGTCTTGTTGAATATGCTTTTCTTCTTCATTTTAAGTGCCTTATATAGGGCTAAGCTAGGGTTTAGGGTTCTGTAGCTGCTGATGTGTCTTTTGCTATGCACACCAGGTGCTTGATCAAGAGTCTAGATCTATTTGGTGTTCTCATCCTTGTTTACATGGCAAAGGCTTAGCCAATCATACTCATACATGTCATAGTTGATTGGTTGTATCATTTATAGCCCTTAGATTTCATTTAATCATGAGAACATGCATCATAGCCCTCCATAAACCGGCTTGATATGGTAAGTTTTGAAAAACGTGCTCCTGCACCCTTGGAGAAGAATCTTCCATTGTTGGCTTCATCCAGGGGGCGGGTGACACGTATTAGGATGGACCACTGAGCCAATTACAGCTGTAGCAGGTGTGGTATAATATATTGGCGGCATACCGGGCAGTAATCATGTGCCCTCTCGGCCTTTTGCGTTTACTGCAACAGAGGCATGGCTTATAGTGTCGCCTTTGATAGCTTAAAGTGTGCCGAGACCCAATTTATCATTCGGGCAACGTTCCTCATGTTTTTCAATCATGCTTGAACTGGGTTTTTTGCTATAGTCGCAGTGCCACTCTTTGAGCCCTTTTCGGATTAAATTGACCATCCCCATAGTGTCGTAAGAACCTAAATATCGTCCTCTACAAGTCTCAGAGCTCAATTTACACACTGTACCCGCATTTCTATTTTCTTTTCTCTTCCTTCTCGGTTAAAATTGAGCTTTGCGGAATGGAGAAGTAATTGGGATTTTTAGACAAAAGAGGGGAAAAAAGGGACCATCATTGATCTCAGGTGAGGCCTTGAGCCAATGTTTAAACATTTCCCCGAATTTTGAGTTAGAAAATCCACTCTAAAACGCGAGCTGGAGGAGGAAGAAGAGATGACGTCAGCAAGGGGCCCACATGTCAGCCCCTCTGCTGAACAGTGTCCCTTTTCTTTTTCTTTCCTTTGTTCTGGCCGCGCGCAGTGTTTGGTGAGCCGCATGTTGGGCCCTATACGGTGCATGGAACACCGAGCATATATGGGGTGAAGGGTTCAAATACGTTGGGGCGCCGAGTTTTAATCTCGGGTCTGAGGCTCAGCTGGGCATGGTGCATCATGCACCGACTGGTTGCCTGTTTGGTCTATAAGCTTTATTTGCATAGACCATGTTCATTTATCTCGGATAAACAGTGAAAATACTTCTGTGTCACTGACTTGAGGGCCCCTGATATCAGGGAACTGCTAAAGCTTTCCAATTTGTACCCAGAGTGGTTTGGGGGGCGGTCTTGCTGAGTATACCCCATTGTTTGTACCCAGTATCTTATCCAGCATTTGTTTTGTTTGTAGGAATTTAGTTCTTTGGTGGTTTTGACCATGTTGTATATCAAAATTCATGATTTTATATGTGGAATATTACCAGGAATTATAATATGCCTTTATCCAATTTATTTGAAGGGTTTATGTGTAACTTTGGCATCTTAATTGCTCCAAAATTGCTATCTATCATGTTAAACTTAAATAGCAACTTTTTAGGGTCAAACACTAGGAATTAGTCCTTGATATGGAGGCTTATTTATTTTTAGGTTCTTGTTCTCTGATCTTTTTGTACTACACAGGTTTAATAAGAAATATCGATGTTTTTCTTTTATTTTATTTTATTTTTGTTAGGCTTGCATTAGCCTGTTTAAATCCTATTTTTTTTTTTTAAATGTGTTGTCATTATTCTGCATATATTTAATTAACATTAAGATGATTTGTGTGGAAACACTATATCAGATCATTAACATTAGATGTTACTATGGCCCCAGAGAATACTCCAACATATAAATATGCAGCACAAATGCAATTCACACATTACAATATTCTTACTTAATTGAGTGCATATCAAACGTCTTTCAATTGACATACTTAGACTATTCACCCCCCCCCCCCCAATTTGTTAATAGAAAGAAATAATATTCGTTATTACAACATATATACTACAACACCATAAATTACCACAACAGTTATCCAAATTTTACTGATAATACATATTTATTATTGGAGCCCTTCTTCTCTTTTGATCCTTTTTTTCTGTCTCTATGGCCTAAGCACCTTTGTTCGTGCTGAGTTCAACTCCTTGGTAACATCTTTAATAGAAATGCGTTCTTTTGGAGACTCTTTGGAGCACATAAGCCCGCATTGAATCACTGAAACCAAACAACTATAGACATTTTCAGGTGCATACAAATTGTGTTCTCCATCAGTTTCAGAGAATAATTTGGGGTCGACTATGTCCATGACTTGGTCGGGGAAAGCCATCTCAACTTGCTTCTGAAGGCTCAAACCATCTCTGATTCTCTCATCGGTTGGACTTACTCCAGTGAACAACTCAAGCAGAAGAACACCGTAACTGTAGACATCTCCTTCTACCGATGGCCGACCACCCATCCCATACTCTAGACAATGAAAAGTTAATAGTTACAGCCCTAAATTTAGTACAGAAACATAGTGACCTACGACTCAACCTATTAACAAAATTAAAGAAGTATAGATAGATAACAAAATTAAGTCTCAATCATGGTTTTTTAAACTTGGGCTCACATGATCGTGCATATATTTGTGTTTTTTTTTCAAATTGTACAGCCCAACACGGTAAATTAAAGAAGTATACATAGATAACAAAATTAAGTCTCAATCATGTCAGTATAAATGAGGCAATATATATTTTTTCCTTCAACCTCGCTAGTGGAACAAACTTGGCCAAACTTTTCCTTGAACCTTAACAAAGTCTATGAATAATTTTCGTTGCAGGGACATACTAAAAAAAGTACTTATTAAATACGAATCTCCGCTTTATATACCTGGAGGAATGTAGCCAATAGAACCTTTGATTCCACCGGTGCTCGACATTGATTGAGAAGGCATGGTATCAGGTCGAACCAAAAACCTTGCTAATCCAAAATCACTCACGTGTGCAGTCATATCATCATCCAAAAGTACATTACTAGGTTTGAGATCACAATGCACGATTGGTGCAGGTAAATGGTAATGGAGATAATCTACGGCTGCCGCCACATCAAATGCAATGGTCAACCTCTGGGTGAAGCTGAGGCTTCTGAATGGCCCATCTGTACATGCATTTGGATGCAACCATGTGGCCAAGCTACCATTTGGCATGAACTCAAAAACCAAAGCCTTGAAATCATTACCTTGGTAGTCTATGCTAGAGCACAAACTCAGCACTTTTATAAGGTTCCGGTGTCTCACATTTTTTAATGCCTCACATTCAGAGAAGAAACTTCTAGAAGCACTGTGTTTCTCAAGGTTTAGCACCTTCACCGCAACGGTTGTCACATTCTCGAAGCTCATAACGGCTTTGTAAACTTCTCCAAATGAACCTCTTCCAATTAGATTATTCGAGGAGAAATTTTCAGTAGCTCTAAGAAGGTCAGTGTATGAAACAGGCTCTAACCCATATTTCAAAGCTTTATCAGATTGTGGTTTGTTTCTAGGTTTGTTTCGAGTATAATAAATCACTAACAAGCAAATGATTGCAATTATGCAAATAAAAGAACCAACAATTGAACTTATGAGCACCATGTTTCGTCGAGAGTGATGTCTCTGTGTGGAAGGCTGTGAGATGCAATGTGACAAATTCATTTGAGGTACTCCACCACAAAGCTTTGGATTTCCTCTTACATCTAGACCACTGGTATTCTTGAAAATGCCTTCTTTTGGTAATTCCCCCTCGAAATTATTGAAAGAAATATTCAAATATTGCAAGTTCATTCTACCCAGGAATTCAGGGACTTGACCAGAGAGCAAGTTGTTAGAGACATCAAGGTTTTGCATCCCTTTTAGATTGCTCAATCTGGTTGGAATTGTTCCTTGGAACATATTGCTATCAAGATAAAGGGCTTGAAGTACCTGACATCCATCAATTGTGCTAGGAATCTCTCCAGTCAACTTGTTAGTCGAGAGACGAATTGATTGTAGGTTTTTCAAGTTACCAATTTCTGGTGACAAGATGCCAGTTAGATAATTGTGTGACAAATCCAAACTAACGGAAAGAGAAGGAAGACCCATGATTTCTTTGGGCATTTCACCTACTAACTTATTATTTGAAATATTCAGGAGTTCTAATAATCTCATGCTACTTAACTCTGGTGGTATTCTCCCTTCTAATGCATTATTTTCTAGATATAGCTGGGTCATTTGGGTAAAGTTGGCAAAAGTTGCTGGGATTTGACCTGAAATCATGTTACTGCTCAGATTTAACCATCCAAATTTGAAAAGATAACCAATTTCTAATGGAATGGTGCCATTGAGAAACATTCCACCTAGGTCAAGCATGATTAGGTTATTGAGTTTTCGGATCTCTGCTGGTATGCTTCCTGAAATTGGGTTACTAGACAGTGAGAGTTCAAGAAGACTAGTAGAAAGATTTGTTATAGAACTAGGTAAAACTCCTTGAAGTTGGTTATGTTCAAGATCCAAATATTCTAACCAAGTACAATTGGTCAGAGCATCCATGAAACTCCAGTCATGTGGTCTCTTGGCTTCTAGTTGATTATCCGCCAAAAGGACTCTCTGAAGATTTTGTAAGGCTCCAAAGCCAGATGGTATCACGCCAGTGAAGTAATTATAAACTAATTCAACATCAATAAGAGCAGAACAATTGGATATGGATGGTGGGATCTGTCCTTTGAGTTGATTGTAAAACAGGCGTAGATATTTCAAGTTTGGTAAAGCATTGCACATATCGAAAGGGAGGGTTCCATCAAGCTGGTTATTACCAAGTTGCATAGAATACAATGCTGAGAGGTTGTAAAGGGAGTGTGGTATTTCACCCGAAATGTTGTTATGATAAATGTCAAAAAACTGGAGGTTTTGAAGCTTCCCGAGTTTATCAGGAATGAATCCACTTAACATATTTTTGGAAAGATCAAATGCTATTAAACTTTGAAGATTACCCAAGGAATGTGGGATGGAACCATATAATTTATTTGTGTAGAGAGTAAGTTCCAGTAAGTTAGTTAGGTTGCCCAAGCCAGGTGGGATATGACCACTAAAGCTATTTTGGTCAAGATAGAGAAGTGATAGTTTGGTAAGGTTACCTAAGGAAGGTGGGATGGATCCTGTGAGATTATTGCCATACAGTGCTAATATTTGGAGCTGTGGGAAGAGGCCGAATTCCAATGGTATGCCTCCTGTGAGAATGTTATTCCTCAGACGGATTTCTTTCAATTCTTTGCATTGCGCTAAGTTAGATGGGATGGTTCCATGGAGATTATTATCTCTCAAAGAAATAACTTCCAGATTTGAACAGTTACTTAGAGTAGATGGAATGCTACCATCCAGAAAATTACTACTCAAGTTGAGAAAACGTAGCCTACCCAAGTTTCCAATCTCTACTGGGATACTTCCTCTCAGCTGGTTATCAGAGAGACTCATCCTTTGGAGAAACGTGAGGTTTGCTAGAGATAGAGATATATTACCTGACAATTGTTTGGAGTCGAGAACAAGAGCCGTCACTCTATCAGGATGGTGCCGGCCACACAAGATGCCTTGCCATTGACAGTGGTGCAGAGACTCGTTCCATGAGGAGAGGACTCCAAATGGGTCGTCAAGTATTTGGGACTTGAAGGAGAGAAGTGCTGATAGATCAGTTGTACTAGTGGTTACTATGGCAATGAGAGAAAAGGAGGATAAGATTAAGAGACTTGAGAGGAGGTGAATAGTGAGCACGCTATAACAAAGTTCCATGATTTGTGTAATGAAGGCAATGGGTTTCTCTCTCACAGAGTGCAGCTTGTTGGGAATAAATTGAGATAACAGAAAAAATAACTCAGAAATAATTTCTTATTACTCAACTTAGACAACTCTAAACGCTGTTACATATGCAGTATATAAAGGACAGTACATAAGCTGCTATAATCAGCCCACTAACCCTATTACAGGAACTCAACTAAACCCACTAACCAAAGCTGCCATATTTAGCCCATGACAGCTATAACCTACCTATTACATGACAGCTATAACTGTCCCTGCACACGCCTAAAAAAAGAAACTAAACTGCTAAAAATAGCTTCTGGTAAACTGCTGAAAATAACTTCTGCACATCCCTGCGTGCTTACAAACGGTTACACGCGCGGGCCGCATGATCCTATCTGCTGACTTGGATTATTTTCAACACTCCCCCTTAATCCAATGTCAGGCAGATTCTTCATGTCTCGACACCGGTTGATCTTCTCTTCCTTCTTGTCAGATAAGACTTCTTGTGATCCAGACGACTCAACCTGCTTTGCGGTAGCCTTTCTCTTATTTGACTTGATTGGGTCTGCTATTGGAAGAGGTTGTACTGCATCTCCACTTTGTGCTCCACTGCCAAATTCCTCTGGAAATTCAGCCTTGTGAACTTGCTTTTGCTTGACTGCATCGTCAGACTCTTGAGCTTGCTTGACTACTTTGTCAGAATCTTGAGGTTTCTCGTCAAAAACAGTTTGTTCAGAAACTTTGTTTTTCTCAGGTGCATTCTTGGCTGATGCTTCAACACCACTTTGTTCCATGACATCTTCTTTGACAAATGCTTCCCAATTCTTCAGAACCCTAGATTTTGCATCGAGGTCTGCTTCCATTTCCTTCAGCTTGTGTGTTCTTTTCTCCAAGTCCAATTCTCTGTGACTGAGATTTTCTTCTCTTCTAACAAATGCTCTTTCTTGAGACACAACCCTCGACTCCAGATCCTTCACTTTCTCACATAAAGCTTGTAATCTGTTGTGTATCCCTGGAGGTAAAACAGAATCAGTATAGCTGTCTGGTACAGCCATACGGGTCGGATCTGAATCCATGCGGGCCGTATCAGGGTCCACGCGGACCGTATCAGAATCCATGCGGGTCGCATCAGATTCTGCATCTTCTGTGTCAGCTACTGGTATGTTGTTTTCTGCCATATACCAGCTCCAACTCGCCATTTCAGTTGATCTTCCTTCAACTGTCTGATTCTTCAAGTCTGATTCTTCACTGGTTTTGGCCATGAACAATCGTGCTTGGTTGCTCTCTTCTTCAACGAAACTGGCCTGTTCTTCATCTCTTTTCTTCTCGTAGCAATCGGCCTGCACATGACCGAGCTTGTGGCAGTAATGACACTCCACGCTTTCTTCTCTCTTCTTCTTGAAACAGTCAGCCTTCACATGGCCGAATCTGTGACAGTAATAACATTCTACATCTCTCTTTGGTTGATTAGAATGCGGTTGATTGTAACTTGGCTTGCCTCTGCCTTTGCCGCTACCTTGGCCTTGCTGTTGGCTTCTTGAAGAATCGCCCTTGGCATAAAACGCCTTGGTGTCATCTCTTTCTTCTGATCTGTTGAGCCGAGTTTCATGGACCTGCAATGATCCCATCAGCTCATCAAGCGTGTAGGTGGACATGTCTTTGGATTCTTCAATCGCTGCCACGACATGGTCGAATTTGGTTGTTAGGCTGCGCAACACCTTCATCACAACTGTGTTCTCTGACAGATTTTCTCCACAGCTTCGGATTTGGTTGACTATTGATGTAACTCGTGTAAGAAACACTTGGACAGACTCGCCTTGGTTCATGAACAGTGTTTCGAACTCTCGTCTCAAGCCCTGCAACTTGATAGCCACCACCTTGGAACTTCCCTGAAATGCGGTTTTCAAAGTCGTCCAGGCCTCATTTGCTGTTTCTGCTGCTGCAATCTTTGCAAACACCGATTCGTGTACGGCTTGCTGAATGAAGAAGAGCGCCTTTGCATCTCGCCTGGCTGTGTCGATTGGTGCCAAATCAGGAGTCGGAATTGCCTTGTCTGCTAGCTCCCACAAGCCATGAGATTTCAGCATAGTTCGCATCTTAATGCTCCAAAACTCATAGTTGTCACCCTTGAACATCGGTATTGTTGGATTGGACATGCTAACTGTCGTATGGTTGCTTGCTTCTGCCATGGTCGGATCTGCCTTGATCTCTCACCTTAGGCTCTGCCTTCAATTTCTTGCCCACCGAACCTTCGGCTCTGATCTGCCTTGATCTTTCACCTTGGTCGGATCTCTCACCTTAGGCTGGATCTCTAACCTGGCTCTGATACCAATTTGTTGGGAATAAATTGAGATAACAGAAAAAATAACTCAGAAATAATTTCTTATTACTCAACTTAGACAACTCTAAACGCTGTTACATATGCAGTATATAAAGGACAGTACATAAGCTGCTATAATCAGCCCACTAACCCTATTACAGGAACTCAACTAAACCCACTAACCAAAGCTGCCATATTTAGCCCATGACAGCTATAACCTACCTATTACATGACAGCTATAACTGTCCCTGCACACGCCTAAAAACAGAAACTAAACTGCTAAAAATAGCTTCTGGTAAACTGCTGAAAATAACTTCTGCACATCCCTGCGTGCTTACAAACGGTTACACGCGCGGGCCGCATGATCCTATCTGCTGACTTGGATTATTTTCAACACAGCTCTTCTTATAGTTACAGAGTGCTGACTGTTATTCTGTCTTGTATGGACTATTAGAAACTGACTGGATTGGACGTGTGACTGTTATTCTGTCTTTTTGTGATTTGAAATCATAGATCAACAAGTCCCAAGAAAAAAACGTAAAAATCTCCAAAGGACTCGGTCTGACTCAGGCTTGACTCAGCTTGACTCGGCCTGAAAATCAGATAACTCGGCAGAGTCAAATATTGTTCAACCGAGTTTTGATGAAAAAATCGCTAGGACGCGAGACTCACATGAAACTCGGATTGGACCTAACCAATACCGAGTTGACTCGAACTCGGACTCGGCCGAGTTTCTAAACCATGGTCACAGGTTCGGAACAAGTAACCTTCTATTTCTAAATCCCCTCTCAGCCCTCTACTCGTTTTCCTTGATTTTGCAATTTTCTTTTCTAATTTTGCAATTCTCTCATATTTAATTGAGAAATTTGAGGTATGAGTTCATTATTTTAAAATAAATATTTTTTTATCAATGACAGTGCTATTAGCAAGAAATCAAAACACTTGCTCTGATTTGAGTATAAATAATTGGTTAAATCTACACATAAATACATCATTATATTCGTAAAATATACAAGTATACGTCTAACACTAGGCACACTAAATAATTTATATTTTCTACATACATGACACATTTAATATTATTCTTGTTTAATTGGTTATGCACACATAAAATATCGTTTTGTACATCCACATATAAAATATAATCATATTTTAATTTTGTAATTAGTATCAACAACTTGCAAAAATACACCGATATGGATAAATTATACATCGATGTTGATTTTTCAACATATTGATTCGTATAATTACAATGAAAATCAGAAAGTGATAATTTTTTTTGTTAATGTAGAGAAAGTAATATAGATAACATTTAACCGTTTTATTTTGATTTATAAATTTCAAAAAATTTATTATTAGAAAATTAACAATACAGATAAAACAAAGGAAAAAATAGAGGATTTGAACCCTCCTCATTTTTAAATAATTTCTTTGTCCCCATCAATCACAAATTCTGCAGTCTCCTACTACGTACCTAACGGTCAAACATTTGACCGAGGCACCATATTCATGTACTTCATATTGGGTCAAGTAAATATATTTATAAACGATTTCTGGGCTAATAAATTAAAGAGATCTATAATTTCTAGGAAGATTTGCGCTACAGTATCCGTACTGTACTTGTACCATAACTATCTGGGAAACCGCAAAAACTCCAACAAATATTTTTTTTCCAAAGTATTAATACATATGCAATAAAATATTTATACACATGTACAGATGTATTTATCTCTATGAGGTGAATAATTTTTACGTAAATAATTGTCTCCCCAATCAAATCTCTCAAACGTACCTGCACCATAAATATCTGTGGGAGGCTATTCAAACTATATGGCGGAACATATATGTTTTTAGAGGTGGATTTATTTTCTCAGTTCAGTCTCGTCCATATTTCTGACAATCTGTGAGAAATTTTGCGAATCTAATACCACGAACGTTTTCTATGTAATTTTCTCTTTCAAATGAGATCTATAATGACGTGCTTTGGGACTCATCGCCACACCAGTATTTATACCTCAGCGTGCAAGTATTTATTCCTATACTTGCAAATATTTTTTACATATGACACTAGATGACGTTTAAAAGTATTAATATCAAGTACTACAAGTATTTATATCTCTGCGCTGAATTATTTATACCTATGCGGTCAATTATTTTTGTTAGAGGAAGGTTGATGCGGGACGATTGGGTAAGGTTGATGCGGTGATACGGGGTTTCCACTACTTCATTAGAGGAATGTTGATGCGGGAATGATTGGGGGACTGCAAAACAGATGATCATAACAAGTTACGCACCAAAGTATTAATATATTATTTTTCAAATGTTAATATCTTATCTTCCAAGTATTTATATATATGAAAGTTGATACGGAGATGAGCGTGGGAACTAAGAAAGGGGGATAATATAATTAGTGGAGATCATAGAGGAAGAGTGTTGTAGGGATTTTAGAATAATAATTAGTGGAGACCATATAATATCTTTTTAGAATAATAATTAGTGGGATCATATAATTAGTGGGAAACAAAATACATAAATTTTTTTAAATGAGGTGGAGGGATTTTGAGGGTACAGAAATGAGGATACTCAAATAATTATTCTAATTTCTATGAGAGACATTGTACAAAAAATTTACTCTTAGAAATATAAAAAATAAATTATCCAAAAAGGAATGGACTACTTTGTTTATATATATATATATATAGAATGGATCAAATTTTTTGGAGAGAGGTGACCGAACCAATGTTTCGGTACCTTTAATTTCCATAATTTGTTCGCTAACAACTGCAACAATTTGAAAAATTAAAGGGACTGTTCCATTGCTCCGATCTCCACAGCCTCTTTCATTTTAGCGAATTTAGAGGGGTGGTGGTGGTTGGGTTTGACAGCATTTATGGGGACCGAATATTCATGATTGTGAGCAATTTATAAAAAGTATAGCTAGGGACTCAACCACTAATCAGTCCCCATAAATATCCGAAGGATTCTATGGTTTGGGATGAAATTTTTTAAGATGGATAGAAAATCATTGTTTTTTGAACGGTTAAAAAACAATAATTTTGTACTCATCTTAAAAAAAAGTAAAAAATTTCCAAAAAATATCAAATTTTATCCTCAAGTACATTTTAGTATGGATATCATGTTGAACGGTTCAGATAGACAATTTAGTATGGATATCATTAATTTGGTTTATTAGAAAATATCCAAAAAACCGAATTAATAATTCGGTTTTTTCTAGAGTATCAAAATAATCCTATAAAAAAATTCTGAAGATATTGAAAATCAAATATTAATGTTGTCGTTTAACTGCCCATAACTGTTAACAATAATATTAGTGCCCTTGTTGTAAATCAAATATTCTCAAAAACAGTTATAGATATATTTTATTTTTAAAATGCCAAGTCATGATAGAGCTCGGCAACCTAATTGTTTTGATGCCTCAACGCCTCAAGGACAAAACAATAGACCAAAAGGTTGTCAATTCAAATAATTAAAGTCCTAGTCCAGTCTACATAAATTGTATTCATGCAAGACTAGTGGTTTCTAATTTCATACTTTTTAATTATAAATAAGACAAGTTGCTTCACGGAGAGAGTTTGTGGTACATTATTCTTTTAATTAATAGAAATAACAATTCACATGCATCCAGTGCATTATGTGAAAAGAGAATCTTTACTAGTAGTGGATGTGGACCGTTCTTTTAGCTCTGCACGAATCTCAAAGCACCAAATAATAGTGGACCCCACCGTCCAATACAACAGTGGATACTTGTCCTACTTGTCACACACATCTTACTATTTGTATTCTTGAAAACAGGGACTGTCAGACTCGAAATTAGGAGATGATGAAGCTAATGATTTAAAGGTTCTCCAATAATATTTTATTTTAATAATGAAATATTGAATCTGTTATAAAATAAAGATAAATAAACTATATAAGAAATTGAGAATGTAAAAGATGACAATTTCTTTATTAATATATTTTTGTTGTATGTAATACAAGATTACAAAATATTTATTTATAAACAGCAAATTGTAAATGAAAAACTATCTAAATTAATTCTAATAATAAATGAAGAAATGAATTTTTGAGAGTTACAAAATAAAAGAGTTATGACATCCACATTCATATAATTTATTCATAACAAAATCCTCTTTATTTAACTGTGGAAATCCGGATTGAATCTTTTCTAAAGAAATATTTTCTTAAGAAGACTGTTTGGGCCTCAAGTACCTGTGTGGGCTTTAGCGTCCACAAAAGTTGCTCAAGCCCATATATTGTTTCTTTTTTTTCAATAGAAATTTTAGTTCTTTCTTCTCCATTTCTAAGATGGTTGGTGTTGAATAAAGTCTACACAGGCGGCTATTGCCATGACACTACTAACACAATGGCAATTTTATATCCAAATTCTTGATTGTGTTGGTGTTGGGGGTCCAAACCACGGGCATATAATGCATATAATTGCACTTAAAATACCTAATTTTTTTTCTTATCACATTTAGGTATCGTATGATTGAAAATGTTGTCAAGTATATAGAAAATAAGCACGCCAAATTTATAAATGTCATGACACATTAATAAAAAAAACTTAATCATAAAAAAGTATGCTCATTCATTCAAAAGATGTGTTATTCTATCATATTAATCATATTTAGACATGTTAAGTGTCATATTTTGACACGTAACGTGTTGTGTGCACTCCAATTAGCTATCCCTTGCTCATACGCTCTAACGTATTTTTCGATAATGGTGAAATTTCCATAATTAAAAGGTTATGTGGAGTGGCGGAACTGGATTTTCAAATTAGAGGGTCAAATGTAAATGGATCAATCACATAAAATTTTCTTGCTGCAAAGAGAGTCAATATTACATTACCCATAATATTTACTCTAAATTATATATAAATAAGGTTCAAGTATAATAGTTTTAAAAATAAACAGAGATTAATTAATTCCATTTGTTCCATTTGTTTCATTTTGCAGAAAGTATGCACGAATGCACGGTACTTAAATATTTTTGTATGGTCAATTATGCATACATGAAATTGTTCCAATCAACAATGAATTGGACCAAAAATATTTATTATTGCTTTCAAAAGAAGGCCTGCCAGCAACAAAACTTCAGTTTAGCATAATTTTTATCGGGCCATTCATAGTGATTATATAATTTTAATAAACTAGTGTTTTTATCATGTTAGAGGTAGTTCGCGACTCACTTGTTTCCAGCTCAAATATCAAGAAACACCTAGAATTTGTTACTCAATTAGCATGTAATTATTAAAATATTTATTACTGTGAGCTTTCTAATTAAACCTTCTCATAATAAAACTTCTGTAAATTACAATATTTATTCCTTTTTAAATGTCAGACGGATACAAATACGGATGTGAATAAAATTCGGATAAATAAAAATAAATTACTAATTTACATTAGAGTAAAGAATAACATCTAAATAACATCTAAAAAAATTAAAGAGCCTTGAACCAGCTGCATATTCAACTTAAACTTCTTCTTAACGAGCTGCATCTTTTGTTTCTATTGTTTCAACAAGATCATAATATTAAAAATATAAGAAATAAATTATTGGTATTACAAAAAAAATACAAGTATTAAATCGTTAATATGTATATGTAGTTTTATCAATCAATTTAAAAACAAAGAGTGTCTTTGTTGTAGAACCGTGGTGCCTTTTGTTTGACTACAATAAGATATCCTTTTGATTGTTATTACCATCTCCACGTGACAATCACGTTACAGCAACCAGCTTACAATAAGATATCCTAATTCTCAGTTAGGCCACCGACCCACTCTCATGGATGAGAAAGGAATTCATATCACCTAAAATACATTATTTTTTTTGGTTTGAATCTGATCCGTTCATTACATATTAGCAATAATCTTAAATGATCCATGTGCACTAAAAATTTGGACCGGACTGATCCGAATTATGATCAGACAGTCTGTATTAAAACACAAACGGTGAGGTAATGCAGAGGATCCACCACTGTTTTTGAATAATTTTTTAGCTTGGAATTAGGAACATCCATTTAGAATATGATTCAATTCAATTAATTTGAATATTCATAAAATTATTTTAAAAATCATATCAATTTAAAACAAACAATCCAAATTGAAACTCAAATTTTAAGTTAGTTCAGAAGATTTAAATTTACAGGTTGATGGAGGCTCTAGATTCCATTAATAGGGACATCAGAGATGTCAAAAATTACAAAATATAAAAGAGAAAAAAATAAATCTAAAATAAAATTGGAAAAATGAATTCTGAATGAAAATCCACAAGTTTTGTCTTTTGTGGGGTTTGAGTTTTTCTAATCAATTTAATTTGCAGTAGTTGAATTATGATACTTTTAATAAGTTTTTGTTAATGTTTTGAATTATGGAGCCAATATAATGTTTTGCTGGAATTTTTACTCATTTCTTTATTAATGTTACAAGGATTCTAAAAGCGAGCATGAGTATCGTTTAACTGGAGATGTCCATTTTGATGAGGCAGTGATGCTGGCAACTGCAATGAAGGCCTTTAGATCAAGTGCCAGATTTGTTTACATGTAAATTTTGATTCTTTTTTGTTATCCCTCTTATGTTTTTCTTTTTCATCAGTTTATGTTGTTGTCTAGGAATTAGTCCTTGATATGGAGGCTTATTAAATTTTAGGTTCTTTGTTCTCTAATCTTTTTGTACTACACAGAGGTTTAATAAGAAATATTGATGTTTTTCTTTTTTTTTTGTTAGGCTTGCATTAGCCTGTTTAATTCCTACTTTTTTTTTAAAATGTGTTGTCATTATTCTGCTTATATTTAATTAACATTAACATAATTTGTGAGGAAACACTAGATGAGATCATTAACATTAGGTGTTACTATGTGTTCCTTCAGAAAAACAAGAGAATACTCCAATATATAAATATGCACCATTAATATGCAATTCACACATTACAATATTCTTATTTAATTGAGTGCATATCAAACGTCTTTCAATTGAAATACTTAGACCCCCCCCCCCCCCGCCTAATTTGTTAATAGAAAGAAATAACATTCGTTATTACAACATATATACTACAACACCATAAATTACCACAACAGCTATCCAAATTTTATTGATAAGACATATTTAGTGGAGCCCTTCTTCTTCTCTTTTGAACCTTTTTTTCTCCGTCTCTATGACCTAAGCACCTTTGTTCGTGCTGAGTTCAACTCCTTGGTAACATCTTTGATAGAAATGCGATCTTTTGGAGACTCTTTGGAACACATAAGCCCGCATTGAATCACTGCAACCAAACAACTATAGACATTTTCAGGTGCATACAGATTGTGTTCTCCATCAGTTTCATAGAATAATTTGGGGTCGACTATGTCCATCACTTGATCGGGGAAAGCCATCTCAACTTGCTTCTGAAGGCTCATACCATCTCTGATTCTTTCGTCGGTTGGACTTACTCCAATGAACAACTCAAGCAGAAGAACACCGTAGCTATAGACATCTCCTTCTACCGATGGCCGACCACCCATCCCATACTCTAGACATTGAAAAGTTAATAGTTACAGCCCTAAATTTAGTACAGAAATATAGTGAACTGTCACTCTACCTATTAACATCTGTATAATTCACCTAGTTGTTCAAACTTGAGCTCACATGATCGTGCATATATTTGTGTAATTTTTACAAATTATATAGCCCAAAACGGTAAATTAAAGAAGTATACATAGAAAACAAAATTAAGTCTCAATGCATGTCAGTATAAATGAGGCAACATATATTTTCTTTGAACCTTAACAAAGTCTATGAATAGTATTGTTGCAGGAACATACTAAAAAAACTCTACTACTCAAATAATAAGCTCTGCCAAATATACCTGGAGGAATGTAGCCAATAGAACCTTTGATTCCACCTGTGCTCGACATTGATTGAGACGGCATGGTATCAGGTTGAACCAAAAACGTCGCTAATCCAAAATCACTCACATGTGCAGTCATGTCATCATCCAAAAGTACATTACTAGGTTTGAGATCACAATGCACGATTGGTGCAGGTAAATGGTAATGGAGATAATCTAGTGCTGCCGCCACATCAAATGCAATGTTCAACCTCTGGATGAAGCTGAGGCTTCGAAATGGCCGATCCCTACATGCATTTGGATGCAACCATGTTTCCAAGCTACCATTTGGCATAAACTCAAAAACCAAAGCCTTGAAATCATTACCTTGGTGGTCTATGCTAGAGCACGAACTCAACACTTTTGTAAGGTTCCGGTGTCTCACATTTTTTAATGCCTCGCATTCAGAGAAGAAACTTCTACAAGCACTGTGTTTCTCAAGGTTTAGCACCTTCACCGCAACGGTTGTCACATTCTCGAAGCTCATAACGGCTTTGTAAACTTCTCCAAATGAACCTCTTCCAATTAGATTATTCGGAGAGAAATTTTCAGTAGCTCTTAGAAGGTCATTGTATGAAACAGGCTCTAACCCATATTTCAAAGCTTTATCAGATTGTGGTTTGTTTTGAGGGTTGTTTCTAGTATAATAAATCACAAACAAGCAAATGATTGCGGTTATGCAAATAAAAGAACTAACAACAGAACTTATGAGCACCATGTTTCTTCGAAAGTGATTTCTCTGTGTGGAAGGTTGTGAAATGCAGTGTGACAAATGCATTTGAGGTACTCCACCACAAAGCTTTGGATTTCCTCTTACATCTAGACCACTGGCATTCTTGAAAATGCCTTCTTTTGGTAATTCCCCATCGAAATTATTGAAAGAAATATTTAAAGATTGCAAGTTCATTGTAAACAGGAATTCAGGGACTTGACCAGAGAGCGAGTTGTTACAGACATCAAGGGTTTGTAGCCCTTTTAGATTGCTCAATCTGGTTGGAATTGTTCCTTGGAACATATTGCTATCAAGATAAAGGGCTTGAAGTACCTGGCATCCATCAATTGTGCTAGGAATCTCTCCACTCAACTTGTTATTCGAGAGACGAAGTGATTGTAGGTTTTTCAAGTTACCAATTTCTGGTGACAAGATGCCAGTTAGATAATTGTGTGACAAGTCCAAACTAATGGAAAGAGAAGGAAGACCCATGATTTCTTTGGGAATTTCACCTACCAACTTATTATTCGAAATAGTCAAGAGTTCTAAGTATTTCATGCTACTTAACTCTGGTGGCATACTCCCTTCTAATGCATTATTATCTAGAAAGAGTTTGGTCAGTTTGGTGAGGTTCCCAAATGTTGATGGGATTTGACCTAAAATCATGTTACTGCTCAGATCTAATATTCCCAATTTGAAAAGATTACCGATTTCTACTGGAATGGTGCCACTCAAAAACATTCCGTCTAGGTCAAGCAGAATTAAGTTATTGAGTTTTCCGAGCTCTGCTGGTATGCTTCCTGAAATTGGGTTATTATCCACTGAGAGTTCAAGAAGAGTAGTAGAGAGGTCTATTACTGACCTAGGAAATGCTCCTTGTAGTTTGTTATATCCAAGATCCAAATATTCTAACAAAGTACAATTGGTCAAAGCATCCATGAAACTCCAATCATGTGGTCTCTTGGCTTCTAGTTGATTACCCCCAAAATGAGCTACCTGAAGATCTTGTAAGGCTCCAAAGCCAGATGGTATCACGCCACTGAAGTAATTAGAAGTTAAATCTAATTCAATAAGAGCAGAACAATTGGATATGGATGGTGGGATCTGTCCTTTGAGTTGATTGTCATATAGACGTAGAAATTTCAAGTTGGGTAAAGCATTGCACATATCGAAAGGGAGAGTTCCATCAAGCTGGTTATCACCAAGTCCCAAATAATACAACGTTGATAGGTTGTAAAGGGAGTGTGGTATTTCGCCTGAAATGTTGTTATGATAAATGCTAAAAAACTGGAGGTTTTGAAGCTTCCCGAGTTTATCAGGAATGAATCCACTTAACATATTTGCGGAAAGATCAATATCTATTAAACTTTGAAGATTACCCAAGGAATGTGGGATGGAACCATATAATTTATTTTGGAATACAGTAAGTTCCAGTAAGTTAGTAAGGTTGCCCAAGGTAGGTGGGATGGAACCATAGAATTTATTTTCGTAAAGAAAAAGTTGTTGTAAGTTAGTAAGGTTGCCCAAGCCAGACGGGATGTGACCACTAATGCTATTTTGGTCAAGATAGAGAAGTGATAGTTTGGTAAGGTTACCTAAGGAAGGTGGGATGGATCCTGTGAGATTATTGATAGATAGTGATAATATTTGGAGCTGTGGGATGAGGCTGAATTCCAATGGTATGCCTCCTGTGAGGAAGTTATTCCCGAGACTGATTTTTTTCAATTCTTTGCATTGCGCTAAGTTAGATGGGATGGTTCCATGGAGATTATTATTTCTCAAAGAAATAACTTCCAGATTTGAACAGTTACTCAGAGTAGATGGAATGCTACCATCCAGAAAATTCCTACTCAAGTTGAGAAAACGTAGCCTACCCAAGTTTCCAATCTCTACTGGGATACTTCCTCTCAGCTGGTTATCAGAGAGACTCATCCTTTGGAGGAACGTGAGGTTTGCTAGAGATGGAGATATATAACCTGACAATTGTTTGGAGTCGAGAACGAGAGCCGTCACTCTATCCGGATGGTGCCGGCCACACATGATCCCTTGCCATTGACAGTGGTGCAGTGACTCGTTCCATGAGGAGAGGACTCCAAATGGGTCGTCAAGTATTTGGGACTTGAAGGAGAGAAGTGCTGATTGATCAGTTTTACTAGTGGTTACTATGGCAGCGAGAGAAAAGGAGGATAAGATTAAGAGACTTGAGAGGAGGTGAATAGTGAGCACGCTATAACAAAGTTCCATGATTTGTGTAATGAAGGCAATGGGTTTCTCTCTCACAGAGTGCAGCTCTTCTTATAGTTAAAGGGAGATGTATGATTAGAAAAAAGTTGACCAGAAGATATTCCCTCATGAGTCGTTCTAGTGCTGACTGTTATTCCGTCTTGTATGGACTAATATTAGAAACTGACTGGTTATTATTCCGTCGTGGCCGTGAAGATATGGTTGGAGATGACTGGCTATTAAAATTAAAATCAAAAGTGATAATGTTTTATGTGAATGTAGAGAAAATAATATAGATTACATTTTACAGTTTTATTTTGATATACAAATTTAAAAAAAATTGTTATTAGAAAATTAAAAATAGAGATAGAACGGAGAAAAAAAATAGAAGATTTGAATCATCCTCATTTTTAAATAATTTTTTTGTCCCCATCAATCACAAATTCTTCAGTCTCCTCCTACACCTAACGTTCAAACATTTGACCGAGGCACCATATTCCTGTGCTTCCTATTGGGTCAAGTAAATATATTAATAAAAGATTTCTGGGTTAATATAAATTAAAGAGATCTATAATTTCTAGGAAGATTCGCGCTACAGTATCCGTACTGTACTTGTACCATAAGTATCATAACTATTATAACTATCTGGGGGACCGCAAAAACTCCAACAATATTTTTTTTTCCAAAGTATTAGTACATATGCAATAAAGTATTTATACATATGTACAAATGTATTTATGAGGTGAATAATTTTTACGTAAATAATTGTCTCCCAATCAAATCTCTCAAACGTACCTGCACCATAAATATCTGTGGAGGCTATTCAAACTAAATGGCGGAACATGCACGTTTTTAGAGGTGGATTTTTTTTCTCAGTTCAATCTCGTCCATATTTCTGACAAGCTGTGAGAAATTTTGCGAATCTAATACCACAAACGTTTTCTACGCAATTTTTTCTTTCAAATTAGATCCATGATGACATGCTTTCGGACTCATCGCCACACACATATTTATACCTTGGCATGCAAGTATTTATTCCTACACTTGCAAATATTTTTTACATATGACACTAGATGACGTTTAAAAGTATTAATATCAAGTATTACAAGTATTTATATCTCTGCGCTGAATTATTTATACCTATGTGGTCAATTATTTTTGTTAGAGGAAGGTTGACGCGGGGACGATTGGGTAAGGTTGATGCGGTGATACAGGGTTCCCACTACTTCATTAGAGGAATGTTGATGCGGAAATGATTGGGGGACTGAAAAACGGATGATCATAACAAGTTACGCACCAAAGTATTAATATCTTATTTTTCAAATGTTAATATCTTATCTTCCAAGTATTTATATATATGAAAGATGACATGGAGATGAGGGCGGGGACTAAGAAGAGGACCATATAATTAGTGGAGATCACAGAGGAAGAGTGTTGTAGGGATTTTAGAATAATAATTAGTGGGGACCATATAGTATCTATTTGAGAATAATAATTAGTGGGATCATATAATTAGTGGGAAACAAAATACATAATTTTTCTAAATGAGGTGCAGAGATTTTGAGAGTACAGGAGTGATGATACTCAAATAATTATTCTAATTTCTATGAGAGACATTGTACAAAAATTTTACTCTTAGAAATATAAAAAATAAATTATCCAAAAAGGAATGGACTACTTTTATATATATATATATATAGAATGGATCGATTTTTTTGGACAGAGATGACCGAACCAATGTTTCGGTACTTTTAATTTCCATAATTTGTTCGCTAACAACTGCAACAATGTTTCGGTACTTTTAATTTCCATTGCTTCGATCCCCATAGCCTCTTTAATTTTTGCGAATTTAGAGGGGTGGTGGTTGGGTTTGACAGCATTAATTTATGGGGACCGAATATTCATGATTGTGAGCAATTTATGAAAAGTATAGCTAGGGATTCCATGGTTTAGGATGAAATTATTTAATTTTTGGAATTTTTTATTATTTTTTAAGATGGATAGAAAATCATTGTTTTTTGAACGGTTAAAAAACAGTAATTTTGTACCCATCTTAAAAAAAAGTAAAAAATTTCCAAAAAATATCAAATTTTATCCTCAAGTATATTTTAGTATGGATATCATGTTGAACGGTTCAGATCGACAATTTAGACTTTGAAAACGAATATATAAAATATGAGGTATGATGAGGTATGAAAGACACGAGGCATTGGAAGCCTTCTCTCTCTCTCTCTCTATATATATATATATATATATATAGTTCCTTAAATGCTTCTATTTTTTTTGCCTCTACTATGCCTCTAATTTTAGAACTACAATAACTTAAAATTTACAACTTAAATATTAAATGAAAACCATTAGATATTATCTATATCATTTTGTACATGCACACTTAAAATATCACGATATTTCGATTTTGTAATTAGCATCAACAGTTTGCAAAAATATACTGATATAGATAAATTATATATGGATATTGATTTTTCAACTTGTGTGAATGTAGAGAAAATAATATAGATTACATTTTACAGTTTTAATTTGATATATAAATTTAAATTTTTTGTTACTAGAAAATTAAAAATAGAGATAGAACGGAGAAAAAAATAGAAGATTTGAACCATCCTCAATTTTAAATAATTTTTTTGTCCCCATCAATCACAAATTCTTCAGTCTCCTCTTACAATTAACTAAAGTTCAAACATTTGACCGAGGCACCATATTCCTGTGCTTCCTATTGGGTCAAGTAAATATATTAGTAAACGATTTCTGAGCTAATATAAATTAAAGAGATTCATAATATATATGACTCATGCATAAAAGGTCTAAATTCAGAATATGAAAGCTGGAGATGACTGTCTATTAAAGTATGAGAAGCGGGGATTAGCGAATCAACAAGCAAAACAATATCATTACGACACAGTAATTAAAGTTTATCTTAATTACTTGAAAAGTAAGATTTAATTAACAAAGAAGCTGGGGTTAGCGAATCTTTTATGTATTGACGGTGACCAAATCTAGTACACGGAAAATGCTCCCAATATAATTCTGTATTTGCAGGTGCATCCAAGACGTACGGTATATGATAAATTAAAGAAATTTCCTAATGCAAAAGTAAAGAAAATTGTATCGACTATTTGGAATTAAAAAATAAATAACATTTTTAAAAGTAGATTCTAATTCCCGTCAAATCCCATCCGGTGTAATCATGTGACATCCGAACAGACCCTTAAGGAATTAATTATGGTAGCCCACGGTGGATTGTATAAGAACATACAACAGGCCTATACATTCAAATCATGTTTTGTGCGTTCTTTCCTCGGTGTCATGTAACAGATCACATCAGTACAAAAAAATCTGTGATAGATCTGGAATCAATACAAGCATGCAGTAGGTCAAGTCAACTAATATCGGTTCGTGCTATGGATCCATATCTCTGCTTTTAAGTTTCAAATAGTTAATTTGAATTGCTTAATATGATCTCCATTTGAAAATCTACTTGGAGAAATTTTTTTTTTTTTTAATTTTTTTACTATTTGTTAGATAGATCAAAAATTAGTACTTTCGCATCAATCAAATTTAGATAAGGTAACTTTTTACCTATCTGAAAAAAATAGTAAAATGATTTTAAAAAATATAAAATTTTGTCTCCAAATACATTTTTATATAACAATTGTATTAAGATATTGTATCGACTATTTGGAATTAAAAAATAAATAACATAGATATAATACAGAGACCTACCTTGTACAAAGTATTGTAGCCTAACTAGCCTCACTCACCAATATAATTATAAATGAAAGAAATTTCCGAATGATAATTGTTTAAAGTTGCAAAAATCAAGATAAAAATATATGAACCAAAATTAATATAAACGATTATATACGATCAATCAAAGTCATTGAACAGTCAAAATATCTAGATTTTTTTGCTAAGGTCGCTTTTTAGTAATTAATTTGACTAAGACTATAGAAAGACTAAAGAGGCGATTGAACGGTGCCACGCGAAAGCTCTAACCTCCTCAACTTGACCTGCTGCTTGAGTGATTACAAATATCTATCACAGATTGTTTTGTACTGATGTCTGTTACCTGACACTGAGGAAAGGACGCACATTTTTGTGTAGGAATATATATAAGTTTTCATTCCATTCTTGTGGGTTGGATCCTATACATTCTCTATATTATCGAGCGGGCTTACAAAATTCGGGCAGCCCAAAAAAGTTTTAAGGGGCAAGGATTATGTAGATCCTCTATGTATAAAGCCAATTGTTAAGCTTCCAAAATTGGTGAGGTGAGTTTTAGATGAAACATACACGTGTAAAATGTAATAAAAAGAATAACTCATTTAAATATACTGCCAACAAGAATACCTCATTTATTAATTGTGAGTATAATTTGTTTAAATCACACAAAATTGATGATTTGTATAGTATATATATTTAGTTTGGACCATAGATTTATCTTTTACAGAAAAATAAGAAATAAAAAAAATTAAAACGCACTACAAAAAAAACATGCACCAAATTAGGTTACTTTACTGCTAGTTTTGCCCATTGTGTAACAAAAAAAAGTATCCAACTCTATTCTATTTTATTTTCATTATTTCTTCTTAGTTTCTGATATTTGTTTGTACCAAAAATCACTTTTTTATTTGTAGATTTTGGGATAAATTAATTTCATGGAAATTATATTTTATTTGTGTGTGATTTTCAAGAAATTAGTTCACTTTGGCATTTTTTTGAAGAAATTAATTCTTTTGTGGTGTTTTATTCACAAAGTTTCAGGAAATAATTTTGTTTATTCCCAGATTATATTTCCTCAAATTTTTAGAGTTCAACAAATATGTACCACAAGTTCGATGCCGATTTGTAAAACTCTGTGTTTCCAGTGGTACCAAATAGGTACCAAAGGCCTTTACCTCACTTTGATAGAAAAAAATGCTAACATACTAAATTTATTATGTAAATTTCGTCAAAAAAACATTTCATCAAAAAAACATTTCATCAAAAAAACAATACTAGTACAGAAAAATAGACTAGTGGCGGCTGATAATGTAGATTATCCACGGTTTCAGTACCGTGACTCATGTCACCGTTTGTAAAAGTGTGGAAATACACCGACGGTTGCAAAACCGTGACTGGATTCAATTTCTACCCACGGATGTACACCAACGAACCGTGGTTGTTTTCTTTTGTCGCCAATTATAAATAATATTTAACCACGGTTTGTTATATAATTGTCCGTGGTAATAAATATTATAGCCATTGTTTTTTCCCTAGGAGATCCGTGGGTGATTTGATTATAGTGCAGCTTTCAGTTTGATAAGAGTATCCATGTGTGTGATGCTATTTTCTGTTTAATATTTTGTTTGTAATTTTATCTAGTACAAAATACCAAAAATCACACAATTTTCAGCACAACAAATACCAAAATCACTATATTAATTTGATCAAAATAAACATATTGAAATTTAGACATTTTACACTTCCAAAATAATTGTCATACACAACATATAATCATCATTTACAATGCTCATGCATGAACATTCTAGCCCACATACACCAGATTTCATCAAACCTGCTTCGTTGGTTAGGGCACAACACTTTGTTGGAACTGCATGAAAGAATAGTTTTTGTTAGTTAAGTAGATGGTTTAATTTTTATTATAATTAATAATGTGTAATAGATGTAACATACCTTGTTTGGGAACTGCATACAAGATCGAATGATTTCTGCAGTTTAAAATTATTTTTAACATTTAATCAACAAATAAGATTAACAAAATATAAGAAAGAAGTTGAAGTAATAGATATAAGTAATAGATATGAGTGACCATTGTCTTGTCTCTTCATATCCCACTCATGATGCGTATTTGCCCGCATTTACACCCACTGGTCTCCAATACTGTCTCTGAACCTGCGGAGCCCACCCAGGTTCAGGGGTCAACATGTTATCTTTATTAATCTTCAATTTTTTTATGAGGATCAGGATACACATTTATCTTTCTTTAATCTATGGTCATAGAAAATATGCGTGCATCCTTCAAAGCAAGATAAGAGTTTTGCATTAGAATAAAAAACAGAAAAACATAAGAGGCAACTAAAAAAACAGAACTGAAATGAATTTGGGTTGAATTTTCAAGATAAAATGAACTGTACAGTGTGCACCATATCCTTTTTTTGTGTCTAATACTGTTTGGTTTTTTGTGTCTAATACTGTTTGGTTTTTGTGGTCATACTGCAAATTATTTGTGAGATTACTTTAAAACTTAATACTTATTTCAGAAATGATGTCACTCAATTACAAACAGTAGCTATGCATCTCCGTGTACCATTTCTTAGGCATGTGCAGGCATATTCATGTATGAGTCGGTAACAATGTTGGTACATCCAGTTTAGTTTTATGAGAATACGTCAATAGTTGGTACCAGTGCAAATCAGGTGCAAGCTGTGCTCAACACTATGTTACAGGAATACTAGTACCAGTGATGTGTCTCTTTGACAATTTTGAAAAAGAGTATAAAATCATAAAAGAATAGAGTCTAATTTACTAGTGGAGCACAGTCTAATTTACCAGTAAGCCTTGTACATAATAATTCCCAGGAATCCAGATTTATCAAAATATAAAAGAGAATAAAAAGCACTTTTTCTTGATGAGAAAATACTGATCAAGAACTTCTGGATTTGCCATCAATTTTATAATATTGAAAAAAATAGTCATCATAATTTTATAATCATCTACAAACATGTATAGCAAACATCAAATGATGTAGATAAATAGATTGTGTTCAATAGTTTAGGGCAGGTTTAAATTTGATATCTGATTTTAAAAATTTAAGCTATAATTAATTAACAATAATTGTACCATCAAAAGAAAGTCATACCAGATCCATTCTGTTAGCAACAGTTATAAATAATAAATGACAGAAATTGCACAAAAGTACACATAAGAGATGTTTAACAAGGATGAAAAGAGGAAAGGTACTGATACAAGCCTCCAAACATTATCCCCAAATCTGTCAGCAAGATATGGCATAAAGCATAGTAAAAAGATCCATGTAAACCCTAGTCAATTTTCATATATGATACTAATTGTTCATAGCAGCAAGCACACATAATAGTTCATACCTTAAAAAATGTATAGATCATACTGGTACCAAAGTACTGATCTAGATTAATATAAATTTTATCTAGGATGTTAAGTACTGACCTTGTTCAGGTATGAAATTAAATAATCAAGTAATGATTGCAATACACAAAATCTGCTACTTCATATGCATATGCTTAAAACAAATGGCACCGATAAGTACTTGGATTCAAGACTAGTACCTGTCCTGATAACAAGAAATCAAGAATAAGCTACAATGGGAAAAACAATCGTGGTTATTCAAACTGTTGTAAAGATCAAGATAAACTAAAAGAAATCCAACAGAGAAAATCGGTACTGACCTAGAGAGAGAGGGGGCCGGCGTTGTGCTGAGCGGTGGAGGGAGCGGAGGAGGGAGAGGGGGGGCGAAGTTGCTGAGCGGCGGACAGAGAGGGGTGAGATTTGGGCTGAGCAGACGGAGAGATCGATATTGAAAACCCTCGGAGAGAGAGAGGGGGAGGAAATGAAAATATCGCTAAGTGAGAGAGGTTAGCGAAAAGAAAACAGTTACAATTCTCTACATCCTCTACCCACACCTCTTTACCCACGGTTCCTCCAATTCCAACCATGGATAAATGCCACCCTCCTTTATTATTCACCGCTTTTTTAATCTCAGCCATGAGTAATAACACTTCTTTATTCACGGTTCCGCTATGAAACGTGTATATATGTCCTTCCACTATCCCACTTTCTAATTGGCACACGGTTCATTAAAAAAAATTTCGGAACCGTGATTAATAAGCCGTTAGTAATTAACGTTTTTGTAGTAGTGTAATATTTTTCAATCGGAATTTTTTGCAGCTGTAAGAAAAATTAAAATATTTCTTTCTGTATTACAAGCAAAAAATAAAAATGTTTTGAATCTAAGTTATTGATCCCGGTTCAAAATTAAATCATTTCTGGGTAAATAAAGAAATTATCATGCGGACATGTGTGGTCTTTCCTATCAGACGAAGACTTGAGTAGACCGCATCTCTTATGTTTTTATTCCAATCCCAGTTTTCTAAATTCTGTAATTGGCTATGAAATAGAGCTCTAATTTTCATATTATGTAAAGAGATTAAAACTTATATTTGGAGATAATTTTTATTTTACTTTTGAGTTGGTTGGTCAATTATTATCAGTAATGTAACATTTCTTCTATTTTTTATGCTCAATACTCATTGCTCACTTTCATACTTTTTGGTTGTATCGTATTTTTAATTAATCAATTAATATAAGATTAGGAGCTTGATCCGGTCTTATTTTCACGAAATAAGATTGCCAATTTGTCGCAAAATTTCTCACAGATCGCCAGAAATATGGATGAGATTGAACGGAGAAAAAAAATCCACCTCTAAAAACGTGTATGGTCTCTCCATGTAGTTTGAGTGCCCCCTACAAGTATTTATGGTGCGGGTACGTTTGGGAGATTTGGTTTCGGAGACAATTATCTACGTAAAAATTATTCACCTCATAGGTATAAATACTTTCATGCATAGGTATAAATATTTCATTGCATATGTATTAATACTTTAGAAAAAAAAAATTGTGCTGAAGTTTTTGCGGTTTCCCCAGATAGTTATGGTAGTTATGGTAGTTATGGTTGTTATGGTGCGGGTACAGTGCGGGTATTGTTATCAGCTTCCAAAGAAAATAAAGAGAGGGAGGGTTGGGCATAGTGTTGTGTTACTGTGATTGATGTTGTATGTTTGTTCACTTGGAAGAAGATTTTAAAGAATAGATGCGATTGTACTAAGCTAGTATAATAGTATAGTAATTTTATAGAATAGATGAAAATAAATAAAAAAGTATGTTGCCGTAGTTCTTTTTTTTTTTTTGTGATTTGACTAAAGTAAAAATAATATGCATGTGAAATAGAGAAACCTTCGGACACTTCATGTGCACTTCAAATTATATCACTTTCGTTTTTAATAAATGTTGATAGTACTTTCGTTTTTAATAAATATTGATAGGATGATATTGGCACATCTAAAAAATACAACAATTAAATTGGCGTTATTTTCTGCCTATTTAAAACTAAACCACAAAAAGCAAAATAATTTTTTTATTAAGAATAATTTATGTATACCCTTCAAAAGTTTCAAAATTATGTATTTCCCTCGAACCACATCAATTCAAACCCCGTGATACACGCGTACAAGGGGGAAATTGAAATTTGACATGCTTCATGGTTGGGCTTGTAATTAATCCCAATATATAACCCACAGTACTATGCATTGAAAACCAAGAACAAAAAACAAAAAAGAGTACTATATATGAATGGGTGGAAGTCTTAAAGCAATAACCCACAGTACTATCAGTGTCTTAAAGCAATACATTGAATCCATCAATGGGTGGAAGTCTCTGGGCATAATGGTGACTAGAATTTCTTGCGGATATGTGTGCTCTTATTTTCCTGTCGGTCGAAGACTTGAGTAGACCGCATCTCTTATGTTTTTATTCTAATCCCAGTTTTCTAAATTCTGCAATTTGCTATGTAATGGAGCTCTAATTTTCATATTATGTAAAGAGATTAAAATGGATATTTGGAGATAATTTTTATTTTACTTTTGAGTTGGTTGGTCAAATATTATCAGAAATGTAACAATTATTCTATTTTTATGCTCAATACTCATTGTTCACTTTCGTACTTTTTGGTTGTATCGTATTTTTAATTAATCAATTAATATAAGATTAGGAGCTTGATCCGGTCTTATTTTCACAAAATAAGATTGCCAATTTGTCGCAAAATTACTCACAATCGTCAGAAATATGGATGAGATTGAACAGAGAAAAAAAATCCACGTCTAAAAATGTGTATGGTCTCCCCATGTAGTTTGAGTGCCCCCTACAGGTATTTATGGTGAGGGTACGTTTGATAGATTTGGTTTGGGAGACAATTATCTACGTAAAAGTTGTTCACCTCACAGGTATAAATATTTCCGTGCATAGATATAAATACTTCATTGCATATGTATTAAAACTTTAGAAAAGAAAAATTTGTGCTGGAGTTTTTGCAGTCCCCCTAGATAATTATGGTAGTTATGGTAGTTATGGTTGTTATGGTGCGGGTACAGTGTGGGTACTGTAGCGCGGGTATTGTAATCAGCTTCCAAAGAAAATAAAGAGAGGGAGGGTTGGGCATAGTGTTGTGTAACTGTGATTGATGTTGTATGTTTGTTCACTTGGAAGAAGATTTTAAAGAATGCATGTGACAGTACTAAGCTAGTATAATAGTATAGTAATTTAAGAGGATGTGCGATGAAAATAAAGAAAAAAGTATGTTGCCGTAGTTTTTTTTTATTTTTTATTGTGATTTGACTAAAGTAAAAATAATATGCATGTGAAATAGAGAAACCTTCGTACACTTCATGTGCACTTCAAATTATATCACTTTCGTTTTTAATAAATGTTGGTAGGATGATATTGGCACATCTAAAAAATACAACAATTAAATTGACGTTATTTGCTGCCTATTTAAAACTAAATCAAAAAAAGCAAAAGAATTTTTTATTAAGAATAATTTATGTATACCCCTCAAAAGTTTCAAAATTAGATATTTCCCTCGAACCACATCAATTCAAACCCCGTGATACACGCGTACAAGGGGGAAATTGAAATTTTACATGCTTCATGGTTGGGCTTGTTATTAATCCCAACAACCCACAGTATTATGCATTGAAAACCAAGAACAAAAAACAAAAAAGAGTACTATATATGAATGGGTGAAAGTCTCTGGGTGGAAGTCTTAAAGCAATAACCCACAGTACTATCACAGTGTCTTAAAGCAATACATTGAATCCATCAATGGGTGGAAGTCTCTGGGTAGATGCGTAGTACAAGTATAATGGTGACAAAATCCATCAATGGGTGGAAGTCTCTGGGTAGATGCATAGTACAATTATAATGGTGACTAGAATTTCTTGCTGACATGTGTGCTCTTGTTTTTCTGTCGGACGAAGACTTGAGTAGACCGCATCTCTTATGTTTTTATTCTAATCCCAGTTTTCTAAATTCTGTAATTTGCTATGAAATGGAGCTCTAATTTTCATATTATGTAAAGAGATTAAAACGGATATTTGGAGATAATTTTTATTTTACTTTTGAATTGGTTGGTCAAATATTATGAGAAATGTAACAATTATTCTATTTTTTATGCTCAATACTCATTGTTCACTTTCATACTTTTTGGTTGTATCATATTTTTAATTAATCAATTAATATAAGATTAGGAGCTTGATTTGGTCTTATTTTCACAAAATAAGATTGCCAATTTGTCTTCTTCTTTCCTGTTATTTTATTTGATTTTCTTGGTTTTAGTAATGTGTTTAATAGGTTGCGTTTCCACTTTGATTATTACTAACACACTACTACAAAAATGGAATCTTCTAACGCCCATTTTCTTTCGGTTTAAACTAACTTTGGTCTGAAGCTGATAGACCAATGATGTGGTGGCAAGTTTGTAAATAAGTTGTCATTTTCTTATATCGGTTCTGACTTTCCTTACCGATAGTAAATAGTCCCAAATTTCTGATATCGGTCGGTAACTGCATCCTGTAGAAGATATTTGACTTATTTTAGGGGAACGTATGTTCTAACCGATATAACTATTTCATGATCCTCCGATATCGGATCATACAATAGTACCGATATAAGGAAATCGAACTTGTTCTGTTGGTTGTGTTTTGAACCGTTAAAATATAGAGACATTAATTTCGCGCCTCTTCCTTGGAGCCTGGAGGTCTTCTTCTTCTTTATTTATCTTCTCTCTCTTTTACGGTTTAGTAGCTGTTCTATTTCTCTTTTTACTTTTGCGCCTTCCATTACGCAATGATGTGTGACTACATAAGCAATTTGTCCAATCCATTACTAATCTTAATTTTACGGCTGCTAGTGACATAGGAGATGGAGGGGAGCGGAGGGGATAAATGATGAGTTTGTTGTACAAAAGTTGTGAGATTTGTCACCCCCAAATCTGGGTGTGGCGAGAGTGAAATTAGCATTGATCCCTCCCTCCCTTCCCTTCCTTCTCCCTTCTTCTTCAGGTAGATCTTAATATTTCTTAAAATCTTCGTCAGGAAGATTAAATCATTGAGAAAAAAATTGCACATTATATAAACCTTGTTGAAATCTTCTTTAACAAAATTTATTGAAATCTCCTCATTATAAAATTTGTATATCATGTAAATCTTCTTGAGGAAGATTTCTTGAAAGCTTCTTATATTAATTTTGTATATCATATAAATCTTCTTCTGGAAGATTAAATTATAAAAAAAAATTGCACTTCATATAAAATTATATGAACCATATTAAACATCTTAAAATAAATGTACATAAATTGATAACTTATTCCATTTAGCAATTACTTCTATTAGAAGTATTGTTTATTTAAATGGAATTGAAATAGAAGATATCAAAGTTACCTCGATTCCTCAACTAGTAGATCTCTCGTGCTGATAATGTGTTATAAAATAAAGACAAAGAATAATAAACAAGAGATAACACATAAAAGATGGCAATTTCTTTATTCATATATTTCTCATGTGTGTCATACCAAATTACAAAGCCTTTATTTATAGGTCACAAATTGTAAGTGAAAAGCCATCTAAAATAATAAATGGAGAAATGAATTCTAATAATAATGGGGTATGAATTACAATAGTAGTGAGATAGTAGAAAATGAATGAGGATTACTATTGAGAGTTAGGATCATCACATTTATTTATAATAGTATTGTGTTTTTCTTGGTATTTTCTTCGTATTTTCTTGGTATTAATTAGTATTGTGTTTTTTTGTGTTTTTCCACTTGGATTACTAACACATGTGAATGTGATAAATGAAGAATGACTAGAGACCTGTATTTGGTGTTGACATGCAAATGACTTGTGAATTTCTAGACTAGCAGGGCCCACAATAATAATTCCAGAATTTCTTGCGGACATGTGTTCTTGTTTTGGTGTTGGACGAAGACTTGAGTAGACCACATCTCTTATCTTTTTATTCCAATCCCAACTTTCTAAATTCTGTAATTTGCTATGAAATGGAGCTCTAATTTTCATATTATGCAAAGAGATGAAATCGGATATTTGGAGATAATTTTTATTTTACTTTTGGGTTGGTCGGTCAAATATTATCAGAAATGTAACATTTATTCTATTTTTTTATGCTCAATACTCATTGTTCACTTTCATACAGTTTGATTGTATTGTATTTCTAATTTATCAATAAAATATAGAATAATTATTTAAATACCTTCACTCCAGTATCCCAAAATCCCGCATCCATTTAGAGAAATTATGTACTATGTTTACCACTAATTATTATTCTAAAAATATATTATATGGTCACTAATTATATGGTCCCACTAATTATTATTCTAAAATGTCTGCAGCCTATATGGTCCCCCCTTTTTCGGTCTCCGTACTGGTCCTTGTTTCAACCTTCATATATATATAAGTACTTGGAAGATAGAGATAAGATATTAACACTTGAAAAATAAGATATTAATACTTTGATACGTAACTTGTTATGATCATTCCTTTTTCCATTCCCTCAATCGTTCCCGCGTCAACCTTCCTCCAATGAAGCCGTGGGGACCCCGTATCACTGTATCAACATTCCCCAATCATCCCGCGTCATCCTTCCTCTAACAAAAATAATTGGCCACATAGGTATAAATATTTCAGTTCATAAGTATAAATACTTGCAGTACTTGATATTAATACTTTCAGACGCCATCCAGTATCATATGTAAAAAATACTTGCAAGTATAGGTATAAATGCTTGCACAACGAGGAATAAATACTTGTGTGTCGATGAGCCCGAAAGTATGTCATCATGAATCTCATTTGAAAGAGAAAATTGCGTAAAAAACGTTTGTGGTTTTAGATTCGAGAAATTTCTCATAAATTGTCAAAAATATGGACGAAAATGAACGGAGAAAAAAAAGCCCACCTCTAAAAATGTGTATTGGCCCCCTTGTAGTTTGAGTGGTCCCCCACGGGTATTTATGGTGCGGGTACGTTTGGGAAATTTGGTTGGGGAAATAATTATTTACGTAAAAAATTTTCATCTCATAGGTATAAATAATGTGCATAGGTATAAATACTTCCTTGCATAGTTATTAATATTGTACAAAAATATTCAATACGGGAGTTTTTGCAGTTCTTCATATAGTTATGGTAGTTATATAGTGCGAGTACTGTAGTGCGGGTTCTGTTATCAGCTCCCTAAAATATAAAATTAGGACCTTGGTCCGTTCTTATTTTCACAAAAACTATCTTAAAAAGTCTTAAAACAATCTTAAAATTAGGAGCTTGTTAGTGGAACCTTGCCAACTAACTTTAAAAAATCTTAAAAAATATAGCCTGATTAAAAAATATATAGCATGCTTTTCCACTTGTGAATGTAATAAACAACCGAGCCCAAGCTGTCATTCCATCTTGTAGCAGCAAACTATTAGTACTGTGTTTTTTTGTGCTTTTCCACTTTGATTACTAACCGGGCTGGAGATGACTGACTATGAAAGTTGGGACATGGGACCCGAATTGTGAATCATTTTGAAAGCACTATTGGAGTCTTTTGAACGCACTAAGAAAATTCCTAGAACTACAAATAATGAGATTTATCAGTACAACACCATATAATGAGATTTATCTTTATCTTACTTTCATAAGATTTAACTTTTGATGGAAGTTAAAAAATATACACCATATAATTAAGAACTACAAATCTTGGAATTAAATATCATGTAATAATTTTAACCATTCAACTCTATAATCACCTACAAGTTGTCTATAAAAAAAAATTAAATTAGCTCCTTGATTTTGTAGAGCTGAGAAAACATTAATAAAAGTATCATTGGTAATAGAAAAAAAAAGATGACGATAAAAATACTATTAGTCCAAAACTTTATATGTTTGTCATCTCATAATTATTTGGCAAAACCTACTTCTACCAAATTTTTTATTTTAGTTATCCTTTTTCCAAAAGAAATAATTTGAGGGTTGCAATATTAGATTTGTATTTAGCAACGAAGATTTGTTTCCAAGTGTCTGATTTTAAGGGATCATTAAATCTAACCAATTACTTAGCAAATATGAAGATCATGTTGAACATGTCAAATCAATTATTTAGACTTTGAAAACAAAAAAAAAAATTGGTGTCCTGATATCAACCCATGCTTATCTTGCTATCTGAATCAGCCATTGAATCAAAATTCAGTCGGATATCCGGTCAGATTCTTTTGATGAGCGTCAAGATTCAAGCGCACTTGATCCACACAAATTAAAATTGTGTGCGTGATTCTTGATGTCGATCGGATAGCTCCGACCGGCCATCAGCCCGAATTTGATCTGATGCCCATCGGGACCTCCTCGGATTCCGTGGAAAGAACCTCATCATATCTATACTAAAAAATCAAAATTTTAGTCATATTTGTTTTCAAAAATAGAAAACAAATGTCCTCTCCTCCAAATTGTTAGTGGCATCCATTTTGCAGCTCTCTCTATATATTTTGTTTTTTGTTCTGAAATTTCATTGAGCTTACCGATATATATAAGTGGAACTTTATTATGAAAAATAAGGATCTTATTTTGGTTCCGTTAGTACTAAAATACCCCCAAAAACAAAATTAGGGAATTTTAGATCAAGCCTTATTTTATTTCTTTCATTATTTGTGGGAGACCTGAGACTTAGAGATATATAAAGAGTGCTTTGGATTAGTAGTCTCTTGATGGGCTTTTCGATTTCTATTGATGAATTAGCAATAAATGAATATGATAAACACACGAATATAAACCTCCAGCTGTCTCACAATTGTTAATTTTAACCAAAAAGAAAAGAAGAGCACGGGAGACACCGAGAGAGGAACTAACTATTCAATCTCCGTAGTTTATTTGCCTATTCTCTATTTTAAAAAAAAAATGATATCTCATAGTTTTAAACATTTTACAATACTATTCTCACATTTTTACTAACTATTGAAAAACAGGTAGCCGAAAAACCATGTTGGACCACTTTCACAATTGGTTTCTTGTCACGATCACTCCTATTATATTGGGCCCTAAACCCAGCCCTCTTAGACCTTTCAACACGTAAACCTCATATATAGGCCTGTACAAGTGCTTGATGTATAAAAACCCATCTATCTCACCACCTCAAACTCATCGACGACTAGGATTAAATCGGTGTCACTTTCCGTCCATCTATACATAACTACTGTTTATAAGAAACTTATACAAATTATCAAGGGTCAATTTATTTTAACCGATAGTTTCATAAAGATGTGTTTTTTTCTTCTGTTCCTTACTATTTTATTCGTCGAGTTTCACATTTCAGCAGAGAGTAAAAATAAAAACCACTTATGGCGTGGAGAATGTACAAATAGTATCGCTCTATCAGGATCGGTTATGGTTAAAGAATGATACTGGTATCTATCAGGATCGAACATTTTAAACAGCTGACTTTGAAAGAGGTATTAGGAATGATCATTTATAAAGAGCCGTTCCTAATTGTCCAAAACAAAACATGATCAGTCGTTAATAAACGACCATTCTTGGTGTTGCATTATTAAGATCGGCTCTTTACAAATGACCGATCTTGATTGTCAAGATACTATCAGGATCGCCTTTTACAATAGCCTGATCTTGATGTAGTGCTATTAGGAACGGCCTATTAAGGAGCCGACCTTGAAAGTCTTTTTTAATACCCGCGCGCTTTTTTAATATACGAGTTTATGTAAATAAATTGAAATGTAACTTTACTTTTGAGTATATATATCCAAACAGAAACAATGATATCTCTATGTTTTAGCTTTTTTTTCACACTTGTAAGTAACAACACTAATGATGTAGAGTATGAAAAAATTTCAATTATTAATTCGCTAAATAAACTTTTAGGACTTACGACGAACATAAGTGGTCATGGGACTTTAATCCAATTTTGAAGATAAACACACGACGAACATAATTAGTTCTTAATAATGTATTATAAATTGAGACTTACGATGAACTTTGAGACCTTAATCCAATTTTGCAGAATTTTGTTTATGCACATTTAAAATTTGTAAGGGAGTTTAATAGATGCTATCCATTTTGTGCCATTGTTTAAGGTCAAATGCAAAACTCTATTGGTAAACTTGGATCCTGAACAGGAAACAACTAATTTGGCAATTTGCATTTACTTTTTTCAAAACAAAAGGATTAGATATAAACACACGCATTTAAACTAACGGTAGTGCAAAAGGAGATTGAAATTTATATAAAATCGAGTCAAAGATCGATGCACCTAAAAGGCAAACTTCATATGACCAATTGATCTACATTTTGTATTTAATTGAAAGAGTTGTTCATTTTTTAGAGTAAAATATTAATAAAATAGTCGCTAACGAACTATATATATGCACAAGGAGGAGGGATTCAATACCTCATGTCTTTCATACCTCATTATACCTCATATTTATATCTTCGTTTTCAAAGTCCAAATTATTGATCCGAACCACTCAACATGATATTCATACTAAAATATGTTTGCGGATGAAATTTTATAATTTTTGGAAATTTTTTACTACTTTGAAGATAGATACAAAATCATTGTTTCTGGACCGTTTAGAAATAATAATTTTCTACCTAACTAAAAAAATAGTAAAAAATTTCCAAAAATTATAAAATTTCATCTCCAAGCATATTTTAGTATGGATATCATGTTGAGTGATTCGGATCGATAATTTGAACTTTAAAAATGAAAATATAAAATATGAGATACGATGAGGTATGAAAATCATTTTTAAATCCTCATCTTTCGCTTTAAAATGTCATTTTTGTTGATACAAAAAATTTAATAACACTCAAATCCAATAATAAAATAAGATCATAACAATCATTATTTTCTTAACTCAATATAGACCAAAAATAATAATCATAAAAGGTAAAAAAAATAAAAAGAATGTTAGAAGAGGTATTGCTTTTCATCCAATCACAAATTCAGAATTTAGAACAAAGAAGTAGAGCATGCTTTCGAGGTGCAAAGTCACGTGGTGAAAACAGAGCGCATAGCAATAGAGCATGGTGGCTGGACATGTTTGTATAAATAGTAAAATTAGAATAGTAAGATTGAGTAATGACATGATAAATTACATCATTTCTTTAGACATTTTTGTGGATTATAGATAAATATTTATTTTTTAATATCTTACCTTTTTATAGGAACTAATTTACTCTATATTTAAATTGTCAAACAAGATATAAAATATAAAAAGTAAGATTGGAGTAAAACATTTATCTTTTTTTTTTCTTAAGTTTAAATTTAAGTAGCAATCAAACATGATTTTAGACTACTATCTCGGATTATGGATCCTCTGAGTTAACTCAAATTTTGAGTTTAGATCCGGAATGTCTAATCAGAATCTTAGTCAATTTGGATCAAGATGTAATACATGATCTCTATAAAAATGAGGAGGGTTCAAATGTCTTAATTTTTTGTGCATCCATAATGCCAGCACTTTTGAATATTTTAATAAAAAAATTAAAAAAATATATATCAAACAAAACCGTTATTTGTGATATATATTATTTTCTCTACATGCACATAGAAAATTATCACTTTTCGATTTTGGTTTATATATGAATTAATAAATTGAAAAATCAACATCCAAAATTTATCCACAATTCTAAACGGTGTATTTTAGCAAGCTCTTGATACTAATCAACCTAAAATTGAAAATTCATGATATTTTAGGAGTGCATTCAGAAAATAATATATATCATATCTAAAAGTTTTATTTTGACATTTAAGTTTTAAATTAAGTTATTATAGTTCTAATGGAGGCTTGATGGAGGCACACAAAACATGAAGACATTTGAACCCTCCTTGTATGAGAATATACTTGAAAACCGAATTTTACATTTTTTTTATTTTCTTACTATTTTTTAAATAAGAAGAAAATATCTTTATTTAAATATCATGAGGCATTTTGTTTATGAATCCGATCATCTCTATTTCAAATAGGATACTATGATTAAAATAGATAGTCCTTTATCTTTCCATCCTACTTTATCTTTTGGAAAATTAAGTAGGAAATTCCAATATAAATAGATCCTCTATCTTTTGAAAAAGTAGGTGATACCATTATGCTTGTAGGAAAGGATCAGAACAAAGTCCATATCCAAGAACAGTGTGCGGGGCCTAATGTCCACTCAGGTAATAAAGACTCAATACTGTATGCATTGACTACAAGTCACGCACACGAGAGAGATCCATTTGCAAGCCTTTGCACTTGGTGAGTATAACAATAGTGTAGTGAGTTATAAATTAATTAACCAGCTGTACCCATTGACTATAAGTTACACATGTCTCAGTTAACTACACAACCCGCTTGACAAGGAATAGTTACAGCAAACCCATTGCTAGTTTGCTCCTCTTGTCTCTTCAAAGAGTGAATTTTGAACCTGCACTTCTAGTTATTGTTCTCTTGAAACTTATATCTGATATCTTTCCATTACAAATTTTTCATACTTGTGTTCTCCTGTTTGATACCCGAGTAGCATGGATCCTGCGTCAATAACCTTAACGGCAGTCGGCTGGCTGATGAGTTCTCTGGTCGAGAAGGCTGTAACTGCATTGTTGGAAGCATGGGAAAAGTGCACCGGCCTTGGAAACGATTTCGAAACCCTCAAGAACCAGCTGCTGGAGCATAGTGCCCTGCTTACAAGCGCCCGCGGCCTTCCTACCGACAATAGTTCACTGAAGGATTTGGTTCTGGACCTTCAGCAATTCAGCAGACAGGTACCTGACAAAAGTTATTCTTCTTTCATATTTACACAATCATAATTCGTACCTGTATATTGAAATGAAATATAAAAAATTAAACCGAAATCTAGCTAAATTATGTCAACCAATTGATGATATATTGATTCCCACTTGTGCTTGTGCACATTGAATATCACGCAAGATGTTATTTTGACTTTTTATGATTTGTAAAATCCCCATGTCAAAAATCCAGAATAAACTAAAAAAAATTAGACAAATCAACTATGGATTCATAAAACATCAAGTACCATGAAAGAGAGGAAAGCCAAATAATGCACCCCGTAAACAAAGAAGCTTTCTGTTTTTCCCACTATTTCTCTCTCTACAATTATCTCCCTTTTATGTAGATCGACAATTTTGCCGAAATTTTAATTAATATCCAAACAAAATATTAAATTTCTAAATCTACACCCTGTTGGAAGAGATTTCGAAAAATGCACAAACTGCAGATTTATTTTCTAGTATTAGGCCGAATTACCGCAGATTTATTTCTCGGTTTTGGTTTTTGAATTCCAAAACGCAAAAAAAATTTATGGTTTTGGTTTTGAATAATTTATATTTTTTTTTCTGACAAATGAATTAAATTTAATTTCGTTTTGGTTTTGACGCTCTGACAAAGGTATGATTAAATAACTTAAATTTTTTTTTCAAAAATAGAAGGATTATAATATTTTATGTATTTACCTAGAAATGATTTTTGAACCGGAATCAATGACTCAGATTCAAAAATATTGTTATTTTTTTCCAATAACACACAAAGAAATATTTTAATTTTTCTTACAATCGCAAAAAATCTGGCCTAAAAAATGTTGATCTGGGTTATTTGTCGGAGTCTTTCTAATAAATCAAATTATATAATATTACATCTATTTTCGAAGAAATATATAAAATATTTTTAATATTTCAATACAAAAAATAAATTAATTATAAACATTTCTGTTTAATTAAAAAAACTTAGAACCGGGGATTAATTCTACGGTTCTTAGAACTGGAAATTTAATCTCCGGTTTCGGACTGTATAGAACGGCAAATTTTTTTTTGCAGAAAATTTGTATGAAACCACGAATTTAATCTCCAGTTTGGACAGATTTCGAAATTCCTATGCATGAGGTGTAGATTTTAAAATTTAATATTTTTTTGGATATTAATAAAAATTTCGGAAAATTTTGCCAATAACAATAAAATGATACAAACAAGAGAATATCTAGGAGGAACTAATAACCAGCTAAGCGACTTAATTCGCGCAAGCTAGTACATGCTGCTGAATACTTAGGCTGATCGAGTACGGCTGCAACCCAAACAATATTTAATTATTCCTTAAATACCCAGCTTCTCTCTTTGATCTAAAATAAACAAATTTTCCACCGTTCCTAAAAGAAAAATGGAGATGGAAGAGAAAGCTCTGGTTTCTGATAATCCTCTGTTTAGAAAGTTGGAGAAGAAATGATGTGCTGTCCATTTATTGCAGAAATGGACGTCACCATTGCATCCTTAACATGTCTTATTATCCCGGAAGTTATGCTAGATGACCATTTCTGTATTTTACAGTCAGAGATTACGATTCAATTAAAATTTATTTCTGTAATTGGTACAATTGTTCTAACAGGTAACCAGGAGAAAGTAAACTGCAGCAATAAATTAATCATCAGTTGCATCCTCTTCTTCTGGCTTTCGGCTCACAAGCCGTTCCATCCTTTCAACTTTGAAAGGGATGTATTGTTGCTCTGCACAAGATGAGCAAGGTTGTGAAAACAGAATTGACCTGTCCCAAAGGATGAAAGATTTAGCCGAACAGTTGCAGAAATCCAAAGAGGAAGTACGCAAGGCTGTGAAAACAGAAACAATAGTTAAAACTGTCCGGAATACGGAAAAAAGTCAAACTGAAGCAACAAACGTACCGCAAACGACAGCATTTTCCACAGAACCTATAGTTTTTGGGAGAGACCAAGAGCTTGACAAGCTAATCAATGTATTAACAAATGAAGAAATGGCAAAAGTTGGTAAGGTCCCTGTTCTAGCAATAGTTGGTAAGATTATGGATTTGTGTGTCCACTCGGTTTGATATTGACAGACTTACACACGAGATGCTAGAAGGTTCATGTGGCACCAGATGTGACCTCAAAACGAATTGGGGTCTAAGAGATTCCTACTTGTTTTGGATGACATGTGAGAAGATAAAGATAAGAGCCAATGGGATTCAATGGTAGCTCCATTAAATAATTGCCTGGGGAATGGGAACATAATCTTAGTGACGACTAGAAACCAATTTGTTGCCGAAATGGTCGATGCAAGAGATAATATCATTTAATTCATTTGCAGGGTCTAGATGAGAATGCATTTTTATCATTCTTCAGTACCTGTATATTCAATGATCCAAACTATGGAGGAAATTTGAGGTCAAGAAATATTGGAGCACAAATTGCCAAGAAGTTGAAGGGTAACCCACTAGCAGCAAAAACTATGAGTGCTCTGTTAAAAAAAAATCCTGATGAGAGAGGAGTTGGTGGAGATACGCTGAGTTCTCGCTCATCACTTCTCCATGATTTCAACCGTTTTTCTTCTAATTATATTAAATATATTTACCGGGAGGTTAATTTGGAAAAATGCAAGGTAGGATGTTATTCCAACTAATTCAATTTTTTTTTTTAACCCTAAACCCTATAAATAAAAAAACTTTATTCCAGAAAATAAGCCTATATTCTTCTCTATTCTAGTCTTAACCCTTTCTATTCGACTCTACTCAAGAATAAGGATCTCTATTCTAGATCTACATTCTTCTTATTCCCCTTAATCCTCCCAAAATCTGAAAAATATTACCCTATTCTCCTATTCTTACATATCTACTCTCTTTATTCCCTCTATTCCCTCTATTTTGTTTTCTATTTGACCAAGAAGTAAAGATATTTTCATGCCTTCTGTTACTGTGCCAAGAACTTCTCTTCATTGCTCTTTTATTTTTTGCTCCTTTAATTTTCTTTTACTTAGTTTCATTATTTTTTATTTATATCAGGGAAATATCAAGGGTGCTTTCGAGTTATATGAGAATGAAATTTAATATGCTGTAGAGAAGTTTTTTTTGAAAACTTGGTAGGGACTACCAAGGCTATATTTAGAGATTTGTTTAATATGCTGTAGAGAAGTTGCTTCAAGTATTTACATTAACTTTGCACAATTCACATTTGCGGCATGATACAAAAAATATATTTAATTGTGAGGATTCAGCTGCTTTGCAAACTGTATGCCCAATCATGCCTCCACATTGAAAAATAATTATAATTAAAATTTTAAAATTAAAATCATAAAATAAATCAGAGGTATGATAAAAATTATATTATTTTAATTAATCCCCTTAATAATCAGTTCATTTGAAGTCATCTCTTTTACTATCTGTTCTGAATTATATTTCTCGCAATTTTTTGTTTATATAGGCAACTGGTAGCAGGGATGCAGCTAGAGAAGTCTTTCTGAGGGGGATTAAACAAATGCCATGCAATTCTCTAATCAAAGTTCTGTGTTGCTTGAAATAAATTATTACTATATTTGCATCTGTAAATTTTTCTGAGTAATTTGAAACTTGTAGGGGTTGATTCAATTTGAGATGATTCATGGTGGGACTAGTCAGATACCGATTATAGATTCGATAATATCTAATGTGATAGAACCTCAAACCGATGAATCAGATACCGATTATGCTATGAAGAACGTGAAGGGATCTCTATGTTGTTTTTTTATGTGAGTGACCTTTTTTTCAAATATGCAATTAGGGCTATGGTACTTTGCAAAGCGCGGATTGGCCCGTCCTAGAGATTCATATATCTGTTTTCAAAGTTCAAATAGTTGATTTTGAACTGCTCAACATGATCTTCATATGAAAATGTAGTTGAAAACCGGATTTTACTTTTTTTTTTTGGAATTTTCTTACTATTTTTTTAGATAGGTTGAAAATCACTACTTTTGAATGGTCCATAATTTTCAAAAGTATTTTATGAATGAACCAATTGATGACCTTCTTCCTTTTTTCTTCTCACGTGCTATTACATTAATTATCATCTATCATAATGCTAATTAATCATAAGTCATTGAATAAACTTATTTACATGGTAAAAAATGTTGTGTACTTTGCACTCGATGTTGCTTGCTTGACGACACGGGTTTATGAACCCTACAACACGGCCTTCCATTTGGTTCTTGTGAACATCAATCAAGATCACGTGTTGTTACATATCGTGGTCGTCTAGACAAACGATCTCCGATAACGTGATCAATTTCATCTTGCAAACTTATTATTTTTTTAATTTTTGTTTGGCAATGATAAATTTGTTTGAAATTCACTTACATAAATAATTTATGTTTTTTGCTATTATTGGAAAATGTAATTAAAGAATAAGTAATATTTAGTTTTCTCCAATATTTTGTTTAGTGAGAACTAAAGACTAGAATTGGAAGATAATAAATTTTTTTCTAATCACATTTAGGTATCATATGATTGAACATGTTGTCAAGTATATAGAAAATAAACACGCCAAATTTATAAATATTATGACACCTTAATCACAAAAAGAAGTTAATCACAATAAAGTATGCTCATTCATTCAAAAGATGTGTCATATTTAGACATGTTAAGTGTCATATTTTGACACGTAACGTGTTGTGTGTACTCCAAACAAATACCAATAGCTATCCCTTGCTCATATGCTCTGACATATTTTTCGATAATGGTGAAATTTCCATAATTAAAAGGTTATGTGGAGTGGCGGAACTGGATTTTTAAATTAGAGGGTCAAATGTAAATGGATCAATCACATAAAATTTTCTTGCTGTAAAGGGAGTCAATATTACATTACCCATAATATTTACTCTAAATTATATATAAATAAGGTTCAAGTATAATAGTTTTAAAAATAAACAAAGATTAATTAATTCCATTTGTTTCATGTGGAGCCACATAGCTATAAGATATTTCTCATTTTGCAGAAAGTATGCGAATGCACGGTACTTAAATATTTTTGTACGGTCAATTATGCATACATGAAATTGTTCCAATCAACAATGAATTGGACCAAAAATATTTATTATTGCTTTCAAAAGAAGGCATGCCAGCAACAAAACTTCAGTTTAGCATAATTTTTATCGGGCCATTCATAGTGATTATAATAATACAAGTATTAAATCGTTAATATGTATATGTAGTTTTATCAATCAATTTAAAAACAAAGAGTATCTTTGTTGTAGAACCATGGTGCCTTTTGTTTGACTACAATAAGATATCCTTTTGATTGTTATTACCCTCTCCACGTGACAATCACGTGACAGCAACCAGCTTACAATAAGATATCCTAATTCTCAGTTAGGCCACCGACCCACTCTCATAGATGAGAAAGGAATTCATATCACCTAAAATACATTATTTTTTTGGTTTGAATCTGATCCGTTCATTACATATTAGCAATAATCTTAAATGATCCATGTGCACTAAAAATTTGGACCGGATTGATCCGAATTATGATCAGACAGTCTGTATTAAAACACAAACGGTGAGGTAATGCAGAGGATCCGCCACTGTTTTTGAATAATTTTTGAGCTTGGAATTAGGATCATCCATTTAGAATATGATTCAATTCAATTAATTTGAATATTCATAAAATTATTTTAAAAATCATATCAATTTAAAACAAACAATCCAAATTGAAACTCAAATTTTAAGTTACTTCAGAAGATTTAAATTTACAGGTTGATGGAGGCTCTAGATTCCATTAATAGGGACATCAGAGATGTCAAAAATTACAAAATATAAAAGAGAAAAAGATAAATCTAAAATAAAATTGGAAAAATGAATTCTGAATGAAAATCCACAAGTTTTGTCTTTTGTGGGGTTTTTTGTTTTTCTAATCAATTTAATTTGCAGTAGTTGAGTTATGATACTTTTAATAAGTTTTTGTTAATGGTTTGAATTATGGAGCCAATATAATGTTTTGCTGGAATTTTTACTCATTTCTTTATTAATGTTACATGGATTCTAATAGCGAGCATGAGTATCGTTTAACTGGAGATGTCCATTTTGATGAGGCAGTGATGCTGGCAACTGCGATGAAGGTCTTTAGATCAAGTGCCAGATTTGTTTACATGTAAATTTTGATTCTTTTTTGTTATTCCTCTTATGTTTTTCTTTTTCATCGGTTTATGTTGTTGTCTAGGAATTAGTCCTTGATATGGAGGCTTATTAATTTTTAGGTTCTTTGTTCTCTGATCTTTTTGTACTACACAGAGGTTTAATAAGAAATATTGATGTTTTTCTTTTTTTTTTCTTTTTTTTTTGTTAGGCTTGCATTAGCCTGTTTAATTCCTACTTTTTTTTTAAATGTGTTGTCATTATTTTGCTTATATTTAATTAACATTAACATAATTTGTGAGGAAACACTAGATGAGATAATTAACATTAGGTGTTACTATGTGTTCCTTCAGAAAAACAAGAGAATACTCCAATATATAAATATGCACCATTAATATGCAATTCACACATTACAATATTCTTATTCAATTGAGTGCATATCAAACGTCTTTCAATTGAAATACTTAGACCCCCCCCCTAATTTGTTAATAGAAAGAAATAACATTCGTTATTACAACATATATACTACAACACCATAAATTACCACAACCGCTATCCAAATTTTACTGATAAGACATATTTAGTGGAGCCCTTCTTCTTCTCTTTTGATCCTTTTTTTCTCCGTCTCTATGACCTAAGCACCTTTGTTCGTGCTGAGTTCAACTCCTTGGTAACATCTTTGATAGAAATGCGATCTTTTGGAGACTCTTTGGAACACATAAGCCCGCATTGAATCACTGCAACCAAACAACTATAGACATTTTCAGGTGCATACAGATTGTGTTCTCCATCAGTTTCAGAGAATAATTTGGGGTCGACTATGTCCATCACTTGATCGGGGAAAGCCATCTCAACTTGCTTCTGAAGGCTCATACCATCTCTGATTCTCTCGTCGGTTGGACTTACTCCAGTGAACAATTCAAGCAGAAGAACACCGTAGCTATAGACATCTCCTTCTACCGATGGCCGACCACCCATCCCATACTCTAGACAATGAAAAGTTAATAGTTACAGCCCTAAATTTAGTACAGAAATATAGTGAACTGTCACTCTACCTATTAACATCTGTATAATTCACCTAGTTGTTCAAACTTGAGCTCACATGATCGTGCATATATTTGTGTAATTTTTACAAATTATATAGCCCAAAACAGTAAATTAAAGAAGTATACATAGATAACAAAATTAAGTCTCAATCATGTCAGTATAAATGAGGCAACATATATTTTCTTTGAACCTTAACAAAGTCTATGAATAGTATTGTTGCAGGAACATACTAAAAAAACTACTACTCAAATAATAAGCTCTGCCAAATATACCTGGAGGAATGTAGCCAATAGAACCTTTGATTCCACCTGTGCTCGACATTGATTGAGACGGCATGGTATCAGGTTGAACCAAAAACGTCGCTAATCCAAAATCACTCACATGTGCAGTCATGTCATCATCCAAAAGTACATTACTAGGTTTGAGATCACAATGCACGATTGGTGCAGGTAAATGGTAATGGAGATAATCTAGCGCTGCCGCCACATCAAATGCAATGTTCAACCTCTGGATGAAGCTGAGGCTTCGAAATGGCCGATCCCTACATGCATTTGGATGCAACCATGTTTCCAAGCTACCATTTGGCATAAACTCAAAAACCAAAGCCTTGAAATCATTACCTTGGTGGTCTATGCTAGAGCACGAACTCAACACTTTTGTAAGGTTCCGGTGTCTCACATTTTTTAATGCCTCGCATTCAGAGAAGAAACTTCTACAAGCACTGTGTTTCTCAAGGTTTAGCACCTTCACCGCAACGGTTGTCACATTCTCGAAGCTCATAACGGCTTTGTAAACTTCTCCAAATGAACCTCTTCCAATTAGATTATTCGGGGAGAAATTTTCAGTAGCTCTTAGAAGGTCATTGTATGAAACAGGCTCTAACCCATATTTCAAAGCTTTATCAGATTGTGGTTTGTTTCTAGGGTTGTTTCTAGTATAATAAATCACTAACAAGCAAATGATTGCAATTATGCAAATAAAAGAACCAACAATGGAACTTATGAGCACTATGTTTCGTCCAGAGTGATGTCTCTTTGTGGAAGACTGTGAGATGCAATGTGACAAATGCATTTGAGGTACTCCACCACAAAGCTTTGGATTTCCTCTTACATCTAGACCACTGGCATTCTTGAAAATGCCTTCTTTTGGTAATTCCCCCTCGAAATTATTGAAAGAAATATTCAAATATTGCAATTTCAGTGTACCCAGGAATTCAGGGACTTGACCAGAGAGCAAGTTGTTAGAGACATCAAGGTTTTGCAGCCCTTTTAGATTGCTCAGTCTGGTTGGAATTGTTCCTTGGAACAGATTGCTATCAAGAAAAAGGGCTTGAAGTACCTGGCATCCATCAATTGTGCTAGGAATCTCTCCACTCAACTTGTTATTCGAGAGACGAATTGATTGTAGGTTTTTCAAGTTACCAATTTCTGGTGACAAGATGCCAGTTAGATAATTGTGTGACAAGTCCAAACCAACGGAAAGAGAAGGAAGACCCATGATTTCTTTGGGAATTTCACCTACCAACTTATTTTTTGAAATAGTCAAGAGTTCTAAGTATTTCATGCTACTTAACTCTAGTGGCATACTCCCTTCTAATGCATTATTATCTAGAAAGAGTTTGGTCAGTTTGGTGAGGTTCCCAAAAGTTGATGGGATTTGACCTGAAATCATGTTACTGCTCAGATATAACATCTCCAATTTGAAAAGATTGCCAATTTCTACCGGAATGGTGCCACTAAGAAACATTTGGCTTAGGCCAAGGTTGTTCAAGTTATTGAGTTTTCCGAGCTCTGATGGTATGCTTCCTGAAATTGGGTTATTATCCAGTGAGAGTACAAGAATACTAGTAGAAAGATTTGTTATAGAACTTGGTAAAACTCCTTGTAGTTGGTTGTTGTCAAGTATTAACCATTGTAACAAAGTACAATTGGTCAAAGCATCCATGAAACTCCAGTCACGTGGTCTCTTGGCTTCTAGTTGATTTGAATAAAACCCAACTCTTTGAAGATTTTGTAAGGCACCAAAACTAGATGGTATCACACCACTGAAGTAATTACTATCTAATTCAACATCAATAAGAGCAGAACAATTGGATATGGATGGTGGGATCCGTCCTTTGAGTTGATTGTCATATAGGCGTAGATGTTTCAAGTTTGGTAAAGCATTGCACATATCAAAAGGGAGAGTTCCATCAAGCTGGTTACTACCAAGTCCCAAATAATACAGCGCTGATAGGTTGTAAAGGGAGTGTGGTATTTTGCCCGAAATGTTATTATGATAAACGCTAAAAAACTGGAGGTTTGTAAGCTTCCCGAGTTCATCAGGGATGAATCCACTTAACATATTTTCGTAAAGATCAATTCCAGTTAAACTTTCAAGATTACCCAAGGTATGTGAGATGGAACCATAGAATTTATTTTCGTAAAGAAGAAGTTCCAGTAAGTTAGTAAGGTTGCCCAAGCCAGACGGGATGTGACCACTAATGCTATTTTGGAAAAGAGAAAGAAGTGATAGTTTGGTTAGGTTACCTAAGGTAGGTGGGATGCAACCTGTGAAGTTATTATTGGAAAGGTCAAGTTCTGATAGATTAGTAAGTTTGCCTAAACTATCTGGAATATCGCCATCAAAAAGATTTTGGTCAAGATAAAGATATATTAGGCTACTAAGGTTACCCAAGGTGGAAGGAATTGATCCTGTGAGATTATTGACATATAGTGATAATAATTGGAGATGTGGAAGGAGGCCAAATTCCAATGGTATGCCTCCTGTGAGGAAGTTATTTCCCAGACTGATTTCTTTCAATTCTTTGCATTGAGCTAAGTTATGTTGGTTTTTGCGCAAGACAAACAAAGAACAGAGACACAGAATTTCTGGATACAAAAAACAGAGACAAAATATTTCTGCTGAAATAAAACTCTATATCTTCTTAATAAAAACTGATTACAACTTCTGAATATATAGCACAACTAATAGGCTGAACCTAGACACTTGCTACATATCAGGACTCAACTAAAAATAGAAAAAACTAACCCCACTACTTCTTCTAATTAAAGACAAACACTCTTCAGCAAGTAATCTAATTATAGAACTTCTATTACACGCTAAACAATTCTAAAACTGCTGCTACTGCTGCTCTAAATCTGGAACTGCTGCTCTAAATTCGGATTCTGATTTTTGTATCAATATTCAACACTCCCCCTTGATACAAAATCCCCAACTCCAAGTGCTGATCTAAATTGTTCAAATTTGCTTCGTGCCAATGCCTTCGTAAGCACGTCTGCTACCTGCTTGTCGGTATTGACATATCTGACCTCAACATCACCATTTGTTACAAGGTCACGAATGAAATGAACTCGTATGTCAATATGCTTGGTCCTTCCGTGAAATGCTGGATTTTGCGTCATTGCTATTGTTGATTGGTTGTCACAAAATATCACTGTAGGCTGCTGTTGTTCTTGTTCAAAATCTGCTAGTATGCGCCTTAACCAAACTGCTTGACATGCTGCTGAACTGACTGCTGAATATTCGGCCTCAGTGGTTGACAATGCTACGGTTGCTTGCTTCTTTGAGCTCCATGAAACTGCACCTGTGCCTAGTGTAAACATGTGCCCGGATGTGCTCTTTCGATCTTCTGCACAACCTGCCCAATCACTGTCACTATAACCGACTAACTTGAAGTTGTTAGTGCTTTCATACCACATACCATAGTCAGCTGTTCCTGCAATATAATTCAAAATTCTCTTGGCTGTGCCAAAGTGATGCTTTGTTGGGTTTTGCATGTGCCTTGAGACCACACCAACTGCGTAAGAAATATCCGGCCTTGTGTGAGTTAAATACATCAATCCACCAATCAAACTTCTGTACTTAGTAGCATCAGCTGGACCCGAGCCATCATCCTTTTCTAGCTTCTCATTCACATTCATGGGAGTTGATGCTATCTTGCTTTCCTTAATCCCAAATTTCTTCAAAAGATCACTTGCATACTTCCTTTGAGATACAAAAAAGCTACCACATTCTTGCTCTACTTCCAAACCGAGAAAATAATGTAACAACCCAAGATCAGTCATCTCGAATTCTCCTTTCATATTGATCCGAAATTCATCTAACAACCTTTCACTTGTGCTCATATAAATCATATCATCCACATATAAGCACACAATTAACAATTCTCCTTTTTCACCCTTTTTAACATACAAATTGGGTTCACTCTTGCTTCTCTCAAAACCAGAATTGATGAAATACGAATCAATTTTGCTATACCATGCCCTTGGTGCTTGCTTCAAACCATACAACGCCTTTGTTAGCTTGTACACACAATCCTCCTTGCCTTTCACCTCAAAGCCTCTTGGTTGCTCAACATAGACTTCCTCTATTAATTCTCCATTGAGAAAGGCAGATTTGACATCAAATTGATACACATTTCTTTTTAATTGGGCTGCCAAGGCTAACAACAATCTCACCGTTTCAAACCGTGCAACCGGTGAAAATGTTTCTTCATAATCTACGCCATATTCTTGTGCGTAACCCTTTGCCACAAGTCTAGCTTTGAACTTTTGAACACTCCCATCTGGACCGAATTTAGTTTTGAAAACCCATTTTAAACCAATGACATTTTTACCTTTAGGAAGTTCCATCAATTCCCAAGTTTTGTTCTTTTCGATTGCTTGTATCTCTTCTTCCATTGCCTTGCACCATTCTCCCTTTCTTGCGGCTTCTTCATAGGTTGTAGGATCTGAAACGAAGAGAATTTGTGTAGTTTCATACAACTCTTGCACAGTTTTGGTCTTTCTACCAGCAGTTATATCGGGACTGCGATTACGCCTCCTATAAACCTTTGTTGCAGTTTCGGTTCTTGAATTCTCATGTGCAGAACTCGGGTTCTCTTGTTCAGAATCAGAATGGTTGCTAGTTTGATCTTCTACTTCAGCACTTTCGGCTGGTACAAGCTCTATCTCCTCTTCGGTTGTACCCCACTTCCAATTTGCATTTTCATCAAAGATTACATTTCTACTCACCATAATCTTACCATTGTTTGGGTTGTACAATCTATAACCTTTAGATTGTATGCAGTAACCAATAAACAAGCATTTTTCTGATTTTTCGTCCAGCTTTGTTCTTCTTTGTGATGGTATTAAGGTATATGCAATACAACCGAATACCCTTAGATGCCCAACTCCAGGTTTTCTTTCAAACCATGCCTCAAAAGGAGTTTTATTCATCACGGCTTTGGTTGGAGAAAGATTCAGAACATAAACTGCAGTTGCTACTGCTTCTGCCCAGAAAATATTCGGCATACCTTTAGATTTCAGCATACTTCTTGCTAGTTCTACTACCGTACGGTTCTTGCGTTCAGCTACACCGTTTTGCTCAGGTGTATACGGAGTGGTCAGCTGCTGTAGCACCCCTTCTTTCTCACAAAATTGCTTGAATTCTTTTGATTGGAACTCACCACCACGATCTGATCTTAACGCTTTCAGCCTAGCCCCTGTTTGCGTTTCTGCCATGGCTTTAAACCTTTTGAACAGCCCAAATGCTTCACTTTTATAACTAAGAAAATATACCCATGTCATCCTGCTATAATCATCGATAAATAGCATGAAATACTTACTTCCTCCCATGGATTCAACCTCCATAGGCCCACATAAGTCAGTATGCACCAATTCGAGTACCTTGGTTGCACGCAACGACTGATCTTTTGGAAATGGCAGCTTTGATTGCTTGCCTAACACACATCCTTCACATAACCCAATTTCACCAATTTCGGGTAACCCATTCACCATTTTCTTTTGATTCAACAATTTTAAACCATTCATGTTTAGATGGCCATACCTTAAATGCCATAGCTCGCTTGAACTAATCTCCTTGGCTGCAAGTGCCTTGTCTTTCACCTTGGTTATCTCCAGAGGGAACAAGTTGTTTTGTGTCTTCTTGATAGTTGCCATCGTCTGATCCTTGGCTGCATCAACAATTCTACAATTGTCGCCTTCAAACTTGATGGTACACCCGCTGTCCATCATTTGACCGATGCTAAGTAGGTTGTGGGATAGTTGAGGAATATAGTACACATCATGTAGTATCCGTGTATTGTGACTGCTGGTCTGCACGGCTATATTCCCTTTCCCTTCAACTTGAATCTCTTTATCATCACCAAGCTTTACCACCTTCTTGTATGATTCATCTAATTCATCAAAAAGATGTTTAAAACCCGTCATATGGTTTGAGCAACCGCTGTCCAAAAACCAGATTTGAATTTCATCTGATTCTTCATCGGTTTTGGCCATGAACAACCGTGCTTGATTGCCCTTCTCTTCAACAAAAGAAGCCTGTCCTTCTCTTTTCTTCTTGTAACAGTCGGCTTGCATATGACCGGGCTTGTGGCAGTAATAGCACTCCACGTCTTGACTTTCTTCTCTCTGTTTCTTGTAGCAATCGGCTTGCATATGCCCTTTCTTGTGACAATAGTAGCATTCTACATCTTTTTTCGGTTGATTAGATTGCTGCTGATTGTAACTTGGCTTGCCTCTGCCTCCGCTGCCTTGATTGCTTCGACCTCTGCTGTAACCTTGGCCTCTACCTCTGCCTTGCTGTTGGCTTCTTGAGGAATTGCCCTTGGTATAAAAAGCTTTGGTGTCATCCTTCACCTCTGATCGGTTGAGTCGAACTTCATGGACCTGCAGTGATCCCATCAACTCATCAAACGTGTAGGTGGACAGATCTTTGGATTCTTCGATTGCCGCCACCACGTGATCAAACTTGGTTGTTAGGCTGCGCAACACCTTCAATACAACCGTTTTTTCTGGAAGATCTTCTCCACAGCTTCGGATTTGGTTGACTATTGTTGAAACTTGCGTGAAGAAGGATTGAACTGACTCGCCTTGTTTCATGCTCAAAGTCTCAAACTCCTGTCTCAAGCCCTGCAACTTGATAGCTACTACCTTGGAACTTCCCTGAAATGCGGTTTTCAGAGTAGACCAGGCCTCGTTTGCTGTTTCTGCTGCTGCAATCTTCGCAAACACCGATTCATGTACGGCTTGCTGAATGAAGAAGAGCGCCTTTGCATCTTGCTTGGCTGTTTCTCTTGGTGTCGGATCAGGATTCGGTATTCCCTTGTTGACTAGTTCCCACAAGCCTTGAGATTTCAGCATAGTTCGCATCTTGATGCTCCAGAATTCGTAACTCTCACCCTTGAACAGAGGTACCGTCTGACTGGACATGCTGATGCTGTTACCTACTTCAGCCATTGAATCAACCTGGCTCTGATACCAATTTGTTGGTTTTTGCGCAAGACAAACAAAGAACAGAGACACAGAATTTCTGGATACAAAAAACAGAGACAAAATATTTCTGCTGAAATAAAACTCTATATCTTCTTAATAAAAACTGATTACAACTTCTGAATATATAGCACAACTAATAGGCTGAACCTAGACACTTGCTACATATCAGGACTCAACTAAAAATAGAAAAAACTAACCTCACTACTTCTTCTAATTAAAGACAAACACTCTTCAGCAAGTAATCTAATTATAGAACTTCTATTACACGCTAAACAATTCTAAAACTGCTGCTACTGCTGCTCTAAATCTGGAACTGCTGCTCTAAATTCGGATTCTGATTTTTGTATCAATATTCAACAAGTTAGACGGGATGGTTCCATGGAGATTATTATACGACAAATCAATGACTTCTAGACGTGAACAGTTACTTAGAGTAGATGAAATGTAACCATCCAGAAAATTCACACTCAAGTTGACAAAACGTAGCCTACCCAAATATCCGATCTCTACCGGGATGCTTCCTCTCAGCTGGTTATCAGAGAGACTCATCCTTTGGAGGAACGTGAGGTTTGCTAGGGATGGAGATATAGAACCTGACAATTGTTTGGAGTCGAGAACAAGAGCAGTCACTCTATCGGGATGGTGCCGGCCACACAAGATCCCTTGCCATTGACAGTGGTGCAGTGACTCGTTCCATGAGGAGAGGACTCCAAATGGGTCATCATGTATTTGGGACTTGAAGGAGAGAAGTGCTGATAGATCAGTTTTGCTAGTGGTTACTATGGCAGCGAGAGAAAAGGAGGATAAGGTTAAGAGACTTAAGAGGAGGTGAATAGTGAGCACGCTTGCCATGATTTATGTTATGAGTGTCATGGGTTACTCTCTCACAGAGTGCTCTTCTTATAGTGAAAGGGAAATGTATGGTTTGAAATTAAAGAAGTTGACCTCAAAATGTTTCCTCTTGAGTCGTTGCCTTAAATATATAGCACGGAAGTTGTTGTGGTACGTAGTGCTGCACCTACTAGAATAGTGATCCATATAAGCTTTGTTTAATTTCATTGCTAACTTTAATAGCACTTGATCACATGCTGGCGTGCATATATCTCCTATGCAACATCAAGAATAGAAAAGAGATGATCACATGCTTTAATTTCTTGCTTGTTTTCTTGCCATCAGCACAATCATCATTAAACATCTAAATTTATAGGGTTATGAATAAAAATGAATGTGAAACAGATTATACGAACATGCGCCTTTTTAATTTCATATGCATAATTACCAATGAAATTATTTTAAATCCATGTCCTTTTCTAATAAGCTAATAATTAAATGAATGAAAAAAATTATTCACGTAGATGGATTATTACAATTCATGTCCTTTTCTAATAAGCTAATCCATGTCCTTTTCTAGTACAATTCTTATAATCACGTAGATGGATTTTATTGAGATTCTTGATTAATATTAAAAGCAAGAATGATTACAGGACTGGTGTTGACCTGCAAATAACCTACAAATTTCCCGGAAGGACAAGATTACTGAGATTTTTATTAATATCCAACATTAAATAAAAATTAATAGAAATGCTCATGATTTTGTGAAAATTATAAAAATGCCTAGACCGTAGAGATTCTCGACGGTTAACACATAATATTTTTTTTCTTTGATTTGACATTTGAAACAGTGTTTCTGTGGCCGAAATTGTCACATTTGTTTTTTTTATTTAATTAGAAAATTTTATGATTTTTTTTATTTTTCTATTAAAATATTATAAATATTTTTATATTTCTTTGAAAATATATAGATAAAATATTATAAAATTGAATTTACTAGAAAGATTGTGACAAATACCTCAAATTAATATTTTTCAATCGGAATTTTTTGCAGCTGTAAGAAAAATTAAAATATTTCTGTGTGTTACTAGAAAAAAATAAAAATGTTTTGAAAATAAGTGATTGATCCCAGTTCAAAATTAAATCATTCTGGGTAAATAAAGAAATTATCATACGGACATGTGTGGTTTTTCCTATCAGACAAAGACTTGAGTAGACCGCATCTCTTATGTTTTTATTCCAATCCCAGTTTTCTAAATTCTGTAATTGGCGATGAAATGGAGCTCTAATTTTCATATTTTGCAAAGAGTTTAAAACGGATATTTGGAGATAATTTTTATTTTACTTTTGAGTTGGTTGGTGAAATATTATCAGAAATGTAACATTTACTATATTTTTTTATGCTCAATACTTATTGTTCACTTTCATACTTTTTGGTTGTATCGTATTTTTAATTAATCAATTAATATAAGATTAGGAGCTTGATCCGGTCTTATTTTCACAAAATAAGATTGCCAATTTGTCGCAAAATTTCTCACAGATCGTCAGAAATATGGATGAGATTCAACTGAGAAAAAAATCCACCTCTAAAAAAATGTATGGTCTCCCCATGTAGTTTGAGTGCCCCCTACAGGTATTTATGATGCGGGTACATTTGTGAGATTTGGTTTGGGAGACAATTATCTACGTAAAAATTGTTCACCTCACATGTATAATTACTTCCGTGCATGGGTATAAATACTTCATTGCATATGTATTAATACTTTAGAAGAAAAAATTTGTGCTGGAGTTATTGCGGTCACCCAGATAGTTACGGTAGTTATGGTAGTTATGGTTGCTATGGTGATTGATGTTGTGTTACTGTGATTGATGTTGTATGTTTGTTCACTTGGAAGAAGATTTTAAAGAATAGATGTGACAGTACTAAGCTAGTAATTTTAAAGAATAGATGAAAATAAAGAAAATAGTATGTTGCCGTAGTTTTTTTTATTTTATTTTTTGATTTGACTAATAATATGCATGTGAAATAGAGAAACCTTCGGACACTTCATGTGCACTTCAAATTATATCACTTTCGTTTTTAATAAATGTTGATAGGATGATATTGGCACATCTAAAAAATATAATACAACAATTAAATTGACGTTATTTGCTGCCTATTTAAAACTAAACCACAAAAAGCAAAAGAATTTTTTTATTAAGAATAATTTATGTATACCCCTCAAAAGTTTCAAAATTACGTATTTTCCTCGAACCACATCAATTCAAACCCCGTGATACACGCGTCCAAGGGGGAAATTGAAATTTGACATGCTTCATGGTTGGGCTTGTAATTAATCCCAATAACCCACACTCCCACAGTACTATGCATTGAAAACCAAGAACAAAAAACAAAAAAGAGTACTATATATGAATGGGTGGAAGTCTCTGGGTGGAAAACATTGAATCCATCAATGGGTGGAAGTCTCTGGGTAGATGCATAGTACAAGTATCACAGTGGAAATCCCAATAACCCACAGTACTATGCACTGAAAACCAAGAACAAAAAACCAAAAAGAGTACTATATATGATGGGTGGAAGTCTCTGGGTGGAAGTCCTAAAGGAATAACCCACAGTACTATCACAGTGTCTTAAAGCAATACATTGAATCCATCAATGGGTGGAAGTCGACGTCTCTGGGTAGATGCATAGTACCAGTATAATGGTGACTAAATCTTTTGCAGAAATTTCAACAAGAGCACACATGTCTCTAGGGCATAGTACAATTATAATGGTGACTAGAATTTCTTGCCGACATGTGTGCTCTTGTTTTCCTGTCGGACGAAGACTTGAGTAGACCGCATCTTTCATGTTTTTATTCCAATTTCAGTTTCCTAAATTCTGTAATTTGCTATGAAATGGAGCTCTAATTTTCATATTATGCAAAGAGATGAAATCGGATATTTAGAGATAATTTTTATTTTACTTTTGAGTTGGTTGGTCAAATATTATCAGAAATGTAACAATTATTCTATTTTTATGCTCAATACTCATTGTTCACTTTCATACTTTTTGGTTGTATCGTATTTTTAATTAGTCAATTAATATATGATTAGGAGCTTGATTCGGTCTTATTTTCACAAAATAAGATTGCCAATTTGTCTTCTTCTTTTTTGTTATTTTATTTGATTTTCTTGGTTTTAGTAATGTGTTTAATAGCTTGTGTTTCAACTTTGATTATTACTACTACAAAAATGGAAACTTCTAATGCCCATTTTATTTCGGTTTAAACTAACTTTGGTCTGAAGCCGATAGACCAATGACGTGGTGGCAAGTTTGTAAATAAGTAGTCATTTTCTTATACCGGTTCTGATTTTCCTTACCGATAGTCATTAGTCCCAAATTTCTGATATCGGTCGGTAACTGCATACTGTAGAAGATATTTGACTTATTTTAGGGGAACGTACATTCTAACCGATATAACTATTTCATGATCCTCTGATATCGGATCATACATTAGTACCGATATAAGGAAGTCAAACTTGTTCTGTTGGTTGTGTTTTGAACCGTTAAATTATAGAGACACTAATTTCGTGCCTTTTCCGTGGAGCCTGGAGGTCTTCTTCTTCTTTATTTCTCTTCTCTCTCTTTTAGGTTTAGTAGATGTTCTATTTCTCTTTTTACTATTGCGCCTTTCATTACGCAATGATGTGTGACTACATAAGCAATTTGTCCGATCTATTACTAATCTTAATCTTAGGGTTGCTCGTGACCTAGGAGACGAAGGGGAGCGGAGGGGATAAATGACGAGTTCATTGTACAAAAGTTGTGAGATTTGTCACCCAGAAATCTGGGTGTGGCGAGTGTGAATTAGCGTTGATCCCTCCCTTTCCTTTCTTCTCGCTTCCTCTACGCCATTGTTTCTGGAGCACAACCTTAATATTTCTTGAAATCTTCTTCAGGTAGATCTTAATATTTCTTGAAATCATCCTCATTATAAAATTTTTGTATCATGTAAATCTTCTTGAGGAAGATTTCTTGAAAGTTTGTTATATTAATTTTGTACATCATATAAATCTTCTTCCGGAAGATTAAATTATAAAAAAAATGCACTTCATATAAAATTATATGAACCATATTAAACATCTTAAATAAATGTACATAAATTGATAACTTATTCATTTAGCAATTACTTCTATTAAAAGTATTGTTTATTTTAATGGAATTGACATAGAAGATATCAAAGTTGCCTCGAATCTTCAACTAGTAGAGCTTTTGTGCTGATAACGTATTATAAAATAAAGACAAAGAATAATAAACAAGAGATAACACATAAAAGATGACAATTTCTTTATTCATATATTTCTCATGTGTGTAATACAAAATTACAAAGCCTCTATTTATAGGTCACAAATTGTAAGTGAAAAGCCATCTAAAATATTAAATGGAGAAATGAATTCTAATAATAATGGGGTATGAATTACAATAGTAGTGACATAGTAGAAAATGAATGAGGATTACTATTGAGACCATCACATTTATTTATAATAGTATTGTGTTTTTCTTGGTATTTTCTTGGTATTAGTTAGTATTCTGTTTTTTGTGTTTTTCCACTTTGATTACTAAGACATGTGAATGTGATAAAGGAAGAATGACTAGAGACCTGTATTTGGTGTTGACCTGCAAATGACTTGCGAATTTCTAGAATATCAGGGCCCACAATAATAATTCTAGGCCGAAGACTTGAGTAGACCACATCTCTTATCTTTTTATTCCAATCCCAGCTTTCTAAATTCTGTCTTTTTATTCCAATCCCAGCTTTCTAAATTTTGTAATTTGCTATGAAATGAAGCTCTAATTTTCATATTATGCAAAGAGATGAATCGGATATTTAGAGATAATTTTTATTTTACTTTTGAGTTGGTCGGTCAAATATTATTAGAAATGTAACATTTATTCTATTTTTGTATGCTCAATACTCATTGTTCACTTTCATACAGTTTGATTGTATCGTATTACTAATTTATCAATAAAATATAGAATAATTATTTAAATACCCTCACTCCAGTATCCCAAAATCCCGCACCCATTTAGAGAAATTATGTACTATGTTTGTTTGTGCTTTTCCACTTTGATTACTAACCCGTGAAGACCGGGCTGGAGATGACTGACTATGAAAGTTGGGACATGGGACCCAATTGTGAATCATTTTGAAAGCACTATTGGAGTCTTTTGAACGAACTAAGAAAATTCCTAGAACCAACAACCAAAACCAATATCAGTACGACACACTATATAATGAGATTTATCTTACTTTAATAAGATTTAGCTTTATCTTACTAGTCTGATTGGCATCAGATCAAATTTAGTCGGATGTCCAGTCGGATTCGTTTGATCAGTGTCAAGATTTATGCGCACTTGATCCACATGAATTAAAGTTGTCTGTGTGAATCTTGATGCGAATCAGATAGCTCCGACCGGTTATCGTACCGAATTTGATCACGATGCCCATCGGAACGTCCCGGATTCTATGGAAAGAACCTCATCATCTCTATACTAGGAAAAAAAATTGAAAATTTAGTCATTTTTGTTTTAAAAAATAGAAAACAAATGTCCTCTCCTCCAAATTGTAAGCCGATATAGTTGCTCTTATAATTAAAAGTAAATAGAACTTGTGAAAAAAATGTGTTTGTTTAATCTTCATTGTCTTTGTTTTACACCACTGCTCCAAAACAATCATAGAACAATAACTCGCTTGCAAAAACCCAATTTGCCAAACATCATATGTTGTATCTTTTATTCAAAATAATTTAAGTTTGGTAAATCTTCAATATTGGCGTTGATATTTAGGTTTTGAAGCTTCCCGAGTTCATCAGGGATGAATCCCCACATAACATATTTTCGTCAAGATCAATTCCTGTTAAACTTTGAAGCAGTGGTGTAAATGTTGTTAAACTTTGAAGATTACCCAAGGTATGTGGGATGTAACCACTAATGCCATTTTGGCTAAGATAAAGAAGTGATAGTTTGGTAAGGTTACCTAAGGTAGGTGGGATGGAACCCGTGAAGTTATTTATTAGTATTCTAATTTCATTTTTTTAAATAATAAAAGTCAATCATTGACCTTGTCGTATTTGTAAAATAATGCTTGATCACAAAACTTTATTTATTATTATTCTAATTTCAATATTTAAAATAATAAAACAGAATCATGCACTGATCTTGTCGTATAAATGTTTTGGTTTCTCTTAAGTATGCATTCAGGTGTATCGATCACAGAAATTCGAAAAGGGACCTAAATATTGCTTTTGCTCATTTAGACATTTCAGGAAAAAAAAAGAGTAAAACAAAATAGTGGATAGGAAAGAATATTTTATTGTGGTACAGAAGCAGTGTAGTTTTTTTGAATTAATAAGGATTCAAATCATTAATTTGATTTATTAGAAAATTATCCAAAAAAACCGAATTATTAATTCGGTTTTTTCTAGAGTATCAAAATAATCCTATAAAAAATTCTGAAGAAATTGAAAATCGAATATTAATGTTGTCGTTTAACTGCCCATAACTGTTAACAATAATATTAGTGCCCTTATTGTAAATCAAATATTCTCAGAAACAATTATAGATATATTTTATTTTTAAAAGGCCAAGTCATGATAGAGCTCGGCAACCTAATTGTTTTGATGCCTCAAGGCCTCAAGGACAAAACAATAGACCAAAAGGTGGTCAATTCAAATAATTAAAGTCCTAGTCCAGTCTACATAAATTGTATTCATGCAAGACTAGTGGTTTATAATTTCATACTTTTTAATTATAAATAAAACAATAGACCAAAAGGTAGTCTCATGTGACACGAGAGAGTTTGTGGTACATTATTCTTTTAATTAATAGAAATAACAATTCACATGCATCCAGTGCATTATGTGAAAAGAGAATCTTTACTACTAGTGGATGTGGACCGTTCTTTTAGCTCTGCACGAATCTCAAAGCACCAAATAATAGTGGACCCCACCGTCCAATATAACAGTGGATACTTGTCCTACTTGTCACACATGTACATCTTACTATTTGTATTCTTGAAAACAAGGACTGTCAGACTCGAAATAATATTTTATTTTAATAATGAAATATTGAATCTGTTATAAAATAAAGATAAATAAACTACATAAGATTTTGAGAATGTAAAAGATGGCAATTTCTTTATTAATATATTTTTGTTGTATACAATACAAGATTATAAAACATTTATGCATAAACAACAAATTGTAAATGAAAAACTATCTAAATTAATTCTAATAATAAATGAAGAAATGAATTTTTGAAAATAAATTGAGATCATTAATATTGACAGTTACAAAATAAAAGAGTTACGACATCCACATTCATATAATTTATTCATAACAAAATCCTCTTTATTTAATTAATGGAAATCCGGATTGGATCTTTTCTAAAGAAATATTTTCTTAAGAAATCCGTTACATATATCCTAGTCTTTGACTGTTTGGGCCTCAAGCACCTGTGTGGGCTTTAGCGTCCACAAAAGTTGCTCAAACCCATATATTGTTTCTTTTTTTCAATAGAAATTTTAGTTCTTTCTTCTCCATTTCTAAGATGGTTGGTGTTGAATAAAGTCTACACAGGCAGCTATTGCCATGACACTACTGACACAATGGCAATTTTATATCCAAATTCTTGATTGTGTTGGTGTTGGGGGTCCAAACCACGGGCATATAATGCATAAATTGCAATATATATTATATTATTGTTAGAAATATAACAATCATTTTGTTGGGAAGGAGATAAATGACAACTTTTTTGAAGTCACAAAAGCAATCACTTATTTTAGACATTTTCTAAAAAAAATTGTATAGATTTTTCGGTTCTTTTTAAGTATATGCATTCAGGTGTATAATGTTGATCACAGAAAATCCAAAAAGTAAAGGGACCAAAACATTACTTTGGTTCATTTACATATTTTAGAAAAAAGAACATAAAATAAAAAGAATCAAATCTCATGCTCACCTGTAGGTAGGAAAATCCTATCCACGAGTCAATCTGTCCATCTATTTCATACCTCCTTCAATCTAGACTGTAATAATTAAAATATGAAAAGTATTTGAGTATTAGAAAACATTCTCCATACTTCAATATTGACTATCCAGATTGAAATAGACATAAAATTAATGGTCGGATGGACAATGTAAGCAGGAGATTCGGTTCCTAATAAAAAGAGGTATAGGAAATAATTTATTATGGTAGAGAAGCAGTGTAGTTTATTAGAGTTAAGGAATCAAATTGATGATTCGGTTTACTAAAATTTATCTAAAAAATCCAATTAATGATTCAGTTCCTTCTAATGCATCAAAATAATCCAGTCATCTTTCTGCTTCTCGAGAAAAATATTTAATATACTTCCAAAAATAAAAAGTATGAAGAAATTGAATTTGATTATTTGTTAATATCATTATATATATCATTATTTCTTAATAAACCACTTAGCCAGTGTTTCAGACCAGCTGCTAAAGAACGCTGGTTAAACTGAATTCAGATTAGGTCAGCTGATCAGGTATCTAACCTATCAAATTTGGATCATTCAATATATGTAAATCATAAAATAAACCTCTATATTTTAGAGCCCAACTTTTATGACTCTGGACTCACGCTTAATTCTATGTGTACCATACTACCATACATGTGAAAGTATGGGCTGAGCTATTTATAAATGATCTGTTTCCAAAAAATGTTGCTTCTAGGCGGGTGAAGCTTATAACTAGGAAGGGTTCTTTTTTCTTACATTTCAAATGTTGTTCAGTCAGCAATGGCTATTGGCTATTGACTGCCATAATTATAACCAAGTATGACCCATTTGCCCATTTTTTATTTTTTTTAAAAACAATGATTACAATTTTAGTGTCCTATCGTGATCACAAGAACTTTATTTATTAGTATTCTAACTTCAAATTTAAAATAATGAAAGTTATTTTTTTAACAATAATGGGTATACCACTGATGTCATTCATGTAATCATTGAACAGATAAGGTACCGAGCAGCTGGTATTCAATAAATTGAATTATTGACAAAATATTGCTTCATGACAAAACTTTATTTATTAGTAATCTAATTTCAAATTTTAAAATAATAAAAGTGAATCATTGATCTTGTCGTATTAGTTAAATAATGCTTGATTACAAAACTTTATTTATTAGTGCTATAATTTCAAATTTTAAATTATGAAAGTGATTCATTGATCTTGTCGTATTTGTAAAATAATGCTTGATCCTCAAAATTTCATTTATTAGTATTCTAATTTCAAATTTAAGATAATGAAAGTGAATCATTGATCTTGTCGTTTTTGTAAACAATACTTGATCAAAGGGTGAAATTAAAGGTCGACGATTTTTGTGATTCATTTTTGCATTCAATCCTTTGATCTTGTTTAAAGTGATGAACTCGAAGTTTTACAATTTTTACTTGTACATATTACTTCAGATAAAGAAATATAAAAAAATATCATTAATTAATAATTATCATTTAATATTTAAACTTTGAATTATTAAAAAAAAAAAGAGTTGTGCGCATATGTCTAATGATTTGATGAATGATGATCCTGAGTTTGCTGTTATGGGGACAGAAATACCTAGTGTCCCATAGTTCTTTTATGCCGGAATCGGAAGATTTTCGATGATATCGGATCAAATTTGGTATGATATTAGAACTGTCCGATTTCCATCAAGATAGGCACAAACAATTTCAAAATTCATGTGAATCAGATTCACACGAATCTTAATGCGAATCAGACATTTCCGATCGAACATAGAACCGAATTTAATTCAATGTCAATCAAACCGCCCCCTACTCCATTATATGCCAGGATTTTGTACAATCAGCATAGTTAAATAGCTATATAGATGATCCACTGCACATTGTCTCATTCAAGACTAGTACCATTGGCTTTCTTCACAATCTTATTAATTATGATATATGTATATATGGTCCACCGCACATGCATATAATTTGAAGCTAGCTGTTTCAAGTGTGCTTGCTTTTTCTTTTCTTTTTTTTCCAATTTCACAATATATTTGTTATCACTTCTTGCCGATCGAGTGTTGGCCAACAATACATGGTACATGTAATTTATAGGGTTTGAGAAATATCCATAATGAAATATACAATCAATCAATTTATAGCCAAACGACAAATCGGTGAAAACATTCCCACTTTAAATATAGATCTCCATCTTATGTACTACATATAGGGGGAGAGGATTTGACATTCTGGAACTCATTAAAATAACTTATTGTTTTAGCAGATAAATAATATATAAGCAATCTATAAGGAGTAGTACAAATTGTGATCTGGCATTGGTGCATGCACTGTGCACGGACGCGTCAGACGTATCGGATGCATATCCTGCCGTTTCAACCCGTATCGGCGACCGTATCAGAAATTAAAGATACGCCACAATACATATCGGAGCCGTATCGGTATCGGATACGTGTCCGATACGGGTACGATGCCCAATCCAGAGTATCCGAGTAACATAGCTCCAGAGTGATGTGATCCATCACAATATGTGCCAGGTCCTTAATATTTTTCAAAATTACAGCCCAATTTGTAGTAAAAAATCCTGCTCAGCAGAAAAAAATATCAATCAAAAGGGGAAGATGAAAGCATAAAGCTGTTGGGAGTTTTTCGGAAAAGAGGAAAAACAGAAAACAGGGCAGCAGCCGAATTTTTCACAACTTCATTAATTAATTAACATAAACAGATCTGGTATTTATAGTGGTTCATATCCCTAATTTCGCACCCCACTAACTCCACTAACTTTGCTATAACTAACCTATAACCAACCCACTACATGACATATTAATTAAAAACTACCCACTACTTCCTGCACATGTCTAAATAGATAACTTGCTGCCTAAGTTTACAATCAGTTTTTAATTAATTCTAAACAGAAAATAAAACTGCTCTAAAACCGAAACTTCTAAAAAACTGCATCTTTTATTCATTTTGCTGCTGACTTGGATTATTTTCAACACCCCCCCTTAATCCAAAGTCCAGCACATTCATCATGTCTCGACACCAGTTAAACTTTTCTCGTGTGAGTGATTTGGTCAGCACATCTGCAACTTGCTGGTTCGTGTTCACATACTGCAACTCTATCATCTTTTGCTCAATCAGATCTCGTATGAAATGGAGCCGAGTGTCTATGTGCTTTGTTCTGTTGTGATGCACCGGGTTGTTACTAATTGCAATTGTCGACTGATTATCACAATAGAGTATTGTTGCACCTTTCTGCTCACAATCTAACTCTTCCAATAAGCGCCTTAACCATACACCTTGGCATGCTGCTGATGTTACTGCATTGTACTCAGCTTCTGCGGTTGATAGTGCAACTGTTGATTGTTTCTTCGAATTCCAACTTATTACGCTGTTGCCAAAGAAGAACACCTGACCTGTTGTGCTTTTTCGATCATCTATGCTACCTGCCCAGTCACTATCGCTGTAGCCTGTCAAACACGGCTCATCAACACCCTTGTACCACAGACCATAGCTTGTTGTACCTGCAATGTACCTAAGAATTCGCTTTGCTGCTCCCATGTGTTGTTTAGTTGGATTCTGCATGTATCTCGCAACCATTCCAACTGCATGTGTGATGTCTGGTCTTGTGTGCGTCAAGTACAACAGACCTCCCACCAAACTCCTAAACCGAGTTGCATCTGCAGCTCCGGTTCCATCAATAGCTGTCAACTTCTCATTTGTATTCATTGGAATTAGTACGGGATTGCAATCTTTTAATCCGAACTTTTCTACCAAGTCTCTTGCATACTTGCGTTGGGACACAAAGATTCTTCCCTTCTCTTGTTGAACCTCCAGACCTAGAAAGTAATGCATTTCTCCTAGATCGGTCATCTCAAACACACGCATCATTTGCTCTTTAAACTCCTTCACCATTGCGTCATCTGTGCCAAAGTAAATCATATCATCAACATAGAGACATACCACTGTTAAACCTCCTTTTTCTTTGCGTTTGACATAGAGATTAGGCTCATTCTTGCATCTCTCAAATCCCAATTTCTGAAAATGTGCATCAATCTTGCTGTACCATCCACGGGGAGCCTGCTTCAAACCGTATAATGCTTTGAACAAACGGTACACCCAATGTTCTTTGCCCTTCACCACAAACCCTTCCGGTTGCTCAACATAAACCTCTTCTTTTAGTTCACCATTGAGGAATGCTGACTTCACATCAAATTGATAGATAGGTTGTCTCAACTGGGCAGCCATTGCAATCAACAACCGAACCGTTTCAAATCTGGCCACCGGGGAGAACGTCTCTTCATAGTCTATGCCTTGCTTTTGCGCATATCCTTTTGCCACTAACCTTGCTTTGTGTTTTAATACACTGCCATCTGGACCAAATTTAGTCTTGTAAACCCATTTAACTCCAATTGCATTGCGATCTTTTGGTAATTCCACCAACTTCCAGGTTCGGTTTTGCTCGATTGAACTCATTTCTTCATTCATTGCTTGCACCCATTCCTTTCTTTCTACGGCTTCTTCATAGGACAATGGATCTGCTACATACAAAACCTGAGTTGCTTCATACAATTCTTGTAAGGATCGTGCCTTTCTTCCTTGTGTATCCGGATCAACCATCCGATGTGATGTGCTACTCGAGCTTGGACTGCTTTGCGGCTGCTCACTGCTGCCTTCTTCTTCTTCATCTTCTATTTCTGCTATTGGTGTGTTGTCTTCCTCCATAGACCAACTCCAACTAGCATTCTCATCAAACATGATATTTCTACCGACTATAATCTTCTTTGTCACCGAATTAAACAACCTATAACCTTTAGATTGTATGCAATACCCAATGAACACACACTTTTCAGATTTTGAGTCCAGTTTTTTTCGGTTTTGTGTAGTTATGAGAGTGTAAGCAATGCACCCAAAAACACACAAATGCCCCACACTAGGCTTCCTTTCAAACCACGCTTCAAATGGTGTTTTGTTCATCACTGCCTTGGTTGGTGACAGATTTAGAACATATACCGATGTTGCTACTGCTTCAGCCCAAAAACTATTCGGCATACCTTTAGATTTCAGCATACTTCTTGCTAGTTCTACTACCGTGCGGTTCTTGCGTTCAGCTACACCGTTTTGCTCAGGTGTGTATGGAGTGGTCAGCTGCTGTAACACCCCTTCTTTTTCACAAAACTGCTTGAATTCTTTTGATTGAAACTCACCACCACGATATGATCTTAGAGCTTTTAGCCTAGCCCTATTTGCGTCTCTGCCATGGCTTTGAACCTTTTGAATAGCCCAAACGCTTCACTTTTATAGCTAAGGAAATAAACCCAGGTCATCCAACTATAATCATCAATAAACAACATAAAATACTTGCTTCCTCCCATTGATTCAACCTCCATGGGTCCGCACAAATCAGTATGCACTAACTCAAGTACCTTGGTTGCACGCATCGACTGATCTTTTGGAAATGACAGCTTCGATTGCTTGCCAAACACACATCCTTCACATAACCCGATTTCACCAATTTCGGGTAACCCATTCACCATTTTCTTTTGATTCAACAATCTCAAACCATTCATGTTTAGATGACCATACCTTAAATGCCATAACTCGCTGGATCTAATCTCCTTGGCTGCAAGTACCTTGTCTTTCACCTTGGCTATCTCCAGAGGGAACAAGTTGTTTTGTGTCTTCTTGATTGTTGCCATCGTCTGATCCGTGGCTGCATCTACAATTCTCCAATTGTCGCCTTCAAACTTGATGGTACACCCGCTATCCATCATCTGACCGATGCTGAGAAGGTTTTGGGAGAGTTGAGGAATATAGTACACATCATGTAGCATCCGTGTATTGTGACTGCTGGTCTGCACGGCTACTCTTCCTTTTCCTTCAACATGAATCTCTTTATCGTCACCAAGCTTTACTGCCTTCTCGTATGACTCATCTAATTCATCGAATAGATGTTTGAAACCCGTCATATGGTTTGAGCACCCGCTGACCAAAAACCAGATTTGACTCGCATCTGATTCTTCATAGGTTTTGGCCATGAACAACTGTGCCTGATTGCTCTTCTCTTCAACAAAACTTGCTTGTCCTTCTTCTCTTTTCTTCTTGTAGCAGTCGGCCTGCATATGCCCTTTCTTGTGACAGTAGTAGCATTCTACATCTTTCTTCGGTTGATTAGAATGTGGTTGATTGTAACTCGACTTGCCTCTGCCTCTGCCGCCTTGACTGCCTCGACCTCTACTGTAACCTTGGCCTCTGCCTCTGCCTTGCTGTTGGCTTCTTGAGGAATTTCCATTGGTATAGAAAGCTTTGGTGTCGTCCTTCACTTCTGATCTGTTGAGACGAACTTCATGGACCTGCAGTGATCCCATCAACTCATCAAACGTGTAGGTTGTTACATTCTAATCCTTGATTTAAATAAAAACATACAAAAAAGGGCTTAAGTGTAAAGATTTTATAAATAAAAATATGCAAAAAGGGCCTAATTGTGAAGATTTTTAAGTTATGCAATATTTAAAAACTTGGAGGGCTTATGTGCAAAAATTCCATATATTATGTTAAAACCCATCTTCTTCACTTGATATTTCATTAAACACATCCCATATTTCGTGAGGGGCTAGGTTGGGCCGAACCAAAGAGAAAAAGAGAGAAAGAGTGAAATCGAGCACGAAATCGGGTCGGAATTGTCGGAAAACGGAGATTCGAGCTAATTAGACGATCGTGATCAGTTCTAGAACTTCAATTTGGTAAAATTTTCTCTCCTTGTAATCTTTTGGAAAACCCTAGATTGTTCGATTTGTTGTATTTCTTTGAGAATTCGGATTTAAGTTCGATTGGTTCGATATAACTCGGTATTCGGTTTGATTTGTATTGAATCGAATGGTTTTGGTTGTGAAATTGGAATGGGAACTAGGGTTTGGTAAAAATGGTGGAAATTGGGGAAATTACTAAATTTCAGGTGTTATGCACCATTTGGATCTGATTTGATCGAGTTATAGTCGTTCGAACATCTCGTTTCGTGTTATATGAGTAAATCATCCGTTTGAGCTAATTTTGGAATTAGGGTTTTATGCCAATTTGGTACCAATTGAATTCATGGTTTAATGGTGTCGATTCTCGACAACCTAGATGTGAACTATACCTTCTGAACCGAGAACAAGTAACAAGAGTTAACCATGTCGAACCGCGATCGAAACGAGTTGAACTTAACCTGAAAATCCAGACTGGCCGGCCATTGATGCAGCTGTACAAAATTCTACATTCCGAATTTGGGTTTGTTTCCTTCATGAAAGTTGTAGATCTTTTCGTTCTGGTTCAGTCAAGCTTTGATTCACCCAAATCGGAGTCTGTATGACAAAGATATGGCCAAAATACGAACTGTATGTTTTAATCGAATCTAAACGAATAAATAGGTGGTAAACCTACGAGGCATCGGATCTCGGGATCATTCGAGACGCCTGAGCCTTAGACGAGTACGCGACATACTCAGGTGCGGGGTTTCTGGACTTGTTTGATAGTTTATATTCAGAATTAAACTGTGTTTCTATTGACATGTTGATTATTGGTTAAATTGCATTATCGAATTGTGTTGCATATGCATTGCATTGCCCTAATTAATTGAAACTCGAATTGTGATCTGATTGATCTGCATGCTGGTATGGTTGTTATTTGTGTATTGATCTGAATGATCTAATTTGGAATTAAAAGTCACCGTGATTTATATCACCATCGGTTGGTGGA